>OX333075.1:25922063-27260396 GCA_946863875.1 Alloplasta piceator
CACTGTGCGATGCGGACAGACTGTATTAAGCTTGAAAAAAATCGTTAAAGGTAGTTCCTCCGCGACAACCTCAACAAATTTTACACATCATGTGCATATTTACAGGGTTGATGATTATTTCGATTTGTAGTAAATACATTAAAAAAGCACACAATATTAATTCGGTGCCAATAAATGATACGATAGATATATTTGACTGTCGTAAAATGTATTCTATTAAGAGGTTAGGCTACTCTACAGACCAAAAAAGGGCATATTTCGTGATTTTTTTTCGGCGAAACCATAAAATAAATCAGATTTACAAAAAAAGTGTTTCATTATACATCTAATTGCCAATACAACATTATTTCTTCACGGCGATTATGCCAAATTGCCGTCTGTGCAGTATTTTTGCGGTGGCGCTTTTATTTCTGGTAGGTCGATGGTCGTACCAGGAGCTCTTATAATTTTTAAGTTACGATCAGGCTCTAAAGTTTTTTCGATTATATACAAGAGTACCTATGCAAGTACGTAGGATTTATTTGACATGTTGTTTTTATGAAAAGATGGCACGTTTCTAAATAAAAAAGTATAAATGTTATGAAAAAATCGTCAGTAAATTGTTTATAAAAAAGAAACTATGCAATATATCGAAAAAAATCCTACTTATTGCCTTAGAGAACGTTATGATAAATGTACAATTAAAATTTCAGATGAATTCCTAGGTAGCAATATGACATCTTATTGTAATCCAAAAGGGATCCAAAATAAGTCGAGGATAACTTTTTGGATGGCCAAAAAGATACCTTTCGGGATCCCAAATTGATAACTTATGTCCGTCCGGCAGATAACTTTATGGGTGGCCGAATTATGACTTAGACATATTTCGGTTATCAATACGGCATGTAAATCTTATCGAATTGCGATGACTAAAAGATAGCTTAATTAAAGGCATCAAATGTCGGAAACCAAACGTCACCAAAAAAGTGTCATAAAGGCACCAACTATCGCAATCCTAACGTTATCGATAAGTTGTCATAAAGACGTCCAAAAAGGATGAAAAAGGTCGACAAACGGTCAACTTAATGACATCCGAAAGATGTCTCATTTGGGATGTATGAGAAGCGCATATATTTCATACAAATGTGTCGTGTACTTATTTTTTAGATTACGTCGCGTCAACGATTCCCGGCATTTTTCACTTATTATTTCGTCGTTCAGGTGGAATAATAAACAAAAAATGCCGGGAATCGTTGACGCTACGTAACCTAAAAAAATAAGTACACGACACATTTGTATGAAATGAGAATTTTTTAACATTATAAAAATACACTACATATCTATACTTAGGAACCTGCAGAAATATTTAACAATCAACGCACAACTTTTTGCGATTATATATCCATAATATAAATTTTGGCACACACGGAGTGTATTAATAATAACAAAGGTCGCCACTTGTCTAAAGTGATCTGTTAAATGTCACCTTTTCGATGATATTTGGATTAGGCTATTGGATGACAACTTCTAGACAACGAATTGCCAACCTCCAAAATGCCAACATTAAGAATGCGCCAAAAGATATCCTTTGGACAACTTTTTAACAGTTACATTAGTTAGCAATGAATTGACAACTTTTCGATATCTTTAAATAGTCATCTTTTGGACTCCACAATAAGATATCATTTTGATAACTATTTTGATTAGTCGTTTCGATAACCTTAAAAGGCCACCTTTAAGGCAACCATAAATTGATATCCAATTATAGGTGACTTCAAGTTATCTTTTAGTCATATCCAAAAGGCAACCTAAAAACGATAACTTTTAGGTATCATTTTAACATGTGTGTTACCTGGGTTACTAGAATACGAAAATCGAGTACTTGGAGATTTCTCACGCACATAACTTTTTGGAATATAATTCTATACACATACTAAGCTACTTTTTTAACAAAAAAAAATGATTTTTTGAAAATTCTAAAGTGACCTAACCCCTTAAGTGTTCTTAACTTACAACTGCGTCACTCGGCGAGTCAACTTTTTGCCGGAAATGTCCAACTCTGCCCCAATACACAAAAAAGCTACATATACAGACAACGTATGAGTGTGCGTGAGCACGACGATCGTGGCAGCGACGTTCCGGTTGGTTCCGACTGCCGTTCCGTTTCGACTCTAGGCGCTCCTCCGCTTGCCGAATTAATATTATAATACCAAAACCGTCGGGTTCTAATGGTTATTTTTTGAAAACTAGACGGTAAATCATCCTGATTTTTTTTCACGTAATTCGTGACATCCTCTTCGACCTCCCTCAGTTATTTATCAACTGCGTAATTTTTTGTTTTGATGATAGAATTAATAACATACCCGTGTTGATTTGGGTATGCGGCCGTATAGAGACAATAGTGAAGGAAGAATCGACTGCGATTCGGCCAGTCGGTCCAAATGACAGTGGACAATTTTTTTTGGTATAACGTAACGTTTCGATTCTTATTCGGATCCTCTTCAGATTTATTATTTCTAAAACTATATTAATTATTGTCTTATTTTGTATAATATGTTTTAAATTATGAGCTTAAGTGTTATGTGTCATGACTGACCTGAATTTGTATGGGTAATTTTTGATCATTTGGTGAATCTTGGATAATATTCATTATGAATTTATCACATGAGGACGGGTCGTTTTTTTGTGATCCTTGGTGTCTGCGACAGGGAGGATTTTGATATTTTAATGCTTAGTTAATGTTTTTTGTGAGAACTTTGTGTACGTGTTATATACCTATGAATTTTATGTTTGATATTTTCCAAGATTCATTTTTTATCAAAATTAACAATTTTCATTACACGGTGTTTCGAGAGCTGAGTAGCGACTGAGTATTGCCGTTTGCCGTTAGTTGTTTTTCTTGCCGGACTAGATGTGTTAACCGGTTTCGGACTGGTTTTAAATTGATAACTGTTAGATTTGGTAATGAATTTTTAATTGATGAATGGTAATTTGAGGTTTTTCAGTTGTTATTCAGAGTTTAGTTGTTATTCAGAGTCGGTTTTCTGTACCAGTCTGTGATTATTGAGTTGTTTTTGCGGATTAGCAAGATATCTAGAAATGGTAATTTGAGGTTCGTTTCGTAGTTTAGTGTGGTATGCGTTAAAGATGTTAAGTTTTGAATCTATTTTGTTCGTAGGCAGAGCTATAATATCGTCACAACTAACGGCAAACGGCAATACTCAGTCGCTACTCAGCTCTTGAAACACCATGTAATGAAAATTGTTAATTTTGATCAAAAATGAATCTTGGAAAATATCAAACATAAAATTCATAGGTAAATAACACGTACACAAAGTTCTCACAAAAAAAATTAACTAAGCATTAAAATATCAAAATCCTCCCTCTCGCAGACACCAAGGATCACAAAAAAACGACCCGTCCTCATGCAATAAATTCATAATGAATATTATCCAAGATTCACCAAATGATCAAAAATAACCCATACAAATTCAGGTCAGTCATGACACATAACACTTAAGCTCTTAATGTAAAACATATTATATAAAATAAGACAATAATTAATGTAATTTTAGAAATTATAAATTTACCAAATTATACCAAGAAAAATTGTCCACTGTCATTTGGACCCACTGGTCGAATCACAGCCGATTCTTCCTTAACTATTAATAATATACCTATGCACCGTGCGTATGCAATGACTTACGTGTATATTAAACCAATTTTGAGTGTGAATATCTCGGGTTTAGGACGATCAAACTTATTTAAACTGCACAGATATTTGGATAACATATTAAATAACCTGTATGCTAAATTTCAACCATTTCTTAATTAAACGACCTCATGGAGGAACTACCATAAGAGGCTCATTTCTAAAAATGTTTTTTGAATAAAAAAAAAGCTTGTGAACAACTTTTGCACAGTTGTGCGTAAAGTTAGCACAGTTTCTACAGTTGTAAGCATTTTAAGCGGGGCATGTTTCAAAGTCCAAATTTTTGAAGAAAAACTCGAAATTTACTGTTCACCATGATCAATCGAAAATTTACGCGGAAATGAAGATCGGTTGAGAATATCAGGCGTGGAGGCAAACAAAAAATATTAAAAAAATTAGTTCTCGAAAAAAAAATCAGCCCTATCGGAAAAACAGTTTCCCTGCTGCGACTAAAATACCGCAGCACAGTCCCCAGCACACTTGCAACCCCAAAATCCCGGCACTCGCGGGGAACCCAACTTTCAACCTCCCCACAATTTTCGCCCCCAGGCTCGCAATGCTAACCGATCGTGACGAACTTGATCGGAATAGAAAGATGACAAAATTTTCGATTGACCATGGTAATTATTTTTTCTAATTTCGAATTTTTCCTCGAAAATTTGGACTTTCGATAAAATCCCGCGTCAAATGCTTACTACTGTATTTTTTTTTACATGAACGAAGGCCGTCAACCGAGATATCTATAGATCGATCGATTCGTTGAAATATCCTGAACGATTAACTAGATTGCCAGCTCTCTGATGTCATGCGTGTTGACACCAGCCCTATCTATGCATTGTAAACCGCACAGTGAGTGCATGTAAAAGAGCATAGATGTAGGTGGGATGGATAGACAAATCAGAACAGACTTGGGCAAGTGGATATCTAACCAGCACAGAAGCTAGTTCAGGAAGTTGCCGAGAATGAGGCAGACTAATGATTTCATAGAACGACCGGACTCCAAAGTCACGGGCCAACTACTAAAAATGAAAAGAGACGATATCAGGACAGTAGTCAGTAGGGGTGTCCACTTAGAAAATACATCGATGTTTTTTTCGATGCAATGCATCGAGACTGTGCATCGATATTTTCCGATGCATCTGTTAGAAACATCGATGGTTTCTCAATATCGAGTACTTTTTCTAACACTACATCATCGCAAAGTTTTTCATGCAATCCTTCGTAGGGAGGTACATGGGAGCGTAGCTGCGTAGCGTAGGCCTTATGCCCCGCCTCCTATGGCCCCTTATGGGAGCGCTTGGCAGTCTTTTATTAGTTATCACCTCGACCACGGGTCCACGGCGAGCGCTGCTTGTAACGCCTAACGTAGTGCACTAACACATCGCCACATTAAGCCTGAGACACAATGACAAAAATAAGAAATAAGAATAAGCCATCCGAATGGCGTAGCTGCTCTAAAGTGAGTGGCGATTGGCTGATTCTTATTCCTTATTTCTTATTCTTGTCAAGTGAAATGAAATAGAAAAAGGTAATGTGGCGATGCGTTTGTGCACATTAAGGTAATATTTAGGGAGGTATGGACATACTGTCCCCTATTTCCCAGAATGCAATGCGCAGGTTACCGGGTTCACGCGTTTGGCCACAGATGGCGCGCAAGTGCGCGCTCCCCTTGCCCCGCACCGCAGCTAGCGTGGCGCAGCGGTAAAGCGCTCGATTGGCACCCAGACGACCAGGGTTCGATTCCCGCTCCAAACATTTTTTTTCTTCTTTCTCAATGTTTATTGCCCCTAAACACTTCACAGTCGTTATTCAAATGAAAAAATTAATTTTTTGAGCTTTTTCCACATTTTTATTAAGAGCAGCGTTATAATTTAAGGAATTTTTTTTTATTTCCAAAAAAAATTCAAAAAAGTACTAAGAACTTGTCAAGTTTACTTTTCTCACTATTTATCAGGATTGCGTAAAACCTGTAGCTTCGATTTTTTTTTGCTAAAACATCTTAATACTAGAAACTTGAAGTTCAAAAATGCTTTTTTTAAGACCTCAATACGGCCATTTTTGAAAAACAGGAGAAAAAGAGCTATTTATGGTTTTTTAGAAAATCAAGGGCTAAATTAAAAATATTGGCAAAACGACTAATGTTGAACGTGACTTTTACAGCTCAAAATACCTACAAAAACCCTGTAAAGTTTCAAATTGATCTATCGAACGGTTTTTTTGTTTCAAGCAATCAAATTTTTGAAAAAAATTAAAGGATTATGTTTATGCCCCTAAATGTCATGATCATTATTAAAGAGAAGACATTTTTTTTTTAGCTTTTTCCACATTTTTATCGCAAACAGCGTTTAAATGTATGGAAAAAATATGTGGAAGAATTTTTGAATTTTTTTTTGGAAATAAAAAAAAAAAGAATTCCTTTCATTATAACGCTGCTCTTAATAAAAATGTAGAAAAAGCTAAAAAAAATCATTTTTTCATTTCAATAATGATTGTGAAGTGTTTAGGGGCAATAAACATTGAGAAAGAAAAAAAAAATATTCGGAGCGGGTATCGAACCCTGGTCGTCTGGGTGCCACTCAAGCGCTTTACCGCTGCGCCAGGCTAGCTGCGGTACGTAGCAAGAGGAGCGCGCACTTGCGCGCCATCGGTGGCCAAACGCGTGAACCCGGTAGCCAGCGCATTGCATTCTGGGAAATAGGGGACAGTATGTCCATACCTCCGTAAATATTACCTTAGTGCACATCGTTACAAGCAGCGCTCACCATGGTCGGGGTGATAACTAACAATATATAGATATACACCAACATATAAAATGCTTCAGCCCTAGCAAGTCCTGCAACCGTTCCTTTAAGAGGACGTTAACCGTAAAGGAACCAAAAAAAGGAACCACAGTTCCTTTACACATTTTTTCAACCGTCCCGAGGAACCTTGGGGAACTTATTCGGTCTGTTTATTTATGGTTCCTTCACCAATTTTTCCAGTTCCTCGTAGTTCCCTCTAAAAAATAGCCGGATGGTTTCATACAGTTCCTCATGGTTCCTTATGATTCCTCAGTTCTTTATGATTCCAGCTGTTTCTTGACGATTCTTTTAAGGGTTCCCGCCATTCACTATGGTTCCCTACTGCGGTTTCGTAGAATTAAATTTGTACAACGAAAATGGGTTTGGGTTCATTTCTCGGCTTTTGAAACTGGGTTCCTTTCGTGATTCCTTCAGATCCTTCCGCAGTTCCTACTGTTCCTTCCTAATTGGTTTCTCGTGGTTCCCCGGGACGGTCGAAAAAATGCGTAAAGGAACCTAAGTTCCTTTATGGTTCCTCGGGACGGTTGCAGGAATTGCTAGCGAGGATGTGGCGCTCACATCGCTCAAAGCGTGCAAGTCATAATCATTAGCTGGTTATCATTAATTCGATATTTTTTGAAAATACATCGATACATCGAGTAAATCTACAGCTTTTCAAAACAGCGGATCGACTCGAATATCCCTAGTAGTCAGACTACTAACAGGCCATTGCAAAGAAAGGAAACACATGCACACAATCCAAGAATACAAGAAATTCCAATCCACATAATATGCTACCGCCCGGCTTCAACAAGCAGGAAGAGGAGAAACTTGGGCTCACACATAATGGAGCCGAGAAGAATTATAGACCTTCCCCTGGCCAGCCTGCTATCCCTAAGAAGGGAAAGCGGATTGGTCTAGAAGGAGTCACTAAATCAGGGAAGCACTGTAGGTCAATGGCTTAAGTGTGACACGCAGAATATGCCTCTTAGCACTAATAATAATGTGTATAAATAGGATGTGTCCGATATATCAGTCTCGTGCGCTCCTCGTTTTATGTACCTGCCTCGAGTCGCTACTGCGACTCTCGATAAAATAGGTGGGGTTTTAACACAAATGACATTCTAGTCTTAACCATTTCAAAGATCGGTAAATATTTAGAATCGCGGCTTTTCCGAAAAACGACGGGTATACAGTCCCGTTTCTCAAGCGACTGACTCTATCCTTCTTTTAACGGGACAGTAGAAAGTCGGTTTGGGTGAATAATATGACGCGTAACCGGCTGCACTGGACACAAAAAAATAACACGCTTTTATTTTTAACATTAAAAAACGACGTATGACAATTGAAAAAACAAATAATAACGATTGTTCGTAGTTTGACAATTTATAATAATATTTAATGGTCGGTGGATTGTGTTACGGCGCAAAATAATTTAATAGAGAACGCCTAACTTTGATTATTGTTGGAGAATTGTTTTTATTGCATTGAGGTGACTAGCTGGATATACTAAGATCATCGACTCAAATGCGGTGTTAGTACGATTTGTTCGAGGACAAGACCGAAACGAACTCTCGCTCTTTGATATTTTTGCATTTGATTGTGTTCTCGAAGAAGTTCAGAAAGCGAATCTAATTAAATTTGGCAAGTTATCTTGAGAACGCGATTCGACTCTCTTCTCTCTCTCCAAAAGGGTTTTCCACGATGCGAGAGGAAGGTGGAGGTGGTGACGCTCGGGTCGATCGTTATACGTAGCCCTTTGCACACCTACAGGTCGTAAAGGAAGAAGACAGAAATATTAATTTTCGCGAGCTCGAGTTTTATTGGCGTAAAAACCGTGAAAAGATTGAATATTTTAATTGCGGGATTAATGAACAATATTTTATTAGCAGAACAGCTTAAGGTCATTTTCCGGTCGGGAAAGTTCCCGAGTTATAAAACTGCAGATGTTGTCCGAGCCCGAAAATAGAATAACATATAGAACAAAATTCTCTTTGTTAAAATAGCGAACTCATCTCTCGAAACACCATGTAATGAAAATTGTTAATTTTGATCAAAAATGAATCTTGGAAAATATCAAACATAAAATTCATAGACCCCAAGGATCACAAAAAAACGACCCGTCTTGATACAATAATATCATAATGAATATTATCCAAGATTCACCAAATGATCAAAAATTACCCATACAAATTCAGAAATAATAAATTTGAAAAGGATCCGAATAAGGATCGAAACGTTATACAAAAAAAATTGTCCACTGTCATTTGGACCCACTGGCCGAATCGCAGCCGATTCTTCATTCACTATAGTATACTTTTATGCAGGTTCAATATTTCTCGTATTCTGGCACAATGTCCAGCGAGCGGGATTTGGAACATCAGATTGCAAACTTGCAAATAAGTCATCCGGATGATGGTTTGATGGGACTGAACTCAGGAAAAAAAATTGGCCCTGCAGTGCCGCCTAAACCAAAAAAACCGTCGCCCCAGGTCTGTGAATTATTAGTTGAAATTTCTGTTTTGTAATCTGTTTAACGAAGATTCACCAAGTTCAGTATTTTATGTATTTTGCATTCTCACCAACAATGATGAACCGATGGTAAAACTTCAAACCACAAACGTGTTTTACTTATAAAGTGTTATAGTTAGTCAAAATTCCTATTCATGCTTATTGTTTGCTTCTCTGCTACTGAGGAATTGCAAATATGGCTATGTATTTAATGGCTGTATTTCACATGGCTTACTATTTTTCATAGGAATGTTGTTTCATTTCCTCATGCTACTTGTGTTTTTTAATCTAAATTATACTGTATTTTTCCAAATACAATTTTAGAAACTCTGGGAATAATTCAAACTCATTTGTAGGAATTTCTATGAAAAACATTTTTTACGCGGAAAAAGTATTCGTTCCGAGCGACCGAAATTGAGAAAAAATTAGAAACCCGTGATACTGTATAACTATCCATAATGCTAATATTTTTGCTATGAGTACACTGAACTCTCAAGATACACACTGCCAGTCTAACGAACAAATCTCGCGGCCGGGGTTTGACGAGCTCCGTGCCGACAAAGACTCAGGAGTGTGCGCGTATATATGTGGTGCATTATATGTGTGGAGTTTATATTGCCTCTGTGCCAAACGTATCGAGTTCAAAGCGCTATATCTGTACATATGCTTCTCATCGTAACGAACAAACCTCCGTTCTGTTCGTTACCGTAAAAGTCCATTGTATTAATTAACTTTCACTCCATATGTAAATATACTTAAACCCCGTTAATTTTCTTCATTCTTACTTCTTTTTGCATACAAAATATGAAGCAGTATTTACTTTGTGATAAACAAATTCTCAGAAGCTTACTAAATTTCTGTAAGTTCCCCGGCTATGTAGACTCGGAGTGTCAGAAAACTTCAAAAACATAGGTGAAGTCACGCTCGCAATACGTACGTCATAAGCTAACTGTAATTAAATCGTACAGCCACAAAAAACCGAAATCACGAGAGTCTTAAGGTTGAAAAACGTTCAGTATCCAGTAAATTGCTGAAGTACTCGACATTTTGATCCTGGTATGTTTCGCAATAAGCGTTATTAAGGCTCATACAACCACATGCGCTCGATGCTTTTGATAGTCATGTGACACTATACAGTCATTTTACATTTTTTTATGTTGTTGTAAACTCGTTTCCAAGTATTTTGTGTATACTTCACAAGCATATTTTATATCTTAAAAGGATTTAACATTAATCAAGTCAAAGCATTTAGATTAATTGGATATCGTTTTATAGGTACCGCAAAGTTATACTATTAAGACGCCACCGATGCCGTTGTACAGTACTCTGTTGAACAACAGTGGGTCAAGCGAAAAGCCCCTGAATGCTTGTACGAATTCACCAGCGTCTTATGTTGCATCAGATTCCATAAAAAACGAGTTTACCCGTTCGCTCGCTGGACCCCCAACAAACGACAGTGGCAGCACCAAAATGAAGAAGTTCTATAACAATGAGAATTTCTATACGGAAGAGTATAATGATAACTTCGTACCGAAGTACGACTATGACGAGAAGAATTTTTACTCAAACCTTCAACTTCAAGAGCATGGAAATATTTCTGCACCGCAAGTTTCTCATCATGACTCTTCGAGTAGAGCTACGAAAAATGCAGTCTACAGTAACATTGAGCCACCAGTCCCTATTTCCGTGTCTGCTGCAGTCACCGAAGGGAAAGATTTCATCTACACCAATATACAATGGAATCGGAAGCCCGAAAACACCTATAGCAACATTCCCGCTGCCCACAACAATGGTGAGTTGAGGCTACAATCGTTGATTTAATATTTAGCACAGGCAACGAAGGCCAAATTTCACGAAATAAAAATAATAAATACGAAAGTTTTGAAATTTGGTGACAATGTTTATTCTGGCTTACTATTGAACATGTTAAAAGTCCTGAACAATTGAAGGTCCGGAATCGCCGCCATCTTGAAAAAAGGTGCATTTTTATAGTTTTTGTCTTATAACTCCTTAATTATCGACTTTATGATCAAAATAGTTATTACAAAAGTTGAAGAGCATTAAATTTCCTTCAAAAAAGGTCTTATTCATTTTTTCGTGAAATCAATATTTTTCCGAATAAATGGATGACGAACGTGTAGCAGATTGGTGAATTACTATAAAAACCTTTTTCCGCACGTACATTTACACAGGAAGAATCCGAATAGCATGTACCATGTAAATATCGATAGTTTTCAGCCAAGAATGAAACCGTTATAGCCTGTTGAGGGTATTGTCGTATGTTTTTGTATATATATATAACCCATGGCTTAGGAATGCGGGCATGACCACGCTATAATAATAATATAGCTACGAAGGATGGGTCGAAACCTTTCATGGTCGCTAAGAGGGGGATGGTTGTGTAGGGTCCTAGCCAGCAGCTGTTCTTGAATTCAGTGCTGCGTTTTCTATTGCGATGGCTGGAAGCGAAAAATGTTTCATTTGTGAGTAAAATATTTCTAATGGCAGTACTGTAGAAGTGAAGGAAAAAGGTATTGTTACATTGATAAAAGCTAGTGTGGACAGAAAAGACAATAAACATTTAGAGTTGGAAAGTGTAAAAACCGTGAAAGTTCATGTTTTGTGTCGAAAAAATTATACGCGACCAGATAGTATAAGAGCTGCACTCGCCAAAAAAGATGCTACCGACACAACAGCATCGTGTAGCACCACACGGCGCACTGAAAGTTTGCGATCTTCTGTGCCTGAATTTGATTTTAGAGATAAATGTTTTTATTGCACAGAAAAAATCGATGATGTATTCTACGAAAAAGAAAAAAAAAAGCATATCGATAAGCGTAGGCAAGTTTACAACGTCCGGAGTATAAATTTGAGAGAAAAGCTACTTGAAGCAGCTGAAAAAAGAAACGACAAATGGGGAGAAGAAGTAAAACATCGTGTCATAAACACTGCTGATTTGGTTGCTGCTGACGCTATATACCACCAATCTTGCTGTGTCTCATTTTTTTTGCATTCCACGCCATCTGGAAATAAACGAGGACGTCCTGAGGTCGAAGATGTGACAACAGCTATGGAATTGATTTATTCTTATCTTGAGAATACCGAGGATTGTCAAATATCGCTATCCGAGTTGATTTCTAAATGTACAGAATATGTTTCCAACGAATTAACGGTAAGGACGAAATTGAAACAAAAATATGGAGACAGAATAATCATCACACAAAATCAAAGGAAGACTCCTATCGTTTGTTTTCGTGAAACAGGAATGAAAATATTGGCAGATTTCTGGTATACAATGAAAAAAAGTGATGAGCGTGAAGAACGGCTGCGAATAGTTGAAACTGCAGCAGCTATTGTAAAGGAAGACATCCAATCGAAAGTCTATGAGAATCATTTTTATCCCTCAACTGACAATTTTTTCAGTAATGCGAGTACCGACATTCCTGAAACTCTAAAAACCTTTTTAGACAATCTTGTCATTAAAAAAAAATAAAAGTGATGCAAAGGACAACAAAAAAGTGTCGCCATAGCTCATGCTATTATCTCAGCAATCAGACCGCGTTCTTTTTTATCGCCCGTGCAAATAAGTCTCGCTATTTTTTTATACCGCAAATACGGAAGTAAAAATTTAATAACTCTTCTCTCGAATTTGGGCTTCTGTGCTTCATATCACGATGCTCAAATATTTGAAACGTCAGCGATTTATTTCCAGATTTATCATCCCGCACCAAAGATACTTCCAGGGACATTCGGTCAATTTGTTTTTGACAATGCTGACTTCAACGTTTCGACGATTCACGGTTCAAATACATTCCACAGCATGGGGGGTATCAAGTGTATAACACCTAAAACATCGCTTATTACGGGACAAGAGATAAAAAAAATAACAAAGTTTCCATCTACGAAGGAAATTGGAGAACTTGGCGTTATTCAACTGCAAACATTTGAAAATGTCGGAGGGATTGGTTTGAAAAACATCATTATAGAGGATCTATCTTGTTTGAGACCTTTGCAAGACGAAGTTCCGTCACCCCAACCGCATGACATTCTGTGGATGTGTGGAAAATTTCTGGATATCCCTTTCATTCCTGAATGGAAAGGATTTATGCATAGTGTAACGAAAAGTCTGCCCTATGCAGTAACAAAAGTAATTCCACTTCCTTTTGTGAATTCGCCACCGAGCAATTATGATACCGTTTACACCGTAATCAAGTATACTGCAGAAGAGTATCTTAAATTGAAACAACGAACTTGTTTCGTTACTTTTGATCAACCTATCTACATGAAAGCACGTGAAATTGTTGCTGCAGCTCCGAACGACTCATATTTCTCTAATGTTGTGATCAGACTTGGTGGATTTCATCTCTTATTATCATTTCTTGGCTGCATCGGGTATGTAATGGCAGGAAGTGGATTGAAAGAATTATTGAGTAGGATTTATGCTCCGAATTCCGCAGAAAAAATGATGCAAGGCCATGCTCAAGGCTATTAGTTCAGACAGCTTTGGCAAAAATAATTTTGGAGAATTTAAACATCACAATTGCAGAGCAAGAAGCTATTCAAGAAATTTTTGTCAACTTCGTTATCGATCCTCCATCATTAGACATTATCAGTCAGAATGACGTACTCCAGGAAGTTGAAAAAAGAGTGAAAGAAAAATTAACGGAATTGAAAAAAAATGGAGCAACAGCCGCCCTCTGGGTTCAATACTTTGACATGGTTACATTGATGAAAGAATATATCGACGCAGAAAGATCGGGGGATTGGAATAAACATCTTCGTAGCGTGCAGCAAATGATTCCATTTTTTCATGCCAGCGGCCATTTGCTCTATGCTAAATCTTGCCACCTATATCTGCAGGATATCTTTAAGCTGGAATTTTCAATGACGAAGGAAGAATTCGAAAAGTATGTCCACGAAGGATACTTTACCATAAGAAGGACAGATTCATTTTGGGCTGGAGTCTGGTCCGATATGACAATCGAACAAACACTGATGCGGAGCATGAAAAGCTCAGGTGGTCTCACTCGTGGACGAGGAATTACAGACAGTGTCCTGAGTAAATGGATCCTTGGAACAACGGCTACCCTGAATGTTTGCACATCGTTAGAAGAATTCGCTGGCATGTTTTTTGCCACTGCTGACCAACACGTCGATTTTCAAGAATCAAGGATACAAAGAAACGCGCAGGATACCAAAAAGATTTATGATTGGTTCACGAATCACCCTCCATTCCCAGTTCTCAGAGATATTATGTCATTAGCTACCGGACTAATTGGCGATACAACCATAAATTGTTACAAGGCTATTGAAATTGGCAATGTAGCAATGAAAAAGATGATCGGCAATAATTTTTTCGCAGTAAAGTTGTCCCGAAAAGACAAAGTTCTGCCTCTAGCTGCTTTAAATTCAGCAGTGAAAATTCACGATGAAGTCATACCACTGGATCCCTTACTGATTTTCCAAAGAATAGCTATTTCTAAAAAAAACAACGAAGAGCTGGAAACTCATTTGCGATACGAGTTGGCTCCGTATCCATTGTCGCTATTTAATGAAGCTGGTATGCGAAAGACTAAAAAGTCCTCGATGTACGACATTTTTCAGCCATCGAACGAAGATATCATTCTAGAAAACTGTGTTAACATAGTGGACGGTGGATTTCTCTTACATCGAGTTGTTTGGAAACAAAATTCTACTTATTCAGCCATTTGTGCAAGCTACGTCAACTATATTCAAAAACATTACGGTCAAAATTGCACAGTAGTCTTCGATGGTTATTCAAATACCAACAATAGTACGAAGAAAAAGGAACAAAATCGCCGATCTTTTGCTAAGAAATCTGTGGACATAAATTTCGAAGAAAACATGATTGTTACTGTTCGGCAGGATCAGTTTTTATCAAACGATAAAAATAAAAACCGGTTAATTGAAATTCTGTCAACCAAGTTAAGGGATCAAGGAATAGGATTTCGATAAAACACTGATGATGCAGATTGTTTAATTGTTAACACTGCAATCCAAGTACCTTCATCAAAAAATAACGTGGCAATTATTGGTGAAGATGTTGATCTTTTAGTTTTACTACTTGCATTGGCACCATCAGAAAAGAATATCTTTTTTGTCAAACCGGGAAAGGGAAAAAACGCGAGAAGAGTCTATACATCCCAGCAGTTGCAATCATCAGGACTTACCAACAGCATTCTCCTTTTGCATGCCTTTAGTGGCTGCGACACCACGTCAGCAATTTTCAATAACGGAAAAATTAAGTGCGTGAAGTTGCACCAAAAAAATGAAGGGTTACATGAAATCGCTGAAAGTTTCAACAATCGTGATTCTTCGCACGAAACAATCGCTGCAGCTGGAAAACGTTTTTTCCTGGCGATCTACGGTGCACGTCCTGCAGAAAATTCTTTGAATAAACACCGATTTAATTGTTTCACAAAATCCGTGACAAAAATTAAGCCGGATATCGCCTCGCTACCACCGACAGAAGGAGCATCCAGACAGCATTCTTTTCGCGTGTACCACCAAGTGCAAAAATGGCTGGGGAACGAATTACGCCCTGAATCATGGGGTTGGAAACGAGTTCAAGAGTGCTTCAGTCAACTCGAACGCTGGACTCCATCGCACCCGAGACTTTATTGAATTGAATTTTTTGTAAATGTACAACTGGCTGTGCAGGATTGTGCGGGTGCAGAAAAGCGGGAATTCCATGCACAACCGTTTGCAACAATTGCCACGGAGACTGTGAAGACGAGGACGATTGTACCGATGACGAGAGGGCATCATCAATAACAAGCTCAAGACGATCATCCTGTGCGGATGCGCTTGATGTCGGTTCATCGGTTCAACCTGATGTGGTTGAGGACGACCCAACTATCAGTCAAACCGTTAAGAAGCGTCGTGCACAAACATGTGAGTATGGAAAAAGTTGTGTAAAATAAACAAAACTTGGATGTAAAAAAATTTGTCGTAATAAATATGAATTTATATATTCGCAGAATTTCCACATTCACGTTCGTCGTCCATTTGTACGGGAAAATATTAGTTTTACAAAAAAATTAATTAGACCTTTTTTGAAGGAAATTTTATGCTCTTCAACTTTTGTATAAGCCATTTTTCCAATAAACATATTAATTAAAAAATTATACAACAAAGAGCATAAAAATGCACCTTTTTTCCAAGATGGCGGCGATTCCGGACGTTCAATCGTTCAGGACTTTTAACACATTCAATAGTAAGCCATAATAAGCATTATCACGAAATTTCAAAACTTTCGTATTTATTATTTTTATTTTTGCTTCGTTGCCTGGGCTAATTCCATTGCGGTTAGACTAGAAGAATTATACGATATAGATATTTTCGTATATGTAGCAGTACTTTTATAAATATTTATTCGTTTTTATAATGAATTTTAATCCTTTATTCGATTATAATGCTTAGACCACATATGGAGCGAATCTTAGCGATTCTTCCATCCCATTCCATCCCAAATCGGACAGTTAAAAATACTTTTTTTTTTATTTCCTTAATTTTTTTATATTTTTAAGTACCCATCAAAGACCCTTTCTGTTAAATTTTGAGATTTTTTTGATTACCCGTTCAAAAGATATTAAATTAACAAAAAAACCGCTCTTTTTTGGTATTTTGGTCTTAACTTCTTTAATAATGGTCCAAATTAAAAGTTCTTTTTTTCAAAATTCTTGTTTTTTTATGGCCTTTACAAAAAAAAATACAACAAAAATATTCGACGTCTTTATGAATGAGTTTTTTGAGTTTTAAACGTAAAATTCGCGTTTTTAAAAGTGAATGTCATTTTTGATTTTTTTGTTTAATTTTTTGTTTCAAACATCTATCTATTCAACAATTTTTAAGACTAGTCCGATCGTGGGATCTCAATGACTACTATTTTTTTCGATTTTTGAAAATTAAAAAAAAATATTTTTTTAATAAATTATTATGAATACCAATATTTATTACTGTATAGTATGTTTTTTAATCATCTTGAATTAATTTGAACACTTTTTCATTATTAACAGATTTTTTAAATTGATAATTAATCGATGAGCAAATAACAACAGTTCAAGAATTGTATGAGTGGGCATTGAACCTAAATAGTCTACCGAATATTGCTGTCCAATTTTCACATGAGAAACATTATTCAGATGCAAACGAAAGATTTTATTTGCGATAAAATACTGCGAAGTCAATCACAGGGGGACACAAATATTTCATTCAATTATTCCCATGAGCAACGGAAATGTATTGGCAAACGAATATTCTAATCCAGGAAATAATCGTATACGTAAGGTTTTCAAAAAAATACGTGAATAAATAAAAGCTGTTGTTATTATTGTTCATAAACAGACTTAACGATTAATTATTAATTTTAAGAACCTGTTAACCGTAAAAAAGTGTCAAAATAAATTCTAAATATTGAAAAAATTCTATACACTAACAAAAATTGATATTCACAATAATTTATGAAAATTTTTTTTATTTCAATTTTTAAAAATCGAAAAAAAAATAGTCATTGAGATCCCACGATCGAAATAGTCTTAAAAATTGTTGAATAGATGGATGTTTGAAAAAAAAAATTAAAAAAAAAAAAAAAAATGACATTCACTTTTAAAATCACGATATTACGTTCGAAACTCAAAAAACTCATTCAAAAACACGTGGAATATATTTGTTGTACACTACGATCTCGATTTAAGCAAGATCGGTGGCACTGGCACCGCTAGACACTTGCATAAATCGAAGTTGCGCAAATGTCGGTCGTGAGTCCACGCGCATCTCACACCAGTCGGGAGCCGTGTCCGCTCTCACACCGGCGCTCTCACACCATGTGCCACGTTGATCGATATCCGCCGCATAGTGGGGACTCTAGCTTATATCGAAGCTGCATAAATCGAGATCGTTGTGTATTTTTTTCTGAAAAAAATTTGAAAAAAATTTTGAAAAAAAAACTTTTAATTTGGACCATTATTAGAGAAGTTATGACCAAAGTACCAAAAAAGAGCGGTTTTTTTGTGAATTTAATATCTTTTGAACGGGTAATAAAAAAAATCTCAAAATTTAACAGGAAGGGTCTTTTGATGGGTACTCAAAAATATAAAAAAATTGAGGAAATAAAAAAAGTTTTTCAAACAGTCTGATTTGGGATGGAATGCCCCATAGATATGTGCCTAATGTGCCGATGAGATCGAAGCACAACCTTCTCCCCCTGCCCTACATCTACAACATAAGGTTGATTAAGCAACTTCCATTAGCTTCGTGATAGTAACCATGAAAAATAAAAGTGGAGTAGAACTCAGCCTAGTATATTTGTAATTATAAATGCCTGTTTTAAGAGACGGGTTATCTGTCAAAATTTCCATAAAAAATCAACAGGCATTTCTGGTCAGCAGAGTACATACGTATGTTGTGGAACAAACTTTATCAGTGATTTGTCTTGTGAATTCCGGTAAGTGTGGATATGTAAAACTCCAAATACGGAACGGTGTGAAGTTATGATATTTTTGAACTTTAGGAAGCTTCATTTCCACTAGCAACGCAAAACACCCGTATCATATCTATGTACAAGTTCGAAATTGTGAAGAATTGTCGTTAGGAAGCGGTGAGGCCGTTTAAACTTACCATGAATGTACGAAACTCATTGAAATCAGTGATTTCATTAGGTTGTTATATCAAATAATATTTATGGGGAGCCAATCATATTAATATCAAAGAACTATAGTCAGTCAAGTAAGAGCCTGGTCGGGTTCATTTATGAAAAAAATATATTAAACAAAATTTTTAAAACATAACCTTTGAACGAGAGGACTTATAAAAAAATAACTCAGAACCTTTTTTGTAGAGCGTTCAATTCTCCACAAAAATATGTATGTAGATATCCCACATGATAAATAAATAATAGTATATTATGTAACATGGGCGTAAAATACGGTTTTACGACCGAGTGCTGATCGCTGCGCCCGAGGGCGAAGCCGGCCCGAGAGCCGCACCCAGGTTGTAAATCATACGCCCGCGTTGCATACGCTATTTTTCGCAACAGTGTGCGGAAAATTCGAGCTTCTTTATTGGGAGTTGATACAAGCACGTGGAACGTGTGTCGCATGCGAACGGTGTTTGCTACTGGAGCACGGGGGGTTCGGGGGGTGCAACCCCGCGACGGGGTCAAGGGGCAAAGCCCCTTGCGGGGGTGGAGGGGGCGGAGCCCCCCCCCAAAGACACTAAACGTAGATTTTGAATGTTTCAATTAAATTAAATGACTTAACTCAACACTCAGCCGTAATAATGAATTTTATTATTCATTTTTTATTTATTGCCAACATTACTAAGTTGTATACATAAAATCCTAAAAATTCGAATTCAAAAAAATCCCAAGAATTCAAAAGAAATGCTCAAAATTTGGAATCTGAAATTATAAAAAAAAAAAAAAAAAAAAAAAAACAAATCACATTAGCCAAGCCAAAAACTTGGCGTGCGTAAATTATTAAAGACCAAGCCAAACTAAAAAACTTGTGCAGGGTTAAGAACCAATACGCTCAGCGAGGAAAACCCAGACCATCCGCCCTTATCGCTTAACGAAGGCATAAATGAACGAGAAGATGAAAAAGAAAACAATTGATCAAGTGCCCTAGTAAGCAACCATGAGAATATACACAAGAGGTAAGGGTACACTAGTGCGTAACTATGAGAAAAGTTCACTGAGAAAAACCTCGTCCAAGGTTTATATTTAAATGAACGAACAATGATATTATCATTATTTCTTGACTGCTCGCATATCATGACTCTCCCTATGACCGTTTCTCCCTACTTTAAACCTTTGAACGACTGCGAAACATCTATGAGCATGCGTAATGCCTACATGCGTAGTGCGCATTTAGACACGTGAGTGGGAGAATGAGGGGAAAGTTAAGTTATGTTTTCGGCCCCGTCGAGTTAAGTTATCTGATCGCCTACTGTAGTTTGCTGACGATTACTGACCGAGAAAATTCATGACAAGGAAGTAGCTATTGTGATTTATTAAATTCGGCCATGACCAAAGGTCGATAAAAGATTCTCAACTATCCAGAAATAATGATAATATCATTGTTCGTTCATTTAAATATAAACCTTGGACGAAGTTTTTCTCAGTGAACTTTTCTCATAGTTACGCACTAGTGTACCCTTACCTCTTGTGTATATTCTCATGGTTGCTTACTAGGGCACTTGATGAATTGTTTTCTTTTTCATCTTCTCGTTCATTTATGCCTTCGTTAAGCGATAAGGGCAGATGGTCTGGGTTTTCCTCGCTGAGCGTATTGGTTCTTAACCCTGCACAAGTTTTTTAGTTTGGCTTGGTCTTTAATAATTTACGCACGCCAAGTTTTTGGCTTGGCTTATGTGATTTTTTTTTTTTTTTTTTTTTTTTTAATTTCAGATTCCAAATTTTGAGCATTTCTTTTGAATTCTTGGGATTTTTTTGAATTCGAATTTTTAGGATTTAATACTTGGCGTCCTTTTTTTACTTCTAAGAAGTATTTTGTGATTGATTTCACTTCTTTGTGAAAGTTGTAGCGAAGTATCTTTCCTGATTTAATTTAGTAACATGAATTTTATATAAATTGGTGTTGAAATCGTCGAAAATGCAGAAGACCAAAAAATGAAAGTGCATGGCTTGTTGTCTATACGCAGTTGGAAATACAGTACAGTTATTTCGGTACATTCTTTGTACATAAAAAAAAATTAAATTATTTCAATTGATTGATATCTCTTGTAATGTAACTATATGTGATAGGAATGCCTAAAATTATACACTGAGAAAAAAAATTGTTGAATGAACTATATTTGTAGTCGCATACACACGACTAAATATTTATTTGGTATAACTAAATAATAAGTTTCTTGAATAATTCTGCGCTTCAATTGACCAAAATATGATTCATACAAAAAAAATTGAATCGTACAACTAACCATTGAATCGTGCGTATGCGACTAAAGATTTAGTTCATTCAACCATTTTTTTTCTCAGTGTGGTAGATGCCATTTATATTACAGGAAATATTTGCTATAAACACAGTGTGAAATTTAATTATAATCTAAAACGCAGATATTCTCAAACAATGCTTTGTAAAACCTTTCCGTAGATTCGCAATTGTCGACAAAAATGAGCAAGAAAAATAAATTCCTATAACTATCACAGCCCTATGATCCAAATTGTTGATGGTACAACATACATGACGTTAAAAAAGTTTTCCTTCTCCCATATAGGCTCAGAAGTTTTATTAGGTATAAGAAAGGGCGTGTGAAAATATGAGCTCTTAATATTAATGTTAACAGCGTACTCATCGCATTTTTCAATTTTCCATAAGAATAACATGGGAACAATTATTTTTATGCCTTCTGATTTTTATGACTAACAAACATCATCATAAGAGAAATCTACAGAAAGAATTGGTACAGAATTGAACGCTCTACAAAAAAGGTTTTGAGTTACTTTTTGATAAGTCCACTTGTTCAAAACTTATTCAATAACAAAATTTAGATTTTCGTAAATTTGGCTGATTTTTGGTTATTACACCGGAACTATTAGTTGTATCGACAAAATGTGCATGAACTTTCGTGTGAAACATAAATCAAGCTTTCGAGTCATTGTAACTAATAGTTCTCACTATAGGAATAAGAAAAATGGAACGCTTTAAGAAAATTGTGCATCAGAAGTTTGCTTAGAAAATTTCATTTTTATATTAAGAAAATGAAATTTATTGTAGTGTAACAGAAAATTATTATTCGATTTTATTTTTAAATAAAATTGAAAAAAAAATTATAAGCTTAATTCTACAGCACAACTTTCTAAAGGCGTTCTATTTATTATTATTATTATAGTGAGAAATATTCTTAAACATTTCTCGAAAGTTTAATTTGTATTTTACATGAAATTTTATTCACATTTTGTCGATAAAACTAATCGTTCCGCTATAAAATCGAACAAATCTTCGAAAAATTGAACTTTGACATTGAATAACTTTTAAACGAGTAGACTTAACAAAAAGTAACTCGGAACATTTTTTGTATAGCGTTCAATTCTGTACAAAGATATATCTGTAGATTTCTCTTATGATAAATCGTTTGTTAGTTATAAAAATCAGATGACATAAAACGGCTCACGCAAATCTTAATTCAGATTTTTTTTATATAGCGTTAATAAATATAGCCTTAAATTAAAGTTAGATTGTGGTTTATCTTAAAGTTTAAGTTAGATTTCCGTTTAGCCTAAAATTTAAGTTAAATTTTAGTTTAGCTTCAAATTAAAGTTAGATTTTGACTTATTAGCTATATATAATGCCATATATTCATAGATATGCTCTATATAGATAGAAAATGCTATTTGAAGAAATCAATTCTCGGAAGACTACCCTAATATATATATCATAATATACGTAGATAAAGCATTTAAAAAAATCGAATCTCGAATGACTATTCCAATATAAGTTGAGACCTGAAATAGCGGCCACCCTAATATATATAGTACAAATACATGTATAAATAAAACACCATTTTAATACATAGATATACATAGAAATACATAGTACATAGATATATATATACCTGTATATATCTGTATATACCTATATATACTTGAATATACCGGTATCAGTATATACTTGTATTCACCAGTATACATATACTTGTATATACCAGTAGATACCTGTATATACCTTTATATACCTATATATATCAGTGTATACTTGTATCAACCTATATATACCTATATATACCTATATATAGGTATATATAGGTAATTAAGCAAAATTTTCTTCCCGTGACGCGAGTCACGTTAAATTTTATTACCCAATAATTCAATTTCTTATTTTTCCCGGAATTCTCTTTAATACACGCGAACAAAACTACACTAGACAAGACGAAAAACGATTTTACGAAAATGAACGACACGACTTTCGCTTCACGGAAACCTGTCGATTCCACGCGCGATTCGCATACATTCTTTATTCTTTCTTTTAATTTTTTTCACTTTTTACTTTTAGCTCATCCACGTTTCTCGCAGGAAAAATGATCTCCAACCAAACCATTGTCTCCCGGAAAGACACTAAACTTTTGCGAAAATTCTACAGTAAAGCACGAGGGCGCACAACAAGATAAAATTTTCCGGAACGATACAATGAGCTCTCGATTCTCCGCGCGAGGTGTCCGCGCGACAGCAAATTTTAATAGTTCTTGAAATGTAACGAAATAATATTTCAGCGGTAATAATTTTGAACAAAATATAAGATTGGTGACGTAAACGTGGACTCACCGACTTTATAGCGTCGATTCTCAATACTTCGGCTAGATATTTCAGCTCGAATGATCTCCAAGATATTTTCTCCTTTTTCGCACGTTTGCCGCCTATCACGTCTACACCACTTCGCTGTCGCCACGAGAGTCCCAAACTCCTCAATCTCCGAAAAATTGGTGATTTTACTTTCCCCCCACTACTCCCAGCCTCTAATTTAAGGGCCCGGTACTAGTTTGTTCTAGTAATTGTGTTACCGTATTGCGCTACAGGCCAAACTTCGTAGAAATTCTTTGTCGTACTTGTACGGTGAAAAACGGTAAAAATTATCCAATTTGTAATTGTTGTCGGAAAGATTAAATAAGTAAATTCTTTTAGTCTATGAATATAATTTGTAAATATTTTTTTAAAAATTATAAAAAGTAAAAGTAATGAAGTGGTAAAACATCTAACGAAAAATATTTATTTTCTTCAAATTTATCTTGCTTAATTATGCAACAACTATTTGTATAACTAGTAGTTTTGTACAATTTGTTGGTATAACTAAAAGTCTCAAATTACCTAGTAATGAAAAACAAATAATTAAGATTGGACACATACTTTTTGCTCTATCACTTTCACCAGTTTTAAAAATATAATTTCGAGGCTGACCCATCCAAAGTTTAAATATGGATGTTGAAAATTTAAGGTAAAAATGTACGGCGAGAAATAGAAATAAGAACAAGAAACTACTGCCGTTTTATTGAGAGACAACATAAATATTGTAACTTTTCGATTATTGGGGGGTTACAATTATCGAAATTGATTATTATTTAAGTTTGATCAATATTAAACAGAGTTCGTATACTGGACTCTGTTTACTGGACTGGATTATGAGAAAAATAAGTCGAATTCGATTTTTTTTGGGTAGACTTTATTTTTTGTTGTTGCTTCAGATCTTGTAGTTCACACTTTGGATCACGAGGATCGGAACCTTTGGTCCATCATCGGCCGAAGAAGGGGTGAAGTTAATTTTCTTAATAAAAATTGAATGGATCTGATAAAGGTCGGCCGATGATTTTTTCAAATCGATCAATTCAACAACTGCCGTTAATGCATTGATTGAAATAAGAAAACCCTTGCAGTGATTTCTACCAGCTGGATATTATGCTGATTCTTGCAGCTAAACTTTTCTTTCTTTAAAGGATTCTAACTTGAATTTATTCACACATTCGACCAAACGTCGGGTGTGAGGAGCTCAACACTCAATTTAGAGTAACAAAAAGGACCTTGGAAAAGAATGTGAACAGCAGTCCCATTACGTTCGTCAGTAAATGTTGCTATATCGTAGATGTTAGTTTGATGAATGCCGAGATCCGAAGACTGAAGGTCGCTCGTACTCTATTCCGGCTTTCTTATGCTAGGTTATGTTGAAATCAATCCGCACTAGCAATTTGGACGCTATGCCAATACTAGCTTGAATCGGCTTCGACGAGTTGCGAGCCGGGCCTGCGCAGGAGACAGTACAATCAAATAAAGATTTCCTAAATAAAGTACAGGTGCGGATCCAACGTCTACTGGTGAGGATTAGGAAGATTCCGCAGGCGCCTGACGCAATGCCGGTACCAATGCTTAGCTATTCTAATTTCAAAAGAAGGAAATGTGCTCCGCAATCATGCAATACGACCACGTTCCACTGTAGTGACTAAGGAAATCCTAGTAGTTAAGCGTCAGACACAATGCTGATACTTTCTAGGGTAGGAAGTGTCCTGGATGGGATATTGGAATTGGGTGATTTCTCGTGGCTCTGCTCGCCCATAGAATGTTGCATTTTATTTATTCCCTGCCATTTACAAACATGCAAATAAACGTGTAATCGATAATTAAATGTAAATAACAGTGAAATAAATATGAATAGTAATATTAATCTAATATACAATTTAATTATGATAATTCTACTTTACTCCACGTTTTCAGTTATTATTACCTATACAATTATGAATATATATATACATATATATTTTGTAAAATTATTGCGTTATATTTTGTGGTTTGCTGAAATTGTCTAGTGCATGAATATATATTAAGCGCGTTTACTGCTTGCATCAGTCGCAGTCCACGGCATCCGCGCGGTACACTACTAGAGCCACATGGTGGCTGGCGACGCTAAGAGCACCACCGTGTTAGGCTCAGTGCCAGCCCCCTGACATAAAGTATACGGCTATGCTCAGTCCATGTAGAATATGGTCTAAGGCCTTGACTCATGGCAAGCCATTGTGGCGGGGATGGGCACGAACGTCACGATATATAAAGGAGTAGTTTACCCTCTCAACTTAATTTGCGAGAAAAATGCAAATACTCATTTGTATTATTTTTTGCTAACTTCGAAGTGCAACTTTATTTATCGAGATAGGTACTATATTTCTCTATTATAATGATTTTGTGAGTTTCAACCCCTTTAACTTTTTTCCTATGCAAACTCCCGGTATGAAACCAGTTGCGTTTTTCATAATTTATTATCAAGATGATTATACATTTGGGTGCATTCGATCATCTCAATTGGAAATAGGTGAAACCTATCAAGTACCCCTTGAAGGTCCCAACTTTAGGGAATGATTTCACCTCTTAGAAACGTTTTTCCGGCCAAAAAAATACGTCTCTAAGATTTTGACCTCGAATTACATATTTAATTTCATCAAAACCGGACGACACCGAAAGGATTCCCTTGTAATATTTCCGTTCTCTTCTACAACAATTGATGACATAATGAGAATTATAAACTATCAGATAATAATTTGAGATTTTACGAGATAATTAAGTTTGAGAATAATGATAGAAAAATTGTTCAAATTAGAAATTCGCACATGACTTGATAACATTTTCATGAACTCCATGGTTCATTGTACTTTCATTATCAGAAAGCATACCTTAATAACATTTCACTCATATAGCTGACTTGGCGAAATATTGAGAATCTTGTTTTACTTTATTTAAACTCAATGAAACACGTTTCGATTTCGAGTGTAAGAGATAGGATATAACGAAAAAGAATTTGACACTCCGCGAAACAAGGACCACTTAGCTTAATCGCGAAAATTTAACAGGTGATTATAGTCATTTTCTTATTTACACAAATTATAACGTGAATAAAACATGCGATCACGCAGTAGATGTGACTTACACCAAAGTACTTGTTATGGAATCAATCTTCTTGACTTCCGGTAATAAAAGCTTGATTGAAATATCAAAAAAACTCATGAAATATCAAAAAAACTGATGAACCAAGTCTACTTCCCCCATTCCCGAAATTACCGAATAGTGACTGCGTAGTAAAAGGTCTCCTCTGAAAGATCTTCCCCTCTACATTTTAATGTATCTCTTTTATGAATTTATAAATATAGTGTCAATCAAACTCAAGATTTATTGTTTAGTAATAAACCATCTTTCTTTTCTTCCAGACGATTTACCACTTCCTCCGGAACCGGCTGAATACGTTCCTTCCATAGCTAGCAATGCTTTTCCACCTCCTCCAGAGGAGTTGCCACCACCACCAAGCCCAGTTTCATCAAGTTACAGTGAACTAAGACGAGCAACTTATCAACCAAATTATCCAGCCAATAGTTATCCCAACGACATTTATGGAACTGGTTCACAGTCGACCTCCACGTATGAATCGATTTACGAACCTATTAATCCACGACCACCGTCACAACTATCATGCAATTATTCTATGTATTCCGGCTATGGCTCAGCAACATCAACTCAACCGCAAAGTAAAATTTCCCCCGTGAAAGAGGTAAGTGAAAAATATTTGATCTTCTTTAATGCTATAAGTTATATTGGATCTTACCGATGAAATATACTAGTAGTTTTTGCTGTAAAGGTAAGATTGCGAGCGTGTTAATGAAAAAAATGACAAAATTCCGAATCAACATTTTTTTCCCTTCAAATTTTGTGCATTGTTTAGTACACAGATTCAACACACTAAAAATACGTCTAGCGTATGCTTTTGGGATGTCCTGCTAGTTATTCCCTGCTACTTTTACGTAGGAAGACGCCTTATGAACGTCCTTGCGAAGATCTGGAATATAATCGAGATGTAGATACAACATATTCAGGACAGGGCAAAAACATTGCTGAGAAACAGTTGAACTCTCAAGACGTTAATAACAAATTGCTGAGACGGTGTCAAGACATTTATAAAACGTTGTTGATACTATGCGAAAATTATCATAATTGTTTATTGATGCTTTGTCGATTCGATTTCCTACGAAAATTAGTCTTATTTGTTTCAGATTAGTTTTTTTCAAAGATTTTTTATGATTTTCCTGCGTTTTGCGACAGATCAATTCTCGAACCGAATAAAAAATGGATATTTAAAAACAGTTATATAATTCGGAAACAAGATCATCAGTTAATGAAAATAACGAAATTGAAATTATTGACAAATAAAAACAATCCTTAGATTTCAAAAATAGTGCGTGTATCAACGAAAGAAGGCAATTCTCTTTGCAGTCACATAAAATCTGACCATAACGGATGGAAATTTTTGCACAAGCACCATCAGTGACTGTTTGTGTTTTTTGAAGGAGTCTGGTATTGGTGGGAAAATGAATATGAGTCCGCCGCGAAATTATTACAAATATATACAAGATGTTTATTGTCCCGACGTAAAATAGTTTGGTACAAATAATGAGTCGAAGTCACGAAAACCTGACGAGAACTCTGCGAGAGCAACCGGTGTTCGTCTCCCGCGAGACTGGACGAACCAAGATGGCAGCCGAAGCGTCGAGAGTGTAGAGATCGTTGTCGGTCTCGTACGTTGAGCGTTTGAAAGAAGCGTACATGAACGGTCCAGCTCTCGTAAGTCGGTAAGGAAGAACGGAATGTGGTAGGAGGTTGGTAAAAAAGATCCCTCTAGATATTCTTCAGCGAAGAATATAGAGGAGGATATATGAGACGTTTACGAGAAAGGACCAGATATAATTGCGGATGCGCGCGCCACAAGAGAGCCGATTGTGATCGAGAGAAATCTTGGTAATTTGCGAATAATCGGTCCCGAAAAATATGAACGAATAATGAAAAACTGTTCCCGATCAGTTTGTGCGCAAATTCGCGTGAAACTGTCCCGAAATTATGGATTTTGGCGAAAAGAAAATTTGGAGGCGAATTGCTACATAAACACGCTTCGCTTGAGGGTTACCGTCGCCGTTTTGATGGTGACTACCCAGGTGAGCTCATCATCTCCCGGATTAAGTTTCGTGACCGTACCAACGGCCACTTTGGAAGAGCCAAGTTCTCCTTGGTGAGCAGGACCATTGACCCGACCCGGATGTCGTGAGAGAGATAATGCCACTTTAAAATGGTCTGCTGCCGCTGGAGGTAGCCCGCTGACCAGTGATCCCAGAAGAATTGTAGCCGTTTCTGTATTAGTTGTCACCGAGATAGGCGCTCTTGGTTGACATCCGTAGTGAGGGCTCTGGGGTCACCGTAAGTGCCTCCCCGATGAGAAAATTCTCGAGTGTTATAGCGGATAGCTCGTCCGGATCGTCTGACAGGGGGCTCCAGCGGACGAGAGTTGAGTACGGCCTCAATTTGTGTGTGAAAGTTGTCGTTCGTTGGAGGTGATGCTTGACAAATTTTACTGCGTTATCCCATTTCCCGCACATGCTTAAAGCGCCTGGGGGGTGGAGACCCATTTGATCCCATCAGTTGCCAAGAGTTGAGAGATTTGTTCTGATTCTTGAGTCCGGACTTTGAAGAGTCACCGTAACTTGGCGTCTGCACTCTGAAAGTTGGTCCCACAATAGCTGGAAATCGTGTGACGAACCCCTCGTCTACCCGTACACCGTCGACATGCGGCGACGAAAGCCTCTGAGGTTAAGTAAGTAACAACTTCAAAGTCCTAGGCGGAAGTAGCGGAACACAGGAAAATGCACAACCAGACTTTGTGACATTTATGCTCGCGCCAAGCCTTGAGTGAGATTGGCCCCCCGTAATTGACCCCGGTGAACAAGAATAGCCGTGTTCGTGTAACCCGCGTGACCGGCAACTGTCCGATAAGTTACTGTGCTTTGAGTCCCGAAAGCGAGCGCACTGAACGCATCGCAAGATGTATGACCCCACCCGCCGATTATCCAGCAACTTCATCATAGATGAGCGAGTATAGCTTGCGTTCCGTGTGGAACGTTCGTTGATGAGCGTCTGCTATGAGCAGATCCGTGAGTGGTGAGTGCCGAGGGAGGATGACTGAGTGCTTGCTCTCAGGTCGTAAGCGAGTGTTTTGAGCTCTGCAGTATGAAGTATGCCCTCTGAATGGCTTTAACCCAATAAAGCTGTGCGTTCTCCAGGTCTCCTCGTGAAATGGCTGTACCCGACGAACCGCGACCGGTTGTGTTGTGATTCTCAACAACCGAGTGAGAGAGGAGTATTTGTGAATGAGATCTAAAACAGTTGCGACTACTTTTGAGATTGAAAACGTAAAACCTGGCCGCTCTTTAAGTGCCGCTAAGGAATCAGTACCGATATGATGCGATGGCCAATGGGATGCGTCCCACCATGTTGAAAATTGCTCGAGCTGAGAAATAGTTAGCCCCGGTGAGGCGCAATCCGTCGCATTATCCCGCCCTGGTGTGAATCTCCATTGGGCCCGAGGTAAGAGCTCCTGTATCGATGACACCAGATTCTGAACGAAGTCTTCACCGCGATGGATGAGTCGTAACCCGGGTGACCGTGATCATTGAATCTGTCTAGAGATAAACCTGGGAGTCCTCTAGATCTAGTGTAGTTTGAACGTATCGTGCCAGTTTCGCGAGCAACTGAGCTGCCAAGAGTTCCAACCGTGGCTCTGTGAAACGTTTGATAGGGGTGACCTTCGTTTTCCGGGACGTAGACAACCACGCCAATTGCGAAAAGGAAGGCATCAGAGAAGCCGTGGATTTCGACCCAGATACCCGAAGCGATATTGAGCCACCGCAGAACTGAAAGTGTATCGAGCTGCGTCAATTCTGGTCGAAACGCGACCTAATCTGTACGGACTCCTGATGAATCAAGGTTATCCCAGTCCAGCTTGTCCAACCAGAGTCGCTGTGACAGTACCTTGGCCCGAAAAGTTACCGGGGAGATAAAGCCCAAGAGATCATAAAGATGCGCCACTTTGGAGAGTATGACTCGTTTAGAGATCTTGTCTCCGATCGAGTACTGGTGAGCAGTGAACCTGAAGAGGTCCGACTGTGGCAGCCATGAGAAACTCAGAAACTTTGTATCAAATTCGTCGAATGCCATTAAGTCGTCCGTGACAGAGGACACCTCGATTTGACTACGAATATTCGAATGATTGCTCTGCCATTTGGCCAGAGGAAACCCGCCCGCCGAGCAGATCCTGATGAGATGTTGAGTCTGTGTCGTAAGCTCTGTAACGTGGTCAGCACCTCCGTCAAAATCGTCGACACATCGCACCTTGTGAGAGGAGTGACAGCCTTAGGATATTTTAACGCCCGAGTTTGCATTGGAGTCGATGAAGACAAGAGGACGCCATTTGAAACGAAGTACATAATGGAAGTGCGGAAGTGTGTGTGGTTAGGACCTCTTCAGGTGTGTGGTTAGGACCGTGCTGAACAGAAACCACTTCCTGTACCCAGAATTGTGCGAGGAGGTCCTGAAGGGCCTGGTACCCGTGATCGACCGCGGCATGGTGAACGAACCCGGCTAAAAGTTGTGAGTCGAGAACAGGACTAAGAATAACCCACCCAAATAACATATTTTGAGCAATTGGACCTTCGAATGGTCCTCGTTTGGTCTCTGGCCCATGTGGGTGGTTGAGGACGAATTCGAAGATGAGGTACCCGTGGCGCTGGCTGTGCCTGCCGATGCTGGTGCGGCCGAGGATGATGGTCTGCCCCCGGTTTTTGACCACCCCACATGAATCATGGTATGATGTTTGCGGTCGCACTCCTTACATTTCGTGATGGTGTTGCACGCCGCCATTGTGCCTCCGCAAGCAGTTGAAGCAGAGACGTAGGTTTTGAACCTGCTCCCGCGCCGTTCTCGTCAATTGTCGAAACTTCGGACAGGCAACGATGTAATGAATTTCCCAACAGTATAAGCACGTATTGCTATTCCCGCTGGTAACCGCGTTTACCCGAGACGCGGAAGCGCGAGAGTTAGACCGTGAACCCGAGCCCGATAGCCCACTCCGCAATGCGTGGTTTCATTATGGCGACGGCTGAATCGAAGGTGTGAGAAGGTAAGCTAATTCTTAGATTGCCCGGACTTGATTTTCCAGGCTTCCCGAATGGCGGTGTCGAGTCGTCATGCGATGGCGTAGACTAATACCCAATTCCAGTGCTCTATTGGCGCTCCCAATACCCGGAGAGAATTGCAGGCCTCCTTGATCGTGTGAAGGAGTGTATGGAGTTCTTACGCCGAACGTGGTGTGATGACAGTGGTGCGGAAGAGGCTCTCCAGATGAGATGTAACCAAAATCCTATCGTCCTGGTACCGCTCTATGAGTGTCTCCCATGCCGTTGCAAAAGAATCGGCCTCGATTGCAAGTCTAGCGATGAGTTTTGTCGCTTCTCTCGATGTCGCCGCCCGAAGGTAGTGCATGCGCTCCACGTCAGTCAATACCCGATTGTTGATGACTAGTGAGGTGAACGTGACCCGAAATGCGATCCATTGCGCGTATTCTCCCGTAAACGTTAATTGGCAACTGCCCCGTCCGATGAGAAGTTACCCGTTTGCGCCCGTTTAGGCGGTAGAAGCTCGTCCCGCAATTGAGCGATCCGAGAGTTGGCGTCGCAGTGTATACTGGACGTCCGAGAGTACACGTTGTCCATGATGTAGTGTCCCGAAAGAAGTTCCTCAGTGCAAGCCTCCATGATGGAATCATGCACCGCTGAGAATTTAGCCCAGAGGTCGTTCGAATGTGCCACATGGAATCTAGCTACGACGCCAAGAAATCTTCCGCATTTCCGACGGTGACCCGTTCGAGGATTCCTCGCAGTAAATTAACACATGAGTTTTGCGTTGACACCTTAAGCCCGAAAGAGCCACCTCCCCGATGTACCGGCTTGGTACCGTCTCGTATACCCGGTGACCGTTTCCGTGTAACGATTGGCTTGTCCCGCTGCAAGGATGAGGGTGAGGGGCTCCTGTTTCGGCTCCGAAACCTCCGAAGAACCCGGTTGAGAAGTTCCGGGAGGCACGACCAGCTTTGAATGACCCCCACCGTTGTCCGATGGGCCATCCCGGGCCTCGTTGTTCAACATGGTGCAATGAAACCCGACCGAAATTCGAAACGGTCACACCGCGGTTGCGAGTCAAACCTGCGGCCTCAGAAACGATGAAAAAGTTCGAAAAAAGGCGGTCAAAATTGTAGAACCCCGAAGATATCCGTGCGTACCACCAAATCGAACCGATAAAATGCCCAAATGCCCGTAAACACCCGAAATAATGACTGGGTTATGCCGGATCACTTGCGAAAAACCGAAAAGTTTCCGAAATGTACGCCGGCACTCGCGAAAGAGTTAGAACAATGCAAAAAAGTCCGAAGACCGCCCGCAAAAAAAAATAAATAAGGCTCGTGGCGTCGAAGCGGCCCGATAGAAATCGACAAAAAATGAAGAAATTGGAAGCCCCGACGTGAAACGATGGCAAGGGGTCGAAATGACCGCGTTGCAGCACCGCGCAGATATCCAAGATGTGACCTCCACAGAGAAACACCGCACATCTGTCGTAAAAACTGTCAGAATAAATCCCAAAAAATGAACAATTAGTTTTTATCTAAATAATAATGATTTTGCCGTCAAAGCAAGAAAATTGAAAAATTTCCTATAAGTTCAAATTTAAACTTGAATAACTTTTGAAGGAGTGAGTTTATCGACAAATCATAAGAGACAGATAAAAAATCAGTCAAAATAAAAAATATATATCTCTCATTGCTATTGGGATCTGACATGGAGGCGTGGCTAAGACTGTATGGCGGAAACTAGGTTGCACTTGGGCGTGTATGTGTAACATGGACGAGTGACATGTTCTTGTGTTGAATGTCCGTGTGCACCCTACTAATAGTTCAAAATTTAACACCAGATGTCTCACGAATTTTGTCAGATCCTAATATATTTACTTGTTTCGGAGAAAAAAAATTAAATGTAAAATCTCATGTTATTTAAACGGGAAATGTATCGTCTTTAGGGCAAGGTTTAATATGAATATTAAGGGCTTTTTTTTGTTCTGATATTTTTTGTTAGGTCATAAACTAAAAATTTGGAAACCGGTACTCTGAAGTAGTGGCGAGCGTGCTTGCCTCTAAACCAGAGCATCGGAAGGTCCCGGGTGCCGTAGTTTCGTCGAGAAATAAAAATATGGGCGTGACAAGCTCCAAATATATATATGTGACATACACAAGTACTCGTACAGGTGTGAGTCACATGTATATAGCTGTAGTCCATGTTTACAATTTCTCGACGAAGCGTGACGTAGCTCCGGCATTGGAAGGAGAACTCAGGGCCGGCTGTAGTGGCACAGGTTTTCCGCAGTTTCCCTGTGCCTATGGAAATCTACTTCATAGCAAATGCGCTATAGAGAGGGAAGTCGGATGCGGCTGCATGGGGACCGGGGTACTGATCCGGACCAGGTCCTCAGGGGGGACTGGCTACTGACCCGGGCCGACCCTGTAATAGGCGAAAGCCTCTGTACGGGGAGAAATGTATATAAAAATTTTTTTAAAAACTAAAAATTTAGGGGGCGCTATAAAAAAAAACAACTTGGTAAAAAACGGACAGCCTTCCATACTGATTTTATTCATTTTGGTCAGTTGATTGTGCCAAAATAAAAACAAATCTGATTATTATTGATAATTATAGCTATGGCCTGTCACTAAGAATTGAATTTAGACACAGAAAACAGAGAAAGCAATTCGATATACATAAAACGTGAAATGCAGGCCTTTCGGGTCCTTGATTATAAACGTAAATTGAAAAAGACATAGATACTTGGGGGCTTATTGAATCACTATTAATGTGCCGTCATTAATTTCAAATGAAAATTTTTAAATAACAGATAGCAGATCAAAAACAGTAATGGAAATGTCGGTACCCAGGTAGCAATATGATATCTTATTGTAATCCAAACGGGATCCAAAATAAGTCAAGGATAACTTTTTGGATGGCCAAAAAGATGCCTTTCGGGATCCCAAATTGATAACTTATGTCCGCCCGGCAGATAACTTTATGGGTGGCCGAGTGATGACTTTTAGACATATTTCGGTTATCAATACGGCATCTAAATGTTATAGAATTGCGATGACTAAAAGATAGCTCAATTAAAGGCATCAAATGTCGGAATCCAAACGTCACCAAAAAGGTGTCATAAAGGCGCCAAATATCGCAATCCTAACGTTATCGATAAGTTGTCATAAAGACGTCCAAAAAGGATGAAAAAGGTCGTCAAACGATCAACTTAATGACATCCGAAAGATGTCTCATTTGGGATGTATGAGAAACGTATATATTTCATACAAATGTGTCGTGTACTTATTTTTTTAGGTTACGTCGCGTCAACGGTTCCCAGCATTTTTCACTTATTATTTCGTCGTTCAGGTGGAATAACCGGTACGTAAAATTCAATAGATCTATCGAATTTTACCTCTCGGTTATTCCACTTGAACGAAGAAATAATAAACGAAAAATGCCGGAAATCGTTGACGCTCCGTCAGCTAAAAAATAAGTACACGACACATTTGTATGAAATGAGAATTTTTTAACATTATAAAAATACACTACATATATTCTTAGGAACCTGCAGAAATATTTACCAATCAACGACTAACTTTTTGGTATTATATATCCAAAATATAAATTTTGGCACACATGGAGTGTATTAATAATAACAAAGGTCGCCACTTGTCTAAAGTGATCTGTTAAATGTCACGTTTTCGATGACATTTGGATTAGGCTATTGGATGACAACTTCTAGACAACGCATTGCCAACCTCCATAATGCCAACATTAAGAATGCGCCAAAAGATATCCTTTGGACAACTTTTTAACAAATACATTAGTTAGCAATGAATTGACAACTTTTCGATATCTTTAAATAGTCATCTTTTGGACTCCACAATAAAATATCATTTTGATAACTATTTTGATCAGTCGTTTCGATAACCTTAAAGAGCCACCTTTAAGGCAACCATAAATTGATATCCAATTACAAGCGACTTCTAGTTATCTTTTAGTCAAATCCAAAAGGCAACCTAAAAACGATAACTTATAGGTATCATTTTGACATGTGTGTTACCTGGGACCTTACTGACCGTCCTCCGTCACAACTGGTGCCAGAACTCTTCGAATCACACATACACACCTACTATAGCATCGCACACGCCTACTACGGCATCTCGCGGCAAAGCCTTCTTGTAAGCTCGTACTCTACGAAAAAGCAACGCGGCACTCTCGACGAGGACGTCGAAAACAGAACAAGTACGCTTCGCGTACTCGTTGGGGGGCTTTGCCTCCCAAACCCCCGCGCCTCGCGCTCCGTATTCTTGATCATTGTCTTGATTTATTCCGTTGTGATCGAATATATTTTGAATGTTGGTTAACAGGTCCCTTGGGGGCGTTTTAATAGGCACTCACACCGTAATTCAAACTCTTTGATTCATTGTGAACATCGATTATTCTGATTAATTATATTAATCGTTATTAATGACAGATTTGAATATAATCAAAATATTATTCGATATAAAAGTACAGTGTACGCTCCCACAACTGAATCCCCCATGACTTGAAACTTACACAGGGCAACATAACATCAACTGTCAAATTTTGTTTGTCCATTACGTACGACAATTAAGTGTTACTATTAGTCGTTTTCTTGAAGAAACGGGAATTTTTATTTTCCAGAAAGAACAAAAATTCTATTTTTAGTAGAATATTCGTATGATGAATCGGCTTCGATTCGGCCAATAATTCCAGGTGTTATCGGAATGATTTTTTCACAATTTTTTAACGTTTCGATCCTGTTTACGTTTACATGTTAACACATTATACACACAAATTTTATAGAGTAAATAAACTTCTGAAGAGGATCCTAAACAGGATCGAAACGTTAAAAAATTGTGAAAAAATCATTCCGATAACACCTGGAATTTATAACACCTTTTTGGCCATCCACGCATATACTGAAAAGACACTCAAATCTCCCATGGGGAAAAAAAAGATCGTGTGCAACGCGGGACAGAGATTCGTCTTTTGTCTCGCGTGGTTGCGGCCCTCGCTTCGCTCGTTGCGGCAAACTTCACGCTCGACAAAAAGACTTATCTCTGGCCCTAGATGCACAAAATACTATTACTTCTCTCACATATTTCCTTTGTAAATTATAATAATTAACAATTGGATTTACAATTCAAGTACGTTTTGCTCTTTAATCAATTTCTTTACATAAAAATTGTCATTCTTAATGTTAATATAATTTACAAAGGAAATGTATGAGAGAAATTAAATTATTTATCTTAACATCATTGAAATCATCAACTATTGTAGTCATAGAAGAAAAAAGATCAACATTACGAAGAAAAAAAATCGATTTTTTTTTAATAAGAAGTTATTTGAATCCCATCTTCAGTAAAATCTTAAAAATTTTGTTTGTTTACGTAGAATTTTATACATTTTTTTTAATCGAAGAGGTCCCATAGAAAGAAAATCCAATTTTTTAGCTTAAAACAGCCAAAAAGACATTAACATTTTTTTTTAAATTTTCGATATTTTTTTTGACAATTGTAAAAGCGAGAATTTGAGTAGATTTGATCATGTGTGTCTGTCAATTTAATTCGGACACGAAAAATCAAAGTTGACGCTGAACAGAGAGGCGATGGAACCTGAGACGAGCCGGGCGCATCTTTTATATTCTAGCTTTGGCTGTCGCGGCGAGTGGCAGTGAGATGGCATAGGCTGCATTCGTCTTGAACGTTTTGAGCGCTGTGAGCGTCATATCCAGTAGCATTTCACATGCCGATGTATCGGTGACTTCTGACACGGGCGCACTGCGCTTTACCGCTGCATAATCTGGCGTCCCTATTAGTCAAACTGAATTTCGTGCGCCACAATGCCAAGCCCGAAATTCATTTTGACCAAAGGGTACGCCAGATTATGCAGCGCTCAAGCGCAGGGCGCCCGTGTCAGAAACTCAGAATTCCCCCTATACGTGCTGTAAGCGTGTAAATAAAGCCGAAGACACAATGACAAAAATAAGAAATCAGCCATCCGATTGGCGTAGTTTCTCTAAAGTGCGCGGCGATTGGCTGATTCTTATTCCTTATTTCTTATTCTTGTCATTGTATCTCGGGCTTGAGCGTTCAAGATAATGCAGCCAAAGTTTGCTTTCGTTTATTGATGTTTTTTATCTGTCATCGTAATCACGGCCGTTGTATTGTCCTATATAGGGGGTGGGGGGCGGGCGGAGAAGACCAGTACGCTCCGAGTTCGGGAATGAACTGCCTGACAATGCGAGGTGCGTGTACAATGAGTGTTCAGGAAGGGGGGACCCCCGTCAGTGTCTTGGTCACCTCACATACACCACACTCCTCCCTCCTACGCTGGAGGTGTATGTGTTTTCTGTCTTACTGTGTTATCTCGCACCGTCTCGGCCTTTCTCTTTATTTCTTAATTGTATATATACATTGTGGTTCTTACATCTATTATATACATGATTCCCATTGGATTTTCTCTTCGTCTTTATTTTATTTTTATTTTTTTTATTTTTATTATTATGCGCTTAACCTACGTTAATCTCTTAATTGCGTACAGGTATCTTTCTCGGCGCGTTTCGCGGCTTGCGTCATTTTTTTTCCCTATTAGTCGGCTCGAGCGCCTTGGAGCTTCGCTCACCGCTTCTTCGCCCTCTCCTTTCTCGCTTTCGCGTAGCAGACTATAGTCTGGCCCTTTAAGGCCCAGTTCCACAACCAGGTTTAAATGATGGTTGTGGAACTGGGCCTGAATGGGAATATTTGGTCGATGTGCCTTTTTTGCACTCCGTTTGCCGTGCGTACCTTGAACACTACCGGTGACAGCTTTTCTACAACTGTACCTTGTTCCCATTTTTCTTTGTTTCCTGTGTACTGTTTAATCATTACTCGATCCTTTACTTGTACGTCTGCACTTCGCGATCCCTTCCATCGCTCACATGATTTTCGATTGTTATCTTCAATTCGCTCGCTTAAATCCGGACGAACTAAATCTATGTGAGATCGTATTTCGCGCTTGAACATTAAATACGCCGATGTCGCTCCCGTTACCGTATGCGGAGTTCTTCGGTAATTGAACAGAAATGCTTGTACCGCTTGAGTCGCATTCATACCGCTCGCTAAATTTTTTTTTAATTTTGTAATTTCTGCGCTGACACGTTCCTTCATTGCTATCGGAATCGTTCGAGCTTTTTTGAATACTGGTATGGCCCCTTCGCGCACTTTTAATTTTAGGTGCCCGTGTTTGAACGTCCCTAACTCATCGTTGAATACTGCTGCATGTTTTGTAATGATTTCTTGTAGCCGTTTTTCGTCGGTGTTTACTTTCGCTTTACTTGCAGTTGCGTGTAGTTTGTGTTCTCGCTTCTCGTATATTGGTGGCCATCGGCCGATCGCTTCCAGCCACTGTTTACCAATGAGTGGTTCGTATCCTTTCTCGACTACTAATATATCTAGATATTGAACCTCTGAGTTATTTTCAATTCGCATTGCCCTCATTTTCCCGACTGGTCTAAATGGTGTGCCGTCATAAAATTTCATCGCCTCTTTCGTTGGGTGCAGCGCTACCTCCGGAAATAATCGTTTCTTGTCGTCTGCTGTAATAATCGTATAAAATGCCCCAATATCAACTTCCCATTTATGACTGTCCATTTATTCGAATCGTCAGTGTGTTGTCGTTTGAAGATCCTCGGTAGCTCGTAGTCCGTAACGTAAACAAGTTTTTGAATATCGCTTCATCTCTGTCTTTCCCTCGCGAACCTTTTCTACTCATGGATTGCCGTACTGAAAGCATGTTCCCCCTCTCGCTATCTTCGCTATTCCCTTCTGTATCTGAGCCCTCCGGCGTTCGCGACTTCGATTGCTCGGACGATACAAAATTTCGATTTCTCGGCCCACGTGAACGACACGCCTGCTGTAAATGACCGATTTTCCCGCACCCGTTACATTTGTATTTATTAAATCTACATACGCGTGACATATGTCCATTCTTGCCGCAACAATAACAAACGATTCCACCTGTCTTGACGCTGCTTGGCCGTGAGCTGCTACTTGTTTGTCTCGAGTTTCTTCCTTCGTTCTTCTTATTGTTTGGCCTTTCTTTCTTCTGGACTCCCCGATGTGGTTCCATTCTGTGACACGTGGCCTCTTCGGTTTTGTTCGCAGCTCCTTCCCAGGCTGCTTCCGCTGCTTTGGCGATCGCCACGGCATCCTCGAATTTCGCGGGTTTCCCTTTTATTACTTCGAATTTGATATTTCTGTCTGCGAGGCCCGAAATGAAGCGATCTTGGGCCATCTCGTCCGCCTACGGGTATTTACATTTATTCACTATGCGTTTTACTTGCGTTGCAAAATCATTAACGCTTTGTCCTTTCGTCTACCGCATTTCATGAAATTTACTCCTTTCCACCGTCACGTTAATTGGTGCCGTCACTTTGATCTTTAACAATGTCACCACTTCATCGTACTTTAACTCTCCTGCCCGTTGTCCTGCGTCCAATTTGGTACGCAATATTCCATACGTCTCGGCTCCTAGCTTTGACAACAGCAACGCTGCTTTTTCTCCATCCTCCGTGGTTTTGCATACCTTGAGAAGAATGTCGAATCATTCCAGATATTCTTCCATATCATCCGTGTCCCTTTTGAATTCCGTTAATAAATTCATAGCCGCCATGGTGTTGTGATTTCCTTCCGTGTCTTTTATGATGCTTGAGGCGTGCCCTTCCGCTCCGCCTTCTTCTGCGTGCCACTTACTGAACGCACTTCTTAATTTTTTTCTCAATACATCGATTGACTCAGTCTCCTCTACCGGCTCTTCCGATAACTCCCGTAACGATGCAACATCTTGTGATTTCGATAACTCATATATCCATGAAGTTTGACCTTTCTGTATCCGTTCCGCCGCTGCTTCTGGCGCCAGAAACATGTATGTACACTTTTGTTTTCTCTGTATTACACTGAGTTTTTTGATCCTCGTCGCCAATGTACTAAATGGGGGGGGGGGCGGAGAAGACCAGTGCCCTCCGAATTCGGGAATCAACTGCCGGACGATGCGAGGTGCGTGTACAATGAGTGTTTAGGAAGGGGGGACCCCCGTCAGTGTCTTGGTCACCTCACAAACACCGCAGTATTGTTTACTTAAATTATAATGTTAAAAAATATGACATGATTTTTTAAAGTGACAATTTGTGCAATTCGATCGAGTGTAGTGTGGTGTATTGTGTGGGGATGTTTTTTATTCATTAAGAAAATTGTGTATTTCAGGAACATAAGGTTATGTATTTCAGGAACATAATTTTTTTCTTTGCATAAAAGTAATAATAAAATTTGAAAAAAAATTTGAATACATAGAAGTGTACTGATTATCAATCATTATATTTTAAAGAAAAATAATATTTTATCAAATAGTAAGAAACGTCTAAAATTTTTGTCCAATCAGTGTTTTTTGGCGAAAACGTTAAAAAGTGATAAATGAATAAAACAAAAATATTAAAAATTCTATGTTAAAATTGTTTAAATCATTTTAAACACTTAAAATAGTGAAAATGTATTAAAATGAAAGTACATGGTGAAAATTAAAAAAATTCTTTCATGCATGTTCGTGCAATGAGTGAAAAACTGAAAAAAGGTATTTTCGTTAAAACAAAATGGTTCAAGGAACTGTAAAGACTTCAAACTCTACAGGACACTTCTTTATGATCCTATACAGAAAGTCTATAAGTTATAAAAACATTGGTTCACAGGTACCGGAGATCTGACTCTGGACGGACAAAAAAATGGCTTTTTGGCTAAAAAATGGCTGTTTTTTTGGGAAATTTCATATTCAACATTGTCTGAATAGATTGAGTCGAAAAAGGTTTTGAAATTATAGTAACACAAAACTGTGCTATGAATTTGAACCGGATCCGTTCATGGATTGCTGAGTTATGAGCACATACAGACGGCCGAAGTGACAGAAAATCCAAAAATTTTTGTTTTTGTGTAATATGCCAACATATGTTGGTATAAAGTTTGTATGGTTGTTTTCATAAGAAATAGGTATTTGGAAGGCAATACTAATAGGCACTTTTCATGTATGGTGAGTGCCTAAAAAGGGGGTGTGTGACGGTCCAACATTAATATACATCAAATAGACGACTTGAATGATAGAGAGTAAGAGGTGGCCGTAGCGCAGTGGTTAGCGCTCTTGCTTGGCCAGCCGAGGGACCCCGGTTCGATCTCGGACGGTACATTTCATTATTTTCTCTCATCGTCTCTGGATCGTCACTATCTTACCGACCGTTCTTTGACTCACAGTCGTGCATATTTGAATTCTTATATAATAAGACTCGAAGATTGTTTTTGTAGAGAATCTAATAAAAGAAAGGAATTAAATTTTTGTCTTCACAGGAAAAATATTTATAGGAAGATAAATGACCATTTTTAAGTAAATTTGCAATTATCTTAGAAACTATCAATCCTACATGATATCATTTGAAGAGATTTTTGTAAAGAATTGAATTTCCTATGAAAAAGGAGTTAATCAATTATTTTTTATCCACAAAAAATATAAATATAGAGAAAAATGACAATTTTTTTTACTAAAATTGCAATTATCTTTAAAATTATTGATCCTACATAATTTCATTCATATAAGAGTCTTTTATGTAGAGAATTAAATTTTCCATAAAATAAGAAGTTTATCGATTTTTTACCCTTAAAAAGTGTAAATATAGAGGAAAATTACAATTTTTTCCACAAAAACGGCAATTATCTCAGAAACTATCAACCGTACATGATTTAATAAGGACTTTTTTTTGTAGAGGATTGAATTTCCAATAAAAGTAAGCCAAGACATCTTTTTTTTTAACACTTTAATCTTTGACAAACTTTGGTGAGCCTAAGATATTGACTCAAAATTTGTTTCCTTCGCACAGATTTTTTTTTGTAGTATAATGAATAATACTTTCGGTATTGCTAAAAGAATTTCGAAAAAACGGATTTTCGGCCCACCCTACTGCCCAGCCCAGGAGAGCTTAGAAGAGTAAAATTATATGAACATTGTAATGAATTTAATTAATCATTCTTCTTATACTATCAAGAAATTTTTCTGTCCGGAATCAATACTTTTTATTAATCGAATACACAAATTTTTCGAGTCAATTACATATAAGAATTTTATTCCCATGTACATGTGACAAATACAAGTATATCACTTGAAGATTTTCATACAAAATAGCCAAAGATTAAGACAAATAATTAAAGTTCTGTTCAGAGTCATTTTGATCTGTAATGCTTTGAACTGGAGGTGAAACATTTTCAAGGGAGCCGAATTCTATTTAAACTATTTATTGCATAAAATAGTACATATTCACATGTACTCGAGAACTTGTTTACGTGCGTAACGTGAACACGCTGACTTTCGTTCGAGCGGCCCTATTGTGACGACAGAGATGTCAGCCCTCGTTACTTTTGAAAACGGGCTCTTTTTTTGTTCTCTCTATTACTGGCTAATAACCAATTTCTTTACTAAAATAAGCCACAGTATTTGCAACTGCATATGTTAACTCTTTACTTCATATCGTAAATTACTATGCTTTTACTGCGTTGCTGAAAAAATAAACAAACAAGAAATGTAACGAACAAAAGTAACGCTCTGCTACTTTTTCAGTTACTTGTGTCGTTACATTTCTTGTTTATATTTTTTTTCAGCAACGCAGTAAAAACATAGTAATTTACTATATGAAGTGAAGAGTTAACATATGCAGTTACAAATACCGTGGCTTATTGTAGTAAAATGATTAGTTATTAGCAAGTAATAGAGAAAATAAAGAAATAGCGTGTTTTCAAAAGAAACGAGGGCTGACATCTCTGTGTGACGATCGCATGCGAAAAAGAGACAGAGAGCTTGAGAGCGTGGAGCGCGCGCCTGGTGGGGGTACTCGAATCCGAGAGAAAACTCTTCCCCTTGGCACGGTTGCCAGATGGGCGATTTGTCGCCATTTGGGCTACCTCGGCGGCAAAACGGCGACACAAATTTGAGGGAAGTAGCCTGTCGCCCAAATGGGCTACCTCAAATTTCCGTTGGCAATTTTGGGCTACTCAAGTTTTTGAGACTCCGTCGGTGCAAATGCTTCCAATTTATTATCGTCTGACCGATCATTTGAAAGTTCGAACAAACTTATTTTTCAACTATGACCGCGGATTTTTTTTATGTCGGCTGGCGCTTTGCGCTTAGGGCGGCTGGGACGACAACTACGCTTCAAGCAAAAGACTGAGATTTTAAAAATACCCCCTCCCCGGTCTTTTCACGTGTGCGTGTGAGGGCAAGAGAGATAGAGCTAAGATTTCAAACACATTTTTCGTGAAAACGACTGTAGGAAGTAAAAAAAGAATAGTTGGACCACTTGCACACATTAATTACGCAACGGCCACACTATTTATTTTTCATCCCATCGAGTCATTTTCGAGGCAAATGTGTTAAAAGAGATTTGTGGTTATGTCGATTTTTAATACAAAAATTCACATCTCAACACATTCAACACAATATTTTTGGCATTGGCGGAGGACAATATTACCAAATTAAGCCGCCTGTCATTGTAGAATATTAGCACGGATACGGCCCCATCGTTTTTTTTCCATTGAGTCGTTTTCGAAAAAAATGGGTTGAAAGTTTTGAGGTGGCAGTGTTAGTCGGATTCACATTGCAGATCAGTTTTTCTCATAAATTACGTCACTACTTTGATATTATTTGAGCGAAATAAAATGGAACCATTAATCTCGGTGCCATTAATCTACAATGACTATTTAAATATGATGAGATTGTGTTTAGCCCTTTCCAATAAAAATGTGTTGAATTCCTTGAGGTGTGAATATAACCTCAAAATTTCAACATAACCTCAAAATATTTTGGACACATTTTTCTTGATGGTGACTTGGTAAAATAAAAAACAAGCTGTGGGGCCGCCTGCGTAATTAATTTATGCAGGTGGTCTCAAAATTATTTTTTTTGTTTGGTTGTGTCGTTTTCGAGAAAAATGTCGTTGAAATTTTCGTTCTCTCTCTTGCACAAAAAATCGAGGGGAGGGGGGGCTCCCCTCAAGACGCACTCTGGCGGGGATTTTGGGCTACTCGCTCCGGCAGCGACTTTGGGCTACTTGGCCGGGGAAATACGGCAACTACGCTCTGAGGGCATCTGGCGACCCTGCCCCTTGGAGGCTTTCGCGGCCCTGTTGACAGATTGGACTGTAGTTCTACCACAAAACATATTGCTTCAATAGCCTAATGAAAATTACGAAAAGAGTAAAACAGTGCACAGCGTCAGCATTGCCCGAGTTTGCATTCAGTGTGCACCAAACTAGCCATTGAGAAAAATTATATAGGAAAATATATATATGAGGTATTCCAGCCCAAGTGTGTAAACCCGTGACCCTGACCCTCTCGAATTTATTTGATTTTTTTTTCGTATGATTGCATTGAGTCTAAAATACACCCTCATAATTTTTTTAGATTTTTCCAAACATCCCTCATTTAAAAAAAAAAAATTGTTTGAAAAAAACACCATTTTTTCAAAATCTAAAAAAAAAACTGAAAAAACCGTGATAATAGTATATCAAAATTTTCAAGCTATCACCCGTATTGGGCAGATTTTTTTTCTGTGTTTTACAAGCTATATTAATGATCTCAAAATTCCAAAAAATTTTCAAGGTGAGCTGTTTGAGAATTTTTTTTAATTTTGCGAACGTTAATAGCTTGTAAAACACAGAAAAAAACCTGCCCACTATGGGTGCTAGCTTGAAATGTTTTATATCTTATCACGGTTTGTTCCGAATTTTTTTAAATTTCCAAAAAATGGCGTTTTTTTCAAAAAAATTTCGTTTGAAATCCAATACGAAAAACGCAGAAAAAAATCTGCCCACTACGGTTGATAACTTGAAAATTTTTATATGTCATCACGGTTTTTTCAGAATTTTTTTAGATTAAAAAAAATGGCGTTTTTTTCAAAATTTTTTTTTTTTTAAATAAGCGATGTTTGGAAAAAACTAAACAAATTATGAGAGTGTATTTTAGACTCAATGGATCATATGAACAAAAATCAAATAAATCCGAGAGGGTCAGGGTCACGGGTCTACACACTTGGGCTGGAATACCTCATATATAGGAAAATTAGGTGGTTGAGAAAAAAATCGAGGACTCCGAAGTTGAGCATGGAAGTGGAATAAAGTAGTTTAAATTTGGCTACAGGTGAAAAATTGAGAGGTCTGAAGTTGGCCGCCTAGAGACAAACGAACAAATAAACAAATCAATAACAAATAAACAAATTCTTTTTAAAATATTTAGTAGATATAATACTTTCTGAATAACTGCTTTGAAGGCTTTCCTTATTACACGCTTAGAATATCTGTAAAAATAGGCACTTGCAAAATTTTTATTCATACGATCTCCTTATTTTCAGGTTGACGCTTTAACAGAGCTTCTAGTTCAAGGTATGGAGGACCCTCAAGATGAAAGCGATATTTACGGTATTTGTGCACATTGTGGAGACAAAGTGGAAGGTGAAGGAACTGGTTGTTCTGCAATGGATAAAGTGTTCCATATTAATTGCTTCTGCTGCTTTGCGTGCAGAGTTAACCTGCAAGGCAAACCATTCTATTCACTCGAGGGAAAACCTTATTGCGAGGAGGATTACCTAAATACACTAGAAAAATGTTGTGTCTGTACTCGACCAATTCTCAACAGAATATTACGAGCCACTGGTAAACCTTACCATCCATCATGCTTTACTTGCGTGGTATGTGGACAAAGTCTTGATGGTATTCCGTTTACGGTTGATGCTACGAATCAAATACATTGCATCCAATGTTTCCACAAGTGAGCCAAATTTATAATATGAATTTGTTCTCAACAATACTTACGGACTTGTAAAAATATATAGTTACAGACTTTTTCCAATTTCATTAAATATAATTTCAATTAAATATGATTGATAGGCGCGCGATTTGATAACTTTGTTGCGGTGAAAACTAATGGTTGGTTTTTATTTTCATAGAAAATTTGCACCACGATGTTGTGTCTGTAAGCTGCCTATAATGCCAGAACCAGGTCAAGATGAAACTGTACGAGTGGTTGCTCTCGACAGAAGTTTTCATATTCAGTGCTACAAGTGTGAAGACTGTGGACTTGTACTGTCCTCGGATAGCGAAGGACGTGGTTGTTATCCCCTGGATGATCATGTCCTCTGTAAAAGCTGTAACGCTACAAGAGTGCAAGCTCTAACGTCTCACATGACTACCGAATTGTAAGCTAATAACGATTGTATAGAATTTTCTCAAGTACTATAACAGTTATCCACAATATATCTGGTTGGGACCAGACTCATTCCGATATTGTAAATTCCGCTTTCCGTTCAGTTCTGAATAGTTTATTTGTTTATAACGATAATTTACATACTTACTTATCTTGCTTCTGTGTGATGTGCCACATCCAACACGATGAGAATAAAAGGAATAAAAGCTTAAGTTAACGCGTGAAATTCCCAATCACATTGTCAAAATTACAACTCTTTAAAATTAATTTTCGACATGTCGAAACTGGAAACAAAAAATAAAATAATTTCCAAATTCCAATTCCTATAGCCCTCCCTCTTAATTTGATATATCAAAAAATTGCGTACACTACAAGAATTTATACAAACTTTCCTCATGTCAGATGTATTTTATGTTAGTGGATGGAAATTGCTTCAATAAAGTATTGAAACGTTTTCGTGCTTCGAGAGCTCGCAATATTGTGAGATATTTGCGAGTGAGATTTAAACGAAAACAAGATGTCTTGATTCTTGCCTCTTAGCCTTGGCCTTCGAGAGCGAATATTTATTATGATCTGACCTGATGCTCTGGGCTATACCAGCGAGTTGTTGTGTCGCGTGATATAAATGGCCCAAATTCGGATATTTATGCCTTGATAGAGGAGCGAGATTTTTTTCAAAACGTAGGTTTTTTTTAAGAAGATCTCAGATTTTTCTTTCGGATGGTAACCATATACAAACCTAGAAAGATTGACCCATCATCATTGGAACTCAAAATAGCCGTAATGGCTCAGCCCTACGCGATGCCCGAGAAGCGAGACGTGTAAAATCAAAGAATAAGGGCACGCCTCGAGAAGCGAGATATGGAGAGAAATATTGGGTGGTCGGGAAGCGAGCTTGTATGACAAATTTAATTTTTATTATATGTGGAAGTCGGCCTCATCCGTGAAGCCGTCGGGAATAAATTCTCCCTGGGACTCGACCGGACGTGGGAAGACCCTAGGAAGGAAAAAAAACAAAATGAGGAAAAGCGTAAATATCCCGAACTCGACCGAACTTGTTCGAACTTGTTCGAATCGACGTAAAAACAGAGCGCGAGATACGAGTTTCTCGTATCTCGCGTATGTATGGGTCGCTCGCTGGTGTTTACATGCTACGATTATTTGCTTTATAAATTCAACGCCAAATTTAGATTCGCGAGAGAGACAGAAGGCCTTTCTCAAGGGATACAATGTAGATTCTTTTTTCGTTACAGTGCTCGATTTAAAGGGCTTGACAGTACTAATTACAATAGTTTAAACGGCTCTCGGCGTTAAGATCACTGTCGACGATTTTCTCGTAAATTAATTCAAAAAGGTTCTCATAGGACTCACGCCGTGTCTAGGAGGAACTCAACGCCCAATTAACAATTGTCTTAGATTTATTTTCTTAACGAAAATGAAGCGGCTCAACGACCAGTCAATGGTAGCCGGAATTTATTCTTTCCCCAAAATGAATTTGTTTATAACGGTCGCTAAACGCGCCGTAATGGCTCTACACTCAATTTATGATTTTTCGGGATCTATTTTATTATCGGCATTTAAACGGCTCTACGACAAATAAATTGTAGCCAGAATATTCTTTTTTCTTTCAGAACATGAATTTATTCACCACGGTCGCAAAATGCGCCGTAATGGAGCTCTACACTCAATTTCTAATTTTGATCGGTTTGCACAAGGAAATGCACCTGGAGGCTAACCTCCCTGACCGACTCCACGTGCCCTGCGGAAACGGAATTAATCAAATTTATTAATTTAATAATTTCGAAAATGTACAACGATGATGAGCAACAGGCACGCTGAAACGCGAAACTATCCTTTACCCCTAATCGAACGGCCCAGCGCAATGTGGGGGCTTCACACAGGAAAAAGGGCCCTGAACGCAGAAATGGCATTTAAGAACTTAAGAATATAGAGCAATGCTCTACGGCTTGACTGAAACTTTGGGACTGAAACTTCGGCGGCGCTTTTATATTTTTCGAGATCTTGGGTTGAGGGTACTCCTTCCCTGGATTTTCATGGAAGCTTTTCGACGTTTCGTGATCGTTCGATCACTGACGTACTTCCGGTGTACTCCTTTGATTCGTGTTATTGCGAGGTGTTCGGCCTATCCTGATCCAGGTGTTATAATCGAAAGAGTAACCACGGTTGATAGATTGTGATTAAGAGGCGTAACGTGTAAGGAGAGGTGAGATGGGCAGAAATACGAGGCGTGATTTGGATTTGTGATCACCGTGACCTCCTAGCCTTCCTCCTTGCTGATGATCTCCTGATAACAAAGGCTCCGTGGCGGAGCCTAAAGCGCAGCAAGAGCGCAAGCGAGGTCGGGAGGTCGGGAGAGAGAAGGAAGATGAAAGAAAGAGACCCTTTGACTCTCTGTACATAGTAAATTTGTGTTAAAACCGAATAATCAAATTGCGAATTGTTTTATTGTATGCAGATTGTGAAAGTATGCAAGTATCAGTGAAATTTAGGATAAATTTAAGGCTAATTATTGTTTAAGTATTAGCAAATTAGAATGACCAGCGAGGTGTAGGGGAGCTCTAAGGCGTACCGCGTCTTAGGAGACAACGGACAAATTTGCCCCTTCCCCAAAACTAAGCCGGTCTAGGGTATAAAAGCGCGAGCCGGAAAACACAGTTATCGCATTAATTTTTGAAAATCACGCTGTGCAACATCATCCACGACACTCGACTTTGCGATCACATTTTTTTATTTTCACTAACCGAGGTGTCGTTAGCGCGAAATTAATCATCCCGGCTACTGTTTACCATAGACAAATGTGCGTCTTTAAAATTATATTCATTAAATCCGTTAAATATATAATCCGTTATATCCATTAAATCCTTCCATTCCGAGCAAAACTCCGGAGCGTACACATTTGCATTATATCTATATAGTATAAACTCCGACTCAAAAGTTTGGAAACACCAGTCAATATTTCTTGCCGGACTATAAGTTGCATAATCGAAAGATAATCGAATTTTTAAAATAAGCTTTTTAACGGGAAGGAATTCGGCTTTATTTTGCTTTTTTAAAAAATATTTTTTCTTGCTCCCAGCCCGAAAGTACTCACTTCCGGGCCGCATTTCAGGCCGGGAAGAGCGACTTTCATGGCGTCATGGCCTGCTCGGGCGCGCTCTGACGGAACTTTCGTTGCCGGCAATATATGCGCTCGTGTGTTTTGACGTTTTAACATCTCTATGTTAACCTTTCTTATTGCAGTTGATTTTCGTGCGTGTTTTTTACATTTTGCACATTTCTTATTGCCGTTGATTTTCGTGCCGGTTATTTTTACCTATTTTATATGTTTTTAAGGCCCGCCCCGACCAGCAAAAACCTCGGCTTCGCCTCGGTTTTGCAGAAGTCGGGCGGCCCCCCCCCGCCCCCGAGACCAGCAAAAATCTTCGTCTGTAGTACACTTCGAGAGATTGCCGGTAGGCGCGCTGACGCAGGCCGCAAAAGTAAAATAAGTGAATATACATATATTGCCGAACACAAGGCAGCTGTCATGCTGACATGCAGTATTTTATAGATTAAAACTAATTATCAAACGTACTTTCAGGCTGGGAGCAAGAAAAATAGTATACGACCCACGGCCTGAATGCTGGATGCCCGGGCATGTGTGATATAAAGGCCTCGGCTTCACCTCCGCCTTTATATCACACACGCCAGGAAATCCAACTTTCGGGCCTAGGATCGTAATATACTATTTATGATTAATTTTTTTCGATCCAGTATGCATTTTTGTACGTGACCGTTTTTTGGCTTTTTCTCGACCATCGCGAATTGGACGCATAACTTGAGGATACTTTTTTTGGTCTTTTTTATCTACGGTACATTTGGAAAGGTTAGCAGATTCTCCATTTTCGTTTTTTTTTAATTTTCGTACGATTTTTTCTCGCAAAGTTATTTTACTTTTGGCTAAAGAAGACAAATTTTGAAAGATTCGACGTAACTCAAAGACTTTAAAGTTTAAGAGAAAATATCAAGTATGAAAAAAGTAGCGTAGGTACACACGGAATCGCTTGGAATTATTTCGGAATTTTCCTATGAATTTTTTTTTACCATTTTCGCCCCAAACTCTGATGATGTCGTCTTAGCGAAAAGTTGTATCTGATTGAAATTTCCGTACTTCGTGATACATAGACCGAGAGCCAGTAAGAAAAACGACGTATGATTTGCGAAACGCTAAAACTTTTTGAGAAGTTAGCCAGTGTTATAAAGAACAGGGAAGTGCAAGTATGGCGGCCCATAGGTGTCGTCGTGCTGCGCAATTTTTTGAATTCGTCAAAAAAAACTATGCCCTTGGGGAGTGAGCGAAAAGGTAATTTTTGTTTTATATTATACATTCGATAGCCGAGTATGAAGGAGTTGTATGCCATACCGATGCGGTGTCTCAAACTGTCCGCCATACTGAATTAAACGTGTCACTTTTTTGTATGTTTTCTTGAAATACTAGCGAAAAGGTAACACGCGTTTTGACCCGACGACAAAATATCCGCGACAAAATATCCGACGACATAATATCCGCAGGACAAAATATCCTCATTACAAAATATCCGCGAGACAAAATATCTGCCGACATTATATCCGCTGTCGGTAATTTAATGTTGAGGTCTACTCTTGATCGATTGATATATATGATCGTTACTCTTAAACTAGAACAATTTGCTTCATATGAGAGTCAATGCTTTCCTCTCTGTTTCCTTTCCGTTGTCGGTGTACTCTAGATCGATTAATCTATGGTCGTTACTCTTAGACTAGGAAGAAGACAACTTGCTTCATGAGTCAGTCGTGTCGTGTATACAAGTCCTACAGTACACAGTCCTGCAGTATACAGCCATGCCGTTAAAATTTATTACATCACAAAAAGGCGGAAAATTATTGATATTTGAAGGATATATTTATTCGAAAAAAAGTGTGAATAAAACAAGCATAACTTGGCGTTGTGTTGAGTATAAAAAACGTTCATGTAACGTCATTATTCACACCAGTTCAGAAAAACGTACATGTAATTCCACCTCTTACTTCATTATTGTTATTATGGTTATTGTGATTATTCATAATTATTTTAATCTATTATAATGTTGAATCAAATATATTAAATAATTAGTTTATCATTATTTATCATTATTATTAGGGAACATTCTTGGTGATATTCCGATCCACGATCATTCTGCTGAAGCAGCGTCGGTGGGCACAATATCTGTCCACAACAAATTGAAACGGCGTGCAAAAAAAACCGATGAAAATCCTGGTGTTGTTATCGCAGCTGCCATCGCTCAAGTATCGTCACCAGTTGCCGCAAAGCTACCGAAATTAAATTCATTGAGACGACTCGTTCAACGTGTACGTGAAAAGGAAAATCCGCAACTTCAAAATCCTTCTTCTCGGTCCGAACTTCAAATACCACAGTCCTATCGATTGACTGATAAAGGTGAACAATTTCTTCTTCACGACAGCGGAGGCGACACGAATCGTTTTTTAGTTTTCGCAACAACTAAAAATTTGCAAATTTTGTCTGAGTGCGAGCAGTGGTGCGCGGATGGTACATTTTCTTCAGTACCTGCTATTTTCATGCAACTTTATACCGTGCATGGTACGATCGATGGAAAAATGTTACCGCTCGTCTACGTCTTGGCACCTAATAAAACCAAAGAATTGTACGCATCGCTTTTGCAAGTATTAAAAGAACATCTGCCTGAATCCAAAGTGAAACGTTTGATGGTGGATTTCGAGTTGGCTTTCATCACAGCATTCCAACAAGTTTTTCCAACAGTAGAAATTGTTGGCTGCTTGTTTCACTTCGGTCAGAGCGTGTGGCGCCACGTGCAGTTGTATGGTTTGCAAACCAAATACAATAATGATTCTGTATTTGCGCTCAACATTCGGATGCTCATGGCTCTGGCATTTGTACCTCAAGATGATGTGACGACGGTATTCAGTGAACTCATTGATTCTGAATATTACGAAAACAACGAAGAATTACTGAGTGAGCTCATTGGATACTTCGAAAATGCATGGATCGGGGCAGCTCGTCGTGGTGGGAAGCGTCGTGGAAGACCAGCGTTTCCAATTTCTCAATGGAATTACTATAACGCTGTTTTGAATGAATCTATTCGTACCAACAATGCGGTTGAGGGTTGGCACCGTGGATTTAATGCGAAAGTTCGTGTAAATCATGCAGTTATCGGGAAATTTTTGAATGTGATGAAGGCGGAACAGAACGTTACGGAGGTTGTTCTTTCTCAGTTGAATTCGGGTTTGAGGGTGACTACCAAACGCCGGAAGGCATATCAAAATGTAGAAGAGAGAATAAAAAATATAGTGGAGAAGTACAATGACATGGATCATTTACAATATTTGCGTGGCATTGCTAATAATATCAGATTGAACTAATTTTTGAATGTGATGAAGAAGGAGCGGAATGTTACGGAGGGTTGTTCTAATAAAGAAATTGCATTGAAGAAATTTGTATATTTTGTCTCGCGGATATTTTGTAATGAGGATATTTTGTCCTGCGGATATTATGTCGTCGGATATTTTGTCGCGGATATTTTGTCGCGGATATTTTGTCGTCGGGTCAGATGTCGTGCAGCCAGCGAAAAGCTAATTTTTTATCCAACGATACAAAAAATGTTTCATCGCCGATTATGACCATGCCATACTGTTTCGGTGTTCCTAAGTACACGCTATACTCATTCAAAGATGCCGAATTTTTCACTTGTCCATGTATCATAGGCTCACACCTGGAAAGAACATGAATCGATTGATTTTAATGTCTAGAAGACAAGTCTGTATGTGCCATACCGATTAGATGTCTCGAAAGGGAGAAATTAACCTTCAAAGTTGTAAAATTTTTACTAGTATGATGTATAGCGAAAGTACCATACTCATGTTTTTGAGACATATTTCATGTCTGGAATACGAACAAATATGTGCCATACCGATAGCATGTCTCTAAGGCGAGGAATAAAACTGTAAAGTTGTAAAATTTTTACTAATGCGATGTATAACAGGCGAAAGTGCCATTCATGTTTTTGAAACATATTTCATGTCTCGAATACAAATAAATATGTGCCATACCGATATCATGTCTCTAAGGTGAAGAATAAACCTGTAAAGTTGTAAAATTTTGGGCCGGGAATTATTGTTGGAATGACTGGATGAGAGGGACGCGTGGTGAGGGTTCGAAAGTGGGGGGGGGGGGGGGGGGGGGGGCGAAACTGCGACGCCAGGCAGCCAGGGACCCGAGTCCCGGCGAAGATACTGAATCATCAGAAAATTTCGATTATAATGTATTGTCAGACGAAGACAGAAAGAATAGGAATGAAACATCTGATGAAAACGAATAATACCAGATATGTAACTTAGATTTCCTGTATTTCATTTCAGTAAATGAATTTTATTGTTCCTAGTTTTTCATAATACGTTGCAAATCAGCCATTCATTCCATATCACTTCTTCATTAATATACAGATTAGAGAATTATTTTCCATCAGTTACGAATGATTTTATGAATATTTTCAAACAAAGAATAGTTTTTTCATCATGGTGGCTATTTAAATACCTCCGATCAGTATGGCATTGCATCTATTCATCGAAAAGAACCGAGGGGGTCATAAAAACGGACCACCCTACTTTCGTCTATAATACATAGACAAGTACAAAATTCGATATTTTTGAATGAGTATGGCGTTGTACTTAGAGACACCGAAACAGTATGGCATGGTCATAATTGGTGATGAAACATTTTTTGTATCGTTGGATAAAAAATTAGTTTTTCGCTAGTATTTCAAGAAAACATAAATAAAATAACACGTTTAATTCAGTATGGCGGACAGTTTGAGACGCCGCATCGGTATGGCATACAACTCCTTCATACTCTGGCTATCGAATGTATAATATAAAACAAAAATTACCTTTTCGCTCATTCCCGAAGGGCATAGTATTTTTGACACATTCAAAAAATTGTGCAGCGTAACGCCGACACCTACGGACCGCCATACTTGCACTTCCCTGTTCCTTATAACACTGGCTAACGTCTCAAAATTTTTTAGTGTTTCGCAAATCATACGTCGTTTTTCTTGCTGGCTCTCGGTCTAACAATAAAAAACTGAAAAAATTCAGCAACATTCGGCATGCTGTCAACAACAATAATCAATAATAATAATTATTGATAATTGTTCGCCATTGCTTAATAAATTCTGTAAACAGTTTATTAATGACTTTTGGGCAATATTATTAGTGATAAATGTTGTTTATAGCATGCCAAATGTTGCTGAATTTATTCACATTTTTATTGTATCACGAAGTACCGAAATTTCGATCAAATACAATTTTTCGCTGAGCGTTATCATTGTCACGGTTACCCGACTTTTGATCCCCGCCAAAATATCCGCTACAAAAATATTCCCCAACAAAAAAATCCCAGGCAAAAATATTCCCTCCCAAACCTTTTTTATCAAAACCAAAAAAAACCGGACAAGTGCGAGTCGGACTCGCCCACCGAGGGTTCCGTACAAATTTGTACGGAATTACGTACTTTAAATAAAGACTATATTTTTTATGATTTAATTACAAATGAATAGTTTTCAGATTTTTCCCTATACTTGTAGTATAAGACGATATTAATTGCCAAATTTCATAGTTCTAGGTCAACGGAAAATACCCTATAAATTTTGATTCCCTTGAGAGTGTCGAAATATACGTTTTTTGCGGCATAAACAGCCGCATTTTTTTTTTTACATTAACTTAGAAGTTTGATTTTTTTCACAGCTTCAAGGGACTGTAGACCTGAGTATATGGTTTTAATTTCAACGCGATACCTCCACGCGTTCCGGAGATAAAGGGTCGTGACACACAGACGGACGGACAACAAAGTGATCCTATAAGGGTTCCGTCTTTTCCTTTTGAGGTATGGAACCCTAAAAATGACAGAAACTCTCCAACGGGGATATCTATTCTAGTAGCCGAATTCAATTTCTCTTTTTTTTTTATCAAACCCAAAAAAACGACAGAAACTCTGCAGCGGGGCTATTTTTTCCTTCAAAATGTTGCCTACGCAACCGAAGACAAAAAAAAATGTACATAATCACACCACTCTTGTAACAAAAAAAAGTATAAGGGGCAGGGGATATTTTGGGTAGGGGATATTCTTCGTGGGATATTTTGTCATGGGATCAAAAGTTAGGTCACCATTGTCACCATCATCAATCCTTTCTTTTCACTCTTTCCATCAATCCTTTCTCTTCACTGATCTCGTTGTTCGATCCATTCATTGGGTGTGTTCAGTCTCATTGAATAGAATTAATATTTTTGCCAGAATATTTAGATATAGATATATTCATAAAATTCTTAAGCGTCGAGTAAACCTTCAGTGACTCACTTTATATAATAATTTTCGGGAAAAATAATTCTTAACGTTCGAGAAGCAATTTGCATCGTCCCACAGTAGGAGAAAAGCCCAAAAACCTGGCCAAAACCCCAAAAAATAAATTTTCGAAATAGGGTCAGTTGAGTAGTCATTCAGGTAGAGGACTAGTAACTGCATTCTATTGTGGAAGGGAAAGTCCTTTAAGTGTATACCTGCGCCGCAGCGTCAGTTGGCAGTTAGTGTTCGTGAAGAGTGTACGTGTCACGCGCTGAACAGACGAAAATAACGCTGACTTCGAAAACCCATAACTTTAAAGTGACGGGTTTAATTTCAATTCTGCAACATGGATACGACTTCTGGAGGTATGTAGAACATATTTTTACATCGGTTGAATCTAAACTTTATGTATAAATGATTGAAATGTAGTATAGCCTTCGGCATAAATAAAATTGAATAATTTTGTAAACTTATATTTTCAACAGTCCGAAAAGTTATATATTTTGTCACATTTTGCAAAGCTCCTAGTCTCGGCCTTTAGTTTAATGTATAAGCTTTCGAAATTTACAAGAGTTACCTGCGGAAAACGTGCGTCTTGTCCGTTATGATTTTTTTCGCATCGTGCGGTAGCCGAGCGTGCACGCGGCACTATTGAGCAGCCTCTGCGCCTCTATCTGAGAATGGGTGAAGTAGCATCATAACGGACAAGGCGGCTGTTATACGCTTGAAATAAATTATTTTAGTATATATGTATGTGTATATATATATATATATATATATAAATTTTCTGTGATTTAATTATGATATATACGTATGCATATATATTGTGACGAGACTTTTCTTAACGCATGAAAAGCCGACTCTTCGGGTCACAAAACAGCTCACGAGATCGCTCAAGGATTAGGCGCCAGCTATCGCAATAAATTACGATAGCAAAATTTATATTTCCTTGAGTTCTCTCGTGAGTTCAACAATTTCTTTGCCTGGCTAGCTGCCCTTGAGGATGGTAGAGGGGCGCGGTTAGGGACCGTTGGATCTTCTCAAATAAATACTCTTTTCCAGCACCTTTCGGGAAACACAATCATTACTTTATTTAACTCAAATTAATACGTCGTCTCGCAGAAGGCGAGACGAAAACGAAATTCACAAATTCAAAATGTCCAAAATTCCCTTTTTGCATCTCATATCCTTAATTTCTAATAACAAGCTCGCGTCTCGCTTCTATACAATTTTACAACACGTTATTCTACTCACGAAAACTCTGATACATCTCAATACGACGCGTTAACTCTCTTACAACAATTCTCGTATTTTTCTGTTACCCTTCACTTCGCGTCTCGAGAGCTCACGCAGTGCGACCGATTCTCATGAAAGTGACCGTACCTCGGCGACTTCCCCTTTTGAACTCGCGTCCACCCGTCTGTCTCTCGACGACCGAATTTCCCGGAAATCACTTCCAATTTCACGATAATCAGTAACACAACTATTCGATAACGTCTTTTCCTGCATTCCCCGGACCGAGAATTTAACATGAACTAGAACTAATTAACCTAGTGGACCCTCACCTCCGCGTAATAACCAAAATGAATCCCTCTCGGCGATTCTAACATTTAAATAAACCAGAACGGAACGCGCTACGATATTGGTCGCGGTAAAGACTCGAATTAGCGGGCGTTAACGTGCCGTCACGACAATATCGCTTCGTTTTGGGACTCTTTTACCCTTGAAAATGCCTCTACTCGCGATTTTCCTCAATTCCACAACCAAAACGAGCAAAACGACAGTCCTACCGGTTTGTTTTCAGCAGAATGGTCCCGTAAGGTAGCAGGAGCTCAATCTTTGATATATTCGGCGGATGCGCTTTCTTGAGCAACGGTCCTCGATAACGCCACGGTAACAACGTCCTTCCTCGTTCAACACTTCGGCAGGAGTCCTCGAGAGAACTTCTACGATCGTCCTCGTAAGCTCGGTTTCCCCCCGCCCTTGGTTAATAAGTATCGAATGTTAGCGCGATTTGATAATCGATTGCGCGATTGATTCGAGGCGGCGGGTAGATCGATGGCGTGAGCGATAGAACGAGAGCGCGATCGATTCTCTCCCAAATTACGGACGAGTGACAATAATAGTAATAATCTCCGAACGGTGATACTTCTCCGGCGATGAGAAGCCGTGCGACGGCGATGGATTTTGGCGCTCTCTCAGCGATGATGCCGAGAGCGACAACGAAGAATGATGTTGGTATGCGTGGCTCTCGTCGATGGTGGTGAGAGAGGCTCACGTATATGAGCTGCGAGGCTCGGTGGTGTTGGTGACGAGAGCGTTGAATATTGCTCTCGTTCGCCTCGATGCTCTCCCATTTGATTTCCTTGACGGTGAGAATATCCTCGATGACGTCATGTCGGTAACGACGGGAACCGTCGTTCGCTCAAGAGAATTTTCGGAAATACAAACATGAATTAAAATCTAACGACAAATTTACAATTTGGCCCTGTTGGTTGCGTTCGAGAGGGACTCAGCCGTGGAGCGAGGTTGTTCCACGTACGTTATCGAGTCATTTGTGACGCGTGCAAAAATACGACGTCACAATATATACATATTAAAATCAACCACATAAAAATTTCTTAAATATGAATGAAATGTTATAACATTCAAATAAAATATTTGAATATATATATATTATATAGTAAGCAAAGCTTTCTTTTAACCAAATCCATGTCAATATTTTCTGTCTAATTACCAATCGGCCAATTATCCGAAGATGCTCAGGAAGCTCGAAACAAAGACATCAAACGATATCGAGAAGATTTTGCGCGAAAAAGTTCCAGGGTTAAAACTATGGAAGATGTTTTTCATCGGCTCTTAGTTACTTCTGATCCGTACATTTCAAGTGTCAGAAGACTACCACAGAAGAAGCTGAAGAGTTTGTCGCCGGAAGCTGTAGCGATATTGATCGCTCCTAAAGTGACTGCTGCAGCAGACGAATTTTGCGTCGAGATTGAAGCCGTGCCGGGAGTTGTAATAGATACAAACTCGGATAATGATTCTGACTCCGACTCCGACTCCGATTACGATTTTGATTAAGAATAAAATTTTCTATTTTTGAAACGTTCCGTATGTATTTTGGAAATAAAAATAATAATTGCGTAGAATACACTGTTCACGTTTATTTTATTATGATGATTTTTTTTTATATATTAATTTATCTATTTAGCAGGATACTCGGCCATTTTGTTTATAACAATTTGCTGTAAGCTCTTTGTTGCAAGTTATAAACAATAGATATCGGATTGGTAATCAGCGACCTTGAAAACCCGTATATACCAATTTTTGTCAACATCTGGTAACTTTAACGTTCATGTCGGCCATATTGGATCGGCCATTTTTTTTACGATAATTTGGCTTGCGGATTCGTAATCAGCGACCTTGAAAACCCCTGTAAGCCAATTTTCATTCCCGTCAAAGGTCATTTGAGGTTTTGGCCAGGTTTTTGGGCTTTTCTCCTACTGTGTTCCTCGTAAAATTCTTGCCGGGTTTTTCGAGCAGGAAAAACCAAAACTATATGACGATTCGGATTTTTATAAAGGCTCACGAGCATTCATAATTACTTTCGTTTCTTACTCCTAGCTAGCCTTTCACACCATCCATGCAGCTGTCTATCATAAAAATATATAGATTTTCCGAACGAAAAACCAACCGTTCATGTCGATCGAATGTTATTATTTAAGCCGTGCGAGCATTTTTCGTCATTTTATTTTCTTTATTCGTCAAGCATCCAGCAAGGGTTTCAAGCCATTTATGACCACTCGCACTCTTTACCGGACGGACCCGCGACCCTTCAGGTACCGCGGGTCATCTTTATTTTTGTTTCCCTCAAAAATGTATATTTCTCGTTTCTCAAGTGTACGCCATTTTTTCTTAAAATGTGCGCCACTGTAATTTATCCCTTCTCGATTCCACCAATCAGAATTGCAACTTGGGCACGCCTTTAAGCATCCAAATTCTTACGTTTGTAAGAACTTAGAAAAATATAGTCGCAGAAAAACCGCCAACCGAGACAATCGCACCTTGTACTGACGTGCAAGTGCAACACGCGCCATCCTTTCGTTTACTTTCCGAACATTATCAAAGTTAACCAAAATTTAACCAGTATATTTCATTGAAAGTGCGATTCCGAACATTTTTAAAGTAAATTTTAAATAAATAACATTCATAGTGCCGCTATTCAGATATTGTAAAACAACTTAACGCTTTCATATTTATCTTCAATAAATTATCTTTTTTGTGTGTGTGTAACTGAGTGTCATTTACTTCATAAATTATCCATATTCATCTATAACCCGAGATCACCGGCGATTAATTTCTCTTGCGATCGTACGAGCGAGGACTTCGGCACCACCAGTGTGTAATCAGGCCTCACAACCCTGAGAGGTGAAAATTTACCACGCGGCTCCTCGCACAATACAGGGTAATTCCATCGTTCGCGGTTACAGATACTGAAGCAGTTCACCATCGTTTTTCCATACATTCACGAATATCCACTAAAGAGTAAGTAGAAAACAATGTATCCGGCATGAGAATTTAAATTTCGAGAAAACATTCTCTCGACTTTTACCAAGAACGTGTCCGCAATGGATTTCCCGTCCCTCCATACAACTCACGGAATTTTAATCATGAATTTCCATTAAAATTAGATTAAAACCTCTTTGGTTCTCTATTATCAAAAATTCTGAGCATAAGTTCTTTTTTTTCGACACCTGTTATGCTTCTTCCGCAGTGCACCTTGCACATAGTATGCAGGGTGTCTGTTCGTGCAAAATTTCTGATCCGGTTAGAGTTCTAAATTTTAAAGTACGAATTCGATATTTTTTAGTTAAAAATTGCCATCTCACTTTTGCTCTTGTTTTTCATTGTTCATTTGATCATAAGTAGCTTCTTAACCTTTAAAGTTAATCTGTTGATAAAAATTCTCAGAGTATAAAATGACAGTTCTTCCTGAAAATTTTAATTCCTTTATTTAACATGTCTCAAATCGAGCAAATAGCAGTCTGGATAGGAATCGCGACAATAATTGTTATCCGAATGCTTGCTATGGGTTATCTGGTTGCCTTCGGAAAATTTTCGCGCGCCGAAAAAAACCATGTCAATCTCGTGTATATTTCTTGCATGACGATCCCAGCAAGGCATAAGCAGATGAATCATTAAAAATAAACTTCGCGAGCATCTTTTTCGTTCGTCGAAAATTTTCGTTGAATAATTTGTCAAAAATCTTTAACGTCGATGAGAAATTAAACCGTCATGCATTTCCTAACTGGATTGCGAATTGTGGTATGATAATGATCTTGATCTTATTCATTATCACTTTCCTGATTTGCTTGATTTATTTCCGGAAAGAACGAAATTTCATCCCCGTCAAAATTGTTTCTCAAATTAAATTCTCTCCTTCTAAAATGAATTATCCGGATCACCTTCACGGAATTACGACCGCGATTTAATCGTGGTTATTGTTTTACTTTGCAACGAATACGACCCTGTCTCTTCATTTCGTTTTTTTTTAAATAACATTCGGAACTTGCAAAAATCAAAACAATTCTAACCGACGTCGGTTAGAAGTGATTTGTTCCTTCGTAGGATAGTTGCATATGGTTGTAATCTCTATGCCCAAGAAGTTTAAATCCAAACGGATACTGAGAAATAATTTTTTTTTTAAATGGCCATTTTTAAGCAAAAAATACTTTTTATGACCATATGTAGTTGAAACTTGAATTTTTTTCTAACTTACACAATGTCTGTACATGATTGTAAACAAATGTCCCCCCAAGTATCAATCCAATCAGACACCATTAAGTTTGCAATTTTTGCAAAGACAAAACCACTTTCAAACACAAAACGGCAATTTCTGTCCATATGCACTTAGAACTCGGAAGTTGACGAACGAATTTTTTTCCAACTTCCGGAATTTCTGTATAGGGGAGACCAGGGACAGTTGTAACAATCTGTATTTTGGCTTTTGCTGGGCCCAAAGTATAATGCTTACGTGAATCACACGTAAGCCCTTGCATACATCATTTAATGGTCTACAAAATGGTTCTATGTTGAAGTCTGTAACTAGAATTGAAAAAAAAGTATAGGCCTTTATAAAAAGCGTAAGAAATTGTTAAAACCGTCCCCTACCCCGGGGCAATTGTAACAGTCGATGGGGACAGTTGTAACGGTCGATAGAGCTAGTTGTAACATAAGATTTTAACACAAAATTCTATCTTTCATTGTGACTAATATTATATAATCTAATTACAACATCAAACATTATCACAGGGATATATATTACGGTCACAATGATAAAATCTTAACACATGGAAATAGTCGTATCGAATTGATAAAAATCATGAAATAATTGAATAAAGTCTCAGACACACCAAACTTGTCAAAGAAACATGACATATAACCCAAAGATACGTGCCGTGGTTGCCTGTATAGATTTTCCATTTTTGATCTTTTCATACGCTTCTTCGTACGTTGAAATGCCGGCACAGGCTCGTTGCGTGATTCTTACGCGTTGCAGAGGCATTTTTGCATACAGAAACTTGAAAAAAGGTCCGTTTGACGTTAGATTCAATGTTTGTATGTGAAATTATCATGACAACTGACAGCCGACAAACTGTTACAGCCGTCCCCGGCAAAATTGTTACAATTGTCCCCAGATGGTTTTTTCTACTTTGAAGTTAGAATTTGATTAATTTTCTCAAGCTGGAGGCTTTAAAAACCGCGAAAGTTGACACAAAAATGTCCAAGGAAGCTTATGAAAAAAAAAATAATGACTATATATAGCGCAGTAATCGCGATATTCATGTTTATCGAAAGCCGCAAAAGTTTACTTTGGGCCTGACAATACCAATACACCTCTCTGGTCAAGTCTGTTTAGCGCGGATGTCTCCTAGCCTAGTGACCAAATGTGAGGAACTGCAAGACGCATTATGTACCTGCGGGACACGGTGGTACCTACTATAGTTTGGGAGATATTCACTAGGTTACAACTGTACCCTGTTAATTTTGTCCCCGGTCTGCCCTACATATAATTGTAAACGAATGCCCACCAAGTTTCAATTCAGTTAGACAGTGCTCAGTGAATAATTTTTGCACAAAAGCAACATTTTTAACCAAAAAATACTATTTTTCTCACTGACAGAATATCTATATATGATTGTAACAAGCGCATACCACTTTCACATAAAAGCATATAGACCAGAGTACGTACGCCACGTACAGAGTAAAAGAAGAACTAAAAAATCGGACCGATAGCGTAGCACTTTGAGATAGCGATGCCACCCCCCTGCCATAGACATACTTTATTATCATTATTTCTGGAATAGTTGAGAATCTTTTATTGACCCGTTGTAATATTCGAATTTGATAAATAATAGTAGCATCTCTGCACATAATTGTTGCAATAATCATAAATATCGTCACTACTTCTTTTATCATAAATTTTTATCTGTGTATAACATCTGTAACGATATGTTATTTTTATAACGATTTTATTTTATTTTCCTCTTTTGACAGTCAATCGTTTAACTATCGAATACTCATCTTGAATATTGAACGGCGATGACATCCACGACGTACGCAGAAATGCGATCAGGCCTAGATTTATGATGATTGTTGTGGATGCACGTGACGATTAAACGAGTACGATTTAACCGAATCGAATTTAACCGTTGTTACGGTTAAATGCGAAAATCTCATAACGGTAATTATACATATTGTGTTAGTAACGCGTAAGCAAACTACTTGACAGTAAAATATACTTGTGATAATAATCTGTGTTATCACAAGATAAATCGGTTTAATAATTATCGGTCTAACGTTGTGGAAATCATGCAGCACCTCCCGGTCTTATTTTTCTTATCCTGAACGCCAAGTTTTTTGTTTGGTTTGTTCATTATTTGTACATTCATTTTGTTTGTTTGGGCTGGTGTGATTTGTTCTTTTTAGGGTTCCGTACCTCATAAGGAAAAAACGGAACCGTTATAAGATCACTTTGTTGGCCGTCCGTCGGTCTGTCACGACCCTTTATCTCGGGAACGCGTGAAGGTATCGAGTTGAAATTAAACCATATACTCAGGTCTACAGTCCCTTGAAGCTGTGAAAAAATCAAACATCTAAGTTGACGTAAAAAAAAGATACAGCCGTTTATTCCGCAAAAAACGTATATTTCGACACTCTCAAGGGAATCAAAATTTATAGGGTATTTTCCGTTGACCTAGAACTATGAAATTTGGCAAGTAATACCGTCTTATACTACAAGTATAGGGAAAAATCTGAAAACTATATATCTAAACTTTTGGTTCGGTTTTTTTTAAATTTTGAATTGAAAAATTTTAGAATTTTCTTTAAATTCTGAATTTTTTTTAATTTGAATTTTTAGTATTTCTATATTCTCTAATCTTATGAGTTAAATAAGTTCAGATTTGTTTAATTTCCTCGTCAGTTAGTATTCTTTAAAAATGTGTGTACTATTTTGTTTGATTCATAATGTGTTAATGTTTTATGAAATGTTCATTATAGGAAAGCTTTATATGCAATCGGGCATAGAGCTGACGCCTGCACTAGCATAGAGACATCTTTCTTTGTCTTTTTCTCTTCTTCGTCTCATAATATGCGACTGGATAGATGAATGTGTTTGTGTGCGGGCTGATGTAAAGTTGTACGTTTGGGACCCAGACTGGAGCATAGGCACGGGTTTATTTACATATTCATAATGTCTTGACGTTACGTTTTGTCATAAATAGATTTGTCCGTTCCTGTCGAGAACGGGAGACGACGAGTGCATACAGATTAGAAGAAAAAGGTATTAATAGTTCCTAACCTCATCTTGGGACTTGTGTATAGCAAGTTATTTACGACTCCATGGCTTGGTGAATTTGCAACGTGCCTATTTCGATATTTTATTGCTTCCTTAGATATTCGACTAGTATGTCTTGAGATCTGGATTTTCACAAATTGATTTCCCCGTCAAAATCAGTGAGAACGGGTAACAGTATAAGTGCATACAGATTAGAAGAAGTGATGAATGGCAAAGATACAGAGAGTTAAAAAGTTGTTTATGACCCCGTGGTCTGGTGAGAACAGAAGCCGGCTAGTGCATACAAATTAGAAAAAGGGAGCAGGACGTTTCGGCGCGGCCGTTTCGGCGACAGTTTCTTTCGGCGCTGGGACGTTTCGGCACGGCCGTTTAGGTACCAAGACGTTTCGGCGCCGAGATGTTTCAGCGCCAGGAAGTTTCGGCATCGGACGTTTTGGCGTCGCGACGTTTTAGTACCGGGACATTTCGGCGCCGGGAGGCTGCGGCACCAGGGTAGTTTGGCGTCAGAGTGGTTTGGTGCCCTAAGACGTGGCCTTGAGACATTTTTGCCCTGAAACATGGAGTGTTCCGAATGGCGTACTCAATACCCCTCAAATACCGAGGGTGTTCTATTTTAATCTTGCAGCTGAATTATCTCGAAAAATACTGCTCCAATCAAAAATGAAGTGAAAGGAAACTTTTAGGGTTTAAAGAGGGACTTTAAAAATAAAAAGTTTTTTCGTGCAAAATTCAAAATAGTGGCGTTAAGATGACTGGCACGGTTGTTAAAAATAGGAGCATGACTTTTTTTACCAAAAAATTTGTTAGGTTGAAACTAATAACTTTTGTAGGAACGTTTTTTCAATAAAATTCAATTTGGCTACTAGCTTTGTACGGATCCACACCTAGTCCATGGACGCACGCACCCGATGAACGCACTCACCACACTCGATGCTTCTAACCCACCCCACAAATCTACGTATCCCATGGACGCATGCCCCCCATGGACGCACGCACCCCACGGACGCACGCACCACACCCGATGCTTCTAACCCACCCCATAAATCCACGTATCCTTTGGACGCATGCACCCCACTGACGCACGCACCACACCCGATGCTTTTAACCCACCCAAAAACTCCACGTATCCCATGGACGTACACGCCATGGACGCACGCACCACACCCGAGGCCCCAAACCCACCGCACAAATACAAATCCACTTATCTCATAGAGGCACGCATCGGGTATTCTGTTCATCGGATATGTTTTCCGCGGGTATGCTGGATTGCGGGTATTTTTTCCCGAGTATTTTAGACTGCGAGTATTTTATGGCGAATATTTTGGATTCCATTATTCCAATACCGACACACTTCAACTTTTTACTGCCTTGTTGTCGCAAAGTGGTGCATTAAATCATTGAGCGTCGAAACATCCCTGCGCTGAAATATCCTAGCGCCGAAATGTCCTAGCGCTGAAGTGTCTCGGTGCCGAAATGTTCCAGTGCGGAAACGTCCCGGCACCAAAACGTCCTGGCGCCGAAACGGTCGCGCTAAAACGGCCACGCCGAAACGGCTGCACCGAAACGTACTGCACCCCTCTTCGTCTCCTCTTTGTGCGGTGCTTCGTAGCCTCTCCACTCTGTCGAACCAAGAGAAAAGGCGTCCTATAGTGAGTATAGTATCTATATATATACCCCCACCACTAGGAGTTTGAAAACATGAAAAGAAGACCCCTTCATTATTAACTTTATTTTATTTTTATTATTTGTTGTTATAAGCGGCAATAGAAATACACACTTTGTGAAAATGTCAACTGTATCTATTACGGTTCATGAGATACAGCCCTGTGACAGACAGACGGACGGATAGCCGAGGCTTAGTAATAGGGTTCCGTTGGATACCCTGCGGGTACGGAACCCTAAAAAGGTGCATAGAAAAAAAAGGTTACAGAGAGTTCCTGCCTTCATCTAAGAAGTGTATGTATAAAAAGTTATCTACGATCCGGTGGCCTGATGAGTTTGTCGCGTGCCTGTTTCGACACTTTATTGTTTCGTTAGATTTTTACCCTTGCTGGTCAAGTTACCCATGTCGTCTAGTTTAAGTTTCGATTTAAAAACCTTCCATTTTTTTGGATGTTTTATTTGAACAAATTTGTTTCTTTTAATTTACCATCTATTTGAAACCTCGTTCTTTTCAACTATTCAGAACTGAACGTGAGGCAGGAAAATTACAACAACTTTCTATCACCAATTTGAGATAGCAGAAGGAATGGACCTGGGATCACCGATTGATGTTGAGTGGACAATTTATATCTAAAAAACCCTCCTCTAAACTTTAAACGCGTTTTTCTCGAAATGCCCCTTTTAAAACCGGTGCCCATGCTCAGAGGGAGAGTTTTCAAGCTATCGAAGTTTCACTGAATATTCTTTATTTCATTCTTCATGCCCTTATGAAACTTCCATAAGAGCAAAAAAATCGTTTCCATAATGGAAACTTTTTTTCTTAATCTTCCTATTTTTTTACACGAAAAACTGTTGAAAAAAGAGGCTAAATTTTATACTTTTTATTTAAACCACCGCCATTTTTTCGAATTAAAAAAAAACCTCCATTGAGACATAGCGGCTTCCTTACAGATTAATGATCAATTTAATTTTTTTTTCTGATGCAAACTGCGGTCGCAATCGTGGGCACCAATGGCCCCAATTATTTGAACACACGTTTTTTAATAAATGATAACAACGAGGAAAAATCAATGAAAATGTATTTAAAAAAATATTTTTGTATTGTTCATTAGTGGTCTTATTCGTAAAAAAATCATCGATCCCCCATCCTATCCGTCCGAAAAAAAATCGCGAAAATTGACTGTTTTTCGGCCGGTCACACTGTGATGGTCCCTTAAGGAGGGTCGACACCTTTCTCGGACGGTGAGGGGGCCGCGCGGAAAGCTTATCCTTATGCATGGCAGCTCTCCAAAGCAGCCAATCACGAAAGCAGAATTTTTTCATTGCTATTTACGATATTATATCAATCTATTCAAATGTTGCTAATATTTTATAATGATTGCGACCATTCAAGATTAATTATATAGCTTTTGCTAATTAATATAATAATATTTAGTACGCCCCTATTAAGGTAGTACTGTCGGTTTTAGAATTACCGTTCAGAATTTAATAAAATTTGGTACAGTAGTAGATTATGATAAGCAAAAGATCCAGTTAAATTTTTAAGAGGCTACAGAGAACCAGAAAAAAGATATTGGCATTGGTAATTTCATACACTTAACATAGAGTCTTATGAAGAATCGCAGTTCTCATTGTATTTTACAAAAAGTACCGTTCAGATTTCAATAAACAAGGAACGTATAAGAGAAAATATTATAAGGAACATTTTAAATCCTTAAAAATACAGGTTGAGAGCATGTGATAGTAGTAATTAACAAATTAATATCTCAAATATACTTTTATGTCGTAGTTCAGTACAGACTTGGCAACGTCACGAAGAGGTTACATTGCCAGCGAAATTTAAAAGTGAATGAAACATGCACGTGTATACTTTAAAAAGTTTCTTTATCAATAGTAACATATCCAATGTTTTATTAACAGAGCCATAATTTTTCAACTCAATATTATAAAAATAATAATAATTTCTTGGTCATTTTTGTTCTTGATTTCCGAAAAAATCAAAATTCTTTGTAATATATTTTTATTTTCGGTGACTTTAACAATACCGTTCTCGACAATACCGTCGTCCGAAGACAATATAGAATTGCAACACACACAAAATTATATTTTTCCCTACCCAGATAGACAAACGTGCTGCAGAAATGTGCATGACGGCATAGTAACGTCATTTTGACGATAAGAAGCTGCATAGCGTGTCGCAATTAAGCAGCATTTTGTTTCCGATTTGAGCAGCATATTGACGTTATTTGCTGTGAGCGAGATTGCACAAAAATAGCTGAAATCTATTTTGATCATTGCGACGCGAATCTGCAGCTTAATATCAGCATGGCGTGGCGTAAATTTGCAGCTTAGATTGCAGCATGTCGTGCCACAAATATTGTAGTAAGATTGCAGAACCGGTACTCTGGTGTAGTGGCTAGCGTGCTCGCCTCTAAACCCAGAGCATCGGGAGGTCCTGGGTTCGATTCCCTGTGCCGTAGTTTCGTCGAGAAATAAAAATATGGGCGTGACAAGCTCCAGATATATATATGTGGCATACACACGTACTCGTACAGGTGTGAGTCACATGTATATAGCTGTAGTCCATGTTTACAATTTCTCGACGAAACGTGACGTAGCTCCGGCATCGGAAAGCGAACTTAGGACCGGCTATAGTGACACAGGTTTTCCGCAGTTTCCCTGTGTCTATGGAAATTAATTTCCATAGCAAATGCGCTATAGAGGGGGAAGTCGGATGCGGCCGCATAGGGATCTGGTTACTGATCCGGACCAGATCCTCAGGGGGGACTGGCTACTGACCCGGGCCGACCCTGTAATAGGCGAAAGCCTCTAGACGGGGGGAAATGCACAATAAAAAAAAATAAATAATAATAATATTAAATAAAATAAATAATTATATTAAAAATTACAAAATATTTCCATACGCTACGGACTCCCAGATACGGACGCATAACAAAAGAGCGCCGCTGGTATAGAGAATAAAGCGTGGCCATAAACGACCCTGCTTTCTTCGATGGACAATAACGCGAATAACCGCTTAATCCTCTTGGAAAAACCAGTCAAAAAATATAGAATTCCCAGAGAGCACTAACTTTGTGGCGGAATCTGAAACATGCTAGTTTTCGCGGTGAATATTGGAACGTGCTAGTTTTCGTGGCGAAAGCCGAAACATGCTAGTTTTCGCAGTGAATATCATAACGTGCTACCTTTCGTGATCAAAGCCGAAACATGCTAGTTTTCGTGGATGGCCGAAACGTGCTAGTTTTCGTAAGACATTTGAAACGTGCGACTTTTCGTAACGGGCGTCGATATAATGAGCCTACTAGACGACAGCTCTACCGACCAAAAGCACACATGAACATCTCTACCTCTACTTTTACCTCTACAAATTTAGGAGGTAAAGTCTCCTGGAGAATAACTATTGGATTCTTTAAATGAATATGTGTGTGTACAAAAACTAATCTCCAATATATACTGAGAATGCTATGGAGAACCATATACTGTTACTGTTTATTTTACGCTCTCGGATGTCGAGAGCGATAAGTGCGGGACACATAACCGATCCTTTTTCGGTTCCTGCAGTTCTTTACTCTAGACGAATATATGCTAGAAGAAAGACGTGCCTTCCAAGTGTTCTATAAAGAATAAAATCCAAAGAGAATATAAAGAATACAGAGCAAAGTGTTATTTCTTAAATAACCTTTATTGCACTCCGTGCGTAAAATGGCACTCTCCGCACTCGTGCAATAAAATTTTGTATGAAACTCGTGCGAGAAACATTTTTCTGACTCGTGTGATTGCAGCATTCGCTTTCGGCTCATGCTGCAAACTCACACTCGTCAGAAAAAGTTTCAACGCACTCGTATCGTAATGTACTATTTTCCCATTTTTCCTATAGGTTATGGGCCCAGAATATGCCCAGGTAACTCTGTGCATTAACTATGTATTCTAAAAATTAGTTTAATTAATTTGAAGTGAAGTTTTGTGTAGTTTCGATTCGAATAAAGTACAATGAACAAATCAAAGGACAGGAGAAATATTTCACCATTCAATGGTAGTAAATACAATGCGTGGAAACATCGAATAAGAAATTTATTATTCGAATTAAACGTACTTAAAGTGATTGATGAACAAGCTCCTAGTAGAGTTAACAAAAGATGGGCAAAAGCTGAGTGAGTGGCCAAATGTGTCATCGTTGACTATCTAGCTGATGCTTACCTCAAGTACGATACACCAGGGTCTACTGCTAAATCTATTCTACAGAGTCTAGATGCTGTTTATGAGAGAAAAAGTGCTGCCACTGAAGTGTCCGCAATCGATTGAGCAGATTAAAAATGAATAGTCAAACTTCACTGAAAAACCATTTTGAAACATTTGATGAACTCATAACAGAGTTAGTAGCGACGGGTGTGTCAGTAAGTGAAAGTCAAAAGATTTCGTATTTGTTGACCTCTCTCCCTGCTATGTATGAAACAGTATCTACGGTAATTGAAACAATTACCGAAGATAAAATTACTTTCGATTTTGTAAAAACAAGAATTTTTGACCATCAAAGACAAAAATCAAAATTGAGTGTGTTGATACAAGTGCAAAGGTGTTGATAGCTGAGACGGAAACTCCACGAGGAAATAATAATGACAGTTCGAGAGGCTATAGAGGCAATCGGCAAAGCGCAATCAGAAGAGGCAGAGGCTCTCATTTCTCATCCAGATTCGACTCGAAGAGAACAAGTTCATCCTTTGGGAAATGCCATTAATGTGGACGGAACGGCCATAAAATAAAGGATTACTACTACTACAAGAAAAATCATCAATACCACCCAGAACGTAATAAAACTGCTCACACAGTTCAAATAGTGTCAACACAAGGAAACGACAATACATCTGGCTTTGGCTTCGTGACTGGAATCACCAGAACATAAAAAATGACGAATTACAGTTCTTTGTGGATTCTGGATCCACGGATCACCTGATAAATGATCATAAAATGTTTTCGAGTGTAACGGAATTGCATCCACCAGCGAAGATTAGAATCGCAAAAAATGGAGAGTTCATCGCAGCGACAAAGAAGGGAAGAATTAACGTAAAGCCTAATCTGAGAGTTCAAGTCGTCCTGGAAGATGTCTTGTATTGTCCAAAGCTCCCATGTAATTTGCTGTCTGTAAAGAAAATGCAGCAGGCAGATATGGGTACCACCTTCGATGCCAAATTGGGAGTACAGATCATAGACTTAAGGGACAACACCACTGTGACGGCTTAAAAAAATCGATTTTTTGAAAACCATTTAAAAAAATCTAAAATACTTTTAAGATTGAAATGCCGTTGGACCCAGGTCGAAAAAATAATTATTTTTGTAGATATTGAATATTTTGTGGAGCGGTGCAGCGGTCCGCGACGCTCGGGGTCCCGCGCAGCTGGGCGCCTTAGGGTCGCCAGGTATTCTTCCCGCCTTTCTCAGCTATTCTTTTGGCTCCCTTCACAAAAACCGGCTATAGCTATAGTATAGCATCACAGCGTCAGTTTGCGAATAGAAGCGACGGTATTCGTGTCTAATCGCTCCGAATCGTTTCGTTTGTGAATATCAAACGCTAAAAATTATTATTTTCAAGTTGAAATGGAGGATAAGAAAGTGTACACGGGGAAAAAGGCAACAAAACGGAGCTATGTGAGGAGGAGTCGATCGAAAATTTCGAACCGAAAACCTCCGAACCGTTATAGCTCCGAAAACAGTTCTGCAGAGCATGTGATCACGTCGGCGAAAAAGTTAAAATCATCGGACGATTTAGAGGTCGGTGTTACTAACGATTTCAATTATCGTATAGTACAACTTTTCACTGCACTGAACATTATATCCACGTTAGTGAAATTTAAAGTGTGTGATCGTGACATAAAATTCACCGAAAAAAGTTTGCGCGGACTCGGGTTCAAAATCGAGGTCGATTGCGGCCATTGTGAAAAAATCTTAATCAATTCGTGTCCTATGATTGGCAATGCATACGAAATAAATCGTCGGATCGTATTCAGTATGCGTCTTCTTGGCGTCGGTTTGAATGACCTGATGAAATTTTGTGCATGCATGGACCTACCGCGCCCCATTTTTCAGTCTTTTTACGATCGAATCATAAATTCGATTTCGATTGCCACTGAAGCGGTGAGCGCAATGAGCAAAAAAAAGGCTGCACTTGAGGAGCAGAGGATTTCGTTGGAAAATGGGTGGCGGACGGAATTATCGTTTCAGGCGACGGATCGTGGCGAAAGCGCGGTTTCACCTCGCTTTTCGGTATAACATCGCTAATCGGCTGGTACACTAAAAAAGTGATTGACGTTATGGTTAAATCGAAATACTGCAAAGCTTGCGAGCATTGGGAAAAAAAAGAAAACACCGCGGAGTACTGGGAATGGAAAGCGACGATGAGTGCCAGGCGCACCATAGCGGCTCCTCCGGAAAAATGGAAGTCGACGCAACTATCGAAATGTTTCAACGGTCTGAAAAGCACTTGAGGAGCAGAGGATTTCGTTGGAAAATGGGTGGCGGACGGAATTATCGTTTCAGGCGACGGATCGTGGCGAAAGCGCGGTTTCACCTCGCTTTTCGGTATAACATCGCTAATCGGCTGGTACACTAAAAAAGTGATTGACGTTATGGTTAAATCGAAATACTGCAAAGCTTGCGAGCATTGGGAAAAAAAAGAAAACACCGCGGAGTACTGGGAATGGAAAGCGACGATGAGTGCCAGGCGCACCATAGCGGCTCCTCCGGAAAAATGGAAGTCGACGCAACTATCGAAATGTTTCAACGGTCTGAAAAGCTCTATGGCATAAAATATAAATATTATATTGGTGACGGGGATTCTAAAACGTTTCTGGGCATATCGAATAGCGATTCATACGACGGTTTCGAGATTAAAAAAAAGAGTGCATCGATCATTTTCAAAAACGTATGGGGACGCGCCTCCGCGAAATCGTGAAAAAAACAAAAGGATTGTCTCGCAGAGGAAAGCTCACCGAAAAATTGATTGACGAGTTGAACACATATTACGGCTTGGCTATTCGGAGGAACAGCGATGATGTTGACAAAGTGAGGAAGGCAATTTGGGCAACTATCAAACATAAAATGTCCACAGACAGTGAGCCACAACATGACAATTGCCCGGAAGGTGCCGAGTCGTGGTGTTCGTGGCAGCACACGGTCGCAAATGGTGATATTTCTAAATATCGCCATAACGCCTCTTCCTCAGAAAATATTGGAGGCAATTCAGCCAATCTTCGAAAATTTGAGCAGGGACGATTTGCTGCAGCATTGTTTGGGCGGCAATACGCAAAACAATAACGAAAGCTACAATAAATCAGTTTGGGCAATAGCCCCCAAGTGCCAGTCCGGAAGCAAAAAAATCATTGATATTGCAACTGATATCGCGGTATTAGTGTTCAATGACGGCCTGAGAAGTCTCATGAAAGTACTGGAGACGTTGGCGATAACCATCGGCCCAAATTGTTTCAACTTTTGCGTTGAGACCGACGCAGCGCGGATCCAGCTCGCGGAGCGCTCGCTCACAGATGCTGCAAAAGAAGCGAGAAATAAAGCCTTAACAAGTTCGAGAAAAGAATCAGGAGACAACGATTTACTTCTTGAAGGCCAGCTACATGGTGCCGGCATCGCTGATTGAAGGTAAATAATTTTTTATTCAATTTATAACATAAATTAACAAACCTAAAACTTTGAACGCGTTTTTCTCAAAATCATTTTTTTGAGTGCGGCACGCAGCAGAACTCGAGCAATTTTTATCCGTTCGACTTCAAATTTTTACTGTATCAATAAAAGTAGATTATCTGTAGAAGTACATAGGATTTTTCTGATATCTCAATAATTATAAAAGTTATAGCCTATTTTCGACGAGAAATTTTGCTCAAAAATCATTCTTTAATTTCAAAGGCGTGCCTATTTTTGTAAAATCAATAATTTTCCAAATTCCTATGTACTTCTCTTCAAAATATCATATTATTAACGAAAACACACGGTATTTTTTTCAGATCGACGTTGAAAAGAGTTCTGCTGCGTGCTGCGAACCACTGCGGAGATGACAGCACCTGACGCGAGAGCTTCCCCAGCGCCACCATGCGGCGTGAAAAATGTGAAAAAAATGTTTTTTGATACATTAATAAACAAGGAATAAAACCCAAAAAAAATATTTGAATATCTCTTTTTTTCCCACAAAACAAATTCTTGATAAATGTGAAAAAAAACAGGGGGTCACAGTGGTGTTGTCCCTTAAAGAGATAGACTGAGCGCTCTTAAGGGCCGCTCGAAGGAACCATATAAAGAACAGAGATATATCGGGAGTCGTTCTCTCTCTGTGTCGCAGGATTGGTGGTGGGGAATAAGGCGGTTGAGGAGAATGAGGAGAAATTACGCAGGCGCTTCCCGTTCCACGGCTCCGATGTCTCCCACCATGACGCCGATTGAAGAGAGAGAAGACGACTCCCGAATATCTCTGTCCTTTATGTATATCCTTCAGCGCCACTTATGACAGCGCTCAGTCTATCTCTTTAAGTCTTTGGTACAGATAAGCAAAAATGGAAGAACGGTAATGTACGGGAAGCCTTTAAACAATTTGATTGCTGTTGAATTGGCAGTTGCAAAGAGGGTAAATGATCAAGCATATAATACGAATACAAATAATTACAATTTATGGCACCAGCGTTTAGGGCATATTGGAAAAACGAACTTCCTAAAGTTGAGAAATAAACAAATGGTGCAGGATTGGAATAATCTCAATAACGTGGTCCTAACCGATGACTTGCGTGAGGCTTGTATAAACGGTAAACAAGCATGATTATCATTTGAGAAGTCAGAGAATAAAAGTCATATTAAAAGACCTTCGTTTATAGTTCACACGGACGTCTGCGGTCCGATCAATCCTTCGACAATTACACTACGACCTCGATTAGTGGAAGAGCGGCGGGACTGGCACCACTTCACACTTGCAAAAATAGAAGGTGCGCAAATGTTGCCTGTGCGTGCAATGCGCATCTCACCGAGCCGCGAGCCGTGTCCGCTCTCATACCGGCGCTCTCATACCATGTGCCACGTCGATCGATATTTGCCGCATAGTGGGGACCTTTGCATTTATCGAACTTGCAGTTATAGAGGTCGTAGTGTAATACCAAAAATTATTTCGTCTCGTTTATTGATGAATTCACGCACTATTGTGTTACGTATTTAATTACACACAAGTCGTATGTATTTTTTGTGTTCAAAGATTATACAACAAAGAGGTTCATTTCAATATAAAAATCGTGAATATATACTGTGACAACGGTAGAGAGTATTTGTCAAACGAGATGAAAGATTTCTGTGCACAAAAAGGGATTAGCTATCATTTGACTTTCCCATACACTCCTCAGTTAAACGGCGTCGCAGAACGCATGAATCGAACGATAACTGAGACAGCATGTGCAATGATAAGCGGTGCAAGTTTAAGTAAAGATTTCTGGGGAGAAGCAGTATTAACTGCTACATATCTTATTAATTTGACCCCGACTAGAGCTCTCAAAATTAATAAAACTTCTTTCGAATTATGGCATGGTAAACAGCCTCAATTGAAGTATTTAAAGATTTATGGTTCAACGGCTTATGTGCATGATAAAACTGGGAAGAGAAAATTTGATGAAAAATCCTGGAAAGGAATATTAGTTGGGTTTGAACCGAATGGGTATAAAGTTTGGGATATTGATACTGAAAATTTCATGATAGTCATAGATGTTATTGTTGATGAGGTAAATTACTTGAAATCTCGGCCAGTGATGAAAGAGGTAAGATCAGAGGAAACCTCTAGTAAAACTGATATTTCTGACGTAGTGTCAAAATCAGTAGAGACACCAAGTATTTCTGATATTGAAAAATCAGATGGGTTAGAAAGGCGTAAATCCGATAGTAAAAGCAAATCAGATACATTAAAGCCGATTGATGGAAAAGTAAGGCAAAATCCAGAGATAAATAAATCTGTAAGTGAAACAGATAAATACAATGAGTCATTACCCGAAAATAATGACCAGAAAATAGAAGAAGAGTCCAAGTTAGAAGAGGTAAGAGAATTAAACAACGACTTCCTATTTCGGATGAAGAAACTGAGATCCCGAATGATTACCTCTTAAGTGCTCAGTCAGTTGATTGTAAAATACCCACTTTGTTGGAAGAAATAAAAACATGCGATGACAGAAGTAAATGGGAGCGTGCTATTCAAGATGAAATAAATTCATTAATGGCAAATCAAACTTGGACCTTGGTATCGAAGCCAAGGGATAAAAATATCGTTGATTGTAAATGGGTATTCGCAATTAAAAATGATGAATTTGGAAGTCCGCAAAAATATAAAGCTCGTTTAGTTGCTCGCGGTTTTAGCCAAATGTATTTGGTCGATTACAATGAGACTTTTGCACCAGTCGCAAGAATTTCGAGTTTTCGTTTTATAATTGCTTTCTCGAACCAACATGATTTATGGAGTCACCACATGGATGTAAAAACCGCATTTTTAAACGGTATCTTAAAAGAAGAAATATATGGGCCAGAACGCCAATTATGGACGTCGGATCCGGCCTCACCCCTTCAGATTTTTTCGCATTTTTTTTTAGCTAAAATTCGTCATTGAAAAACACAATCCCAAATTTTTTCAGATTTTTCCCCTCTAACTTTTGCATTTATTTCATGGTCTAGTTTTTCAGTCTAGTTTTACAATTTTTGTTTTATTCATTTTGACTTGCCATCTTCCACCACAATAAAAAAAATTTCAAAACATAGGTTTTTTGCGTGAAAAAGTCTCAGCTTTTCAAAAAAAAATATTATTTTTTTGTTTACGCACTTAAAAAGCTCTTAAAATTGAGCATAAAGTCTAAAAAGCTGTTTTTTGGCCGTTGCCCAAATTTTGAAAACTTTTTCAATATTTTTTTCGAAACGCTGATACAATTTTACATGGACTATGTATTTTCTTAGATGAGTTCTCCATAAACATACGAGAAATGAATGAATGAACAACAAATGATTTTTTTTTGCCATCTTCCATTACAATAAACTTTTTTTGAAAAAATACATTTTTTGAATAAAAGAGTCTCAGCTTTAAAAAAAAAAAAAATTGCTTTTCCGATAATGCCTGTGAAAAGCACTCAAAATCAAGTTTTAAATCTAAAAACCTGTTTTTTAGCCATTGCCCATATTTTGAAATTTTTTTCTATGTTTTTTTCGAAAAGCTGAGAAAATTTTACACAATATATGTCATTTTCAAGATGGGTTCTAAATAAACATACGAGAAATGAATTAATAATCACTTTTTAATTCATTCTCTCGTATGTTTATTTAGAACCCACCTTGAATATCACATGTTATGTAACATTTTTTCAGCTTTTCGAAATAAAACATGGAAAAAAATTCAAAATATGAGCAATGGCTAAAAATTAACTTTTTAGATTTAAAACTCGATTTCGAGAGCTTTTCACAGGCATTATCGGAAAAGCAATATTTTTTTTGGAAAGCTGAGACTTTATTACTCAAAAAACGTATTTTTTCAACAAAAAAAAAAATATTGTAACGGAAGATGGCAAAAAAATGAATAAAATCAATTCTTGTTCATTCATTCGTTTCTCGTATGTTTATGGAGAACCCATCTCGGAAAATACATATTCCATGTGTAATTGTCTCCGCTTTTCAAAAAAAATATTGAACAAATTTCCAAAATTTGGGCAACGGCCAAAAAACAGCTTTTTAGACTTTAAACTCAATTTTAAGAACTTTCCAAGTGCATAAACAAAAAACAATTTTTTGTTTGAAAAGTTGAGACTTTTTCACGCAAAAAACCTTTTTTTTTTAAATTTTTGTGGTGAAAGATGGCAAGTCATAATGAATCAAACAAAAATTATAAAACTAGACGGAATACCCCATCTAATAACTGCGAAAGATAGAGGGGAAAAAATCCGAAAAAATTTGGGATTGTGTTTTTCAATTAGGACTTTCAGCTAAAAAAATGCGAAAAGATCTGAGGGGGTAAGGCCGAATCCGACGTCCATAATTGGCTTTTTGGCCCATATATGAAAGTTCCCCCAAGGTGTTAAAAGTAACGGCAATTAAGTTTGCAAATTAAATAAAGCCCTGTATGGATTGAAACAGGCGGTAAAAAGCCTTTTTGACAAAAGGTTTTCGAAATTCACCAAGCGATAGATGCATATATATTCTAGAAAGAGGAAATATTTTCCAAAATATATATGTCGTATTGAATGTGGACAATCTTGTGATTGCGACTGCTGACATTGAAACAATACAAAGATTTAAGAATTATCTGATGAATAGATTCCATATGACAGATTTAAAAGAAATAAAATTGTTTTTGGGAATTAGAGTTGAGAGAAACAATGGGTGATTGACACTGGACCAAAATGCATATATCAAAACGGTTGTTGATAAATTTGGTATGAGCAATTGTAAAGCTCTCAGCACGCCTCTTGAAAATAAACTAGATTATTCAGCTTTAAATTCTGACGAGAAATATGACGCCCCTAGTCGTAACCTTATTGGGTGTTTAATGTACGTGATGCTGTGCGCACGACCTGATATAAGCACAGCAGTCAATATATTGAGTAGATATTCGAATAAAAATAATAAAGAACTCCGGAAATGTCTAAAAAGAGTGCTGAGATATCGCAAAGGTTCTGCTAGTCCTAGATTGACTTATATCCGAGGCGACTATAATGATCTTTGGAGTGCTAGGTTGATTCTGATTGGGGTGGAAGTGAAGGAACAGATCGAAAAAGTACAACAGGTTATTTGTTTTAGTTATATGAACGATGCACGATCTGTTGAGATACAAAGAAGCAAGCATCGGTGGCTAGTTCTTCTACAGAGGCCGAATACATGGCTCTGTATAAAGCTGTAAAAGAAGCACTATAAAATCATTGGCAACAAGTATTAATGTAAATACCTCAGAATCAATCATATTTCATGAAGACAATAACGGTTGTATAAGTATAGCAAACAATCCGACCAGCCACAAAAGATCAAAACACATTGATATAAAATATCACTTCTAATAAAATTAATAATAACTAATAAATCTAAAATATGTTCCTACAGGCTGATGTATTGACGAAGCAAATGATTGTAATTCAACTGATTCGACTGAACACGATCAAATGATTGTAATTTAATATATAAGTTCATTGGTCTGATTAGTTTTTTTTTGGGTTTCTCTAATCCTGAGTAACAAATGTTGGACCGTTTGTAAGTTTTCCCAGAAAGCACAAGGAAGGTTCGTTTTTTTATTATTCAAGATTTTGATTTAAGATTATCGATTGATTTTTGAGGGAGCGTATTGGATTCTTTATATGAATATGTTTGTGCACAAAAACTAATCTCCAATATATACTGAGATTGTTATGGAAAACCATAAACTGTTTCTTTTTAAGTTACGCTCTCGGAGGTCCAGAGCGATAAGTGCGGGACGCATAACCGATCCTTTTTCGGTCGCTGCAGTTCTTTAGTCTAGAGTCTGGACGAATATATGCTAGAAGAAAGACGTGCCTTCTAAGTGCTGTATAAAGAATAAAATCCCAAGGGAAAAGAAAGAATACAGAGCAAAGTGTTATTTCTTAAATAAGCTTTTTCCCATTTTTCTTACAATAACTCTCCACATTGATATTAGTATCAGCAAACATATTTGCGGAATATGCCGAAGAAATTGTTTCTCCTAGATTTATCTTTTCGGGTAGACATTTGAATCCGTAGAGTTGGCCCCGAGTTTTGTTATTCGGTACAATAATTTCCGGCGGCCTATGTTGCAGTAAGCCGTTTTGCGATAGATATGTTCACAAGCACTTTAGCTCTGATAAGCTGTTCAGCGGCAGCATTGTTATTCAGTCAAGTGATTCCTGGAAGGTTGTTTCCTGGGAGATTCAATTTTTTAATATTCAGTCGAGATATTATCGTACAGAGCAATAAAATAGTACGGATATACCAGCAAATTTGTATTTTGAGTGAGTCGCGTAATGGATAGGGATGTAAATACAGAATTTTCTATTTCAATCTATAAAACAGTCGTTTGTACTTGCCGTAATACATCATGAATATTGAAAACCTTGTAAAATTATCTCATGCAAATTCAGCGATATCGACTTGCTTACCGGGCACTTTTTTGTCATTTTACCGGCTTAAGATTGATATTTCGAAGCATACACAGGTCCCGAGCGGTAGCCTTTCTTCCGGGTACTGTTTGGATATCATACAATCTCAACAATAAATCTGTCGTAAACAGTTCCGGCAGTGCTTTCAATAAGCAAGGTACCTAGATGTGAAGAGTACAAAATAATTAGAAATGACAAAGTTAAATATTTAGACATATAGCTCTTACCAGAGTTTGCGGCATTCCCTCGAGGACAACACGAGTCCTGTCTTTCCCGCATTGCACCATTAGACGCAAAAATTGAAGAATAAAATGTGTCTGTTGTGATACATCGCCATCTCTTGCAGCGAGAAACGTAAACGTTTTAAAAAGTCTATTGAGGGTTGCGATAAGTGGCTCACGAACAACGACAGATTTTTGGCCGTTTGCTGGGACTTGAGCCTGAGGCGAATTTGTACCAAATATTGGATTTGTCTCGCCTGACTCATTGAGACGAAGGATCTTATTGGCTGGGCCGCACAGAGTTTCGAGTTCTTCGGCGTCGAGCTCGCCACGCGCTCGCTTTCTGTTTCCGCTTCGTGGGGATATTGAATTGCTATATTCGAGACTTGACAGAATGCAGTACACGCAGAGTTTTGCGAGTTCTGTCGACTGCGGCTCTATTAGTTCTTCGCTTCTGAAATTTTCAAATCATATTTCATTGAACGTCAATCAATTTATTGATATATATTGTTAAGCAAATAATATTATTTTGATTTTTAAGCTTTGCACTGAAAAGTATTAAGTTATAGACCGGGAGATGGTGACAGATTTTGGAAACTGATTTCTTACAGTATGGCGCTCTTAGGGGGGTTTATTTACGTAATGAATTAAAGGAAAATGATGGTCCTACCGGTGGGGCGCGGGACCTAATTGCGGAATAATTAATTGAAATTGCTCGATTATTCAGGAGGTGTCGAACGATTTGTTTCAGAAATTTTCTTTGGTTTTTCGGTAATTAAAAAAAAAAGAATCCGGCGCTCGCGATATGCCATACTTATCCGCTGGGTATTTAAGCTCACCATACTAATTGAAAAATGTTTTTTTTCCATTCATAATCATTGTTAAAATGTAAAAGCTCAAATTTTTTTTTTCACTTCAATAATGATTATGACGTTCAGGGGCATCAACATAATCCTGTAACTTTCTTCAAAAATTTGATTGTTTGAAACAGAAAAACCGTTCGATAGGTCAATTTAAAACTGTACAGGGTTTTTGTGGGTATATTGAGCTGTAAAAGTCACGCTTAACATTAGTCGTTTTATCAATATTTTTAAATCAGCCACTGATTTTTAAAAAAACCATAAATAGCTCTTTTTATTACCACGTTTTTATTAACTCACTTTCTTGTATGACCGGGTTGAATTTGGTATTTGATTTTAAACTAATTTTCCGATGAGCTAGAGACTTGAAATTTTGAACGTAGCTCAGCATTGGATGACAATGCAAAAAAATGTTTAAAAAACTCGTAATTGTGATTATAATTTTTTTTAAATTACTTTATAATTTTCTCAATAAAAACTATGACAGGAACGGTTACCATAGCAACCTTTTGGGTTTTTGTTTTTGCTATATTTTCTTGAATGTAACTCAAATCAGCTCCCCAATATTAATATATATATTATATTTTTCATGTACTACAGATGTATTACAGATATATGTGAAATGTAATATAGATATATAATTTAACATAGAATTCGTCATATATCTCAGATATATTATTCATACTTGTCTCATGTATGACGAATATACAAATTTTTGCCGTTTTGTATGACATGTATGAATTATATATCTAAGATATATGACGAATATACTTTTCTTCCGCGTGGGTGACCGTTATCATTAACTGAGGTCATTACTCGTATAGGTGATCGCCTTATGCGTTTTTCATGTGGCAGTACACTAATAGCGTTTTCTGTTCGTTGCACTGAGTGTGCACTGAGTGCGCACTCGTTTGGCGAGCGTGTTCTGTTGGTAATTCCGGTGCAAGAATCTTGCACTGAGTGCATAAAATATTGCCCTGAAACGGCGAGTCGGTGTCACTCCAGTGCACGACATTTGTCGGTATCCGATAACCAATCGCAAGCTGGGCATTCCCCAGAATCTTTCGTACGATTGGCTGCCGGGTGCCGGCAGATGTCGCTACAGGTGATAACGAATTTGGGCATTCCCCAGAATCTTTTGTACGATTGGCTGTCGGGTAACGACAGATGTCGCTAAAGGTCATAAAGATAGGCGTGTTCCATTGGGGCTTTCCTCCACTGACGCGGGGCAACATGCACGCACTGACTGCCACCAGTGCGCACTCAGTGCAAGCCAGTGCACCCAAAAGAAAACGCTATAAAACTCAGATTTAGTTCCAGGCTCGGGGGAGCTGGAACTAAACGAAAGTGATATATATATAAGACGAAACTCGAGCTCTGGTAAACATAGTGCTGTAACAATTTGGGGGACGGGCCCCAAAATGGAAATTGAAATGTTTTGTCTCGGCGTGCGGAAGCGTAGTCCCGAGAGATGGAAATGTTTTGTCTCGGCGTGCGGAAGCCTAGTCCCCCCCCCCCTCCCCCGCCCATACCACTCGGTGTGTCCTTTGCTGGCACACTGGTTTCTCTCACTCTCTCGCTTGGTCGTCTTCGTATACACTTGAGGATACATATTAACACCCGGATAGCTCGGTGCGGTCTTTCGCCGTTTCTTGACATGTATACTCAAGTGTATACGCGGCTTAATATAGCATTTACTATATCTTATTTCCGAAGGTACCGGAGTTGATGGGCACGGCCCTGCATGGCTCGGAGCGCGAGGTGGTAGATCGCATAATCAGATAAATCTGTAACTAAATCCGGTGGAACTAAATCCGAGTTTTAGTGTACAAGTGAAACTCACATGGGGAACCCATCAATGTGCCCTCACCGATTCGATCCACTTTTGAAAGGCGTGTAGGCCTCAACTAGGAGTATAACAGGTGCAAATAGTACGACCCGATGCGAGTACAACCAATTGCGAGAAATTCGACATCGAAATATTCCGTTCCCTTTATATACTTGTTACGTTAAGGTTGTTTAGAAGCAGATCACGTTTAATGAGAAAATTTTGAAATTTTTACAGTAGATAGTCGAACATTTGAGCTATGACTATGTCAAATTTCAAGTCAGTTTGGAGCTTATTTACCGAGAAAAAAAATCGCAAAATTGAGTACTTTTGAGCGCCGATTACATGGCCTCTAATGGACTAAGCCATGCGCGATCGCAATAAACTCGATGTAGAATTGATCGTGCCATTGCCCTTTTGTAGAAAAACTTAACACAGTACTCGCTAAAATATTCCGAGTCGATCAATACCAATATTGTTAGCATTTGGAGAATTTTTTTGAAGATATGCAAGATTTATATGAAAAATAACGTGACATTTTACTCCGAACGGATGAGTGTGGGCGAGGGCGAGGACGTCGCACGTTTGAGCTCGAAAGAAGGGTCGGAGCTAGTATATGTATTGGGATCTGACAAAATTCGTGAGACATCTGGTGTTAAATTTTGAACTATCAGTAGGGTGCACACGGACATTCAACACAAGAATATGTGATGCGTACATGTTACCCATACATGCCTTATGTGCAACCTCTTTTCCGCCATATTGTCTTAGCCGCGCCTCCATGTCAAATCCCAATAAGCATAGGGAAATTGCCCACGGTCTGATTCACCCCCACCTTGCTTCTAAACAACCTTAAGAAGTTTTCAAGGAGCGCGTGGCGTAGCGGCTAAGCGCTCCGTTTCATAAGCGCGAGGTCACTGAATCGAACATAGTTGATTATCATTGCTCTATAACAGAGGATAATGCGGAATTGGGAATATTATTTTTTTGTGTGAGGAGATTGGAAATCAAGAAAATATACACGAGGACTTCTGCAAAATCAATATTTTCATTTATTTTGTCTTAAGGGGGTGTTCTAGTGTAGAATTTTGAAAAAAATCGATTTTTTTGCATATTTTTAGGGTTTGATGTCTTAAGAATGTACCCTCCAAAAGAAATTTAGAAATTCCAAATATTAACGGAGTTGTCACGTCCCTCTTTCGTCAAACTTTTACTTCACGCAAGAGGGACGTGGACTCACGGTTCCACTTTAAAGCGCTCGCGTCAGCGGATTCCTGAGACTTATGTGGTGTGTGTGTGTGTCTATGCGATCACCCCATGTATCGCAAACCACAGTCAGCGCCTTCCGATCACCTTGAGCAAGCTCGCGTATGCCTATCAAGGGCATGCACGCGCCGTTTTCAGGAAAAACCGACTTGCAAAAATCCTCGCTCGGCTCGTCAACGTCCTCAGGACCGTTGCCGAGACGAGCTAGTATCTCACTAACCCCCGACAGGTGAATCGGGGAAAATTACTCCAGCCTTTAGCTAGTCGTAGCAGCGTAATACCCCGCGCAACCGTGTAAGAGTTAAACTTGGTGCGTCACGGGGGTGCTCGCGTGGACCCATAAGTCTCGGGCTACTAGATTCAAGAAAATATAATCTATAAACATTATAATTATCTATAAAAACCAAACTATTCAACAAACACAAGTATTCAACAAATTCCAAATTACCCAACAAATTCAAATATTCAACAAACGAACTATTCAACAATTCGAACATTCAACAAGTATCAATAGTGCAACGAAAATAGCGGACAGACCTATACACAAATATATACATATCCGTGAGTCGTGAGTGACTGCGATCTACGAACGCCGCAGCGAATGCGAGTCAACCCTCCGCGCCCTCGGGCACCGGTGCGCGTAAAGGACTTTTTAGAGACTCCTAGAGTACGTGAGGACCTATAGGGACAATAGCGTGCGTGCGCAGGAGCTATTCGAAAACGCCAACGCTCAGCGCGAGGACCAAGAGGTCTCGCCTTATCGTCGCGGTCGTGCGCGGGGACCCCTCCAACATTGTATCGCGCGCCAGCCCAGAGCTCCGCCTAATGTAAGTCAGCTGTATTTTTCACGAGCGACGGCGCGCGCGAGATTGTAAGCGCGGTCTCTCTCTTATGCTCATTCATCGCGGACGGATCTCCGCCCGCCTTACAAGTATCGTCTCGTCCGTGGTGGGACGGTACAATAAACGTTATATATACATATTCTCAATATTAATCAGGACGTATTCGTTTATTTATTGACGACCCCCTTCTCCTCTCGGCAGTGGTCGGGCCCGTATGGGACGACGTGGTGGCGCCCAAATACCTTTTCTTATAACAATTCAATCTTGGAAATTAATTTAGAATCTTTTATTATTCTTTAAACGCGCCTTTGGCACGTAACAGAGTTATAGCAGTAATTAGTGAGGTGATGCATATTTTCAGTGTTTGATGTCTCAAGAATGTACCCTCCAAAGGAAATTGAAAAATTCCAAATATTAACGGAGTTATAGCAGTAATTAATGAGGAAATGTAAGTATGTGTACTATGTGAGTAGATATATATAGCATATGAAACCGAAATGAATGTAAGTACATAACGTAGACTGCCTGACTGCCTGCACTCAAATCTTACGCGTTTTTCTCGAAACTACTTTTTTCGAAACGGTTGACATGATACCTCCAGTTGTAATCAACCGATTTAGTTGAAATTTTTTGTGGACATTCTTTATACACCCCTCTATCGCCCCTACCAGATTTATCCCGAAATTTTGTTTTTAACTATTTTCAAAAAATTCACAATTATGAAAAAAAAACGGCAAAAAATGATTTTTTTTTCAAACAGCCGCCATTTTGTGATTTTTTTTGCCTGAGGTAGGGGCTATAATGACATTCTTGATGATGAAGTACATATATGTATTTTTTTTCAGATGCATAGAACGCCCGCAATCATGTCAACACGCAGAGGCCGTTTTTTTCCCACCCTCACTCATCAGCCGATATCTGTGAAGAAATTGGATTTTTTTTCGCCAATTTTTTTGTAGAATGTTGAAGAATCAATAAATATTCGGTGAAAAGATGAATGCAAACACATGTTTAGTTTTTTTTTCATAGCATGTTGAAAAATCCCTAAATTTTGGCTTTCTGCACTAGAACACCCCCTTAATATATTTACGGAGTACTGCATGAAGTAGGATGATACTCATCATAGAAGCATTGAAAACAATAATTACTGCGGCATCTAGCACATGTAATGAATGCCGAATTGTTGCATGCACATGGTTTTTTCAAAACGTCTGTTGCGAAGCAAGCTTGGTTTACATTCATAAACAGTTCTCGGTCACAATTTGGCCACAAACCACGCGTATCGGAGCATATCGCCGAATATTGTCGCGGACACCTGATGATGAACGATGGATTGAATTTTTATGCAATCTTCTCCTGAAGTTATCTCCCTATTCTGTTCGATGATGTACGCGCAATTTTGAATTCTTTTGATCAGGTTCTTTACCTGCCTGTAAAAATATACGTCGCAAGGCTGCACTAGCAGGGTACGTTTCGGCGGAATAACTTTATTGCTGCACGTTGGCAGACCCTCTTCATCTTGAAAAATTTCGTCGTACGAACCCGGTGTTGTTTGCCCTCCCCAAGAATCATGAATAAGGTGACACACTCGTATACAGCACAATATGCTGTCACCTCATCAGGCAAACTACTGCCAAGCGTCTTCGTTTGCTTACAAGAGAGCACTGGCTCTTTCGGACCAAGGGTGAAGAAATTTGTTGATGAGTACGCACGCAAATATAACAAGCACGCTTCACGTACTAGTTAGGGGGCTTCGCCCCCCAACCCCCCCCCCCCCCCCGCACTTCGCGCTCCGTATTCTTGATCATTGCTTTGATTGATTCCGTTATGATCGAATATATTTTGAATGTTGGTTAACATGTCCCTTGGGGACGTTTTAATAGGCACTCACAGCGTAATTCAAACTCTTTGATTCATTGTGAACATCGATTAATTAATTATCGATAAATTATATTAATCATTATTAATGACAGATTTCAATGTAATCAATTTTTTGATATTTTTTCAAAGAGTACAGTGCAACCTCAGATAATCCAATTCGACGGGACCGGGTACCTCGCATAACTCAAATTTCCCCTTTATTCTCTTACTCACGTCTTTAAGCGCATGCCTACTGTCATCTTCGCAATATGCACACAATATTTTTTTTGCCTATCTGCGAAGTTTTCCTCATATTATTAATAGGTTTTAGGCACATTCAAATTCATCCAACGGAATTCAATCGTGCATATTTTCTCGAGAAAATTTGACAGGTTGAGGTTATGTTACCCTGTGGAACATACAGTCAAGGTTTGAAGTGGGGCGAAACGGCCGTAGGGGAAATTGCGAAATGCAAGGTCGTTGCCGAGGTAACGAGTTGAGAAATGCGAGGTTTTGAATTATGCGGGGTTGAGTTATCTGAGGTTCTACTGTACATTGAAAAACAAACAAAAATGACATCCTAACAAATTAGAATATCTTAGTTATTGTGGAAGTTATGATTATTCTAAGAATATTTTTTCAAAAATCAATAACTTCTGTATGGTTTAAGATCGAGAGCTAAAAATGTACATGGATACTTCTTTTTGCAAGGGGGTCCCCCACAAAACCGTTGAATTGACATAGAATGACTCATATACATGTATACATACAAATATTCGACTACAGTGGACGCTTCCACAACTTAACGCTCCGGAACCAGAAACGCTCCCATAACTTAACGTTCCCCTAATTCTCCCACTCTCGTGTTTCAACGCATGCGTACTGCCTTTTTTCATTGAAGCATGCATAGAACAAGCGCGTGAAATTCAACTTGAAATTCGTACCTACGTGTTATAGCCATATATACATTTCAAAATCTGACACCAACATATTTTGCAAATTTTTTGAAGTTTGATCAGAATTTTATGTTAATAACTCTAGATAAAAAGAATTGAACAGCAAATACATTTATCCGTTTGTTGGAACGCGCGAGATACATTTTTCTAGAAAATGTTATACAAAGTTGCATATATGTGGGTCAAAATTCCGGAAAGCAGCATACGTTTGGACCTCATACTCGACGATTGTATTGTAACTTTAGGGACACATAGTACAGTATGAGAGTTCACTGTGGATTTTATTTTGGATTTTTAAATCGATCAGTTTCACTGTACCGATGACGTCATTTTTTTGAAATTTCTTGAATGTTATGTTTTAATCGATTTCTCTAGACCCCTGTAATTGAAAAAAAAAATTTCGACATATATTTTCATCGAAAAAGATCTCAGCTTTTAAGAGTTATGTTGCGGGGGTATTAACTCGCCAACGAGTTATATAGCTAACTGCTCGGTACTCTCATACTGTACTATGTGTTCCTAAAGTTACAAAACAATCATCGACTATGAGGCCCAAACGCATGCTGCCTTTCGGAATTTTGACTCATATACATCATACATGCAGATACATATAGGGTTACCAGATGGAAAATTAAAATGTCCTGACATAAAGCCTGATTTCCATAGAAATGTCCTAAGATTTTGTCGCAAACGTAATTGCGCAAAGCAAATATGACAAAACTGACTAGTTTCACAGATTAATGACAGTATTGATTATTTCCGCAATTCATTTAAGGTGTTAGTCTACTTGAAAGGGCAAAAAAAAGCAAGTTTTAAAGATTTTTTCTTAGCTCCTTTACCAGTTATGGCTATAAAACTGTTATGACAACATTGTTTCATCCGTTGAAAGTACAAAAAAAAACTTATTTTTTATTTCGATTCTTTGAATAATTTATAGAAGGCGCCAAAGTAAAAAATGTGTTTTCTCATGGCCGACAGTTAATCTCCGGATTGGCAAGTCTGAAACAAAAAAATAAAAAAGCATTTTAAAGAGGAAGGTTTCTTACACAACAATTAACCACCGTTATTTGCTTTTTTATTTTTTTGTTTCAGACTTGCCAATACTGAGATTAAAGAATCGAAATAGAAAATAAATTTTTGTTTTGTATTTTCGAAGGATGAAATAATATTGTAATAATAGTTTTATAGTCATATCTGATAAAGGTGCTGAGAAAAAAAAATCTTCAAAAATTGCTCTTTTTGGCCTTCTAAAGTAGACTACTACCAATAAAAGTTGATTTTAAAAACCAAAGAGGGTAAATTAGATTATGTTTTTATATTATGTTGATGTTAATCACGTTGATTGGTGATACTATCCAAAGAAGATTATGTTTTTGTTTTTGTTGATTGGAACTTTCTAATAAAAAAATCTGAAAAATGTACTGTATTTGATTAAAAATCGAAAAATCCTGAGATTTCCGAAATCCGGCCGCAATACTGTTAGTACCTTAAAAATCCTGAAATCTTAGGACAAATTCTGAGATATGGTAACCCTAGATACATACGAATATTCTACAGAAATTTCGTTCTTTCTGAAAAATAAAATTTCTTGTTTTTTTCGAGAGAACGACTATTCTCGAACACGTAGTCCTATAAATAGGCGTGACTTGCCCCATCTATCAGTCATTTTTACCAAAATCGTTATGTTGTAATATTTATCCACTTCACGCACATTAATTACACTTAAACTATTAGTAACGCTTAGTAAATCGTACGTAATTGAAGAAAAAATTTGAAAGTTGAGGTTATGTTGCCCTGTGTCAAATTTCCGCAGCTCATCAGCTGAGTTGGAGTGGGGAGAAAGTGCGATAAGGGTCGTCAAGTTATGGGAGCGTGTTGCCATGGTAACGCGTTAAGTTATTGTAGCTGTTAAATTATGGGAGGTTAAGTTGTGGGAGCGTCCACTGTAGTGTAGCCAGTTGCCTATTATATTCTAGCTTTGGCTGTCGCGGCGAGTGGCAGCGAGATAGCATAGGCTGCATTCGTCTAGAACGTTTTGAGCGCTGTGAGCGTCATATACAGTAGCATTTTATATGCCGATGTATACGTGCTGTAAGCGTGTAAAGCCGGAGCCACAATGACAAAAATGAGAAACAAGGAATAAGAATCAGCCATCCGATTGGCGTAGTTTCTCTAAAGTGCGCAGAGATTGTCTGATTCTTATTCTTTATTTCTTATTCTTATTCTGTCATCGTAATCACGACCGTTGACCAGTTGTATTGTTTACTTCAATTATAATGTTGAAAAATATGACATGTGAATTTTTAAAGTAACAATTTGTGCAATTCGATCGAGTGTAGTGTGGTGTATTGTGTGGGGATGTTTTTTTTTCATTAAGAAAATTGTGTATTTCAGGAACATAAGGTTATGTTTCATATAATTTTTTTCTTTGCATCAAAGTAATGATAATATTTGAAAAAAATATTTGAATACATAGAAGTGTACTAATTATCAATCATTATATTTTAAAGAAAAATAACATTTTATCAAATAGTAAGAAATGTCTAAAATTTTTGTCCAATTAGTGTTTTTTCGGCGAATACGTTAAAAAGTTATAAATGAATAAAACAAAAATATTAAAAATTCTATGTCAAAATTGTTTAAATCATTTTAAACTCTTGGAATAGTTAAAATGTATCAAAATGAAAGTACATGGTAAAAATTAAAAAAATTCGTTCACGCATCTTCGTGCAATGAGCGAAAAACTGAAAAAAAGTTATTTTTGTTAAAACAAAATGGTTCAAAGAACTGTAAAGACTTCAAACTCTACAGGACACTTCTTTATGACCCTATAAAGAAAGTCTATAAGTTACAAAAACATTGGTTCACAGGTTGCGGAGATCTGACTCGGGACGGACACAAAAATGGCTTTTTGGCTCAAAAATGGCTGTTTTTTTGGGCAATTTCATATTCAACATTGTCTGATTAGATTGAGTCAAAAAAGGTTTTGAGATTATAGTAAAACAAAACTGTGCTATGAATTTGAAACAGATCCATTCATGGATTGCTGAGTTATGAGCACATACAGATAGCCGACGCACAGTGGTTCCAAATCCCAAATAGCTGGCCAAAAATAGAAGGTATTATTGAATCGCTTTGAAATTTGTCACTCATGGGTTTTTGCCGTCGCTGAACACGAATCTGAAGTCAAATTTTACAAAAACAAGATGGCGGCTTAAAAATGGCGGACCATTTCCTCTAAATTTCAATCAATCGCTACGAAATTTGTCACTCATGGGTCAACAAAAGAATAAATTAATACGTATATGCATGTTGGATATAGTGGATTGGGAAAATATGTATTACAGATACACTTTGAATATTGAAAGGACCAATTTATTGAAAATCACATGAATTATTATTTTTGTCTTTAAACAAAGCTGAAAATGGGCTTACACTTACAGAGACCAATTGCTGTCTGAATCACTGGCGTTATTGTCACTAGAGTCGCAGTCAGTCATTTGGTGTACTTTTTGGTTGTTCACATCCGAAGGTATCAACAACGCCATTGCTTTACGCGATAATGACTTGCTTGATTTTGCTGGCAGCTTATGCAAACTCGTGATAACGGGGTCAGAAGCAATCAAAAGTCGCGTGAAAATATCCTCCATATTTTGTTGTCTACTAAATTTTCGAGAAAAGTCTAGTCTGAATGATTTTATATATTTATTGCAAGATTCCTGGGCTTTCTCTGACATCTGTCCGGTCGGAAGTATCGAAAATCCTATTATTTTCGCACCGTGAATTAAAAGTTTGTGCACAGTAGTGGGCATGTAATACCAAGGATATAGTAGCTTGTATCTACGGGCTGTATCTATAGCGTTCACTGGAGTCCTCGAAGCTTTGTGAATTGCGACCACGCCTATGAACTGCATCTGTATCCTTGTCCTCTGTCGAGATTTCCTTATTGTTGTCAAAGACAACGACTGTGCTTAGCCAATCCGCACTTTTATCAAGAAACCTCGCCTTCGTCCTTTTAGCTTTTTGCCATTTGTCTCGCATGTCCCACAATAAAGAACGAACTTTTTGTTTTTCATCCGCGGATAACGTGTAAGGGCCATTGACTTTTTTGGACAATGCGACCTCTATGACTTCGTACACTTCATCTGCATTATGATTTAAATGATTTGCCAATAACTCGAATAACTCCTGCCGCGTGAAACTAACCGCAATCGTTTCACGGGTTATCCGAGAGCCTGAAAAAAATCAATTTAATAGTGAGACTAATATATAATATATAATATATAAATTGGAAGTTGACATATTGAAAACATGAATCAACGAAAAAAAATAATCGAAAGTAAAAATATCCAAAATATTGTGAAGCAATAGAATCATATGTAATAGAAAAACAATCTGATTTGTTAAATATATTCATAATATTTTATAGAATATATTACAAAGTGTAAATGTGTAAAAGAATCAAACTATGTTCAGTCAAAATGAAAACGGCTTTTTATTTGTTATTTCCTATTCATCATCTTATGTCCGCACAACCGAACGCGCCGCGAGCCGCGACTGAATTTTTGCGTTAATTTATTAAAAAATTCACCGTAACCACAGGGGCAGTTTGGGGCAGCTGATTTTTCATGGAGTATTTACTCAAGGGCATAAATAATAATGTAAAACTTGATTAGTGGCCCAACTATGTCCGACAATTAACTTTTACTCAATGTAAAAATAAATTTTTTTCGCCGCAGGCCCAAGAATTTACAGTAGATGTTAACATTTTTTTTTCGTTATTGAGTGGTTTATATGAAAAATACCAATGATATAATAAATGTACTTACTTCCACCAAGAGATTCCATTTTGGAAAATCAAAATCACTCAATTGTACTGAAAATTATTTCATTTTGAACACAACGTAATTTTGAGGACCTAGCGCACGATCGATGCCACCTGCTCGAGCGTGTCGGGCTGACTGACATTACAATGGCTAAATACAAGAATTCCCACTCCCCGACCCTTCAAGGGGACGCCAGAAGGACCCCTCTACCTGGCCCAACCGTTAAAAATCTATAAATAGAAACTTCATTTCTCGATTTTTGGCCAGCTATTTGGGATTTGGAACCACTGTGCGACGTGACGGTAAATCCAAAATTGGTTGTTTTGGTATAATATGCCAACATATGTTGGTATAAAGTTTGTATGGTTGTTTTCATAAGAAATAGGTTTTTGGAAGGCAATACTAATAGGCACTTTTCTTGTATGGTGAGTGCCTATAAATGTTGTTATAACATCTTCAAAATCAGGCAAGCTCACAACAGCATTATACAATATTTTATCGCCCGACGGCGTAAAGTGCCTTTTAAGCCCACGAAGTGGGCGTAAAAAGGCACTTTTACGTCCGGAGGGCAATAAAGATTTTTTAAGCGATGTTTCGAAGCCATACGTGGGAGATGAAAAATTTCTTTGCATGTTGATTCTCAGGGAGGGCAAACAAACCCGGGTTTGTACGACGACATTTTTCAAGATGAAGAGGGTCTGCCAACGTACAGCATTAAAGTTATTCCGCCGAAATGTACCCCGCTAGTCCAGCCTTGCGACGTATATTTTTACAGGCAGGTAAAGAACCTGATAAAAAGAATGCAAAATTGCGCGTACATCATCGAACAGAATAGGGAGATAACTTCAAGAGAAGATTGCATAAAAATTCAATCCATCGTTTATCATCAGGTGTCCACGCCAATATTCGGCGATATGCTCCGATACGCGTGGTTTGCGGCCAAATTGTGTGATGACCGAGAGCTGTTTATGAATGTAAACCAAGGTTGCTTCGCAACAGACGTTTTGAAAAAACCATGTGCATGCAACAATTCGGCATTCATTACATGTGCTAGATGCCGCAATAATTATTGTTTTCAATGCTTCTACAATGAGTATCATCCTACTTCGTGGAGTATTCAGTAAATATAATAAGACAAAATAAATGAAAATGTTAATTTTGCACATGTTCTCGTGTATATTCTATTGATTTCCAATCTCCTTACAAAAAAAAATAATATTCCCAATTCCGCATTATCCTCTGTTATAGAGCAATGATGATCAACTATGAATCGAATACTTATTGTTAAAATTATTGACATTGGAGAAGAATAAAGTATTGTACATTTTCTTAGGAAGTTCGATTCTGCACAGAAGCCGTGAAAAATGAAATTAAATTTTTCTTGATTAAAATGGACTATTAAAAATTAATAATATGCGCAATCGTGATATATGTGTTTTTAGAATAACGTAGAAGGTGAAGAAGGAAAATAAAGTTGCTAGCAGCGAGATTCGATCTAGCGACCTCGCACTTATGAAACGGAGCGCTTAGCCGCTACGACACGCGCTCCTTGAAAACTTCCTAACGTAACAAGTATATGAAGGCAACGGAATATTTCGATGTCGAATTTCTTGCAATTGGTTGAGAAGCGGGTCTTACTATTTGCACCTGTTATACTCCTAGTCGAGGCCTACACGCCTGACAAATATGGATCGAATCGGCGAGGGCACGTTGATGGGTTCCCCTTGTCAGTGAAATATAGCCGCCTGTATTAGCAAAGGTTTTTTCTTTATTATTCCTTCAGCCTTGTGCAAATGCAACATGGTACTCTATTGAGAAGGCCTGGTCGCAAAGACCATTCTGGTGCGATCTTAAGAAATGAAGGAAAGTGTAGGAAATAAAGTATATTCACACAAAAATATCATCATTGAGTCATTCGTGCGAACAATGACTGGTGCAAAAATGTCGAGAGGGATTCGCCTCTCTTAAGAGAAGGCTGAAGACCCTCTCTCTCGCTCTCACATGTTCCTCACAGAGCTATTTTTATCAATTCCATTCAATTCCACAAGAGATATCGCTAGTCTCAGTACGACGCTCTTAGCAATTGATCCAGAGTTTTCGTTCCTTAGAGACAAGCCTGCAGGCGGACCTAGGTTTCAGCGAGGTTCATTGACGCACCCTTCCATAAACTATTATGATGGCGAATCATGTAAGAACTCCATCCGTATAAGTTAGAGACTTCGTGGCTTTAAGGCGACTTCTCACTTTGCAATTTTCAAAACATCGATTTTTTTTAAATAAAGTTTTTTGAAAGTACACATATCCAAAAGTATCATACTAAAATTTTATGATGATCGGAGAAGTCCAACTGTATTTTTGTCTGGCCTTTACTTTACTACCTGAGCACGTTCATCAGCTCCGTTCGGAGGGGTGCCGCGTACCTGGCTTTATACACTTGAGCTACCTTTTATGAATCTAGTCCCCCTGCTCAAGTCTATTCATTTATGGACCTTCATTTTTCGAATTGAACTCTTACACGTGCATTTATAGATGGAAAAGTAACTAAAAACGATGCTAAACTGCTCTTTCAATATCAGTCGAGTTTCGAAACGGCAACATCTCTGCACTCGTGATTGTTACAATGGATAAAAAATCTTGGCAACAAAATTCTTCATGGAGACGTCTAGGTTCGAGAGCCAAAAAGGGAAGATTTCAAAGAGTACTCCCATATGACCACGGGGCAAATACAAGTTATACTAGTGCGTCTGCAGATAAATGAAAAAAAATCGGACTCTACAAGTTTCGATGTATAGTCAGTCAAATAAGAGCGTGGTCGACCTTGATCACAGCTGGTAAAAAGTATCGCCCTTAATCTTTCGTGAGTCGATAGAGGAACCTTTGTGCTGATTGCACTGTCAAAAAAGATTTAGTTATGATCAGGGATTGAGAGGGAAACGTTTGCCTTTTGACTCTCCGTTCTTTTCACGATTTCCTCGTTTAGGAGTTATTGGACCTTTCCATCATTAGGTAGTCGATCCCTTCACGAGCGCGATCCCGGCCCGAGTTTTATTCACCCCTCGAATGGTTTTCATCCCGTAAGGATTAAATGGTCGGTGAGTTTTGGACTACCTGCTCCCTACGAACGTGCTCTCTCGAGGAGTAAAACTCGTGAAGAGTGGGGATTTTACCTGCTCCTCGACTCGCTCAGGATTCCCTCTCAATCCCTGGTTATGATTGATCTTGTGTAAGAGAAACACGTTTAGCGCTACACAGAAAAGAAATGAAGTGTAATTTTTACAGTTTTCCCCATCAACAGCGCCTCCTGAAAGGGAACTGTAAACATTTCGCTGTAAACATTGCATCTTTTACAGTTTAATTCAGCATTCACAATCGTTTGAAAAGTAGAAACAACATTGAATTCATTATTTTGTAATCAATTTGATGTGGTTTCCACGTTTCAAACAATTATAAATGCTGAATTAAACCGTAAAAAAAATGCAATGTTCACAATTGATCGTTAATCTATAAACGCAGTAAACAAAATTGGGGATTTCGTTGTCAAATCAAGTTACTGCAAAAGCTGTGATTTGAAAAAAGGAACAGAACACACGGTTGAATATGAAGCGTGATATGACGGGCACGAACAAATCTGTAGTGCTAACGACACAGGTAGTGCTGGAAAAATGGAAGTCGACGGTATAAATGTGTGAGATTTTTTTGCAGGTTAGGTTTTTTTTACAGTTAAACTGTAAAAAAAATGCAATGTTCACAGCAAAATGTTCACAATTGATCGTTAATCTATAAACGCAGTAAACAAAATTGGGGATTTCGTTGTCAAATCAAGTTACTGCAAAAGCTGTGATTTGAAAAAAGGAACAGAACACACGGTTGAATATGAAGCGTGATATGACGGGCACGAACAAATCTGTACTGCTAACGACACAGGTAGTGCTGGAAAAATGGAAGTCGACGGTATAAATATGTGAGATTTTTTTGCGATCCCTCAACAAATTAGCTGTGCGTTATGGTTTTTACATCCGCGACGGCGACTGTAAATCTTTTAAAATGTTGCTCAATGCAAAATCGTATGGTGAAGATTTTGTTGTCAAAAAGTTGGAGTGCGTATTACACGTTGCAAAAAGAATTTTTGAGCGTGCTACGGACGCTAAGGAAACTCTTACACGAACGAGAAAAGCTGCAAAGACGAGAATGAATCTCCGGCAAAAAAAAGTGCAGCGCAGACAGTTGTGGTAAAGAAGAAAGAAGTCATTATAAAAAAGTTCTGCCGTTAAAACTCAGGATTTAACGATAAAATTGATGAAAAAATTGTCAACAAACTATGGATAATCAATTCGAAGACACCCAAATTCTGTGGAAGATATGCGAAAGGAGATTTGAGCAGGATACTATCACAAAATTTCAACTGATACAACCCACAGCATTCATACTGTTCGGACTCCTGGTGTAAGTATAAGGAAGCCGTGAAAGATAACACAGTTAAAACTTTCAAACATCCTCCTGCTCTCGCTAAAGATGTTCAAGAAGTTTTGAAACCGATGTACGAAGATTTGACTAAGGAAGAATTACTTGAACGATGCCTCGGAGGAAATGCTCAAAACAACAACGAGTTTTAATAAATGCGTGGGGGCAATGGCACCTAAACATAACTTCAGTGGAAAACAATGCTGCTGGCATTTTCAACGAAGGTTTATAACTAGTTTTGAAGATTTTTGAGGTGATGGGCGTCAAACTCGGCTCGATCGCCGCTCAGTACGTCGCTGATCGTGATAGTGAGCGAACAAAACGCAGAATCGCTATTTTAGGTGAAAATTAACTCTATGAAGAAGTAGAAGGCATACTCTATGGTGCAGGCATCGCTGATTAAGCACAGGTAATATTTTTTTACGACTTTTTATTTAAAAAAAACTTTAAATACGTTTATCCCAAAACAAAATTTTCCTAGGGCTTGTTAATGAAGGTTTCGCAAGTACTAAACCTTATGAAGTTTCAACTTTTTTTTGCTACATTTTTTCGCCAAAAACGTTAAAATACACAGTTTTTAAAACTACTATTTTCAGTTTTTTAAACTATTATTTTCGTGTATAAATAATGACTTGAATAAATAAAAACTGAAAGTTTCATGTATTCATGTATTCGTGTATTCATGTATTTCGAAAGTTTCATGTATTTATCAAATATAACAACTTTTATATCAATACACTGGACTCCCGGTCCACCGGCACACAGTAGGAGAAAAGCCCAAAAACCTGGCCAAAACCTCAAATGACCTTTGACGGGAATGAAAATTGGCTTACAGGGGTTTTCAAGGTCGCTGATTACGAATCTGAAAGCCAAATTATCGTAAACAAAATGGCCGATCCAATATGGCTGACATGAATGTTAAAAAGTTGCCAGATGTCGAAAAAAATTGGTATTTACGGGTTTTCAAGGTCGCTGATTACGAATCCGCAAGCCAAATTATCGTAAAAAAATGGCCGATCCAATATGGCCGACATGAACGTTAAAAAGTTACCAGATGTTGACAAAAATTGGTATATACGGGTTTTCAAGGTCGCTGATTACCAATCCGATATCTATTGTTTATAACTTGCAACAAAGAGCTTACAGCAAATTGTTATAAACAAAATGGCCGAGTATCCTGCTAAATAGATAAATTAATATATAAAAAAAATCATCATAATAAAATAAACGTGAACAGTGTATTCTACGCAATTATTATTTTTATTTCCAAAATACATACGGAACGTTTCAAAAATAGAAAATTTTATTCTTAATCAAAATCGTAATCGGAGTCAGAGTCGTATTACCCGGGCTTGTTACTACAGTGTCTGTAAGTGCGGCAAAACATACCTGCTTGCTAAGCCATTCACCGTTATTCTTGAAAAATACACAGGATATCTGTGGGCTTGTTGCCACCTCGTTCTCATTTGATTGAAGAGTATCGAAAAAGTCTGTTTCGAGTCCTCAGGCACTACAACTGTACGTCCGGTGTCCTTGGAAATTTTTTCTACCATAAATTTGATCAAGGAAGCGAATTTATCGGATAAATGCTCGCTGATTATCAGAAATACTTCTTTCCTTGTCAGCACCAATTCTTTGTAACCGGATCCTGTAATAAAGACATAAAATTGTAGAAAATTGGTGTTAAAGGAAAAGATAAAATTTTCAATTAATACAATAACTTGAACAATGTACATTATTTTACCAAATAAATAACCGCAATAATTGAAAGAATTTTAAAAAAATTGGACAGAAAATATTGACATGGATTTGGTTAAAAGAAAGCTTTGCTTACTATATAATATATATATATTCAAATATTTTATTTGAATGTTATAACATTTCATTCATATTTAAGAAATTTTTATGTGGTTGATTTTAATATATATATATGCATACGTATATATCATAATTAAATCACAGAAAATTTATATATATATATATATATATATATATATATATATATATATATACACATACATATATACTAAAATAATTTATTTCAAGCGTATAACAGCCGCCTTGTCCGTTATGATGCTACTTCACCCATTCTCAGGTAGAGGCGCAGAGGCTGCTCAATAGTGCCGCGTGCACGCTCGGCTACCGCACGATGCGAAAAAAATCATAACGGACAAGACGCACGTTTTCCGCAGGTAACTCTTGTAAATTTCGAAAGCTTATACATTAAACTAAAGGCCGAGACTAGGAGCTTTGCAAAATGTGACAAAATATATAACTTTTCGGACCGTTGAAAATATAAGTTTTCAAAATTATTCAATTTTATTTATGCCGAAGGCTATACTACATTTCAATCATTTGTACATAAAGTTTAGATTCAACCGATGTAAAAATATGTTCTACATACCTCCAGAAGTCGTATCCATGTTGCAGAATTGAAATTAAACCCGTCACTTTAAAGTTATGGGTTTTTGAAGTCAGCGTTATTTTCGTCTGTTCAGCGCGTGACACGTACACTCTTCACGAACACTAACTGCCAACTGACGCTGCGGCGCAGGTATACACTTAAAGGGCTTTCCCTTCCACAATAGAATGCAGTTACTAGTCCTCTACCTGAATGACTACTCAACTGACCCTATTTCGAAAATTTATTTTTTGGGGTTTTGGCCAGGTTTTTGGGCTTTTCTCCTACTGTGCGGCACCCCGAATATCTCGCAAATCTCGCGGCCGGGGCTCAACGCGGTCCGTTCCAAGAAAACCTGAGAAGTCCAATTTGTGTGCGGCCGTGTTGATGAATAACACTGGCACACAAAATCAGAAAAGTGGTCTGTACTTTTGACGAAACCCACCTATCTATATGTATCTTGATGCGCTGAATCCGAATCCGAAGTCCGTTTGGCTCATACACCCTCAAAATGTTGAGTAAATTGCGAAAAACCACTAAAGATGGCTAAGAATTGTGAAAAATCGCAGTTATGAGTATGAAATTTTTTTTATTGAACTAGATCAAGTATGTTTTTGATGTATTCTAATGCGCTGAATCCGAATTCGAAGTCAGTTTGGCTCGTACACTATCAAAAGTTGGAGTAAATTGCGAAAAACCGCTAAAAATGGCTAAAATTTGCGGAAAATTGAAATGAACATGAAGCAAATTGTATTAAACTAGATCAAATATGTTTATTGTGCATTTTGATGCGCTGAATCCAATTGCCGAGTCTATTAATCTCGACCATACATTCACTGCCGTCCAAAAGTTTGAACACACTCGCCCCAATTCCGAGCCGCACAAAAAAATTGCACTGCTCTTTTAAAAATAAAGAAATTTCAATTCAACAAGCAGCGTTTCAAAGAGGATATATCCAGCTTTATTTTGCTTTATCCAAAAAAAAATTTCGATTTTTTTTGAAATTCGGTACGTCCTTTGAAGCATATGGTCGTTTTTTTGCTTTTTTTGGCGTACGACCCATGAAATTTTTTTTGAACTGGTTTTGAGTTGAAGTTTTTCACATGAAAAACTTGTAGAAGGGAGTATAAGTTTCAATTTCGTTTGTTAAAAATTTTCGTACAATTTTTTTTTCGCAAAAAACCGTATTTATAAAATGAAGCGTAACTCCAAAACTACTGAGTTTTTGTGAAATCATTAAAAGGGTAAAAAGTTGTATACAATTGTTTTGGATTTTTGCTCAACATTTTAGTGATTTCACAAAAATCCAGTAGTTTTAGAGTTACGCTTCATTTTATAAATATGATCGTTTTTTACAAAAATTTGAATATTTGCAAAAAAAATCGTATGAAACTTTAAAAAAAAAACAAAAATGAAGCTTATACTCCCCTCCACAAGTTTTTTATGCGAAAAACAGTTTTAAAAAATTTTCATGGGTTGTACGCCAAAATTTCAACGCCAAAAAAGAACAAAAAAACGACCATGCTTCAAAGGACGTACCGAATTTGAAAAAAATCGAAAATTTTTTTTGACTTAACCAAAATGAAGCTGAATATATCCTCTTGGAAACGCCGCGTGTTGAATTCAAATATCTTAATTCTTAAAAGAGCAGTGAAACGTTTTGTGCGGCGCGGATTCGGGCCAAGTGTTTCCAAACTTTTGGCCGGCACTGTATGGATGATCAAGATTAACAGACCTGGCAATGGGATTCAGCGCATTAAAGTACATAAGAAACATACTTGATCTAGTTCAATAAAAAAAATTTCATACTCACAACTGCGATTTTCGGCAATTTTTAGGCATTTTTAGCGGTTTTTCGCAATTTAATCAAATTTATACGAGTGTACGAGCAAAACTGACTTCAGATTTGGGTTCAGCGCATCAAAATACATAAGAAACATACTTGATCTAGTTAAATAAAAAAGTCATACTCATAACTTTTGTGTGCCGGTGTAATTGTTGTTATGGAATCGGCTTCGATTCGGTCGCGTGTTGCTTACATTGTATGTGGCGCATTTTATGTTTGGTGTTTACATTGCAAAAAATTGATAGCACTATATCTATATGAATCAAGAGTCGCGGCAGCGACTCGACGCCAAGTATTAAAAAAACTGAGAGTCCCAATCGAGATTGCCGCGCACTCTTATGAAGTACCTCTTCGATCAATTTTAAATTTGGAGACATTATCTGGGATAGTAAAACACAACAAAAAAATATTTTCATAATTGTGCCAGAAAGTTATCCTGGAGAAACAAAAATAATTACCGAAGAAATTAACTGTTTTCATTAGTTATTATAAAGATTATGAGCTGTTTTTTTCTAAAAGTAGCCTTTATATACCTTTGTAACGTGTCCAAATTTCATTCAAATCGGTCTAGCCGTTTGTAAAAAAAAATTGTTCTTCGATGAAAATGAACTTAGATCGTCTTGCGGCACGTGTTATTTTTAATTAAAAAAAAAAATACCTCGCATTTTTTCATCAAACGTCGCAAATTTTTTTATTTTGAACGGCTAGTCTAAGCAATATTTATTGTTAAAGTACTGTCGTTATACACGTAGTCTTATAGGAGGAACTGAATTCTATGCTCGACTAATCAAACAGCGGGATAGATTTTTAGAAAAGTTTGCAGAACGATAAAACGGGATTTTGTGAATATTTAGAACTCAAAACGTGTCTACATCTTATTTTTGGATTGTCAGCTTTTGGGGCGTAAACTTAAGCGTGAAATCGAACGCGTCTCGAGCTTTTGTGTGAAGTGTAGTGACGATTGTGCGATTGTGCACTGTATAGCTGACATGACACATCTAGATCGACGCACTCGCGAAACGGAGCAAAGCTGCGCACGCCCTCGAAGATCGCGAGAACAGGCAACTAAACGACAGCAAACCGATGAAAAAAGATTCCTTTCGAGTCCGCTGGGAACTGGAAAAGGACAGAAAATAATTTGCAATTTCTTTCAATGTAAAAGTCACCGCTGTTAATGATAATTTCCGTTGGTAAGTATTTACAGTTGGTAACTTAAAATAAACAAATTATTTTGCCATCCGTCGTCAGTCTGAAAAATAAATAGAAGGTTGACATAGCCTCGAAAGATTTTCAACACAGTTTTTCTCAAAGATGATTTAATGCAGGGGTCTTCAAACTTGCCAGCCTTAGGGCCATACTGATTACTCCAGTAAGTTCCAAGGGCCACAACCTCTTTAATTTTACAACAAAATGCCACAAGATGACAATGGTCATTAGCTGCCGCGGGCCGGATTTCTGACACTGGCGGGCCGTATTTGGCCCGCGGGTCGTAGTTTGGAGCCCCTGATTTAATAGAATGAATAACCAATAGTGGGGCCGCCTGCATAGTCAACGTGTGCAAGTGGGAGTTGACAGTACCACGGGCGCAAGACGTATGCCGTCGGCGCAGGCTGAGGGAAGATCCATTTTGCTGAGGAGCGCGGCCGTCTCGCCGTGACTCGCAATTTTTCTTTGGGGTGGGGCCCGGGGGGTGAGACTGACCGCTAGAATCGGAGCGCAAAGGGTCCGGCTATTTTTTCGCCAAATTTCATCACTCGTGGCACTAGTAGTCTTCTGTTCGCAGTGATGCATGGTAAGGCATATATAAAAGAAAAACTAGCACCGCGGACAGAGCAATAGAGAAACTAAAAAATAGAGAAAAGATGCGTGCAATTTTGAAGTACAGGGATAAATAGCGATGTCTTCCCCCTGAGTGTGGACAACCGAGTAGCCGGCAATGGGTTGTAAGTGGGAGAGGCGATGGTGCTGCCGTCGCATTTGGCAAAGAGTGGGGATCATTATCGAGTCAGTGATTCCTCTCGCGAAGTAATATTTTGTGCATTACTAGTGTCAAATCGTTAGAGTGAGTTTGTGTAGGCAAAGTATCGATACAGTGCGTAGTAGATCGAAATTATGGTATAAATTCAGTCTGTTTGCGAAGAGCTGTCGACAAGTGGCCTTCGGGCTTTAAGGGTCAACTTACAGTGGCTGGCGCCCTTGGCGCCTCTCGTAGCTCTGGGCGTCCGAAGAGTAACGCGCGGGTAGCGGTTACAACACATTAACGTGTTAACGTAATAATACAGACTGCCTGTACTGGCTCAAAAAAATTCCTATGACGTGTGCGGCTTGGTGCAGCGGTGCAGGACTTCTCGAGATACAACCTTTTCGATATTACTATCAAGCGGCTACTACTTTATCTGAACTAGAAAAAGCAGCGCTGAAATCTGATAATTCTTCAAAATGATAACGATCATAATTCAATTAAATCAATTATACATAATAAGACAATATATTATACATAGACAACAATAGTTTTGAATCTTTAACGGCCAGAGATGGCTTTCGGATTAATGCCGTGTATGAATTCCTTCTTCGTTGAGAAATAAACCTTAATTGATGATCAACTGAATTGATCGTGTTTAATTTTCTGGAAAATTGAAAGTTGTGGTTATGTTGCCCTGTGTACACTCACGCAGCGCGACTGTGTAGGTTTGGAGTAGGGCAAAACGCCCATAGGGGTAGTCAAATTATAAGAGCGCGTTGCCATGGTAACGAGTCAAATTATGAGAGCGGTCAAATCATGGAAGGTGCGACAGCGTTTACGCGGTATTTTCGCTGTGGCTTTTTTTTTCAAATAGTTGGCGTCGAGATACTGCTACGTCTCTTAATAACTAACAAACGTAGGATTAGACACATCCACACTATTGCAAGTTATTCCTCTACTATAAATGTATCCCCATCGTAAAGGAACTCTACCATCACATCTCTGTCAAATAAAAGCTCTCTGACAACTAGGGATGTGCCGGATATCCAGTTACTATCCGGTATCCGGCCTATCCGGCCTGTTTTTTACCATCCGGCCGGATAACCGGATAGCAATAATCGGTGGTAGAATAACTATACATTATTCAATATACTATTAGAAGAGATCAAAGCAGTGGGAAAAAATTGAAAGAACCAGAACGACAGAGTATAAAAATCCTGAGTATAAAATTTTAATGGGTGGACCCTTATTAATATACAAAGTTGACTATTTTAATTTTTTTCATTATGAAAAGTAGCATTTCGGCATTTTGCGGCAACAAACGGTTTAGAAAAACAACTGCGTTACCACGTGCCATGGAGACTAGAGTAAAGGAGCACGAACGCACTGTTGGAGAAGTGGTCGGAAAAAGCGAGGAACGTTGCGATAATTGCGACCGCCTGGCGGCGCCACTTCTGATCGGGACCGTACGTAATTCATCACCAACGTCACACTTCACAGTTAGCTCAGAACGACGAGAGCGCTAATTCGAACTCACATCTATCATCGCTTTTTCAGGTCACGTTTGCGAGGATTCCGCCATATGCGTTCGGGTTCCTTTACTCTAGTCTCCATGCCACGTGCTACAGGTGCAAACATTGTCAGTTGTCAGCCATCTTGCTTGCGTCTTCACTTTTCATAACCTCTGAACAGTCTGAACACTGCGTGCTATGAGCATAGAGGAGGTGAACCATAGGACTGCCTATAAGTGGCAGCGTAATTCCGGTAAACAGAGACAGCAAGCTCGAGAGAGTAAGGATGTCCTTGTCTTGGTAACATGCTGACGTCAATATAATATACCGGAGGCGAATCGTTTACTGCGCATGCGTGATCAGACAAGGAAGTCCTTACTCTCTAAATATCTCTTTCTCTTTTCACCAAGATCACGCGTTTCTGGCTGTCTCACCTTTATGTATACTACCTCTATGACTATGAGCGATGGGTGACACGCGCTGAGTTTCGAGAGAAAACTCTCGCCTTCACACCGAACGCGACTAGGGAATAGCGACAGCCAATAAGAGCTCTGCTTTGTGCAAGCGACGTTCTGAAAAGCAGAGCTCTATTTTCTCATTGGCTGTTGCTGATCGCCCGCAGTGTGTAGAAGCCATAACAAAGCGCGGCGACGCGTCGCGCTACGCGTCTCGCGTGATATGAAACAGCCGATAAGAATGAGACGGTTTCAGCCTCATTCTTCAGGTCAGATAACCGGATATCCGGCAAACGACTCCAGCCGGATATCCGATATCTGGTTATGCGGCCAAATTGCTATCCGGCACATCCCTACTGGCAACATCTTACGACATAATCTGTATACTATGGACGCTACCACAACTTGGTCCTCTATAACTTGACGGCTCCCATAACTTAACGACCCCTATCGCACTTTCTCCCCACTCCGAACTCAGCTGCCAAGCTGCGGAAATTTGACACAGGGCAACGTAACCTCAACTGTCAATTTTTTTTCTTTAATTACGAACGATTTATCAAGCGTTACTATTAGTTTAAGTGTAATTAATGTGCGTGAAGTAGATAAATAATACAAGATAACGATTTTGGTAGAAATGACTGATTGATGAGGAAAGACACGCCTATTTATAGGACTACGTGTTCGAGAATAGTCGTTCTCTCGAAAAAACAAGAATTTTTATTTTCTAGAAAGAACGAAATTTCTGTAGAATATTCGTATGTATATGCATGTATATGGTATATATATGCAACTTTGTATAACATTTTCTAGAAAATGTATCTTGCGCGTTCCAACAATCGGATAAATGTATTTTCTGTTAAATTCTTTTCATCTAGAGCTATTAACATTAAATTCTTACCAATCTTCAAAAAATTTGCAAAATATATCGCTGTCAGATTTTGAAATGTATGTCTATAACGCGTAGTCACGAATTTCAGGTTGAATTTTGCGCGCTTGTTCTATACGCATGCTTCAATAAAAAGGCAGTACGCATGCGTTGAAACACGAGAGTGGGAGAATGAGGGGAACGTTAAGTTATGGGAGCGTTTCCGGTCTGGACGCGTGATTGTTTGGTAGTGATAGTTCCCACACCAGATGGTTTTCTGGGAAACTTGTTATTCGTGTTAATTATAGCACAGATGAATTCTGGTTTATTATTATTATTATTATTATTATTATTATTATTATTATTATTATTATTATTATTATTATTATTATTCGGTTAGGATATTAAATCACTTATTTGGCGGCGATGTTAAACGATGGAATTATTATTAGGTAAGAATATTATGTAGAATTATGGTAAAATTGTATTAAGATAGTGATATATTTACGGTTAAGAAACAACTGCCCAGATAGACAAACGTGCTCTAGAAATACTCATGAGGGCACAGTAACGTCATTTTAATAAGACACTGCATAGCGTGTCGCAATTAATTAGTACCTGGTAGTACCTGCCGGGCAGTTCACTTCAAAAGTAACTTGTGGCAAGACCTATCCGCTGTGCACACCAACACTTCGAAAGATTGTGTATATGAATGAACGCACACCAACTTCGAACGTTCGGGTGATCAAGTTTCGTCACATACTTCATACTTTGAACATTTATAACTCAGGAACTTTGTGGTAAAATGGGACAATTTTTGTTTTAAAATCATCGCCGAATAACCCTTCATCCTTGCGTGATTTTTTATCGTCTTCTGTTTCATTTTTTAATTATCAATCGAAATGCGATATATTACAATACGTACTCTATGCAAAGCGTGTTAAAAATGCATATTTCAATTGTAAATATCTCGGGAATGGGATAGTCGATATATTTGAAATTTTACTAGCGCGGTCCGAATATCTTGAATAATATTAGTTTCAAATTACAACCTTTTCTGTCTCAGAGCATTTTTAGCAAGTACTACCTTAAGCAGCATTTTTCTTCCGATTTAAGCAGCATATTGACATTACTTGCTGGGAAATTGCAGAAAAATAGCTGAAACTTATTTTGATCATTGCGACGCGAATACCAATACCAGAATGGTATTCAGCTGCAGTTCAAATAAAAATTTGAACATGTCCTTGATTATTCAAAAGATGCAAATTGAAACATGAATTTAACGTCCAGTTAAGTATAATATGCTTGATTGATTAATTCAGCTTACTTTGCTTAAGGATACATGGAACGTCAAATCCAAAGTCATCTGTCATTTAAAGAAAATCAGTATATCCGGCTCTCTGTACCTAGCACCTCTAGTAATTGCAACCCCGCGGCAATTTTGGACTGCCCGCCTGGTTTTCACGATGTGCAACAGCAACGTGGACGAGCCGTTTATCCCTTACCTGCGTTACCGATGCTCGGTATTTGCAGTGGCGTCAGCTCAAATTTTTGTGCCACACAGCACGCGCTATCGCTGAGTCAGATTACTATGGCCAAGTGTTCCACGATTGATTTCTCCCTTATCAAGGTGCCTATCGATAACAACAAGGGATGCTTTTTTCGTCTAAACGTCACCTTTTCAATGGTGAATGTTTTATAAGTGGATTCCGCGGCTTTACTTAATTTATTCAGTAAAAATAAAAAAGGTGGGAAGAAAAAGGCGGAAAATCAAGTTTTTTACTAAGTTTCAGCAGACCTATCTCCGAAATTCTATTGCATACTTTTGAAGGGTGTTCCATTACACCTCCTCGCGGAAGACGCTCCCGATCGTATTCGACGTTTACGAGTTATACTTGTTTACATCTGGTCAGCTTCACCGCGCTCTAATTTAATTAATAATTGTCCGATTTAAAAAAATAAAAAGCTTTTTCTTCAGGAAGAATGCCCCTTGCCAACTATGTTCGCACTGGACCGATTTTTAAGTTCGCATTAAAAATATTGAGCTAAAATCAAAATAATTCCATTTTCGTTGAGCACACCAAATGATGAAAATGGCCGCCATTTTTTAAATTATTGTCCGATCGAGCCGATTCTAACGCCATTCAGCGAAGGCGGATATTGTGCATAAAAAACTATTCGTCAATTTTTTGGTCACGAGTGAATTGGAGGCAGCGGACCCAAAAAACCGAGTGCGTTACTTCAATTGCACATGACTGTATTTATCAAAAATGATTCCATGAAACGAAAATAGTAGATTTCGATACTTGAGGCCAAACGGGCTTCTTGCGCACTGCGAGTGTGAAGGGGGCACGAACGGGGCACACGAACACGCATGCATGAGTGAAATGCTGCTTGCCAGGAATAAAAAAAAGTTTTTTGCATCGTATAGTCACTGGTGACGAAAAATGGATTCACTACGATAATCCAAAGAAGAGAAAGTCATGGGTTAAGCCCGGCGAACCATCAACATCGACAGCTAAGCCGAATATTCATGGAAAAGAACTCATGCTGTGTATTTGGTGGGATCAGCTTGGTGTCGTGTATTATGAATTGCTGAAACCAAGCGAAACCATTACTGGAGCTCTCTACCGAACACAATTGATGAGATTGAGTCGGGCACTTAAGGAAAAACGCGCCCATTACTACTCCAGACACGACAAAATTATTCTTTTACACGATAATGCTCGTCCACATGTTGCGGCGCCGGTAAAAACATACTTGGAAACACTCAACTGGGAAGTTTTACCCCACCCGCCGTATTCACCAGACTTAGCCCCTTCCGATTATCACCTGTTCCGGTCGATGGCACATGGTCTGTCTGAGCAGCGCTTCACATCATATGAAGACACCAAAAATTGGGTAGATTTGTGGATAGCGTCAAAAGATAAAGAGTTTTTTCGACGGGGTATACGAATGTTGCCAGAAAGATGGGGAAAAGTAGTGGCAAATGATGGAAAATACTTTGAATAAAACGTAATGTACTGTTCCTTCACAATAAATTCCTAATTTTTTATAAAAAGCCGCGGAAACTTATTTGTACACCTAATAAGATATTTACATGACAGGTTTTTCTATTTTATTATTTACTTCTGATGTACCATGACAGTACAAAACGTCAAAAGATTCCGAAACAAACGAGTCATGATGACTTGATCGTTCAAGCTCACTTCACTCGGTGAGCAAAGTATTTTGCTCACTGATGAAAGCATTTTGCGCACCGGTGAAGTAATTTTGCGCACCGGTGAAACTATTTCGCGCATTGCCTGCGCACACGGTGCGGGAATCAGCCGTTTTGCATGTCAGTAAACGGAGGGAAAACAAGGATTTTACCTGCATCAGTAAAGAAAAAAAAAGTGGGGCCACCTGTACACATTAATTACGCAGGTGACCCCATTCTTCTTTTTTTATTCCGTCAAGCTATCTCCGAGGAAAAAGTGTTAACAAAATTTTGAGGTTATGTTGACCATTAGATTCCCCTTAATGTCGCGATCTCCATTTTGGATCTATCAGTTTTTTCGTCTTAGTGCAATCGTTGAAATAACATGCCTCTTAATTTAAACATTTAGATATATCATTTGATGGAGAAAATCAACAAGCTTTGTTTGAGGTAGTAGTCGCGCGACAGTACTATTGAAAAGTGTGTACCCCGTGTAGCCTGAAAACTTTTGGGCGGGTACAGGCAGCTCGTGTACTGACACACATCAAAGTGTATATACCGATACACCAACACTACTGCACAATCACCCCGGCGCATGCGCGCGCCAAGCGTAGTCGATCATGACAATGATCACGTTGTTTTTCACACCAAAATTTACGCTTAAAAAGTCTATATTTTTGGAATGAAACGGTCGACTCTACTTAATTTGGGCTCTTAATTTTCACAAAAATCTATTCTGTCGTCCAGCTAAATTTTGTAAAAATCCGTCGCGCCGTTTAGTTAATCAAGCATAGAATTCAGATCCTCCCATAAGACTATGCGCATAACAGCATAATTGTAACAATAGATATTTCAGTTTCCACACGATGAACCTGTCTAAAATTTTGCACAGGGTTTTATGTCATATTAATAGAGCTCTACATAAATTTTAAAGAAAATCTGTCTCAAAGTGTTTGATGCGACTACTACCTTAAATCGAAGATTAACATGCCACTATATGTAGATATCTAACTAGAAATTGGACTTACTGTGCAACGTTGTACAGGTATTGAGGAACCACATGATTCAGGAGATCGAGGGTGCAATTCTCAATATCAAGATGAAATATAGCAAATATTAAGTCCACAGCTTGATCTAGTTCTTCCTGGTATCTGTACTTGAGCCCTTCCTTAACCAGATTCGAGACAAACCAATAAGATCCACCAGTGTTCAATAGAGATTCGAGAGTCTGGGTGGCCTGGATATTCACCCACCCTCGTTGTTGGATGTCAAGCCAGACGTTTTTCAATTGTTCGAATATCGGCTGGCGCGATATAATGCTTAAAAAATGGATAATCAGAATTGGAATTATTGATAAATTGAATATTAGTATAATAGTTTCGTCACGTAATTTTTTATATTTACTTATGCGCCATTGAGAGTGCCTTTGTCTTAGATTGCGTGGGTGGGTGAACGTCATACTGCATCTTCCGAATAATTTGGAACATCAAACTAGACCTAAACAGACAACAATAAAATCATAACAGGTAGTGACTAGACCACGGATAACAATGACACAATATCAGTACTAATAATATATGACATATAATATTATATAAGGACCATTGCATGTCAAATCTGCCAATGACTCTCGTGCCCTTCGATTTTGTAAAACTTTACAGAAATTTTTTATCCGATCCAATAAATAGTTATTGAAATTTTGCAGATTTCTTCTAGTCTTCTGCTACTCCCTACGCTATAGAAATGGAGATTTTGTTCCAGGGAATAGTGTCTCGGAGAGAGTTGGTTTAGAGAGATTTCACCCGAGAAATTATGTGCGGGGATGATTCGTTCAAACTGATTTAGATCTGTCACCCCTTCTTGTTATCGCATTATCATCGACATAGAGTACCGTCTTTTTGATAGTCTTAGTGTCATGTTTTCAGAAATCTCGCGACAGTAATTTTCTGATTAAAGTTCAATGTCCGTATTTGTCCATTATTTTTAAGCCTCGCATCAAAGTTGTGACTAGAACCAATGTTTGGATAAAACAACAATGGCTCTTTTTATAATTGTGTGCCTTGACGTTTATTTCTTGTTGCGTTCCGTTTAGACTGGTCGGACGAAGCAGGAAAAGATGGAACGGCTTCGTCCGAGAATATGAATACGTCACGAAAGACTTGTGCTCTCGCGCAAATTTCTATTTCCGATGGGAGAGCGAGTTTTGCGAGCAAAACAGTCGATTAAACAACTGCATTTTAATAAAAAGGACGTTTGTCATGTTTTAGCTCATCAAAAAATACGGAGCATATATTTTTTTTTCGTTGTCGTTCGGAGGATTTCGGGGGATGAAAAAAACCACTAATATTGGACCTAGTAGATAAGCTGTTTCATGTGGAACGTGTGTACCGATCAAAATGGAATCAATGGCCTAGCGTTCCACATTTCGGATAATGAAAAGCAATCTACCTTTCTGCACATTAAAGAAAAACAATGAAGCTTACGTGTTTGTGTATTTTGAAAAAAACGCAAGTCAAAGATATCACACATCCCATAAGAATGATTTTTTTCTACGGAAATTATTCTTTTTGTAATTTTAATACCTGTGTGGTTGCTTTTGAGTACTTAATTTTACACCTATAATAATATTTGTACATGAATATTGTCTGTTATTAGCTCTTTAGGTTAACAACGCTAGATTAACTAGTTTTTCACATAGTATCCATGTCCTTAAAAGTTACGTTATACTGTGAACTATATTTCAATTTGCTCACGTTAAAAACTTGATATTAATGGAAGTTATGCCTTCATATACCAGGTGTTTATGGAGTCTGCTCTCTTTACCACGGGCTGAAAGTTATTATAATTTCGAGATAAACCTAAACTGTTTTTTCGAAGTAACCCTAATCGATCGATGAGGACGACAAAGTTTCCTACAAAACTAAAAAATGAAACGTGATAAGATTTACAAGCTTATTATCGATCAAAAATGAGATTAAAACAGCGAAAAATCGGAAATTTTCGAAACATTTCAGTTGAAGGGGAGTATTCTGCTTCTAATTTGTTCTACAGCCAAAAGGTCGAAAGTCTCTGGAAACCCGGAAATACGTTATTTTACGAACATCTAGGAAATCGCGATTTTTTTTTGTTATCATTGATAGTAATTATTGTCTCTGTGCAATGAGTTGCAAAAGAGTTGTTGGCAAAAAACGTAGATCTTCAAGTTGATTTTTATGCGGCGATATACCTTCCCCTAAGAACAAAAAATCAGATGTATATTTTATGGCGACATGTAGTGTCTCATCCAAGTTAGTTGTTTTTGCCTAAAAAACTGGACTGGGAAAAAAGTCATGTGAAATTAGTTCTATCGAAACTCCGGTGTAGTGGCTGTCCGTTCTTGCCTCTGAACGTTAAAATCAAGATACTAATTCTAGTCCTGTACTCATGTTGGAAGTTAAAATACGTATTGGCTATGACACATATTTTTTTTAAGCCTGTTTCTCTGTGCTCACGAAGTCAAATAGTAAATGAACGACAAAGAAAGTTGGTTAGACTAAACTTTTATCGGAAACTGATCCGGATGGTTCTTGACATGGACAAAAAACATGACAACGTAGAAGAATGCAAGAAAAAAAAATTGATGTTTCTCTAAGGTCTTTTATCATAAAAACAGTGGACCCACTTGACCCCATCCTGAGGGCTGGAGATGCTGCATATTGACTTTTATAAGATGGATCGGAGAAAATATGTAATTATTCCATTGATTTTGCCATATCAATTGCATCCCTAACTATACGTTGAATAAATGTATTTTGATATTGACCTGTGTATCATCAGTATACAGCTACACAAATCGTATAAAAAGTCGCAAACTGTATTCCAAAAGTATAGAGATCAATGCCCTAATCTACTAAAAACGCTTAAAAAAAACATACGTATCGTGTTTGAAGTTGTCCTGCAATTCATCCGTCGGCAATGGCGTAACGAACTGTTGAACCATGTTCATAGGCTTGAGGAGAGCATCTTGATGCGTAATGCTCATATGAGCGCATAACCAAGCTGCCGCGCAAACGGGAAGACAGCATGCGGTCGATCTCAGACCATCTAGTGCGCATTTAACATCACATGCTCCAACGACTCCACTTTCCCAAGCGCATAATAATTCTTTGACTGCACCCATTGCGCTCTGGCAAGCAATATGCCACTCTACGTTGTTGGACTTTCTATCCGTATCTCCTGCATTAATCTGACTAAGCAACGTGTCTACTCGCGAAGAATCGACGACTTGCAACATCTTCTGCGGTGATTTCGGTTTGTCTCGCTCCGGCATGCACTCACGGGCCCATTGTTCGAAAAAAGAGTCCCCTCCTTCCTCTAAAACTATCTGGAAACGATATTATAGCTTAAATGTTTTAACATTTTTTGGAGAATAAAAATCAGTCAATAACAATTAATCATGATAGAATTGGCATCAGGCAACTGCAAGAAAATTACAACATTTTTTTGGACGGCTGGAATGGCTGTACTGATTTTTCATATCCATCGTGCTACATGGCGCTGTCGTCATCGTGTAAATAACGTCTTCAAGATTTATTGTGTTCAGTTGTGTTTTCAGAGTTTTCAGTGATTATTTGATGCGATTTATTTGTGAGTTCCACACTCAATTATTGAAAAAAATGTTCAATAATTTCTTACGTGTTTGTGTGTTGGGCCAATGGAGAATTTATTGGAATATTCGTAGATTGATCATAACAACAGGTACGGTATAATTGATCTTTTTTAACCTCGCTTATAAAAAGAGTAAAATGGGATGTTGAACGAAATATGGATGTGCAATTGTCTACTATATCGTAAGCATTTTTTCATTTTCCTTCAATGCTCGAAGTTTTGCTCTTGGCAGCAACACTTTCGTCTCCTTTTTTCTATTTTCCGTTCTTTAAGCCACCCCCTTAGTATTTTCTACAGCCTCAACATGTAATATGGAATATAAATAGTACGGCTCGAGCCAGCATCAGTAGACGCGTCGTTGGTGTGCAATTTTGGGGGCTCTTCAAGTACAGCAGCATTTGCTGAGGTCACAACTTGGATGCGTTCCGCTTAGCCGCACTTAACTGGCGCTTAACTGGCAAGCCACATGTTGAGCGGGCAGTCCATTGAAGCGCCTTGGTCGCAATCGTCGAGTGTTTACTCATATCTATACCTGAGAATTTTGTCAATTCCGATTTTATCAGCGGAGGTTTTCTGCAGTTTTACGCACAAGAGATTAGCGAGTACGATTCGTGCGCGATATTACGAAACGAACGCCGTTTCCATCCAAATAAATCCGCAAAATTACGATGACCATGACCAAAGAAACATGAATTTCGAGTCAAACGTGACGAAAACCGTGACCGAAAATATAAGGAACTAAAAAGTAATAAGGAAATTCAGCCACACGGCTAATGCAATACTCAAAGAACGGCTACACAGCCAAGTACTAACGATAACATAGCAACACGACCAATTAACTAACCAAAGAATAGCCACACGGCCGAATAATGAACAGAAGAATGGCCACACAGCATCCGTATCGCGACAACCTGATCCTCAGCAAGCTGGTCTAGTCCCGGGCTTGTAAATCATGGCGAGCTGGGTAATTTAGTAATATCTCGACCCATTTTCTAAATAGCTTGCTCCCCGGCATCCGGAATCCGCCCGTGGTGAACCCCGAATTCGGCACGCGTCTGCTAAGCCAGAAAAACTTCGAAGCCAACCATCTTAAAATAAATCATCGAAATAACCAAAATTTTCGGGAGATGATCAATTTTCCGAGTGCCTTACCCAAAATTGAAGCCGATCAAAGCACGACAACCATCGATGAAATATTAAAAGCCCGCCAAACTGGATCGAGGTAAACCACGGTGAGCAGAATAAGACACCGCGTGAACCATCCGATAAAAACCCCAAAACAACTAAATACAATGAACGGACTTTACTTCTTAAGAGTTAAAATAAATACTTAAAAAAAAGGACTTAAAATAAATGTTTCAAAGAAATCATCTTTAAGACCCCATATGAAAACGAAACGCGATTGATGCACAACCAACCATACGATAATTCAATTGATAACTAAACAACAGCAAACGTCAACCAACAATCCACAGCCTTCCTTGCTTTTGCGTATAGCTCCAAGCGCAAAAACGCGTCGTTCTAGGGTCGTAAATCCGACCGTGGGATACAGCGGCAACATCGCGCTCATGTGTGACGAACAAAATGTTACGTCACAACGTATGTGTGGGTTATTCACGTCCTAAACTTAATCTACGAGAGAAACGCAAAACCCCCGATCAACTACTTCTTGCTCTCTGCAAAGTCAGGTTGGACCTATCGACATAGGTGGAATAGTCATTTTGTAATTGATTTTAAGAATTTCAATGCAGATAACTTTTTTCTATGGGAATCCCCGAGTATGGTACCAGTTCCATTTTTCATCAATTATCAGCAATGTTTGATCAAATATCCATTTGAGTGCATTTGATTATCTTAAGTCGAAACAGATGAAAGATGAAAAGTATCTCGGAGGTCTGAACTGTAGGGAGTGATTGCACTTCCTAGAAACGTTTTTCCGCAGATAAAAAGAATTCGCGTCTTTTAGATTTTGATGTAGAATAGCAAATTTCAATTGTTATTGAGATATGCAGCCATGATGTTTCATTATTGTGTAGATGGCGGCTTTGATCGGCCAGTAGTTTCACATGATGAAGGACCAGGGTAAATAATGTATTTGTTTGTTATTAAGTTTCGATCTAAATTCGGATCATCTTCGGTTCAGATCATCATCAGCTAAAGATGATCAGAATTTGGATCGAAACGTAAAAACAAACGGATACATTATTTATCCTGATCCCTCACCATCTGGATTTGCTGGAGCATCAAAGCCGCTATCTATAAAATCTTATAACATATTTCAATTTCATCAAAATCGGACGGGGACGCAGAAAGGACTTTCTTTGTTAGTCTCAAACTCGATCAAGCATTTTGACTTCTGCAACGACAAATAATAGTATATAATTATGCAGCGAATTTCCCGCAAGTCTTTTAGGTAATAATCAATAGTCAACAATGGATGCGTCGTCGTCAATAGTCAACAATGGAGTTGACCGCGGTCTCTATTTGAATAAGTAACCGTTATCTATGCATTGACTTGCGCACCAATTATTGCAAGCGAGGCAGTTTTTTTTTACTTTACAAGTTGGCAATACAACTGAAACTCAGTCAAATATAGCCATCTGTATCAGCATATTCTTACGCAATTTTTTGTGGCTTTGTGCAAATGTAATAAAGTGGTGTACTAAAAACGAATACCTGTATAGAACATTGAAAGAATAAAAAATGGGAAAACCGCAAACGAAGGTCAAGTCAAAAGAGAAAATACTCCGCGTATGAAATGAGCTGAAAGGATGCTAAACAAAATAATACAAATTAAAATAAAAAATTTCATACGAAATCGAAATCCATGCACAAAATCAATGATCTCCATAGTAGTTTCTATGGAGGTCACTTAAAAGAAATGATAGCTTACATCAGATCCGTAAGTCTGCACGATAGAGCATAGAATGAGGAATGATATATCGAAGAGCATTGCTGGTATAGCTGCATTTTTTCCAGGCACCGGTTCATTCATTTTGCTACACTCATTGAACTTGATGAGTTTCGTAACGAAATTTTTAAGCTGCCCTTCGACGGTTGCAACGGCGAGCATGAGGTCTAAGCTCTTGCCATTCAGCACTTGACAGAGCATGCTCAAAAGTGCTTCCTGAATTTTGACGTAGTCAGCATCGAGAGTTTTAAGAATCCCAGCTAAGGTCGGTTCAGCTCGTACAATTACTTTCATTATAGATGAAGTTGGTGAACTCGATGATTCCAGTTTTTGTAGCACGGCCGCTACACCCTCCCTGGAAAATTGGAGTAAATTTTTTTGTTTAACAAACTTCATGTACGTAGGGATACGATTGATTTATTATAGAATATTAAGGCGACGCTGAAAATACTAACTCTTTCACATTAACAGCGAGATATATCAATTATTTAATCGGCGAACGATAAACGCAGCAAACGTAGAAAATAAACTCAAAAATTTGGGTGCTCTTCAGTATTCATTAATCACATCTGACTCATAAAAATGGAGTACAAAACTAATATATAGTATTTCATCATATTCCTTTGAAGTAAAGTTCAATGAGAAGTTTAATTTGGATTCTATTGGTTAAGAATTGACAATTTATAAATTATCATTCCAATAGACTTGGCTGACGATTGTTATGACCCAAATTTTTATATTGTCGTAAATGCTATATTCCCTTAGTATATCAGACCCTAAAAACACCGAAAATGGAGTACAAAATCTGGAGACAAGTACATTTCAAGAGTATCCCTAGTTTAGTCTACCTACAAAAAATTGTGAAATCAATAGACATTAACCCTGAATACGTATTGCCAAGCACATGTAGTATCCTAGTTCGACTTTCATTTACGAGCATATGGGTGGTTCTTTCGAAATACTTACTTTTGAGACTACAAAACATTTTTTTTTTAAATACATAACCATTTTGACTTCTAAAAGTGTTGATGACCTTAGTATAAGATATTTAAACGTCATTACCACTTGGACAAGCTGGTCTTTCTATTGGAAATGTATTTGTCTCCAGTTTTTGTACACCACTTTTGGTGTTTTTGGGGGTGATTTGTCCACTTTTTGCAAAGTTAATATATTGCTCTCTCTTACTCTAACGCGATCCCTATAGTGCTCTCTCTCACGCACTCATGTGATCATTGTCGATATTTTGACCGCTCTGAAACACACCACGTACCGTTTTATCGCTAACTCGCTAACTTCATGGTGTGTGCGAAAAATATGTGCCGAAAAATATGCGACGAAAATGGCCGACAATGGAATATTCATTGAGAAAAATTAACCCATAAAAATACGTATCGCCCATACGCGACCAGCTACAGCTTTCTTTCAGGTACCAATCGAAAGAGGAAAAATCTGCGGACAAAACGTACATCTCAAATTTTCTCAAACACTCTGTATAATGAGTTATTAGGAAAAATGATTTTTTCGCTATAGATATACTCCTATGTATTAGCAAGGTTGTTGGCGTAAGAGAATCTTGGTGCGACTCTCGACATGACGGTAAGGTCGGAAATGTATATATATTTTTATTTTTATTTATTCCAGAAGCCCGGGGTTCTTCCCCTTTAGCCAAACCCCTCTCATCTACCCCAATCTTCCACTTCCAATATTCCCCACTTCCTCCCCCCCCTCCAATATTCCCCACCTCTTCCTTACCCCGCCCCCTCCCACGAGTCGGTCCTGAGTTCGTCTTCCGATGCCGGAGCTACGTCGCGCCTCGTCGAGAAATTGTAAACATGGACTACAGCTATATACATGTGACTCACACCTGTACGAGACTTGTGTATGCCACATTTATATATCTGGAGCTTGTCACGCCCATATTTTTATTTCTCGACGAGACTACGGCACAGGGAATCGAACCCAGGACCTCCCAATGCTCTGGTTTAGAGGCAAGCACGCTAGCCACTACTCCAGAGTACCGGTTTAGGTTGGAAATGTACTTGGCTCGAGTGGCTACCGCGACTCTTGATTGGAACATTAGAATATTTAATATTGGAACTTATAGGCGCTTATGATAAAAAATGAAACGCAAATACAAATTGACTATCTTACTGCCTTGCACAAATATATCAAATGACGCAAAATTTGGTTATAACGGCATGGCAATAACCTGGGGGAATTATTTATATTCGAACCCATTTTTATTCGTCACTCAAACCCGGTTTGAGGAGAAATCACTCAAATCTGGTTTGAGTGATTTCTCTGGCAGTTTCGACATTCCTCTGGATCGAGTTCAAAGAAATGAGCTAGAAGAATAATGCCAGAGGAATGACGATTTTGATGGTTTCAAGGTCGTAATATAACATGCGAGTTGTTTTTAACTTTAAAACGAAGCGATGAACTTGTGCTCTATTAGAAAAGGCCTTTATAAAAGAGCAGAATTTTTTACATGTTGTCGAGTCATTGAAAGAAATTGAAGAGAATTAAAAATCGATCCATTGAAAAAATCTATGAATGGAAAAACAAATATAATTGCAGACTGGACTATTTTGAGGATGTATCAGTATCAGAATTGAGTCAAGTCCAAGAATTTTGTAGAGAGATTTCGATTATTCAAGACAGGTCCCACAAAAAAGGGGGGGGGGGGGATAAATCTATTTGTACGACGCGAATGCATCCGGTCTTGAACCCAAATATTCATAGAAATTATCCAGGAAATTGTCCAGAAAGCACGGGGAACAATGATGCACGACAAGTCTCATATAAGCGAGAAATTGACCAAAGAGGCTTAGTGAGACGCGATGCTTCCTGGTCGTGCATCTTTGAAAACGAATAATTCAAAAGAAAGAAATGCTTGGTTCAATTCATGGTGGGAGGAAGGGAATTTGCCGAACTTGTATTATTCCAGTTGTAGATAACATTTGTCCAATAGAGAGTAATGAATTCCAGGTGAAATATTTCTTGTATTAAATAAATCCAACGTAATCTTCAAGTGAGAAAATCCAGATGAAACCGAAAGAAAACTTGATACGTCTTTAATTCGATGATGTTCAGAAATGATCTAATCTATTATTTTTCGTTGCTAGGCGAAATAATATTCATCAAAAGAGAATCTATGATCGATTCGAAAGAAGATTGTGAAGTTATCGATGCGAGGATACTTCATTATTAATTTAAAACATAAAGTTTACTCTAACATGTTTTTATTGAACATATTTATTGAACATATTGAATATGCTCAATAGTTGGCATTAAAAAAAAAAACCAAGATTTATTTTAACTGAAAATATGTAGTTGACACTTGCCAGAGGAATGTCGTTTTAGCCTGTGGCATATACTTAAGCCACACTGTTTTTAGAAAAAAGTCGCAAACATCGAAAATGAAACTTTAACAAAATGTCAGCTCGGTTAATTAGATCTGAGGGAGACTGCTCTCGATCGCCCGAACAACTACCACTATCTATTGCGCTAATATCCACTTATTTCCATCGGCTCAGCGGAATGACGTTAAAGCAGGTTACAAAATTATCGATTTTTATTGAGATATATCTGTGCACATCATTTTTTTTTTTAATTTCAGGAGGAGGTTATAATCAGCGTTCAGTTTCAGAAAATATTTTTCTGCAGTTTTCTAAACTTCAAGTATTTTTTTAGACCGGTACAATATGGGAAGGTGCGAGAGTTACATGCCAGAGAAATGATTTTTAGGGGATCTAGAAATCTAAGAAATTAGAGGGATTATTGAAAATCAACTAGGTTACAGCAAAAATGAGTATTTTCGGAGAATTACCCATATAGTGATTACAGTATGCGGAAGCGAAATTTATAAAATATGAAAACATCTTTACGTTTAAGGTAGTCTGGTAACTTAGTTTGGAAAAATCGACTTTTTTAAACATATTTCGAAAGTACTATATATTCAGAATAGACTGTAAAAGTTCTAGACCAAAATTCGAAATATTGTCGAAGTTAGAGCACCTATACGTGAGCGCTTCGTAGCACCGCGAGCTGAGCCGCTAAAACTTTAAACGCGTTTTTTTCGAAACAACGTTTTTACAGTCTGTCCGGATAATAAAAAATTTTCTATTCAACCGATTGGGCTGAAATTTGGATATGTTATTTTACTCATCATTAGCTCTAGCAGGAACTAGGATCTTTTTTTTCGTTCCTAACTTTCCATTATACAGCCCGATTTCCACTAACAAAAAATTCACTTTTTTTCGCACTCCACCATTATATTATTTTTCAACGAAATTGTTTAATCCTAGTTCCGAACAGAATGACAAGCTTACAGAACAATAATCTTTTTGATTTTTTTTTTCTGATGTCCTCAAGCGGCGAAATTACCTGGGCCACCCACCTATCTTTTTTTTGCGACGCGTACTACAGTGCTACAAAACTATAACAAAAAAATTCAAAAAAAAGATAACAAAATTTTGTTGTACACTCTTAGATACCAATAATAATATATTAAAAAATCAAACCGATTGAATTTCATTTTCCCCTAAAAAAAGTTCCCGCAAAAAACATTAAAAACGTGCAAGTTACCAGACTACTACCTTAAAAATAAAAAATAAATCTGTTACTAAAAATAAATAATAAATCGATGAAACAAAATTGATCAAAAAAATGAAAAATACTTGGCAAGTTAGGCAATATTTGCAAAAGATGTTTCACTTAATACAGCTAACATTCGTGTGAGCTTCGGATGGCGCGTTTCCAGGGCACGCAGGGTTCGTACATGTTTCCGATAATAACTTCCGATAATAGTGTTGAGGATGTGGTCTGGATCAAGATAATTAAAGAGTTTAGATCGAGTATAATTCAATATATTATGTATCGACTACAAGAAAGAGTACTACAGAGTGTTCGCGGGATCGGGAGAGCGCACAGTGATAGCTGTGACTCAGTAACATTCAGCAAGGACCGGCAACAACTGACTCAATCTCATTATACGCAGACTGGGTCAACGCGAGCGCTTGGTAATAGAGCATACCAAAATCGGTTAATACATAGTTTGGGCTCGTCTCACTTCACTCTATCTCCAACACCCTCTCTCGAAGTGACGAGCATTACAAACGACTGCTTGTCTACTCTTTCCATACTCATACTACATCAGCAGGCATTCTCTCCGTACCCACAGATCTCAGATCTATCACACCAGCAGCACACGCATCTCTTATAAAATGATGCCTCACATCTATGTGTCTTGCACGCAAGTGGAACGTATAATTTTGCGCCAACTTTATCGCACCTTGATTATCGTTAAGCAGAGTAATTATAATTAGTTCATCTCTGTCTTGCACTAGCATGCCATCCAATAGCCCCCGCAAATACAACTCCTTTCGTTGCTTCTGATATCACTATGGATTCTGCCTCGGTACTCGACAGCACCACTGTTTTTTGCTTTCGCGCCTCCCAGTTGATAACTGACCCCACTAGGATGAATCCGTACCCAGAATACGATCGGCGGTCTACCGGTCTTTCCCGTCCAGTCGGCATCGACTACTCCGAATAACGCTAGACCCGTCTTTTCGAACGTGAGTTCGCAATCGACTGTGCCGTTGGGCTAGCTTGAAACTGTCTTTGCGGCTTTCCAGTGCTCCGCGTAACAATTTGTATTAAACCGGCTCAAGAAATTTACCGCATACGCGATATCCGGTCTTGTCGTAATCGCCAGATACAACATCACCCCAATCAAGCTTTGAAATGGAAATGTCTTCATCTCACTCTCTCGCTCCGGTTTTGACAATTTACAATTTGCCTCTATTGGAATTCCAATAGGTTTACAATCACTCATGCTAAAACGCGGCAACACTGCTTCCGTGTAATGTCTCAGTCACAGGCAAATACGTGACTCTTCGTCACGCTCGAACTCGATTCCCAAGCATCAATTCACTTTACCGAAATCTTTTGTTTCAAAAAAACTGGACAATGATTTTTTACTTTACATAACCAATCATCATTATCCGTCGCAATCAATATGTCGTCTACATACATTACTTTATCCTCTTTCCGAGCGATAATCATACATGGATCTTTTGGCACTGCTTCAAATCCTGAAACATTTAATTTTTCAACCAATTTCCTATGCCACTGTAATCCCGACTGACACAGCCCATACAATTACTTTTTCAGCAGACGTACACTGTCATTGCTTGCGCTCAGACTTTCATACCAACGCTTAGCGGTATTCACTACATTCGCGTCGCAAACACGTTTACCACTCGAACCTATTGGGTCACCCGCAATAATTTTTCCGATTATTTCGCTCATACTCGGGCACTTCTATGAATACACTTTCTTCTAGGTCTCGGTTCAGGTATGCCATGACGATGTCCATCAGATGGATGTCCAATCTATACTCCGCTGAAATTGCTGCCAGCAACCTTACTGATGGCGATCTGACTACCGGTGAATATGCCTCTGTGAAATCTTCCCCTGGTTTCTGCGAACATCCTGTCGCTACCAATCTAACTTTTCGTTTCTGATTGTAACCATCGGACTTTATACCGAAAACGTACCTGCTTCCAATCACTTTTCTGTTTTTCGGTCGTTCTGTTATTTCCCAGGTTTTATTTTTAGTTTGCGCCAACATCTCGATCTCGAGCGCTTTTTTTCAAAAAATCGGCATCTTTCATCTTACTTGCTTGCTTCCAAGTGGTCGAATTTTCTTACACCGCTAGATCACTACATTGAACTCTCACCTATTTAACACGGTCGGGGCTGATGCTCGCAATTTATTTTACGGCGTGAGGGGTTCCCCACCACTGATAGAAATGGTGGCGACATCTCATGGCAAGAGGCGATATCACGACAAAGAATAAAGTAGGGGATAGGGAAAGGCTACCTCGGTTGGATTTCGTAAAATAGCCGGCGATGTAAAATAGCTGGCGGCAAAATAGATGAGAGTTGACTGTATTTTCTTGCTCTGTTCGGATTCTTTCGGATTTTCTCTCGGCGTTACTATTACTTCAACAGTGATCTCATTGTCCACGCCGTCATCCAATATTTTCAGATACTCGTTTTTGAAACCTATAGCGTTGAAAAACTTAACGTCCCTCGAAATTACTGATCTCGACTGCGGCATATAAACTCGGTATACCTTCGAATCATGGGCGTAGCCCATGAATACTCCTGGCTCCAACCTTGATTCGAATTTCCCGCGATTTTGTGTTTTGTCTAACACAAACGCCTTTGTCCCGAAAACTGGAAAATACTTTACCGAGGAGGTTATTCCCCTTCCACGCCATGAACGGTATTCCGCCATTCAACGCACTTGTCGGACATCGGTTACGCGTATAATTCGCGTTGTTCAGTGCTTTTGCCTAGAAGTGGGGAGGCGCTCAAACTTGTCGCACTACGCAGCGCGTCATCTCCACCAACGTACGGTTTTTTTCTCTCCACGCCGCTATTTTGTTGAGGCGTGTGCGGTGCCGGGAGTCTTCGTTCTATACCATGTTTTCGAAGACACGCGTGAAACTCCTTGTTGCAGAACTCTTTTCCGTTGTCTCACTGCAGCGCCTTAATCTTTTTCCCGTCTGTTTTTCAGCTTTCTGTTTAATTCCTCAAACACCCCGAAGACATCGGAATTATTTTTGATGAAGTATACTTCACAACAGCTGGACGTGTCGTCGATGAACGTGATGAATCAGCGCTTTCCTGAATGAAGCTGATGCATGTCTCATGGGTCCGTATACATCCGTGTGAACTATCTCCAGTTTTTCTCTCGTTCTGTCCTCTTCTTTCTTGGGAAACGGTAATCGCGTTTGCTTCTTCCGGATACAAATCTCACATTCAGATAGCTTCTCACTTTCTGTAAAGTCTAATCCATCCACAAGGCCCTTTTTGGCCATCAATTTCAAGTCGCGCTCATTCAAATACCCCAACTTCTCATGCCATTTATCAATGCTCGATTTTTCTTGGCACTATCTACGACCATCGCTTCCGTTTTTCGGAATGTTACTGTGTGTCCGTGGTTCGTAGCGCTCGCGACTGATTACAAATTTGTTTTTAGATCTCGTACACAAGCCCTATTTATCTTCCGTTGCCCGTCGCCAGTATTCACCACTATCGGAACGTTTGCCGTTTCCAAAATTTGCGTACTGTCATTATTCGCTAAAGTCACTTCAGTGTCTGCCCGCGCTCATTTCATAAGACTGTTTCCCTCTTCACAAAAACGTCTGGTGGCGCCACTATCCAAAAACCAAGATACTTCACTTCTGGATTCGCTCCGTGGAACGTGAAGGCGAAACACCGGATTTCACGCGCTCTATACAAAAGAAAAGTTTAGAAGTATTCTCTCGAGTTTTTCTTGAGAGTCGGCACCGATAATAAGAGTTAGAGCATTTTGGTGTTTCGTGTAATTTGATAAAACCTTTCCTGAGTGCACAGAGAGAATTTCACGACAACCGGCTTTTGCCGGCGTCGTGCGAGGAGAACAATAGCGATTTCACTGCCAGCACATGATAAAAAGTTAAGTGAATATGATGGCGATCCACCGGACGAGCCGGACAATACCGAATTCATGGACACGAGTGAAAAAAGACCCGCGAAAAGAAATTGTCAAGAAATTGAGGAAGACGAAGGAATTATTTAAGCTTTTCTGCGGAATTTGCACAATGAATCTGCGAGAATCTCTAGAACAATCCCCAAGACACCGTCAGCAGCCACGTCATGAAAAAAGGGAAAACATCCTACTAACGAGAACAAAGAAGGCCAAAAAAACATCCGAGACTATAAATAAACCAAAACGAAACATGGCCTTACTTATCACGCTCACAGGACAGTGCAAACTTAGGCAGACATGAAATTGTGCTAATGTGTACGGACAAGATTTATCGCTCGCTCGAAGCAACAGCAAGAATATTAATAAAACATGAAATTAATTACCCTATCGTGATGCGGAGAGAACGCAACAAGTTCACAGCCACGTTCAAGAATTATTAAGATGCAAATGCCTTAACCAAAGATCCAAAAGGAGCGGGGGAACAATATACCGCAGCTATTCCATTGTGTAAAGTTTTTCGTAAAGGAATGATCAGAGTACCAAGTGATATAAGCACTGAAGAAATTATGGGAACGATCAGCACTGAAAATCGTGAACTCATGGCGATTGACGTGTATAGGTTCACGAGCAGCATAAGAAAAAATATCGAAACAGAATATGTGAATACTGAAACAATCTGCGTAACATTCAGGAATTAAATTCTTGCAAAAACCATTATCATCTGGAGATGTAGATTTGAATTGAAACCGTACGTAAATAAGTTCATCTGTCCCTTAATTGCTTTAAAATTGGTAATCTCAGAAAGTTCTGCAAGAACAATACAAAATGAGAAAATTGTGGCAATGATGAACACGACGGAGTACCGTGTCATTTGCGTACTTCTAAATGCGTAAATTGCAACGAGGAACATAAAAGCACCGATCCAAGCTGCAAAATGTACATAGAGCAACAGCGAATAAATAAGATTATGACATACGATAATGTATCCTTCGAAAAAGCCAAGAAACGTTGCATTATTTCAAATACATGAATGCTTTCTGGAAATAACGCGGAAACTGACTTGACTGACTTGAGGAACTTCCCAGCGCTTAAGCCGATATCGGAGCAACAGCAAGACAGGACGAGATTTGTATTTGGGGAAGCCGAAGGACGCGTAGCACCCAATGCTGCTCCATTTACAAATGGTCTGATGAATATCAACAGTGTGGGCACCGGCTTTGATCTTCGTGGAAAGGGGCTCGGAACACCGGGAACAACGCAGCCTAGAAAAAGATGCGGTAAACAAAATGATCAGCGAAATTACGTCAAAAAGATAAAATGATGCGAATAGCGTGGCGAGGAATCTGCACACTCCGATAGTGGACGAATATAAGGGCTCGCTCCTGGCGAGGCTGTTCAAAGCGGCAGATCTTCACTGCAAATACAGGAAGAAATAGAAATCTAATAATAATTCTGCAACGGAATTGTTGCAGTATAAAATGTAAACTTCCAGAATTTCATAAAAATGCTTTAGATATATGGAGAACGGTGGTGGAGCTGCCATATTGATTAAAAAAAGATATAGAGTACAAAGTTGTTGATAATATATAGAAAATCAAAGCAGTTCGATAGTGTGCTGGAATTTCAATGAAGACCGCAGTAGAAGAAATATTGGTTCTCTCCTGTTATAGATCCCCAAATAATAGTATCAGTGCGAGAGGGTGGAAACAAATTTTCGATTCGTTTACACAATACATCAAATTGATAGTCACAGGAGACTTTAATGCTCATAATACGAGCTGGTGGAGCAATTCCACGTGTGCAGCGGGAAAAACTATCGAAGAATGTATAGAGGATACAAATATAATAATGCTAAATGACGGCACTCCTACGTTTATATCGCGCCCGTTCAGAACTCAATCGTGTCTCGATTCATCAATGGTAGACGAATTGGCACTCTCGTGTAGCTGGCAAGTGATCGAAGATGGATAGGATAGTGAAGATGCGAGGCGAGCCAGAATGGTCGCACTCAACCAATTCAAGCGTACTTGCACTAGAGGGAACTTTATGGAATTTGAAAAAGCTGAAAATAAGTTAAAAGTACATTCATAAAGGCAAAGAGAGATAGTTTTGTTACATTGCGTGAAGGACTTAATAGATTTGCGGGCCCCACATGTGTAAAACAAGATCAAATGTTTTAAAAATCGATGGGCGAATGAAGCGCTAAAACACCATACAAGTAGTGAGGTAAAGTTAAAAGCAATCAAGTCCGGTATTTCAAGCTTGTGCCCACCATGGGCAAAAACAGAGACCCAAAACGATGAACATATTCGCTGCAGGAACTAGGGAAGACAATTACTTCTGCAAAGCCTCGATCCTCTCCGGACTTGGATGGAATCGACTATAGTTTAATCAACAATTTTAAATACCGGACTAAAAAATATTTATTGGCCTTGCACAATGATCTTCTGAAAGCTCACGGTTTTTCAGTTGAATGGAGGAACTATCTTATTTTCTTTAATCCAGAAACCACAGCAAATAAATTCCGTCCGAGATCACTAGCGCCTTGTTTAGCGAAAACTTTTGAGAAAATGATCAACGCCCGGTTAAAGTAGTGAAGTAGTACATCCCAAAAATGCTCTGAGACAGAAAAGGTTGTAATTTGAAACTAATGCCTGTGTTAGCATATAGATTTATGAAAGTTATGTCGGCGATCGCTAAGTTTATCAATAGTATGGATTAAAAAATGTGAAAGTTATGTAAAAAAGATGTTATTTTTGTTACTTTTGAAATTATCGCTATTGTAAGATAGTCGGTATAGTGTATTGACTGCATCAGCAGGGCAGCATGCGCAGCACATGGCACCCGAAGCTTTTAACCCTTTGAAGCATACTGGTATGTCACCTACCTCCACTTGGTTTTTCTTCAATAAAATTTTTTTAGCGCATAACGACGAATGCAAACGTATTATTAGGATATTGGGAGATCAATTGTCACTACAATATGACTATGAAGGGTTTATGTTTCACTTAGTGGATGTTAATAATAACTACAGTACAAAAAAACGTTTTTTAGATAATAAGTGTAATTGTAGCTAATCCGGCAGGTAAACAATAAACGAAAAATGAATTCAGAGATGTTTTTTGGGTTGCTGATTACGAATTCGAGCTCGAAATCCAGAAATTCAAATTGGCGGATCCAATATAGCGAACCAAAATGCACAAAGTAGCTTGATGAAGTTGAAACTCGGTATTCGGGGGTTTATGGCGTCGCTAAATGCGAATCTGAGCGCAAAATCTAGAAATTCAAAATCGCGCATCCAATATGGCAAACAAAAATCTTTGTTTAAATCAAGTAACTTCTTGCACGTTAGGCCATTAAAAAACTAACCATTTTCTATGGTTTGGCAATCAGAAGAAATATTGATTCTGTTCAAAACATGAAAAATGCTATAATAGCAACGCTGGAGCACTATTGTTCAACGGATGAAGTCCCTCGGCACGAAAATTGTCCAGCAAGCGTCGACAGCTGGTGTAAATGGCGCAAAGCTGAATCTAAGAATCAACTGCAATTTTTAAGCATCCTCTTCGATTGATTAATGAACAAATTAAGAAACACATTCACCCAATCTATGAAGATCTTCCAAATGATGAACTGCTACCGCGATGTTTCGGCGGTCATACGCAAAATTCCAACGAGGCGGTCAAGTCGACTGTCTGACGGATGTGCCCAAAACATTTGAATTCTGACAAAAAGGTCGTTGAAATTGCTGCTTACCTGGCTGTTAGAATTTTCAATGAAGGTTATTCTGCGATTTTGATTACCATGCTGAATTTAAGTATCGGTCAACAATGTAAAATGTTTGTTGATAATGTCAACGAGCAACGGATCGTCAGAGAAAACAGGCGCGCGTCATTATCAAGCAAAGAGGCTCGTACAGCAAAGAGACTCGATCAACCGCAGCAAAATGAATTCTTTGAGGAAGGGGAAGGACTACTATATGGTCCAGGAATAGCTGACTAGGAGATTATTGGTGTAATTCAACATATATAATTTTTCCTATATAAAACTTTAAAATGCGTTTTCTCGACTTTTCATTTTCACGATTTTATTTAATTTGTGTGCACGATTGAAAAAAAACTAATCGAGCTATCGACTCCATTCAAAATGTGTTATTTTCGGTATCGTTTTCTCTTCTATTTGAACTTAAAAAAAAACCTCAAAAAAACTTTTTTTAAGTGACTTTTCTATTTTTTTTCTTGAAAAATCACTTTTTGTTTCTACCTTCCAGAAATATTAGAATTTTACGTATTTCTCCCAATTTTCTTAGTTCATATAGAAGATAATTTCATCAAAATTAATAATCTTTTTGGTTTTTGTTTTTCAGACAAAAATTTCGAGCTGTATCCTACACATAAATGGGACGCGTCAGCGGCGAGGCGCTCTACAAATACATTGATAACAGGACTTCAAATACATTTCTGAAGATTGTACAAATATTTTTTTTAGTTCAAATATACATACACCTATCCTCGAAAGTTCATTTGGCTAATTATTTTTTTTCCTGTCCAACAACGCTTCCCAAAAAACGGCTGAATTCGGGCCGTCTAAATGGACAGCCGGCCTTAAGTTGCTCTAACTTCGGCAATTCATTTTGCGTTTCTATTGACGTCCTGGAGACCTCATATTCCGCTGGAAGACCATAAAGCAACAAAATCACTAATTTCGGGTCGGGAATTACCAGTTATATTTCCTTGGGTCTCTTCACGGGCTCGCTAAATTCGGAAATTTATCTCCTTACATCATCTCCCTCTCTCATTTTTGAGAAAACCGCCCTCTTCAACAACGCTTGCCGCACTGGGCCCACTGACTCATATGTCACCGTGATCCTATCCCAAATTTCTTTGGAAGTTTCCAGATCATTATACGCTGCTGCATCGTCTGTACCAATGGCCATCCATGAAATCGACATCGCTTTCTAGTCATTTTTGTCCCACGTCTGTACCTCTGCTGCATTTGCTGCATTTAGTGCCTGGATTGTTCCCCTGATGTATTCCATAATTCGTTTTCCATGAGAAACCCTTTGACTTGAACTTTTCAGGATATGGAGTTTTCCTTCTACAGGAGATCGAGCTTCAACGCCAACGACATTGTAGAATGGATTTCTCCTAACAAAAAAACTTTTGTATGATTATGAACTGGCTTATCCAAGCCCACAAACGGTTTCCCCGCTTAGAAACTGGTAGCGATGCGCCAGGCCCAATATGGCGTCTCCACGACACGACAGGTACTCAGAGAATTCTCGAACGTACTCTTTTATTATAATACGATCCAGACCACCCACGCGTTTTCCACGTTTTCTGGGTGCAAAACCTGTCGAGGACGTGGTCTGGATCAGGATAATTAAAAGAGTTTAGATCAAGTGTAATTCAATATGTTATGTATCGACTACAATAAAGAGTACTACAGAGTGTTCGCGAGGACGGGAGAGCGCACAGTAACAGCAATGACTCAGTAACGTCCAGCAAGGACCGCCAACTGACTTAATCTCATTATACGCAGTCTGAGTCAACGCGAGCACTTGGTAACGGAGTATACCAGAATCGGTTAATACATAGTTTGTGCTCGTCTCACTTTGCTTTATCTCCAAGCTCAGCTGTATTACTGTCAGTGGGTGCACACTCTCGCCTTTTTTTGAAGGTCTTATCTCAGTTACCAGCGCCCATGCTAGGCGGCGCTGATGCCGCGAAAGAGATAGATGATCGCCCCTTCCTCTAGTGGTGCATGCGCACAACTCCGACACAGCCGAGAAGCACGCGAGGGGAAACGAGCCGGCTGTATCACGTGGTATCACGGGCAGAGTTATAAATATGCATTATTTTGATAATGAATTACTGTATTCACTACCCATTACACTGGATAATGTGAAATATAAAAGTGTGCTATTCAAAATACAAGAGCAATGTGCAATGAATGCCTGTTCCCTTACAAATAAAAAAAATAATGTGTAATGGATGCATGTGCCATTACGAATAAAAAAAGTAATTGGTACTGGAGAATATTCCACTACAAATTAGTGTGTTTCTACGACAATTGGGAACAGGTACTATTTATTTGCTCAAAGGTCTATTAATTTTTCAATTAACATAATTTGTGTGTATCAAGTTTTTGTTAACTGTACTATCGTAGTGGTAAATGTATGAACAGTGATTGTTTGCAGTAATTTTTACTTCATTCTTGTAAAAATTACAATTCAAGAAACTTACAGATGTCAGTGTATATTAATTAAGTTAATACACACTAACACTTATGAACAGTTTTTTGGAGCTATTTTTACTCCATTGTTGTAAAAATAACAATTCAAGAATGGAGTAAAAATTACTCAAAAAAATCACTGTTTATATATTTACCACTACGGTAGTAAAGTAAACAAAAACTTGATAGGCACAAATTATTTTCATTGAAAAATTAATAGACTTATTACCTTAGAGCAAGATAGTACCTACTCTTAATTGTCGTAAAAATACACTAATTTGTAATAAAATATTCTCTACTATAAATTACTTTTTTTTAAGGCCAGAAATCCCTTTAGAAGCGTGAAAAATAGGTATTTTTCGTGAATTTTTTTAGAGGGGATAAAATAATCGAATCATTTTCAAATTTTGATATAATTTTATTATAACATTCAAGTTTGGAAAGAATTTTTTTTTTTTTGGATGACGAACAAAATGGTGGCGTTATTAAGGGTCTTCGGACGCCTGTTTTCCGTGACATCGAAAAGTGCTGCAGTTGTCACTCTTTTGCTGTTGATCTGAAAAAGATTTAACAAGTGTCATTCGTTTACTGACATATTAAGGGGAAGGATATACCTAAAAAATGATGACAAAGTGCAAAATTTAAAATTTGGGAGCCTTTTTACTCTCAAGTTAGAATTTTCGACCGTTTTTTCGACATATTTGACCCTAAAGAAATTATTTATTTACACGCTACCTTTCCAACTTTAGGTATAACCTTCCGATAATATTACGGAGAGTAATCTCCCAAAATTTCATCGAAATCGGTCGATAACTTTTTGAGCTACAACACGAGCATTTTTTGAAAATGTAGTTTCGAGATAATTGCGTTTAAAGTTTCAACATGTGAAAACTATTAATTCTAGTGACTTACCGATCAATCAGCGATTCCAGGCGCGTACAGCAGACCTTCTTCTTCCTCGAAAAGCTGATTTTCTTCTGCCAGCTGTTTTTTTCGGGCGGTACGAGCTTCTTTCGTCGCAGAAAGACTCAGCCTGTTTTGCCGTACAATTCGCGCCTCATCAGTGGTTTCGGCGAAAACTCTGCAGTTGGTGCCAACGACTATGTCCAACGCATTCATAATCCTCAAGATCGAAGAGAAGCCATCATTGAATATACCAGCAGCGATGTAGGCCGCAATTTCAACAATTTTTAAGCCAGAATGCAAATGTTTCGGAGCCAGTCGCCAGATCGTCGAGTTGAAGCTTTCATTTGCATTTTGGGTGCATTCACTTTTTATAACGGTTACCTCGTCACCATAAGGATTTAGTTCTAGTATGGCCTTGAAAGATTTTGAATCCCCATCACCTATATAATTGACATACTTTATGCCAAATTTCTCTTCCGATCTGGAAAACATTTCTTTCATAGAATCAACCTCCATTTTTCCCGCGGAGCCCTCGTGATTATTCATGCAATTTTCTTCGTGATCTTCGAACCATTCCTCATATTCTTCAGTATGAGTCTTATTTTTCCAGAACGTACAGCCTTGGCAGTAACTGCTTTTCACAACTAAATCGATCACTTTACCAGAGTAGTAACCGATGAGCGTAGTAACACCATACCGTGATTTGAACCCACGCTTTTTCCATGTACCGTCAACAGAGACTTTCAGAATTTTTTCTCTTCTTTCATGCTCGACATTTTTTTCACCTCTTCTTTAACAGCATTCTGTGTTGAAAAATCGAATGAGGCCTTGACAGCAGCATAAATATGCTCGATGATTTTAGTGTAGCTGCTTTGATTGAATCCAGTGCACAGGTCCATGAGATTGCAAAAGGTATTGATTCCTTGTCTCGCGACCCCCAAAATTCTCATAACTAACACGAGCCTTCGATTAATTTCGAAACCAGTATGAATCAAGGGTCCTGAATGAATTTCTCGATTGCCGCACCGACACATAACGACAATTTTGAATCCGAGGCCTCTATGACCTGACTCATTAAAATTTACCCTTTGCTTGCATACAGAACAAATTAAAATGTCTGATAAAGTCGTAAAAACTGTTAAAAACTCAATAATTCTATATGCGTGCAAAGGATTCGTACGTACATCCTCTGTGCACGCAGACTTTAGTTTTTTAGCACTTGCACTTATGTCGTTACTAGTACTCGGCCCGAAACTCTCCCCGCTTACATCAGTACATTGATTTCCTTGAAATCTTTTTTTTCTCGTACATTTTCGAGCTATATTGCAACGAGTTCCTTTCGGATAGTTCGGCATTTTACTTTGGTAAACTCAACCGGTCGTGACAAAATTTCAAACGAAACTGAATCTGTGTGTCGGGCAACGTTTCGTTTCCCATACCCACCGTTTCACGCTACATAGATATATATATAATGTCCCCCGTATAAAATTTCTCGAAACATCTGCCTGGTCGAAAAAAAGGTAAATAAGGGAGTATTGTAAAGCAACGGTTGCTCCGCCTCTAACGGTCCGAGCGTACGACGCCTCTACCTGACCGCGCATGCTGTCGCTCCGCTCTACACTATATGCGATAACTCCGCAAATATTCATTATTTCGGGTTTTCCTTTGGTCAGTATATTCTTTGGGTATTATACTTTCGAAATATGTAAAAAAAAAAATCGATTTTTTGAAAATTCTAAAGGGATTTCTGGCCTTAAATAGTAATTTGTAATGGAGCACTCATTCATTACACGTTATTTTTTTTGTTTGTAATGGTACATGCAATCATTACACATTACATCATTACACATGACTATTTTAATGTGTAATGGAACATTCATTCATTGCACGTTACTGTTCTCATTTGTAACGGGAAACTTAGCCAATACACATTGTTTAAAGTAATGGGTAATGCATTACTTTTACATTACAATTTTCACAGCTCTGATCACGGGTACATATTGGTGGAAGTGAGATAGCAAGATCCGAGAGCGGTACAACCGGCGTTTACCCGCCGGCGCCATTACGCTTCGGCTCGTTTTCCCTCACGTGCTTCTTGGCTGTATCGGAGTTATGCGCATGCGCCATTAGAGAAAGACGGTGATCACCTTTCTCTCTCGCGACATCAGCGTCGCCTTGCATGGGCGCTGGTAACTGAGATAAGCGACCGCGCGTTCAACATGGAAGTGTTCACCCACTAATTACCTCTCTCTCTCTCTCTCTCTCTCTCCCTCCCCATCTCCCTCTCTCCCTCTCTCCTTCTCTCCCTCTCTTCCTCTCTGATGTGGTTGTATACCCTGTCCGGTATACAACCACATCAGCGTAAAGCGGTGCTACAAGTGCTGGGGATATTACCATATGGTGAAAAATTGTACAAAAGAAGAAACATGTCACAAGTGTGCCGGAAATCATGAAGCAAGCAAATGTACAGCAAAGGAAAACAAATGCGCGAACTGTGCGGTTAAAAATCAAGCATATAATCTGAACTTGGACGTTGAACACGACGCACTCGATCGGGAATGTGAAGGACAGTGAAGTGTGTATACCAGGCTATTGTCTGGTTAGATGCGATGCAGAAAACAGAAACACAGGTGGTGCTATTATAAATATAAGAAATGACATTAAATATGAGATGGTACCAATAAATAAAATTGAATCGAACTGTTAGTGTGCTGGAATAGAAGTTAAAAACAATCACTATAGAGGAGTAATAGTAATTGTTTATCATTCACCAAGTGCGTCAGATGCGGAATTTATAAGACACTTAGAAAATATAACTGAAGAATTGACAATGAAAGGTGACTGTTTAATAATTGGTGACTTCAATATAGACATTGCGATAGAAAAGTTCTACAAAAAAAAAACTATTAACAGAAATGCAGAATCTTGGAATGAAGCAATATGTCAAGGAACCGACGAGAATAATGCAAAATAGCCGAACGATTATAGATTTGCTATTTGCTAATAGGAATGCACATGTTCAAGTCAAGCACGAGCCGAAGATAACGGACCATGGGTGGATAAAAGTAAGACTAGGCAATAGTGCGGATAAGAATAAGTTAAGGGAAATCAAAACAAGAAACTACAATAAAATTGATGTGAAAGAATTTACGAATATGTTAAGTAATACGATCAAGCCACAGAGAGAACTAGAGGTAAGCCAAAGAGCAACGATGTTTGTAGATAATATTGTAGATGCATTAGATAAGTTTGCACCTAGAAGAGTAATAAAAATTCCACGGGTATGGGAAGGAAAAAAATGGTTTTCTGAAGAATTAACTGTAGCAGCAAAAAGAAGAGATCACGCGTATAGAATGGCAATATTCGCTGGTTTGGAGGTGCACTGGCAGCAATTTAAAGTAGAAAGAAATGCAAATGTTAAATTAATGAGGCAAAAGAAAAAGGAATACTATGAAAAAAACGTTGAAAGAACGTTGAAAGAAGTAATTAAAGGGGAACCGATGGGTACAAAAGAAGTAGACAATATAGATTTTGAAATATTAGATGATATTATCGGCGGTAGCGGAGCCGACAAATTCAATACGTACTATGTACAGAGTATAAATAACATAATTAATTCAATACAGTGGGTTATTAATGGAAGTCCAAATAGAAGAAGGATACTAACAGAGGTTCGAATAGATAATGAAAGAATTATGACAAACTTTAATCATGTTGACATAAGAGAACTAGAAGAGATAGTGAAGAGACTCCCGAAAAAGAAGGGAACAGAAGAAGGAATATCAAGCGATATTCTAAAAATGGCGTTTGTTGCAATAAAAGAGGAATTCCTGGAAATAATAAATTTATTATTGAAAGAGGGATGCTGCCCTGATAGCTGGAAAACATCGACGATTATACCGATACCAAAAATAAACAAGGCGAAGAAAGCAAGTCAATACAGACCTATTAATATGCTACCGTTGTATGAAAAAGTTCTTGAACTTGTTGTAAAAAATCAAATCGAAAAATATTTAGAAACTTATAACATTTTGACAGAGCACCAATCAGGATTTCGAAAGCATTACTCGTGTGAAACAGCTATTCGAAATGTTGTTGATGAGTGGAAAACAGATATCAGCAAAGGAAAAATAGTAGGAGTAATATTCATGGATTTAAAACGAGCATTCGAGACAGTAGATAGAGAAATATTGATAGATAAATTATACCAATGAGGAATTCGAGGTAATGTACTAAATTGGTTTAGATCGTATTTAAAAGATAGAACTCAACAAGTTCGATTTAACGACGAATGGTTAGGGATTATTTCAACTGAATATGGGGCACCACAGGGGTCGGTTCTAGGACCACTATTATTTATTATGTATATAAATGATATTGTTAATCTGTGCCCAGAGGACTGTGCAATTAAAATGTTTGCGGACGATACATTAATATATGTAAAGGGCATTAGCAGCGCGGATGTGGAGGGAAAACTGAATGTAGCACTAAATATAGTCGAAAAATGGCTGGATAGAAATAAATTAAAAATGAATGCCGAAAAAACAAAATATATGATGGTGAGCAGTGTTAAGAAAAAAATTAGTGGAAATATTGCCTTAAAATGTCGAGATGGAACAGAATTAGAAAGAGTGGAGTCAATGACATACCTGGGTATAATCATTGATCATAAGCTACAATTCAAAGAGCACTGTGAGTATATGTTAAAAAAAATTAGAAAAAAAACAAGTTTCCTAAATAGAATAGGACACTATGTATCTGCGTATACGAGATGTGTTATTTATAAAGCAATAATCGCACCTCACTTCGAGTATTATGGAACATTGTTAGTAGGTGTGGGTGAAACGGAGTTGAAAAAACTGCAGATTGCGCAAAACAGAGCGATGAGGGTTATTCTGCAATGCGATCGTTATACGAGAGTCGTGGAAATGCTGAACGCGCTTTAAATCATGTCAATAAAACAGAGACTGTATTACAATGTATGTATATTCATATTTAAAGCGGTGAATAACCTACTCCCAAAAGAAATAAAAAATCGACTACAAATAGTTGGTACGAGAAGTGGGAGAGAAACACGTCAAGATGGTAATATTGCAATACAATTTAGAAAAACAAAAAGTGCCCAGAAAAGTATGTATTATGAAGGAGTGAAAATGTATAATGCGTTACCGACAGATGTTAAAGTATGTGAAAATTTGGAAAAGTTTAAAAGACTGTTAAAAGAATATGTAATGGCGACAATATAATAATATGTATATGTATATGTAAGCACTTATGTGTCAGATAATGATGTAAATGTATAACGAATAGCTGAGAAAGCTAATAAACATCGATCAATCAATCTCCCTCTCTCTCTCCCTCTCCCCTCCCCCCCCCCTCTCTCTCTCTCTCATATCCTCGTTTCTGGCAATGATTTTGCTTCCCGCGACGCTAAATCTTCCGCTTTATCTCACCACAATTCTGCGCTATAAACCGCAAGAGTCGTGACGGAACCATCCCCATCTCTCTGCCTTTCTCTCTTTATTGCAACCTTCTACGCATACACAAAGTATCCCCGCGCTCGTCATAGAGTACGACCAAGTTCACGAGTCTTTAAGGTGGCTTAATGGTAGATTGAAAAACTGGAGAAATTAATGAAACTTGTAGAGGGTGTTATTTAAGACATAAACAAACCTTTGAAAATTCAGGGTCTGCTCAGAGCAAATATGGCAAAAAAGTTAATTCAAACATTTTTAGTTTATCATTGCTCTTATAGGAGTCCCACCAATTTTCACCGAATATGGCATGATATCTTTTAATAAAAACTGAAGATCCTATTTAAAAACCGCGTACTGTAAGACGAAATCATAAGCTTTCAAATGATATCTGAAAAATTGAGTCTTACCGCAGTTTGTTTTTGAGAATTTTAAGCGAGATAGTGATTGTATATGCGAGTTCTGGAAAGAGTATGTCAGTCGTCTGCTGCGCGAGCAAACACTTTGGCTGCATTCATCTGGACGCTCTGAGTGCTGTGAGCACCACATCCTGTAGCATATTATATGTCGATGTATATCTATACATACGTGCTGAAAGCGTGTAAGCGTCCAATCAAATGCAGCCGATATGTTGCGACTGTACATCCGACGCGAATTGAGGTTATGTTGTTACTTGTCAGCTGCACTAGCGATGGTAACGCTACCTTAGCGGCTTACCCGGCGCTTGCGCACTGATAGCACTGACTACTTATGTCATGACATTTTATTTATAATATTATTTATTGGAAAGTTTGAATAAAATTTGTGACGGATTTCTTTTTTTTGACGAGATCGAGACGATACCGATTCCATCAGGTTCGGCCGTCACCCCCGCACGTAACGTTCCACATGCCGGCGGGCGCCAGTTAATTTTTGTTTCCCCGGAAATTAACAAACCGGTCATACTTGGGCGTCAATTGGGAAGGGCTCGACTCCACGGATACACCTTTTATCTCGCCGGTGGGCTAACCGGATTGAACTGGGAATCGAGTGGGAAGACCTCAATTCTCACACGGACAAAACGGGACAAGACAGACGGACGGAACGTACGAACGAGGATGAGCGGTTGCGGAAATGCGCGACCGCTCAGGATGCGGGTTATGGTAGAGAGGGTCGGAGTTAAATGTCAGCAAGTAGCGCGGGAACTGATTCAAATTCGGGACCGTGAGCGGACTCCTAACGTACGAATGGCTCACCTGAATGTTATTTAGTCTTTCAGGGGGTTGCGAGAGCTGTTTCAGTCGAAACCCGAGGAACTAGTACCGATGCACTGCACACTGCACTTGAATATCTCACTGGGATATTCATCGAGAGCAGAACGAATTTTCTTCGTTACTAGGATGCGATAGCACTTGTCAAATTGATGGGCACACACACAGCCGCGGGGCGCGTATACCGCACAAGCGAGAGCGAAACACTTTACACGGAGCGCGAACGAGAGAGAGCGAGATCGAGCGTCAACACAAAGCGAACACAATAGCGTGAGCGCGAGGTCTTATCTCGACGGCGATTGGAGACCGACGCTCTTAATCTCTCGTCGAAAATTTGAATAATCATCCAAATTCTCTGACCGATAGCTGCTGCCTCATTATTCTTCTTTCTTACGTTTCCGAGAGCGTGATTGGAGAATTATCATCCTCGGTAGCGTGCTGAGGATCTCGGTGGCAGCTTCCCCTGGAACCCGAGCGAAAGCAAGGCACTACTGTACTTAACGCGGCGCAATGCTACGCAGCCATTGCCCGTAACACTCTCCGCCTGCTCTCCAGCTCGTGGTTCCTTCTACACCGGGGCGCCGGCATTGCAGCCAGACCTTTGACAATTCCACCAAGACTTCTCGTCGGGCGCTATCCTCCGTCGGGCAACTCATTACCTGGAGGCATATTTTTCCGACGGATTCGAGCGCGCGATCTTTTCTAAACTTTTCCTAACTGAATCAATACCAAAAATATTCGTCACGTGCTCGAAACGCGACTAAGGCGAGAACACGTTTTCTTTATCTTACCGAATCGGGCAGCAAAACGAGAACGATACATATATGCGAGAGCATTTCTGGCTTTGTGGCCGTGATTCCGAAAAATCACGTCACAAATTTCAATGGAAATTCCATCGAAGTTCATAACCTTTACTTGGATGTATTATTTAGGAGATATCGTGATAGATTTATTTAATTTATTTCACGTCATGAATTTGACTAGCGATGTCACCATCGAGCCACCTTAAGGCCTCAACATCTCCCCGGTAGAGATGTGAGACCATGAAGACTAGAGTAAAGGAGGCTCAGCGTAAATGGGGAAAGTGTCGACAGCATGATCAAGAAAAACCGTGCTAATTTTGTTGCCGTAATCCACCACTAGCGTCGCTTTTGGCAATAGGAGAGCACCCGAAGTAAGCTATCGATGACAACACGAAGTTAGCATATTCGATTCGCGCTCTTTCGAGACGCGCCAGATACAAAAAATTAATTAAGCGAACGAGGTTAAATAACAAATAACAAATAACACGAGTCATTGAAGTATCGAGAAATTGAAACCACAACCACCATCGTTTAGAAATCTGACTTTTGTATTAGATAGTGAAACGTTAAAGAAGCTTGAAAAATCCAGCACAGCGAATCAATTGTCATTTTTTTCAATTCTGCTCCGTATGATATTCGTTCACTGAAGGCGATGAAACAAAATAAATGCAAAATATAATATCAGTGAACAATAGCGATAGCAATTGCATACAAAAAAAATGGTTCTACTGCAAAAAATCGTGTCAATCATTTAAATCATCCTTGTGCATTATCAATTTCACGGTAGTGAGTATACGATGGATATTTTTCCACGTTCTCAAGTACTTCATGGAGTAGACTTTTATTTTTTTATTTGAATAACTTGCGCATCTATCGCATACTATTTTAGACAATTTCATGTTGTAGGATACACAACATAGAATTCTGTTACAATTTTATTACTGATATCTTTCATCTCCTTGGCTTATATATACAATATTACAATACATTCAAGCGGACTCGTTTTCTCATTCGAAAGAATAATAATAAAAAAGGACAATTTATCAGTGATGAAATCCTAGCTATTTACACGATCGTACTGGTTTCTTCCATCACTTGACTCTCGATGGTGTCCTAAGATTGAGTCTTGGATATTGCAGAGGGGTTTTTATTAACATAGAAATCCTAAAAAATCACCGCGTGCAGAAAAGGTATGGGATCTGCTATCGAGAGAAAAGCTTGTGAAAAGTTTTGATACATGACGCACATGGAGGCAAAGAAACTCGCCAATAAATTACACAATCACAGTTCTTATAATTGTGATCAACGCGTGTACGAGAGGTTATATCTTTAAATAATTTGTACACAGTCTTACACGCAATTAACGTTTATTAATATTCATAGCACTTTCTTAGTATAATCACAATAAATAATAAATCACGCCGGAAACACTTTCCTTGAAAACATTAATAAATAAATAAATCGATGAGGTTAACAATTTTTTGACGTTTCGCCATCTCACTGACACGTAAATATCGCTTTGTCTCTCTCATTTCACTCTCTCTCTCTCTCACTCAGCACTCCCCTATCGACGGCAGCGCCTCCAACAAATTTTGCGCACAATATTATGATCATTCTCTTAACATTGCGCTGAGCCTCCTTTACTCTCTAGCCTCCTTGTGTGAGATGGTCGCTCCTCTCCATTACCATGTTTTCCATCCCCCTGTCTCCCACCCTTCGTCTTTATTTCTCGTTTACCGGTGGACACTCTAGACTATTAGATTTGACGATTCGCATGTGAGATTGCCCCTCCTCTCCCTGTTGATTTTCGAGAATGTTGTCCTTATCGGAATCGCGTCTCTGCTTCGCCATGCGAATCATCGTTCTTCCTTTTTGTCATTTCAATTTTGATAAGACCGGGGAACTATCGAGAGTTTCCGCAAACTCATTCGACATCGAGAAAACGTCTTAAAACTCATGCGATGATCTCACGCATACATATAATATAATATGTATGCGTGAGATCATCGCATGAGTTTTAAGACGTTTTCTCGATGTCGAATGAGTTTGCGGAAACTCTCGATAGTTCCCCGGTCTTATCAAAATTGAAATGACAAAAAGGAAGAACGATGATTCGCATGGCGAAGCAGAGACGCGATTCCGATAAGGACAACATTCTCGAAAATCAACAGGGAGAGGAGGGGCAATCTCACATGCGAATCGTCAAATCTAATAGTCTAGAGTGTCCACCGGTAAACGAGAAATAAAGACGAAGGGTGGGAGACAGGGGGATGGAAAACATGGTAATGGAGAGGAGCGACATAATGTTCAAGGGCGGAAGATTGTCGGGATGAATCAATCACTTCAGAAAAATTGCCGCAAAAACCCGTTGGAAAAGTGTACGGATGGCTTTCGTAGAAGTTATTAGAGAAAATTAATTGACGCGCTGAATTATAGTTTTTCCAATTAAAACGGTTCGTTTTTTAATTTTTTAAATTACAGTCAACTCTCATCTATTTTACCGCCAGCTATTTTACATCGCCTAGGCCAGTCAAATGGAGACCAAAAAAGGCCTGAAATTCCAATAATTTTCGACTGGATGATAAAATATGGAAAATGTTCGGGACGGTGTACATAACAAGGGCCTCAGTTGTTGGGATTGTAGCACCGCTCGTTTTTGCAAAAAAAAAATAATAAAAACCGTTAAATAATCACATTTTTTTCCGTTTTTGACACTTCCGCGGCTTACGCTGCCAAAATAGTACCAGTTAGGACGAAAATGTATAGGACTAATCTTGTAGAGCATAAAATCCCAAAATAAAAAGTTCATGGGTAACGATATTTATCGAAGATTTATCGAAATCTCGCAAGCATTGTCACCGTTTTAATCGTGCTTTGATTGGTCAGCCGGATTGACTCGGACGCGACTTCACACCCTGCGTGTGCGCGACTTCACACATCGCGATTCTCAGATGAGTTTGACATGTTTGTCATGTCAGTCAGATCGGAACGACAAAATCGGTGAATTATGGTGAATGCTTATTCGTGTACACATTGAACCTTAAAACGACGAAAAAAACTCTTTCGTGGAATGGATTGTAATGAAATAGAATGCAATGGATGACCCATCCATTTATCTGTCATCAGGCTTTGAACCTTAAATCGACGGAAAAAAAACTTTTTCGTTGAATGGAATGGATGACTCATTATTTAATTTGTCATCAGGTTTTGAACCTTGAAACGACGAAAAAGAACTTTTTCGTGGAATGGAATGGAATAGAATGGAATGGATGACCCATCAATTAATCTGTTATCAGGCATTGAACCTTGAAACGACGGAAAAAAACCTTTTTCGTGGAATGGAATGGAATAGAATAGAATGGAATGGATGACCCATCAATTAATTTGTCATCAGGCTTTGAACCTTGAAACGACGAAAAAAAAACTTTTTCGTGGAATAGAATGGAATAGAACGGAATGGATGACCTATCAATTAATCTGTCATCAGGCATTGAACCTTGAAACGACGGAAAAAAACGTTTTTTGGGGAATGGAATGGAAGAAAATGGAATGGATGACCCATCAACTAATATGTAGGCTTTGAACCTTGAAACGACGGAAAAAAAACTTTTCGTGGAATGGAATGGAATGGAATAGAATAGAATAGAATGGAATGGATGACCCATCAATTAATCTGCCATCAAGCTTTGAACCTTGAAACGACGGAAAAAAATCTTTTTTCGTGGAATGGAATAGATGACCCATCAATTAATTTGTCATCAGGCTCTTAACCTTGAAACGACGAAAAAAAAACTTTTTCGTGGAATGGAATGGAATAGAATGGAATGTAATGGATGACCCATCAATTAATTTGTTATCAGGCTTTGAAGCTTGAAACGACGGAAAAAAGCTTTTTCGTGGAATTTGATGGAATGGAATAGAATGGAATGGATGATGACCCATCAATTAATTTGTCATCAGGCCTTGAAACTTGAAACGACGGAAAAAATACTTTTTTTCGTGGCATGGAATGTAACGGAATGGAATGTTATGGATGACCCATCAATTAATCTGTCATCAGGCTTTGAACCTTGAAACGATGGAAAAAAACTTTTTTTTCGTGAAATGGAATAGAATGGAATGGATGACCTATCAATTAATTTGTCATCAGGCTTTGAACCTTGAAACGACGGAAACAAAACTTTTTCCTGGAATGGAATGGAATGGATGACCCATCAATTAATTTGTCACAAAATACTTCTCACAAATGGATCCGCCCAAATGATTTTTGTCATTTTTAACCATGATCCGTAAAGAATTTTATGCTCGCAAATAGCTTAATCGTGGTCCCCAGGCAATTTCCGATTCAAAATACAGGCTTCGAATCTTGAAAGAACGAAAAAGAAACTTTTTCGTGGAGTGGAATGGAATGGAATAATTTGTCACAAAAACCTTCGCAAATGGATCCGCCAAAATGGTTTTTGGCACTTTTAGGCATGATCCGTAACGATTTTTTATCGTAATTAGCTTATTCGTCTTTCCCAGGAAATTTTCGATCCCAAACACACGTTTTAAATCTTCAAACAACTGTTTCTTAAGCAATCCAGACCTTCTGCGAGTCGAATATCACGGATGTTTGACTGAAGCGCTGCAGCGCTGATAGTAAATCGGTCGCACGCGTCAGCGCGCGTGTAGGACCCTAGTTTCCTATAAAAAAGTCAGTGACGGCACCTATATATCTATTATAGTTTAGCGGCGCGAGCGACCGGAAAAAAAAGCTCGAAAATGCTCCATTTCCACGGAAACCCCAAAAACGCACTTTAGCTGCAAAATTCGGTTTACCCATGATAATTTGTATGAATAAATCCGCCGATTTTCTTCATGCAATAGAACAATCGAAACAAAAAATTTCATGCCACAAAATTTTTTTTTCTCGCTTTTTCAATTTTTTGAGGTCATTTGTTGCTCATTTTTTTTCAGAATATACATTTGTTCGTAAAACGGGCGTAACTTTTGACCTAATTATCGGACAACGTACAAGTTTTTAGAATCTCTTCGTCTGTAGATGATCTACAAATGCGCTCTCTTGACATGTCGCCGTATATGCAACAGCAGCGCCGTTATTTGCAAGTAAACAAAGGACATTTTGTTTCGGACCGTTTTTAACAATAAACAATTGATTTAGTGCAAATTTTTTTGTTTGCTAATTTAACAATTCCATTTGAAGAGTGTCTCAGAATTTTTTTCTCAAGGCAGCCATTGTTGTAAAATTGTTATTAACAATGAGAATGAATTAACATTTTTCAACTTTGATGTAGTATAATTTTTTCTTTTATTTTTCCCTTTACAAATTTCACCATTTAAAAAATTACAAAAAATTTTTTAATGTCGAAATCGGTTTTTGCAATAACAATATGTGTTTATAACAATTTTTTTACAAGCTCGAAATGAATTTTTAAACGATTTTTTCCGCGCTGCACGATGGTACTTTTTATTGTCATTTATTTCCGTTATTTATACTATTTGTTGATAACAATTTTGTTATAAAAAATGTCTCAACAACGATTTTTTTTGGTTCTTGTAATTATACCAAATTTATATCACCGAATATTAATTCGCGAAAAAAATTCTGATATCCGAGCATAAATATTTTTCTTCGTTTTTTCATGGCTTTTACCGATTATTAGTGAACAATTTCAAATTATCTAGAAAAATCGAAATATACTTTAAGGAAATAATATTCCAAAATATTTCGTTAATTACAAAAATTTCCGAATTAGATTGGAAAATTTCCCGATTAGAAGATCAGCTAAAAAACGGGCGGGGATTTGGTCAGATATGACGATCGAGCAGACACTTATGCCGTTGATGAAGCTTGGTGGCGGTATTACGCACGGCCGAGGAGTTGCACCAAGTGTTCTCGCTCGATATATACAAGGAATGCCACGAGCTTACAGTGTAATGTAGCAACTGGAATTTTTTTGCCAAACTCGATCGGAGTCAGTTGACCAACATACAGAGAATGGTTATTAATTCGCAATCCTTTCGAACAACGTGAAAAGCTAATGTCTTTGTCTACGGGAATGGTTGCTAACATTGATGTCAATTGTCACCTCGACATAGCTGTTGGAAAAGACAGTATGACATTAATGGTTGGCAAAGATGCTGAGACTATTAAAATGTCACGTTCAAGGAAAGTTAAAACTTTAGCATCGACGAAGAATGGGCTCACAATAAACGGCGAACACGTTCCGATCAACACTTCACTATTCTTTCAGCGGATTGCTGTAATGATCACCGACGATAAAGATCTCGCCAGCGAAGCTTTAAAGTACGAGCTAGCTCCAGTTCCGCTTGCTCCTTTTGATGAATCGGGGTTAATGAGAAAAACACAAAAGTCGCAGCTATTTCAAATTTTCCAATCATCACCATTGGATGGCGCAATATTGACAAATTGCAAATATGTTATTGACGGAGGATTTCTTTTGCACAAGGTTGTATGAGATTGTGCCAGAACTTACGAGCAAATTTGTTATCAATATGAAATGTTTGTTGAAAAACATTTCACTGGAAACGCAATTATCGTATTCGATGGGCATTCGGATGAAAATGTTGGCGTTAAGTCATATGAAAGGTATGGACGATCGTCAAAGAACGTTGGGGTACAAATAAAATTTACTTCGGATATGATTGCGACATTGAATCAAAGTAAATTCCTCGGAAACGATAAAAATAAAGCTCGATTCGTCGAACTTTTAAAATCGCATTTCGAAAATTCGGGTATTGCCATCAAGCAGGCTGAAAACGATGCTGATCGTCTAATTGTAACAACCCCTATTGAAGACAGTCACCACCACACTAACGTCGTCGTTCTTGGAACAAATGCCGATCTTATCATCTTACTGATTGGACTGACACCACAAGAAAAAAATGTGCACTTTTTGAAAGAGGGACAAGGAAAAAATAGCAATACTTTTTTCTCTTCTGCCAATCATCAAAACTTAAAGGACAGTATTTTATTCTCGCACGCATTCGGTGGCTGCGATACGACAAGTGCGTTATTTAATAAAGGCAAAAAAACGATACTCTCACTTTTGCAAAAAAAAACGATTTGGAAGAAGCTGTGAGAGCCTTCTATAATCCTGCGAGTACTCCAAACGACATACCCAATCAGGGAGAGCGAATTATGTTGGCTCTTTACGGGGCTCCGGACGCTGAAAAAAGCCTAAATATGTTAAGATGTCAGCGTTTTATTTCATCGGTCAATACGGGCAAGGCTGAAGTTCGATTGGCAATGCTCCCACCAACATCATCGGCTACGCATCAGCACGCTTTCCGCGTATTTAAGTACAGCGCCGGCTCGGTAATGCTCCTCTGCCGTGTGACTGGGGGTGGAAGCAAACGGAAATGCTCTACCTGCCCGTAGCGACTACAGATACACCTGCCCGATCAAAACTGTTGGAAACGGTCTTTTGCGGGTGCAAGGGAGATTGTAGCAAACGCTGCGCATATCAACGAGCAGGGCTATACTGCTTAAAGGGGTGCAAGAAGTGCCACGGAGAAGACTGCCAAAACATTCACGTAATAACCACTGAGATGATCAATGACGATGATAGTAATGAAGAAGACGATGGACCCATTCTGGACTATCTAGATTCATGGGATGATGTAATGACGAATAGTTTCTCGCAAGACGATGAGGAGAGCGACGAGGAAGCAAATATTTCTGATAACGACGAAAATTCCGATGACATGGAAGATGCCGTTGACATCAATGAGCCGGGTTGTTCAAATATAGCAACACGGGCTAAAAAAAGAAAAGTGCAGTGATTTATTCAACATTTCTTTTTATACCTTGGCGATTATTGCATATTTTTTTTTAATTGTTAGTCATAATAAAATATATTATGTGAAAGACAATGAGTTTTCAAGTTATTTACATCCTTGTTACTCCCATTTATACTTGAAAAATGTTTACGCATATCCTGCCATTAAAATCTATTTCATTTTTTGCGTTGTTCTAAAATTGTTCGCTAATAATCGGTAAAAGCCATGAAAAAATGAAGAAAAATATTTATGGTCGGATGTCAGAATTTTTATCGGGAATTAATATTCGGTGATATAAATTTGGTATAATTACAAGAACCAAAAATAAATCGTTGTTGAGACATTTTTTATAACAAAATTGTTATTAACAAATAGTATAAATAACGGAAATAAATGAAAATAAAAAATACCATCGTGCAGCGCGGAAAAAATTGTTTAAAAATTCATTTCGAGCTTGTAAAAAAATTGTTATAAACCCATATTGTTATTGCAAAAGCCGATTTCGACATGAACAAATTTTTTGTAATTTTTTAAATGGTGAAATTTGTAAAAGGAAAAATATAAAAAAAATTACACTACATCAAAGTTGAAAAATGTTAATTTATTCTAATTGTTAATAACAATTTTACAAAAATGGCTGCCTTGAGAAAAAAAAATTCTGAGATACTCTTCAAATGGAATTGTTAAATAAGCAAACAAAAAAATTTGCAATAAATCAATTGTTTATTGTTAAAAACGGTCCGAAACAAAATGTCTTTTGCTTACTTGCAAAGAACGGCGCTGCTGTTGCATATGCGGCGACATGTCAAGAGCTCGCATTTGTAGATCATCTACACACGAAGATATTCTAAAAACTTGTACGTTGTCCGATAATTAGGTAAAAAGTTACGCTCGTTTTACGACAAAATGTATATTCTGAAAAAAATAAGCAACAAATGACCTCAACAAATTGAAAAAGCGAGAAAAAAATTTTTGTGGCATGAAATCTTTTGTTTCGATTATTCTATTGCATGAAAAAAATCGGCGGATTTCTTCATACAAATTATCATGGGTAAACCGAATTTTGCAGCTAAAGTGCGTTTTTGGAGTTTTCGTGGAAATGGAGCATTGTCGAGCTTTTTTTCCGGTCGCTCGCGCCGCTAAACTATAATAGATACATAGGTGCCGTCACTGACTATTTTATAGGAAATTTTATGCTCTACAAGATTGGTCCTATACATTTTCGTCCTAACTGGCACCATTTTGGCAGCGTAAGCCGCGGAAGGGTCAGAAACGGGGAAAAATGTGATTATTTAACGGTTTTTATTTTTTTTGCAAAAACGAGCGGTGTACTATCCCAACAACTGAGGTCCTTGTTATGTACACCGTCCCGAACATTTTTCATATTTTATCATCCAGTAGAAAATTATTGGAATTAAAAATCGGAATTTGACTGGCCTAGCCGCCTATTTTGCGAAAATACGACCACCATTTCTCCGAAGCATCTTTCCCCTACCCACCACTCTATCGCACTAGTTATACACTACAATCTCGATTTATGCAGCTTCGATATAAGCAAGAGTCCCCACTATGCGGCGGATATCGATCGACGTGGCACATGGTGTGAGAGCGCCGGTGTGAGAGCGGACACGGCTCCCGACTGGTGTGAGATGCGCATGGACGCACGGGCGACATTTCCGCAACTTCGATTTATGCAAGTGTCTAGCGATGCCAGTCCCGCCGCTCTTGCTTAAATCGAGATCGTAGTGTATCGGCTGTTGTGACGTCACGCCGTGCCGTAGCTGAAAAACACGCGTTATAACCTTACTTACTGTTTTAACCTTTACCCAGATAGACAAACGTGCTGTAGAGCAGGGGAGTGACACTCATAGCGTTTTCAACTGGCTAGTTTCGTGCACACTCGGTGCACACTCGGGGCGCACTCGTTACACTCTTGAAGCACCATGCTTTGCTGGTAGCATAAATGTAAAAATATCACATTAAGTGTACACTTTTTTCCGACCTCGTGTCAGTGTAGTGCAGATGCAGATGTAAATAGACAGAAACATCTTCAACATCGGTCTAAATATTTTTTCATAACAAACAATATAACGGTTCGATTAAAAAGATTCACAGATGAATGGAAACAAATGGTTACTCAATCCAGTCAATAATTTCATGTGAATAACCATACGACGGCAGAAAATACATTCACAATACTTCTGCTAAATAAATGCTTACATAACCTAGAAGTATTTTTATTCGAATTTTCTCAATGCTCAAGTTTCCCAGTGCCCATCAATTCAGCCGTCAAGTTTACTCGAGAATTGTAGTAAATTTTTTAATCACAATTACAAATTTTAAGCCTCTTATTATTTAGCTATCCCCGAGAAAATAAAACTAAATACTCCATTTTTTTAGAAAATAGCAAGGCCGGAAAAGATAATTACGATTATAGAAATTTTTTCATTATAATTGTCTAGTGATGCTGGAGATGATGATCATGAAGATATTAACACTTTATGTGTTATCAACAAAGAGATAGCCGTACCCAAAATACAGAATTTTTTGAATGTTATCGATGAATAATCCATGGCGATATATTTAACAATGATAGAAGTAATTCTGTCGAATAAACATAATTTCCGCAATTTCTGAAAATCGTTTTATATTTTTAATACATTTTTTGCTCAGCATGTTGTTTACCATAATCCACGATAATCGGTAAACCTGGTGAAAATGGCCGATATATAAATTCAAATGATTATAATGAAGCATATAGCTGCACGCTTACGGCGTTTCTTCACACTCCCTCCACACTGCTTTTCAGCACGGTAGTTTAGTCGAAAACGAGTGTGATCCAATCGGGTGTAACCGAGTGTGCTCGAGTGTACACTCATGGTCCCAGTTGAAAACGCTATCAATGCTAAACGAGCGTCGCTTATTTGACACGCTACCAACTAATATTGCTACTAATACTGCTACCAACTTCAGGGCATGAAACTCGAACTGCGGTATGCGGTGCTAATGGTGGTAGTATTGCTGAATTTTCGCCGGCAAAGTAGAGAACCATCTTATCAATAATCGATCTTTTATACGCGCTACCCAGTGCGATTCTTTTTCGTTCTTGCCCCGCTGTTATTAATAGTTTACTACGCTGAGGATAATTAATAGTTATTGCCGTTTTTTTAAATACGGAATCATTAATTTCATAATTTTGAAATAACATATTATATAACATGATCGATGGAATAAGATCGCAGCTACACAATAAACATTTGTGTACATTCTGTATTTACTTTTTATATGGGAATACAAATTGAAAATCTAATTCTATAACACTTTGCGCAGTGAGAAATTGTAAGGAATAATAAATACCACTTGAACATTTCACTGAAATAGTCAATGAATGTCATTAATTCTTATTCCGAATAAAACTGTTCTCCAGTTTAATATTTTATAATAACTATATACGCTATTTTATACAAAAAAATTGACTGCCCTTTTAAAATTGAATATATTTTAATTGAACAAGCGCCCTCTCAAAGGGGAAACCCACTCAGCTTCATTTCGCTTTTACCAAATAATCTTTTTGATTTTTTTTGAACCCGGTATGTCCTTTCAAACATGGTCGTTTTTTGCCTTTTTTTTGACGTTGAAATTTTGGTGTACAACCCATGAACATTTTTTTCGTCTGTTTTTCGCATGAAAATCTCGTAGCGGGGGATATTAGCTTCAATTTAATTTTTTTAAATGTTTTGTACGATTTGTTTTCGCAAAAATATTCAGATTTTCGCCAAAAAAAAACGATATTTATATAATGGAACGTAACTCTGAAACTACTGGGTTTTAGTATAGGTCTAAGAGGGTAAAAAGATGCATACAAAAATTTCATTGAATCCACAAAAAAAAAAGCCGAACAATGGTCATGTTTCAAAGGGCGTACAGGGGTAAACAAACATCGGAAATTTGTTTTGGACAAAGCGAAATGAAGCTGAATATGTCCCCTTTGAAATGCCACTTGTTGAATTGATATATTTTCATTTTTAAAAAAGCAGTGAAACTTTTTGTGTGGTGCGGAATCAGGGCGAGTATTTCCAAATTTTCGGATGGCAATGTATGTACAAAATTCCCTGCTCATCATAATTTTCAAATGTGTATTGATCTGGTGATTAAGAACAAAACAAATTGGAGAATAATTGATAAGATAATCTGTTAATATTCAACCTGCCATTTAATATATAACAAGATACAAACACTTATTGCGGAGTCTCATAACCTCAAAACTTCGAACATAACCTCAAAACTTTTTTAACACATTTTTCTCGGAAATTGCTTGATGGAATAAAAAAAGAAGAGTGGGGAGTGAGTGCAGTGCTACCACCATCACCACCGAGATTATATATATTTTTTCTAAGGTTGCAGCTTGGCTTATACTTTTCTGTATGTGGCCAAATAAGAAGCCCGTTTGGCCCGGAGTGTCACTCCTCTGCTGTAGAGGTTCGCCAGACAGCTTAATTGCAATAGGACGGCAGATTTGCGTCACGACGTGCTGCAAAAACGATGCAAATACGCAGCACAACGTGACGCCAATATAACGTCAAAATAAGTTTTAAGAGCACAGTTTGCTGCAAATATGCTGCAAATACGCAGCACGCCGTGGTGAAGCATTTACGTGTCGTCATAACGCAGCTTAATGCGACCATACAGCATTACGTGTCGCCATAACGCAGCTCAATGCGGACGTCGAAAGCTGCTCACTGACGCCACGGGCCACGGCGTGCCGTCCTATTGCCGACAATGTGACGCCAAATGTCTATCAGGGTTAGTACTATAAACAAACATATCGTATTTATTTGCATTGTCATTACGTGGAACGAGTTTCATAAAGTGTTTGTTATAAATTAACAGCCTTGGAATACACATATAATTGGGAGTTCGTAATTCCAAAGTGTTTTATGGTGGTTTTTATAAATAATAAATGCACGGAATTTTTTCAATGAAATTCTTTTATTATTTGAACTCATTGACTCGTAGATTTTTTTCAAAAATATCCATAGTCTAGATAATTGTATCACAATATAAGAGTCATTATAAATCTTTTATATATTTTAACTAAAATAAATTGAACTATAAAATCTGTTTTTAAAATGTTATCACAGCACAGCAAATAAAGCTTATATGCATTTTCATTATATCACATAAGAACTTTGGTTTCTCTGTTAAACATTCCTCGCTTAGAATTTATCGCTCAGTTTCCAGTGCAACATTCAATGCATCATTTCGAATTTTGCATAGACTCCCAAAGTCTTCCGGCTGGGGCTCCCATCGGCTTTCATACCATCTAGTGACTACATCCATTGCTTTGAGAACTTCCAATGGTTTTGACAAATCTGTGGCAGGCTCTTCATCGTCGCTACTTTTATCTTCATCTCATTCCTCGATAATTGCTTGTACAGATGAGGTGTTGCAAGCTGTCGCAACGATTTCCTTGTCTGACACTTCTTCCCATGATCTGCATGAATCATCGATTCGAAGCCATTCTTCAGTTTCATCCACGGAATATTGACTTTCAGTCGATTTCAGTTGGTTCAACAAAAACGTCAGCTCACCTGCTGTTTCCAAGCTAAGAGTTGTGAACGATGTATCCAGCAACAATTTCCATCCATTGCGGAGTGTGTTTTCTGTCAAAATATCCCATGCTTCGGCGATGGTTCTGCAACAGTCCAACAGTGTCCATCGCTTCAGAAAGTCGCTCATATGTGAGTCATCGGCACAATCTTCCAGAAGAAGGTTTCGCAGGAAAGTTTTCCGGTAGTTTTTTTTTCATGGCTTCAATTATCCCTTGATCCATGAGTTAGATCAAAGCAGTGACATTTGAAGGCAAGTACATCACTGTGCATCTACCGTCGATTGCATTAAAAAAATTTGCAGGTGGATGCGAGGGTGCATTATCCAATAGGAGTACAAATTTCTCGTTTGATCCACTCTTTTTTGATGTTACCGATGGAAGAAACTCTGTTCTATACCACTCTTTGAACAGTGATCGATTGCTGTTCACGCTGTTTTTGAAAAAGCGAGGGTTTTTTTATTTTCCAATCACCAGTAGCTTTATTCTGTGACTGCCAGTTGCATTTGCACACGTCATAACAATCACTCGATCCTTGAGTACTTTCTGACCGGCTGCTGTAGTCTCATTCCTTCCTGCAAGCGTACGTCGTGGCAACGATTTCCAGGCTAGACCAGTTTCATCAGTATTGTATACGTTATCCAAGTCGTATCCTTCGTCAAGTAAAACTTTTCTGAAATACTCCTTGAAATGTGCACTTTCCCCGATATCTGATGACAATTTTTCTCCTTGTATTGAGAGTTCGCGAATTCCGTGTCTGTGTCTTAAACCTCGTGATCCATCCTGAACTTACAGCAAAACTTTTTGTGCCTTGCAACATTTAATTAAACATGAGAGCTTTTTCTTGGAGGACATTCCCGGAAATTGGTTCTCTCCAAGGCTCCTTTTTTGACAGAACCACTGAAAAGTTGCTTTTTCCAACAATGAATTTTCAACAGCATCCATTCTCGTTTTCTTCGGATTCCCTTGTTGATTATCCAGCAATTTTGAATGTCCTTTCAGATTTTCTTTTTGTTTGGTGATGTAACTAATCGCAGCATGCGAAACACCATATTCTGCGGCAAGAGTTTCGTTTGCTTCACCGGCCTCCAAACGTTGTACTATTTTCAATTTATTGGCAATGGATACTGTTTATACTTCCTTTTTTTCCTTGATTCATCCATCTACAATTGTCGAAAAAACGAATAAATATCCAACAGTTTACTTAACCTCACTATTAGCAAGTTTTTACATTTTTATTTGTTAATATTATCGTATACGAATTTATAAATTATGCATTCCAGCTGGAGAACGTACCTTCTTTTGATAGTTCATGTCGCAATGTGCAGTACTCATTATTTATATATTAACTTTTTGGGTTTGATTTGGATGTAAACTCTGATCGCCGGTATCGTGTTTGAATTTGCATCCTCATAGCTACTTTCGCCATGGCTTTCGCGCGGGTACAGTAAGATGGCGCTACTATAGCTATCAGTGTGGCGTTCCGTACTCCAGCCTTTCTCGCAAAGTCGCAAGTACCAGGGCGCATGGCGTTTCCTATATATAACAGTTCCAAGCTTCCAGACTCTACCACCACCGTCGCGTCTGGGGAGGGATCCTCTTTACCAACTTCCTGTCGCACAACATCCTACCCTACCGACTTGCGAAAACTGGACAACGAACTTACGTTCATGACGCTTCAACTCAAACGCAATAACGTACGAGACCGACTACGATCTCTACACTGATGTAGAGATCGTAGTCGGTCTCGTACGTTAAGCGTTTGAGTTGAAGCGTCATGAACGTAAGTTCGTTGTCCAGTTTTCGCAAGTCGGTAGGGTAGGATGTTGTACGACAGGAAGTTGGTAAAGAGGATCCCTCCCCAGACGCGACGGTGGTGGTAGAGTCTGGAAGCTTGGAACTGTTATATATAGGAAACGCTATGCGCCCTGGCACTTGCGAGAAAGGCTGGAGTACGGAACGCCACATCAGTGGTGGGGGACCCCTCACGCCGTAAAATAAGTGGCGGTCGTCAGTACCGACCATGTAAAATAGATGAGAGTTGACTGTACCGATAAGTGAAAATGCCCTTTAATCGCGCTTATTGCCAGAAAAGGATGCAACAAGTTATTGGTTTTTTTTCTACATCGTAGATGCAAACTTCCGGCAGATGCTCGAGACAGACGAGCTATCTTCAGATGTCAATCTGAATCGTACTTACGGTATCTACCCCAGGGTACCCCAGGGCAATTGTTATTATTACATCATATTCCATTCGCACGCGCGTTTTCGAATCCGAGCAGGTGCAATTATGCAGGTCAGTAATCATGCAAGAGAGGCATCATGAGCCTCTCGGCCAAGCACTGTCGCGGGCCGAGTCAACAGTCATACAAAAATAAGAAAATCTCGTAATTCGTATTGTATTAATCGAATTACGAATATAAATGCTAATATACTAGAAAAACCAATTGATAAATAATAAATATGATGGCAATGCGACTGCTCTCTCTCTCTCTTCTGTATATAACGGAGCAAGGGAGGACACACTTGCCCATGCACCTACATACTACTAGGTTTAGAGTGGTGCAACCATCAATAGGGAAAGTCAAGATGTGGGAATAGTTGCCATGGTAACCTGGCCAAGATGTGGGAGCGGTCAAGATATGGGGACTTCGACTGTATTCCGAAATCGAGGTATCTAGGATACAACATGTGGATGCTTTGAGAGTTTTTCTATTTTTTAATTTTTGTAGTTACCTTCGACTGCTCAGCTGTTTGACGTGCTTTTTTGTGACGAGATTCACCTTCTGGAATTCATTCAAAAGACACTCGACACTATTGCAAGAACAAGTGGCGTCCATAATATCCAATAGTGGTTTAAATTGTAGAAGAAGCTCAAAGGCGTCCAGCATATCTTGCGAATATTCAAACTTTTCGTCAGCAGCTAAAGGCAAGAAAAAGACGATTGATAGGTAAAATACGACTTGTATCGTATACTTAACGAATCACAGAAATCAAACAAGTGTAGAATAATCGATAATGCCAGGAAATAAACATTGAAAAATACATATTCGCAGACGCAATCGACACCTCTCAAAAAAACGAACGCCGTAAATTTCGATTAATGGAATCTTATTGAATTTTCTAAATCAATTTATCTTATACAGTAATGTACAATTGAAGTGACGCACTCGGTTTTTTGGGTCCTCCGCCTCCAATTCACTCATGACGAAAAAACTCTCAAATAGTATTTTACGTGAAATTTCCACCCTCGCTCAATGCCGTTAAAATAAGCTCGATCGGACAATAATTTAAAAAACGCTCGCCATTTTTAGGCACTCACCATACATGAAAAGTGCCTATTAGTATTGCCTTCCAAAAACCTATTTCTTATGAAAACAACCATACAAACTTTATACCAACATATGTTGGCATATTATACAAAAACAAAAAATTTTGGATTTTCCGTCCCCTGACCCGTCCGTCCTCACTCATAACTCAGCAATCCATGAACGGATCCGGTTCAAATTCATAGCACAGTTTTGTTTTACTATAATCTCAAAACCTTTTTTGACTCAATCCATTCAGAGAATGTTGAATATGAAATTAAAAAAAAACAGCTATTTTTGAGCCAAAAAGCCATTTTTGTGTCCATCTAGAGTCAGATCTCCACAACCTGTGAACCAATGTTTTTGTAACGTATAGACTTTCTTTATAAGATCATAAAGAAGTGTCCTGTAGAGTTTGAAGTCTTTACAGTTCTTTGAACCATTTTGTTTTAACGAAAATAACTTTTTTTCAGTTTTTTGCTCATTGCACGAAGATGCGTGAACGAATTTTTTTTATTTTTACCATGTACTTTCATTTTGATATATTTTAACTATTTCAAGAGTTTAAAATGATTTAAACGATTTTAACATAGAGTTTTTAATATTTTTGTTTTATTCATTTATAACTTTTCAACGTATTCGCCAAAAAAACATTAATTGGACAACAATTTTAGACATTTCTTACTATTTGATGAAATGTTATTTTTCTTTAAAATATAATGATTGATAATTAGTACACTTCTATGTATTCAAATTTTTTTTTCAAATATTATTATTACTTTTATGCAAAGAAAAAAATTATATGAAACATAACCTTATGTTCCTGAAATACACAATTTTCAATGAAAAAAAAAACATTCCCACACAATACACCACACTACACTCGATCGAATTGCACAAATTGTCACTTTAAAAAATCACATATCATATTTTTCAACATTATAATTTAAGTAAACAATACAAAAGGTCAACGGCCGTGATTACGATGACAGAATAAGAATAAAAAATAAGGAATAAGAATCAGCGAATCACTGCGCACTTTAGAGAAACTACGGCAATCGGAGGGCTGATTCTTTTTCCTTGTTTCTTATTTTTGTCATTGTGGCTCCGGCTTTACGCGCTTACAGCACGTATACATCGGCATATAAAATGCTACTGTATATGACGCTCACAGCGCTCAAAACGTTCTAGACGAATGCAGCCTACGCTATCTCGCTGCCACTCGCCGCGACAGCCAAAGCTAGAATATAATAGGCAACTAGCTGCACTACAGTGAACGCTCCCACAACTTAACCCCCCATAACTTCACAGCTACCATAACTTAACGCGTTACTATGGCAATACGCTCCCATAACTTAACTACCCTTGTCGCGCTTTCTCCCCACTCCAAACTCAGCTGCTGAGCTGTAAAGATTTGACACAGGGCAACATAGCCTCAACTGTCAAATGTTTTTTTTTTCAATTGCGTACGATTTATTAAGCGTTACTATTAATTTCATTGTAATTAATGTGCGTGAAGTGGATAAATAATACGATATCACGATTTTGGTAAAAATAACTGATAGATGGGGCAAGTCACGCCTATTTATAGGACAACATGTTCGAGAAAGTTGTTCTCTCGAAAAAACAGGAATTTTTATTTTCCAGAAAGAACGAAATTTCTGTAGAATATTCGTAAATATCTGCATGTATGATGTATATATATGCAACTTTGTATAATATTTTCTAGAGAAATGTATCTCGCGCGTTCCAACAAACGGATAAATGTATTTTCTGTTCAATTCTTTTCATCTAGAGTTATTAACATAAAATTCTTATCAAACTTCAAAAAATTTGCAAAATATATCGGTCAGATTTTGAAATGTATATATGGCTCTAACACGTAGGTACGAATTTCAGGTTGAATTCCGCGCACTTGTTCTACGCATGCTTCATTAAAAAAGGCAGTACGCATGCGTTGAAACACGAGAGTGGGAGAATTAGGGGAACGTTAAGTTACGGGAGCGTTTCCGGTCCCGAAGCGTTAAGTTGTGGGAGCGTCCACTGTAGTCGAATATTCGTATGTATACATGTATATGAGTCATTCCATGTCAATTTAACGACGTTTTGTCGGTGACCCCCTTTGATTTTCCATTATTTTTTAATATGTTATTACACATGCAAAAAGAAGTATCCATGTACATTTTTAGCTCTCGATCTTAAACCGTACCGAAGTTATTGATTTTTGAAAAAATATTCTTAAAATAATCATAACTTCCACAATAACTAAGATATTCTTGTTTGCTAGGATGTAATTTTTGTTTATTTTTCAATGTACTCTTTGAAAAAAATATCAAAAAATTGATTATATTCAAATCTGTCATTAATAATGATTAATATAATTTATCCGAATAATTAATCGATGTTCACAATGAATCAAAGAGTTTGAATTACGGTGTGAGTGCCTATTAAAACGTCCCGAAGGGACATGTTGACCAACATTCGAAATATATTCGATCATAACGGAATAAATCAAGACAATGATCAAGAATACGGAGCGCGAAGCGCGGGGGGTTTGGGGGGCGAAGCCCTTCAACGAGTACGCGAAGCGTGCTTGTTATCATTTGGTACGCTCGATAAAAATTGAAAGATTTTGATTTTTGCTCGATATTTTTAATGCGAGCTGGAAAATCGATCCAGTTAGAACATAGTTGGCAAGGAGCATTATGTCTGGACAGAATGCCTTAAAAAAAAATCGGGCAATTATGAATTGCATTAAAGCACGGTGAAGCTGTCCGGATGTAAATAAGGATAACTCGCAAACGACGAATCCAATCGGGAGCTCCTTTCGTGAGGAGCTGTAATGGAACACCCGTAAAACGTATGCAATAGAATTGCGAAGATAGGTCTTCTGTAAATTAGTAAAAAAGTTAATTTTTTGTTTTTTTCTCTCGCCCTTTTTTTATTTGTAACAAATTGTTTAGGTAAAGCTGCGGAGCCCACTTATGAAACATTCACCATTGGAAAGGGGACATTTAGACGAAAAGAAAGCACCCCTTGATGTTATCGATAGGACTTTTGATAGGCGAGAAATCAACTATTGTAAACCTGGCCACCGTAATCTGACGCAGCCATAGCCCGTGCCCGTGCGGCACGAAAAGTTGAGCCGACGCCTCTGCGATTACCGAGCATCGGTAACGCAGGCAAGGGATAAACCGCTGCCACTACCCTCGTCTACGTTGCCGTAGCATCGGAAGCTGAATTCAAAAATCGAACATATTATACTTAAGTGTACGTTAAATTCATATTTAAATTTGCAACTTCTGAATAATCAGGAACATGTTCAATTGTTATTTGATATTTGTAAAATTTTAATATTAATATCAATTTGATATTCATTTTTAATATTATTAAATTGTTATTTAATATTAATAAATTCTCTCTTAGACTGATGAACAGGTTTGGAAAATGGCAACAAGTTGGTCTTGGTAGCGCTGATGTTGAAAATCTAATGTTTAAAGAAAAATATTTTGAATAACTTGTACTGGAGAGTTGATAATTTTCGAGTAATAGAGGTATACGGAGCACAGCCTGTGATGCGATAGGCTTTTATTGCCGTGCGAGAAAGAAAAGCTACCCATAGCGGTGCCGCATCGCTCGCACTCGGAGTCCAAGTAATGGTGGGTTATTATTTTATTTGAAGAGTAATTCGGCGCTAGTTTTAATCGATAACCGCAAAACCCTTTCTTTCGTTACAGAACTCTGACCAGCAGAAAAGGAGACCGTTCTCATTTTTCTCGTCCAAGACCTTGACATTTTTTACAGCGCCCGTCCTTTTAAACTCTGGCTGCCTGGCGGGAGTCCTCCAAATCTCCCCAATTATATTTACGCAAAAATATTATCCTCCTTCAATGGAATAAAATACATGGCAAAGCAGCGGCCTTTTTTCTGCAGGTCAGCTTTGTGAAATGAAAGAGAGAACATTTCGATTCTCGATGAAAACGAGGGCTAAGTTCCTTTGTCAATAAATCGACCGAGGAAAAAATTGCTCGAACTTTTGCTCTTACTCAAGAGTTACCAACTCTCGGGTACAAGTTAAAAAAAAATATTTTTCATCAAACATTAAAACTGTAACATTGGCGCTACAAAGATAAACTTGTTACCTATTTCCAAACCCGTTCATCAGTCGAAGGGAAAATTGATTAATATCAATTAACAATTTATTAATAATAAAAATTTATATAAAATTGATTTTAAATTAAAATTAATATTAAAAATTGATTAATATCAAATAACAATTGAACATGTTTCTGATTATTCAGAGGATGCAAATTTAAATATGAATTTAACGCACAGTTAAGTATAATATGTTTGATTGTTTAATTCAGCTTCCGTTCCTTACGGCAACGTACACGAGGGTAGTGGCAGCGGTGTATCCCTTGCCTGCGTTAACGATGCTCGGTAATAGCGGTGGGGGCGGCTCAACTTTTCGTGCCGCACAGCACACGCTATCGCTGCGTCAGATTACGGTGGCCAGGTCTTCAGTCGTTGATTTCTCCCCTATCAAAGGTCCTATCGATAACAACAAGGGGTGCTTTCTTTTTACCTAAATGTCACCTTTCCATCGGTGAATGTTTCATAAGTGGGTTCCGCAGCTTTACCTAAATAATTTGTTAAAAATAAAAAAGAGTGAGAGAAAATGACAAAAAATTAACTTTTTCACTAATTTTCAGCAGACCTATCTTCGCAATTCTATTGCACACGTTTTCAGAGTGTTCCATTACAGCTCCTCACGAAAGAAGCTCCCGATTGGATTCGTCGTTTGCGAGTTATCCTTATTTACATCCGGACAGCTTCACCGTGCTTTAATGCAATTCATAATTGCCCGATTTTTTTTTAAGGCATTCTGTCCAGACATAATGCTCCTTGCCAACTATGTTCTAACTGGATCGATTTTCCAGCTCGCATTAAAAATATCGAGCAAAAATCAAAATCTTTCAATTTTTATCGAGCGTACCAAATGATAACAAGCACGCTTCGCGTACTCGTTGAAGGGCTTCGCCCCCCAAACCCCTTATCCTTATTTCAAAAAATTAACTTTTTCACTAATTTTCAGCAGACCTATCTTCGCAATTCTATTGCACACGTTTTCAGAGTGTTCCATTACAGCTCCTCACGAAAGAAGCTCCCGATTGGATTCGTCGTTTGCGAGTTATCCTTATTTACATCCGGTCAGCTTCACCGTGCTTTAATTCAATTAATAATTGCCCGAAATTTTTTTTAAGCATTTTGTTCAGAAATAATGCCCCTTGCCAACTATGTTCTTGATCGATTTTTCCGCTCGCATTAAAAATATCGAGCAAAAATCAAAATCTTTCAATTTTTCTCGAGCGTACCAAATGATAAAAATGGCCGGCATTTTTTTAATTATTGTCCGTTCGAGCTGATTTTAACGGCATTGAGCGAGGGTGGAAATTTCACGTAAAAAAATATTTGACAGTTTTTTCGTCATGAGTGAATTGGAGTCGGTGAAGCTAAAAAACCGAGTGCGTCACTTCAATTGCACAATAATGTATACGTTATTCGTTATTATCGAATAGGATAAATTGAAGTTCGTCAGCAACTCCCCGTGTAATATTCTTTTTCCGTTCGTTAGAAATCTTTCTGACTTGATTCAATGCTTGCAATATTTTCCCTTTTGGTCCACCTCTCCTGATTCATCACCTTTCTAACCCCTCGCGTGGTATATAACCGGAGACATTTTATTGAGGTTCACTTGTGTCACTATGTCAAAAACACAGGCGAAGTCTCTCCCGCTCTATATAGTTGCGCGCAAGTGCATGGATGTGTAGTTGATAATGCTTCACTTGGATGACCGCCAAAGTCACATACCAACGCGTCTCCTGTAGTCGGTCTTCCAGTACAATATTCAAAATTAAGATTTCACGGTCGATATAAAGTTCAAAAACTTACCGTTTAGTGTGGTCATGTGAAGTTCCTTCAATATGAATGGGACCTTGAGAAATGTAACTGCACCCCATTGAGATTCTTTCACCGTTCCGGTAACGTTGTGCAAGCACATTAAACAAGCTCGCATGATCTCACTGTAAAGCCTTGCATTTGTGTATCCCTTGAGTCGTTGAATCATGAGTAATTGATTAACGAAAACAGCCGTCTCAGTGCTAGGATTCAGAAGTACCTGAATCGCTAATAATGGCTGCAGACAGTACGTTACTGACTCCATAGGAAAACTTGTACTTGGTGCTACGCTCTCGATTTCGAGATTTGATAATTTCTTTATGGATTCCTCGATGGTTGACATTGGTTTTAAATTATTGTTCATTTGGTGAAACGTCTCAATATCCAGGCACTTTTTTAATACGTCCAAATACAGTTCTGTAGACAAAAAAAATAATAATTGCTAAGCGCAAGCATAGGGATATTTTGTTTACATGCGCCTTTTCAAAAAAAGATGTATTATAAGAAAAATCCAGAATACCATGCCGTAACATTTGATTTTTACAATATCGCAAGTCATATTCAACTAAGAACATTATTTTAAAGCATTTTTGCGCAGATGCTAAGAGAAAATTCGAACAGCTATGTCTAATTCAGTCAATAAAATTCGCGCAGAACTGCAAAGTTTCTACTAGTTGATTCAAACTTTAAAAGAGACTCAAACTTTCAATACAGCATAAGTTAGGCAGCAGAAATATTTTATTATATTTTTTTCTCTGCATTTCTACCTGATATCAAGCTAACGTCTTGATGTAGATCGGCTTCTCAGTGACGGATCTGTCACATTATTGTCGAGAATGTAAATATGCAGTACAGCGGTATACACGTTACAAATACACTGCTTGTGCATGTATATATCACCGATGTATATCTGAAGCGTGTCACCTCCATATTCTCATTTTCGATAAAACTACGGGACCGGGATTCAAATTGTGAACCTCCCAATGCTCTTGTTCGGAGGGAAGCGCGCTAGCTATTGCACCAGAGCACGGTGATATGTGATGGTATTTATAATTGAATTTGCTGTAAATCTATAACATAGTCTAGAGTTTATGACTTTTATTTTTAAAAAATGTCGGTGCTCGACAGGGTTGCAAATAATGCATTAAAAAAATAATTGGATTAACATTGGGATTAAAAATAATTTTGTTCCGTCCCATAAGAGCGACGGATTATTTTTCTGTGTGTAATATTTTTACTTTTAATTTTACTTCGACTTAATATTTTCAAACTTTATTATGTAGCAGATGTTTCTCGAATAGAAACAGCAATAATCGGACTTTCCCTTAATCCTGCAAATCTCAAGAAGCGCTGCAATCAGCCATTTCCAATCTTTTTCCCTTCATAAACTATTTCTGTCCTTCGCCTCGGTTTTCAAAAGAAACAAAAATAAAGGCAACACATTTTTCGTTGATCACAATTTCCTCTTTCGGTTTTTCCACGAGTAAATTTCCCACTCTCTGAATCTATCCTTTTTCTTCCATTCAAAAGGTATTCGTATTTTTCTCGATATTCATTTTCTAATCCCCAATCACGAGACGGCGAGCGAGCATTTTTAATCCTTTTTATTACCTTCTGACCCTTTTTTGTCCGCGCTCCGCGGTCAATCCTCGGCGTCCCTAGCAATGGGCGTCATCGCGAAAAATCATTTCCATATTTTTCCCAATTTTCCACCAATCGGATAACTCTCCCTTCTTTCTATTTTTCTTCCTAGCCTTAATTTCTTCAACCAATTACATTCCTTCACTATAGTTTGTGCCGCTCCTCAACGTTAACGAGGAGCGCTCAAAAATATCAATCATCAGTCTTCGCTCGACATCCGTTCAGGGGGTACAAGCCACCATAGTAAATGTTGAGGCAAAGTTTGCGCTGGTGGCGCTCGTAGTAGACGGTTAGAGAACTAATGCGTATGACATATATATATGCGTATGACATATATATATACAGATTTACCCCCTCTCCACGGCCCCCGAAGCAGGTTCATTATTATTATTATTATTTCATTTCAAATGTCCCAGGATACAAAAATATAATAAAAATGCCAGTATATTCGTGTTTTAATATATTTCAAATATTTTGTATAATTATTCATCTCAATATATGATTATTTACAACATTCATATTTACACATCGAAATATTTAACAAGCTTTTAGATAAAAAAAACGCGCTTAAAAATTCTTTTTCTATTCGCGTATCGCATAAAATTAATCAGTTATAACTTTGCAAAGTTTTAGCTGCACAATCGGTTTTTACATTACATATTTGACAAGCTTTCATGTTATAAACCAACTTAAAAATTGTGTTTCTATTCGCGTATAACATAAAATTATTCAGCTATAACTTTGCAAAGTTTTAACCGCACAACCATTGTTTACATCAAATATTTAACGAGCTTTTATACGGAAAATAAACTTAACAAATATTTTTCTCTTCGCGGATCGCATAAAATTAATCAGTCAGAACTTTGCAAAGTTTTAGCTGCACAATCAGTTTTTACATTACATATTTCACAAGCTGTCATGTTATAAACAAACTGAAAAATTGTTTTTCTATTCGCGTATCACATAAAATTATTCAGCTATAACTTTGCAAAGCTTTAACCGCACAACTAGTGTTTACATGAAATATTTGACGAGCTTTTATGTGTAAAACAAACTTAAAAAATCTTTTTCTATTCGGGTATAACATAAAATTAATCAGTTAGAACTTTGCAAAGTTTTAGCTGCATAATCGGTTTTTACATCACATATTTGACAAGCTTTCATGTTATAAAAAAACTTAAACATTGTTTTTCTATTCGCGCATCACATAAAATTATTCAGCTATAACTTTACAAAGCTTTAACCGCACAACCAGTGTTTACATTAAATATTTGACGAGCTTTTATATGTAAAACAAACTTAAAAAATCTTTTTCTATTCACGTATCACATAAAATTAATCTGTCAGAACTTTGCAAAGTTTCAGCTGCACAATCGGTTTTTACATCACATATTTGACAAGCTTTCATGTTATAAAGAAACTTAAAAATTGTTTTTCTATTCGCGTATAATATAAAATTATTCAGCTATAACTTTGCAAAGCTTCAACCGCATAACCACTGTTTACATTAAATATTTGACGAGCTTTTATATGTAAAACAAACTAAACTAAACTAAACTAAAATCTTTTTCTATTCGGGTGTCACATAAAATTAATCAGCTATAACTTCGCAAAGTTTTAACCGTACAACCAGCATTTACATCAAATATTTAACGAGCTTTTATATATAAAACAATATTAACATTTTTCGCCAACATATATTTTTGTTCAAAGTGAACCGAACACAAATGTCGATTTGTCACATGCCCCGGAGAAACATTCAGCAGCTTAGGATTCCCACTTGCAGCAAGCCACTTTAAAAACTGATCAGACTCAGTCATGGGATTTGGGAATTTGAAGAAGCATGTAGCCTCCGACGAACATCCCGCTATCAAACACTTCCTCGACATAGCTGTTACAAACAACAAGTAGAAAGGATTTTTTTAGATTCATAATTCTTATAAAAATAGTGCAGTCCACCTTCAATATTATATATTTGCTTAAATTAACAAATGTTCGGTTGAGAATTCAACTTGAGATCAAAATACGAGAAGAGGTTAGGTTAATAACAAAACGAGATATATTTACCTTGCTTCGGTGAAGATAAAAAATGATTATTAAAAGGATCGCCCAATACAATGCACTCGACTTTTCTGCAAGCTGCACAATATATTTGCAAAAAGATAACAAAAAACAGTCCAAAAAACACACCCGAGCGCACTATGAAGACGCGCAACACGCAACAAACCAAGATGGCGGAAATTGCGTTGCCATGGATACCATGGGTGAGTGCCGTGAGTGCGTGCGAGCGAGATGGAAAATCGACGCAATGGCTTATGGGTAGCGACACTAGCGCTCCTAGTAGACGGTTAAGGCAAAACTTTGCCTCACTCATCCCCATCTGTGCTTGGACCCCCTGCATCCGTTGGGACTCAACAACTTGAGTCTTCCCATCGAGTTCAAACCTTCATACATCCCTCTTAAATATCGCGTCTATGCTCCATTGATCTGCCTAAGATTCATCGGACTGAGAATAACTGCCTTGAACTCCGCAACTCGCCCGATAGTTGCAAGTCATTGCCAGTAATATTTAAGTGCGCGATTCGGCACGTCTATGCTCCGTTGATCTGCCCAAGATTCATCGGACTTAGAACAACTGCCTCGAGCTCTGCAACTCGCTCGATAGTTGCAAGTCATTGCCAGTTTATTTAAGTGCGCGATTTGTATCAACAAACATTTCAACTTTCAAACATTTATCGTTCACTTTGTAATTTTATATTATCATTGTAATTTTTGGTTATTAAATATGTTATTCTTTTTAGAAATGGCTGTTTTCTATTAATTTGAGAAACAGCAGTTTGCGCGTATTTGGTGTCGTTTTCTATCTTTCAACAGTGTCGGGATTTACGACCCACGCTGACTCTAATCTATAAGAGTCGCATCGAAGTCCGCACAGCGTACAAATTTTTTATTTTTCAATCCCGACATAGCGAATTTAAAAATAATTTTTTATTTCTTGATTCCAAGATTGGGATTTGAAAATAATTTTTTATTTTTTAATCCCGAAATTGCGGATTAAAAAATATTTTTTAAATTTTTAATCCCAACATTGGGATTAAAAAATAATTTTTTATTTTTAATCCTAACATTGGGATTGAAAAATAATTTTTTAACTTTTAATCCCACGATTGGGATTAAAAGATAATTTTTTAGTTTTTAACCCCATCTACTCCAATAACAATTTATTTTTAATTTTATATTGGGGAGTAAGGAATAAAAATATTTAAAATAATAATAATTATTATTATTATATCAACAATTACAATAAATTCTTGTTATTATTATTAATTGAAGGATTCAAATTTCAAATTTTTTCGCGCTTTTACTTTGTATTCCGCACATCGTTATTGAATTTTGAAAAAATATTCTTAGAATAATCATAAGTTCTCCGATAACCAAGATATTCTAACTTGCTAAGAGGACATTTTTTTTGTTTTTGAATGGACTTTTTTGAAAAACTATCGGAAATGAAGAAAAAATAAATGTTAACCCTTGAAGGCCCGACTTTTTTAAAGTAACGAAATTTTCGTCACATTCTGTAATGAGGGATTTTCGAGGTCGCTCGCCAGGTAACACACATGTCAAAATGATACCTAAAAGTAATCGTTTTTAGGTTGCCTTTTGGATATAACTAAAAGATAATTGGAAGTTACTTGTAATTGGATATCAATTTATGGTTGCCTTAAAGGTGGCTTTTTAAGGTTATCGAAACGACTAATCAAAATAGTTATCCAAATGATATCTTATTGTGAAGTCCAAAAGATGACTATTTAAAGATATCGAAAAGTTGTCAATTTATTGCTAACTAATGTATCTGTTAAAAAGTTGTCCAAAGGATGTCTTTTGGCGCATTCTTAATGTTGGCATTTTGGAGGTTGGCAATGCGTTGTCTAGAAGTTGTCATCCAATGGCCTAATCCAAATGTCATCGAAAAGGTGACATTTAACAGATCACTTTAGACAACGAATTCAGACGTACATAGAAGCACAGTTCCTATACCTTCGGACGAACTGGGGTACTGGCGTTAGTTCTGTACCCCAGTGGCTAGAGGCGCTAACAGCGTATGCGTGTATTGTACACCAACGGCTCACTGATGTAACACATACATGTTTTTCCGATCACAGCGCCTCTAGCGACAGTTCCTGTCCGAGAATACTTGTCTCGGATCGAAACATAGGAACTGTGCTTCTATGTACGTCTGAATTCATTGCTTTAGACAAGTGGTAACCTTTGTTATTATTAATACACTTCGTGTGTGCCAAAATTTATATTTTGGATATATAATCGCAAAAAGTTGTGCGTTGATTGTTAAATATTTCTGCAGGGTCCTAAGTATATATGTAGTGTATTTTTATAATGTTAAAAAATTCTCATTTCATACAAATGTGTCGTGTACTTATTTTTTTAGGTTACGTAGTGTCAACGATTCCCGGCATTTTTCGTGTATAATTTCTTCGTTCAAGAGGAATAACCGGGAGGTAAAGTTTGATAGATCTATTGAATTTTACGTACCGGTTATTCCACCTGAACGACGAAATAATAAGTGAAAAATGCCGGGAATCGTTGACGCGACGTAACCTCAAAAAATAAGTACACGACACATTTGTATGCAATATATGCGCTTCTCATACATCCCAAATGAGACATCTTTCGGATGTCATTAAGTTGACTGTTTATCGACCTTTTTCATCCTTTTTGGACGTCTTTATGACAACTTATCGATAACGTTAGGATTGCGATATTTGGTGCCTTTATGACACCTTTTTGGTGACGTTTGGGTTCCGACATTTGATGCCTTTAATTAAGCTATATTTTAGTCATCGCAATTCGATAACATTTAGATGCCGTATTGATAACCGAAATATATCTAAAAGTGATCATTCGGCCACCCATGAAGTTATCTGCCGGGCGGACATAAGTTATCAATTTGGGATTCCGAAAGGCATCTTTTTGGCCATCCAAAAAGGTATCCTTGACTTATTTTGGACCCCTTTTGGATTACAATAAGATGTCATATTGCTACCTGGGTCATTAAGAATCCGAGGTCAGATTTTCAAAATTTTCAAAATGTCAGATTTTCAATGTCAGATTTTCAAAATTCAAAATGGCGGATTCAATATGGCGGACGACTTTTTAAAAATCGATCCGTTTGACCTGAAACTTGTTACTCGGAGGTTTTCGGGGACGCTGATTACGAATCCGATGTCAAATCTTCAAAATTTTCAAAATTCAAAATGGCGGATCTAATATGGCAGACGACTTTTTTTAAAATCGATCCAATTGACCTGAAACTTGTTACTCGAGGGTTTTCGGAGTCACTGATTACGAATCCAATGTCAGATTTTTAAAATTCAAAATGTCGGATTCAATATGGCGGACGACTTTGTAAAAATCGGATCATTTGGCCTGAAACTTGTTACTCAGGGGTTTTCGAGGGCGCTGATTATGATTTTGATGTTAGTTTTCCGAAATTCAAAATGGCACATCCAAATTTTTGAAAAATAAACACCAGACTTGTGAACAGTGACCCCGGAAAAGTTTGAGTGGTCATTTTCTGGAGCGGAAGTGAACCCAGTGGACACAGTAATGTTGCAGCAATGTAACGGCAATGTTACCGTTTGTAACATGTTACATTACATGGACGTTACATGTCAGTTACATGTATTGTAGGTTACAATTTCCTACTCAACAATATAACATTGTTATATAACAGTTATGTAACTGTATTACCCTACCATAACTAGAATTAATTGTTGTTAAACATGTGATAAAAAATATATAGCTGTTTCAAAATAATGTAATATGCATAGTTTACCGGCCTCAAAGAAATCCTCAAAAAAAAAAAATCTACACGAATTGTCCGATCTAATTTTTTCTCAAAGACTGGGAATCGAAGCCTCGACCCTACCTACTATCCTTCCTATCTACTTACACGCTACCTATTACGCTATCGACAACTTATGAATTCCCTCTATTTGTATAATATATGAATGCTGGAGTGCCGCAAAAATAATAGTAGTATAATAATAATAGTACAATAATAATAATAATAATAATAATGATATATGCATTAGAATTAGAATGAGCAATCAACCATGGAAGTTGGTTTTTTTATTTGCGAATTCGAATCCCCTGACCCCTCATAAGTTATGTAAACTTTATTTCAGAATACCAGAACCCTCAGAAATTAAATGACCTCTCATAACTTATGCAAACCCTCAAAACTGGTTTGAATAAAGCCGCGACCTCTCATAAGTTAAGTGACCTCTCATAACTTAATTTCAGGGCCGCTGGACCCTCATTTTCTATGTGAACTCTCAAAACTTTATTTCGAAATACCTGACCCCTCATAACTTAAGTGACCCCTCATACCTTAATTTCGTGACCCCTGACCCCTTGTAGGTTTTGTAAAGCCGCGAAACTCAATTCCAGGGTCCTCCCCCTCATACACAAGTTGAGTGTCCCTTCATACCTTAATTTCAGAGCCCCTGACCCCTCATAAGTTATGTGAATTCTCAAAACTGTATTCCAGAATACCTGACCCCTCATAACTTAAGTTATCTCTCATCCATCCATCAATCTATCCATCCATCCATCCAATGACCCACCCATCCGTCCGTCCGTCCATCCATCCATCCATCCATCCATTCATTCATTTTTAGGGTTCCGTACCTCCAAAGGAAAAACGGAACCCTTATTGGATCACTTTGTTGTCCGTCCGTCCGTCTGTCTGTCACCGCCCTTTATCTTGGGAACGCGGGGAGGTATCGAGTTGAAATTAAAACCATATACTCAGGTCTACAGTCCCTTGAAGCTGTGAAAAAATCAAATTTCTAAGTTAACCTAAAAAAAAGATACGGCCGTTTATGCTGCAAAAAACGTATATTTCGACACTCTCAAGGGAATCAAAATTTATAGGGTATTTTTCGTTGACCCAGAACTATGAAATTTGGCAAGTAATACTGTCTTATACTACAAGTTAGGGAAAAATCTGAAAACTATAAATTTCTCATTAAATCATAAAAAACATAGTCTTTATTTAAAGTACGTAATCAATCATTCGTACGGGACCCTCGGTGGGCGAGTCCGATTCGCACTTGTCCGGTTTATATATTTATTTAAAAGATTAATTTTTAATTAATTTATTTTTTTAATTAATTTTTTATCCCAACATTGGGATTAAATTTTTGATCCCGACATTGGGATTAAATTTTTAAACCCGACATTGCGGATTAAAAAATGATTTCTTATTTTTTAATCCCGACATTGCGGATTAAAAAATAATTTTTCATTTTTTAATCCCAAGATTGGGATTAAAAAATTATTTTTTATTTTTTAATCCCGATATTGCGGATCAAAAAATAATTATTTATTTTTTTAGTTTTTAATTAAAATTTTTTGAATTAAAAATTTCGCAACCCTAGTGCTCGATCTAACGAAATAGTACATTACGAGTGCGGAAAACGACGAATGCCATCGCGCCCGAAGTTGTTGCATGAGCTGAAGGTTGATGGTGCATTTCACACGAGTACGAGTGTGATTTGCAGCACGAGCCGAAGGCGATCCGTGCGATTTTTATAAGCGGGGACGTATTGAGTTTTTGTGTTCGCCACTAGATTAACACGTAAGAAATCCAATAGAGAACTTGCATGTTAGTATTTATAAATAGAAAAAAAATTCTACACGAAAAAGTTTCTATTAAAATTTATGATAATTTTATTTTTCCGATAGAGGCACATTGAGTTCGGTTGAATTGAATAAATTTAATGTACACTGGACTGCCAGTATAACGAACAGAACGGGAGTTTATAGCCTCCATTTTGTTCGTTACGGAACAATACTGCGCCATAAAACTGCGATAACTGCCAGTTTATTTCATGTATTTAACAGGTATTATTCAACATTCAACTGAAGCCCAGTCGAGGAAACTGGCCGTTTATCCTAGGTACCCATTTTTCGAAAATATGAAAAACCATGTTTTTCGCAATCTTGAATATCTCCAAGGATCGTGTGGTTAAAAATTTTCTACGATGCGCCGATTCGAAGCAAACATATAAGTTGTCAAACGCTGCCATACAGAGTTCTGTCCGTTGTATAGAAAAATTATTATCTCCCTCCAACCGTCAAAATTGGATTTTTTACGAGTTAATCAAATGGCGATTAAAAAACTCAATGAGTCACCGCTTAAAAAAATCGCACGGCGATTTCCTTTCACGAGGTTCAATATTATGCTATAAACTATGGTTTCATGAAGTAGATCGAAAAAAAATAAAGGCTTTTTTGAGGCAGTTTGATATCGACACTATATATTCATTGATAAAATGTACTACTACTTAAGGGGGAATATACACCTGGCAGGGTCCAAAAAATCGACTTTTTAATTTTTAAACTTTCTTAAAGTTTGGGTTCTCAAAATTTCAAGTAAAAATTCACAAAAATGACAAAGTTATAGCCCAAAGATTATATGCGTTTGTTGCGCACTTGCACGTGAAGATCCTTGGGGACCGACAGTGGAATTTTCCACGTGCTTTTTCGAAATGCTCACTCACTGCCGGCTGAACGGAAAGCACAGCAATATTGGTCCCAGGATAGCTCGACGTGTTATCTCGTTTAACTGGCAAGTAAGTGCTTAATTTTTTAAGATGCATTGAGTTCGATTCAAAGTTCAAAGTTCCGTGAAATAGCATTCTCGAAGGTACCCTACGTTCGTCGAAATTAACTTACCTTTATCATCGTGTTTTGCGAGATACATCATAGCGCATAAAAAATCCGAACTCAGCATCTGCTTGAGGATGCTAGCGGGTTTGTCCATAAGTTCGGCAGCTTGTGATGGCATGGAAGTGTTCTGTGGTAGTTTGGAAACGGCGTACAGATAGCATTGAAGTAACCATTGAACTATGGAGAGAACTGATGCCGCAAGGAGATCTTCTTCTGGTTTTCCACGACACGTTATTCCCACATGTATAGTTTCCAAAAACTCCAAGAGACATAGTATGCAGTGTGGTTTGTGAAATGCATCATATTTGCTTATGCGTTGGAGTACAGCTGCGTATGATACTAACTGAAACGAGTGATCATTTTGTCAATTTTATAACAATATCGAACAGCAATTCTCTGATGAATACACAACTAATTTTATATTCTTAATCCAAGATGGTCATATGGGGTGTGACACACCCCACGCCATTTTCGAGCTCGGATTTCGACCTTTAAATCCCGGAAACCGACGCTGTTACCCCCACCTCGAGTTAGATTAAACCTTCCACTTTAGGCCCAAGTAGTGGGGACTAGATTCGGCTCTTTAGTGTAGCTCCTGCAGTCGCCCGACGAAACAAGCGACCGAAAATTCATAAGAAATAAAAAAAACTTTTTAGAAAACCCACAAAAACTAATATAGTCACCAGAAAGAGAACCCTTTCAGGAATCAAACCCTGCTTGAATTTTGTCGATATGTCAAAAAACCAAAATACAGCATTTCTTGTAAAAAAAAATAGTATTTTCCAGATTTTGTTTCACGATTTTTTTTAACATACTTAAAACTGAAAATTTCGTTACATTCTTGGATAGGTTAATAGAGAAACGTTTGAAATATGTTCTCAATTTTTTGTGGGCTTCCGGAATAATTCTACGAAATTCTACAGCGCTTCACAATGCTTGGGGTGTCACACCCCATGTGAGCACCACTTTTCATGGGGTGTGACCGTCTTGGGTTAAGATTGACAAAATGAAATTTTTTAATTATTGCAGACCAGCTGTGCAATCAGGGGCCTTTTATTTATACGTCGATAAAGGATAAGTATAATGAAGGCCATTTTTTGTTTAACACGGAGTATGGCGAGGAAAATTAATAAATTTGGATTAAAAATGCATGACTTCTTGCAAGAGCAGATTTGACTTTTAATGAATAAGATTCTGTCCGGAACCTTCTCATTTTTTCAACAATATAATATAAATGAAAATTACTAATTGCACAAACCTGTGAACTCAGCGAGTGCTTCAGATATGATAAGACAAGCTGGTTTGGGCCAGGTCCAACTAACGCCTGCTGAAGAATACAATCAGCCAGATTATATACATCTCCACTGACACCCCTTGGCAATATCTAGAAAAAACATATAAAGACCATCCCTTTTAAGTTATATACTTTTAAAACTTTTTTTTTGTGACCACGAAAGCTTACAGTTTTGATATTGATCCCCCACTGTAAATCGCTCCACCTCTCCCGCCATGCACGCAACAAAAGCGCCTTCAAGCTGCTAGTCTTGCTGGTCACTTTCGTCTCCATGGTTGATATTAAATTACACATTACTGACTTCCGCAGATTGATCCTGAAACAGTCATCTTTCATATAAAACTTGTTCCTGTCACTAAACCTCTAGTAATCGACTTAACCCTAATTGGTGACATAGGATGAAATTCACCCCAGCCGTTTTTCGAGCTCCGCGTAGACCCCCATAATTTTCAAAATAGGGCTCGTAGCGTCATTTACCATTAACTCATAATAGTAACTATAATTTAAAGCAGTTGGCGTGGCTTGGGAGCCATCAGTGTGTATCTGGGGTTCGTGAGAAGCCCTTTTTGGCGCTTTCAATCTTCAAGATAACAATATTTTTTCGAAGGGACAGTATTGGAATAATTTTTTTATTTAAATATAAGGTTTTCGGAATATATTCTCTGAATATTATTGCTCAATATCGAGCGTGTAAAAAAATACTATTTTTTTCGCTCGAAAGTGACGAAAAATGTTATTTTGAAAAAACGATGGAATGTGAATGTGTGTGCACGCACGCGTGCGTTTATTGCGTATAAGCTGAGCTCCACGTCTTTTTCATTTACCACAAATTTTGAAAAATTTCTTTGAAGTATACCAATTTTCTACACCTTTAATGTTTTTAAAAAAAGGGGGGTAGTTATTCTCGCTTCTGCAAATTTTATAATATCGGGCTAAAAAAATAAATACTAATAGCTTGACTGATAAAGATTGTGGGTATTGATTTTCATGAGAAGACCTCGGGAAGATCAGATATTAGTACGATTGTCATTCAAAAATCGATGAAAAACGTCGTGTAATCCAGCCACTGAACTTGCGAAGCAAAGGCTGTTATTTTTTTCGGACAGTGAGAAGGAGGTGGACAAAAAAAACAAGGCCCGAAAGAAGCCCTGGCTGCACGAAAAAAACAAGATTAATCTTAAGTACGTTCAATCGCTCTAGTTTTGCATCTGTCATGATGCCACGCTTAAAATTTTTCTATGGATAGTGTAGTAGATGATTTGATCGCTCTTTCGTACGCAAATTTCACGATACAAAATTATCGTTTGACATTTTCACACAAGTAATCTAGGGAATGTAAACAAATTTTGCTAATTCGATATCTGCATCCCTTTCTCATCATTTTTTCGTATTTACCACGCTTTCGTTATGTAAAAGACAAATTGTTAAAACTCCTTACTCAAAGAAGATAATTTTCCAATGCGGAATTTGCTAATGCAACGTGATCTCACGTAGAGAATATTGCTTATCCACAATATGTTTTCGCTGTTTAATAAGAACCAATCCCATACGGTAGTGAAGATGTACATGACAAAATAAAATTTTCAAAACCATGAGGAAGTTCAGGAGCTATTTATTTTTTAACTTGGAACTAAATGTAAACAAACTTCTCAAAGTACATGGATCAAGCAGCATCATCATAAATAAAGCGCACATTGATATGCACAAGGACAGTTTCTAAGAAATTCCGCCCAAATAACAGATGAAAATTGCAATTTTCGTATCGTTGCGATATCTCGGAATATAATATTTCGTGAGTACACGAAATCTCTCACGATTATGGCACCCTCGATAAATCACAAATCTCGCGACCGAGACTTAACGCACTGCATTCCGAGAAAAACTCAGGAGCGTACGCGTGTTGCTTACATTGTATATGGCGCATTATACACTACTGGAAACAATTAAGGGGTCAAAAAAATTCCCGAAATTTTCAGTGGTTTTTAAAAAGACTGTATCTCAGTGAAACATGGTCGTACCCAGGTCTAAAAAAAATAATTTTTTTTTATACCTCGGTCGAAAGTACGTACATCCGGCATCAATTTCGATGCAGAAAGACCGAGATTCTTGCATTGGTAAAACAAAGGAGTGACGGCGGAAGCAAAAACTTTTTTCACGCAAAGCTGTACGTGAGACTCCCGCAACTGTCACCGGTGACGTGTTTCTAACCATTTTTTTCTCTGACGTCAAAGCTGCTCTTTCGTTAGTTAGAATCAGTATTGTGAGGAAAAATAATGAACCGCACGGTCTCAACTGACGAATCCATGGACGAGGAAGAGGTATTCAGAGATTTCGATGCAGAGGCGGAATTGATCATGCAGACGGAAACGTTACCGAAAAAGTCTGCTGATCGATACAAGCTTGTCTACGAGAATTATAAAAAAGGGCAGATGGAGCATGAAAGTTCTCTGTCAAGCTCGGAAGAAACGGATTTGATCGTCTATTTTAAAGATTTAACAAAAAAGCTGAAACCATCAACTCTATGGAGCATTTGGTCGATGTTGAGAAAAACATTGAATACAAAAGACAACATTGACATTAACAGATTTCAAAAATTAAAAAGTTTGCAATGAAATCCTCCATGAATAATATAATAATTGTATCGGTCCATTATTTATACTTGTTCCGTTATTTATAACCTGAAATAAAAAAATGGCATAAGTTTGAACTCATTATTGTTGTTTTTTCACACTCATTATATTTGCTTTTTTTTATTGACGCCTGCCCCCGACCAGCTAGCACTCGCTTCGCTCGTGCCGCAAATGTCGGGGCAGGCATCAAAACATGAATCTATCGTACTTAATTGTACTTTATTACCGTATTTTCGACCGGCTGTAAGGAAAAATACATAGTATACACCACACGGGCAGAAGTTTGAGAGCTCTGAACTGCGCAACATGATGGCCCTCGGCTTCGCCTCGGGCATCATGATGCGCAGTGCAGGAATCTCAAACTTTCTGCCCTTGTGGTGTAATATACTATTGAAGCTTCTAGTGTCTAGTTATGAGATCTTTCAGCGAAAACTTTTTCGTAGCTACAGATTTCACGCAATCCTAAGAAATAGTGTGAAAAAAAATGTTGCAAATTTTGTTACCCTTTTCTGGCTGAGAAAAAAAATGTCCAGCTAAACCATTGCATAGATCCGATAGCTTGTTTATTCAGCTTCGATTTGCTTTTTTAAGATCTCGTTGCGATCATCCTTCGCTGAGATATCGGACTTTTAATGAAAAAAGATCCTTTTGTCTTTGACCATGGATATCTCAGCGACCAATAACCGCACAGAAAATAAAAGGGGGGTTTCGAAAACTTAAATTAATGCTCTACAAGGATTGGCGATGGTTTTTTGAAAACAAAAATAAATTCATCCTTGACATGAATTTGAAAAAAAAAACAGGAAAAAAGGGCTATTAATGGATTTGTAGAAGATCAATGGGTAAATAAAAAATATCGATAAAATGTTAATCGTGTAAAGTTTCAATTTCATCTAATTAACGGTTTTTCTGTTTCAAACAATCGAATTTTTGAAAAAAATTGAAAAAAATACCGATAAAATGTTATGCGTGTAAAGTTTCAATTTCATCTAATTAACGGTTTTTCTGTTTCAAACGATCAAATTTTTGAAAAAAATTCAAGGGTCATACTTATTGCCTCTAAACACTTCATAATCATTATTAACCCGCCGCTCTCGAACTGGGACGTGTATGTCCAGAGCGAAATTTCACTTGGTGATTTCCCGAGAACGGGCGAAGGGCGGGACTTGCCCCCCTCTCTAAAAAAAACTTAGTATAGGAAAGGTCCTACACCCGTAGTTTGGCCGTCCTGTGCCAGTTAGTGTACGAGCTCATACGAGCTATGAGCGAGTAAGTTTTGAGAGCAGACACAAAAGACCCAGTGAGACCGGCGAGGTAGAAAAAACTGGTTTTAAGAAAATCGTGTTTTCGATTCAGGACACGTCAGACAGTATGCGGACGTATGTAAAAAAAATATTTTAATTTTCAGATTTTTTCAACTACAAAGAAAGGCCGAACCACTTATTAAATTGCAGGTGAATATACCGTTGACGCTGCTTATGAATCGATGCATGGAGAATTTCGGATGAGTAAAACGTCGCCAAAATTCAAGGATGGCGGGAAAGAAGGAATGCACAGTCGCCCGCGTCTGGGAGTCTTGAGAGAGTGGAACAAACCCCTCGGGGAATATCGAAAGAGACCCGCAATGATTAGGCTGAATTGAGTGATTATTTGGGATTGACATGTTGTGTTACGTACGAACGTAACGGGAGAGAATTATCTCTCCCACTCACTTACCGTGATTAAATTTTTGGGTTGCCTTACCTCGTCCTATACAGGCCCGTTCCCGTCGCGAGATGGGTGATCGTTTGAGTTATGACTTTAATGTCAAAATAAAACATGAAAAATCAGTTACAAATATCTCTAACTTTATTAGTCATAGAAACCTTTGAGAAAAGTGAGTGAGATACAAAAACAATGTGTATAAGGTTCCGCACGCAACTATCCTATATGGCTAAACTAATTTCCACACACACACACACGCACGCACACACACACACACACGCGCACGCACGCACGCACCCACGCGCACACACACACGCGCGCGCATTCACCAATTCGCTCACCCTTAATGATATATGTATTTCATAGATTCCTTTGATGGATTGTCGGGTTGTTTGAATCAGCCTCCAATCCAATATTGATTTATTGTCACAATCACAATTTTAGCAGTCACTAACAGTTTGCATAAATTTTATATGATTTTACGGGTGCTCCAGACACAAGAACCCACTGTGCGGTACCTATCCCGCCTACACGCAGATAGGGTTTACAACGCGGCGCGAAGGATGAAGCAAAGCGACCCGGAGTTCGAGATCCTGGTGTTGACTCTACCGAGTTTTATCTGAGACGAATTTCTTCCTCGCCTCGAAAGAAAGATTTTTCCTCTCTCGGGCGATCGAGGAGTCAGTTCTTGGGTTTTTTCCGAGACTTCAAATTTCAAATCCACGTGCAAAACTCCTGACATGGCAGTCTTGCACGCGCGTAAATCCAGGGACTCTGCCGCTCTCACGATCGCGAACTGTAGCATCGCCGAGTAACTCGAACGAGGCGACAGTTTGCGAGTTGCAAGTTTTATATTATGTCTATTGTAACGGATATTCCCTTCTTTGAAATCAAGCGTGAGCGCATCGTGAGAGTGCAACGCGATATTAAATAAAAATGCTATTTCAGGTCCACCAAAAATATGCAGGAATTATTATTAAGATGAATTGAAATAATTATGAAAAATGTCACTATACTTCGAAAATGTCAGGATGTAACAGTTGCAAAGAAGAATATCAAGGGACATCCCCGTTGTTGCAGCTAGCGGTAAACCCGATTCTCCTTGCACTTCTGTAAATGCAAGATTTTTTTACCAACTTTCAGTTCGGTCATTTCGGCTTTTGAAATTATTAGCGTTCAGTTTAGTCCACCGTGGTGCGATTTTTGTTCAATTTATTAGCGTGATGGCGTCAAATAATTATAACAAGTGTTTAATACAAAAGAATTATGGTACATTTATTCTGATCGAAGATTCACTTCATCTTAGTGCTGAAAGGACACTTTCGCTAAGAATAGGAGTAATTTTGAACAGTAAAGTTATCGTTCCCTGCGATAACGGAAGTAGCATAAAAAGATTTCGGCTCAATTTTAATAAGCATTTTTTGTCATAAATGAGCGAGTATCTAAAAAATAAATTGAACAGAAAAATAGCATATGGAAAGCAGAATATTTTGGTGCTATTCAAATGTAGTTCCAACATGGTGGGGGTGATATCCTTACCAACCTCTGTTAACCAACAAGCATAGTTTCTTGGTATGTGCGACCATCGATCGGTAAACACAGTAACTTTCTCTACGGAGTCTTCAAGAAATAAAAACAGGGACTCTGACGGTTCATATGATAGCTCCTCCCTCTCTCTCTCTCTCTCTCTCTCTCTTTCTCTGGGGGACTAGGATTTCCCCCTAATGGTCTAAAATGGATTTTCTCTTATCTCACAGGCAGAAGTCAAGCCATCCCTAACAACTGTGGTGGGCGTTTCAGCTGGCTTGAAACAACAGGTGTTCCTCAGGGATCTGTTCTCGGTCATCTTTTATTCTCTTTCTTTATTAATGACATCGGTTCTGTACTCAACTATGCGCGACTCATGATTTTTGTTGATGACACGCAAATCTACCTCCGCTCTCTCCTTTCTAAACTCACTGAGGGACTCGCTCGCATCTCGCAAGATGTTCTGGCGATTGCTCGATACTCCCAAGATAATAGTCTTCAACTTAATCTTGCTAAGTCAAAAATACTTATTCGGGGTAGCAGGGGATTTGTTAGTCAAATTGATTTTGCTTCGCTTCCACCCATCATGGTAAATGGGACTGCTCTCCGTTAGGGATATTCGATATACATCGATGCATCGAATTCACTCGATGTTTACAGTACGATGCATCGAATCGAACCGAGGTTTTGAAAAACTGTAGATTTACTCGATGTATCGATGTATTTTCAAAAAACATCGAATCAATGATAACAAGCTAATGATTATGACTTGGATGCTTTAAGCGCTATGAGCGCCACATCCTGTAGCATTTTATATATCGGTGAATATCTATACATTGTTAGTTATCACCCCGACCACAGTGAGCGCTGCGTGTAACGGTGTGCACCAACACATCGCCACATTACCTCTTTCCCTAGCAGATTCGTTGACCCTAAATTTAGGGTCGTAAACAGTTTCGGTCGAAAGTGGTCGTTTTTTCGACCGTAATTTTTTGGTAGTATGAAGGATCATCGCAGTACGCTCGTGGGTCGTTACGACTGAGAATTATTAGTCGTAACGACCCATTCCGAGGGTTAGTTGGCTGGTCGTTACGACTAAGAATTATGAGTCGTAACGACCCATTCCGGGGGTCAGTTGGCTGGTCGTTACGACTGTGAATTATTAGTTGTAACGACCCATTCCGGGGGCCAGTTGGCTGGTCGTTACGACTGAGAATTATTAGTCGTAACGACCCATTCCGGGGCCCTTTGCTGGTCGTTACGACCCGAAATCCTTAGTCGAATATTTTTTTCCCAGCGCAAATTAATTCAAAAATTTGTATAGTTTGTTCCAAAACAGCGCCCATGCAATCGGAACTAATAAAATTGTGCGCCCGAGATATCCACATTAGGGATATTCGCAAGGGTCAGCTCGACCGAAAGTGCCATGGAAGAGCTTCGCCCTGGAGGAACCGTCTTAATCATCACGGTAACCTCTGCGCTAGGTAAGTACTTGACTTGGCACGCTGGCTGTCCGGTATATAACACCGTCATATGCCTATTTCGTTTGGGCACAGAGTTTCGAGCGCATGCGACGCATAGTGGTGGACGAATCTGGTTTTGGTGATCGAAAATGAAAAACACACTCGCGACGTAAAGTTAACAATATTTAAGATTTATTGAATCCGATTTTTGTACACGATGTAATAATTTCGTCCCGCCCAAGCGATGCCCATGAGATGATAACAAAAAGGGTTTCCCGTTAACCCGATTTATGTAAGATGGCGGCGAACCACGCGGTGTCAACCGCGTGGTTCGCCGCCATCGACCCGACCATTGACCCGACCCGAATCTCGTTGCGAGGGTGGTGCCACTTGGGAATGGCTTGTTGACGTTGTAAATAACTCGTTGACCAGTGATCCCAAAAATGTTGCAGCCGCGATTGTATAAATTGCCACCGCGACAGTCTACCTAGATTGTTGTCCCGATATGAAGGCTCTGGCACAATTGTCAAAGCTTCGGCGATGAGGAAGTGCCCGGGTGTGAGTGCGGTAAGGTCCTCAGGATCCTCGGATAACGGCTCAAGAGGGCGTGAATTGAGTACGGCCTCAATCTGCACTAGAAGAGTTGTAAGCTGAACCCGATGGCTCGACGAAGGTGAAATTTGACGGATTTCACCGCTGCTTCCCATTTCCCGCCCATGTGTGGTGCTCCCGGTGGGTTAAAAACCCAGGTTGTCCCGTCGTTGGCGAAGAGTTGAGCCAGCTGCTCAGACTCGCGAGTCCCGGCCTTGAAAAGTCTTTGCAGTTCCGTGCTCGCACCTTGGAAATTTGTCCCGCAGTCACTATGTAAGGTGTGGCACACACCCCGTCTCCCGATGAATCGTCGATACGCGGCGATGAACGTCTCCGTCGACAAATCTGTAACAATCTCCAAATGCAATGCAGAGGTTGTAAGACACACGAAGATGCACAGCCAACCCTTTTGTACCCGATTCCCACGCCCGCGCCAACTTTTTACGGAAACTGGCCCCACGTAATCTACTCCCGAGAACAAAAATGCGCGCGAGGGTGTAACTCGAGCAACAGGCAATTGTCCCATGAGCTGCTGTGCCTTTACCGCCCGAAACCGCGCGCAGCGCACACAATTTAGAACCCATGATCAAACTGGAGCGCGCCCGCCGATTATCCAGTAGCGCTTTCGTAGATTGGACAGAGTCACCTGCGCTCCTCCGTGAAACGTACGCTGGTGAGCGTCCGCGATGATCAGTCGCGTGAGAGGTGAATCCCGAGGAAGAATGGCCGAGTGTTTGCACTCAGGTTGTAAGTCTGAGTGCTTCAGTCGTCCTCCCACTCTTAGTGTCCCATTGCAGTCTATGAAGCCCGAAAGACGCGTGATCGGGTGCGTCCGTGAAAGTACTTGACCCGGTGTAAGCGTTTTTAACTCCGATTCAAAGTATTCTGCTTGAATGGCTTTTACCCAATATATCCGTGCACTTTCCAGGTCTCCCGGTGAAGTATAGGCTCCCAACGTCCCGTGTCTCTGCTTTCTCATCTTGGCAATGGCCCTGAAGAGCAAGGAGGTTATCCTCAACAACCGTGTGAGAGAAGAATACCGATGAATTAGATCGTAGATCGATGAAGGTTTTGTTGAGATGTGGAATGTAAGACCCGGTCGCTCTTCGAGCACCGCTGAATCCGCCGTCCCGATGCAGTGAAGAGGCCAATGGGTCGAAGATTTGGCTAACCAATGAGGTCCGTTCCACCATCGTTGAAATTGCTCGAGCTGAAGAATTGTTAGCCCCCGAGAAGCACAATCCGCCGGATTGTCCCAGCCCGGTGTAAATCTCCATTGTCCTTGTGGTAAAACCTCTTGTATGGCTGTAACCCGGTTCCGAACGAAGTCTTTCCAACGAGATGGATGACTCGTGACCCAAATAAGTGTAACCATTGAATCAGTCCATAGGAAGACAGCTGCACTCCCGAGGTCCAATACCGTTTGGACGTACCGCGTAAGCTTAGCGAGGAGCAACGCAGCTGCAAGCTCCAACCGTGGGATAGTAAGTCGCTTTATTGGCGCGACTTTTGTTTTAGCACATACCATCGAAACTCTGGTAGCGCTGCCTGGACCCGTGACCCGAACGAAGACGACCGCTCCCATAGCGATTTGAGAGGCGTCCGCGAACCCCTGTATTTTGACCGAGGCGTCCGAGGAGATGCGGATCCACCTTGGCACCGTAATATTCCCGAGGTCGGTTAGTTCCCGACGAAAGGCAACCCAAGAACTTTCGACCACAGTAGATACCGCGTCGTCCCACGATTACTTTTCTAGCCAAAGTCGCTGCAGTAAGACCTTAGCCCGGATGATGACCGGTGCAAGAAAGCCCAATGGATCGTACAGTTGCGCGATCTCCGACAAAATGACCCGTTTTGTGATCCCGGCACTCTCGTTGTAAGGGAGGGTGGTAAATTTGAATACTTCGGAGCCCGGCAGCCACGATAGCCCGAGAACTTTCGTCCCAACGTCTTCTATTGCCCGTGACGCGTCTGAACTCGAAGTCATCCCGATTTTGCTGCAAAACTCCCGGTTGTTGCACTGCCATTTCGCCAATGGAAAGCCGCCCGCCGTGCAAATTCCAATTAACTGCCTCGCCGGTGTAGTCAAGTCTAAAATATAGTCAGCGCCCCCAAAAATGTCGTCAACATACCGCCCCTTTGTAAGAGGTGCGATAGCTTCCGGATAGTTTTCCCCTTCGTCCTCAACCAATTGAAGAAGAACCCGAACGGCGAGGAATGGCGCTGGCCTCGTCCCGTATGTGACCGTCGTCAACTGATACGGAACGATATTCCCAAGCCCGTCGCACCACAGAATTCCTTGGAGGTCCCAATCGTCCCGGTGAACCCGAATTTGTCGAAACATTTTTGTAATGTCCGTTACGAACACGAACCGGTGTCGTCGGACCCAAAGCAGCACGTCTGTGATGTCTCGTTGAATTTTTGCGCCCGTGTGTAACATGTCGTTTAATGAAAGCCCCGAATCCGTATTGGCCGACCCATTGAACACGACTCGTAATTTTGTGGTTGTGCTGCTTTCCTTCAGCACCCCGTGATGAGGGAGATAATAAGCATTACATGAGGGCAATGGCGTAGAAGAGGCCCGAACCATGTGTTGTAATGACTCGTATTCCCCAAGGAAAGCTTCGTAAAGCTCCTTGTACACCGAATCCCGTGAAAGTTTTCGACGTAGTCGTTGCAAACATGCCGAGGCCGAACGATAAGAGTCCCCGATTTGAAACGAACCCGACTTAATTGGCAAGCGAACAATGTACCGACCCGATTCATCCCGAGAATGTGTGGAAACGAAGTGTGATTCACACTCTTGCTCGTCTGGCGAGAGATGCGACCCTGGATCATCCGGCGCCTCCTCTTGGACCCAAAATCGCGAGAGGAGGTCATGCAACTCTTGGAACCCGTGGTCCACCACAGCATGGTGTACCAAACCCGATGCCGAATGGGATACAGAAACCGGCCCGAGAACAACCCAGCCGAATAATATGTTTTGTGCCGTAGGAGTTCCAGGCGGTCCTCGCTGGACCCCTGGTAAAACGAACTTCCCGTATGAATCGGCTCCCAAGATTAGGTCGACTTCTCGCGGTGAAGAAAACTCTGGATCGGCAAGCGTTAGACCCTGTAAGTGATTCCAATGCAATCGTGTAAGTGAAAATCATGGAAGGATAGGCATTAACTTGGGCAAAATGTAAGCTTTTATTTTGATCGACTCGCTTGAATGAAGCGAGTGCAGTGTACAGTTGACTAGGCCGCGAGTTTGACCCGACGGCGTGCCCCCAATCCCGAGAATATTGACGGAAGATGACTCCCAATATAGCCTGAGCTGATGAACGAGCTTGGCGGAGATGAACGAGAGCTCAGACCCGGTGTCGACGAGCATTCGAACTCGAAGTAAAGACCCCTTTGGCATCGAGAGATGCGCCAAACACGTAGCCAGCAGCACCGTCTACCGTGTGGATCCCGCTGTTACCCCAGGCAATGCCATCGTATCTCATTGTTGGTTGCCCGATGATGAAGATCCCGAAGTTGCAGCTACGTCCGTTGATCCCGTGGTATTGACAGTCGCTCAAAAATCTCCGAGCGAAGGTTGAAGCACTCCGTGTAACAATCTGTGACGACGTACTCGGATTCCAAGAAGTCAAGCGAGCAGGTCTCCGTTATGACATCATGAACCGATGAAAACTTCGCCCAAACATCCTTAGCCGCCTCTCTCATGCTCTCTACCGCTGAGAGCGAGGTGGTGGTAACGTCCGTGGCCAACGCGCGATTTAAGAGTGATCGCAAAAGTGCGATCCGCGAATTTTGTGTAGCGACCTTGAGCCTCAAGGAACCCGAGGGGGCTGCCCGATCCCTGGAACCCGGTGGTGATTTCTCCCGATCCCCAGGCGCTCCCAGTGGCGAGATCTTTCGTTTGGGCTTTGTACCATCCGATTGAATGTCGACCAATGGCCCGAGGGGCACTGGCAAGGTTGGAAGCTCAAGAGCGTGCTTCCCTTGGTTGGGTTCCGGCTTGCTCGCACCGTCCTCTTAATCCGAAATATTGAAATAAGCACTGAATTACCCGAAAAAGAAGGAAAGCCCACGTACAAACCCGAATGAATCCGGTTAACCAGGCGGAGCTTGAACTCAAGGTTTGTTTATCTATCCCAAAATGTCACTAAATGTCCCAAAGTCCCGAACAAAATGACCGGAAAAAAACCACAACCAAAAACCAACCTCTGAAACGACCCGGAATAGTCCAACGAATCGCGCGTTCACAAAAACCAAAAGGAAATCCCGAACCCAGTGTCCACAGAAGCCCAAGCAAATCGAAAAAGCACAAAAAGTCCGGCGAGGCAACAAAAGTAACCCCAAAATCCCGATGAAAAGGTTCGATGAAACCCGAAAAGTCCGAAGACACGTAAGAAAAACCCGAAAAACGCCGAAAAGCACTAGACGTTCCCGAATAAGCGCCAAAATTTCCGAAATGGCACAAAAAGTTTCCGAAAAAGCGTCAAAGTTTCCCGAAAAAACTCAAAAGTTCCCGAAAAGGCGCCAAAATTGTCAAAAAGCACAAAGTTTCCCAGAAAAACGCACGCTCGCACGAACAGTTCCCGAGGTCCCGACAAAAATATCCGATGACGCGTGCGACCGAAACCGAAAAATCACTGAAGCGATATGAACACGCGCGCACGAAACCCGATTCAAAATGGCGTGAACGGAAGCTCAACGCACACGAAAATCCGTGAATTAACGGTCCTGTATAGCCACGCATGCGAGAACCCGATTAAAGATGGCGCAAACTGAGACTCAACGCACGCAACGTGAGCTCGATTGACGCGCACAAAGACCCGATGCTCTCGCGCACTCTCACCCGCGAATCAGCGAGAAGCGTGCCCCGGTGAACCAATCCTGAGCGTCGAGCACAAGAATGCACTAATACGCGCGCACTTCTCACCCGTTGTCCAATCACAAGAAACTTGTCCAGCTACGCGCGCCAATCCCCGAGTCCCACCCGCGTTGTCGCTCGCGCGCGCGACTCTCTCGTCGTGACGTAGGCGAAGACGCCGGAAATTCCAAGATGGCCGCGATTGCCGGCTTTTTCGACGTGCACGACTCACTCACTATCCCGATGCACAATGACTCGTGAAAAATGCTCACGTATGCCCGCTGCAAATATCGCCCGAATGCACAAATTCACTGTCACTCCCGTCGCAAGCGGCCACCAGATCCGGCTCGAAGGACCAAAATGTTTTTGCACGAATCTGGTTTTGGTGGTCGAAAATGAAAAACACTCGCGACGTAAAGTTAACAATATTTAAGATTTATTGAATCCGATTTTTGTACAGGATGTAATAATTTCGTCCCGCCGAAACGATGCCCATGAGATGATAAGAAAAAGGATTTCCCGTTAACCCGATTTATGTAAGATGGCGGCGAACCACGCGGTGTGAAACGACCGCGTGAGAGGTCGTAAAGCTCTCACGCGATGCCCAGAATGTCGAATTAACAAGTCGTGAATAGGTTTGAACGTTCCGAGGTGCCCGTGTAATAATTCGTAACAAAACTGTGTATTAATTTAGACCCGAAAGTGTGGATAATAGCCCGTGATAAATGCGATGGAAAATTCCACGTGGTTGCCTCTATGGGTTCTGCATGAATACTAGTGGCGCCGCCGACGGCCGTCCGTGCGCTCTCAGTCGAGGCCGCGAATATTTGAACCCGTGGGTCCGTCCAAAGGGAATGCTAATTCCCGAACAACCACGTTGACTAGGACCGAAAAATTCTGGTCAACAAATCTGCTAGGTAGCGCTAGTTGACGCGTCCACCACTACGCGTCGCATGCGCTCAAAACTCTGTGCCCAAACGAAATAGGCATATGACGGTGTTATATACCGGACAGCCTGCGTGCCAAGCCAAGTACTTATCTAGCGCAGAGGTTACCGTGATGATTAAGGCGGTTCCTCCAGGGCGAAGCTCTTCCATTGCACTTTCGGTCGAGCTGACCCTTACGAATATCCCTAAGTATTGTGGATATCTCGGGCGTACAATTTTATTAGTTCTGATTGCATGGGCGCTATTTCGGAATAAACTATACAAATTTTTGTATTAATTTGCGCTGGGAAAAAAATATTCGACTAAGGATTTCGGGTCGTAACGACCAGCAAACGGGCCCCGAAATAGGTCGTCAATAGGTGTTAACAGTTCAATAAATTAATCTCTCTAACGATGTAGTCATGTAATTTATTTTCATCGAATCAATATTTCATAAATAAATATAAATAAAAAATCATACATGTTTTCAGTATTTTAAGAAACACGTTTATTTACCCCCTTTGTCTAAGGCTATATTTTGAGACAATCGTTAAGGAGTAAACTCCATTCGCGCGTCGGAGCTGACACGCACGGGTTTTTTTCCAAGACATAATCAAAATTCAATCTCTCTATAAACTTTAGACTATATATGAAATTTCCCTCATGCTTTTGTTTTCACATTGAAACCTCGACTCATTTTGTTCGTATAGAAAACATAAAAGAGAATGAGGTCCCTCGCCTCGCCTCGCCAGCTCTGTTCCGAGTCGGTGTTTTGGATCCAAGTCAAATGCTTTCGCGGTGGTCCAGTGCACCTAAACACACTCTGGTGTGCTCTCAGTTTTGCGACAATCACTAAAGCAGTTTAATCACTTTCTTTTGTTGAGTTTTTGTACAACTATAAATTTCGAAAACTAGAAGCATGTCAAGAGTTGCAACTGGCACACACTGGAATTTTTCTCGTTCATTGCTGATATATCTTTATCACAGGATAAATTTGTGAATTCATATTTAGAACGGAAAATATATATCGAAACGAGTAATCTGAACAAATATTTCAAGCCGTTCAATTTAAGAAAAAAATTAGAAAGGACCCTCTTAACCATGATTTTTTTTTCATTTGGCATCATCTCTAACAACCCGAGATAAATATTCAGAAACTCTTTCATATATTGTAGCTCAAGTACTTTTTTCCCTATAACATGAATCTACTTCTAAGGTACTTTTTGCTGAATATTGGATATTGAAACTGGCTCCGGAATTTTTCATAATATAAAAGAGTCACAGAAGTGGAACGATTCAAACATGTAAAATTTTTAAGAAATCTGTCTAAAATATTTAAAATTTCACAAAATTCCAAAGTTGTTCCACTTTTACAAATCAGAGAACTTTGGAATTAGCGCCGCAGATAACAGCCCTGGTATAAAGCGTGAGTGTGCGAGATAGCATTGGAAGTCCCTCACCCAAGACATTGTCGTGCGAGAACTTCAGCAAGTGTAGAGGCGGCATTACATTAAATAATTGGATGTTTTGCGGATAGGTCGAGCCTCGAGAGTTCAGGCGAGAGGTCAGCAGCTCCTGGCCTGTGTGACGAGTGCAGGCTCGCCACGCATATAGATAAAAATAGGTTAAAATCAGCTCAATCGGATAATAATTTAAAAAATGGCGGCCATTTTTATCATTTGGTACACTCGAGAAAAATGGAAAGATTTTGATTTTTGCTCGATATTTTTAATGCGAGCTCAATAATCGATCCAGTAAGAACAGAGGTTAGCAAGAGGCATTCTTTCTGAACAAAATGCTTAAAAAAAAAAATCGGGCAATTATTAATTGAATTAAAGCACCGTGAAGCTGACCGGATGTAAATAAGGATAACTCGGGAACGACTAATCCAATCGGGATCTTCTTTCGCGAGGAGCTGTAATGGAACACCCTTAAAACGTGTGCAATAGAATTGCGAAGATAGGTCTGCTGAAAATTAGTAAAAAGTTAATTTTTTGTTTTTTTCTCCCCCTTTTTTATTTTTAACGAATTAATTAGGTAAAGCTGCGGAACTCACTTATGAAACCTTCACCATTGGAAAGGTGACGTGTAGACGAAAAGAGCACCCCTTGTTGTTATCGATAGGACCCTTGATAGGGGAGAAATCAACGATTGCCCACCGTAATCCGACGCAGCGATAGCGCGTGCTGTGTGGCACGAAAAGTTGAGCCGACGCTACTGCGAATACCGAGCATCGGTAACGCAGGCAAGGGATAAACCACTGCCACTACCCTCGTCAACGTTGCCGTAGCAACCGAAGCTGAATTAAACAATCGAACATGTTATACTTAACTGTACGTTAGATTCATATTTAAATTTGGATCTTCTGAACAATCAGGAACATGTTCAATAGTTATTTGATATTAATCAATTTTTAATATTAATATCTATTCAATATCAATTTAATACTAATTTTAATTATTAATGAATTATTATTTGATATTAAGAAATTTTCCCTTAGACTGATGAATGGGTTTGGAAATAGGCAACACGGTTATCTTTGTAGCGCCTCGTTAAAAATTTCATGTTTAACGAAATAGTGTATTACTACCCTAGGCCTGTGTATTGACTTTTTGACATCTGTACGTCAACCTTTCTTATTGCAGTTGATTTTCGTGCGTGTTTTTTAAATTCTGTATATCTCTTATTGCAGTTGATTTGTGTGGGTGTTTTTTTACCCATTTTATATGTTTTTAATGCCCGCCCCGCCCCTCGGACGCGCAAAAATCTTCGTCCACACTACACTTCGCGAGATTGCCGGTAGGCGCGCTGACGCAGGCCGCAAAAGTAAATTAAGTGAATATACATATATTGCCGAACACAAGGCGCGCTGACGCAGGCCGCAAAGGTAAATCAAGTGAATATACATATATTGCCGAACACAAGGCAGCGGTCATGCTGACATGCAGTATTTTATAGATAAAAACTAATTATCAAACGTACTTTCGGTCTGGGGGCAAGAAAAATAGTGTACGACCCACGGCCCGAAAGCCTCGGCATCGCCTCGGCCTTTATATCACACACGCCAGGAAATCCAACTTTCGGGCCTAGGGTCGTAATATACTATTTTTAAACTTGTTCTCGGGAGTTGGTAACTCTTGAGTAAGAGCAAAAGTTCGAGCAATTTTTTTCTCGGTCGATTTATTGACAAAGGAACTTAGCCCTCGTTTTCATCGAGAATCGAAATGTTCTCTCTTTCATTTCACAAATATGACCTGCAGAAAAAAGGCCGTTATTTTGCCATGTATATTATTCTGTAAAAGGAGGATAATATTTTCGCGAAAACAGAATGGCTTCATCGTGCTTCAATTCAATTAATAATTCCCCGATTGTTTTTTTTTTTTAAAGCATTTTGTTCAGAAAGAATGCCCTTTGCCAACTATGTTCTTACTGGATCGATTTTTGAGCTCACATTAAAAATATCGAGCAAAAATCAAAATCTTTCCATTTTCTCGAGCGTACAAAATGATAAAAATGGCCGCTGTTTTAATTATTGTCCGATCGAGCTGTTTTCAACGGCATTGAGCGGGGGTGAAAATTTCACGTAAAAAACTGTTGGGCAGTTTTTTCGTCACGAGTGAATTGGAGGCAGTGGAGTCAAAAAATCGAGTACGTCACTTCAATTGCACATTACTGTATATATTTTGTGTGTAATGTATGTATATATTTGTATATAAATGTACAAGGTTCTGTATATTACTGTATATGTATGAATGTGTTTTGTATATACTCGTAAATGTATGTATATATTCTTTGTAAACATTTTATATCTACGTAAAATCAAATGTATAAAGCTTAAAGCATTTTCGAGATATTTTAAGCGTTATATTATCGTTTTGTCGTATGACTGTCGTTCCTCGGGTTTTCTCCTGGTTTCCCTGAGGATCGTAGGTGAATGCCGGGAGAGTGTAATAAACGCCAAGCGAGATCCAGGATTGAATATTTTAATCTTCTTCGGTACAATAAAAGTAATATTCGCGGATTTGTTAGAAATAAAAATATTCTTAGACGAGTGCCATAAGCACGAAATAGTAATAAGCACATGTGGTTCTCCAACGTTCCGTCTCCGCCTCGTCCCGTATGTGACCGTCGTCAACTGATACGGAACGATATTCCCAAGCCCGTCGCACCACAGAATTCCTTGGAGGTCCCAATCGTCCCGGTGAACCCGAATTTGTCGAAACATTTTTGTAATGTCCGTTACGAACACGAACCGGTGTCGTCGGACCCAAAGCAGCACGTCTGTGATGTCTCGTTGAATTTTTGCGCCCGTGTGTAACATGTCGTTTAATGAAAGCCCCGAATCCGTATTGGCCGACCCATTGAACACGACTCGTAATTTTGTGGTTGTGCTGCTTTCCTTCAGCACCCCGTGATGAGGGAGATAATAAGCATTACATGAGGGCAATGGCGTAGAAGAGGCCCGAACCATGTGTTGTAATGACTCGTATTCCCCAAGGAAAGCTTCGTAAAGCTCCTTGTACACCGAATCCCGTGAAAGTTTTCGACGTAGTCGTTGCAAACATGCCGAGGCCGAACGATAAGAGTCCCCGATTTGAAACGAACCCGACTTAATTGGCAAGCGAACAATGTACCGACCCGATTCATCCCGAGAATGTGTGGAAACGAAGTGTGATTCACACTCTTGCTCGTCTGGCGAGAGATGCGACCCTGGATCATCCGGCGCCTCCTCTTGGACCCAAAATCGCGAGAGGAGGTCATGCAACTCTTGGAACCCGTGGTCCACCACAGCATGGTGTACCAAACCCGATGCCGAATGGGATACAGAAACCGGCCCGAGAACAACCCAGCCGAATAATATGTTTTGTGCCGTAGGAGTTCCAGGCGGTCCTCGCTGGACCCCTGGTAAAACGAACTTCCCGTATGAATCGGCTCCCAAGATTAGGTCGACTTCTCGCGGTGAAGAAAACTCTGGATCGGCAAGCGTTAGACCCTGTAAGTGATTCCAATGCAATCGTGTAAGTGAAAATCATGGAAGGATAGGCATTAACTTGGGCAAAATGTAAGCTTTTATTTTGATCGACTCGCTTGAATGAAGCGAGTGCAGTGTACAGTTGACTAGGCCGCGAGTTTGACCCGACGGCGTGCCCCCAATCCCGAGAATATTGACGGAAGATGACTCCCAATATAGCCTGAGCTGATGAACGAGCTTGGCGGAGATGAACGAGAGCTCAGACCCGGTGTCGACGAGCATTCGAACTCGAAGTAAAGACCCCTTTGGCATCGAGAGATGCGCCAAACACGTAGCCAGCAGCACCGTCTGCCGTGTGGATCCCGCTGTTACCCCAGGCAATGCCATCGTATCTCATTGTTGGTTGCCCGATGATGAAGATCCCGAAGTTGCAGCTACGTCCGTTGATCCCGTGGTATTGACAGTCGCTCAAAAATCTCCGAGCGAAGGTTGAAGCACTCCGTGTAACAATCTGTGACGACGTACTCGGATTCCAAGAAGTCAAGCGAGCAGGTCTCCGTTATGACATCATGAACCGATGAAAACTTCGCCCAAACATCCTTAGCCGCCTCTCTCATGCTCTCTACCGCTGAGAGCGAGGTGGTGGTAACGTCCGTGGCCAACGCGCGATTTAAGAGTGATCGCAAAAGTGCGATCCGCGAATTTTGTGTAGCGACCTTGAGCCTCAAGGAACCCGAGGGGGCTGCCCGATCCCTGGAACCCGGTGGTGATTTCTCCCGATCCCCAGGCGCTCCCAGTGGCGAGATCTTTCGTTTGGGCTTTGTACCATCCGATTGAATGTCGACCAATGGCCCGAGGGGCACTGGCAAGGTTGGAAGCTCAAGAGCGTGCTTCCCTTGGTTGGGTTCCGGCTTGCTCGCACCGTCCTCTTAATCCGAAATATTGAAATAAGCACTGAATTACCCGAAAAAGAAGGAAAGCCCACGTACAAACCCGAATGAATCCGGTTAACCAGGCGGAGCTTGAACTCAAGGTTTGTTTATCTATCCCAAAATGTCACTAAATGTCCCAAAGTCCCGAACAAAATGACCGGAAAAAAACCACAACCAAAAACCAACCTCTGAAACGACCCGGAATAGTCCAACGAATCGCGCGTTCACAAAAACCAAAAGGAAATCCCGAACCCAGTGTCCACAGAAGCCCAAGCAAATCGAAAAAGCACAAAAAGTCCGGCGAGGCAACAAAAGTAACCCCAAAATCCCGATGAAAAGGTTCGATGAAACCCGAAAAGTCCGAAGACACGTAAGAAAAACCCGAAAAACGCCGAAAAGCACTAGACGTTCCCGAATAAGCGCCAAAATTTCCGAAATGGCACAAAAAGTTTCCGAAAAAGCGTCAAAGTTTCCCGAAAAAACTCAAAAGTTCCCGAAAAGGCGCCAAAATTGTCAAAAAGCACAAAGTTTCCCAGAAAAACGCACGCTCGCACGAACAGTTCCCGAGGTCCCGACAAAAATATCCGATGACGCGTGCGACCGAAACCGAAAAATCACTGAAGCGATATGAACACGCGCGCACGAAACCCGATTCAAAATGGCGTGAACGGAAGCTCAACGCACACGAAAATCCGTGAATTAACGGTCCTGTATAGCCACGCATGCGAGAACCCGATTAAAGATGGCGCAAACTGAGACTCAACGCACGCAACGTGAGCTCGATTGACGCGCACAAAGACCCGATGCTCTCGCGCACTCTCACCCGCGAATCAGCGAGAAGCGTGCCCCGGTGAACCAATCCTGAGCGTCGAGCACAAGAATGCACTAATACGCGCGCACTTCTCACCCGTTGTCCAATCACAAGAAACTTGTCCAGCTACGCGCGCCAATCCCCGAGTCCCACCCGCGTTGTCGCTCGCGCGCGCGACTCTCTCGTCGTGACGTAGGCGAAGACGCCGGAAATTCCAAGATGGCCGCGATTGCCGGCTTTTTCGACGTGCACGACTCACTCACTATCCCGATGCACAATGACTCGTGAAAAATGCTCACGTATGCCCGCTGCAAATATCGCCCGAATGCACAAATTCACTGTCACTCCCGTCGCAAGCGGCCACCAGATCCGGCTCGAAGGACCAAAATGTTTTTGCACGAATCTGGTTTTGGTGGTCGAAAATGAAAAACACTCGCGACGTAAAGTTAACAATATTTAAGATTTATTGAATCCGATTTTTGTACAGGATGTAATAATTTCGTCCCGCCGAAACGATGCCCATGAGATGATAAGAAAAAGGATTTCCCGTTAACCCGATTTATGTAAGATGGCGGCGAACCACGCGGTGTGAAACGACCGCGTGAGAGGTCGTAAAGCTCTCACGCGATGCCCAGAATGTCGAATTAACAAGTCGTGAATAGGTTTGAACGTTCCGAGGTGCCCGTGTAATAATTCGTAACAAAACTGTGTATTAATTTAGACCCGAAAGTGTGGATAATAGCCCGTGATAAATGCGATGGAAAATTCCACGTGGTTGCCTCTATGGGTTCTGCATGAATACTAGTGGCGCCGCCGACGGCCGTCCGTGCGCTCTCAGTCGAGGCCGCGAATATTTGAACCCGTGGGTCCGTCCAAAGGGAATGCTAATTCCCGAACAACCACGTTGACTAGGACCGAAAAATTCTGGTCAACAAATCTGCTAGGTAGCGCTAGTTGACGCGTCCACCACTACGCGTCGCATGCGCTCAAAACTCTGTGCCCAAACGAAATAGGCATATGACGGTGTTATATACCGGACAGCCTGCGTGCCAAGCCAAGTACTTATCTAGCGCAGAGGTTACCGTGATGATTAAGGCGGTTCCTCCAGGGCGAAGCTCTTCCATTGCACTTTCGGTCGAGCTGACCCTTACGAATATCCCTAAGTATTGTGGATATCTCGGGCGTACAATTTTATTAGTTCTGATTGCATGGGCGCTATTTCGGAATAAACTATACAAATTTTTGTATTAATTTGCGCTGGGAAAAAAATATTCGACTAAGGATTTCGGGTCGTAACGACCAGCAAACGGGCCCCGAAATAGGTCGTCAATAGGTGTTAACAGTTCAATAAATTAATCTCTCTAACGATGTAGTCATGTAATTTATTTTCATCGAATCAATATTTCATAAATAAATATAAATAAAAAATCATACATGTTTTCAGTATTTTAAGAAACACGTTTATTTACCCCCTTTGTCTAAGGCTATATTTTGAGACAATCGTTAAGGAGTAAACTCCATTCGCGCGTCGGAGCTGACACGCACGGGTTTTTTTCCAAGACATAATCAAAATTCAATCTCTCTATAAACTTTAGACTATATATGAAATTTCCCTCATGCTTTTGTTTTCACATTGAAACCTCGACTCATTTTGTTCGTATAGAAAACATAAAAGAGAATGAGGTCCCTCGCCTCGCCTCGCCAGCTCTGTTCCGAGTCGGTGTTTTGGATCCAAGTCAAATGCTTTCGCGGTGGTCCAGTGCACCTAAACACACTCTGGTGTGCTCTCAGTTTTGCGACAATCACTAAAGCAGTTTAATCACTTTCTTTTGTTGAGTTTTTGTACAACTATAAATTTCGAAAACTAGAAGCATGTCAAGAGTTGCAACTGGCACACACTGGAATTTTTCTCGTTCATTGCTGATATATCTTTATCACAGGATAAATTTGTGAATTCATATTTAGAACGGAAAATATATATCGAAACGAGTAATCTGAACAAATATTTCAAGCCGTTCAATTTAAGAAAAAAATTAGAAAGGACCCTCTTAACCATGATTTTTTTTTCATTTGGCATCATCTCTAACAACCCGAGATAAATATTCAGAAACTCTTTCATATATTGTAGCTCAAGTACTTTTTTCCCTATAACATGAATCTACTTCTAAGGTACTTTTTGCTGAATATTGGATATTGAAACTGGCTCCGGAATTTTTCATAATATAAAAGAGTCACAGAAGTGGAACGATTCAAACATGTAAAATTTTTAAGAAATCTGTCTAAAATATTTAAAATTTCACAAAATTCCAAAGTTGTTCCACTTTTACAAATCAGAGAACTTTGGAATTAGCGCCGCAGATAACAGCCCTGGTATAAAGCGTGAGTGTGCGAGATAGCATTGGAAGTCCCTCACCCAAGACATTGTCGTGCGAGAACTTCAGCAAGTGTAGAGGCGGCATTACATTAAATAATTGGATGTTTTGCGGATAGGTCGAGCCTCGAGAGTTCAGGCGAGAGGTCAGCAGCTCCTGGCCTGTGTGACGAGTGCAGGCTCGCCACGCATATAGATAAAAATAGGTTAAAATCAGCTCAATCGGATAATAATTTAAAAAATGGCGGCCATTTTTATCATTTGGTACACTCGAGAAAAATGGAAAGATTTTGATTTTTGCTCGATATTTTTAATGCGAGCTCAATAATCGATCCAGTAAGAACAGAGGTTAGCAAGAGGCATTCTTTCTGAACAAAATGCTTAAAAAAAAAAATCGGGCAATTATTAATTGAATTAAAGCACCGTGAAGCTGACCGGATGTAAATAAGGATAACTCGGGAACGACTAATCCAATCGGGATCTTCTTTCGCGAGGAGCTGTAATGGAACACCCTTAAAACGTGTGCAATAGAATTGCGAAGATAGGTCTGCTGAAAATTAGTAAAAAGTTAATTTTTTGTTTTTTTCTCCCCCTTTTTTATTTTTAACGAATTAATTAGGTAAAGCTGCGGAACTCACTTATGAAACCTTCACCATTGGAAAGGTGACGTGTAGACGAAAAGAGCACCCCTTGTTGTTATCGATAGGACCCTTGATAGGGGAGAAATCAACGATTGCCCACCGTAATCCGACGCAGCGATAGCGCGTGCTGTGTGGCACGAAAAGTTGAGCCGACGCTACTGCGAATACCGAGCATCGGTAACGCAGGCAAGGGATAAACCACTGCCACTACCCTCGTCAACGTTGCCGTAGCAACCGAAGCTGAATTAAACAATCGAACATGTTATACTTAACTGTACGTTAGATTCATATTTAAATTTGGATCTTCTGAACAATCAGGAACATGTTCAATAGTTATTTGATATTAATCAATTTTTAATATTAATATCTATTCAATATCAATTTAATACTAATTTTAATTATTAATGAATTATTATTTGATATTAAGAAATTTTCCCTTAGACTGATGAATGGGTTTGGAAATAGGCAACACGGTTATCTTTGTAGCGCCTCGTTAAAAATTTCATGTTTAACGAAATAGTGTATTACTACCCTAGGCCTGTGTATTGACTTTTTGACATCTGTACGTCAACCTTTCTTATTGCAGTTGATTTTCGTGCGTGTTTTTTAAATTCTGTATATCTCTTATTGCAGTTGATTTGTGTGGGTGTTTTTTTACCCATTTTATATGTTTTTAATGCCCGCCCCGCCCCTCGGACGCGCAAAAATCTTCGTCCACACTACACTTCGCGAGATTGCCGGTAGGCGCGCTGACGCAGGCCGCAAAAGTAAATTAAGTGAATATACATATATTGCCGAACACAAGGCGCGCTGACGCAGGCCGCAAAGGTAAATCAAGTGAATATACATATATTGCCGAACACAAGGCAGCGGTCATGCTGACATGCAGTATTTTATAGATAAAAACTAATTATCAAACGTACTTTCGGTCTGGGGGCAAGAAAAATAGTGTACGACCCACGGCCCGAAAGCCTCGGCATCGCCTCGGCCTTTATATCACACACGCCAGGAAATCCAACTTTCGGGCCTAGGGTCGTAATATACTATTTTTAAACTTGTTCTCGGGAGTTGGTAACTCTTGAGTAAGAGCAAAAGTTCGAGCAATTTTTTTCTCGGTCGATTTATTGACAAAGGAACTTAGCCCTCGTTTTCATCGAGAATCGAAATGTTCTCTCTTTCATTTCACAAATATGACCTGCAGAAAAAAGGCCGTTATTTTGCCATGTATATTATTCTGTAAAAGGAGGATAATATTTTCGCGAAAACAGAATGGCTTCATCGTGCTTCAATTCAATTAATAATTCCCCGATTGTTTTTTTTTTTTAAAGCATTTTGTTCAGAAAGAATGCCCTTTGCCAACTATGTTCTTACTGGATCGATTTTTGAGCTCACATTAAAAATATCGAGCAAAAATCAAAATCTTTCCATTTTCTCGAGCGTACAAAATGATAAAAATGGCCGCTGTTTTAATTATTGTCCGATCGAGCTGTTTTCAACGGCATTGAGCGGGGGTGAAAATTTCACGTAAAAAACTGTTGGGCAGTTTTTTCGTCACGAGTGAATTGGAGGCAGTGGAGTCAAAAAATCGAGTACGTCACTTCAATTGCACATTACTGTATATATTTTGTGTGTAATGTATGTATATATTTGTATATAAATGTACAAGGTTCTGTATATTACTGTATATGTATGAATGTGTTTTGTATATACTCGTAAATGTATGTATATATTCTTTGTAAACATTTTATATCTACGTAAAATCAAATGTATAAAGCTTAAAGCATTTTCGAGATATTTTAAGCGTTATATTATCGTTTTGTCGTATGACTGTCGTTCCTCGGGTTTTCTCCTGGTTTCCCTGAGGATCGTAGGTGAATGCCGGGAGAGTGTAATAAACGCCAAGCGAGATCCAGGATTGAATATTTTAATCTTCTTCGGTACAATAAAAGTAATATTCGCGGATTTGTTAGAAATAAAAATATTCTTAGACGAGTGCCATAAGCACGAAATAGTAATAAGCACATGTGGTTCTCCAACGTTTCAATACATTGTAAAATCATTTCTGTATTCTCTTAAAAGGGTCATTTTTAATATTCATACTATTTTGAACGTCGCGGAAAACATGCGGAAGGGATTAACTGAGGGAGTTTTTATCATACAAGCCGAGGGTACGCGCTTGAGAAAAAGAGACTGGTTTCCCCCGATTGGTTTCCGCCTCGACACCTCAAAGACGCGCATGGTGGGAAGAGCAAGCCGGCATCGGGGGATGTCCTTCTTATTCTTATTGGTCATCGGAAGAATCTTCGTTAAAAGAACTTGACCCCTTCAGTTTCTATTTTTCATTAAGGGTAGAAACCAAAATGTTTGGGAACCTCATCGCCAAAAAGGCACTCTTATGACAACTCTTGGGCATTGCAGCCGGATCGCCTGTCGGAACGACCCCCACTTCGTTTCTTTGCAGGTGCTAATACAATGACAGTAGCTCGTATCTGTGAGCGAACGACGTTCGTGTCGCTTTGGAAGGGCCGAGTGCGGCCGAAGTTGTCGACCCCTCGCACGCTGTCATTCCCCCATCCCATGTCGTCAGCTGTTCCAACACACGAGGAGCTCAGCACGTCCGTGTGCGACCAGGCCGAAACCGAGGCCCCGAGGAAAAAAGGAATTGGGCACGCGGAGACTCGAGCGGGTTTTCCAAATTAGTCCAGTCGGGTTCTAACCTTTAAGGGGGGTCAATAGTAGTGAAAATTCAAAATGGCGACTGAATTTCGCTGGAGCGTCAGCCGCCGTCTTAAATTTAAGGGAGAACCGTTTTTGCTCAATATCTCGGTCATTTTCAACTTTTTAACAAAATTGGTAAGGACTTACGTTGTTGCAAACGCGATTTCCTATAACTTCTTCTCATATAAAATCTTCTGATATAAAAATCATATTTATATCGTATATTGCTCTGCGCCTTCAACGCAAGCGTAGGATCTTAAATATAGGTTGTAGCGAAGAAATCGTAGAAATCAAAATTGTATTAAATATAATTCTTTACAACTGTGGTTTAGTACATTTATGTCGTAAAGTTAATAACAAACGAGATAATTCAATAATTATACTTGGTCACTATTTTCCCCCTTGAATAAAAAAATATCGATCGCACGATAAAATGTATAAAAAAGAAGTTGTAGGAAATTGCATTTGCAACAATGTCAGTCCTTACCATTTTTGTTGATAAGTTAAAAATCGCCGAGATATTGAGCAAAAACGTTTCGCCCTTAAAACCAATTCCCGCAAGGTCCTACGCTCGCGTCTTTACCGCAAGCGTACGACCTTAAATACTCCCAGCAAACACAGTTCCGAAATAGTTACGAAAATGTTACGTAACGTGTGTTACATTGGACATAACATTTATGTCACAAACTCCGTGAATGAAGCAGAGTTTGTTCTCAAATTTGTCATCCTATAAACAAGTCACAGATACGAAACATCGACGAGGAATAATAATGAAATAAACTCATACCCAAGATGTAACAAATTCAGCTCATAGATGTAACAAACTCATCACATAGCCATAACAAACTCAGATAATAGATGTAAAAAACTCAGATCATAGTCGTAACAAACTCAGCTCATTGATGTAACTCCTACGAAACGAAACGTAACCCTGGTGCATAATACTCGTAACAATGATTTTAATGTGATTTCGTGGTTACAGGTAATTTACGTATATACATATTTTATGAACAAATTACAAGAAATTTATGTATTTCCAACTTACATATTAGGTTGGAGTTTTATTTTTATTTTAACATTTGAAAAGTACATTTTAATTATAATTTATAATTTTTGTAGAATACCTACAAATATGATGTATCGTCCACCATTTGAGGTACCAAATGAACAATTTTTTGGGACTAGTTAGAATCCTCAAGGTGCACCGGTGTCCTGAAAAGCCTAGTTTTGAGTTTTTATACTCTACGCTGATAAACTGCTGGCGACGTCTCATTTCCTTTGAAAACTTTTTCCCACGGGATGAGCGTGGCACATTTTGATTAAAGTCAAAATTGTGACCAGGACAATGCCTGGAAAGTTCAAAATAGGCTAACAATTTCAAAGCAGGCCTGCAACTCTGAAATAAAGAGCAGAAAACATGTGTCATGCTCATCTCATGGGAAAATGAGTTAGAAGGAAATGAGACGTCGTAGAACAAAATCTGTCTATCAATTCTTTCTGAATCATGCGCAAAGTATAAAAACTCAAAGCTAGGTTTTTACACAGAGTGTAAAAACTCAAAACTGGGTTCTTACACTCTGCGCATGATGCCGAAAGAATTGCTGGATAGATTTTGTTCTACGACGTCTCATTTCCTTCGTAACACTTTTTCCTATGGGATGAGCGCGGCACATTTTGATTAAAGTCAAAATTGTGACCAGGACAATGTCTGGAAAGTTCAAAATAGGCTAACAATTTCAAAGCAGGCCTGCAACTCTGAAATAAAGAGCAAAAAACATATGCCGTGCTCATCTCATGGGAAAACGAGTTACGAAGGAAATGAGACGTCGTAGAACAAATCTGTCTATCAATTCTTTCTGAATCATGCGCAGAGTGTAAAAACTCAAAGCTAGGTTTTTACACAGTGTAAAAACTCAAAACTGGGTTCTTACACTCTGCGCATGATTCCGAAAGAATTGCTAGATAGATTTTGTTCTACGACGTCTCATTTCCTTCATAACACTTTTTCCTATGGGATGAGCGTGGCACATTTTGATTAAAGTCAAAATTGTGACCAGGACAATGCCTGGAATGTTCAAAATAGGCTAACAATTTCAAAGCAGGCCTGCAACTCTGAAATAAAGAGCAAAAAAAATGTGCCGTGCTCATTCCATGGGAAAATGAGTTACGAAGGAAATGAGACGTCGTAGAACAAAATCTGTCCATCAATTCTTTCTGAATCAGCCGCAGAGTGTAAAAACTCAAAGCTAGGTTTTTACACAGAGTGTAAAAACTCAAAGCTAGGTTTTTACACAGAGTGTAAAAACTCAAAACTGGGTTCTTACACTCTGCACATGATTCAGAAAGAATTGCTAGATAGATTTTGTTCTACGACGTCTCATTTCCTTCGTAACACTTTTTATTATGGGATGAGCGCGGCAAATTTTGATTGAAGTCAAAATTGTGACCAGGACAATGCCTGGAAAATTGAAAGTAGGCTATCAATTTCAAAACAGGTCTGCAACACAGAAAGAAAGGGCAAAGAGAATTAAGCGAACGTGCAACGCGAATAAGGTTATAAACCGAGTAAGGGAATTAAATTAAAGGGAGTACGGGAATACCCATATAACTTATTTTTTTCTTTTAAATAAAGGGATCACATTAAACTTACCTCTTGCAATGTATGCTGTATTATTATTCTGGTTTATTCTGTATTATGCTGGATTATTCGATATCACCTCCTTGTACTTTACACTCACATATTGTTTACGTTCCTTAATCGACATAACCTTAAAATGATTGAGGACATTTCTCGTAATATATGATACGTATATGTTGCGGGTTTGTTACAAGAAATGACTTGTGACATTTATGTCACACATTATACATATTCGCTACGTAGCCTATACTACGAGATTGTAATATCACCAATATCTATAATTGTTACAGCAATGTTCTATAATTGTTACGGATTTATTACAAGAAATGTCTTATAACATTTATGTCACAGTGTGACATTTGCTACGTAGCCTATACTACGAGATTATAATATCACTAATGTTCTATAATTGTTACAGCATCGACTCGTAACAGTTTGACAAGTTTACAGTACATGTAAATATCTCGTATAAGAGTGACGAGATCTTGACGTATCAATGTTACGTATTTGTGATGTCTATAGTTTTTCGTAATTCCTACATCTTTTATTGACATCCTTACTACATATCGTCAGGACGTATTATATACATCTCGTTTACGTGCGTTATGAAAAAGTTACGAATTTGTGATGAACATTATATGACGTAGTTATTACATTTCAATTATACGTAAATGTTTCGTAAATCATCCAAGTGTGTTTGCTGGGCTGATTTTACCGAAAAAATCGAAGAGATCAAAATTGTAGAAAATATAATTTTTCACAACTTTGGTTACGTACATTCATGTCGTCAAGTTAATAACAAACGAGATAATTCAAAAATTATACTTTGTCACTATACCCTTACTGCCCTTAACTCGGAAAATACCGATCGCACGATAAAATTTACAAAGAAGAAGTTATAGGAAATTGCATTTGCAACCATTTTTGTTAAAAAGTTGAAAATGGCCGAGATATTGAGAAAAAATGGTTCTCCCTTAAATTCAAGATGGGAGCTGACGCTCCGGCGGAATTCAGTCGCCATTTTGCATTTACACCACTATTGATCCGCCTTAATGGTTGGAAAAATAAAATTGCTATTGGGAATTTTTGCAAGGTAAAGATTTTTGTCTAGCCCGACTGGACTAATTTGGAAACCCCACTCGAGTCTCCGCGTGCCCAATTCACTTTTTTCCTCGGAGCCTCGGTTTCGGCCTGGTCACACACAGACGTGCTGAGCTCCACGTGTGTTGGTATAGCTGACGACATGGGGTGGGGGAATAACAGCGTGCGAGGGGTCGACAACTTCGACCGCACTCGGCCCGTCCGAAGCGACACGAATGTCGTTCGCTCACAGATACGAGCTACTGTCATTGTATTAGCGCCTGCAAAGAAACGGAGTGGGGCTCGTTTCGACATGCGATCTGGCTGCACTGCTCTTGGGAGGAACACAAGTTCTTAAGGTAGTACATGTCTAAACCGCTCTGGGACAGAACAGGTTGTAATTTGAAACTAATATTATTCAGGACATTCAGAATGCGCTTGTAAAATTTCAAATCTATTGGCCATTCGGTTCTCGAGATATGTACAATTGAAATCGGCGTTTTTAACACGCTTTGTATAGGGCACGTACTACAATATATCACATTTCGATTAATAATAAAAAAATTACGGGACAAAAGACGATAAAAAACTTACGCGAAGATAAAGGGGCATTTGGCGATGATTTTGAAAAAAAAATTGTCTCATTTTACCACAAAGTTCCTGAGTTATGAATGTTCAAAGTATGACGAACGTGTCTGTATGCGTTCATTCGTATACACGAAAGTCTGTATGCGTCATTCATATACACAACCTTTCCAAGTGTTGGTGTACGCAGTGGATAGGTAGTGCCAAAAGTTTTCAGCTTCAGCTATGGGGGCTCTCCCTTATTCGTAAATCATAAACTATGCTTACTTTTGAATTGGATGGTCAGGTATGTACTACCTTAACTTGAGTATCGAGCTAGTAACGCGATACGCGCTAAAGAGAATTGTAGAACTATTTAGCTTTTACTGGATACTTTAATGAAATTGATCTTTTATATGTTTTCTTTGATATAAATCACTGTGTTGTGGTGTAAATTTATTTCAATACTAATTTGAATTTACAAACGACTCAGGCTTTTCAGGATCGAATTTTGATTCGCCAGGCGGTAAATAACGTGAACCAATCGGTGAACGACTAAAACAACGTGGGTGACTAAATACATAAATAAATTTCCCCCACTCTTGTATACGTCGTCTCTTCGATTTACGTCTTCTTTATTAGTTCGGTTTATGACTTCGGCACGTTCTGTTAAGATCGTCGTCCCTTCTGTACGGAAATTACCATGTTCTCTGCGGGCTTTTCAGTTCAGTTACTCTTCTCGGCAATCTTCTTCGGTTTCTTTGCGCTTCAGATCAAGGTGTTATCGCGATTTACACCCGCGTTAACTACCGAGATCTCAGGATATTTTTCGGAGATTTTACATTGTTAAAGTCACTTCGCGTCTAACGCACGGCAAATGAACACGTTCCACGTGCTATTCAGTTTCGGTTACTTTTATTTCGGGCCTCTTCATATGTCTTTCGGCTTCGGATTAACGTATTTAACGCGATTTACGCCTACGTTAATTACCGCGATCGTGGGATATTTTTCGGACACTTCAAACGGTCAAAATATATATATTTCGTGAGAAATCTTCGATAAACATTTTCGGTTCCCTTCGTACACGCGTCGACGAGCACGCCATTGTTCGCGCGGGTATAAAATCTGTACAGTCATAATTTCGACCTCCGCTTCATACCAGTTTAACCAATTGTTACAATAAATATTAATAGTTTTGTTACTTTGTTAAATTGGTGACTTTTTCGTATTTATTTTTGAGCCTCTTCATTTCTCCAAAATCCTCAAATTATTTCCCCACGATCACCTCACACCAGAATTACGGGCTCTTCTAAACAGGATGGTAGGGATGTGAGTGGTGGCCAATATGTAACACCGGGAGCTAGGCGGAGCACCCACCATTTATTCAGGCCCATCCAAATTGAAAAAGGAGAAAAGAGCAGACTATTTCCAGGTAGTATGCACTGAGTATGCCACAGGCCGAGCATGCCACAGACCTCTTAGTTTCATTAACGGAATCGAGAGGTCACCTAATTTATAATCTCGTCATCTTTTGCAGAGTTGATAAAAATATAGGGGGGGGGGGGGGGGCTAAACGGCAAGAATGTTTTTGTAAATTCAACCATACCGTAAGTAAGATATAAAATATAAATTTTTTACGTATCCTTAATTTTTAGAGAGTGGTAAGAATTAGTTAATATGACTTTCAAGAATTCTGCATCTGCCTTTTTTTATTATAGCTCACGCAGTATAACTTCTTAATTATGAATCGAAGAAAAAAAGTTCTATTAAGCTTTTTTGTCTCCTTCACCTCTCCAATGGTTGATTTTTTGTGAAAAAAAACATACATATAATTAGGGCCCTCTCAGACTACAGACTTTTGATTAGTTGACAGTTTAGTCAGTTGCTTAATCAGCATGAAGACCTACACTAGTGCACAGAACAAAAGATTGAACTTCAACATTGATTTAAATGTGATCAACAAAAGTGTAGGCCAATCAAAATGTAATAGTCCGCGGTGGCTCTCAAGATCGTTTTGACCCATTTCACAGAAAATTTTAGAAAATTCTTCAAACAAAAATCAAAAGTGGTTTCATTGCATAAAAAGTTTGTTACAATATTACTCTGAATGATGCTCTGGATTTATCGTTAACGAGCCTTTTTGTTCATTTTATTCCATTTTTTACATGAGAATGCATTGTTCAAGTTTTTTCGAGAAATATTAATTCAATCGCAAATCGTGGTTGTCAAGCTATGAATTTTGAGAGATGGATATTCATAAGCTTTTTTTGACTTTTTAGTTTTCTAAGAAACGATTGTGCTTCTAAGCAATGCTTGTTTATGAACAGGGCCCGGATCTCGGTGCTCTAAAAAAATGTATGACAGTCTGGATAGCAGCGAGTGGATTGCTGAGAAGGCATAGACTGTGACTTTGAATCAACAGAAACGAAATTGACTGCGAAACTCTTTCGTAGATATGGCATTCTTTCTAAACTCAGTTGCTTTTTTCCAAATACCTCTTACAAGGAACATCACTTAGGTGTCCCCCTCCGATTTTGTTGAAACTCGTGTATGCTGTAGCATTCGGAACATTTTCACATTTTATTTCATTCATTTTCACTTCACATTTTTGTTATCGGCGGAAAAACAGTTTTAAGGGGTGGAACTCCCCCTCAAAGTTGGACACCTTCCGAGTGACTTTTGCAGTTTCACATAGTTCCAATCAAGATATTTGAATAAAACCAATTCGAGAAGAATGCTTATGACGAACAATGAAAAATGCGGCTTTTCCAGTTCCGAGGGGGTGAATCCCGCCCCTAAAAGATCCGTGTTACGTTTTATCGAAGTTCGATATATTTTTGAGGCCGTTTTATTCGTTCGCTGATTGGCTGCTGCATAAGGCTGAAGCTGTTGCTGATGTGATTAGCTTCAGTTTCGTATGTCAGTGGTCGTACATTTGACAGATTGACATGTGTATCTGACACGTCGATAGGTCGTTGCTTATTGCTCAATAAAAAATATCATTCATTCGGATTTTTCTTCCTACCGAACCATTTACTTCTAACAAGTTCTCGATAGCCAAGATGCCGGTTAATATAAATTCGTGGAAATAAATATTCATGACCGTTACGAGTTTGCTTGACAAATTGACAGGGGAGTGTATCGATAAAACTGCACAAAGCTGAATAAAAATTACGGATTAGTGACGAATATCATCACGGAACTTCAAAGAAACTCTGGTAAGTACCAAAAAATGCAATCACGTTCACAATTCGGTTCCTTAAGGTATCGTTCTGGTTTAGATGTTAAAAAAAAGTGATATTTTTGTAAATTTTTTACGGACGTATGATTATAGATACAGATATAAAATTTGTTTAGCTTAATAAATACACTCTCGAAATACATACATAAAACAATTTTAATTTTTTTATTTTAAACACTTTTATACATAAAAATATCAGGCGAACGGAACTCTTCGAACAGTAGATATATCGTTGGCGACTCTGATATCTATATAACGGCTCATTAAAACGAAAAACTAATAAAAATTTAGTTCCAGTATGGCTGTGGTTCTCGCGCATTCTACGGATATTAATAGTTATTGACAAATAATAAAATGGCGGAGATTTTACAAATAAAACAACGAATGTTCAACGTACGGTCAAAGAATGGTGAAAATGCCAAAAAATAATATTTTTTTTTTAATTTAGAAATTCTAGCTAAATAAATAATTGTTGGTTTTTTTTGCGTTACAGATACAATGCTGCCCGGTCAGAGGAAATGTCCCCAAATTTGAAGATATTAGTGCGACCCTGAGGAAATTTTGAAGATTTGCAGAAATTACATGAAAATCTGTGGAAATTTGGAAGAATTGAAGAAATTGCGTACAAGTCTGAGGAAATTTTGAAGATTTGAAGGAATTACATAAAAATCTGAGAAAATTTTGAATATTTGAAGAAATTACATAAAAATTTGAGGAAACCCTGGAGATTTTAAGAAATTACATAAAAATCTAAGGAAATTTTGGAGATTTTAAGAAATTACATGAAAATCTGAAAAAATGTTACAGATTTTAAGAAATTACATTAAAATCTGAAGAAAATTTGAAGATTTCTGAAGAAATTACATGAAAATCTGAGGAAATTTTGAAGATTCGAAGAAATTGCATACAAATCCGAGGATATTTTAAAGATTTAAAGAAATTACATAAAAATCGGAGAAAATTTTGGATATTTAAAGAAATTACATGAAAATCAAAGAAAATTTTGAAGATTTGAAGAAATTAAATAAAAATCTGAGAAAATATTGAAGATTTGAAGGAATGACATGAAAATTTAAGAAATTAAGAATCTGAAGAAATTTTGAAGATTTGTAGAAATTGAAAATCTGAGTAATTTCTGAAGATTTGAAGAAATTACATAAAAATCTGAGGAAACTTTGAAGATTTGAAGAAATTACCTACAGATCTGAGAAAATTTTGACGATGTGAAAGAATTACATAAAAATCTGAAGAAATTTAGAAAATTTGAAGTAATTACTCAAAAATCTGAAGAAATTTGGAAGATTTGAAGAAATTACCCAAAAATCTGAGGATATTTTAAAGATTTGAAAAAATTACATATAAATCTGAGGAAATTTTGAAGATTTTAAAAAATTACATAAAAATCTGAAGGAAATTTAAAGATTTGAAGAAATTACATAAAAATCTCAAAAAATTTTGAAGATTAGAATAAATTACATAAAAATCTGAGGAAATTCTGAAGATTTGAAGAAAATAAATAAAAATCTGAGGAAATTTTGAAGATTTGAAGAAATTACATAAAAATCTGAGGAAATTTTGAAGATTAGAAGGAATTACATAAAAATCAGAGGAAATTCTGAAGATTTAAAGAAATTACATAATAATCTGAGGAAATTTTGGAGATTTAAAGAAATTACATGAAAATCTGAAGAAATGTTGAAGATTTGAAGAAATTACATTAAACACTGAAGAAATTTTGAAGAAATTACATAAAAATCTGAGGAAATTTTGAAGATTTGAAGAAATTACATGAAAATAAAAAGAAATTTTGAAGATTTGAAGAAATTAAATAAAAATCTGAGAAAATATTGAAGATTTGAAGAAATGACATAAAAATTTAAGAAATTAAAAATCTGAGGAAATTTTGAAGATTTTTTCAGAAATTAAAAATCTGAGTAACTTCTGAAGATTTGAAGGAATTACATAAAAATCTGAGGAAACTTGGAAGATTTTAAGAAATTACATAAAAATCTGCGGAATTTTCGAAGATTTGAAGAAATTACATGAAAATCTAAGGAAATTTCGAAGCTTAGAAGAAATTACATTAAAATTTGAGGAATTTCTGAAGATTTGAAAAAATTACATAAAAATCTGAAGAAATTTTGGAGATTATAAAAACTTATATAAAAATGTGAAGAAATGTTGATGATTTGAAGAAATTACATAAAAATCTGAAGAAATTTTGAAGATTTCTGAAGAAATTACTTAAAAATTTGAGGAAATTTTGGAGATTTGCAGAAATTACATGAAAATTTGAAGAAATTTGGGAGATTTGACGAAATTGCATACAAATCTGAGGAAATGTTGAAGATTTGAAGAAATTGAAAAACTGAGGAAATTTTGAAGATTTGAAAAAATTACATTAAAATCTGAGAAAATTTTGAAGATTAGAAGAAATTACATGAAAATCTGAGAAAATTTTGAAGAATAGAAGAAATTACATAAAAATCTGAGGAAATTCTTAAGATTTGAAGAAATTGCATAAAAATCTAACTAAATTTTGGAGTTTTTAAGAAATTACATGAAAATCTGAAGGAATGTTGAAGATTTGAAGAAATTACATTAAAATCTGAAGAAATTACATTAAAATCTGAGGAAATTTTGAAGATTCGAAAAAATTGCATACAAATCTGAGGATATTTTCAAGATTTGAAGAAATTACATAAAAATCGGAGGAAATTTTGAATATTTAAAGAAATTAAATAAAAATCTGAGAAAATATTGAAGATTTGAAGAAATGACCGAAAAATTTAAAAAATTAAAAATCTGAGTAACTTTGAAGATTTGAAGAAATTACATAAAAATTAGCGGAAATTTCGAAGATTTGAAGAAATTACATAAAAATCTGAGGAAATTTTGACGATGTGAAGGGATTACATACAAAGCTGAGGAAATTTAGAAAATTTGAAGTAATTACTCAAAAATCTGAGGAAATTTTGAAGATTTGAAGAAATTACCCAAAAATCTGAGGACATTTTGAAGATTTGAAAAAATTACATAAAAATCTGAAGAAATGTTGAAGATTTGAAGAAATTACATAAAAATTGGAGGAAATTTCGAAGATTTAAAGAAATTACATGAAAATTAAAGTAAGTTTTGAATATTTGAAGAAATGAAATAAAAATCTGAGAAAATATTGAACATTTGAAGAAATGACATAAAAATTTAAGAAAATTCTGAAGATTTGAAGATTATCACATCTTTTGACATATATCTTTCCTTATCTTATTATCACACTTTTTTGGGATACATCTTTTTTCTTTGAAATATTATTTTTTTTTTTTCATTGCATCTACCAAACATTAGTCTCGAACATTGAGTATTAAGAAAAAGAACTGAAAATATTTTGAAGAAATTTGAGGAATTCTTGCAAATGAATTTGAGCATTTTTATTTTGCGTAATTTCCACATAATCTTAAATTCACTATAATCTTTTTTAACACTAGATATCTGACAAGCTGGCGTGCGCGAAGCGCGCGCGTGAGCTAGTAGGGGTAAATTTATAGGGGTTGAAATTCGAAAAATTCGTGTAATTTGAAAACTTTTTTTCATCTTAATGAAACCAATTGCATTCGACAGAGCTTGAATAAGTGGAAGATACCGGTTTTTCGCGTTTTTCGTAAAAAACCTTTTTGGGGGTGACTTCCCTTGTATAATACCGTTGCCAGGTTTCTCTCCAACTTCGTTCATTTTTAGGGTTCCGTACCTCAAAAGGAAAAAACGGAACCCTTATAAGATCACTTTGTTGTCCGTCCGTCCGTCCATCTGTCTGTCACGACCCTTTATGTCGGAAACGCGTGAAGGTATCAAGTTGAAATTAAAACTATTTACTCAGGTCTACAGTCCCTTGAAGCTGTGAAAAAATCAAACTTCTAAGTTAACGTAAAAAAAGATACAGCCGTTTATGCCGCAAAAAACGTATATTTCGACACTCTCAAGGGAATCAAAATTTATAGGGTATTTTCCATTGACCTAGAACTATGAAATTTGGCAAGTAATAGCGCCTTATACTAAAAGTATAGGGACAAAGCTGAAAAGTATTCATTTCTAATTAAATCATAAAAAATATAGTCTTTATTTAAAGTACGTAATCAATCATTTGTACGGAACCCTTGGTGGGCGAGTCCGACTTGCACTTGTCCGGTTTTGGATATATTATTCTTCATCGAAATCAGAGAGACACGTATTTTGTTTATCGGCGGCAAAACAGTTTTAAGGGTAAACTCACCTTCAAAGTGACTTCTGCAGTTTCGCACATTTTCAATCAAGATATTCGAATTTAATAAATTCGAGGATAATGCTTATGGCGAATAGTGAAAAATGCGCTTCCGTCAATTTCGAGGGGAGGAAATGGTAGAAATCTATGGGGATTGAAAGTCGAAAAATTTACAAAAATCGTATGTTTTTTCATTCGAACAAAACCATCTGAATTAAAAAAAAGTTATATAACGTAAGAGAAACCTGTTTTTGAATTTTCCGGAAAAATATCGTCTGAGGGCGAACCACTATTACATAATACTATGACCGGTGATACTATGTCCCCATCTGCTTTTGTTCCATTTTAACGATGGTATTTCATGGGGAATGATGTAAAATAATCCAATGCAAATTAAAAGATTTGACCAATGCGGATTGAAAGTTTTGACCCGAAAAGGTTTCTAAAAATGTATGCCTCCGAAATGGGAATGCGTCTTTTACATCATTCGCCATGAAATTAAACGATTTGCATCACGTAATTTTCGATGAAAAACACGACCGATGGGACGGAACAGAAGCAGATGGTGACACCGTACATGGTATCATGTAATAGTATTTCACCTTCAGTTGATGTTTTTCCGGAAAATTCGAAAACAAGTATCTTCTACGATATATAACTCTGTTAAATTCAGATGTGTGGTGTATACGCGCGTTATAGGTGTTAATTGTAACGAGCGCTTATGTATGCGTGTGTGAATGTATATAAGTATGCGAGAGACACGTAGAATATACGTGAGAGTGAGAGATTATGTGAGAGTGAGAGATTACGTGAGAGAGAGAGCCTCGGGACGCGTGATTATTGGCGCGCGATAGATTTGGGCAGTTCGACCCGAACCGTTATACATAGCGCAAGCAATCGAGAGACTATGTAAGAAGTAATAAAATCTCACGAATATTCGCCTATTAAATCCTCTCTCGTGTTAATATTTTATCTCCAATGCTCTTTATTTCTTACAACTCTAAGTGTGGGGTCAAATTCGGAATAGTGTCGATTCTATCGTGGGATGTAGAATAATACTTTCGCGTTAGATTTTATTTTTCGGAATTATCAGACATGGCGTTCATGCTATAGAATTCGTCGACGAAGAGTGAAGCGTATCGTGAGAATTACGACAGAAAACGAGTATAGTCGACGGTCCCGTTGCTTTCGTGTATATTTTCCGATCGTGAAACGTGCGAAGTGAGGAATGAACGTGCGCGTGTTCGGATATTCCCGAAAGTAAAAATTTGCAATCGAGACCGGTGTTCGAGGGGCACGCGGTGGTATTGTCGCGATCAAGGTCGGTATTAGTAGAGAGTACGCGGTGGGATCGATGCGGTTTTGATTTCGATATACCTAGTGAGGACAATCGAATCAAATCACATTTTGGCTCGTTTAGCAAGGTCAACGGCATACGGAATTTTCGAGAAAAAGACGCCATCTTGGGCAACTTTGAGTCCGTTTCCAGGTGTGGCGTGATCCTCGATTTAAATTGAGGTGGTGCTGTATACGTAACGTATCTCCGAAACGGATCGTGCCCGTACCGACGAGAGAGAACAAATCGTGACAAATCGTGTTAGTATTTGTGGTCGAATCTCTGTGTTTACGTATTAAATTCTCGGGACAATTGATGGAATACAGTACGGAATCTCTTGTGTCAAATGCGGAATGATTTTGTTGATATTTTACACGATATATGAGTTAATTGCTTTTCTTGGACTTTGGACTTTACATATTTCACGAGTGACACCGGCAAAATGCGAGAGCCGAACGAGTTTACTGTTGCTGAATTAAGGACGATTCTTCAACAACTTGGACTACCGCCGGGGGGTACGAAGAACGAATTGATTTTTCGTTTTCAAAATGCCGACACCGAGGGAAACTGGTTGAGGACAGACAACGATGTCGATGACGATCAGCACAATGTGATGCCACCGGGAAATGTTCTACGCGAAGACGCAGGAAATCTTGCACGGAATCCACAGTACGAAGTGGATCTGTTACGCAGAGAACGAGAGCTGCTCGAAAGGGAGTTGAATCTTATTCGCCGCGAAAACGAAATATTGAGGAGGCAACAGGCTCCAGCTGATCCTCAACCGCAGGATAACGATGCCGCACTAGCTCGTGGTGAGATGGGCCCCACAAGAATCAGCATTAAGACACTCAGTGACTTATTAAGCGAATTCAACGGTGGAAACGATACCTTTTGGCAGTGGGAGCAACAGTTGAATTTGCTTAAAGAATCATACAATTTAGATGAGGGTACGGCGAAGATTCTGGCAGGAACAAAATTAAGAGGGAACGCTCTTAAGTGGTTTCATTCAAAACCCGAACACATACGGCTGACTCTCGAAGAATTGCTCGAAGAAATGCGAAGAATGTTCGATCGTCGCCCGAACAAATTGATGCTTCGCAAACAATTTGAAGCGAGACAGTGGCGCCATCAAGAATCCTTCAGGGAATATTTTCATGAAAAGGTGATTCTAGCAACCCGTGTGCAGATCGGCGATGATGAAATAGTCGATTATTTAATTGAGGGCATACCAGATACTCAGCTTCAAAATCAGGCTCGCCTGCAGAATTTTGATACGGTAGCGTCTCTCTTTGACGCGTTTGAGAAAATTTCACTTCGTACGGATCTGAAGAATCGTTCGAAAAACGTTAAAGTCGAGGAAAAATAATCGAAACCAGTCGGCAAAAACACCGTCGAGGCCCGTCGACCAAAGAGATGCTACAAGTGCAACAAAGAGGGTCACCCGAGGCCCAGTTGCCCTCAATTAAAACAGGAGAAAGGTGCCTGTTTCGTTTGTCACCAGCCAGGTCATCTCGCGAGGGAGTGCCCTCAACGCAGCAACGATCAAGTCAACAACGTCGATAAGGACTTGTCCCCACGGGACGACTTTTCAAACAAATATTGTATAGCGTTAAAACTCGCAGTATTTTGCATCACTTGTCGTTCGATACTTTAATGGTTACCGGTAGCGCTATTAGCTTCATTAAGAAAAAATATGTACCGGGTGACGCAATAAACGCGGTAGACGAATCAAGTCACAGATTTTGCGGTATCAATAAAAGTAGCCTTGTTGTACTCGGAACGGTCGATTTGGATGTCTCGATAGCCAGAAAAACGAGCGCGTCTTTTAGTTGTTCCCGATTATACAATGACTTCCTCCGCGCTTCTTGGCAGAGATGTATTGGATGTTTTCGGTTATGGACTCGCGCGAGTAAAAATACCTGACAGGGTGGACGTCGCGGACATTATGAACATTGACACTTCCGGATCGAATGACAATGAAGCCGATTTTATTGTATAAAATTCTGAAATATCGGCAAATACTCAGTCCGCAGTAAGAGAAATATTTCGTACAGACTATTTTCAGCCAACGCAGCCAGATACTCAATTGATAAAAGCCGAAATAACACTAATATTACGTGAGCATGAGCCGTTTCATTTTGCACCGCGTATATTGTCATTCGCCGAGAAGGGTCAGGTTCGCTTGATCCTGGACAGACTCCTCGAAAACGGCATAATTAGGGAGAGTCAATCGGAATACGCATCGCCGATCGTATTGGTAAAAAAACGGAGAGACAAGGATGTGTGTAGATTACAGGTCCTTGATAAAAGTCACACTGCGATAACTATCGCTTGCCCCTCATTGAGGACCAGCTAGACGTTCTGAACGGTAAAAGGTATTACAGTTTGCTCGACCTTAAGGACGGACTCCATCACGTGGCGGTGGCCGAGGCGTCGGTCAAATATACAGCTTTCATAACCCCGTTGGGTCAATTCGAGTATCTTAAAATGCCTTTTGGCCTGAAGACAGCTCCGACGCGGTTCCAAAAATGGATTAACGAAGTTCTCGCGAAACCAATCCGAAATGGTGACGTTGTTGCCTATATGGACGACTTTCTCGTAGCTACCGAGACCCTCGACCACCATCTAGATGTTCCGTTTTCGCACTTCTCGTGGCCAACAAACTCGAGCTACGACTTAATAAATGTAAGTTTTTGTTCACCGAGATAGAATACCTTGCCTATAAGGTTTCGGAGAAAGGAGTGAGCCCGAATAACAACGGAGTACAGGCCATTTCAAAATATCCGATACCACAAGACGTTCGGAGTGTCCAACGATTTTTGGGTATGACCTCCTATTTCCGAAAGTTTGTAGAGGGTTTTTCGATAATGGCTAAGCCATTGTACGCTCTGCTTAAGAACGGCGCGGAGTTTCAACTTGGAAAAGCAGAGTCCGATATTTTATTTTTCCAAACGTACCACAGATGCAGAGAGTAGATATCATAGCTTCGAGCTCGAGACGTTGTCTACTATCTACGCTCTTCGACGATGCCGGGTGTATCTTCAAGGAATTAAAATTAAAATCGTCACTGATTGTAATTCGTTGAAGATGACTTTGGACAAAAGAGATATAAGCCCGCGAATCGCTCGGTGGGCTCTGGAATTACAAAATTACGACTATGACGTGGAGCATAGGTCGGGAGCTCGAATGCAACATGTCGACGCTCTTAGTCATGTGTCGAGCGTATTGGTCGTCGAAGACAACCCCTTCGAGCTAAACCTCTCTCTAAGCCAAAATCGAGACCCAAAAATCAAAGAGTTGGAAGAAAAGCTCGAAAAAGGCGAAGACAGAAACTACGAGATGCGTAACGGGCTCATATATCGTAAACAAGACGGCGAGTTGTTTTTCTACTAGCCAGAAGGTATGATTATGCACGTGATTAGAAAATATCACGACAAGATGGGTCATTTGGGCGTAGAAAAAACGTGTGACGCGATAAAATCAAGCTATTGGTTCCCGAACATGAGGGATACGGTCAAATCATATATACAAGATTGTTTAAAGTGTATTGCGTTCAACCCAGTTACGGGAAAAAAGGAGGGGTTTCTGTTTAACATCCCGAAGGGAAACGAACCCTTTGCAACGCTGCATATTGACCACTACGGCCCAGTAGAAAACAAACATCTCGTGAAAAAACACATACTCGTCGTGATAGATTCGTTCACCAAGTTCACGAAATTGTACGCGACTAAAACGACGTCGAGTAAAGAAGCAATAAATTGTCTCCAACAATACTTTTCGAGTTATAGTCGGCCCAAGGTCATAGTTTTCGACAGAGGAACTTGCTTCACCTCAAAAGAATTTCATGATTTTCTCGAGGAGAATGACATCCGTCATGTCAAGGTTGCGACGGGCTGTCCGAAGGCAAATGGCCAAGTAGAACGCGTCAACAGAATTATAGGGCCTATGCTCGGAAAGCTCATCGACAATTCGGCAGGACGATATTGGTACAAAGTTCTACAGGACGTCGAATACGCACTCAATAATTCCGTGAACAAATCGACCGGTGAGACACCGAGCAAACTTCTTTTCGGAATTAGTCAACATGGAAAAATAGCCGACGAAATACAAAATTACTTCGAGCTTAATGTAAAATCTGACGTAAGAGATCTCAAGGTGAGACGCGCCGATGCCGCAAAGAAAATCGAAAAGTCGCAAGATTACAATGAGCAATATTTTCATAAGAAGCGAAAAGAAGCGCATATATAAAAGGAAAATGACTATGTGATGATCAGAAATTTCGAAAGCACCCCAGGGGTTTCAAAAAAACTGATACCGGAGTTTAAGGGTCCCTACCAGATCATGAAGGTCTTGAGAAACGGTAGATATGTCGTTGCGGACGTAGAAAATTTTCAGGCGACTCAGAGACCATATTCAGGCGTGGGGAGGCTTCGAATATGAAACCCTGGCGTCCAAACAAAATTTCATGCTCTAAGGTCACCTAAATGACGGAAGAAAATCATGATAAAGTAAATTCATTAAAAAAAAAGGGAGGCGACAAAACGACAGCGTTTATAAATATCATTTTGACGAAAATAAATGACGACGTAAGAGAACTATGTGAAATAATAGAATAATAAGAACATTGTGTAAAGTGATACCGATCCAACTGAATAAATATATAGGAAAAATAGCCCGGGACGGGCTAATGTCAGGCAAGCCGAGCTGTGATGTATACGCGCGTTATAGGTGTTAATTGTGACGAGTGCTTATGTGTGCGTGTGCATATGGATATAAGTATGCGAGAGACACGTAGAATATACGTGAGAGTGAGAGATTATGTGAGAGTGAGAGATCACGTGAGAGAGAGAGCCTCGCGACGCGTGATTATTCGCGCGCGATAGATTTGGGCAGTTCGACCCGGACCGTTATACAAAGCGCAAGCAATCGAGAAACTATGTAAGAAGTAATAACATCATACGAATATTCACCTATTAAATCCTCTCTCGTGTTAATATTTTATCTCCAATGCTCTTTATTTCTTACAGATGGTTTTGTTGGAATGAAAAAATAGTATATTACGATCCTAGGCCCGAAAGTTGGATTTCCTGGCCTTTATATCACACATGCCAGGGCATCCAGCATTCGGGCCGTGGGTCGTATACTATTTTTCTTGCTCCTAGCCCGAAAGTACGTTTGATAATTAGTTTTAATCTATAAAATACTGCATGTCAACATGACAGCTGCCTTGTGTTCGGCAATATATGTATATTCACTTATTTTACTTTTGCGGCCTGCGTCAGCGCGCCTACCGGCAATCTCGCGAAGTGTACTGCGGACGAAGATTTTTGCTGGTCCGGCGGGCGGGGGGGCCCGCCCGACTTTTGCAAAACCGAGGCGAAGCCGAGGTTTTTGCTGGTCGGGGCGGGCCTTAAAAACATATAAAATAGGTAAAAATAACAGGCACGAAAATCAACTGCAATAAGAGATGTACAAAATGTAAAAAACACGCACGAAAATCAACTGCAATAAGAAAGGTTAACGTACAGATGTCAAAACGTCAAAACACACGGGCACATATAGAGCCGGCCACGAAAGTTCCGTCAGAGCGCGCCCGAGCAGGCCATGACGCCATGAAAGTCGTTCTTCCCGGCCTGAAATGCGGCCCGGAAGCGAGTACTTTCGGGCTGGGAGCAAGAAAAGTCGATTTTTGTACATTTTTCGACTATTAACCCGTATAAATTTCCACCATTTCCTCGCCTCGAAATTGACGGAGGCGCATTTTTCACTGTTCACCATAAGCATTATCTCCGAATTTATTACATTCAAATATCTTGAATGAAATTGTGCGAAACTGCAAGTCACTTGGAAGGTGAGTTTACCCTTAAAACTGTTCTGCAGCCGATAAAAATATACGTCTCTCTGATTTCGATGAAGAATGACATATCGAAAAATGAACGAGATCGGAGGGGACCCTGGCAACGGTATTATACAAGGGTAGTCACCCCCAAAAAGGTTTTTTAAAAAAACGCGAAAACCCGGTATCTCCTACTTATTCAAGCTCTTTCGAAGGAAATTGGTTTCATCAAGATAAAAAAAAATTTCAAGATACACGAATTTTTTTTACCTTCAACCCCTTATTTACCCCTTTGAAACTGTGAGAGGCGCATTTTTTATTATTCGCGATAAGCATTCTTATCGAATTGGTTTCATTTGAATACCTTGATTGGAACTATGCGAAACTGCAAGTCAAGGGTGCTCAAATTTGAGGGTAAGTGTCAACCCTTAAAACTTGATTGCCGCCGATTAAAAAAACGTTTCCCTTCGATTTCGACGAAGAATAGAATATTTAAAAAAAAACGAAATTGGAGGGAGACATCGGAAACGGGGTACAGGGGTAGTCACCCCCAAACGGGTTTTTTTCGAAAAATGCAAAAACCCGTGTCTTCTACTTTTTCAAGCTCTGCCGAATGCAATTGGTTTCATTAAGATGAAAAAAAAAATCAAATTACACGAATTTTTCGAATTTCAACCCGTGTAAATTTACCCCTATTCACCCCCTCGTAACTGGAAAAGCCGCATTTTTCATTGTTCGTCATAAGCATTCTTCTCGAATTAGTTTCATTCAAATATCTTGATTGGAACTATGTGAAACTGCAAAAGTCACTCGGAAGGAGTCCAACTTTGAGGGGGAGTTTCGACCCTTACAACTGTTTTTCCGCCGATCAAAAAAAAAAATATGTGTCTCTTAGTTTCGAATGCTCTACAACATACATGAGTTTCAACAGAATCGGAGGGGGACACCTAAGTGATGTTCCTTGTTAGATAATTTTCCTACTTTGCGAGCTTCCTTCTTTTGCCTTGGAAGAACTTCTAAAAAAATTGCTTTGTATGGACTTAGAAAAACAGTGGTCCTTGCGGGTCATTAAATGTCATCAAAATGGATCCAAAATCGGGATCCAATGTGGGATATGTTTTCTGGTAATCCGTAGCTTCGAAATCTGAAAGAATCAAAATCCTAGCTGCTCCTTTTGTCGAGAAATCGACATTTTCATTTTGCCAACGTGAATTCACGATTTACTCTTTATTCGTTTGGTATCGACCGAATAATTGGCAACGCGTAAATGAATGTATTTTATAATTCCCCTTTTAGCATAATAACCGAGGACCAACGACGCGGACATAGTGGCAATGTGGCCCTTTCTTTTGTTTGTTTGTTTTACTTTTTTCAATTTATTTGCATTTGAAATTTCTTTCTTTTAATTTATCATGAAAATTTCTAGTTATAATATCCCGAGTGCTTGGAAATTATCGAGTATTTTCCGATAGCTTCGTTGCCTAGTGATATGCGCGTGAGGTTTGGCAGACCAAAATCAACCTCCACATTCATGTCACTAGGCAGGGAAGCTTGAAGCAAATACCCGATTAATTTCCAAGCACGAGGAGTATTCGGTGGATTCTTCTTTTCACCCGAATTTCAACCAATTGGTATTTGACATTTTCGTGGAAAAATTCGCATGACATTAATCTCGCAATTCTTTTTTGTTCGCTCATCTGGATGAATTTGAAGTTTTTAACACGTACGTAGGTTACAAGCTATTTAAAAAAATTCGTTTGTTGCCTAGCAATCTAGCCGTAAAAATTTCGAAAAATTACCGATATAGTTTCGTTTTGCTCGTACCACGTGATGTCAGATACCAAGCTCCTATTGGTTGAGATTCGGGCGAAAAAAATAATTTATAACATTTCGGAGTATGTTCCAAACTTGCATTCATATTAACTTTCACTTCATCATAAAGTGAAAGGGTTAATGGAATAAATAATTGAACATGAAGTACATGAAAGGAGAATATGAAATATTCCATTCTTGAATTTTCCTCTCTTCATATTTAATTATTTAATTATTTATTCCATTAACCCTTTCAGTCTATAATGGAGTGGAAGTTAATATCAACGACAATTCGGAGCATACTCGGAAATATTAAAGAAAATTTCCATGAAAAAATAGAAGGAAAAGGAAACAAATAAAAAATTATAATTAAAATAATTTTTAAAAAGTAAAAAAATGTAAAAAATTAATAAAAAATTGGGCCACTACCTCCTCGTCGTTGGTGCTGGGTTATGCTAAAAGTGGAATTATAAAACTCATTCATGTACGCGTTTCTACACTGTAAAAAAAAATCGCAAATTCACAATGTCGATTCATATTAATTTTACAAACTGGGTGTATTAAAATGAATTTCCTACAATTTTCATTAAAATTAATATACTGGTATTAAACTTGGTTATTTCTGTATTAAAAAATTACAAATCCGGTATATTAATTTCATAGTCATGCACCCCTGCTATGGAAATTCATAACCCGTCTTGCATATTTCTTAGATGTGTTTTAGTTTTTAATATACAAAGTCATAAAAATTTTCGTTGCCGGTGCTTGAAAGTTACAACACAAAGCTGGTGGAATTTACTTGCAATCGGTAACAAAAAATTACAATTTTTTTTAGAATATTCCAATCAGTCCTTTGGAAATTCATGCAAGGGTATATTAAAAGTCGAAACCTGTCATGGAATTTTAAAAATCATCGTGGTAAAATTACTATGTGGGTTTTTATATCCCAAACTCGGTGTAATAATTTCATAATAATATAGCGACTTTTGAAATTGAATATACAGTTATGAATATTAAAAACCTGTCTTGTATATTTCTTTGATGTGTTCTGTTTTTTAATACACAAAGTAATATAAATTTTCGTTGGTGGTGCTTGAAAATTGCAACACGGCGCTGTTAGAATTTACTTGCAATCGGTAACAAAAATTACCATTTTCTTCAGAATATTCCAATCAGTCCTTTGGGAATTTATGCAAGGGTGTATTAAAAGTCGAAACCTGCGATGGAATTTTAAAAATCGTCATGGTAAAAGTACTATGTGGATTTTTATATTCCAAACTCGGTGTATTAATCTCATAATAATATAGCCACTTTGGAAATTTAATATACCGTTATGAATATAAAGAATCCGTCTTGTATATTTCTTAGATGTGTTTTGGTTTTTAATATACAAAGAAATAGTAGATTCGGTTGCGGGTGCTTGAAAATTACAACACGAGCGCTGTTGAAATTTACTTGGAATCGGTAACAAAAAATTACAATTTTCTCCAGAATGTTCCAATCAGTCCTTTGGAAATTTATGCAAGGGTATATTAAAAGTCAAAACCTGTGATGGAATTTTAAAAATCATCGCGGTAAAATTACTATGTCGATTTTTATATTTACTCGGTGTATTAATTTCATAATAATTTAGCAACTTTTGAAATTTAATATACCGTTATGAATATTAAAAACCTGTCTTGTATATTCCTTTGATTTGTTTTGCTTTTTAATATACAAAGTAATAGAAATTTTCGTTGCCGGTGCTTGAAAATTACAACATGAGCGCTGTTGGAATTTACTCGCAATCGGTAACAAAAAATTACAGTATTGTTCAGAATATTCCAATCAGTTATATGGATATTCATGCAACGGTGTATTAAAAACCAAAACCTATGATAGAATTCTGAAAATTGCTATAGTAAAATTACTAGGTTGATTTGAATTTTGCGAAGCCGGTGTATGAATTTCATAATTAATACAGCCACTTTGGAAATTTAATACCTATATCACTATGAATATTAAAAACCGGTCTTGTATATTTCTTAGATGTGTTTTGGGTTAGGGGTCGCGAACTTAAGTTATGAAGGGTAACTTAAGTTATGCGGGGAAACTTGAGTTATGCGGGGTCAGGTATTCTGGAATGAAGTTTTGAGCGTTCGCATAACTTATGAGGGGTCAGGGGCCGCGAAATTAAGTTATGAGAGGTAACTTAACTTATGAGGGTTCAGGAATTATGGAATTAAGTTTTGCGGCTTTCTATAATCTACGAGGGGTCAGCGGTCACACAATTAAGTTATCAGGAGTAACTTAAGTTATGAGGGGTCAGGGACCCCGAAATTAAGTTATGAGCGGTCACTTAACTTATGAGAGGTCACGGTTTTTTTCAACAAAGTTTTGAACGTATACATAACTTATGAGCGATTAGGGGGTCTGAAATTAAGTTATGCGCGGGGGTCACTTCATTTATGAGGGAATCATAAATGAATCCCGGAATTAAGTTTTAAGTTATGAGGGGTCAATTAAATTATGAGGGGTCACGAATTCTGGAATTAAGTTATGAGGGGTAACTTAAGATATGAGTAGTCAGGTATTCTAGAATAAAGTTCACATAAATTATGAGGGGGCAGAGGATTCGAATTCAGAAATCCGAAAATCAAGTTTCATGGATTATCGCACATTCAAAAGCATATATTATTAATTTTATTTCACTCCTTGCGTAAAGTGTCCACTTTAGGCACTCGAGTAATAAAATTTTGAACGAAACTCGTGTAAGAAATTTTTTCTCAACTCGCGTGATTGTAACATTCGCCTTCGGCTCATGCTGCAAACTCACACTCGTCAGAAAAAGTTCATCGCACTCGTATCGTAATGTACTATTTCGGCACTCCAGCATTCATATATCATAAAAGTAGAGGAACTTCATAAGTAGTCGATGGCGTAATAGGTAGCGTGTTAGGTAGTTAGGAGCGATAGGTAGGATGGTAGGCAGGGTCGAGGGTTCGATTCCCCATCAGGGAGAAAAAATAGATCGGCCAATTCCCGCCGATTTTTCTTCTTTTTTCTATTTATTTCTTTTTAGGACCGGTAAACTATGCATATTAAATTATTTTGCAAGCGCAAAATATTTTTTAAAACATGTTTAACAACAATTAATTACAGCTACGGTAACGTAATTTTCATATACTTGCGTATATTAATTTCAACATTTCTTCGTTCAGTAAATTTCATGAACGAAATTCCTATAAGAATAAATAAATCAATATAGTTTTTAATATGCCGTGACTTGAAACTACTATACGGTGGTGCATGAAATTTAATATACCGTGACTTGAATATTAATACGCGGTGGTATAGGAAATTTAATATACCCCTTGCGATTTTTAAAAACACAGTTTGATTTATTTAATATACAAAAGTAATGTATTTTTTCTAACCGTATACAGCAATTTTCGTAAACTTCATCGTGAAAATAACAATACTTTTGTATATTAACCAGACAATACCAAATTTTTTAAAATAATATCCTGTGATCAAATACTCACGGAATATGTATATGAAATTTAATATACCACTTGCGATTTTTAAAAACACCGTTTGATTCATTTAATATACGAAAGTAATGTATTTTTGTTATCGCAGGTTACAGCAATTTTAATAAACTTCATCTTGAAAATAACAATACTTTTATATATTAATCGAACCACTACAAGTTTTTAAAAATAATATCTATTCATTATATAAATAACGTAGGTGTATATGAAATTTAATACATTGTGCATCATTTTTAAATAACGAGCATCTTGATTTCCTGATGCATGTCCATATGAAAATTCATATCCGGTTTATGCATTCGAAATTCCTACACCGGTGTATTAATTTTCAGAAAGAAATTTTTTTACAGTGTAATTATTTGTTCGATACCAAACGAATACAGAGTAATTCGTGAATTCACGTTAGAAACACGAAAATATCGATTTCTCGAGAAAGGGCTAGGATTTTGATTCTTTCGAATTTCGAAGCTACGTATGACCCTTCAGGACCACTGTGAAAAATGTTGCTTCCGCGGAATATATAAAATATTTACGTCTGTCGGAGAATAAAGATTTAATAATTCATCGTTAGATTAAACGAAAACGATCAATTTTTTTCGAAAAAAATTATTTATTCATTTTTTGGAAATGTTATTCATTCATTAAACGAAAAATTTAGTTTATTTTTCTTCACATTCTTTATTCATTTTTCATTCTAAAAACTTTTTTTTCAAAAATTAATTTTTTTTCCGATCCAAAAATTCGTTTTGGACACATATTTATAGGTTGTTCTAAAAAAATTTATCCATTTTTTTCTACATAATTTCTGAAAAAAATTTCTTTCCAAAAGAATAAGTCCCTCCGAAGAAACTAAAATAAATCCCAGAAACCAAACAATATAAACCCCATCAACCAAACCAAAATGAACCGCGCCAACCTTTAATTCGTGGGGTTCATATTGGATTGGTTGATCGGCGGGGTTTATTTTGATTTGGTTGATGGAGTTTATTTTTGTTGATGGGTTTATTTTTGTTTGGTTGATGGGGTTTATTTTTTTTCTGGGATTTATTTTAGTTTGTTTGGAGAGTTTTATTCAGGTCCGATTGGATGAGGTTCATTTTGGTTTGCTTGGTCTAGATAAAATGTAGAACAAAAAAAACTTGGGAGAAAAATTTGGAAAAGAAAAAATGTTCAGAAATTATGTAGAAAAAAAAATAAACACATTTTTTCAGAAAAAACCGTAAATTTATGTCCAAAACAAATTTTTCAAACAAAAAAATTGAATTTTTGAGAAAAAAAAATGTTGGAATGAAAAATGAATAAAATTTGTCGTAAAATAAATTAATAAAATTTTCGAAAAATAAATGTATAATTATTTTCGAAAAAAATGGATAATTTTTTTTCGATTTAATGATGAATTATTAAATCTTCCTTCTCCGACAGACGTAAATATTTTATATATTCCATGGAAGTAACATTTAATGACAGGGTTGCTACGAAATTCTGAATCTGAAATTCCCTGACTTTTCCAGGTTTCTCAGACCAAAAATGAAAATTTTCCAGGCTATCTATGGGGGGGGGGGGGGGGGGGGGGCTCGTCAAAACACGGTTCATTTAGGGTCAATGAAACTAACGTCAATGATTCGAGCACTTTTAGCTCATTTCAGTGGTCCTAGAATCATTAGCTGTACGGAATTCGTTTACCCCTATGTACTCTATATATAACACATTTGATTTAGCTTTATTACTATTATTTTATCTCATATAATAATTTATTATTATATGTTATGTACAGATCTATATTATTCATCGAATAATTAAATGACACTGGGAACGGTCAAAGGAGAGTACCCATAAATTGTACAGTTACATTTCATATATGAAATATAGCCGTGTGGATTAGGGCGATTTTTTTCAACTTTTGTTATTTCTTTCACTCTCCACCCGAAATTTTTTTGCATATGTCTGAAAGAAAATTCCCTGAAAGTTACAGCCCTTAATATTAATATTAAGTACTTTCCCTTCGCGTGATAAGTTTTTCCATCTAAAATATACGTAAATTAAAAACGTTCCTCTTCAAAATTCTACCACTCCGCAGTTTTTTAAGCTATCGCATTGATTTTGGTCGCAATTTACGCAGAATTGAACGATCTTTGAAAGTGTTTGCAGCAGCGTAAGTGTAACTTACACTGGTGAAATGGTACGAGGTCACTAAAGTTGATTTTTACATACAATTCTCGTTTTTTCGCTGTTATCTCCGAAAAGATTAACTTTACCGAAAAAATGTAAAGGAAAATTTTTCTGGTAATTTAATTTCCTACAAAAAAGATCCCTTAGATCTAATTGCTAAAATCAATATTTCTTGAGATATTGAACCTTAACTTATTTGTGATATGAAATTTTTTATGGATTATCGAACCAAAAGTTTCAAATTGTTGATATTCCATATCATGTCACCACTCGTGATATGATATGTGATATGGTGATATGATATAGAATATCAACAATTAAAAACTTTTGATTCGAAAAACTGTACGAATTTTATACCATAAATAAGTTAAGGTTCAATATCTCAGGAAATATTAATTTTAGCAGTTTGGTCTAAAGGACCTTTTTTGTAAGAAATTAAATTTCCAACAAAATTTCGAAAAAACGAGAATTCTGAGTAAAAATCAATTTTAGTGACCTTGTGTCATCTCACCTGTGTAAGTTACACTTACGCTGTTCAGGACACTTTCAAAGATCGTTCAAATCTGCGTAAATTGCGACCAAAATCAATGCGATAGCATAAAAAACCGTGGAGTGGTAGAATTTTGAAGAAAAAAGTTTTTCATTTACGTGTATTTTAGATGGAAAAACTTATCACGCGAAGGGAAAGTTCTTAATATTAATATTAAGGGCTGTAACTTTCAGGCAATTTTCTTCCAGACATATACAACAAAATTTCGGGTGAGGAGTGAAAGAAAAAAATAAGTCGAAAAAAATCGCCCTAGTGTCAATAAGGTAAGAGACCCGATTGTTAAAGATAAAAAAATATCTCGTTGACGGCAAAAATTTTCGAAAAAAAAATGTTAAACAAAAATTCCGAAAAAATTTCATTAAATCCACAATGATTGTATGCAACTTTTTCTCTCTTATTATTTCACGAAAACCCCCCTAGTTTTGGAGTAACGCTACATTTTATAAATATGGTAGTTTTTTGCGAAAAATTGAATATTGTTGCGAAAATATCCTACAAAACTTTTCAAAAACGAAATTGAAGCTTGTACGACCCACCCACAATTTTTTCACGCGAAAAACAGTTTTAAAAAATGTTGTGGGTCGTGCGCCAAAATTTTAAGTCTTAAAAAAAGCCAAAGAACGACTATGTTTCAAAGGGCGTACCGTTCGAAAAAAATAGAAAAAATTGTTTGGAAAAAGCGAAATGAAGCCGAATCTGTCCCCTTTAAAACGCCGCTTGTTGAATTGAAATATCTTTATTTTTAAAAAGATTAATGAAATGCGGTGTGAAATCGGGGCGAGTGCGTTTCCAAACTTTTGGACAGCAGTGTAGCGACAAATAATAACGGCGCAGAAAATTTCCAGAAATTCCAAAAAATTCCCTGACTTTTCCCTGACTTTTCCAGGTCTGAATTCCAGGTTTTCCAGGTTTCCCAGGTTCGTAGCAACCCTGCATTTTTCCGAGTCCCTACAAAGAATTTTTTTTACGAGTTCCTCAAAGGCAACAATAGGAAGCTGGCAAAGTAGGAAAATTGTCTAAGAAGTATTTGGAAAATCGCAACTGAGTTTAGAAAGAATGCCATATATGAAGGATTCGTCAATTCAGCTACTTTTTTTTCCACCATTTCAGATTTGCCCCATAATTGGTTATATCAAAGTACTACTAAAAGGCATTCTATGTGAATTTTTTCAGATTTTTTAATTCAACGTTTTAGAAAATAATTTTTTTTTCCAAATGAATATATCTCGGAAACTTGAAGTAACTGAACAAAAATGTCTCTAGATAAAAGTTGTAGTTTTGTATTATCTTTCGAGCGGATGACTTGAAATAATTTTTACGTTCTGGTAACGCTGATTTTTTACCAAAAAAGTGGATAAATATTTTTTTCTTTAAAAAAGGCCATTTTTTTGGCTGAAAAAATTAGAGTCTTAAAGTATATCTGATGATATCGCACAAAAATCGCTAGAGTGGCACGGATCGAGGATTAGGTTAAAAAAATGAAACCACACAAATTAATTTTTTTTTCTACCGGAACCTCGTTAACATATCTCGGAAACTTGAAGTTACTGAAAACAAATGTCTGTACATAAAAGTTGTAGTTTTGTGTTAGCTTTCGAGCGGAATATTTGAAATAATTTTTACATTTTGGTAACGCTGATTTTTTACCAAAAGAGGGAGAAATTATTTTTTCATTCAAAAAAAGCCGTTTTTATTTGGCTGAAAAAATTACAGTCTTCCTGTATATCTGACAATATTGCATAAAAATAAAAAAAGTGGCACGGACCGAGGTTCTAGGGTAAAAAAAATTTAACCACAAATTATTATTTTTTCTACCGGAACCCCGATCCGTGCCACTCTGGCGATTTTGTTGCGATATCGTCAGATATACTGGAAGACTCTATAATTTTTTCAGCCAAATAAAAAGGGCTGTTTTTGAATAAAAAAAGAATTTCCCCTTTTTTTGGTAAAAAATCAGCGTTACCGGAACGTAAAAATTATTTCAAATATTCCGCTCGAAAGCTAACACAAAACTACAACGTTTATGTATAGGCATTTTTTTTCAGTAACTTCAAGTTTCCGAGATATGTTAACGAGGTTCCGGTAGAAAAAAAAATTAATTTGTGTGGTTTCATTTTTTTACCCTAGAACCTCGATCCGTGCCACTCTGGCGATTTTTTTGCGATATCGTCAGATATACTGGAAGACTCTGTAATTTTTTCGGCCAAAAAAAAATAGCCTTTTTTGAATAAAAAAATTATTATCCCCTTTTTAGTTCAAAATCAGCGTTACCGGAACGTAAAAATTATTTCAAATATTCCGCTTGAATGCTAACACAAAACTACAACTTTTATGCATAGACATTTTTTTTCAGTTACTTCAAGTTTCCGAGATATATTCATTTGGAAAAAAAAGGCGATTTCTAAAATGTTGAATTAAAAAATCTGAAAAAATTCACATGGAATGCCCTTCAGTAGCACTTTAATATAACCAATTATGGGGCACATCTGAGATGGTCGAAAAAAAGTGGCTGAATTGACAGAGAATCTCTCATATACAAAAGAATTTCGCAGTCACTTTAGTTTCTGTTGATTCAAAGTGACAATCTATGCCTTCTCAGCAATCCACTTGCTGCTAACCAGACTGTCATATTGTTTTTAGAGCTCCGAGATCCAGGCCCTGCTTATGGATATCTAAGATAGTTTCTTCCTTCAAGTTGTAGGTATGATACTTCTCCTCTCTTGGTTTCAGACCATTTAGTCCGTCATTGAAAAAAAGAGCACTCAAAATTTTTGGAAAACACAATTTTCTTTGCTTTGTCAGTCAGCACAAAGTATAAAAGTGCATTTTTGAGGATGGAGTATATCTCCATTTGACCACTATCTTGAAAAATAGAGTGTAATTGGTATTCTTAATATATCTCTGCCACTTGAATTAATTAATTAAAAATGAGAAAGAAATTCTAAAAAAAATAACACCAGAAGACGTAATTAAAGTATTGAATTGAATTTTAATGTCCATCACACAATATATTCTTGTAATCTTAACAGTAAGAAAACTATGATCATGATTTCAAGAGAAGGCTTAAGGATGTTCATCTGGTACACGATTTTCAATACAGATGTTGATAAAAAAAATCAGAATATAGTTATTAGTATCTAAAAAGTCATCTGTTAAAATTTCAAGACCCGAGGATACCTTGTTCGTGAGAAATAAATAGAAATGTAATTCCTAAATAACATGGGCTCCTATGGGATTCCGTCTATAAATATTAAATTCACAATCATTACAATACAGATTTTAACGGAAATTTAAGAAATTATGAAAAAGTATCTAAGGAATATTTTTAGAGCTTCATAAAATCGATTAGGTATTTGTGAGATTAATAATAAATTAATTAGTCTCAAAAATGCTGATTATTTTGAGGTTAAGCATTGTCAATGACTACGCTAATCACCAAGATAACCTCAAATAGTTTTCAACCCATTTTTCTCGAAAATAATTTAATGGAATAAAAACAAATATTGCGTAATTAAAGAGTGCAAACAGTTCTACTAGGTACATAGTTTGTGTTTGGTAAGATGTTTTCGAGAAAAATGAGTAGCCGGAGACGCAATGACATCAACTCCATCTTTCCACATTTATTGTTGGATAGTGGGGCAAAGGGAATTTTAATATTAAGGGAACTATTGCTATTCCCGGTTTCTTCACTTATTTGGTGGATAAAGTTATCCAGAGGTAAGGAAACTGACCATAATAGTGTTAACATGAAGAAAATCTTTTCACAGACCACTGATTTTCATGTACAGGTATTGCTGTTGGACCAGATTCACGAGATCAGATATACCAAATGTATGACCAAGAGCAACTAGGGAACCATATTATTGACTTGCATTGTATATATGAACCGTGTGTACGACACAATTCGTATTTCTATGTTTCTGTATGAATTCAATTAACAGCGTTGCTTGACGAATCAACCGTACCTTTTCTTTGTACTGTTTATCACCACAAATCATGTTTTTATAAACATAACCAACAAATAATAACGCCGCAACGTTACTCAAATGATGGCCTGGGATATGATTTTTGTGGGCACTTCACCATCGAAGAACCATTTATCCACATTTATCGGAACTAATGATGTAGTCTTCAAATTTATAAGAACAACTTGTTTCGAATTTACAGACACACTCTACCCGCGAAGATAGAAAGCCATTACAGGTCTGGAAATTCCGCTAGATCGAGGAGGTCGCTTAGTGAAGAAGGTGAAGAAAATTCTGTACTGTAGTGGCCGCTAGGAGCGCTGCTTTGTTACGAGCGGACTCTGAGAAAATCGCCCGCGTGATTTTAGTCGTTCACCGATTGGTTCACGTTATTTACCGCCTAGCGAATAAAAATTCGATCCTGAAAAGCGGGAGTCGATTATAAGTTCAAATTATAGCGCTTTCTGTTCGTTGCACTGAGTGTGCACTGAGTGCGCACTTGTTTGGCGAGCGTGTTCTGTTGGGAATTCCGGTGCATGAATCGTGCACTGAGTGCATAAAATATTGCCCTGAAACGGCGAGTCGGTGTCACTCCAGTGCACGACATTTGTCGGTATCCGATAACCAATCGCAAGCTGGGCATTCCCTAGAATCTTTCGTACGATTGGCTGTCGGGTACCGACAGATGTCGCTACAGGTGATAACGAGTTTGGACATTCCCCAGTATCTTTCGTACGATTGGCTGTCGGGTACCGACAGATGTCGCTACAGCTCATAAAGATAAGCGTGTTCCATTGGGGTTTTTGTCACTGACACGGGGCAATATGCACGCACTGAGGGGCACCAGTGTGCACTCAGTGCAAGCCAGTGCACCGAAAAGAAAGCGCTATTAGTATTGAAATAAATTTACACCACAACACAGTGATTTGTATTGAAGAAAATATATAAATGATCAATTTTATTAAGGGGTCTACCCTAATTGCAATTTTCAAAAAATCGATTTTTTTTTATTCCATTTTTCGAAAGTATAATATTTGAAAGTATCATATTAAATTTTCGTAAAGATCCGAGCAGTCTAAAGCCTGGTTTATCCAGTGGCCGTAACTTAACTTAGCCGTAACTTAAGAAAGTTGAAAGTATATATTGCCCTTGTAGCGTTTATGCACGGTTACGGTTACGGCTAATTGCTGCATAAACGCCACAAGGGAAATATATACTTTCAACTTCTTAAGTTACGGCTAAGTTAAGTTACGGCCGCTGGATAAACCAGGCTTAAGTGTACTTTTGAGGGACTTTTACTTAGTTACCTGAGCGCGCTAATAGTGACCGGTCGGAGCGGTACCGTCTACCTGCCTTTGTTTACGTGAGCAGCTGAAAACTTTCAATTCTATTCATTCGTGACCCCTCTTCTTTCGAAAAATTATACCTGGATATATGAATTTCAAGCAAGTAGCAACGTATATTAGTCGTGTTCGAAATTCGTAAGCGTTAGCATCTGTGCTCGTGATTGCCGAAATGGACAAGAAAACTATTAACCAAAAAGAAAGCTGTAGACGTCCAGGTTCGAAAGGAAAAAAACGCAAATTTCATGGAGTTCTCCCAAAGGCCCATGAGGCAAATACAAGTTATGCTAGTGCATCTGCAGAGAAGCTGAATAAGTCGAAAGATACGAGTTTCGACGTGCCTGTAGATCAAACGGTTGGGTACAGCGCATCATACAGTTTTACCTGGTTTTTTCTTCGTTACAACAGTTTTTGAAATGTAAAATGTGTAATAACGATGTTACATTTACTAAGTATGGACAGCGAGGACTCGGTTTTAAAATTTGTGTTACTTGTGAGTGTGGAGAAAAATATATTAATTCGTGTCCGATGATTGCGACTAGATACGAAGTCAACCGTCGCCTTGTGTTTGTTATGCGATTGATTGGTATTGGATGGAGTTGTATAAACATGTTTATTGACCTAATGGAACTTGGATCTGGAATAAGTTCCTCCGTTTATTATCATATTATCAATTCGGTCTCTATCGCTGTTGAAAGTGTTTTCGATATAGTGATGCCAGTGTTGGCAACCTGGAAGACGGCACTGATCGTACCAGGGGCGTAAAATTATCGTACCTGACGAAAAATTATCGTACATTTTCAAATAACAAAAAAGCGTTATTTATTAATAAAATAATAAAATTGATTAATAAAATGGATATTATCGTGAACTTATATTGCGCCCAACACGTAATTTTTCGAATTTTATCATTTTTGACTGGGTCACGGTCGTACGTACAGAAATAATATAGTAATACTCCTTAAGGATGTTCCCTACCAGGACGAACGACAGTAACCAACGTCGTTTGTCTTAAATTCCGACGGTTGAGTGATGAATTCCGACGGTTGGACCGCCGGGAACTGTCGGAATTTAAGACAAACGACTGTTGGTTACTGTCGTTCGTCCTGGTAGGGTTGAGTCCAAAATTGCAAATGATGAGAAAATTCTGAAAATTTAGTATGTTTTTGGATGAATTATTTAAGAGGTCGTGTAAGAATTTCACGACGATTAGGAAGTTCGTTATCGAACAATTAACATTAACAAATTAAATTTAATTAAATGTAGTCTTATGGAAATTGATATAACTTTGCGATAAGTTTTTTTTACCCCTCAATTTTTATAGCAGGGGAAGGAGTGATATTGAAAGCAACGGGAACAAAACGAAGTTTATAGATAAATATTTTTATTTGTTTAAAAAATTGTTCTTAACAAAATGTTAATATTTTAATGACGAGCTTGCTAATCGTCGTGAAATTTTTACACGACCTCTTAAAAACTTCATACAAAAACGTACCAAATTTTCAGAATTTTCTCATCATTTTTCATTTTAACCCTTAAGGAGATTGAAGTAATAATGATAGAATTCTGAAAATTTAGTATGTTTGTACATGAAGTATTCAGGAGGTCGTGTAAAAATTTCACGACGATTAAGAAGCTATTTATTGAACAATTAACATTAAAAGATTTCAGAGGGACTCAACATTCTTAATTGATGACTGCGCATGCGCTATCGTCTATTCCTCTCTCACACATGGTGGCACTAGGATGGCACACGATCACAGCGCTCCTGACGGCACTGCTTTCTTATGCTATGCCATGCAATAGCGTGTGAAGCCCGCTTAAGAGGAGGTTAAATACCATTTTTATTCAATCCCTACATTATCGATGTATCATCGTCGTCCAGTCTTTCTCCGACAACCGTGGATGAAAATTAATTACATTTTGACAATTAAGAGGGGGATAAATTAATTAACAATTAATTGTCAATTGAGAGGCTAAAATGCGTTACAGCTAATGCCAACGAACTCATTCGAACCCCCTAAATATTATAGGTTACTCGTCAGAATCCATGGTACTGCCCTCACTCGCACGTCTGTGAACTACGTTTCGCCATTTCATTTTTCAATAAAACTACAATTTATCGATATTTATCTCTTGAGGCGCCATCCAAACGGTAAGGTGACATCTTCGCCCGGGGCATCTTCGCCCGAGTCATGTTCGCCCGAAAGTCACTAGACTTCGATTCCTCGAAACTGGGTTACTGGCACGACCGCTACGTGTCTCTGCAAGCATATTCTGGGCTTTGAGAGATTGGCTATGTTCCTTTTTTAACTGCAAGTACTTGCAGTGCTGCAAACGCGTTTCGATATACGCCGCAGTACGCTTTGTGGCCGCACTTGGGATCATATGACGTCACAGTTTTTGTCGTCACTTCCTGCTGTGATCACTGCGGCTGGCGAGGTAGGGCAACTCCCAGCAACAACATGGCGGCCTACGAGAGGCGTGCGAAATTCATTTCGTCCAATGGTAACGCTGGATTCGTAGCGCACATGCGCTGTGCGCTCGTGTCAGGACGGACACTGAAGTGCACTGAAGCTCGTTCCGTTATAGCAGTGCCATTGTACGGTATAGGACTAAAAGTAATATCGGAACAACACTTGCAGTACGCTTTATAGCCGCCATATTGCAGTACTTGCAGTCTAAAAAGGAACATAGCCTATGAAAAACAATCCGGAGTTCCGGAGTTCTTTGGTAAATAATGCACTTTGAGGTTATCGCGCGCACTGTACGCGACAATTAATCGTGAAATCAAGTACTTAATCAATTAATAATTAAATCAGTAATAATTAAATAATTGCGTGACAATGAATGTTAACAGACACACGATCTCTATATTGTTATTATAAAATGCTTGAAAACGAGTTTAAGATTTTTTTTGTAATTATCAATGAAATAAATGTATCTCGCTGCTGCATTACTACGTTTCTGTGCTCCGTTAATATTAAATTGTTATTGTTAATATTAAATTTTTCAAAGTAATGAAACTGTTTATTATAATTGTCGATGAAATAAAACTCGCCGCTGTATTTCTGTGTTCTGCACATTTATTATTTACGTTATTAAAACCAAAAATGTTTCTACATTATTCGCTGATACACCTTTGTCAATGGCACCTAAAATTCGACTAATTATATACGTAGAGACATATTTAGACTATACACATTTTCATCGTTGTCATCATTATCATCGTCATCATCATTATGATCGTTATCATCGTTATTATCATCGTCACCATCATTATTATCGTTATCATCATTATCATCGGTGATAAACAAATTAGAGAAAAAAAATCAAATTACTCGGTCGAAATCGTCGCGTTGTGGCATGTAACCGAGTTTGGTAACTTCCTCCGGTGTAATGTCCAAAGGCGGCAGCCTCGAGGTGAGATCCGGCGATAACGGACCATGATCGGAGCTCGTTTGATCGGTGAGATTTGGTCTGTAGCTTTCTGTTGGTGGCCACGTGTGTTTTCCGATATTTCCATCGAGATATCTGACGATGTACTCCTCTTTCGCATCTGTAAAAAAAAGAACATAAATAGACATTAAAATGAGGCGTTAGATTATATAGAATTGTGGGTACGAATTATTCGACGTGAAACTTGAAAATCTAATTTGTTCCCAATAAGATTCGAAATTAAATAAATGACGAACCTTCAGGGGTTCTTTCTTCGATACGTTTGCTGATATCCTCCCAATTGCGAAAGCCAAATTGTTCGATGGCGTCGAGTAATCTGAGATGTTCTCTGGCTATCCAATTGCCTCTTCCATTGAATATGCTAATTTTTCCAGAGTCCTGTGAAAATGAAATTGCGTAAATTAATTTTTCAATTATGGATATTTTTATTTTTTTCAAAATTTTTCTTTTTTTCAAGCAAAAACATCTGAAAACAATTGTGTCCTGAGTTTAAAATTTTCGAGATTCCATAAGGGATATTATGATTTCTTTTTATTTTATAATTTCATTTTTGTAATTCATCATTATCGAAATCAGTTTTTTTTTCATCGAATCACGAAAAAAATGGCAGAATGGAAGAGAAACGTACCATAAATTGAGAGGGATGATCATTTTTGTGTTGTCCAATTTCAGCACCTGCCGAAAAACACTGCGAAAGGAAAAATATCGTTAATCAGATATAGCAGAAACATTGCGCCTTAAAAAATGTCCATCGATATTCCTTGCATTCAAAGCTACATATAGTTTTATATAATCAGGCCACAGTTTTGTCAAATAATCCATGATTACTTGTAAATAAACATTGTAATTTTGTAATCCATAAAAGAACATTCACAGCGATAATAAAGATGAACATGACCTCAAAATCTTTCAAATTCATTTAAATATAATTGAAAAATGGCTTGATGGAATAAACAGTAAATAGTTGTCCAACAAATAAGCAAAGGCAAACCCCCTATTCTATTTTTATTTCATTAAGTTGTTTTTAGGAAAAATCAGCTAGCAATTTGGGCAATAAAGAAAATCCTTGTATAATGTGTATTCTAAAATTCACGTACAATTATCGAATTTATTAATGGATACGCTGTCGAAATAGTAAAAACGTCAATTTTACGCCTACAAAATTCACCAATGAAGTATCGCAGTGCATTTTTTAATACGCAGTCAGGATTTACAAAAAATCGATTTTTTGTACATTTTAGTTTCGTAATGTACAGATATTTAAGTGTATAAACAGAAAATCAAGATTTCTCAAAAACGGCATAACAGATTAGACTCAAATTTTTACACAAGCTCTATAAATATATTTCTAAGTAATTAATCGGAGGTTTTCTTTCACTGATAAATATTTTTCATTTTATAAACAATTTAAGGCAAATATTTTTATCAAAAATCACATTTTTTTTCCGAAGCCAACATTATGTTAAAAATTAATATTTTGCTTATTCCTTTGAATAAATACTACATTATACCTCTTATCAAAGGAATCTTTTTTATTCTTTTATTCTAGATTATCCAATCCAGAGATATCGTGCTCACCGCAGGGGAGTTTTTTTTACAGGACCTCGGTCGCGAAACTTATGCACGGCTCCTTGAGGGAAAACCGAACCCAACTTTTCCTCCTGAAGTTAATATAATGAAAACAAGCGAGACTGAGTTGTAACTGTGCAATTCCATTGAACCACCGAGAACAGTGTTGTTTGTCGGTAAGGAAAACCTCAGGCTGCCCAATTGTAGACTGGCCACTTGTGCCAAAACACGCCGGTCCATGGTCCTTTGTAAAAAGAAATAAAAAGTGATTAATATCACACTGCAATTGAATATACTTTCTCATATTTCCTCATATTTTTGGCATTTTTTGTACCCACATGCACACACGTTTCGGAGAAATATTTTCTACACATTTCGAAATATGAGGATCAGAATTATATTTGAAAAAGAAAAAGTGAGTTTTACCCTCCACGGTGATCTTTTATTTCGCTGTGTCTTCTTGAAGCTACTGCTATTGGCACGCTGATGTCTCGGTTGCAATGAACTGAAAACTCGCTTGATACTTCTGAATTGTTGACTGCAGAACTCGTCGAATTTGTAAAACATTTTTAGCAAATCGGGAGTCGTTGATTACCTTATCATTATTGGTCCCAGCCGAGATCACCGTCTATGAATATGATTGCCGGTCGTCTTGTAGACATAAATTCGTCACCGCTGTTTGTACGATTGATCTTCCATTCGTCGCACAAGGTTACATCGAGGGACGATACACTCTTGACATGAGAACTCTCATTCCCATATAGACCCATAATTCGAGAGCAAATAGTTTACAGGCCGAGCGGGTGATCAGGTTTGGTACCGGGTTCTTCGCGGATATGTACGGAAATCATGAGAAATTATTTAATTTTGAGCTTACTCATGAGTTTTAATGATACGAGAAAGGCGTGTCACGCAATTTGGGAATAAAACTTGCAAAATTGTGAGGAAAAGGAATGAGATACGTACTGTAAGTGTCGATTTTAATGAGTTCAATAGTACCACTGGCTATTCCACTTTTGGTATCAATACTGAAGCCACCGAGTCCAATGCCGATGTCCAAATTTTTGTGTCCCGTGCAGTCTACCGTCAGAACGAAAATCTTTCGTCATCCATACGACGTTACCAATTACATTGCCCAAATTCATGTGAACATTCAGACGAGTGAAATTTTCGGCAAAGAGAACGAGAGTTTTCTAAGATGTGGATTCGCCCATTTTAACCTCGGACGACGTTTGTTTATTCAAGGTGAAACTCCAGCCTCGTTCGATATCTAAATGGAAAGAGGAAAAAAAGGAAAGTCAGTTATAATTGTTGCAAAGAATATACGAATAGTGCGACTAATTGAAATATCCTTGGAGTATGAGTGTCGACAAATTTTCAAAAAAAAGGATCGTACCTTTTAATCGTGTTTGCCGTGGCATATCACTCTCCAAACTGAGTCTCAATTTATCTCTGTTCAACGTCGTACTACGTTCAAGTGCGCTTTTCGACAAAGCTTCGGTCCCGTGTCTTGTAATGTCTTAATAATGAACCGCCCATTACGGCTTCTTTTTTGATTCAACGGTGGTGATGTACCGTCGTCCTCACTGAATGCAAGACCCGTATTGAAATAATCGAGAAACAAGCGTCGTACGATGTTACAGCAATACCAGGCTTTTGGAAATGCCAAAAAATCAATTATGGCTGTAAATACTGAGAGTTAAGTAAAAATTAATCTCTCGATAAAATTCATCTCATCGTGAATTCGCGAACCACACTTACTGGCAAATCTCATTACATCGCGACTTGTATCGGCGCCCTTCTTTAACTGTTGACTCTGATGATACTATTTGCGTCTTCATGATAGATAAAATTTTACAAATTGGACGTTTATGCTGAGTGAATGTTTTCTCTCACTGTCCGACAACGATGGCTACTGAGCCTACTTCAGGCCGCATTTCTTTCCACCACCGTAAAGATGAAATACATATATACGGAAAAATCGGGAAGGAGACCGGTGACGGATAGACCACCGATTGCCGAACCTCCCTCTTTGCCGCTTCATTGTACGGTCCTTGTTTTGAATTAACGAAATTCCATCCGTTTTTTCTCAGCTCTTTTGGACTCTCTGTGTATTCTCATACACAATGTCGAGTGATGGCAATTGAAGCTTAAAAATTTAATTCAATGTTGAGAAGAAAAAAGATGAGGAAGCAATAATGCGAATTTTCGAATCACAGGATCTGCTTCTTCTTTATCTACGTTTGCGGCAAAGTAAAATCTTGATTATTGTTTTACCTTCACCTCCAAACCCGATATGTGGAATATCGTCAGATCCGCAAGAGGCAAGTTGGAACGTTAAAGATAACGCAGACGCGATGCGGTCGTGCTCGATTTTCTTTGCTAATGAGATGCTTTCTGTTGTAACCCGGGCTATTCGGTCCAAATTGTAATGTGCCACCTGAGCACGAAAGTTCCTTCTTCATTCTGTTCATCCTGGTGAGTAAATCAAAAATATAAATGAATTTTTACAAACTGTTAAACATTATTTTCAGTCGGTAGAAGATTACACAATTGAATATAAATTCTCACAATTTCAGCACTTCCTCGCGATGCGGGTCTTTCGTGTGCAAAACGCAAGCTACAGACCAAATCTCACCGATCAAACGAGCTCCGATCATGGTCCGTTATCGCCGGATCTCACCTCGAGGCTGCCGCCTTTGGACATTACACCGGAGGAAGCTACCAAACTCGGTTACATGCCACAACGCGACGATTTCGAACGAGTAATTTGATTTTTTTTCTCTAATTTGTTTATCACCGATGATAATGATGATAACGATAATAATGATGGTGACGATGATAATGATGATAACGATCATAATGATGATGACGATGATAATGATGATAACGATGAAAATGTGTATAGTCTAAATATGTCTCTATGTATATAATTAGTCGAATTTTAGGTGCCATTGACAAAGGTGTATCAGCGAATAATGTAGAAACATTTTTGGTCTTAATAACGTAAATAATAAATGTGCAGAACACAGAAATACAGCAGCGAGTTTTATTTCATCGACAATCATAATAAACAGTTTCATTACTTTAAAAAATTTAATATTAAGAATAACAATTTAATATTAACGGAGCACAGAAACGTAGTAATGCAGCAGCGAGATACATTTATTTCATTGATAATTACAAAAAAAATCTTAAACTCATCGTTTTCAAGCATTTTATAGTAACAATATAGAGATCGTGTGTCTGTTAACATTCATTGTCACGCAATTATTTAATTATTACTGATTTAATTATTAATTGATTAAGTACTTGATTTCACGATTAATTGTCGCGTACAGTGCGCGCGATAACCTCAAAGTGCATTATTTACCAAAGAACTCCGGAACTCCGGATTATTTTTCATAGCGTGCTAGTTTGACAGGTTTGGCTCGCCATCTGTTGAGGACCTGCGCCATTCTCTTCAAGGCTCTTGGCATTTAATTCGTTTTTTAATGAACGGGTTCACATCACGTATTCAATCTCTCAAAGCCCAGAATATGCTTGCAGAGACACGTAGCGGTCGTGCCAGTAACCCAGTTTCGAGGAATCGAAGTCTAGTGACTTTCGGGCGAACATGACTCGGGCGAAGATGCCCCGGGCGAAGATGCCCCGGGCGAAGATGACACCCTACCACCTTGCTTATCGACGCACGAGAATAGTTCGTAATTTCGTCACTACTCGTCTCTGCGATCTATGCGCGTTCTGGGTATTCTCAAGCTTAACCGCAAAATCCCCGTGTCAGATATTATGCTCTCATACGTTGTGTTTTGCTGCAGTTGTGATTCAAATTGTATTTAATAAAAAGAAAATATTTTTTAAAATTTGTCAAAAATGCCAAGTCTGTGCGGTGTTCCTTATTGCAATACCGGCCGCAAAGCCGATAAATGCGAAGGTGTCGGTTTTCCGGGTGCCAAATGATATTGTTTTGCGCTCGATATTCGACATGTTGTTAAATTAACTGGAAATCTCTCATTTTCAGACCCGCTTGGAGTCAGAGGTTTTCGAAAATAAGAATTTGCGTTTTAGTGCGTGTTATAATAGCCTACAATAATATTAAAAACAAGTGATTGAAATGCTAGGCTATAGAGCTGTCTCTATCTCACTTCCCCCACCCATCGTCATCCGTGCTTGCGCCAGAGAGAGTTTAGATCGCAGCGATCACAGTGACAAATTTATGAACTACACATCTGGCATCAATAAGCAAGGTACCCCCACCACGAGAGTTTCCAGACCTGTATGTACAACCGTGGTATCGGCCAGCGCTAGCAATAAAGGAGTATTACATATATGGTCCGAAGGTATAAGAACTGTGCTTTTAGCAGTGTGTTCCTTTTTAAGCTGCAAGTACTGCAATATGGCGGCTACAAAGCGTACTGCAAGTGTTCTTCCGATATTACTTTTACCTCATCTACCGTACAATGGCACTGCTATAACGGAACGAGCTTCAGTGCACTTCAGGGCGCGTCCTGACACGAGCGCACAGCGCATGTCCGCTACGAATTCAACGTTACCATTGGACAAAATGAATTTCGCGCGCTACTCATCGGCCGCCATGTTGTTACTGCGAGTTGCCCTACCTCGCGAGCCGCAGTGATCACAGCGGGAAGTGACGACAAAAACTGTGACGTCATATGATCCCAAGTGCGGCCACAAAGCGTACTGCGGCGTATATCGGAACGCGTTTGCATCACTGCAAGTACTTGCAGCTTAAAAAGGAACACACTGTATGTAGTATGTACGTCTGAGGGTGGCTCCCGACGACGCGTACTTTGCGTATCGCGTAACTTGCATTGGCCAATCATGTGTCGCCGTAAGCTTTCCGGTCGATAATAGAACGGAATTACGGTTCGCCGATTAGTAGCGCAAGTTACGCGATACGCAAAGTATGCGCCGTCGGGAGCCACCCTGAATTCGTTGATACAGGCTGGAAACTCTAGTGGTGGGGGGTGACCCACTTAGTGTGACCATCTTGTAGTTGACATTAGAATAAGAAAACAAAAGTTCGCGTCGCATGGTGGTTGGATATCTAGAATTAAGTGTGTGTCTAAACAAAACAGAGCTTCATTTGTATTTCGAATGGATTAGTTAATCCTCTTGATTATCACTATAATGGTGAGCTCGCTTTGATTCTTAATTGCATGCATTTTGTAATTGACAATGATCTAAATATGTCTAGCGCCGGTGTAACCATACTTTTTCCGCTAAAGTGTAATTCGTCAAGGCTGACTCGAGCCCCGCTCCTAGTATTCCTGCATAAATGAGGATTAGGGTTTTAAACATTTTAACACTTCTGTTCATAACACGTTGACACCGGCGCCGATATTGCTGGCTTTTTTGTTCAGCCGGCAACAAGCGAACCAAACGAAAGTTCACTGTCGGTCTCCAGGGACCAACGCCGGCGTCAACGTGTTAAACGGCTAAATGAAATATAAAACATTATTATGTGGCGATTTGTACCTCAAAACTAGATGGACTAGATTTTCTAGATCCGATCTGTATGGCCTGAGAGATTCTTGGTGGCATACCATGCTCATGAATTGGTTTATCCAGAGGGGTTTTGTGAGGCACATTCTTTGATACACACTTAAGGCATGAATATGTATACTCTATTGCTAATATTCAAGCCTCCGCCAAATTTTATTGATGGAATAAAATATAAGACAGCAATCTCTTTGAAATCAATTTATTTTTAATTTGCACGCAATTCGCCAGCTCATCAATTCACTTGTTGAATGCAGACGAAGCAAATTGCAGTGGTGCACAGACGTTATTCGTACACCTATCATAACCTTAGAATGATCAGGAGTGCAAAATGAATATACTTTTAATTTGACGGAATGTGCAGAATTGTTAAGCAGAAGATTCTAGTATTCTGCATGTCAGACATTTTTCTAAAAATCAATTAGTTTGTCGCAAAGAGTTTTTTTAGATTATTTTCTTGTAAGATTCTTGAAATAGACCGCGTATCACAAGTGGTGTGTCCGAAAAGATTTTCCGAGGCACTCTTAGAGATACAGTGGATTACAAATAGTCACAGATCATATGATTCTTACAGTGCTGTTTCTCGTTTAGTTTTGCTATCATTGTGCATGTTCATACTTTTTTCATAGAATAGAATAGTTACTTACATATTTCTATGTATTACACGTGACATCGACTTCACGTTTTTATTCTAATTTGGTATATTTTGTTTCACTAAGGCATCAAATGAAGGAGTTCAGACTCCAACTATCCCAGGCTTTCAACCAGCAGGACCGAGTATCACTCCAGGATTTGTATCATCTATGCTACCGGTGACACCTTTCATAACTTCTCCGGGCATTCCACCGGTATCTTCAGGGATCATGCCTCCACAATTTACTGTCCCACCACCTGGATTTGGTTTCCCCATTCCTGGCGGGCCACCTGTGGAACCTGGTGTTATCGGTATGAATTCATGGCTGCTGCTATAAACCTCGATCCATATATAATACTCTATGCTTGTGTCGATGTGATGATACATGTCGATGAATGTGCGGATGCAGAAAATGGGCTTTTTTGCTATTCCCAAACCTTGTATCATCTACTATACTGTAAACATGTAAAATCAGCCATGCTATAAAATGACTGTGTATTGAGTAAGGATGGATATGTAGTTTGCTAGATTTATTGCTGAATTAGAAATATGTCACATATTTGAAGCAAGAAAGTTATAGATATTATGCAGAGTATCATACATGTGTATGAAAATTCGAGTGACATTACCTGTTGATTATTCTGAAGAAATTAATCCCAAATCGACAGATTTGGCATGGCTTCCTCTAGAAGAAGCTTATCATTGCTTGTTAGTCAAATATTGTTTATGTTCCACAATTTCACGTACACTACTGGAAAAAATTAAGGTAAGGCGACCAACCGTCCCGCATTCGACGTGACCGTCCCGTAATGGCAGTTGCGATCCCGCTTTGTAATAATTGATAAAATAGTCCCGCAAAACATCTAATGCGTCCCGCATGTCCCGCATTGCGCTACCACTGAGCTACAATCTCCGCGGGATTGAGGGGGTCGCTTAGGCTGCATTCATCTTGGACGCTTTAAACGCTGTGAGCACCACATTCTGTAGCATTTTAAATGTTGATGTCGATACATCCCTACGTGCTGAAAGCTTGTAAGCGACCACGACGAATGCAGCCTTATCAGTGACGAATTTTTTCTACCGTGGTGGCCGCTAGAGGCACAGCTGTATTAGACAAGCTATAGCTTTAAAAAAGTTTCCCAATTGTAGGTGGATTTAAAAAACAAGTACACGAACCGATTCTAATTAGTTAACAAACCTCGTGGACCACGGTCAAATCGACAGAAACTATTTTATGGAGCATATTCGCAATTCTGATCACAACTGCATGTAGTACCTGCACAAGTATATTCATCAATATGATGAATTTTAGGCGGTATTCTGGTTTAGAGACATACATTTTGAGCGTTTGGTCGAGCACAATACAAAAATATATATATTTTTGTTTTTCAGAAAAAAAAATTTCGAGAAAAAAAATGAAAATTAAATAAGTTATAAGCTGGTAAAGTTGGGCCTAAAACGGAGGTGCCGGCTGACATGCAACTTTTCTCGTCATCCGATATAAAATTTTTAAAAAGATTCTTAATTAGTGAGAATGTTGTTATAGACTCTACTTCAGAAAAAGCGAAAAAAGAATTTCGCAGGTAATTATTGCGAATCAGGGCTCCAGCTGGAAATCGCTTGATTTCTTTTTACTAGTCAATATCGATCTAGAGAATGTGTAATTACCGATTTCAAGTGGGGGGAGGGGCAGGGAGAGGGGTAAAAAATTGTTTTTTCAAAATTTTCAAAAAATTTATTGTGAATCGTGGGGTCATTTCCCTCGGGTCATCAGATCCTTGCATAACTTTTTTTTCGCATTGATTCCACTTTAAAAACAGCTTAATTTTTTAATAGATTTTTTTGGCCACTCCTTCAGGTGGTGCGACGATCATTTTTATGTAAAAAAGGGATAACTGGAAAAATACCATTTTTAAAATTCTGCAATTTTTTCCACAGATTTTGGGTAAAAAATAAGTAATTTCTATCATAATTAGAAAGTGAGCCGCGGCTGCCTCATATTTTTTTGAATAATTTTCTTTTTTTCAGTTTCTAAAATAAAATTAAAAAAAATTAATTCTTAATACCTCTTACATAAGTAAAAAAATAATATAAAAATAAAATATATTTTGGCAAATTTTGATATTTTGCATATTTTTCGAAATAAATGAGAAAAATCTTTTTTTTCAATAAAATACTTCAATAAAAAGGGATAACTGAAAAAATACCAATTTTAAAATTCTGCAATTTTTTCTACAGATTCTGAGTCATAAATAAGTAATATCTATCATGATTAGAAAGTAGGATGCGGCTGCCGCATATTTTTTTTTATAATTAACTTTTTTCAGTTTTTAAAATGAAATGAAAGAATTGATTCCTAATACCCCTTACATGAGTAAAAAAATAAAATAAAAATAAAACATGTCTTGGAAAATATGCTAAATATCAAAATTTGCCAAGATATGTTTTATTTTTATTCATCTTTAAAAAAATTAGTATGTTTTTGAAGTGGAATCAATGCAACAAAAAATTTATGCAAGGATCTGATGACCCGAGGGAAATGAACCCAGGTTTTCACTTGGAATGCCCCATATACACATACATATATATACACATTCTTTAAGTCGACATTGACCAGTAAAAAAAATTCAAGCGTCGAGAGAAAGACATTTTTTTACCACCCCTCCCTCTGCCCCTCCCCCCACTTGAAATCGGTCATTACACATTCTTTAAGTCGACATTTACCAGCAAAAAAAATTCAACCGTCGAGAGGAAGAAAATTTTTTGTACCCCTCCCCCTGCCCCTCCCGCCACTTGAAATTGGTAACTACATATTCTCCAAGTCGACATTGACCAGTAAAAAAAAAATTCAAATGATTTCCATTGCAGAATTTTAAAAATGGTATTTTTTCAGTTATCCCTTTTTTACACAAAAATGATCGTCGCACCACCTGAAGGAGTGGCCAGAAACATCTATTAAAAAATTAGGCTGTTTTTGAAGTGGAATCAATGCGAAAAAAAAGTTATGCAAGGATCTGATGACCCGAGGGAAATGACCCCAAGATTCGCAATAAATTTTTTGAAAATTTTGAAAAAACAATTTTTTACCCCTCTCCCTGCCCCTCCCCCCACTTGAAATCGGTAATTACACATTCCCTAGATCGATATTGACTAGTAAAAAAAAATCAAGCGATTTCCAGCTGGAGCCCTGATTCGCAATAATTACCATTTCGCAAAACGGCGGCTGTCTGAACAAAAAAGGCGTTTTTCGACTCTCTTTTTCATAGTTTTTAATTTTTTTACAGTAGTCAAAAAGAATTTTTATACAAAAAGTGGTTGCAGTGGTAGAGAGTTACACATTGAAGATTGGTAAAAAATTTGAAGTAAATCGTCTCAGTAGAGCTTGAGATATATCAGCCGTGTTGAGAAAAGTAGTTTTGAGAAGAACTTTTATAGTCCGATTTGTTCGGACGTGACGCGTGTAGCTGCTGAGTCATCAAAATAGCTATGACGTAAACGATTGGAATTAAAAAATTTCCTTTTAAGGAAATATTCTTAAAAATTTTAACTTTAAGAATATGAACAAAAAAATTGATTTTTTTCGAAATTCCAGACCAAATCATCGCTTCGAAACATTTTAGATTTTAAACAAAAGGAAAGACCGTTCAGGAATTGCCTGGCTATTGTTCAATACCTTCATTCTTTGCCAGGGACGAACGTACTTACAGAATGTACAAATATTTTCGTTGATGAATGTCTTATGAACTTCTGAAAAATCGGCTCTAGAAGTTGAGACGCTACGTGCACTGCTCCTTATAAAGTTTAATATAGGTAGTTGTGATAATTTCTATGACGTTCTTAATAAAACCTAGAATTAGTTAAAAAATGCACGCAGTTGAGAAATATGATTTTTAAAATAAATAATAGTTCCAGTAAGTTGCATTTGTTTGCTTTGTAATTTACGCGCGCCGACAAATCCTTAGTTATCCTTTACACTCGCGCTCGCATTCATTTTTCACAAAGTTGGCCGCCTTAAATTAAAGGAACAAAAAAATTTCAAAAAAATAACAATGCTGTATCTCAGTGAAAAATGGTCGTATCGAGATCTAGAAAAAAGCATTTTGAAGCTTCCATTTTCTTGTTTTAAGGGTAGGGTAATCCCCCCTCCCCCGGCTTTTCCCTCGTGAGTGCCAGAGAGATAGAGCTAAAACTTTTAACACCCTTTTCTCGAAAATGGCTTGATAGAATAACAAAATAATAGTTGGGCCACCTGTACACATTAATTATGCAGGTGGCCCCACCCTTCTTTTTTCATTCCATCAAGCCATCTAAGAGAAAAAAGTGTTAGAAAATTTTTGAGGTTATGTTGACATTTACACTCCCCTTAAGATCGTTCAGCAAAAAAAATTTCAAAGCTATAGATGTCACGCCATTTTAAGAAATAGTGGAAAAAAAATTTGCAGATTTTTATTAACTTTCTTTGGCTGCAGTTGAAAAAATTCGTTCCAGCTAAACTACTGCATGGACCTGATAGCTTATTTATTTAGCTTCAATTTGCTTTTTTTGAGACCTCGATGCGACCATTTTTCGCTGAGATATCTCACTTTTAATGAAAAAGGCAAGAAGACTAGAATAAGGAGACCGAACTGGAGTGGTGGGGATGGTACGATATACGTCCGCAAGTTGTCCATCTCACTCTTCAATATGGCGGTCGAGTTGTGGATGCGCATTACAATATTGCGCATCAAAGAGTCATCGGGCTGTTTCGTGTCAATTGTGCATTGTACAACCAACAGCAAGCGTTTTTTCTTGCATGTAACATAACCAAGAAGGCTAGAATTCTTGAACATAACCCAATTACGGACGTTTTCTCCGACCAAGAAAACTAAAATAGTCTTTTTGCCTCCGACGCAGCATAAACAAGGCTCAATTCAAACACCTATGTTTGATGTAGGCTAACTGGAGTTTAAACTCCATTTAACGTTAGAGGAATTATGCATTAAGCAGGCCATAACATCATGACAAGTTTTACGACGTCGAATTTTGGCTAATTTCGGATTTTCGTATCAGTTCGGCTTGGGAAAATTATAATTTCATGTATAATAAATTTTGATATAATAGAACGGATCTGATCAAGTGATGAAAATCTTTATGCACTGGAAGAAATTCATTAACGGAAGCAAAAAAATATATAGGAATACAATTTTTCATTTCGCCGATGAATTTCTTTCATCGAAAAAAATCTTTCATCGATGAAAGGAATTCATCAGCAGAATGAAAAATTGTATTCCTCACAGTATATTTTTTTGCTTGCGCTGATGAATTTTTTCCAGTGATGAAAATTTTTATGTGATGGAAGAACTTCATCAATGAAAGCAAAAAAATATACTATGAGAAATACAATTTTTCATTTTGCCGATGAATTGATTTCATCGAATACAAATTTTCATCGATGAAAGAATATAATCTGCAGTATGAAAAATTGTATTCCTTACAGTATATTTTCTCATTTTGCCAATAAATTTCTGTCATCGAATAAAAAATTTCATCGATGAACGAAATTCATCAGCATAATGAAAAATAAGCGTGTTAACCTCAAAGTTTCCGAAGCATTATACTATGAGGAATGAAATTTTTCATTTTGCCGATGAATTTCTATCATCGAATACAAATTTTCATTGATGAAAGAAATTCATGTGCGGAATGAAAAATTGTATTCCTGATAGTATATTTTTTCATTTCTCTGATGAATTTCTTTCATCGAATAGAATTTTTGATCTTCGAAAGAAATTCATTCACATAGCTCTTACACTTTTTTTAGCCACATGTAGGAACTTAAGCGATTTTAAACCTCGGTTGCGCGACAGCTGGCAGAAATAGCCGAACCGATCCACAACCACGCCGCCATCTTGATCGAGGTGCTGGACGTATTTTGTCCTACCCCTTTGAGTTTGCTCGAGTTCGGTCTCCTCATTCTAGTCTTCTTGGAAAAAGGATCCTTTTGTGTTTGACCATTGATATCTCAGCAACCAATGATTGTCCAAAAATTAAAAGGGAAGTTTCAAAAACTTGAATTAATGCTCTACTAGGATTGACTATGGCTTTTTTGAAAAAAAAATTGTCCATCCTTGCCATGAATTGAAACAGGAGAAAAAGGGCTATTTATGGTTTTTTAGAAAAGCAACGGCTAAGTTGAAAATATTGACAAAACGGCTAATACTAATGTTGAGCGTCACTTTAACAGCTGAATATATCCACAAAAACCCCGTGAAGTTTCAATTCGATCTGTGCACCGGTTTTTTTTTATTCAAGCAATCAAATTTTTGAAAAAAATTGAAGGATCATGTTTATGCCCCTAAACGTCATAACCATTGTTGAACGGAAATGTTTTTCTAAGCTTTTTCCACATTTTTGTTGCAAACAGCGGTCAAATGTATGGAAAAAAATGACGTAGAATTTTCGAAAATAAATTTGAATTTATTTTTATTTTTTCTGGTACCGAGTGAATCAAAAGAAAAATGGCGGTGGCTAGCGTAGTCAATGACAACGCTTAACCTCACAATAATCAGCATTTTTCGAGACAAATTAATTTATTATGAATCTCACAAGTACCTAATCGACTTGATGAAGTTCTATAAATGTTCCGTAGATATTTTTTTATTAGTTCTTAAATTTTCATCTAAATCTGTTTTGTAGTGATTGTGAATTTATCAAGAGTCGCGGTAGCGACTCGAGACAAGTACATTTCCGACCTTATCGACATGTCGACAGTCGCACCAAGATTCTCTTACGCCAACAACCTTGCTTATACATGGGAGTATATCTATAGCGAAAAATTCATTTTTCCTAATAACTCATTATACAGATCTTTTGAGAAAATTTGAGATGTACGTTTTGTCCGCAGATTTTTTCTCTTTCGATTGGTACCTGAAAGAAAGCTGTAGCTGGTCGCGTATGGGCGATACGTATTTTTATGGGTTAATTTTTCTCAATGAATATTCCATTGTCGGCCATTTTCGTCGCATATTTTTCGGCACATGTTTTTCGCACACACCATGAAGTTAGCAAGTTAGCGATAAAACGGTACGTGGTGTGTTTCAGAGCGGTCAAAATATCGACAATGATCATATGAGTGCGTGAGAGAGCACTCTAGGGATCGCGTTAGAGTGAGAGAGAGCAATATATTAACTTTGCAAAAAGTGGACAAATCACCCCCAAAAACACCAAAAATGGTGTACAAAAACTGGAGACAAGTACATTTCAAGAGTATCCCTAGTTTAGTCTACCTACAAAAAGTTGTAAAATCACTAGAAATTAACCTTGAATACGTATTTACAAGCACATATAGTATCCTAGTTCGACTTTTATTCACAAGCATATAATTATTATTACGTATGCGGAAGTGAAATTTATAAAATATGAAAACATCTTTACGTTTAAAAATAAAAAATAAATCCATTACTAAAAATAAATAATAAATCAATGGAACAAAATTGATCACAAAAATAAAAAGTACTTGGCGAGTTTTTTTCACCTGAAGCAACCTCATCAGTCATGTATCACTGAAACATCTTTTGCAAATATTGCCAAACTCGAAAGTTTTCGAAAATATCCTAACACTCTCGGGTAAATAACAACTATTTAATATCTAGCTAATTTTAGTGGAACCGATGCATTGTGGAAAATTTTGTATGAAAATTTGATTTTACCGAGAAGTAGTTGCAGTAGGGCAACACAAAATCAACCAATGGCAGCTCTTACGGTTGTAACTATAGGCTCGACACGCTCGAACACAACGAAATTGATATTAACATGATAGTTTTTTAACTAATTCTTCAAAAGCCGATGCCAATCGATTCTTGATAACGATATCCTCAGCTGAGTGCCAATTTACGTTCATAGTTCGATTGGCGTATCTGTAAATCATTGCTGGAGATATTAGCCATTTTTTCTGCAGCTTCGAGATTTCGTGATACTGAGGGCAGAAATTTGCAGGCTTTCAAAATAAAGTGAAATATTAATGCACGTTATTTTAACGACAAATATTATTTTAAGTGATTTAAAGCCAGATAACAAATTTAACAAAATGAAATTAATAAATGCTTTTATTTATCGTTATTTGTGTACATTAAAACTTCTCGCATTAAGGTACTAGTCAACTTTAGAAGGCAAAAAAGCAAATCTTTCAGATTTTTTTCTCAGCTCCTTCATCAGATATGGCTATAAAACTGTTTATACAACATTGTTTCATCCTTCGTAAGTACAAAAAAAATATTTTTATTTTTTATTTTGTTTCTTTGAATAATTTATAGAAGGCGCCAAAGTCGAGTCTTCGAAAATATTTTGTCCCATGGCTGACAGTTAATCTCGGGATTGGCAGGTCTGCAACAAATAATAAAAATAAATTTTATTGTACTCCGTGCGCAAAGTGCCACTTTGCGCACGCTGCGCGTGCTCAAACTCACACTTTGCACACACTTTGCGCACTCGTACAATAATAGTACATTACGATACGAGTGCGTTGAAACTTTTTCTGACGAGTGTGAGTTTGCAGCATGAGCCGAAAGCGAATGCTGCAATCACACGAGTCAGAAAAATGTTTCTCGCACGAGTTTCGTACAAAATTTTATTGCACGAGTGCGGAGAGTGTCATTTTACGCACACGAAGTGCTCCGCACTCGTGCAATAAAATTTTGTACGAAACTCGTGCGAGAAACATGTTTCTAACTCGTGTGATTGCAGCATTCGCCTTCGGCTCATGCTGCAAACTCACACTCGTCAGAAAAAGTTTCAACGCACTCGTATCGTAATATACTATAAACGTTAGATTGGGCGTTTGTCTTACCGAGAAGACAGAAATTACTGTTTCGATCGTTAAATTCGAGTTTCTCTATTCGATTTCACCAACAAAAGTGGTGGAATCGAATAATCGGAAAAATAAATTTTATTATTTGATTATTATGGATTCTCAAATGGTTTATTGCTTACCGCAGTGGTGACTGCGGTAAGCAATAACTGTTGAATACGAAAAACACAATATTTAAGAATTTTTATCCTACTAAAAGACTTGGCATTAGTAAACGGATGCGAGTTCCAACTTGAAATTTATATCGTGACTTCTCAGATATATACAAAACATGAAAAAAATTGTCCTGCTGGATTAAATTATGCTCTTTTTTTCTAAATCAATTTTTTCGGTTTTTGGCCGAAATTTAAATGAATTCGTATTTTTTTCGAAATCGCTGATATTTTTTTCAAAAAGCGCAGGAAATTGCCGATCGAAAGCTATTGTTGAAGAATTATTTCGATTTTATTTCGCGCCGTGCCAAAGCTCCGAAACGTTGAATACGCGAAAAGTTTGAAATATAACTTTTGGTGTATTCCAAAGAGTATTATAGTTAGAGATCTGAAAATTGGTGTACAATATACTTTCAGGCAACACTAAAACATACTCGAGTTTCAAGAAAATCGAAAGAGGTTGGCCTAAAAGTGGGTCCCGTTGAGCGGGAATACCTCAATAACAGTTTTATTGCCATAGGTATCGGATAAAGGAGCTAAGAAAAAAAATCTTAGAAATTTGCTTTTTTTGGCCTTCTAAAGTAGCTAGTACCTTAAGAGCACATTGGAGTAACGAGCGAAAATTCTGCACATATGCTGATTTTGCAAAAATTCATTGGGGTGTAAAGATTTTATGCGACTTTAAAAAGGGTGGGATTGCTTTAGCTTCCGCAACATTTGGAATATCGGGTAAAAAAATGTATGTAGTGCGACCTGTTAATAAGAACGTTCGCAATAAGAACGCTTACCCAGTTTCTCGCTCGAACACTTCTCCCACTCCGCCTCGGACTCCGAGCTCGACTTTCTCGCGTGCAAACCTCCGAATAAGAACGCCCAGCCTAGCAGAGCTTAGAAGGGTACAATGAAATAAACATTGTAACGAACATTACAGTTTTTTAATCATTCTTATACTATCAAAAAATTTTGCTATACGGAATAAACATTTTTTATTAATCGAACGCACAAACTTTTCGTGTCAATTAGGATAAAAAAATTATTTTCATCTACATGCAACAAATTGCTTGAGACCTTGATTTTTTTGACTCTTCCAAGTTTTTCTTTTTTTCTTCGAATGTATACAGATTATGCTTGCTCACTACCGGTTCTTTGGTAGAATTACTTCTTTGAGGTACAGATTTTATATCACTTTTTTCTACTTGTGCGCAATAGTCTGATATTTTATGCTTCTATCTGTCATTTCATTGTTATTGCCAATATCTATATATTCACTTCACACACTACCATTATTCAGTTAATGCGATAATATGAATAATGTATGGGGCATTCCATGTCAAATCAATCACTTTTAAACCCGACCCCATTCGATTTGGCTGATTTTTTTTTCCTTTTCTACTCCATTAAAAACATGTTTCAGAAAATTTTCAAATTTTTTACCCAACCCAAAAAAGGTTTTTTTTCAAATAGCTATAACTTCTTCAAAAATTGACTAGTCCCTAGCAGATTCGTCGGTCCTAAGCTTGGGGTCGTAAACAGTTTCGGTCGTAAATGGTCGTCTTGTCGACCGTAATTTTTTGGTCGTATGAAGAATCATCGCAGTCCGCTCGTGGGTCGTTATGACTACAAATTATTAGTCGTATCGACCGGTCCGGGGTCCGTTCGCTGGTCGTTACGACCAGAAATGTGTAGTCGCATATTTTTTTCCGAGCTCCCTGCCGTGGTTGTCACGACCAGATATGTAGAGTCGAATTTTTTTCCCATCATCTCGGCGCCCGTGATCGTTACGACGAGAAATCCCGAATCGATTTTTTCCCCCAGCTACGCGCCCCTGGTCGTTACGACCCGAAATCTGGAGTTGATTTTATTTTCCCCAGCTCCCCCTAGCAGATTTGTTGACCAGAATTTTTCGGTCGTAGTTGTAAGTGGATTTTTTTCAACCGATTTTTTTTGGTCGTAAGAAGTGGGTCGTTACGGCTGACAATTATTAGGCCCAACGACCCATTCCGGGGGCCAGTTAGCTAGTGGTTACGACTGAGAATTATTAGTCGTAACGATCCAATCTGAGGGCCAGTTGGCTGGTCGTTACGACTGAGAATTATTAGTCGTAATGACCCATTCCGGGGGCCAGTTGGCTGGTCGTTACGACTGAGAATTATTAGTCGTAACGACCCATTCGGCGGCCCTTTGCTGGTCGTTCCTACCCGAACTCCTTAGTCGAATATTTTTTTTCCCAGCGCAAATTAATACAAAAATTTGTATAGTTTATTCCGAAATAGCGCCCATGCAATCGGAACTAATAAAATTGTACGCCCGAGATATCCACATTAGGGATATTCGCAAGGCTCAGCTTGACCGAAACTGCCATGGAAGAGCTTCGCCCTGGAGGAACCGCCTTAATCATCACGGTAACCTCTGCGCTAGGTAAGTACTTGACTTGGCACGCTGGCTGTCCGGTATATAACACCGTCATATGTATATTTTGTTTAAGCACAGAGTTTCGAGCGCATGCGACGCATAGTGCCACCACATTGATTACGACCGAAAAAATCTGGTCAACAAATCTGCTAGGTAGCGCTAGTTGACGCGTCCACCACTACGCGTTGCATGCGCTCAAAACTCTGTGCCCAAACGAAATAGGCATATGACGGTGTTATATACCGGACACCCTGCGTGCTAAGCCACGTACTTACCTAGCGCAGAGGTTACCGTGATAATTAAGGCGGTTCCTCCAGGGCGAAGCTCTTCCATTGCACTTTCGGTCGTGCTGACCCTTGCGAATATCCCTAAGTATTGTGGATATCTCGGGCGTACAATTTTATTAGTTCCGATTGCATGGGCGCTATTTCGGAATAACCTTTACAAATTTTTGTATTAATTTGCGCTGGGAAACAAAATTCGACAAAGGATTTCGGGTCGTAACGACCAGCCAACGGGCCCCGAAATAGGTCGTTACGACTAATAATTCTCAGTCGTATCGACCAGCCAACTGGCCCCCCGAATGGGTCGTTACGACTAATAATTCTCAGTCGTAACGACCTGCCAACTGGCCACCGGAATAGGTTGTTACGACTAATAATTCTCAGTCGTAACGACCAGCCACCTGGCCCCTGGAATGGGTCGTTACGACTAATAATTCTCAGCCGTGACGACCAGCCGACTGGCCCCCGGAATGGGTCTTTACGACTAATAATTCTCAGTCTTAAGGGCAGGCTAAAGACCCTCTCGCTCTCACACGACCCCTATAGGCGCTCTCTCTCGCACTCGCAAGAGCGAAAAGGCGGGGGGGGGAGGGTGTTTAGCCTGCCCTTAACGACCCACTTCTTACGACCGAGAAAAATCGGTTGAAAAAAATCCACTTAAGACCGAACTTCCGGTCGTCGAATCCGCTAGGGCCGCGCCCGTGGTCGTAACGACGAGAAATTCAGGGTCGATTTTTTTCCCACAGGCGCCGAGCTGGGGGGGGGGGGGAAACTTCGACTCAAGATTTTTGGTCGTAACGACCAGGGCCCGCGTAGCTGGCAAAAAATTATACTCAAAATGTCGGGTCGTAACGACCAGCAAACGGATCCAGGAACGGGTTGTAAAAAGATGATTCTTCTCGAAGTTAGCAATTTTTTTTTCACTCAAAATATACTTTGATCAGTTCCGCAAAAAATTCCGTCTAACATGAAATGGGCGCAAATTTCCTTCGTTTTTCATCGAATGAAAAAAAAAATTTCCCAGCTGGGCTTATTTCACAAAACACCACTCTGGAAATTTATGAAGATCTATAAAGGACCTCAGAATTTAAAATATTGAGAAGAAACAAAAATGAAAGTGGTGATTCCCGAAAAAATTTTGATTTTTTTTTTAACGAAGTGAAAAAATAAATAGAAGGAAAAATCGGCCCACTCCCTGTTGGGTCGCATTTCTTACGGAATTCATCAAATGTTCCTTGGAGTGAAAAAATAAAAAAAGGCGTACTTCGAGAAAAAGATGATCTTTTTTGAAAAAGTAAAAAATTTCATAGATTTTAATATCTTAACATTTTTTTGTATTTTTTTTTTTTTTCGAAAAGTAGATTTCAAGACGAAAATTTTGAAAAAAAAACGTCCCAATTAGTCAATTTTTGGAGAAGTTATAGCTATTTGAAAAAGTTTTTTTTGGGCTGGATAAAAAAATTTGAAAATTTCCTGAAAAATATTTTTAATGGGAAGAAAAGGAAAAAAAATGCAGTCTAATCGAAAGGGGTCGGGTTCAAAAGTAGTCGATTTGACATGAAATGACCCATATACATTATTATCAAACTATTTATTGCAAAAAACAGGATTCGCGTGCAATGGAGAACTTGTTTATGAGGGTAGCGAGAACACGTTGATACTCGTTCGTTCTTATTAAGAGGATCGAATGCCGAATAGAGCTCTCTCTTTTTGACATGCGAGAAAAAGAGTTCGAGAGCGTGGCGCGCGCGCCTGGTGGGGTTACTCGAAATATAGACAAAACTCTCAGGGTGTCCAGTGATCAGGGAAATCTGGAAAACCGGGAATTATCGGGGGATTCCTTAGGTCTGGAAATGTCAGAGAAAAGTCAGGGATTTTTCCAATTTCACTGGATTTTTTCATCGTTTAGCTTTTTTTGTCTCGATAATGTGAACGCTTTTTTAATTTCTGATCCAAAACACACGCTATGAACCTCTGAATAACGAAAACAAATTGGACCATCTGCCGACGTCACGGATCAGCCAAAGTCGATTTGCAAATGGCAGGCCTCAAAGTCGAAAAAAAAGATTTTTTTCTATTCGTCGTTTTAAACATCTCAAAGACTATAGCGATGGAAAATCGACCGCTGATCCCGAACATGCAATGAAACAAAATTAAATTCCGATGAGAAACAGTTGAAAAGACTGTTTGTATGCAATTGTAGGCTCAGAAAAAGGAAATTAGAGGTTGTACAGAGCAAAATAAAAATGCATTGTCTCCAGTATATCGTCAAGATACAATCATAATTATATCCGCAACGAAAATGAAAATCAGATTTTGAAGTCAGGGATTTTTTTTATGAGTCCGCCGGACACCCTCACTCTTCTCCTTGGGGGGCTTTTGCATTCTTATTGACAGGTCGCACTGTATTGATAGTTTGAGTCATGAAGTTGGTTGATATTGAATCCATGGAAATCGCACATGGGGTTCGTGATCTATAAAATTTTGAATTTTTCGCAGAAAGAATGTGATTGCTCTAGCTGGCATATACGTCGTGATATCAGGCTCAAAATTTGTATATTGACAGATCATTAGACGAAGATACTTGGTATCCAATTTTTAAATAATCGCTTAAGCTGTATGACGCTGAAACTGGCTGACTGAACTATAATAATAATAATAATAATAATAATAATAATAATAATAATAATAATAATAATTTTTTACAGGGGGGGAAATGCCTTTACGCACTGTCGGGAGCGATGGTTTGGCTCCCCGTGTGTCGGACTCCTCCGAAGAGACTACCGACTAAAACCCCCCCTGTATCTCCAGACGACCACCCCGGAACCGCGTTAGCATTACTTCGGTGTGGCGCCATTAGTTGTTTTAAACGCCCCTTAGGGCGTTCCTTCCTCCAAAACTCTCTTTTTCCGACGGAGGACAGCTTCCGCGAAGGAAGTGATCTTTGTCCAAGTTTCATCGTCCAGGAGCATAACTCCGATAATATTTTCCGGAGTTATGCTCCCGAACGTTTCCTCCAATGGTGCCCTCCACACGTTCCATTCTTCGCATTCGAAGAATGTGTGGAAGGCATCGTCTCTGGGGGATCCGCAGGATATGCAGCACGGGTCCGGCACTTTACCCATTCTGCACAGATAAGACCGGAAATACCCGTGCCCCGTCAGCAATTGTGTGAGGTAATAATTCACCTCACCATGCTGACGGTTTATCCAGGTGTCCAAGCGAGGAATGAGTCTCGCTGTCCACCTGGCCCGCGGATCCTCGTTCCATCTCTCTTGCCAGGCCTGCATGCTGCGGGACCTGGCAAGCGCTTTCCGTCTCTCCCTCTCTTCCTCATCGGGAAGGCCCTGGTGGACGAACTTCCGCTCCTGGGCGAGGAGGTCAATTGGCATGACCCCGGCTATCACTAGCGCAGCCGGCTCTGAGACCGTGCGGTAAGAGCAGGTGATACGGAGGGCCCCTCTCCGCTGCACTCCGGCTACACGCTTCAGGTATTTTTCAAACCGGAGCGCATCGGCCCAGACTTCGGCGCCGTAGAGCATTATGGACTCAGCCGTGCGTAGCAGAAGGCGACGCTTGCAGGGCAGAGGGCCGCCAATGTTGGCCATTACCCTGCTCAGCAGCGTCGTCACTGCCGCAGCTTTGTCCGCTCTCGATATTATTTCTTCCCCGAAGGTGAGCCGAGAATCGAGCTTCAACCCCAGGTACTATACCGACACCTTTGTCTGGACCGTCGTCTCTCCTACCTGCATATCCCTCAAAAGCGGAATATGTTTTTTGGTTAGGAGCACGATCTTAGTTTTCGCTAGCGCTAGCTCCAAGCCGTGGTCTTCCAACCAGGAGTGGACCCGACGCATTACCTGGTTGAGTCTCATCTGCGCTGCCTCTACGGTGCGCGCAATGATAATAGCGGCTACGTCATCCGCATACCCAACCAGAAAAGAACCCTTGGGTATCTCCATCCGGAGAATCCCGTCATAAGTCGCATTCCAAATGTCGGGACCCAATATGGACGCTTGGACTGCCCCTGCCGTTAACTCACGGCTGATCGGACCATCTGCGGTGGTGTAAACGAGAGAGCGATCATTCAGGTAATCCTCGAACATCCGGTAGAGATATCCGGGGGCCCTAAAATTCTGCTCTAGCGCACGTAGCGCGTCACCCCACCGCACCGAGTTGAAAGCGTTCTTCACATCCAGAGTGACCAGTAGACAAATGGGGCGGGAAAAATGGTTCCCTCGCTCCGTGCTCCTGGCTGCACTGATGACCTGGATAGCGTGTATCGTCGACCTCCCTATCCGAAAGCCATACTGTCTTTCGGAAAGGTCTCCAGAGGCTTGGATTGCCGCATGAAGGCGAGGTCGAAGAAGCTTCTCCAGGAGCTTACCAGCCGTGTCTAGCATGCACAGGGGTCTGTAAGACGATGGATTGTCCACTGGACCCCTTTTGCCCTTCCCAATCAACGCGAGCCTTGCGCCTTTCCAGCGATGTGGAAAAACCCCTGCCTGTAGGCAGGCGTTATACATAGTCAGGAAGAGCATTGGATGCCTTTCAACTGCGGCTTTCAGCACCTCTGCTGGCAAGCCATCAGGGCCTGGTGCCTTCTTGTTTTTGAAGGACCGCGCCGCGCACCTCAGTTCCTCCTCCGTAAAGGGGGGTGGTGGTGCATCCCCAGGTATTCGAGGTCGGCGCGGTAGCCTGGGTTGATTGGGGAAAAGGGCATCGACGATACCGCCGATGATCCTGCATCTGTGGGAGCGCTTTCAGAGAACGCCGCCAATTTGCGGAGGACCAGTTTGTACTCTAATCCACAAGGATCCTCGTTTAGATCCTCCCCAAGCTTCTTCCAGCATTGGTGCTTACTCCTATTGATGGTCCGTCTGAGCACTTTCCTTGCCGCCTTATAGGCGGCAGTGCTATGGGCTGCGGCGGTGTCGCGACGCCGGGCTCTGAGGGATAGTCTTCTCAAGCGAAGACACTCCCGCCTCAGCTCCGCGATCTCATTCATCCACCAGTACACGGGGCGTCTGTTATCCCGTGCAATTCTTTTCGGCCCGGCATCGCTGCAGGCCTGATGAAGGTGGGTCATTACTATATCCACCGTCTGTTCAGCGCCCGCAGGGTGAGGGAGCTCCTCAAGGGTTCGCTGGCCACGTAACAGCGCCGGAGACAGCTTCTGGGGGTCCATCTTATCGACGTTCCACCTGGTAGGTCCTCGTGTTGTTCTTGTCTGGACCGGAGCTACATCACGTACGCAGAACGTGAAGTATTGGTGATCGCTGGCTGTGAAGTCTTCGATCACCCTCCAGTCCTGGACTCGCGATACCTGGTTTTTCGTCGCCATGGAAACATCTATGATGGCTTCTCTGTACCCTGGCCTCCGAAAGGTGGATGTTGAGCCAGTGTTCAATACCGCTAGCCCAAGTCTGGACGCCATGTCCAGCACGCGTCCACCCCGGGAATCCGGCCAGGGTTCACCCCATTCCAGAGCCTTTGCATTAAAGTCCCCGGCTACTACCAGCTCACCCTCCATGTCCTGGATAGCGTCCTTCAGACCATCGATTTTGGCCTGAAAGTCTGCGATTCGCTCGTTTGGGGTGAGGTAACAGCTGACGTAGTTAACGCCTCTGGACCTTACCCAAACAAAGCCGCTCTCGGAGCCATGGTCGACGACGCAGAAACGTCGTCGATTTGGAATCCAAATCGCTGCCGTGCCTAGGAGGTCCGAATACCATCCTGGCCCTTCTCTGTTCCGATATTGCTCGCTAACCAGAACTATATCAGCGGCTTTCTCGAAACATATTTAGGCCAGAAGTTCGTCGGCTATCCGGCTCCTATTCATGTTCCCCTGCAGGACGACCGCCATTACTCGCCTCTGGCATCGCTGAGGACTTTGCGGAATGCCCCGCACCGCCCCGATCCTGCCATGTGACGTTTGGAGTCTGGCTTACCTTCCACGGCCGGGCAGAGGAAACAAAAGGGTTCAGCATCGCAGTTAGCTGCCCTATGTCCCTCCCTGCCGCACCGGAAGCACAGACGTCCCGGTCAGTGCCCTTGCACCGGGTACTGTGGTGCCCGTAGCTGAGACACTTGAAGCAACTCGGTACTTCCACTCTCCTACGGATGCGGCAATTGACCCAGCCGATCTTGACGCGAGCGGTTTGCAACAGGGTCCTCGCGCCTGATTCTTCAATGGTGACCATGGCGGTGACCTGTTCCCGCGCGTTCGGCCGGGTCAATGCGACCTGCAGGGGGCCCTCGTACTGTCCTCCTCAACCTCCGCTTTCGTGGAGCAGCTATCGAGGTCTCGGATCTCGAGACGTGACTTCGAGACCAATTCCTCAATGCTGCTCTTCTTCCCAGCTGCGGCCTTGAGAGCTTCTATAAAAGCAGCTCTCGAATCGGCCGATGAGTTTCGCAGTTCGAGCAGGACTCCTCCTGCTCGTGTACGCCGTATCGACCGTACATCAGCTCCGTGGGCTTCGGGATTAACCTTTTTGCGGACAGCGTTGAGGATCTCCGCATATGTTTTACCCTCTGCCGGTTTCAGCACGATCAGCATTACGTTCAGATCTCTATTAGGATTCCAATAGTATAACACTATCTTCCGAAAAATGTCTTACATATTAGGACGTTGAATAAGTTCTCGCTGTTTTAAAATAAATGGTGTTACCAAAATTGCGTGCGTATAGTTTAAGTTGGTGAAGTGTCTATAAAGAAGTACTAGAAGCAACCTTGAAATTTATCGTTTGTCCTTTCGCCGAAGTGTAAACAACTTTTATTTTCATTATGTTGAACATATCGAATTTCGTGAAGGGAGGAATCGGCTGCCATTCGGCGAGCGGTTCCAAATAAGATTGGATATCGAATTTCGTGCTAAAAGAAGAGCATTTGCGGAGAATTTTACTGCATTATTTTATTTTTAAAAAAATCGGCAGATGAAGCACACAGAATTCATGTTGAGACTTACGGTGGCTATGCTCTGTCGGAAATAATATGAAGAGATCGGCTTAGATGCTTCAAAATTAATGATTTTGATGTTGAAGATAAAGAAAGCTCTGGTGCGCGGAAAAAGTTTAAAGATGAAGAATCGGAGGTATTGCTTCATGAAGACGCATTGGCAGACGCTTGCTGAACTTGCAAAATCATTAAGAATTGATCACACAACACTTCCGAAACGTTTGATAGCATTAGGAATGATTCATAAGCACGGACATTGGGTTCCATACGAGTTGAAGCCGAGAGACTTGGAATGGCGTCTATTCGCGTGTGAACAGTTGCTTCAATGGCAGAAAAAGAAAGGTTTTTTGCATCGTATCGTGACTGGCGATGGAAAATGGATATACTACGATAACCCAAAGTGTATAAAATCAGGGGGTATGCCCGGCCATGCATCAACATCGTCGGCAAAGCCGAATATTCAAGAATATCCGAATATTCATTCAGGTTCAAAGCTTCTGCTCTGCCTTTGGTGGGATTAGCAGGGTGTAATTTATTATGAGCTGCTCAAATCGAGCGAAACTATTACAGGAGATTGCTGTCGACTACAATTGATGCGTTTAAGCCGAGCATTGAAGGAAAAACAGCCGTTATACGAACAGAAATACGACAAAGTGATTTTGCAGCATGACAATGCTCGGCCACATGTTGCAAAACTGGTGAAAACCTACTTGTAAACACTTAAATGGGAAATCCTACCCCACCCGCCATATTCACCAGACATTGCCCCTTCCGATTATCACTTATTTCGATCGGTGGCATATGGCCAGGCCCACAAGCACTTACATTCTTATGAAGATGCCAAACAATCGCTTGATTCTCGAATAGCGGCAAAAGACATGTCATTTTTTTGGCGTGGAATTAAAAATGCTGCCAGAAAGATGGGAAAAGGTAGTGGATAGCTATGGACAATACTTTCATAGACACGTTTTTCACTAATCTTTTTAAATGAAGCATTAATTTTCACGAAAAAACAGCGAGAACTTATTGAAGGTCCTAATAATTTTTCCAAATTCTAAATCCAAAAACATCGAGGGCTTGAATTTTGCCGGTTGTTCCCGTTGGTATAGTCGTTGCAGTAACTTGTTCATCGATCAGAGCGACTTGTCTCGCAACTTCCGGGCAATGACCACTCCATGAATCAATCACATCAATGCTATCACGGCCAACGTTAGGGAAAAATACCTGTTGGGGCACGATTACGATATCTCTGGCGCCTCAATTTATCTGTTGATTATTTATATTTGGCCCAAAATAAACACTTTTTAAAGAATAAAAAAATCGCGATAAAGGCTTCGTTTATAAGATATAGGACATTTTAGAAATTATTCGTTATCGAGTGATTCCGCTGATTTGCATATTTGTAGCCTTCATCAGAATGCACTATGTCGAAGGAAAGAGAAGAACGAAAAAAAACCTTTAAAAAAAACCGGACAAGTGCGAGTCGGACTCGCCCACCGAGGGTTCCGTACAAATGATTGATTACGTACTTTAAATAAAGACTATATTTTTTATGATTTAATTAGAAATTTATAGTTTTCAGATTTTTCCCTATATTTGTAGTACAAGACAGTATTACTTGCCAAAGGGTGTAGCCGGATAAGAATGGTGAATTGGCCCCCAGCGAATTTTGTGTCGTCGATTTTTTCCAAAGTTCGTAACCTAAAAAAACAATTTTGTGAAAAATTACAGCCTTCTACATCGATGCCGAGGGGTCTTCCCGCTGAAAAAAGTGTTTTTTTTCGATTTTTGCTTATTTTAAACACCAAAGGGCGACCAAAAAATCGTAAAAAATTCTGAAAAATCAAAAACATGTTAACGTTGATGGAATTTTTTTTTCTTTTTTTTAAATGCTAAATTCTATTTTTAATAATTGAATCTTTCTTTAAAAACATTATTTTGTAGCCGAGAGATTTTTCTACTGTTATGACAAAAATTGACATGATTTGACTTTTCATTCCCTACATTTCAAAAAAAAAAAAATCCAAAATTCGACCTGCAACACATTAAAAAAAAAAACGACAAAATTTCTCATTCTTCATTGGGAATCCATACAAAAATCATTCTTTAGGTTCAATGAATGGGTGATCATGGAGTAGTTGTGAGACATAACAAATAGACGTAAACAATCCGATTTTATTGCTATTATTGCCGCTGAATATTACAACTAGTGACATAAGCCGAAAGTTTGTTACTCTCACAGAAAGGTTTTTTTCGTAAAATTATAATTTTAGTTTATTCACCCCTACTATCTATATTGCTACATGTCTTCATCGCTATCCCTGTTGATCATGGCATTGATCTCTTCAACACCGAAGAGTTCTGTTTCCTATTTTCCAGCGATGAGCACCAATTAATTAAACCAAAAGAATGATTTATTTATCGATTTCCAATGAAAAATGAGAAATTTTGTCTTTTTTATTTATTTTTCAATGTGTTGCAGGTCGAATTTTGGGAATTTTTTTCTAAAGTAGGGAATAAGAGTAAAATCATGTCAATATTTGTCATAATAATAGAAAAATCGCTTCGCTACAAAATCACGTTTTTAAACGAAAATTCGATGATTAAAAATAAAGTTTAACATTTAAAAGAAAGAATTTTTTCCCCTCTTAACATTGACATGTTTGTAATTTTACAGATTTTTTAAAAATTTTTCGGTCTTCTCTTGGTATTTAAACAAGCAAAAATTGAAAAAACAAGTTTTTTTAGCAGGAAGATCCGTCGGCATTGATATAGAAAGCTGTAATTTTGCACAAAATTGTTTTTTTAAGTTAGGAACTTTGGAAAAAATCGGCACCACAAAATTTGATGGGGGAGGATTGACCATTCTTATCCGGCTAAATTCTTTCTCATTTTTCATTGGAAATCCATAAATAAATCATGCTTTCGGTTGAATTAATTGGTGCTCATGGCTGAAAATAGGAAACAGAATTCCTCGATGTTGAAGAGGTCAATGCCATGATCAACAGGGATAGCGATGAAGACTAATGTGTAGCAATATATCTATATTGCTACTATTGCAATATATTTCTATATTGCTATTAGTATCCTACTATCTAGTAGATCTGATAGATATAAAAAATTAACAATAAAATCGTATTTTTTACATTTATTTATTATGTCTCACAACTACTCCAGCCATGATCACTCATTAATTGGACCTTAAGAATGATTTAGGTATGGATTTCCAATGAAAAAAGAGAAATTTGGTCGTTTTTATTTTTTTTCAATGTGTTGCAGGTCGAATTTTGGGAATTTTTTTTTTTTTGAAATGTAGGGAATGAAAAGTCAAATCATGTCCATTTTTGTCATAATAGTAGAAAAATCTTTTGGCTACAAATTAATGTTTCTAAAAGAAGATTTGGTGATTAAAAATAGAATTTAGCATTAAAAAAAAAAAGAAAAAAAAAATTCATACACATTGACATATTTTTGATTTTTCAGAATTTTTAAAGATTTTTTTGTCGCCCCTTGGTATTTAAAATATGCAAAAATCGAAAAAAAAAACATTTTTTTTGCAGGAAAACCCCTCGGCATCGATGTAGAAAACTGTAATTTTGCACAAAATTGTTTTTTTCGGTTAGGAACTTTGGAAAAAATCGGCGACACAAAATTCGTTGGGAGCCGATTCACCATTCTTATCCGGCTACACCCTTTCATAGTTCTAGATCAACGGAAAATACCCTATAAATTTTGATTCCCTTGAGAGTGTCGAAATATACGTTTTATGCGGCATAAATTTAGAAGTTTGATTTTTTCACAGCTTCAAGGGCTGTGACAGACAGACGGACGGACAATAAAGTGATCCAATAAGGGTTGCGTTTTTTCCTTTTGAGGTACGGAACCCTAAAAAAACAAAAACAAGACAAAAAGCAATATCTAAAACCAAAAAACGAAAGAAAATAAAAAGAAGCCGGGAGTTCCAAAAAACCGACTCGGCCAAAAAAACCTGGACTTCCAAAAAACCAGCTAAAACAAAACAAAAGCTGAAAATAAAACGTTTGGGGCGTCGGGTGTGGTGCGTGCGTCCATTGGATGCGTGGATTTGTGGGGTGAGTTAGAAGCATCGGGTGTGGTGCGTGCGTCCATGGGATACGTGGATTTGTGGGCTGAGTTAGAAGCATGGGGTGTGGTGCGTGCGTCCATGGGGTGCGCGTGTCCGTGGGGTGCGTGTGTCCGTGGGAGCGTGCGTCCATGGGATACGTGGATTTGTGGGGTGGGTTAGAAGCATGGGGTGTGGTGCGTGCGTCCATGGGGTGCATGCGTCCGTAATGTACATAAATCAACGATGAAACTATGCCAAACACGCGGAAATTGATTCACATCGAAAATCGGGGAAATTTTTTTTTTCGAAGGGCTGTAACTCCAAAACGAAGGCTCAAAACGAAAAAAGTTATTCTTATTTTTCGTATTCTTTTCATCTATATTTCATAATCTAATAGTTAAATTGAGGCGCCAGAGATATCGTTATCTCCTCCCTGTTGGAGCTAGATTTTGAAACGTTCTCAAATAATGATGAATGTGAACCATTAGTATTTCCTATTTAACTGTAAAGCGTGATTACATTTAGTTATACGTAAGTAAGTTTACCAGATTTTGAAATGGTTGTAAAGACGTTAAGTGCTATAAATATAATTTTTTCAATAATGGGTCCGAATTTACAACTTTGTTCTTTAAAAACAAGAAAAACCAGTGAAAGCAATATCTCGTCCGCTGATATGGTTGGTTGAATTGTGTAACTGTTCGGGTTTTCCAATTACCGACATACAGTGCCAATTACCGAAATACACACAGTGCGACATATTCTGCTGTATTCCTTCGTTCTGATTGGTGTTTACTGTTCACATGAGAAATGTACGCACTGTGTCGCACTGTGCCTCTAATTGAAAATGTGCCTGTTATTGAATAAATTGATTGAACGATGTGCTCCACTCGCTTTGTACCTTTTTCTTTTAATGTCCGCTTCAATTTCCGATTTAAATTCAAAGATAAATTTATTAGCATTCTTTTCTTCGGTGAGTCAATATTTCTTCTGGTTCTAAATTTATTCTATTTTGGACTCGTTATATTATGAACTTTTTTAAACTTCAGACAACATGATGGAGAGACTTTAAAACGGAAATCCCAGTTTCGGATTAATTTCTGCGCTTCAAAGGCCTACAACGTCGAAGGTCAACATCGTGTACAATTGACTCTCCCTCTATTGAGCTTTTCAAATGATCGAGAGAGCATTCAGAAATTTCCGAAAGTTTCTCCACATTGGTACCTCCTTAGTTTATCTGATGTGCTCAGGATCGTAACTGACGTGAAGATTTTTCTTTTTTCAAACAATGATGGACTGTTTCTATGTTTTGATTTCGTTTCGTCGTTACGTTTTTTTTTAATTTTCGTCATTAGAACAAGTCGCAGAATCAAGATAGTCTGTGTGAGTGCCCCAGCGGATTGATGCAACCATAAGTAACCTAAAAAGAACCGGTCCGTTTGAAACAAAAACAAACGAAAAACGAACCTCTTTATAACCTCATGTCCTAAAAGTAATGGTCCGTAGATGGTTGTAATTTGATCAAAACAACTGAAAAAGAATCACAGTATAACTCGAAACGAACTGGAAGAGAACCGAAACGGGATCGAACAAGAACCAAAAAAAGAACCGATATAGAACCGAAAAAGAACCATTACATTCGATTGACCATGAAGGTCGATTTTATTTTATGGGGACATAGAGAAATAAGTCTCTCTACACGCTTCTTCTAGATAAGCATACTCTGTGCACATTCCGTATGGGACTAAGCATTCGCGTACTGTGACATCTCGCGGCGAGTCTCGGAACTAATGTGGTTGCCATACAGTTTGCTGACCGTTGCCTTCTGGTTCGTTCCGCTACCCATTTGTAACTCTCATCGAACCGATACCAGTCCATGGTTCGGTTTCAATATGGTCGTTTCACGGTTGCTTTTTCTTCCAAACGGACCCTCCTTTTGTGGTGATTTCTCGGTTGTTTTAGGGTTTCTTATTTTCAAAACAACCAATACACAACCAGTCACCGAATTGCAACCGTGATGCGCCGGTTGCACCGATCCGCTAGGGTACTCCATTAAATGTCATGTACTTCTCCATCATATACTTCAATATCATTAAATTGTTCTTGAAAGTCTAATGTGGTATCTTCTATAAATTCCAAGTCATTAAATTTTGCAGGATTGTCCCATTCTTGGAATGTGAATAACAAAAGTCATAACATTTATCAGATTGATGTGCATTCTATCAATATGTTTCAAAATCTTTGGATACAGGAGTAATAGCTCTTCAAAACAAAATTCAACTGAGCTGATTTTACGAATGAAAAGTTATTGGTCAGAAAAGCAATGTATGATACTACCTTGATAGTGATAGGAGACGGATAAACGTTGATCTCTCCGTATCGCGATATCATCGTTGACGACTTACCTGCATCGACAAATACTTGAAATCATTTCGGCGTATGTTTTTCAAAAACACTGCCAAATTTATCTCTGATAAAGAAATTATCATTTCATCTTGGATGAATATCCAGGGTGGTCCATTTTACCAGAGATTGAGGGCAAATCGCGAGTGAGTCAACGAGCAGGTATACTCGGTCTCTGCGAGTTTTACTTGTCCAATGAACCGTGCGGATACGATTTAACCTATTCGACGATTTAAGGTAGTACATGCCCGACAGTCTAATTCAAAAGTAACTTTTGGCGAGACCTATCCACTGCGCACACGAACACTTCGACAGATTGTGTACATGAATAAACGCACTGAACGCACACGACTTCGAACGTTCGAGCAGCGAACATAGAGGTACATAGAAGCGTAGGTGTCATGGGAGAGCGCTTGGCAGAGTTTTGTTAGTTACTACCTCGACCATGGCGAGCGCTGCTTGTAACTATCAAAACTCTGCCAACCGCTCCCATAAGGTCTTTGCTTTCATGTACCTCTATATTCGATGGTTCGGGCGGTCGCGTTTCGTCACGTATTTCATACTTTGAACATTCTTATAACTCAGGAACTTTATGGTAAAATAGGACAATTATTTTTTTCAAAATCATCGCCGAGTACCCCTTTATCCTTGCGTAAGTTTTTTATCGTCTTCTGTCCCGTCATTTTTTTAATTATCAATCGAAATGTGATGTATTACAATACGTATCCTATGCAAAGCGTATTAAAAACGCCTATTTCAATTGTAAATATCTCGGGAACAGGGTAGTCAAAATAATTGAAATTTCACAAGCGCGTTTTGAATAGCCTGAATAATATTAGTTTCAAATTAAAACCTTTTCTGTCTCAGGGCATTCTTGGGATGTACTACCTTAATCCTCGCGCTCTCGAACAGGTAAAAATTCTTTGAGGATTTAAAGCTCACGCTCTTGAGGAGGTTTAACTTTTCGTAGAGTAAAACCTCTCGCAAGGCGAATGGGTTTTGATTTTCACGGGAATTTCGCTCGAAATAAGGCGAACTCATTATTATTATTATTCGGTGCAAGCACGACATACTACAAGACGGTGCTCGGGGCATATCGGCACCCCGCAAACCACGCATGCCTTTAAAGTTTTGTTTTGCAACAAAAGTTTTGCAATTTCGTATTCACTTAGTGAACATTATAAGTGAACGTTAACTAGAATGAGAAAATGGTCATGAGAGACAGGACCCAGAAAGGACTATATTCGAAGGGTTAGCGTCCGTCGAAGATTTGTCGTAACAAAAAGTGCATACCGGAAATCAAATGGTTACGTTACGTTGTCAAATGATTAAATCACTGCCTTAATTATTTACCGTCATGTTTGTTTTATTCAAATTACATTTGTTTCCAGCAGCTGCTTCTCCGCAAATAACAGCACCAGTAGTCCCTCCGCCAGCCCCTCCAGCAAGTGACATAGCACTGGTCAATCCACGAGCGACAACGGACACAAAAAAATCGGAATGGACTGAACACAAGGCACCAGACGGTCGGACTTATTATTACAACGCTGCAACGAAACAATCGCTGTGGGAAAAGCCAGATGAGCTTAAAACCCCCAGTGAACTATTACTTTCTCAATGCCCATGGAAAGAATACAAATCGGAGAATGGCAAAATTTATTATCATAATGTCTGCACGAAAGAGTCGAGGTGGACGATACCAAGTGAGCTCGAGGAGCTTAAAAATCGGATCATCGCAGAAGAGGCTGCACTTGTCGCTCCCATTGCCGTTACTAGTGTAATAAATAGGTAAGTTTATCAGTTTTTCAAGTATTGTTTGGTAATAGTGGTGATTGTAAATTGGTTGCTCCTTTGTTATTTAGTCATAGCAAACCTTAATTTATTTTCCATATGCGGGTGGCAGGTACACTACGACCTCGATTACCGCAAGTTCGATAAACGCAAGAGTCCCCACTATGCGGCGGATATCGATCGACGTGGCACACGGTGTGAGAGCGCTGGTGTGCGAGTGGACACGGCTCACGACTGGCGTGAGATGCGCATTGCACGCACGGGCAACATTTGCGCACCTTCGATTTTCGCAAGCGTGAAGCGGTGCCAGTCCCGCCGCACTTGCGGTAATCGAGGTCGTAGTGTACTTATAAATCAGTCATCCGTCGCACACCATCAGAAAGATATCTTGTTGTTTAGTTTCATATTCTTTTTTGACATCAAACAAAGATAATTATGTTTTCTCTATGATTTTTTTCACAAAACAATATACAAGAAAGTCTTTGAAAATAATAGTTTTGCCCGTTTTTCTCATGAGCAAAGCGTAACGTTGATCCATGCCTAAGGCAAATATATGATGTCGGCAAAATTTCGATCATGGTGACAATTAAGGGTTTGCAGCAGTTTTCAACGAGTGTCGTAGACTACACAGATTAAGAATCACAACGTCCGTGTTCTATAAAAATGTTCATCCATGCGTATACCTATAATAGAGTTGAACACAGAAAATTACTTATGTATTGAATTACTATTTCATTTACAATTTTTTCAAGTTTTTTTCTTATTAGAATCCCTGATTAGAGTCCTCATTACAGAGAGCTCTTTCTTTCAAAAAAATGTGTGGAGGACATTTAAAGTAATAATAGGCAGTAAAGGGAAATGAATAGATACGAAGGATATTATGTTGGACAGAAAAATATATAATGACTTGTAACACGAAATCGTGTTAATATGGACAATTCGGAATTAGTGTTGGTAGCGGGTTGGATAGCTCAGTTGGAAGAGCACTCGACCGGCAATCGAGAGGTCCCGGGTTCGAATCCCGGTCTCGTTCCTCCGCATTTTTTCTGAATTGTCCATAACGCAAAAAGCGTTATAAGTGGCGCCCGTCAATGGGACACGGCCTCTGAATAACCACGAAAAATTAATTTCGTGGTTGCCGTGTAAAAAAGAATCGAAATCCCTGAGATCCCCACCCCACTACTAGCCAAGCTCCCCCACTCCTCCCTCAGGCCGATGCCGGTAGTACCCCTTCCGATACCTCATACTCTCCTCAGACAATCCCAGTCTGTTGTACCCGTTGAGTTGCGTTTGAGTTTGAGTTTGCGTTTGAGTTCGAGTGCGAGCTGCTAGATAGATTACAGCTCGACTCTGGCAGGGGGGATTGTAACACGAAATAGTGTTAATATGGACAATTCGGAATTAGTGTTGGTAGCGGGTTGGATAGCTCCGTTGGAAGAGCACTCGACCGGCAATCGAGAGGTCCCGGGTTCGAATCCCGGTCCCGTCCCTCCGCATTTTTTCTGAATTGTCCATAACGCAAAAAGCGTTATAGACTATAATGAAATAGCAAATAAATTCAATGACTTTTTCTTGCGGAGCAATGAGAATATACTAAAAAATACCATTGAAGGGGATGAAATTGAGCAAGGAATATAAAAAAAAAGATACAAAAATTATGGAAGTGTTTAGAGAAGTTGACAAACAAGAAATAAATGTAATAGTAAAATACCTAAAAAATAAGCAGGGCACAGATGAGGGAGTTAGTATTAAAATATAAAAGATGAGTTCCTGCACAGCAATAGTATGTCCAAGGCATGTCTTTCGGACATCTCGTCACTTGTCCTGTGATGGTAATGGGATTGTTCCTTGGGGTCCCCATAGGCTCTGAAATGCCCACTGTGTTTACCGCAATGGGACAGTCCCGCTGCCGTCCCGGGACGCCTCTTGGACTGCCATTGCATCAGAGTGGAGATATCGATAAATATTATCGAGAATTCTTAACCTTCCGCCGTCTACCACTGCCAATATCGTCCAATCTGACTGTGCCACTTCTTGGTATCCTGAGAGTGAGAAGTGGGGGGGTCTTGGGACCCCACCCTAAAAAAACTTTGAGGGATTGTAGGCTCACACGCACAAGCACACTAGCATCCGCTAAGACCTCGTCGAGTTCTGTTCGTTCGAAATTCACGAATTAGACGAATTCGTCAGTGGTAGACGGCGGTGCCAGTTTTTTCGGAACTTTGAGGTAAGTGTAAAATCCGTATTTTCTCGTTGAAAGTCAAATTTGCTGACCCTGTTTATCAAGATAACCTAAAAAAAATGTTTTTCGCAGAAAAAAACGGAATGACCGAGGTAAATGAACATTTCCAATATATCTTTTCCGTGTCTGTCGTCCTGTGACGTATGATGCGAAGGTTTTTGAATTTCGCTTTTTCATTCCTAATTACGATATTTTTTTCCATAAAACTATTTATTGGTCAATAAAAACATTTTTTTCAATAAAAACTTCGATTTTACGCCGAATTAATCTTCTTAAAATAGCCCATTTTCAGGTGGTGAAATAAATAGGTTTTTTAGAACGGAGCCTAATGTAAGTAGGTATTTTTGAAAGACCATAATATCAAGATAAAATCCTTAGAAGATTTTTAAAAACTAATAATTTGGTTCCAAGATATCGATTTTTTAGTGAAGTGGTCGATTTTGTATGTTTTGCATTAATTATAAATTTCTACCTGCTAATTGCGTAAACATTTTTGAATGAAAACTGTTGAACAAATGGGATGCCATCTTAAACTGATTCCCTGAATGTTTTGCAAATTCTAGAAGACTCCTAAATTGGTTAAAAATAGCCGATGACGATATCGTCAGTGGTAGACAGCGGCATAGTAAAAAATGTAGGTACACGGCGGAGGGTTAAAGACGTCACCAAGATATTGTTAAGGGTATATCAAGTCGATAATAATTTTCAATTCAATTTCAATTATCTTTCTGTATCAAATTCATATCCGCGTTCGCGCTCGTCTAAATAAGCATACTATTTGCATACTCCGTACAGGAGTGAGCGTTTGCCATACTGTGACCTCTCGCGGCGAGTCTCGGAACTAACCGCGCGATGGTTGACCTCCTACAAATATTTATAAGAGAGTGCGCTGCGATCGTCTAGAGGCGGTTACGACAGGATATCCTCAAGACATCCTATATCAATCTCGTACTAGTACCTCCTACATTCATCTATAAGAGAGTGCGTTGCGATCGTCTACTCTCGGTTGCGACAGGATGTCCTCAAAACATCCTATATTACTCTCGGGTAGAACAATGCCTTACTAGTACCTCCAACAGACATTTATACGAGGGTGCGCTTCTATCGTCTACACACGATTGACTGGATATTATGGCTGGATATTCTCAAAACATCCTCTATTAATCCTATATTAACCAATGCCCCACCAGTATCTCCCACAGATATCTATAAGAGAGTGCGCTGCGATCGTGTACTCTCGGTTACAGCAGGATATCCTCAAGACATCCTATTTAATCTCAAGTAGAACAATGTCTTACCGGTACCTCCCATAGACAGTCATAAGGCGTACTACCTTGGCGGGATACAAATAGGACTGTATCGGGATGGTCTCAGGATCAATTTCGCTGTGTGAGTTGGTGAAGCATAGGAGATACAATGGTGTAGCTCGTAAATAAATCAATGCAAGAAGGAACATTTCCGGAAGCATGGAAGACATCGACAGTAGTGCCAATACAAAAAATAACAGGTACCACAAAAGCGGAAGAAAACAGACCGATAAATTTGTCTGCCAATATATGAAAAGATTCTTAAAATAGCGGTCGAAAATCAGGTGCTGCAATTTGTAGAAGAAAATAAGATACTAGTACCCGACGGTTAGGATTTAGAAAAAATTATTCATGCGAAAGGACTGTACAAAATATAATAATTAAGTGGAGAAATAACCTAGAGGAAATTGTGTATATAGGAGTTGTATTATTAGATTTTACATGGGCTTTCGAGACAATAAACTAAGGCGGCCAACTTTGTGACAAATGAATGCGGGACATTCGAGCGCGAGTGTAAAGGATAACTAAGGATTTGTCGGCGCGCGTAAATTACAAAGTAAACAAATGCAACTTACTGGAACTATTATTTATTTTTAAAATCATATTTCTCAACTGAGTGCATTTTTTAACTAATTCTAGGTTTTATTAAGAACGTCATAGAAATTATCACAACTACCTATATTAAACTTTATAAGGAGCAGTGCACGTAGCGTCTCAACTTCTAGAGCCGATTTTTCAGAAGTTCATAAGACATTCATCAACGAAAATATTTATACTTTCTGTAGGTACGTTCGTTCCTGGCAAAGAATGAAGGTATTGGACAATAGCCAGGCAATTCCTGAACGGTATTTCGTTTTGTTTAAAATCTAAAATGTTTCAAAGCGATGATTTGGTTTGGAATTTAAAAAAAAATCAATTTTTTTGTTCATATTCTTAAAGTTAAATTTTTTAAGAATATTTCCTTAAAAAGAAATTTTTAAATTCCAATCATTTACGGAGTCATAGTTATTTTGGTGACGCAGCAGCTACACCCGTCACGTCGGAACAAATCGGACTATAAGAGTTCTTCTAAAACTACTTTTCTCAACACGGCTGATATATCTCAAGCTCTACTGAGACGATTTACTTCAAATTTTTTACCGATCTTCAATGTGTAACTCTCTACCGCTCCAACCACTTTTTGTATCAGAATTCTTTTTTACTACTGTAAAAAAATTAAAAACTATGAAAAAGAGAGTCGAAAAACGCCTTTTTTGTTCAGACAGCCGTGGTTTCGCGAAATTCTTTTTTCGCTTTTTCTGAGGTAGAGGCTATAACGACATTCTTACTAATTAAGAATCTTTTTAAAAATTTTGTATCGGATGACGAGAAAGGTTGCAGTCGTGTCAGCCGGCACCTCCGTTTTAGGCCCAACTTTACCAGCTTATAACTTATTTAATTTTCATTTTTTTTTCTCGAATTTTTTTTTTTTCTAAAAAACAAAAATATATTTTTTTTTATCGTGCTCGACCAAACGCTCAAAATGTATGTCTCTAAACCAGAATACCGCCTAAAATTCATCATATTGATGAATATACTTGTGCAGGTACTGCATGCAGTTGTGATCAGAATTGCGAATATGCTCTATAAAATATTTTCTGTCGATTTGACCGTGTTCCACGAGGTTTGTTAACTAATTAGAATCGGTTCGTGTACTTGCTTTTTAAATCCACCTACAACTGGGAAGCTTTTTTGAAGCTATAGCTTGTCTAATACAGTTGTGCCTCTAGCGGCCACCACGGTAGAAAAATTTCGCCACTGATAAGGCTGTATTCGTCGTGGTCGCTTACGCGCTTTCAGCACGTAGGGATGTATCGACATCAACATTTGAAATGCTACAGGATGTAGTGCTCACAGCGTTTAAAGCGTTCAAGGTGAATGCACCTTGAACGCCCCCCCTTTTGGGGGATATTTTATGGTGGATATGGATATGGGGGGATATTTTAGGGACTATTTTATCAATTATTACAAAGCGGGATCGCAACTGCCATTACGGGACAGTCCCGCCGAATGCAGGACGGTTGGTTGCCTGACGATAAACAAAAAAGTATTATTACGGAAGGTGGAGGGATATGGAATGAAAGGACAAATTTACAAATGGATGAAATCATATTTGGAAAACCGGTTACAGTAGGTGAAGTACAAAAATCGATGACGCTGAAACTGGCAGACCGAGCTAGCAGACGCGCTCCACTAACGCGCAGTAGCTTTTGAGGATGGCTGTACGCTTCGCCCTACGGTGAGAGCGCGTCACGCTGGGAATATAGCAGCCACAGGCGCCCGCACGACGACTCTGTGTAAAATCAAAACAACCCACAAATAAATTTGTGTGGTGAATTGACGAACACTTTCTTTATAAATAATAATAAGTCGATGTATTTATCTCAATCTAAGGCAGGATGTTGTAAATTTTACACTGTTAGGTGCAAACCACAAATCTGGCATTAATGTATTTTTTATACATGAATAAAAGCCGGCAACGGGGTAAACTATGCGGCATTCGATTCGTCATGAAACGAGGAAGATCATGAAAATTTAAGAATCTGTATCATCATGCGTTATAGCTAGCAGACGGGCCTACATTATTTTTATGTAACGCGCAGCGCTGAATTGCGAAATAAAGCCCTCGATCATCATTTGCGAACAATTTTTTTATCGATAAAAAAACCGTCAACGGGATAAACTATACGGCATTCGGTTCGTTATGAAGTAAGGAATGGTCGTGAAAATTTTAGAATCTGTATCATGGAGACTAGCGTAAAGGAATCCAAACGCAATGCTGGTGAAATGGTTGTAAAAGTGATGAACGATCCGCGAATTTTATCCGCATAGCGGCGCTGCCACTGCCGCGCGGGCTCTGTCCGCGCGGAGATTTTGAATCGTCGATCTGTAATTTGTCGTATATATGTATCTTATTAGCGCAGCTTATAATACTGAAGAGTAATATTGAAATGCGTAATAAGTAATATTGAAATGAACTCTTGAATTTGCAGTAACATTGGATAAGCTTTATTATTACTATATTTAGTCGTTACATATTTTTTAGTCTGGCATGCTGGATAAGCACAATACTTCCCCATGTCGAGACTGACAACAAAAAATTAATTCAATTAATGATGAATCAACTAGTGGTTGCACATGCCGATGTCAACGCTTGCCAGCAATATTTTTTCTAATTTACGAATTAATTTCATAAAAATAGTATTAAGGCTGAGTTTGCTTACCTTTATTCGATGACAACTTTCTGTTTTGATTTTATCCAATTTTATAATAATATTTTAAACGCCGCGACCCGCAATTACACACACCTTTCGCCAATAACAATGTGTAACTGTGGTAGTATGTGACTGACCGTATACGTCACTGAACCAACACTGCCAATCCGATCCTCACATACCTATTCTATTCTTAACCAGGCGCTAGTATCGCTACAAGATCTTTCATCACTTTCGCGATCCACTCATCGACGATTCTGCCATATGCGTTCGGGCTCCTTTACTCTAGTCTCCATTATCTGTATCGTCATGCGTTATAGCTAGCAAACGAGCCTATATTGTCTATATTTCATGTGCGCGATTCTCATTTTCTAACAATTTTTTATTGATAACAAAAGCCTGCAACGCGATAAACTATATGGCATTCGATTCATCATGAAGTAAGGAATGATCGTGAAAATTTAAGAATCTGTATCGTCATGCGTTACAGCTAGCAGACGGACCTATATTATGTTTATGTGACGTGCGGCGCTGAACTGCGAAATAAGAAATAATTCTCTGATAAAAAATACCGTCAACGGTATAAACTATGCGGCATTCGATTCGTCTCGATGTGAGGAATGACCGCGAAAGACTTAGAATCTGTCTCGTCATGCGTGATAGCTAGCAGACCTGCCTACATTATTCTCAAATAATGCGCGCGAGTCTACATTTTGTGTATATGGTTCCTACAGTGCTCATTCATGAACAATTTTTTTATTGATAATACAAGCTGTCAACGACATTACCTATACGGCATCCGATGCGTCTGACATGAAAAAAATTCGAAGAGATTTTGGAATTTATACAGTCATGCGAGAAACCTTGCAGACAGGCTCATATTGTCTTTCTTCGGAGCGCGCAATCCTCACTCGCGAAGAATCTTTGCATTGATAATAAAAGCCGTTAACGACATGAAGTACACAGCATTCGGTTCATCTCGACATTCTGCTTCAACGTAAAAATGGTCAAATCTCTATCGTCATGCGTTTGCAGACTTGCCTACATTATTTTCATGCGATATTAATTCGATTAATTCATAATATTCCTAGAGAGACGCGAACTGTGTCGAAGTGCCGGAGCGTGCATATAATCTTTGTCTTATTGTAAGCAGCGCAATTTTTTTTACATTTATCATTATAGCACAGAATAACAGATATACTGGAGACACGTTACAACGACCAAAACGGTGCGTAATAACCGGTCCATAATAACAGGGCGCATATATCAAGAGAGGTGGCAGCGTCGCCGCGCAAAGTATTAAAGAAAACTGAAATCCCAAAAATTCGAATTAAAAAAAAATCCCAAAAATTCAAAATTGAAAGGAAATCCTAAAAATTTAAAATCTGAAATTAAAAAAAGAAACAAATCATACAAGCCAAGCCAAAAATTTGGCGTACGTAAATTATTAAAGACCAAGCCAAACTAAAAAACTTGGCGTGCAGGGTTAAGAAAAATAAGCCCGGGAGGTGCTGAAGGATTTCCACGAGACATGTTCGGAAAAATGCCTGAATTGACTGGTTGGGAAATTGGGCGAAAAAGGTGGAAGGTTGAAGGGAACGAAGTGGCCGGAAGTTCGTTGCGGGCGATGAAAAAACTCACTCGCGTACACACAATATTTCGTTATTTATTAACAAATGGTTGAAGTTCGAAAATAATATAATCAACGTTCCAAAAAGTTCAATAGTCTCGTTTCGGCGATGACTATGCACGATCGCAGCGATGTCGGAAAATGGCGGTCGGATTGTTCGACGCCACGTGTCGCATGAAAAAAGAAATACGCGCAAATTCTCGAAATAAACCGCACCGAATCGAAGTGCCAGGTACAATTCCTGCTCAGTGCAATTTTATAGAAGGAGAGACAGTTTTGGCTGCAAATCACATCGTCAAATGTGGTTTAAGCTACGAATCTGCGTTGAGTGAGGAGGTTAAACGTTGTGCATACGTCGTCTGCTGCACAAAATAAATGGCAAACATAACCTAAAAATCGAAAATTTTACGTCAACAGCATTGAATTTCCCTTCTATTGTCGTTTACCGTTTGAAATGCATGAACAATAGTGAACGTGGAGAAGTAATTTCAATAAATTTCATTAAATTTGATCCTAGAAATGCCGTAAATGCTTGCAATTAACGAAGTTCTATTGCAATTGATAAGAATTCACATAAGAACGCGTGTTAACTGACTGGACTACTTCCTTCTCTTTCTGTTTTTAATTTTGGCCACCAGATGTCATGTCTCCCTATGTTGAATCCCAATATTACACCGAGAAAATGTATGACAAAGAAGTAGCAACGGTATTTATGATTATTGCAACCATTACGTGCAGTGATGATCAAATTCGGACATAACAAAAGGTCAAAAACAAATTCTCAACTATTCCAGAAATAATGATAACATAAATATCATTTAAATATAAAGCTTGTACAAGATTTTTCTCAGTGGACTTTTCTCATAGTTACTCACTAGTATACTCGTCCGTTACCTCTTGTGTTTATTCTCATGGTTGCTTACTAGTGCACTTGATCAATTGTTTTCTTTTTTATTTTCTCGTTCATTCACTCTTTCGTTAAACTATAAGGACGGCTGGGTTTTCGGGGACTCGGTTTTTCCTCGCAGAGCGTATTGGTTCTTAACCGTGCACGCCAAGTTTTTTAGTTTGGCTTGGTGTTTAATATTTTACGTACGCCAAATTTTTTGCTTGGCTTGTGTGATTTGTGTTTTGTTTTATTTCAGATTTTTAACTTTTAGGATTTCCTTTCAATATTGAATTTTTGGGATTTTTTTAAATTCGAATTTTTGGGATTGAATACTTGGCATCCTTTTTTTACTTCTCAGAAGTATTTTGTGATTGATTTCGCTTCTTTTTGAAACTTTTTTAATGCTATATATACCCGGCTATATATGAGGTATTCCAGCCCAAGTGTGTAAACCCGTGACCCTAACTTTCTCCGATTTATTTGATTTTTTTTTCATATGATCGCATTGAGTCTAGAATATACCCTCAATTTTTTTTTAGATTTTTCCAAACATGCCTTAAAAAAAATTTTTTTTGAAAAAAAACTTCCATTTTTTTAAAATATGAAAAAATTCTGAAAAAACCGTGATAATATATGAAAAATTGCAAGCTGTCACCTGTAGTGGGCAGCATTTTTTTCTGTGTTTTACGTATTGGATTTAAAAAAAAAAAATTTTTTTTTTACAAATACCTTCTTTGAAAAATCTAAAAAAATTCTGAAGAAACCGTGATAACATATAAAAAATTTCAAGCTATCACCCGTAGTAGGCAGATTTTTTTTCTGTGTTTTACAAGCTATTCGCTTTCTCAAAATTCCAAAAAATTCTCAAATAGCTCACCTTAAGCAGATACTCAATTTGAGTACCAAAATAATTCAGTATCTGCTCGAGGTGAACTATTTGAGAATTTATTGGAATTTTGAGAACGTTAATAGCTTGTAAAACACAGAAAGAAAAACTGCCAACTACGGGTGATAACTTGAAAATTTTTATATATCATCACGGTTTTTTCAGAATTTTCTTAGATTTTTAAAAAATGTCGTTTAAAAAAAAATTTTTCTTTGAAATCCAATACGTAAAACACAGAAAAAAAATCTGCCCACTACGGGTGATGGTTTAAAATTTTTTATATATTGTCACGGTTTTTTCAGAATTTTCAAAGATTTTTAAATAATGGTGTTATTTTTTCAAAAAAAAAAATTTTTTGAAATAAGGGATGTTTGAAAAAATCTGAAAAAATTATGAGAGTGTATTTTAAACTCAATGCGATCATATGAAAAAAAATCAAATAAATTCGAGAGGGAAAGGGGCTCGGGTTGACACACTTGCGCTGGAATACCTCATATATAGCATTATCTATATATAGTGTAACGTGCTCGTACCACGTCTCGCGGCTCAGGGAAAACTACGAGGACGAGCGAAATTACAAAATTGGGCTTTTCTTCCCCAATTCAACGACGAACAAATGCCAAAAGGGCGCCAGGCCTTTTCCTTCGCCCTGAAAAGGCCAAAAGGGCATTCTTTCGATTTCTCAACTATTCCCGGTAACCACAATGAGCACGAGGCACAACAAGGACGTAAGTTCGGGGAATGAATTTCCCAGGAGTGACGAAATAAAGGCACATTACACGAATCGCGGGGATACGATCTGTTTATTTAACAAACTGAATAAAAGAAACTAAAAATCCGAAGAAGGGACGAACCCGTGATCACGAAAAATACAATCACTGTATCGCCAGTGAGAACGATATTACGACCACGAGTTAAATTCAGTATCAAAAGAAATTAAATGCGATTCGACGGGGACAATCCCCCTCGTCCTTTTTCGACTCCACCTCGACTTTCAACACCTTCGACACGTCCTTCGATCCCGTACGATATACTTAGCTCTTTACTTCGAGCCGAGTCAAAACGATTGATTCTAAATGGCGGGCTAATATACGCCACAACTTCTAATTAATACGTTCAGACCGCTGTCCAGCCAACAAGTGCAGGCTTTTCGTGCGTTGGCCGGTGCGAAGCCTCGTGACAATGAAGAGTGGGGAGAGGACTCTCTCGCAATTGACGCCGAATATCGATGGAAGATCTCGACGTCGCTTCCATGTCCGAGGGCTAGTTACCGACGTTATGCTCTCTGACGGTCGCCCTAATTCAAATGATAGATGGCGACGCCGTCCCGATTACTCGATTTTTCCGTGCGACGGAACGAAGCTCGATGAAGAGATCACACGCGCGCGGAAATGCGCCCACGAAGATGCGTGTGATCCTGTCTCTCTCTCTGTTTCTCGCCCAATCGTCCTCGCTTCGGCGTGACCCTCGCAAATATTCAAATAATAATTAGACACGATACCAAAAATTGCTCGCTCCCGTCGATTCGCCCGTGCGCGCTCGCTCGCTTTTTATGTTCCTTTTCGCCTATTCTTTTTAGCTCTACCCTCCTTTTCCCGCGCCTTGCTGGCTGGACCCTCGCGCGGCCACGCTTAGCCAAGGGGAGCTGTTTACAGTGACGTGGCGTGGAAACGCCACGTTACAATACATATAGCATATCTATGAATATATAGCATAAAATTTAAGTTAGATTTTGAATTAATAGCTATATATATATATATATATATATATATATATATATATATATATATATATATATATATATATGTGTCATTCCATATCAATTAAACGACGTTTTGACGGTGACCCTTTCGATTTTTTTAAATTCTCAATATGTTATTGTACATGCAAAAAGAAGTATCCATGCCAATTTTTAGCTCTCTATCTTAAACCATACTGAAGTTATCGATTTTTAAAGAATATACTTAAAATAATCATAACCTCTACATTAACCAAGATATTGTAATTTGTCCAGAGGCCATTTTTTTTTTCGAGGTACTTTTTGAAAAAAACATTAAAAATTAAGAAAAACAAATTTTTAATGTGTTTTTAACTGTTTTAAGCTAAAAAAATTGGATTTTCTTTCAACGTGACCCCTTCGATATTTAAAAAAAAAAATTCTAAAATTGTACGTAAAAAAACAAAATTTTTGAGATTTTACCGAAGAGTGGATTCAAATAACTTCTTAACGAAAAAAAATTTTCTACATGCTTCTACAAACTTCTATATTAACCAAGATATTGTAATTTGTCAAGAGGTCATTTTTTTTGTTTTTTAATTTACTTGTTGAAAAAAAGATTAAAAATTAAGAAAAAGAATTTTTTAATGTCTTTTTAACTGTTTTAAGCTAAAAAATTGGATTTTCTTCTAATGGGACCCCTTCGATTTTTTTCAAAAAAAATGATGAAAAAGTCTACGTGAAAAAACAAATTTTTTGAGATTTTACCGAAGAAGAGATTCAAATAACTTCTTATCGGAAAAAAAAATTTCGATTTTTTTTCGTAATTTTGATCTTTTTTCCTTCTATGACTACAATAGTTGATTTCAATTATGTTAAGGAGCTATACCAGTGTGGCACTTTCAAAAAATCGATTTTTTTTGCTTATTCGATAGTTTATACTTTCAAAAATATCCTGTGAAAGCGGCAAGGTCGTATCTTGAATAGTTTTTGAATGGCAGCGTTCTAAAGAGCGACCGCTCGCGCGGAAGCTCAAGGAATTGACTTATCAATGTTCAAGCACGATTATTTACCGCTTGATAAGGATGTTACGGAAGCTTTGAAACCAATTTATACTGATTTGAGTTCAAGGGAATTGCTAGAGCGATGCAAAGGAGGAAACACACAAAACAACAACGAAAGTTATAATGGGTTGCTATGGCACTTTCTTCCAAAGCACCTTCAAAACGGGATGAAAACGACTGAGCTCGCTAATTTCCTACCAGTTTCAATATTTAATGATGGTTTTTATAGTATTTCAAAAATGATTGAAGTAATGGGCGTGGTTGTTGGCCCTATTGCGGAAGAATATGCAGTTCAAAGAGATGACAGCCGAATCAAGCAGGCGGACATACGTCACGCGGCGTCCTCAAAAGAGGCACGAACAGCCCGGAGACAAGCATTAGCCTCTCAGCAGGCATTTTTCGAGAAAGAAGAAGGTGTATTGTATGGGCCAGGCATAGCAGATTAGCAATTTTTATGATAAATATAATTTTATCTAGCAAAAATCGACAGTTGAAACTTTAAACGCGTTTTTCTCGAAACGACATTTTTCAAAATTGCTGACATCTAACTCAACGAGAAATTGACCGATCGACATCAAATTGAAACTGAGTATTCTTGAATATATTTACCTACGATCTTTTTGATTGGTTGAAAATTGTCAATTTGGCATTAAAAAAATGACCATTTTTTTACCGTAAAAAACGACACTTTTTCAGAACTACGCCATTTTGTTAATTTTTGATATTTTTCGAAAATCGTAGGTCATTGTATAAGAAATACCTTCAACTTTTATAACCTTTTTGAATTTTTTCGTTTCAGCTACTCATTCGGCCGGAATCATGTCAGCAGTTGGGGAACTTTTTTTTTTTTGCACCTCCGAAGACAGCACATAACTCCGTTATTTTTCAATATTTTTGTACGAAAAAAAACTTAAAATATAGCTGAAACTATACCTTATTATGTCCAAAAAAACTTCAAAACATTCTATCGAGTACTTTCTTTTAAAAAAATTCCCGAAAATCGCCTAATTTTTCATGAGTTACACTGGTTTAGCCCCTTAAAATAAATAATCTAACTTGCCTCACATATTTCGATTGTAAATGACAATAATTAACATAAAGGATTACAATTTAGAATGGAAATATGTGAGGCAAGTTAGATTACTTTTTTTAACATAATTGAAATCAACTATTGTAGTGATAGAAGGAAAAAAGATCAGAATTACGAAAAAAAAATCGAGATTTTTTTTTCCGATAAGAAGTTATCTGAATCCCCTCTTCGGTAAAATCTCAAAAATTTTGTTTTTTTACGTAGAATTTTATAATTTTTTTTGAAAAAAAACGAAGGTGCCCCATTGAAAGGAAATCCATTTTTTTAGCTTGAAACAGTAAAAAACACATTAAAAATTTGTTTTTCTTAAGTTTTAATATTTTTTTCACGAAATAACTTGGAAAAAAAATGATTTCTTAACAAATTACAATATCTTGGTTAATGGAGAAGTTATCATTATTTTAAGTATATTCTTGAAAAATCGATAACTTCGGTACGGTTTAAGATAGAGAGCTAAAAATTGGCATGGATACTTCCTTTTGCATCTATAATAACATATTCAAAAATAAAAAAAAATCGAAGGGGTCACCATCAAAACGTCGTTGAATTGACATGGAATGACACATATATATACATAGATAATGCTGTATATATATATATATATATATAAAGATGATCTACATGTATAGAGAATCCTGTATGCAATGCTACATATACATAGATATGCTGCATATATGTAGATAATGCTATATTTAAAGAAATCGAATATTGAAGGACCACCCTAATACTAATTGAGATATAAAATAACGTGCCCTCTAATATACATCTTGTAAATACATATATATTAGGGTGGTCCTTATTTAGGCTATGTTGTTTTTTCTTTTGGGGATAGTGCTAAATCGGTTTTAAATAAATAAATAAAAATGCATACCAAATTTCAGCTCGATATCTCAATTTTAACCTGGCCCCCACGGCAGTCGAAGTTTTAAAGGGGAAATACGTGTATTTTATACGGTCAATGATTTTTACATTTTTTCAACTTAGTTAATATTGATTTAAAAATTTGAAACTTGGCACATATATTGCTCATAGTATAAGGTATATTTGTAGTATTTTATCAGATTTTTCATCCTCGATTTTCGACATACCCTACCGCAAAAAAGTTTAAACACATTTGTCGAATTTCGCACCACACTAAAAGTTTGATTGCGGAGTCAATAATGAAGACAGCTATATTTTCCAAGCGGCGTTTGAAAGAGGACATATTAACCTTCATTTTGCTCTTTTAGAAATTTCTCTACGATTTTTTTTTGAGCCCGGTACGCACTTTTGAACATGGTCATTGACCCGGTACGCACTTTTGAAAATGGCCATTTGCCATGTTCAAAAGTGCGTACCGGGCTCAAAAAAAATCGTAGAGAAATTTGTAAAAAAGTAAAATGAAGGTTAATATGTCCTCTTTCAAACGTCGCTTGAAAAACGTAGCTATCTTCATTATTGACTTCGCAATCAAACTTTTAGTGTGGTGCAAAATTTGACAAATGTTCCCAAACGTTTTAGCGGATGGGTATGTCGAAAATCGAAGATGAAAAATCTGATAAAATACTACAAATTTAACTTATACTATGAGCAATATATGTGCCAAGTTTCAAATTTTTCGATCAATATTAACTAAGTTGAAAAAATGTTAAAATCATTGACCGTATAAAATACACGTATTTCCTCTTTAAAAGTTTGACTGCCGTGTGGGCCAGGTTAAAATTGAGATATCGGGCTGAAATTAAGTATGAGTTTCTATTTATTTATTTAAAACCGATTAAGCACTATCGTCAAAAGAAAAAACAACATAGCCTAAATAAGGACCACCCTAATATATATAAATATAACGAACATTCGAATCTCGAATAATCACCACCCTAATATATATCATATAATACGTATACATATGAATATTAAAAGAAATCGAATCTTGAAGGACCACCCTAATATTACTTGAGACCTGAAATAACGACCACTTTAATATACATCTTATAAATACATATATATAAATAATAGAAAAAAATTCGAATTTTGAATGACCACTCTAATATAAATTATGAATTGAAAAAATTATGAAAAATTATGATGTGTTGTTATGCATGCCTATCCCAGATAGACAGCCATGATTATCACGTCGTGTATACATTTGATGAAGCGAATTTTCCAGTATATTGGCTACATGTTGTGATGCATGCCCATGAGTTCATTTAGTATGATGAATTTACAAAACATTTCGATCTCATCATGTCGTTTACAAATGCATCATCCGTTGACTACAAGATGAACTCATAAGCCGGCAAATTTACATTCTGCAATGAACATTTGCAGATGGATATCATATGAAAACCGTTCAATGATTTTTTTGGTGTATTCACTAGGTTAGCATTGAAAATATGCATGCCATGCATGCAATATGATGGCGTTATGCGTGTTTCTCAGTTATACATTCGATGAGCGCAATATGATGGCGATACGCATGTTTCTCAGTGATACATTCGATGAGCGCAATATGACGGCTGCAAAATCACTGCAAAATAAGAGCATGTTGTGACAAGCCTCGCATCTTAATTTTGCAAGTCCAAAAAATGCATTATATAAGGTTATTAATAATATGTTCACCAACATCTGAGAATTTTTGCAAATCACGGCCGCCATATTGAATTTTAATAAATTGTTTTCATTTACTTAGAAAAAAAAATTGTTTTAACTAACTTTTTTTGGAATGTTTTAATTTTTTTGTTTTATATTTCAGTTTCATATAAGCAAACAAACTTTTACAAAAGTTGCACTATTTTTCATCATTTTTTTTATCAAATAGAACCCCCAATTTGAATTCTACAAATTTCCCTATTGATTCGATGGAGATATTCGAATCCGCGAAACTGTAAAAAAACTGAGAAATTGACTTTCACGAATATCCCATTATTTTGAAATTTTGGATGCCATATTGAATCGTCTATTTTTTTAATTCTTAATTTATTAATTACTTTCATTTTTAACTGTATATTAGGGTTACCGCAATTAAGGTTGAACTTGAATTTTCGAATTCACCACGTAAAAACGTAATCAAGATATTTAAAAAAAAATGTGTGCAAAGTTTGAAGGCGTGAAAAAATTTTTTAATGGTGTCTGTAAGGAGTTAAATTTGAAATGACAAAACACATGTATTTTGCTGAGATATAACATATTTATTTCTTAAACTCGTAATTGTGGTGAGAAAAATCTAAAACTAGGCACACATATTGTACACGAATCGATGTTCCAAATATAATTTTTACAGATTTTTACAGCAATAATTTATATGTTGCAAAGAGTTAAAAAATTCAAAAAAATGACCTCGAGGCTGACTTTGTAAAGCGTGTATTTATGAGAAATTATTGCTGTAAAAATCTGTAAAAATTATGTTTTGAACATCGATGTGTGTACAATATGTGTGCCTAGCTTTAGATTTTTATCACCACAATTACGAGTTTAAAAAATAAATATGTTATATCTCAGCAAAATACATGTGTTTTGTCATTTTAAATTCAACTCCTTACAGGCACCATTGACAATTTTTTTAACATCTTCAAACTTTGCACACATTTGTTTTTAAATATCTTGATTGTGTTTTTACGCGGTGTATTCGAAATTTCAAGTTCGACCTAAATTGCGGTCACCCTACGTATATATATAATATTCAAATGTGACTCGTTTTCCCTGGCATGTCACCACTGATATATCATATAAGTGAAGAAAATTCATAAGTACTCGGTAGCGTAATAGGTAGCGTGTTAGGTTGTTAGGTAGGATAGATAGGCAGGTCGCAGGTTCGAATCCCACTGGAGACAGAAGAAATTAAAATATAATGAAATTAGGTGTTTTAAAATTATTTTTTTTATGTAATCGGTTCAGAAGCTATGTAAATGAAAAAATATACATAATAAAATTTTTTGCAAGCAATAGAAATTTAGAAAAAACCGTATGAAAATTACAATGATACCTCACATCTCGACGGTCATATGACCTTCATATGAGCGCAACCAATTTCACCACGGTATGACGTCAATATGATCTTCATATGAGCACCACAATTTCGTCACACCGTGACTGCCATATGAGCCCCATATGATGTGTTATTGTCAATCATCATATGATGCAAATATGATTTCCAGGTGAGCACTCATAAGCGACACACAGCTATGAGTGTTCCTATGCGTCATAGATGTATGCAATATGATGCCAATATGAGCTACATTTGTCTATCTGGGGTGGGATTCGAACCTGCGACCTGCCTATCTATCCTAGCTAGCAACCTAACACGCTACCTATTACGCTACCGAGTACTTATGAATTTTCTTCACTTATATGATATATCAGTCGTGACATGCCAGGGAAAACGAGTCACATTTGAATATTATATATATACAGTTAAAAATGAAAGTAATTAATAAATTAAGAATTAAAAAAATAGATGATTCAATATGGCATCCAAAATTTCAAAAAAATGGGATATTCGTGAAAGTCAATTTCTTAGTTTTTTTACAGTTTCGCGAATTCGAATATCTCAATCGAATCTATAGGAATATTTGTAGAATTCGAAATATGGGTTTTATTTGATAAAAAAAATGATGAAAAATAGTGCAACTTTTGTAAAAGTTTGTTTGCTTATATGAAACTGAAATATAAAACAAAAAAATTAAAACATTCAAAAAAATTAGTTAAAAAAATTTTTTTTCTAAGTAAATGAAAGCAATTCTTAAAAATGCAATATGGCGGCCGTGATTTGCAAAAATTCTCAGATATTGGTGAACATTATTAATAACTTTATAATGAATTTTTTGGACTTGCAAAATATGCGAAGCTTGTCACAACATGTTGTCATTTTGCAGTGATTTTGCAGCCATCATATTGCGCTCATCGAATGTATCACTAAGAAACATGCATATCGCCATCATATTGCGCTCATCGAATGTATAACTGAGAAACATGCATAACGCCATCATATTGCATGCATGGCATGTATACTTTCTATGCTAACCTAGTGAATACACCAAAAAAATCATTGAATGGCTTTCATATGATATCCATCTGCAAATATTCATTGCAGAATGTAAATTTGCCGGCTTATGAGTTCATCTTGTAATCAATGGATGATGCATTTGTAAACGACATGATGAGATTGAAATGTTTTGTAAATTCATCATACTAAATGAACTCATGGGCATGCATCACAACATGTAGCCAATATACTGGAAAATTTGCTTCATCAAATGTATACACGGCGTGATAATCATGGCTGTCTATCTGGGCATGGCTGTCTATCTGGGAAGATGCGAGGCTTGTCACAACATGCTGTCATTTTTTAATGATTTTGCAGCCGTCATATTGCGCTCATCGAATGTATCACTAAGAAACATGCACATCGCCATCATATTGCGCTCATCGAATGTATAACTGAGAAACACGCATAACGCCATCACATTGCATGCATGGCATGTATACTTTCAATGCTAACCTAGTGAATGCACCAAAAAAATCATTGAATCGCTTTCATATCATATCCATCTGCAAATATTCATTGCAGAATGTAAATTTGCCGGCTTATGAGTTCATCTTGTAGTCAACGGATGATGCATTTGTAAACGACATGATGAGATCGAAATGTTTTGTAAATTCATCATCCTAAATGCATGCATCACACCATGTAGCCAATATACTGGAAAATTTGCTTGTTTTATAGATATTATTTTATAGATAAAATAGTGTGTGTGCACCCAGATGGACAAATGTAGCTCATATTGGCATCATATTGCATACATCTATGACGCATAGGAACCCTCACCGCTGTGTGTCGCTTATGAGTGCTTACCTGCAAGTCATATTTGCATCAAATGATGATTGACAATAACACATCATGTAGGGCTCATATGGCATTCACGGCGTGACGAAATTGTGGTGCTCATATTAAGATCATATTGACGTCATACCGTGGTGAAATTGGTTGCGCTCATATGAAGCTCATATGACCGTCGGGATGTGAGGTATTATTGTAATTTTCATACGGTTTTTTAAAAATTTCTATTGCTTGCAAAATTTTTTATTATGTATATTTTTTCATGTACATAGCTTCTGAACCCATTACATTAAAAAAAATTCAAAAACACCCAATTTCATTATATTTCAATTTCTTCTGTCTCCAGTAGGATTCGAACCCGCGGCCTGCCTATCTATCCTACCTAACAACCTAACACGCTATCTATTACGCTACCGAGTACTTATGAATTTTCTTCACTTATATGATATATCAGTTGTGACATGCCAGGGAAAACGAGTCACATTTGAATATTATATATATACAGTTAAAAATGAAAGTCATTAATAAATTAAAAATTAAAAAAATAGACGATTCAATATGGCATCCAAAATTTCAAAAAAATGGGATATTCGTGAAAGTCAATTTCTTATAGCGCTTTCTGTTCGTTGCACTGGGTGTGCACTGAGTGCATCTCTGTCTTTGTTGTTCATGCAGAAAAATAAAGGAAGAGTATACACTGAGTGCGCACTAAGTGCAGCCTGGTGCAACCAACAGAAAGCGCTATTAGTTTTTTTTACAGTTTCGCGAATTCGAATATCTCAATCGAATCTATAGCGAAATTTGTAGAATTCAAAATGTGGGTTCTATTTGATAAAAAAAATGATGAAAAATAGTGCAACTTTTGTAATAGTTTGTTTGCTTATATGAAACTGAAATATAAAACAAAAAAATTGAAACATTCAAAAAAAATTAGTTGAAATAATTTTTTTTTCTAAGTAAATGAAAAGAATTTTTAAAAATTCAATATGGCGGCCGTGATTTGCAAAAATTCTCAGATGTTGGTGAACATTATTAATAACTTTATAATGAATTTTTTTGACTTGCAAAAGTCCAAAAATTCCTCTTGAATAAATTTAAAAAAAAATTCCGAAAAGTATTCTGAAAAATAAAAGACACGAATTTTTTTGTCAAGGCCAAGAATTGATATTTTTCGTCGTACGATTTTTAAAAATCTAAATTTTTCACTAACTCTCTACTCTAAACACGTAGTATCTTGATAATTCGAGATCCTATCGAAAAACGCTTCAGACAAAACTTGTTCGTTATAAAACGAGTAAAACAATTGATATTTTTTTTTTTTATTGTGGGCACACGAAAGTTTGTTTTTCCTTCATAAAACACAAAAAACGATTTTTCATCAAGTACGCCACCTCAAATTATAAAAGAAAAAAATTGTAAAATTCTGTAGGAAATCACGAAGCGTATTCCCGTATATAAGTGTGCGCGGCAGTCTCGACTGGGATCCTCTCCGTTTTTTTTTTTAATATTCGGCGTCGAGACGCTGCCGCGTCTCTTGATATAGATATTCAGCTCCGGTGTAACAATGAAAACGGGGGTTTTCTCGTTTTACCTGAGCGCATATATATATATAGATATAGTGCTCTGTACTGTTTGTTATACGGGGTTCGTTATAACGGGACTTCAATGTATTCCTTAAAGTCGAAGTCAAATTTTTTACCGTATTGATCAAACCTGGATTATACGTTGATCCATTTTGCGTAGTTGGAATGAATCCTTTCAATTTCGATTTTTTTGGCACTGATACATTTTTCATAAACTGATAAATGATAATGAAAAACTACATTATCACCATACACATTTAATTATCTTTTTTGACCGGCATTTACTGAACGAATGCTTTTATTTCATAGTTCATTCGTACAGTTCATGTATGTTGCGCAGATTCCTTTTTGAATATAACAAACACACATCTTAAAAATAGAAAGCCCAGCACACGTCTTTATTTTTTTTTAGATCAATCATATATTTCACTTAATTTTGCACGGTCTGGTGTACCGCAAATGATTAAATTAACCGGATTTTTATAGAGGTACGCAACACATCGATCGAAAAGCCCGTGCTTCGAACACTGATATCGACGGCCTACTGACCCTCATGAACGTTTTCAGGGGTAGCGAGCCGGGCACTCCATTCTTACTGATGTATTTTCCGTTGTGGGAATTTCCACTTTCCATCATATTTTAATGATAACAAAAACTTAGAGGGCCTCATCACTTCAAACAATAGCAGGAACGGCTTACAGTCTCTCCCTTCCACTAGGCTCAGTTATATACTACCCGCCTCGCCGGCGCCGACATTTTTGGGGTAAGAAAGAAGAAAGGTACACAGCTATCTCTCTTCCTCGCATACGATCACTGTGCCGTATGGGGCCCAAAGACAATGTAGGCCCGTCTGCTAGCTATAGCGCATGACGATATAGATTCGACATTTTTCACGATCATTCCTCACTTCATGACGAATCTATTGCTGTATAATTTATCCCGTTGACGGCTTTTGTTATCGGTAAAAAAAATTGTTAGGAAATGAGAATCGCGCGCAACGAATACAGACAATGTAGGCCCGTCTGCTAGCTGTAACGCATGACGATACCGATTCTAAAATTTTCACGATCATCCCTCACTTCATGACGAATTGAATGCCGTATAGTTTATCCCGTTGACGGCTTTTGTTATCAATAAGAAAATTTTTAGCAAATGGGAATCGCGCGCAACGGATATAGACAATGTAGGCCTGTCTGCTAGCTATAACGCAAAACGATACAGATTCTAAAGTTTTCACGATAATTCCTCACTTCATGACGAATCGAATGCCGTATAGTTCATCCCGTTGATGGCTTTTGTTATCAATAAAAAAATTGTTAGCATATTATGATCGAGGGCCTTATTTCGCAGTTCAGCGCCGCGCGTCACATAAAAATAATGTAAGCCCGTCTGCTAGCTATAACGCATGACGATATAGATTCTAAAATTTTCACGATCATTCCTCACTTCATGACGAATCGAATGACGTATAGTTTATCCCGTTGACGGCTTTTGTTATCAGTAAAAAAAAATGTTGAGAAATAAGAATCGCGCGCATCAAATATAGAGAATATTGGCTCGTCTGCTAGCTGTAACGCATGACGATACAGATTCTAAAATTTTCACGATTATTCCTCACTTCGTGACGAATCGAAAGCCGTACAGTTTATCACGTTGACGGCTTTTATTTATCTATAAAAAATATACTAATGCCAGATTACTCAGGAGAGCAGTGGCTGAGTGGCTAGAGCGCGAGTCTCGTAACCTGCGGACCCGGGTTCAATTCTCGAGGCGACACCGCTGAAAAAGATTTTTTCAAGTATTTCAGCTGCGATCCTCGTGGATTTGGACCCCACCTTAAATAAATCAGCCCCAATACGTCATTGCGAGGAGTGGGTGGCCGCTATATGGTTCTGGTGGGGCGTTCCGAGGCTGTTCTCATCGCTCGGTAAATGAAACCACTTAACCGTGCAGTGGCTGACTCACTCGGTCACAAGTGGGAAGATAACTGCCTAACCGACCGACGATAGTCGTGCTTGAGCGTGCTCGTATTGCTACCGGAGGAGATTAAGTATAAGTTACCGACTGTATCAACGAAGGTTTTGTGCAGTTTCCCTTCGCCCTTGGCAGAATTGCGAAATAGGCAGGAAAGAAGAGTTAGGTGTCGACGGCTGCGGCTGGACAGTACACATGGAAGAGGAATTAAGGAAATCATAAAAACTTGAAAAGGGTATACGGGAACAATTTAATCGAATCTAATCTGTATTAATGCCAGATTTGCGGATTGCACCTAAAAGTTTAAAATTTACCAAATTTTGCCGCACGTTGAGATAAATACAGCGACTTATTATGATTTATAAAGAAAATGTTCGTCAATTCACGACACAAATTTATTTGTGGGTTGTTATGGTTTTACACAGTCGTCGTGCGGGCACCTGTGGCTGGTATATACCCAGTGCGCGGCGCTCTCACTGTAGAGCGAAGCGTACAGCCATTCTCAAAATCTACTGCGCGCCAGTGGAGCGCATTTGCTAACTCGGTCTGCCAGTTTCAGTGTCATAAAAATCACAAATCGAAAGGAAACCACATAAAGCATTGGGAACCTCTGGGGTCTGTACTGGTCCCCTGCTATTCATAATATACATAAATGACCGAGTAAAGTAACTGAAATATTGCTTATGGAAGATGTTCGCAGATGACAGTAATATATGTCAAGGATAAAGAATTCTGTGTAATGAAAAGAAAACTAAATGATGACCTAATTACGATCATAAAATGGTACAAAAATGCTCTATGTTTAAATACTGGAAAAAACTAAATTCATGCTGATTCACAATCAACGTAAGAAATACCTGAGGCAGTGCTGTGAAATAAAAATAAAAAATTAAGGAAGTTGAAGAAATAAAATATCCGGGGATCATCATCGATAATAACTTGAAATTTGATCGAATGGTAGCTATGATAGTAACGAAAGGATCAAAAAAAAATTATTATGTATAGGATAAATAAGCACGTCTCAGGAAACACACTAGCGGCTATATACAAAACTATGGTAGCTTCACATTTTGAATTTTGCAACATTCTTCTGTTGAACGTGAATCAGTACTGGATGGATATTGTACAAAAAACGTAAAACAGAGCGATGCGGGCTATACTACGATGCTATCAAGAGTCACGGCAGCGTCTCGACGCCAAGTATTAAAAAAAAGTGAGAGAATCCCAGTCGAGATCGCCGCACACTCTTATATACGGGAATATGCCTCCCGCCGGACCCAATTTGAATTTCAATCCAATATTACTAAAAAAACACGACAACTTTTTTAAGATCTACGAACTATGGTGATCTAACAAAAATTAGCTTTTCATTGATGCAATTTTTATGTTGATCCGCCACATAATGCTGAGATATGATGATATCGGGTGAATTATTCCCGAATTCTATCATCGTGAAAATTCTTCAACATTTCTATGTCCCCTGATTGGCCAAATTTTTGAAACGCTTATACACGGGATGTATATCTATAGCTATGAGAATCGTAGTCGGCCGATGACGTCATGCACGGCGAAAATATATCTGTAGCTATGAGCGTCGTGCACGGCGAATATATATTTTATTTATATTGATAGATACAAGAGTGTGTGTGCAAGTGTGTGCGAATGTGTGCGGAAGTCTGTGAGTGTGTGCAAGCGTGTGCCAGTGTGTGCTAGTATTTATACGATGTATATCAGGGTGGTCGTTATTTCAGGTATCAACTTACATTTGTGTGGTCATTCGAGATTCGATGCTTTAAATATTTTCATACATATTTATTACGATATACATTAAGGTGGTCGTTATTTTAGGTCTCAATTAGTATTAGGGTGTTCCTTCAAGATTCGATTTCTTTGAATGTAGCATTATCTACATATATGCAGCATATCTATGTATATGTAGCATTATATATAGGATTTTCTATACATGTAGATCATCTTTGTATAATAGTGAAGGAAGAATCGGCTGCGATTCGGCCAGTGGGTTCAAATGACAGTGGACAATTTTTTTGGTATAACGTTTCGATCCTAATTCGGATCCTCTTCAGATTTATTATTTCTAAAATTACATTTTTTTTTGTCTTATTTTGTATGATATGTTTTACATTATAGGCTTAAATGTTATGTGTCCTGACTGACCTGAATTTGTACGGGTAATTTTTTTTGGTCATTTAATGAATCTTGGATAATATTCATTATGAATTTATTGTATAAAGACGGGTCATTTTTTTGTGATCCTTGGTGTCTGTGAGAGGGAGGATTTTGATATTTTATTGCTTAGTTTATGTTTTTTTTTTTTTTTTTTTTTTTTTCTTGAGACTTTTGTGTATGTGTTATTTACCTATGAATTTCATGTTTGATAATTTCCAAGATTCATTTGTGATCAAAATTAACAGTTTTCATTACATGGCGATTCGAGAGCTAAGTAGCGACTGAGTATTGAGGCGAGTGAGGAGGTATTTATATTAATGGGGTAGTGTTATTGAGTATTGAAAAGTGGGGGTGGTTTTTCACGGTTGAGGAAGTTTGCCGTTAGTGATTTTTCTTGCCGGACTGGTTATGTTAACCGGTTTTGGATCGGGTTTAAATTGATAACTGTTAGATTTGGTAATGAATTTTCAATTGATGGATGGTAATTTGAGGTTTTCCCGTTATTATTTTGAGTATTATTAAATTATTGAATTATATATGCTGCTTAGTTTGTCGATGTCGGTTCTAAAATTGATTGCTTTGGGGTGTGCTTTAATTTGTATCATTTCCAGAGTTAATCGCTTTTTGAGCCATTTTTCATTATTTAAAATTTTAACGTCGTCAAATTTAAAATTGTGTTGTAGTTCTATTCCGTGTTTTGCTAACGCTGTATTTATTGTGTTAGTGTGTTTTAGACTATTTTTGTGTTCGTTGATTCTCGTTTTTAGGTATCTTTTTGTTTGTCCTATGTACAATATATGTATATCATCTTTGTATATATAGCATTATCTATATGTATATATATTATATACAATTATCGCCGCCGCCGCTGCTGTGTACAAGAATCGAGGCCATAGGCAACTTCACCCCGCTCGAGCCTCGATTCCATTGCTAACTTAACCCCGCACGGTTCTAGATTTGGGTTTAGGAGTTTGGGTTTAATGGTTTGGATTTGAAGGTTTGGGCTTGCGATGCGAGGGCGCGTAGCGCCCGAGCCGCACGCGCCCCTAGTATATATGTATATATATGTAGTAGAGGTTTTTGTGGCTCGGGCGCTACGCGCCTTCGCATCGTAGAGGTTCAGGCTTGGGAGTGTGGGTTTGGAGGTTTGAGTTCTCGATTCTTGTACAAGGTGGTGGTGGTGGTGGCGGCGAAATATTTATATAATACAGAGATATATATATGGGCCAAAACGCCAATTATGGACGTCGAATCCGGCCTCACCCCCCCAGATCTTCTCGCATTTTTTTAAGCTGAAAGTTCTCATTGAAAAACACATTCCCAAACTTTTTCAGATTTTTTCCCCTTCAATTTTCGCAGTTATTACATGGGGTATTCTGTCTTGTTTTACAATTTTCATTTTATTCATAATGACCTGCCATCTTCCACCGCAATAAAAAAAAATTCAAAAAATATTTTTTTTCTGTGAAAGTCTCAGCTTAAAAAAAAAATATTTTTTTTTGTTTATGCACTATATATATATATATATATATATATATTGTTACGCGATTTTTCATCCGCTACTTATATGGGCGCGCCAACGCAAGATATACCTCACGATGCGAGCGTAACTTAAAAGATCACCCCAAAATTAAATGAATTTTACAAACAATATAACTAACAACCCAAATTTCCCAAATTATTGTCCAGCCGTGCGAGGGTTAGGTGCCAGGCACACGATAGATATATCGTGTGCCACCGTTCCTAAGGAACGGCTTATTTATTTTTCTCCCTCGACGGCGCTACCCGAGAAACGCAGATTTTCGCGTGGCGACTGAGACGCTGGCTGCTCAAGAATTACTCAAGGCCAAATGGTAGAGGGGGGATCCTTTGGGTGAGTGAATAATTTGGCAGGAAATAATTCCCCATTTTTACAATAAACTTTATTCTTCACATGGCACAAGGCCTCGAGATCCGTTTCACAATTGCGGTAGCCATTTGGAGTTTCAACATTGATTCTACGCCAAAATACGCGATCAAGAATTACGGACAAATTTAACGAGAGAGTTAACCACGAACGAAATGTTGGACCAGACGTTCCGTACGCGCGAAAATACCATAATTTAACCATAAATTACCCTAACGCTAACCTAAACTCACCTAAATGCTAAACGATAATGAGACATAAGTAATCTTCGAGACATCGTGCGTCGTCGAGAGATTTTCGCCATTTTCGCCGAGCCCCACGATAGCCGACGATCACCAACGATAGCCAACGATAACCACGGTAACCACGCTATCCAACGATAGCCAACGATAACCACGTTATCCGATGATAGCCAACGATAACCACGATAAGCACGCTATCCCATGATAGCTACGATAACCCACGGTAGCCACAATTTACAGCGATAACCACGATAACCAACGGTAGCCACGATATTCAACGATAACCATGATAACCAACGACAGCCCTCACTCGCGGTAACCCTCATCATACGAAGCGCACGATATCCGACGATAGGTTATCTCGATAATGACTCCTAATCCTAATCACCTTAATTTTACCCTACGAAACGAATGCGAACATAATATAGCCTGGTGACGACAACGAGTTGGCAATTCCGTACCAAAATTTACGTTAACTTCAATTTAATACGCAACTAATACAGCCACACGGCCAAATACGATCAACGAGAACTTGAAATACAGCCACACGGCCAAATACAACCAAAGAAAAGCTCGAAATACAGCCACACGGCCAAATATGTACGGAATTGCCCCTTTTACAGAGAAAATCCGAACGGCTTACTGAATTCTGCTGTCGCAGCAACCCAAAACTCCTTCCACACACACAGAATTTACTCGAGATGATCAAAAGTTACGAAAAATACGCAAGTGTGATAAAACAAAGAAATCTCCGTCCGCGAAGTGCCGGTACGATGATGATCCACGCTCTCGCTGGCTCGATGCTCCCCACTCTCTCCTACGCTCGGTCGTCTACGTACCTCTTCGGCTCCGCGTGGCGACGATCGTCTCTCGTAGACTGCCCGGCGCGCTGATGTTACCACGTGGCCTTCGTGGCGTGATGGGATCGCCGAATATCCCCACGTTGCCGACGCGCCTTATTGGCGCCGGATTTAAACATCTCGTGGCCTCTCCACGGCTTGCACTCGCTGCTCGCCCGCCAGTGATTTTCGCTGCCTCGAAATGCCCTTCCTCCAGGAACCCTGACGAGGCCGGAACAAGGGGTGAGGCCCTGCTCGTGGACGGTGGTGGCCACCAGTTCGTTTCACGTAGACCCCAAACCATTGCTGCGACACCGCCATCCTCACCCGTTCCCCGCCTCTCCACGACCCCCCTGAATGAGGCGCCGGTTTTATCCGATCCTCGGACATTCCGACGGCAGCAGGCTGGTTCAGCGCCAGGCTGGGAAGTTAGGGAGGAGGGTAACACGGTAATATCTCGGTTGTTTCTCCAGCTCGCCCCCAAGCATCCAGTCCCGCGAGTGCCGATGATACGCTACTGGCCTGCATTATCAGACAAACCACGAGTGCAGCCACTTAAATAAACAAAATGAATCTGGGAGGTGAACAGCCTCCCGGCTTCTCAAAACCATACGAGAGCCCGACGAAAGAGGTATCCATTATCTGAGACGGTAACCACCGATAACCACTAAATTATCGAGAGCCGAAACGAGAGCGGAATATGACTGACGAGGACTTAATAAAAGGACGATAAAATGCAGTGACGATAACCAGGACAGGAAATATAATACAATGACAGGAAATTCGGACTTGACGAGAACCGTAAATGCGATGAAACGATGAAGCTTAAGACTAAACGATAACCCGATGAAGACTCCGCGCCCGAGAGACACGAGACGGACACGCGCCCTCCTCGGGGTCGTAAATCCGACCCCTGGAATGCTCACACTTCGCGCCATTGTAACGTGGCCAAAAAATGTCACGTTACAATATATCTCTCTATATCATATAAAATTATCGCCGCCGCCGACGCTGTGTACAAAAATCGAGGCCGTGGCCAACTTCACCCCGCTCGAGCCTCGATTCCATGGCCAACTTCACCCCACTCGATTCTAGGTTTGGGTTTGATGGTTTGGGTTTGAAGGTTTGGGCTTGCGATGCGAGGGCGCGTAGCGCCCGAGCCGCACGGACCCTAGTATATATATATATATATAGCATATCTTTGAATATATAGCATTTTATATAGCTTATAACTCAAAATCTAACTTAAGCCTTAAGTTATATCAGAATGTAACTTAAATTCTAGGCTAAACGAAAACCTAACTAAAATTCTAAGCTTAATCAAGATCTAACTTCAATTTTAGGCTAAACTAAAATCCAACTTTAATTTCACGCTAGACCAAAATCTAACTTGAATTTTAGACTAAATCAAAATCTAACTTCAATTTTAGGCCAAACCAAAATCTAACTTTAATTTTATGCTATATCTTCATAGATGTGCTCTATGTCAATATAGATAATGTTATATATGAGGTATTCCAGCTCAAGTGTGTAAACCCGTGACCCTGAATTCATTCGAATTCCTCTCGAATTTATTTGATTTTTTTTTCATGTGATCGCATTGAGTCTAAAATACACCCTCATAATTTTTACAAATTTTTCCAAACATCCCTTATTTAAAAAAAAAAATTCTGAAAAAACGCCATTTTTTTTAAATCTAAAAAAATTCTGAAAAAACCGTGACAATATATACAAATTTTCAAGCTATCGCCCGTAGTGAGCAGATTTTTTTTCTGTGTTTTACAAGCTATTAACGTTCTCAAATTTCCAAAAAAATCTCAAATAGCTCACCTTGAGCAGATACTGAATTATTTTGGTACTCAAATTGAGTATCTGTTGAAGGTGAGCTGTATGTGAATTATTTGGAATTTTGAGAAAGTGAATAGCTTGTAAAACACCGACAAAAAAATCTGCCCACTACGGGTGATAGCTTCAAAATTTTTACATATTATCACGGTTTTTTCAGAACTTTTTAGATTTTTAAAAGAAGGTATTTTTAACGAAAAATAATTTTTTTTGCAATCTAATACGTAAAACACAGAAAAAAAACCAAAAACGAGTGCCAAGGTACTCGTGAGAATTGATGTGTAAACATGTGAGCTTGTATCAGTTCGGCTTGGGAGAATTGAGGTAGTGCACTGGTTTTGATGAAAATATATTTTGTAATGAAACAATGCGAAAATAGCGTAGAGAATGAAATATCAAAATTTATTGTTCAATTTCTTTTATACAGTCTGTCAAGTAAGAGCGTGGTCGTGTTAATTTATAAAAAACATTATTGTATGAAACTTTCATATTTATATATACATTGTACACATTACAAACAATGATGCAATTTGGTCAATAATGTGTCCAGTCACCACCGGCGTCGATAATTGCCTGGCATCTCCGAGGCATGTTTTCTTAATTTGACGGCGTATTCTAGTGGGAAGGATCTCCAGATCCGACGAATTTGGTAAGACAACTGCTTCAAAGTGTATGTGCGTCTTCCACGAAGCTTCTGTTTAATATATGCCCACACATTTTCAATAGGGTTTGCATCGGGCGACTGCGACGGCCAATCCAATGTAACGATGCCAGATTGAGTCTTCCACTGAGTACAGAGCTTTGTCACATGTTTTTCAGTCAACATAGGCTTCTTCATTGTGCTGCGCCATTTCAGATCATGAGTACGAAGAAGGGTTCGGATAGTTTCGTAGGATATATCTAAACCTTTTGCCATTAATTTTGCTTGTCCTTGCCGCAGTGTTGAAGCAGGATTCCGCGAAAACAGATTCACTATTCTTTTTTCATCTTTTTTGTTCACTTTTCCTATCGAACCACGTTCTGGTAAATCATCGACATTTTTAGCCACTTTATATCGCTGTATCCACTTCTGTACAAATGCCTTCGACTTTCTCATATATTTAGCAGCCGCTGATTGCGACATTTTGGGACCTTTCAGGTGGATGCAAAGGAACACAGCCTCGTAGCGCGACGCGTGCTTAGCACTCATGGCGTTTAACGTGATTCTCTTTCAAAAGATCAACGACAACTGAACCTTTGTTGACAATGCATCAAGGACAAAGCTTCCCTCTATCGGCTCGCGAAGGAATTAGAGCGAAATCTTTCATTAACTGTCGGTAAAGTCGACCACGCTCTTACTTGACTGACTGTACATGAAATTATGGGTTTGTGGTAACTGAAATAAGACACATACACCTGTGATTGTAATGTTTCCAAGGACCGCGAGAATACAGCATCAATTGTAGTGTTTGAATTTGTTGTTGGAATGTTTCTGTTTGTATTCATTCGGTCCATGGTCAAGCCCTATCAGGGCCCTAGTACGTACATAGTATCGCTATACGTGTAGATTGTAAAATTGAATTATTTCAATAATAATAACAATATTATTATTATTATTATTGTTAATTATTATTATATATTATAATAATATATTATTAATAATTCTCCGATAGAATTTTTACAAAAAAAAGTATAAAGCAGAGGATTTCTATGTAGAAATCTTGCGGGCATGAATTCCTGAGAGGCCTGACTACGCGGTGTCGAATACAACCCGTGCTCCCACTTCGGCTATATGAGCATACTATTTGCATATTCCGTATGCTTTTTTTTCCTCCTCTCCCCCTGGCTCTGGGAACTTTGCCCATCTAGCCCTTATGTCGATGATTCGAGGTGGGTCTGCAGTCCCGTACCTTTTAGTGTTACGTTTCTCACAAGCTGTATCGCAATTTTGCCGAGGGTGGAGGGAAACTGCAGAAGACCTCCACCGATACAGCCGGCCCTGAGTTTCGACTTCCGATGCCGGTGCTACGTCGCGCCTCGTCGAGAGATTGTAAACATGGACTACAGCTATATACATGTGACTCACACCTGTGCGAGTACTTGTGTATGCCACATATATATATCTGGAGCTTGTCACGCCTATATTTTTATTTCTCGACGAGACTACGGCACAGAGAATCGAACCTCGGACCTTCTGATGCTCTGGTTTAGAGGCAAGCGCGCTAGCCACTACTCCAGAGTACCGGTATATTATATTCCGTATGCGAGAGAGCGCACGCCGTATGCGACATCTCATGGCGAGTCTTGGAACTAACTCCCCGTGAAGCCCGATTAGGCCCTCAAAGGGTTGCCTCGTCAGTACCATGTTTGAAATAATTAGGGCTCCGATACTTTCGCCTTATTTGGGCGCGATTTGGTTCTGTTGTAATTATACCGACTTCTTTAAATATGGGTTGTCCGATCGAAGCTCGACAAGGTCCTCAACGGGTTGCCTTAAGTCAGCTATATTGTAAGTAAGCCTGGAAATGGACCCCGACCCTGCCATGTCGGGGTCCAACATGGCGGTGTAAGGGCGATTCCTGACAGGGCATCCACGTCCAAGCCTGACGAGGTCCCGACTTAAGTCAGGGCTTCCCTAGAATTTTCACGCACGGGTATAATACTATAATACTATATTGATGAACTATTGCCAGTGAATAAAAATTTTCATCGATAAAAGAAATTCATCAGCGAAATGAAAAATTCTGTTCCTCATAGTTACGTTTGATACAGACGTATACATCATCACCAATGTTTGAACAGACAATATAATAATAATAATAATAATAATAATAATAATAATAATAATCACATAAATAATATTTTTTTATTTATTATTTGAGTTTTTCTAGTTTTGTAGTTGTTTTATCGCTATCGGCTTAATTATTTGTTTACACCAGTGTACAGCATTGCTTTATACTAATCCTCCCCCTTTCCTAGTAAGGCCGGGGCTGCAGCCCGCACCCTACACCTTTTCCATTCCGTATCGCAATTCTGCCGAGAGTGAAGGGAAAACTGCAGAAAAACCTTCACTGATACAGACGGTAAACTCTACCTAAGCGCCAGTCGGTAGCAATGCGAGCACGCTCTAGCAAAACTATCGTCGGTCAGTTAGGTAGTAACCTCCTCCATTGCGATCCAGTGAGCCAGTCGCTTGCACAGTTAGGTGAACCACCATCCGAGCGATAAGAACCGCGTCGGCAGGTCTCACCGAAACCGTACAATTAACCGCCCACTCGTCGCAATGAGGTCTTTGGGATTTCATTCTTTTAGGTGGGGTCCCAACCCACCGAGATTGCAGCTGATGAACAACACTGGGAAAATTGGAATATTTTTCAGCGGTGTCGCCGGGGTTTGAACCCGGGTCCCGCGGATTACGAGACCCGCGCTCTAGCCACTTGGCCACTCTCTCCCCTATCGGCTTGATTATATAATTACCTTTTTGATTGGCGACACCAAGTAATATTCCAGCAACAGAAAATGTCCGGCATGTACGCACTAAATATCACCCACTATTCTAGTTGCAGCCGAGATATATTAAATGACTTTTACCTGGTGACAGCCAGATGGTAAAAAAAACAAAACCATAGGAGAAGAAGAAGAAAAAGAAGAACACACACATTGACGCGCTCTCACACGGACCTTACGGTGACGCGCTTCACGCTGCTCACGTACACAAAGGTCTTACACAGAAGTATATATCTATATAGATCTTACGCTGACGTCATCTGACGGTCGAGTCTCAGCTAGCCCCGAGCGCTAAGATGTTTACACATCAAAAATGCTGCCCACTACGGGTGATAGCTTGCAATTTTTCATATATTATCACGGTTTTTTCAGAATTTTTTCATATTTAAAAAAAATGGCAGTTTTTTTTCAAACAAATTTTTTTTTTGTAAATAAGGGATGTTTGGAAAAATCTAAAAAAATTATGAGGGTTTATTTTAAACTCAATGCAATGATATGAAAAAAATCAAATAAATTTGAAAGAGTCAGGGTCACGGGTTTACACACTTGGTCTGGAATACCTCATATATATCTGGGTATATATAGCATTAAAAAAGATTCCAAAAGGAGAGATATCAATCACAAAATACTTCTGAGAAGTAAAAAAAGGACGCCAAGTATTAAATCCCAAAAATTCGAATTTAAAAAAATCCCAAAAATTCAAAATTGAAAGGAAATCCTAAAAATTAAAAATAAACACAAATCACACAAGCCAAGCCAAAAATTTGGCGTACGTAAATTATTAAAGCCAAGCCAAACTAAAAAAACTTGACGTGCAGGGTAAGGAACCAATACGCTCGGCGGGGAAAAACCGAGTCCAGCCGCCCTTACCGTTTAACGAAAGAGTTAATGAACGAGAAAAAAAAACAATTGATCAAGTGCACTAGTAAGTAACCATGAGAATAAACACAAGAGGTAACGGACGAGTATACTGGTGAGTAACTATGAGAAATGTCCACTGAGAAAAGTATTGTACAAAGTTTATATTCAAATAACCGAAAAATCACATGATCATTATTTCTGGAATAGTTGAGAATTTGTTATTGACCTTTTGTTATGTCCGAATTTGATAAATCATAGTAGCATCACTGCACGTAACGGTTGCAATAATCATAAATACCGTTGCTACTTCTTTGTCATAAATATTCGCGGTGCAATATATGTAACGTTATTATATTTTCATAACGAATTATCTTTTATTTTCTTCTCTTAACGGCCAATCGTTTAAATATCGAATACTTATCTTAGCTATTGAACGTCCATGACATCCACGATGTACGCAGAAATGCGACCAGGCCTGGATTTACGATTATTGTCGTATCAGAATATTCAAGGTTTTAATTGACCATATAAAGAGCGATGCTCTAATTACGGTTAAATTCAAAAATCGCATAACGATCATTATACATAATGCGTCAGTAATCGTGAGCAAACTGCAGTAGATGATCAGATAACTTAACCCGACGGGACCGGAAACGTTCACATAACTTAACTTTCTCCTCATTCTCCCACTCACGTGTCTAAACGCATGTGCACTACGCATGTTGGCAACACGCATGCTCATAGATATTTCGCGGTCGATCGAAGGTTCGAAGTGGTGAGAAATGGTCATAGGGGGAGTTGAGATCATGGTCGTACATACAAGTCTGGAAACTCTAGTGGTGGAGGGTGACTCACTTCGTGTGACCATCTTGTAGTTGACATTACTCCCGTCTGCAGTGCTGTACGTTAGAGAATTCTCAAAAGAGCGAATAAATAATTCCTAACTAAGAAATTTATATGTTACTAGAGAGTAATGCCCGGTTTATGAAGTGGCTGTAACGTAACTTAAAAAAATTGGACATGTACACAGCCCTTGTGGCGTTTATGCAGAAGGTCTTAGCTTATTTGAAAAATCCTTGCAGCGCAGCGCCACGCGTGGTCAGATGGAGAACCTGCGAAACAGTCTCACTAAGTGAGTCACCCCCACCACCGAAAAAATAATAGAGTTTCTAAACCTGTATGTACGACCGTGGTTAAGATAGGCAAAAGTGTTGCCATGGTAACGAGTTAAGTTATGCGACCGGTCAAGTTATCTTATCGTCTACTGTACTTGACAATAAAATATACAAGTGATAATAATCTGTGTTATCACTATATGAGTAGGTATAATAATTTTCTATCTTATCTCGTGGAAATCCTTCAGCACCTCCCGGGTTTATTTTTCTTGACCCTGCACGCCAAGTTTTTTAGTTTAGCTTGGTCTTTAGTAATTTACGTACGCCAAATTTTTGGCTTGGCTTGTGTGATTCGTTTTTTTTTTAATTTCAGATCTTGAATTTTTAGGATCTCCTTTCAATTTTGAATTTTTGGGATTTTTTGAAATTCGAATTTTTGAGATTTAATACTTGGCGTCGTTTTTTTACTTCTCAGAAGTATTTTGTGATTGTAGATATACAAGAATACGACTTTAGAACTAATACTTAATTATTTACTCACTAAAAAAGCAGTCTATACCCCAAACTTGACAATAAATCGTGTAATAATGGACCTGAAGTTAATTGAAAGTATTGATAACTAGAATAACTTGATTTGCAATGTTTATTTTGTTTTATAGTGGATCCGGGGCTGTATCCATTGTGCACTTATCGCCAAACGTCAATTCCTCGATTCCCCGGGTTGGAACTCCGGAGCCGGGTGGAAAATCAGCCATCGAGCAGGCAATGGCTGCAACACTTGCTGCGATTAATATACCTACACCACCGGCGAAGCCTGACGAAGATAGTAATTCGGCGAAAGGCTCTGCGAATGGCAGCAGAACGAGCACGCCTGAACCAAGAATGCAATTCAAGGATAAAAAGGAGGCAATCGAGGCTTTTAAAGAACTGTTAAAAGAACGTGATGTTCCATCAAATGCAACGTGGGAACAGGCGGTGAAAATGATGCAAAACGATCCTCGCTATCCGACTATGAAGAAGCTCAATGAACGGAAACAAGCATTCAATGCTTATAAAACTCAGAGGCTCAAGGAGGAACGAGAGCAAGAAAGGCTCAGGTAAGATCATAAAGTTGTGAAGTACGCAGTATCTTTTTCTGCTTTATACAATGAAACAATTTCCCATTCTGTAATTGAAAATGAGTAAACTGCAGCGGTTATGGTTATGCTTTGAGAATAATTCAAGAGAGCCAGTAGTACGGTGTAGTAGTTAACGTGCTAATCTCCAACGGAGAGCTTGGGGAGGTCCATCAGATTGGGTCCATGGTTGGGATTTTGGTCCCATAGTATTTTCGAAAATTAAAATGTGGACGCGATCAACTCCACATATATTGGAACGCAATTTTCCACCATTACTCTATTATTCACAAAACTAGCAGGAGCATATACGGATGGATGCAAGCCATGAAATAAAAAGTTTAGTGATAAATTTATATGTCTGCGTATTTGGTCCGAGCTGAATGCTGAGAACAAGAAAAGGGCTCGGGCCTCGGATCACCGATTTTGACATTCCATCGCGAGAGTAAAGCACTTCCGTGTCCGTGACGTGGCTTGCTTCGGCTGCGAGGTGGAATGCTTTCTGTTCATTTTTTATCGATTTTTCATCGATAACGTGAAAATTGATGTTTTTTCATTGAGAGTTGTATAATTTTTCTGTTTTTTTTTACTACAAACGTGTAACTGCTATGGGGAAAGTAATATGAGATAAGCAGTATTTACACATCGCTATCGCTGTCATTTTCTTCAGACTTGGCACTCGCTTGCAAGTGAATCCTTATCATAGAAACACGCAAAACATATCTTTTTTCTTACTAAGCTTATTTGAACGTGTTCTCGTAAATTTTGGAGCGCACAATTGGTGAAGCACTAATGAATCTACCTTGAAAGCATCTTCGTGCGATGCTATGTCCCGTTCTTGTAATACAATAAAGGTATTTTATAATCTTTTCATTAAAAGTTTTACCTAATAGTAAAAATGCACATCGCACGGCTAGCAAAGAGGTGCGTACACGTTGGTAAAATTAATTTGAGAGTGCAAGTCGTTTCCTTACTATAATTGTGGAAAATCACAATGCGCATAATTTTAGACCGATGGTCCGTACTGTGGTATATTAATTTTTTGTTTCTTGTATTTTTAATAAATAAATAGATTTTTTGCGTTATCCATAAAGAATTAAAAAGATGACGAAAAAAATCATCCAAAATGAGATCGAACCGGAAGTGAACTTGAAGCTGCTAGTGTGGTAGTCAGACGCTTTCACCGCTCGGGCACGCTGTTTTAGCGATCCTGAATGCAACATTACGGGTATATAAGGTGTGCCTCTTTTTCGATCGGCAAATTCTCGAGAATGATTGAGCGTTGGGTTTTCCTCTTTACAGGATATTATATTATTGGTAAGTATTTTACACTCGCAATAGAGCTTTAAAATCGGTGATCCATGGCTTGTACCCTCCTTTTATAGACCAGTTTCAAAATTATCGAGGTGCAGGGTTAGATGCGGTGTTAGCCAAATAACTTTTACGGACAAAATATCGGAGAAAAATCATAAAATCTAACTTATTTATCCTTATTACAAAAACCTGTTGGAAGCACGAAAAAAAATCGAACGCTTGATTTGAAATCCCAAGCCAAATTTGTAAACCGTTAATAATGAAAAAAATTTGGTTAATTGAAGGATACGACTCTAGCATGAAATTAGAAAATGAAATTGAATTGAAATTCGAACTGAAATTGAAATTTGAAATTGTACTTCAGTCTGAATGGATTTAACACTAGTGTAATATGTCGTCTGTGAAGAAACACCTCGCATGGTTACTCTTATACTGGGTGCGCGCGGTAAAATTGAAGGATTTAACATAGACAGCTGTGATAAATCCTTCAGCTACATCAAGTGTACTCGACACAACGAGGGATCCATATATAGATACCGTGCCATGTAGTCCATATACACTCAGTCAACAAATTAAAGGAACAGCAAAATGTTCGAGATTTTTCAGCGATTTTCAGAAGGCTGTAACTTTGTTAATTTTGGTCGCAAAATGAAAAAAAAAGCATTTTGAAGCTTGAATCTTCTAGTTTCGAAATTTTGAGTCAAAAAAATTCTGTGGGCACGACCCTCGACGCAGTCGCAAGAAATATCACGGTAAAAATTTTCTCGAAATTTTTGCTTTTTTCAAAACAGTCGATGGGCTCCATAAAATTTTTTCGAACTTAACCAACCTATGGATCGCTTGGCTGGATTCTTTGGCTTCAATTTGCTTTTTATATTTTTGTTCTACGACCCCTTTCGCTGAGATATCGGCGATTGAACAAAAATTCGTCTTTTTTTTTAAATCTTTGATATCTCCGGATCTGATGATCGTACAGCGAGTAAACGGTTAGTTTCGGAAACTTAAATCTATCCTCTATAAGTACCTATTACTGTCATAAACGAAAAAAATTTGTTTCCATGCTTAATTTTGACTTGAAAAAGTAAAAAAAAATAGTTTTTTTTCTTGTTTTTGAAAATCTACCACAACTATGCAGATATTGCGAAAAATACCAATTTTTTAAGGTTCGTTTTTAGCTCAATATATACCTAAAAACCATGCCAATTTTCAAAACAATCGGTCGAGCCGTTTTTTGTAACCGAATCATCAAACTTTTAGAAAAATTGAAGGAACACGTTGATTGATCCTTAAAGACCAATTGATGGTGTTAAAAAATGAAATGAAAGTTTTTTTTTCCTCTTAAATTTGCATTTATTGAGCGTGAAACCTAAAAAAAAATCAAATTTCGGAGAAATTTTTTTTTTCGAAATTTTGGAATTGTTTTTTCTAATTTGAAGAAAAAAAATTGTATTGGCATTTTTTTCTAATTAGGCATTCAATATTTAATGAATGTCGAAATAAAACTCTGAAAAAAATGCCAATACATTTTTTTTAGTTTTCACGCTTATTAAATGCAAATGTGAGAGAAAAAAAAAGAAACTTTTTTTTCATTTTTAACACAATTAATTAATTGGTCTTTAAGGATCAATAAACGTGTTACTTCAATTTTTCTAAAAGTTTGATGACTTGGTCACAAAAAACGACTCGCCCGATTGTTTTGAAAATTGGCATGGTTTTTAGGTAGATATTGAGTTGAAAAAAACCTTAAAACATTGGTATTTTTCGCAATATCTGCTTAGTTGCGGTAGATTTTCTAAAACAAGAAAAAAAGCTATTTGACTTTTTCAAGTCAAAATTAAGCTTGGAAACAAATTTTGTTCGTTTATGACAGTAATAGGTCCTTATAGAGGGTAGATTTAAGTTTACGAAACGCACCATTTACTCGCTGTACGATCATCAGTTCCGGAGATATCAAAGATTTAAAAAAAGACGAATTTTTGTTCAATCGCCGATATTTCAGCGAAAGATGGTCGTAAAACAAAGAATCCAGCTAAGCAATCCATAGATTGGTTACGCTCGAAACAATTTTTTGGAGCCCATCGACTGTTTTGAAAAAAGCAAAAATTTTGAGAAAATTTTTACCGTGATATTTCTTTCGACTGCGTCGAGGGTCGTGCCCACAAAATTTGTTTGACTTATGATTTCAAAACTAGAAGATTCAAGCTTCAAAATGCTCTTTTAAAAAAATTTTTACGACCAAAATTAACAAAGTTACAGCCATTAGAAAATCGCTGAAAAATCTCGAAAATTTTGCTGTTCCTTTAATTTTTTGACTGACTATACATGTATCCACATAGTCCAGGAGCCACTGTAAGAAATTTTCCACGCATCAAGCTCAAATCTAGAAAAATGCTATTACACTAGACTCTCACGATAACGGACGAAACGGGGGTCTGCCCGTTACTGTGACAGACATATATTTATAGATATAGTGCTTTGAATTCGACGCGTTTGGAACAGAGCCGTATATCAAATTTTGCCGGAACCCAAATGATACAATGTAGAAACCACCTATAAAATGGGCCGCATACACTGTAAACAACATGCGGACGCTCCTTTGGGAGTTTTCCTCGAAATGGACGGCGTCGAGCCCCGGCCGCAAGATTTGTGAGTTACACTGACTTAATCATTGCGTATGGGTTGGCTGGTCAAAGTTGAACACTTCTTTGCTAAATAATAAAAAGTTGACATGCGTTTTCAGAATAATTTTGTCCCCATCGAGTTCAAGATTCTTTCTTATCTTAAATGATAGACATTTTTATGCTGATTAAGAATAATATGCATTGCCTATCAAAAATCGCAATTTCGGGTTAGCAACCCCTCAAGTGATTGTCTCTTAGGAGAAAATCTGCCCCATAAGGTTCAAGATTGATATATATGGGTCAAAACGCCAATTATGGCCGTCGTATCCGGCCTAACCCCCTCAGATCTTTTCGCATTTTTTTAAGCTGAAAGTCCTCATTGAAAAACACAGTCCCAAATTTTCTCAGATTTTCTCCCCTCTAAATTTCGCAGTTATTACATGGGGTATTCCGTCTAGTTTTACCATTTTCGTTTTATTCATTATGACTTGCCATCTTCCACCACAATAAAAAAAAATTTCAAAAAATAGTTTTTTTGCGTGAAAAAGTCTCAACTTTTCAAAAAAAATATTGTTTTTGCGTTTATGCACTTGGAAAGCTCTCAAAATTGAGCTTAATGTCTAAAAAGCTGTTTTTTGGCCGTTGCCCAAATTTTGAGAATTTTTCCAATATTTTTTTCGAAAAGCTGAGACAATTTTACATGGAATGTGTATTTTCCGAGATGGGTTCTCCATAAACGTACGAGAAATGAATGAATGAACAAAAATTGATTTCATTCATGTTTTTTTGCCATCTTTCGTTACAAAAAATTTTTTTGAAAAAATACGTTTTTTTGAGTAAAAAAGACTCGGCTTTCTAAAAAAAATATTGCTTTTCCGCTTGTGAAAACCTCTCAAAATCGAGTTTTAAATCTAAAAGCTGTTTTTTAGCGATTGCCCGTATTTTGAATTTTTTTTTCATGTTTTTTTTTCGAAAAACTGAGAACATTTTACATAACATATGTCATTTACAAGGTTGGTTTAAACATACGAGAATATTAATTAAAAAGTCAGGGTTGCAACGGACCTGGAAAACCTGAAAAACCGGGAAAAGTCAGGGAATTAATTCAGACCTGGAAAAGTCAGGGAAAAGTCAGGGAATTTTTTCGAATTTCTGGAAATTTTCTGCGCCGTTATTATTTGTCGCTACACTGCTGTCCAAAAGTTTGGAAACGCACTCGCCCCGATTTCACACTGCATTTAATTGCTCTTTTAAAAAATAAAGATATTTCAATTCAACAAGCAGCGTTTCAAAGGGGACAGATTCGGCTTCATTTCGCTTTTTCCAAACAATTTTTTCTATTTTTTTTCAAACGGTACGCCCTTTGAAACATAGTCGTTCTTTGGCTTTTTTTAAGACTTAAAATTTTGGCGCACGACCCACAACATTTTTTTAAACTGTTTTTCGCGTGAAAAAATTGTGGGTGGGTCGTACAAGCTTCAATTTCGTTTTTGAAAAGTTTTGTAGGATATTTTCGCAAAAATATTCAATTTTTCGCAAAAAACGACCATATTTGAAAAATGGAGCGTAACTCTAAAACTAGTGGGTTTTCGTGAAATAATGAGAAAGAAAAAGTTGCATACAATCATTGTGGATTTAATGAAATTTTTTCGGAATTTTTGTTTAACATTTTTTTTTCGAAAATTTTTGCCGTCAACGAGATATTTTGTTATCTTTAACAATCGGGTTTCTTACCTTATCGACACTAGGGCGATTTTTTTCGACTTATTTTTTTTCTTGCACTCCTCACCCGAAATTTTGTTGTATATGTCTGAAAGAAAATTGCCTGAAAGTTACAGCCCATAATATTAATATTAAGAACTTTCCCTTCGCGTGATAAGTTTTTCCATCTAAAATACACGTAAATGAAAAACTTTTTTCTTCAAAATTTTACTACTCCATGGTTTTTTATGCTATCGCATTGATTTTGGTCGCAATTTACGCAGATTTGAACGATCTTTGAAAGTGTCCTGAACAGCGTAAGTGTAACTTACACAGGTGAGATGGCACAAGGTCACTAAAATTGATTTTTACCCAGAATTCTCGTTTTTTCAGAATTTTGTTGGAAATTGAATTTCTTACAAAAAAGGTCCTTTAGACCAAACTGCTAAAATAAATGTTTCTTGAGATATTGAACCTTAACTTATTTATGGTATAAAATTCGTATAGTTTTTCGAATCAAAAGTTTTAAATTGTTGATATTCTATATCATATCACCATATCACATATCATATCACGAGTGGTGATATGATATGGAATATCAACAATTTGAAACTTTTGGTTTGATAATCCATAAAAAATTTCATATCACAAATAAGTTAAGGTTCAATATCTCAAGAAATATTGATTTTAGCAATTAGATCTAAGGGACCTTTTTTGTAGGAAATTAAATTTCCAGAAAAATTTTCCTCTACATTTTTTCGGTAAAGTTAATCTTTTCGGAGATAACAGCGAAAAAACGAGAATTGTATGTAAAAATCAACTTTAGTGACCTCGTACTATTTCATCAGTGTAAGTTACACTTACGCTGCTGCAAACACTTTCAAAGATCGTTCAATTCTGCGTAAATTGCGACCAAAATCAATGCGATAGCTTAAAAAACTGCGGAGTGGTAGAATTTAGAAGGAAAAGTTTTTAATTTACGTGTATTTTAGATGGAAAAACTTATCACGCGAAGGGATAGTACTTAATATTAATATTAAGGGCTGTAACTTGCAAGGAAATTTCGTTCAGACATATGCAACAAAATTTCGGGTGGAGAGTGAAAGAAATAAAAAACCATAAAAAAATTAATGGGTACTCTCCCTTGACCGTTCCCAGTGTCATTTAATTATTCGATGAATAATATAGATCTGTACATGACATATAATAATAAATTATTATAGGAGATAAAATAATAGTAATAAAGCTAAATCAAATGTGTTATATATAGAGTACATAGGGGTAAACGAATTCCGTACAGCTAATGATTCTAGGACCACTGAAATGAGCTAAAAGTGCTCGAATCATTGACGTTAGCTTCATTGACCCTAATTGAACCGTGTTTTGACGACCCCCCCTCCCCCCCCATAGATAGCCTAGAAAATTTCCATTTTTGGTCTGGAAATCCTGGAAAAGTCAGGAAATTTCAGCTTCAGAATTTCGTAGCAACCCTGAAAGTGTTTATTAATTCATTTCTCCTGTGTTTATTTAGAACCCACCTTGAAAATGACATATGTGATGCAAATTTTTCTCAGCCTTTCGAAAAAAAACATGGAAAAAAATTTCAAAATATGGGCCATGGCTAAAAAAAAGCTTTTTAGGCACTCGCTCATTTATGACAGAAAGTGACTATTGCAATCGCCTCGAAATCTGCGTCGGATGTCCGTCCAGACCCAGATCTCAGAAACCGGTGTACGGAATTCAATTTCCTTTGGAGGGTAGTTGCGTATGGTTGTAATCTCTATGCCCAAGGAGTTTAAATCTAAACGGATACTGTAAAACGAAGATTTTTGAAAAAAATTGCCATTTTTAAGCAAAAAAAGACGTTTTATGACCATATGTAGTTGAAACTTGGAATTTCACAAACTAATTTTTCTCTAACTCACACAATGTCTGTACATGATTATAAACAAATGTCCCACGAAGTATTAATCCGATCAGACACCATTAAGTTTACAACTTTTGCAAAGAAAACACAATGTTTAACGAAAAAAAACTGCTATTTCTGTCCATGTACACTTGAAACTCAAAAGTTTACGAACGAATTTTTTTCTAACTTACAGAATTTCGGTATATGATTATGAACAAATGTCCCATGAAGTTTCAATCCGATTAGACACTGCTAAGTGAATAACTTTTGCACAAAAACAATATTTTTAACAAAAAAAGACTATTTTTTACACTGCCAGAATTTCTATATGACTGTAAACATCAAGCACATATCACTTTCACGTAAAGCATAGACCTGCGTACGCGACGTCGCCACGTACGTCACGAGGCCGCTACGCCACGTACAGAGTAAAAGAGGAATTAAAAACGGCCTGAGCGCGCCGAATTCAAAACCCATATCCCCGCATAAAAAGTTGGTGTGTCACGAAATTGCTATGTTCGGACTGAAGCCGTTTTATTCGTGCTGTGATTGGTCGGTTAGCCAGACTCGAGCGCGACTTCAGACCTCGCGTGTGCGCGACATCGCACATCGTGAGTCGCGCGATGACTTTGACAATTGATTGCGGTTTCATGTCTGTCACTTTAACCGGAGACATCGTTTAGTTACACATATACGCGTAATACGGGTAAAGGATCTGCGCGTCACTTGAAAAGAGTCAGTGAGATTATTTCAAGAGAAACACGGACATCAATCCCGTGTAACGGTGGTTTCTGTGCGCAGATTCGTACATCGCGAGTCGTGCGATGTTTTGACAGTCAGTGCGCGGTTATACGTCGTGTTGATCGACGAAATCGCTTGTGAAGATTAAGCTTTGACGAAATTTTTTGCGATTAACGGTTAGTAGTATTCAATTTGCGAAAAAAAATCTTTTCATCATCAAGTCAACCATTATTCATATCAGCAAACAGTAATTTTGATTTCTTCATTATAATTTATTATTCCGAAGTATGAGTATATCACAAGGACTCCGTTCTGGCCAAAGTACTTCTTTAATTGTGAAAATTTTATCGATGCTTATCCATAGATCTAACAAAATATTTGGATGCCGATATTGCGTCAATAATGTACATCGACATATCGAGAGTCTCAAATGAGTTTGACAGTTGATGCATTCGAAGATACGGAGCGTCTGGTCAGTCACATCAGAACGACAAAATCGGTGAGCCATGATGAACAGCTTATTCGTGTTCCCCAGAGAATTTCCGATAGAAATCACCCGCTTTGAATCTTTCAACAACGAACAAAAATTTTCCCATGCCCAGATCTGCCGAGGTTCATTTGCAAACCTACAGGTCGAAAAAGGTTTTTGATATATTTGAGCATGTTCCGTGAGGAATTATTCCATCGCAAATATCTTATTCGTGTAGCCCGAAAAAAATTTCCGTTGAAAACACACGCTTTGAAACTTTAAACGACGAAAAAAAGCTTTCCTCATGGCCCCACGCCCGGGTCGAGCCAAAACGATTTTTGGTATTAATGAGCATGTTTCGTAAGGAATCTTATAATCGTAAATAGCTTATTCGTGTTCCTCAGGAAATTTCCGATCGAGAACACACACACTGAACATTTGAATGACGAAAAAAAGCTTTTTTGTGGAATAGAATGGAATGGAATGGGATTTTCGTTTCAAAACACAGGCTTTAAATCTTAAAACGACAAAAAAATCTTTTTCGTAAAATGGAATAGAATGGAATGGAATTTTCGATCAAAACACAGGCTTCACACTTTCAAACGACCAAAAAGAACTTTTCCGTGGACTGGAATGGAATGAAATTTTCGATTCATAACACAGGCTTCAAATCTTGAAACGACGGAAAAAAAACATTTTCGTAAAATGAAATGGAATGAAATGCAATTTTCGATTCAGAACAGACGCAGGTTTCAAAACTTGAAACGACGAAAAAAAACTTTTCTGTGGAAGGGAATGGAATTTCTGATTTAAACACAGGCTTTAAATCTTAAAATGACGTAAAAAAGACTTTTTCGTGGAATAGAATGGAATGGAATTTCCGATTCAAAACACATGGCTTCAAACCTTGAAAAGACGAAAAAAAACTTTTTCGTCGAATAGAATGGAATTTTTTATTTAAAACACCGGCTTCAAACGTTGAAACGACGGAAAAAAAACTTCGTGGAATGGAATAGAATGGATCAGAATGGAATTTTCGATTCGAAACACAGGCTTCGAACCTTAAAACGACGAAAAAAAACTTTTTTGTGGAATGGAATGGAATTTTCGATTCAAAACCCAAGCTTCAAATCTTAAATCGACAAAAACTTTTTCGTGGAATGAAATAGAATAAAATGGAATTTTCAATTTAAAACACAGGCCTCAAATCTTGAAACGACGAAAAAAAACTTATTCGTGGAATGGAATGGAATGGATTGAAATAGATTCTTCGATTCACAATACAGGCTTCAAACCTTGAAACGATGAAAAAAAACAATTTCCGTGGAATAGAATGGAATGGAATTTTCGATTCAAAACACAGGCTTCAAATTTTGAAACCACAAAAAACTTTTCCGTCGAATGGAATGGAATGGAACTTTGGATTTTAAACACAGGCTTCAAATATTGAAACGACGAAAAAAAACTTTTTCATAGAATGGAATAGAATGGATTTAAATGGACTTTTCCATTCAAAACACAAGCTACAAATCTTGAAACGAACAAGAAAAACTTTTTCGTGTAATGAAAAGGAATTTTCGAATTATGTCACAGGCTTCAAATCTTGAAACGACGGAAAAAAACATTTTCGTGGAATGGAATGGAATGGAATAGAATGGAATGAAATTTCCGATTCAAAACACAGGCTTCAAACCTTGAAACGACGAAAAAAAACTTTTTCGTGGAATAGAATGGAATGGAATGGAATTTCCAATTCAAAACAGATGGCTTCAAACCTTTAAAAGACGAAAAAAAAAATTTTCGTGGAATGGAATGGAATTTTGTATTCAAAACACCGGCTTCAAACCTTGAAACAACGAAAAAAAACTTTTCATGGAAGGGAATGGAATGGATTAGAATGGGATTAACGATTCAAAACACAGGCTTTAAACCATGAAACGACGGAAAAAAGCTTTTTCGTGAAATGGAATGGAATGGAATGGAATTTTCAATTCACAACACAGGCTTTAAATCTTGAAACGACGAAAAGAAACTTTTTCGTTGAATAGAATGGCATGGAATTTTGGATTCAAAACACAGGCTTCAAATCTTGAAACCACAAAAAACTTTTCCGTCGAATGGAATGGAATGAAATGGATCTTTCGATTTTAAACACAAGCTTCAAACCTTGAAACGACGAAAAAAAAACTTTTTCGTGGAATGCAATGGAATGGAATTTTCCATTCAAAACACAGGCTTTAAATATTGAAACGACGATAAAAAAACTTCTTCATGGAATGGAATAGAATAAAATGCAATTTTTGATCCAAAACACAGGCTTCAAACCTTAAAACGATTAAAAAAAAACTTTTTCGTTGAATGGAATAGAATGGATTCGGATGGACTTTTCGATTCAAACCACAGGCTACAAATAATGAAACGACGAAGAAAAACTTTTTCGTGAAATGAAATGAAATTTTTGATTTATAACACAGGCTTGAAATCTTAAAACGACGGAAAAAACGTATCCGTGGAATGGAATGGAATGGAATGCAATGAAATGAAATTTCCGATTCAAAACACAGGCTTCAAATCTTGAAACAACAAAAAAAAACTTTTTCGTGGAAGGGAATGGAATTTCCGTTCTAAAACACAGGCTTTAAATCTTGAAATAAAGAAAAAAAACTTTTTCGTGGAATGGAATGAAATTTTTGATTCAAAACACCGGCTTCAAACCTTGAAACGACGAAAAAAAACTTTTCGTGGAATGGAATGGAATGGATTAGAATGAAATTTCCGATTCAAAACACAGGCTTCAAACCTTAAAACGACGAAAAAAAACTTTTTCGTGGAATGGAATGGAATTTTCAATTCAAAACCCAGGCTTCAAATCTTGAAACGACGAAAAGAAATTTTTTCGTGGAATGGAATGGAATTTTCGATTCAAAACGCAGGCTTCAAACCTCGAAACGACGAGAAAAAACTTTTTCGTGGAATGGAATGGAATTTCCGATTCAAAACACGAATTTCAAATCTTGAAACGACGAGAAAAAACATTCGTGGATCGGAATGGAATAGAATTTTCGATTTAAAACGCAGGCTTCAAATCTTAAAACAACGAAAAAAAACTTTTTCATCGAATTGAATGGAATTTTCGATTCATGATCCAGGCTTCAGACCTTGAAATGACGAAATAAAAACTTTTTCGTGAAATGGAATGGAATGGAATTTCCAATTCAAAACACAGGCTTCAAACCTTGAAACGACGAAAAAATACATTTCCGTGGAATGAAATGGAATTTTCGGTTCAAAACATAGGCTTCAAACTTTGAATTGACGAAGAAAAACTTTTTCGTGGAATGGAATGGAATTTTCGATTCAAAACACAGGCTTCAAATCTTGAAACGTCGAAAAAAAACTTTTATGGAATGCAATGAAATGGAATGGGATTTTCGATTTAAAACGCAGGCTTCAAATCTTAAAACGACGAAAAAAAAAATTTCATCGAATTGAATAGAATTTTCGATTCATAACACAGGCTTCAGACCTTGAAACGACGAAAAAAAAACTTTTTCGTGGTATGGAATGGAATTTTCGATTCAAAACAGAGGCTTCAAATCTTGAGACGACGAAAAAACACATTTTCCTGGAATGGAATGGAATGGAATTTCCAACTCAAAACACAGGCTTCAAACCTTGAAACGCCGAAAAAAAACATTTTCGTGGAATTGAATGGAATTTTCGATTCAAAACACAGGCTTCAAGCCTTGAAACGACGACAGAAAACTTTTTCGTGGAATGGAATGGAATTTTTTATTTAAAACACAGACTTCAAACCTTGAAACAACGAAAAAAACTTTCGTAGATTGGAATGGAATAGATTGGAATGGAATGGAATTTTCGATTCAAAACACAGGCTTTATATCTTGAAACGTCGAAAAAAACTTTTTCATGGAATGGAATGGAATGGAATAGGATTTTCGATTTAAAACACAGGCTTCAAACTTTGGAACGACGAAAAAAAACTTTTTCGTGGAATGGAATGGAATTTTCAGTTCAAAACACAGGCTTTAAACCTTGAAACGACGAGGAAAAAATTTTTCGTGCAATGGATTTTGGAATGGAATTTTCGATTTCAAACACAGACTTTAAATTTTAAAACGACAAAAAAAACTTTTTTGTGGAAGGGATTGGAATGGAATGGTATTTTTTATTCAAAACACAGGCTTCAAATCTTGAAACGACGAAAACAAACTTTTTCGTGGAATGGAATGGAATGGATTTTTCGACTTAAAACACAGGTTTCAAATTTTGAAATGACGAAAAAAACTTTTTCGTGGAATGGAATGGAAGTTTTGGTTCAAAACACAGGCTTCAAACCTTGAAACGGCGAAGAAAAACTTTTTCGTGGAATGGAATGGAATTTTTGATTTAAAACACAGGCTTTAAGTTATGAAACGACGAAAAAAACTTTTTCGTGGAATGGATTGGAATGGAATGGAATTTTCGATTCAAAAAACAGACTTCAAATCTTAAAACGACGAAAAAAAACTTTTTCGTGGAATGGAATGGAATGGAATTTTCGATTCAAAACACAGGCTTCAAACCTTGAAACGACGAAAAAAAACTTTCTCGTGGAATGGAATGGAAAGGAATTTTCGATTCAAAACACAGGCTTTAAACCTTGAAACGACGAAAAAAAACTTTTTCGTTGAATAGAATGGAATGGAATAGAATTTTCGATTCAAAACACAGGCTTCAATTTTCGAAACGACGAAAAAAAACTTTTTCGTGGGATGGAATGGAATGGAATTTCTGTTTCAAAACACAGGCTTCAAACCTTGAAACCTTGAAACAACCGACACTGATTTTATCTCGAAACTATGAATTTATGGATGAAAAAAATTGTTTAACTAAGAACAGACGGAATTCTAAATGTTCCAACGAGTTCTCCAGCGTGTTCTCTTCCTCATGTACAACTGACATTGTTTTTACTTGGAAATTATGAATTTATTGAAAAAAAAATTTCGTCTGTTCTTGGCTAAACAATTTTTTTTATCGATAAATTCATAGTTTCCAGGTAAAAACCATGTCAGTTGTACATGAAGAAGAGAAACACACTAAAGGACCCGTCGAAATATTTAAAATTTCGTGTGTTCTCAGCTAAACAATTTTATTAAATCGATAAACTTTTAGTTTCCAAGTAAAAACTCTGTCAGTTGTACATGAGGAAGAGAACACGCTGAAGAACTCATTGAAATATTTAGAATTTCGTCTGTTCTTAGCTCCAAGTCCGATCGAAAAATTCCGGTCGACAAATCCGCTAGGGTTCGAGGCTCGCATTTTTTCTCGGGTATGAATTTGAAAGTTGCCACTCGGCGATTTTTAAAGTCGGACATTACATATCCAAGCCTAATATTTAGAAATTTGTATTTCAATTTCTAAATATTTAAGCAATTAATAAATTTCAGACCATATTCAAGGTCGAAGCGCTGCAGCGCTGATGGGCAGCCGCTCGCGCGCGTGAGCGCGCGTCTCCGTTCCCGAGTTTCTCTTATAAAAAGTACGTGGTTCTTTTGTCTGCTTGCGCTCTATTGGCAATATGGCGATCACCCGCGCGTTTCAAACGTGAAAAAACAGCATCCCAGCATTGATTTATAACCTAAAGCTTTTTTTACTTATTATAAATGGACTAATAATCATTAACTGATTAAAGTGTTATGATAAATATGCCCATCTCAAATGTCATTAATATTCTTCATTACTGCCTAGTATTTTAACAATTCTGTGAATATAATCTATCAAAGCATTTAAATGATATGATTGTTTAGATACTTTCATATCAAATTGATTGTATTCCAATCTGACTTTTTAATAATGATTAATAGAATTTGTCCGACTACTCGATTTTCACAACGAATCAAAGGGTTTTAATTACGGTGTGAGTGCCTATTAAGACGTCCCTTAAGGACATGTTAACCAACATTCAAAATATATCATAAAAACAAAATGTATGATCCTCATATTCTAAAGTTGTGAGCGTCTACTAATATAATCCTTGACATTCGACCACCAACTTTATGAACAGTTGCCCCTATGACGGAAGAAACATGCGACTCAATATTATCAAAAACAACGTACAGTAACATGAAAACAACAAAGTATTTCCATACCGAATAAATCAAGACAATGATCAATAATACGGAGCCTGAAGCGCGACGATAACGGCGGGCGAAGCGTGAGGGGGTTTGGGGGGCGAATCCCCCCAACGAGTCCGCAAAGCGTACTTGTTAGATTTAAAACTCGATTTTGAGAGCTTTTCACAGGCATTATCGGAAAAGCAATATTTTTTTTGGAAAGCTGAGACTTTTTTACTCAAAAAACCCATTTTTTCAAGAAAAGTTTATCGTAACGGAAGATAGCAAAAAAAATGAATAAAATCAATTTTTGTTCATTCATTCATTTCTCGTATGTTTATGGAGAACCCATCTAGGAAAATACATATTCCATGTAAAATCGTTTCAACTTTTCGAAAAAAATATTGAAAAAATTTTCAAAATTTGCGCAACGGCCGAAAAACAGCTTTTTAGACTTTAAGCTTAATTTTAAGAGCTTTCCAAGTGCATAAACAAAAAAAAATATTTTTTTTTTTTTAAAGCTGAGACTTTTTACCGCAAAAAACCTATTTTTTGAATTTTTTTTTATTGTGCTGGAAGATGGCAGGTCATAATGAATAAAACGAAAATTGTAAAACTAGACGGAATACCCCATGTAATAACTGCGAAAGTTAAAGGGGAAAAAATCGGAAAAAATTTGGAAATGTGTTTTTCAATGAGGACTTTAACTTTCGCAGTTATTACATGGGGTATTCCGTCTAGTTTTACAATTTTCATTTTATTCATTATGACCTGCTATCTTCCACCACAATAAAAAAATTTCAAAAAATAGGTTTTTTGCGTCAAAGTCTCAGCTTTTCAAAAAAAATATTGTTTTTTTGTTAATATATATATATATATATATATATATATAGGGCATTCCATTCGAAACCGAGCAATCTGTTACTCCGACAATTTTTTATTTTATTGAAAATGTTTCATTTTTCTGTACGTACTGAAAGCACTGTTTCGAATTTTTTAAAAATATTTTTTGACTCAACCCTTTCAACCGCAATAAATTTTTCAAAATTTCACCGTTTTTTTTAAAATGCTCATAACTTTAAAAAAATTAGAGATATCTAAATAAAATAGAAAAACATTTTTTTCGTCCAGAGTTGTAAGAAAATAAAATAAATTTGGAGTTTTACTTGCACACCTTGAGAAGGTTTTTACAAGACTTATAATGTCGACCTGCCATTTACTTTACATCTTTTTCTTTCCTACAAATCCCCCCTTTTTGCGTCTGCAGCTGTCTTTTCCCCACTGTATCGCATTCGCCGCGGACTAGGGAAAACTGCAGAAAACCTCTCGACGGTGCACTCGGTAAATTATACCTAATTCCCCCCGATAGCAATCAGTCCCCCACTGCACGGTTAGTGATTTCATCTACCGAGCAATCAGAACCGCCTCGGGAGATCCCACCAGAACCATACAGTGGCAACCCGCCCCTCGCAATGAGCTATTGAGACAGATTTATTTAAGGTGGGGGGTCCAAATCCATCAGGATCGTAGCTGAAAACACTTGAAAAAATCGAATATTTTTCAGTGGTGTCGCCTGGGGTTCAAACCCGGGTCCGCGAGTTGAGAGACCCGTGCTCTAGCCACTTGGCCACCGCTCTCCTCTATCGACTTGAGTTGTACTTTCATAAATAATAAAAATAAAATAATTTTTTTTTTAACTTGGACCATTTTTATTTTTTTGAAAAAATTCACCACTTTTTAAGAGACATTTTTACAAGTAATTAAAACCTCGTAGCTTGCAGTATTTTCAACTTCTAGAATAAATTTATTTGTTGCAACGTATAGCACGAGGCTTTTAACGACCCACTTCCCCCTTTCCCCCCTAGTAGGGCTGAACTGCAGCCCGCACCTCACCCGATTCCCCATTCTGTATTGCGATTCTGTCGAGAGTTACGATAAACTGCAGAAAACCTTCACTGATACAGCTGGTAACCTACCCAAGTCCCCCGGTAGTAATACGAGTAACCTCAAGCACGACTACGGATGGCTGATGAGAAAGTTACCATCTAAATTGCGATCCAGTGAGCCAGTCGCTACACGGCTAGGTGGACCACCATCCAAGCGATGAGAACCGCGTGGCGGGCTCCACCGAAACCGTACAACGACCGCCCACCCATCGCAATGAGGTTTTCGGGACGGATTTATTTAAAATCGGGTCCAATCCACCGGGATTACACCCGAAAATACTTGAAAAAAAAACTTTCCATTTTTCAGCGGTGTCGCCGCGCACAGTAGGAGAAAAGCCCAAAAACCTGGCCAAAACCTCAAATGACCTTTGACGGGAATGAAAATTGGCTTACAGGGGTTTTCAAGGTCGCTGATTACGAATCTGAAAGCCAAATTATCGTAAACAAAATGGCCGATCCAATATGGCTGACATGAATGTTAAAAAGTTGCCAGATGTCGACAAAAATTGGTATTTACGGGTTTTCAAGGTCGCTGATTACGAATCCGCAAGCCAAATTATCGTAAAAAAAATGGCCGATCCAATATGGCCGACATGAACGTTAAAAAGTTACCAGATGTTGACAAAAATTGGTATATACGGGTTTTCAAGGTCGCTGATTACCAATCCGATATCTATTGTTTATAACTTGCAACAAAGAGCTTACAGCAAATTGTTATAAACAAAATGGCCGAGTATCCTGCTAAATAGATAAATTAATATATAAAAAAAAAATCATCATAATAAAATAAACGTGAACAGTGTATTCTACGCAATTATTATTTTTATTTCCAAAATACATACGGAACGTTTCAAAAATAGAAAATTTTATTCTTAATCAAAATCGTAATCGGAGTCGGAGTCGGAGTCAGAATCATTATCCGAGTTTGTATCTATTACAACTCCCGGCACGGCTTCAATCTCGGCGCAAAATTCGTCTGCTGCAGCAGTCACTTTAGGAGCGATCAACATCGCTACAGCTTCCGGCGACAAACTCTTCAGCTTCTTCTGTGGTAGTCTTCTGACACTTGAAATGTACGGATCAGAAGTAACTAAGAGCCGATGAAAAACATCTTCTATAGTTTTAACCCTGGAACTTTTTCGCGCAAAATCTTCTCGATATCGTTTGATGTCTTTGTTTCGAGCTTCCTGAGCATCTTCGGATAATTGGCCGATTGGTAATAGAGCATGAGTTATTATCACTAGACCATGAATTAATAGTTTGTGCACCGAAGTAGGCATGGAGTACCAAGGGTATAATGCAACGGTCTTTCTTGCCGTTTCAATAGCATACTGTTCAAATCTTTCACAGTTTATCTCGTGGCCACACGATATAACTTGTAGGATTACGTACAAGCGTTTAATTACTTCTTCGTTGACCCCCGTTATCGCAGCGGAAACCGTCGAATTTTCAAAGAATCGCCGAGCTGTGTTGCCATCATTGCTGCTGCCGTATCCAGGCTTTGGGCGATCGATATTTAGACCCAATTGCTTCTTGAATCCTTCTTGAATGGCCCTCTTGCGTTCCTGGGTAATTTTTTTTTCTTCGGCACTTCGAGCTTGCCATTTTTTAATGCCGAGTTTGTAAGACACGTGTACGCAATACTCGAAGCACCGTATCCACGCATGCAGCGTCGACAATCCGAACTTTAAATTTGTTTAATTGATTTCCCTTTGCAATACAGTGTCGATGGCATTAAAATCTTTGCTGGTTGCTCCACACAAATAGCACCGTTGAGCAGATTTCGTCAATGATACAGCGTTGCAAACTTTACCATCTATCATGGTGAACAACAACTTGTACATTACGGAGATTTCTTTTTCATCTATTACACTTTCGAATGGACGAAGTGACTTTATTTGTTCTTCAACAATTTGGACTTCATTAAGTGTTGACTCTGTGTCTTCGCGTAGAAACAGTAGTCTAAGCGGTCTACAAAATCGTGGAGACGAGGGTCTGGGGTTCTTCCAAACAACTATTTCTTCCTTCGATTGTTGATCATAACACACGAGTTGTAATGGCACGACTGAAGTAAAGAATACATGCGCATCAGATTTGCTGTCATCACTGAACGTCTGCTTATATTCACTTTGCCCAGAACTTCCATCGCAACCCCACTTGCAAATCAAGTCCATTTTACGAACATTATCTGGAGTCAATCTTTGAATGAGTACATTTTGGACGAGTAAAATACGTTCAACTGTATGATCTAATAGTGCCTGTAGTTGGACTTCTGCACTACTCTCTGTAATCCTGATTGCATCACGTGGTGGATAACAACGCTTTTTTGCTTTTATCACTTTTTCGTAAGACGGATATAGCTTACAGTTATTTTCCTTCCCTAATCTTCTCATTCCCTGGTAAGTACTCTTGGAGAATTTATATTCAATCATAGCGGAAAGTGCAGCCTCTTCGGATAAAGTAATTTCATCCGTTGCTGAGTAAGCTTTACGATACTTGGAAGCTCTTAAAGGACTCGTCATTGTTACGTCCTTAATAACTTTTGCGGCGTTGGATTGTCCTGAAGAGCGAAGGCTCATCTGAGTAGCGTATGCTAACTCGACCGAGTTGAACGATGTACGAATATCTTGGGTCTTCCTTCGTTTAGATCTTTCACTGGACATTGTAAACTCAAGGGACGGGCGGCCGCCCGTATTACCCGGGCTTGTTACTACAGTGTCTGTAGGTGCGGCAAAACATACCTGCTTGCTAAGCCATTCACCGTTATTCATGAAAAATACACAGGATTTTCTGTGAGCTTGTTGCCACCTCGTTCTCATTTGATTGAAGAGTATCGAAAAAGTCTGTTTCGAGTCCTCAGGCACTACAACTGTACGTCCGGTGTCCTTGGAAATTTTTTCTACCATAAATTCGATCAAGGAAGCGAATTTATCGGATAAATGCTCGCTGATTATCAGAAATACTTCTTTCCTTGTCAGCACCAATTCTTTGTAACCGGATCCTGTAATAAAGACATAAAATTGTAGAAAATTGGTGTTAAAGGAAAAGATAAAATTTTCAATTAATACAATAACTTGAACAATGTACATTATTTTACCAAATAAATAACCGCAATAATTGAAATAATTTTAAAAAAATTAGACAGAAAATATTGACATGGATTTGGTTAAAAGAAAGCTTTGCTTACTATATAATATATATATATTCAAATATTTTATTTGAATGTTATAACATTTCATTCATATTTAAGAAATTTTTATGTGGTTGATTTTAATATGTATATATATATATATATATATATATATATATATATATATATATATATATAGATAGATATATATGCATACGTATATATCATAATTAAATCACAGAAAATTTATATATATATATATATACATACATATATATTAAAATAATTTATTTCAAGCGTATAACAGCCGTCTTGTCCGTTATGATGCTACTTCACCCATTCTCAGGTAGAGGCGCAGAGGCTGCTCAATAGTGCCGCGTGCACGCTCGGCTACCGCACGATGCGAAAAAAATCATAACGGACAAGACGCACGTTTTCCGCAGGTAACTCTTGTAAATTTCGAAAGCTTATACATTAAACTAAAGGCCGAGACTAGGAGCTTTGCAAAATGTGACAAAATATATAACTTTTCGGACCGTTGAAAATAAAAGTTTTCAAAATTATTCAATTTTATTTATGCCGAAGGCTATACTACATTTCAATCATTTATACATGAAGTTTAGATTCAACCGATGTAAAAATATGTTCTACATACCTCCAGAAGTCGTATCCATGTTGCAGAATTGAAATTAAACCCGTCACTTTAAAGTTATGGGTTTTTGAAGTCAGCGTTATTTTCGTCTGTTCAGCGCGTGACACGTACACTCTTCACGAACACTAACTGCCAACTGACGCTGCGGCGCAGGTATACACTTAAAGGGCTTTCCCTTCCACAATAGAATGCAGTTACTAGTCCTCTACCTGAATGACTACGACACCTGAATGAAACTTTCGAAAATTTATTTTTTGGCGTTTTGGCCAGGTTTTTGGGCTTTTCTCCTACTGTGCCGCGGTTCGAACCTGGGTCCGCTGTGTGCGAAACCCGTGTTCTAACCACTCGGCTCCTGCTCTCCCACATTTATAACTTGTAAAAAATTGGTTTATTACCAGTGTACAGCATTGCTTTATACTAATCCCCCCTCCCTTTCCTAGTAAGGCCGGGGCTGCAGCCCGCACCCTACACCTTTTCCATTCTGTATCGCAATTCTGCCGAGAGTGAAGGGAAAACTGCAGAAAAACCTTCACTGATACCGACGGTAAACTCTACCTAAGCGCCTGTCGGTAGCAATGCGAGCCCGCTCTAGCACGACTATCGTCGGTCGGTTAGGTAGTTACCTCCTCCATTGCGATCCAGTGAGCCAGTCGCTTGCACAGTTAGGTGAACCACCATCCGCGCGATAAGAACCGCGTCGGCAGGCCTTACCGAAACCGTACAATTAACCACCAACTCATTGCAATGAGTTCTTTAGGATTCCATTATTTTAAGGTGGGGTCCCAACCCACCGGGATTGCAGCTGATAAACACTTGAAAAATTGGAATATTTTTCAGCGGTGTCGCCGGGGTTCGAACCCGGGTCCCGCGGATTACGAGACCCGCGCTTTAGCCACTTGGCCATTGCTCTCCCTCATTTATAACTTGTATTTTTTATCTATTTCGGAAGTTCTACGTAACACTAAAAAAGTAAGATAAATGACTGCTGCGGCGCTGATTCACGCCTGATCCGTCTGCCGCGTTATCCCAACTAATGTGAGCATTAGTTGGGTTGAGAGCGGTATTGTGTTTCTATTTTTTTGAGATCATTTCATGGAATGATACTGAACCATGTCGTTTTCAGGCGATCGCATGTGTGCTTGATGTTACAAAAAATTTTAGGAGAAAGTTAAAACATGGCACGGAAATCATTGATGAAAGCAAAAATCACGATGACGGTAAAAATTCCAACGTCGATTCCAAGACTGACAATTAAATAAATTATTAAATATTTATAAACGGAATATTAGTACGCGATTATGAAAGGTCAACAATCCAATATTTTATTTCTATTCGTTTCTTATTGTCACCTTCTTGAAAACGACACGGTTCAGTGTCATTCTATGTAACAACCGTCAATATTTATTCGTTATTCGCTGAAGTATTATCACGTTATTTGATAATTTCGTGAACATGTTCGCAGAAAAATATAAACACGATAGTGTCCCGGTCTTAACGCAACTAATGCTCACATTAGTTGGGATGATGCGGCAGACGAATCAGGTGGGAATCCGCGCCGTAGTGCTTATTTCTCTTACTTTTTTAGCGTTCTTTCACACGCACACAGCTTCAAAAATAGACAAAAAATACAAGTTATAAATATCACAATCTTCAAATCTTTCAGTACATGTGAAAATGTCTTTGAAGAGTGATGAATTTTTCCAACACTTTTCGGACAGTGCCATGTTGATGGATTATGATATAGATTTTTATTTAATAAATAATGTAATCAAATAACAGTCCTTGATACATAATCAGTTATCTCCTCCCAGGTATGAAATTTTTTTTCGATATGCTTGGTTCAAAAGTGGTTACACAGAAAAACGACTTGACCATTTTGGAAATCTAGTCTAATTCGTTTTTGGGACGTTATCGCAATCTCAATGCGAAATTGAAGGCAGTACAGATGTAGCTGTAGTAAGATGTTCTTGGAGCTTTGGAGTTCCTGGAGATGTTCTTGTTTTTCTACATACAACGATTGAATTTTGATACTAAAAAAGAAAAGGAAAAATAAACTAAAGTTGAACACAAACATTAATGTTCGATAGTGTATGCTACGTTGAATATTTTTTTTTATAAATAAAATTGACCAAAGCACCTGCTACATAAAAGCGTAGATTTTGTTAACATCAAGCTTGAAACGTAAGCAATTTACAATATATCCAATAATAGCCAGTATAATGTCACTCTTCAGTGTACGTGTGATGGATATAACTATAGTTAATCTCTAAAGTGATGATAAAAACCAACAGGCGTATTAAAATATCGTTGTAAACGTGAAAGCAAGCACGCAAAAGCAATGAAACAGTTGTTAACATTAAAAAAGAATTATTTCCATACAAAAAATGGAAATCATGTTTTTGGGAAAATCCAAAAACCTGTAAACTTTATTTTTGTTTGCTTTCTAATTTGGTTTTTGTTCTATCGAAATCGGTTGATAACTTTTCTTTCTCCATGAAAATCAAAACTGTCATGGGGTGGTTCGCCCTCTTATGAGAGGGGGGTGTGAGAAGGAGAGGATGTGTTTTTCATTATTCCACATAAGAAATGTAACGCAATTTAAATTATTTCGGTCGGTACTTTCCATGTGGAACAGCTTAACAACCCGCTAACAAGCCTGACTTTAAGGGTTGATTTCACCACTAAAAACCCCGTGATTGCCGGTAAAAAAAATACGTGTCTTTTATTTTTTGATGGACTACAACATATCAAAAGTTTATCGAATTGGGAGGGGGGGGGAACGTTTTATTGTTAGTCCAGTCAGAATATACATAAATTCGACCGACTTCTATTCGAAGAGGCAACCCAATTTCCAATTTTTGACGTGAATACGTCTATGTTTTCGTTTTCAACATATCGGGTCGGGTGTCATTTCGGGAACAGGTTCCTATTTACTAACGCCATCTGTTGATGCATAAGAGAACGGTAAGTGTGAGATATACTATATCGACAATTTACTAGCGCGTGGGTTACACAACAAACGTTTAGTATGAGAATCCTTATCCGTTTACTCGGCACTTGATGTGCGGTCCAGTAATATAAAGCTAGGCACACACTTGAGGATGAACGAGACTGAGGCCCGGCGCATGGATATATACACATACACACACACCACGCACCACACACATACACACACGCGCGCGCGGGGTTCAACCTTCAGCCCCGTTCGTTCTCAAGTGTTGTAGTTTTATGGCGCGTCGGCTTGGGTTGACACGACGTATGCAATACATTTCACGTGGTGATGAGTGAAATAAACACAACAAACGTTTCTACAGGTTCCGAAAGTATGTAAAAGTGTTTGAATTATTTATATATGCAATTATGCCTTAACGTTGCAGAATTCCAGATTGTTTTGGAAAAACAACAAATCGTTCAGTTTTTGTTCTTTCAACTGCCCGAATATCCTCTCATACATAGACGTATCCACGTAAAACTTATGGCTGCATCAAGGGTTCCAACCAGCGATTTTCGTAGATAGTTTGGACCTTGAGGAATATACCCTCGAAAATGTAAATACGTGAGAGCTGCATTTGGGCTGTTGAAAATTATTTTTTTAAAAAGTCAGTTTGTTTATATTATTGTATTTGGAACGCGATTTATCGAAAAAAAAAAAATTCATAAAAAAGTTGTGCGCTGTAATAGGTTCTATAAAAAAAGTCCTATACAAAAGTCACGTACGATTGTTAGTTTAGCGGTAAATGACAGCTAAACAAAAAATATTTTTTTTTTATTTCATCGTATGTACTCGGGTTATTTATAAACGTACTGTTTTGAAACTCATTCATCGCCTAGAAGAAACTATCCTCAAGACATATCTGTAACTTAAATCCAGCTATATATGTTATATACTTTAGCAATAATAACCGGTTTGCGTAAATCCGGCGTTTCGATTTAGCACCAGTACCACAAGGCCCATAGGGTGCAAACAAAATTAGGGTGGTTGTTTTCAACATGTGCATTCAGGGTTTAGCCAGAAAAAATCATTACATTTTAAAAAACCATGTTTTTCGAGGATATAAAATCTCAGCTTATAAACAAATAGAAGTTACGCCTTAAATATTAGAGTTATTTGAAATATTCTTCAAGATCCACATAGGTCTTAGCGAGCCGCGTATTTAAAAAAAAAAAGTTTCAATATCTTGATTAAAAGCAGAGATACCAACACTTTTACGTTTGTTTAATTTATTACTATTGTAATCAACATTTTTGCGTAATTCAAATTCGTGGGCATTCTTAATAGTGTTAAGCATAACATTCCATATCATACAAACCCTCCTGAACTTTAATCTTGTGGCAGATAATATTTGCAGGCGATCGCCCGCGCGGTGCAGCGGTCGCCAGCGTCGGTGCGGCTTCGTTAACAAATACTATAACTCCCTTAAAAATTGTCGTAACTTCTTTTTTAATCCAACGTATTTTTTTCTCACCAATTAAAAAATGCTGGCAACATCAATATTATCGAAGATTCGCGCGGCTTAGTTAACTATTTCCATATATCCTATATAAATCGTCTTAAATGGAAATGGCACGCATGCACGCGCTCATATACACACACGCGTCTATGATGCAAATAATATTTTTTAAATTGTCAGATACACCCAAGTTTCTTGGCACAAAATTCTGACTTTCCAACTGCAAAATGCTCCCTTACGAAAGTTACTTTCAAATATTTTGAGTCTTTTGTGCTCAGACTAACTCATGACTAACAAATCCTTAAGTGCCAGAGAAATATGTTTCTTCCCATGAATGTACGTTATGTGAACACCATCCACGTATTAGGTGTACAAATAAGTTTCCGCGGTTTGTCAAAAGATGGCCCCACCAGAAGGTTATGGAGAAATTGTCAGATGTAAAGCGTAATATCCCAAGTTTCGTCATCCGGCAACACCATAACCTTAAAGTACTAGTGATTCCGTATCAGCATCACGTAATTTTTTTCGTGCAAAAATGTCAAGTTTTGTGCCGAATAAGCATCATTTGCGGGAACTTTTGATTTACTTCTTTAATTTGAAAAAATCTGCAGCTGAGGCGCATCGATTGCTTCTAGAAGCATATGGTGAAGCTGCTTTAAGTGAGAGAAGTTGTCAGGAATGGTTTCAAAAGTTAAAGAACGGCGAGTTTGACGTGAAGGACAAAGAACGGACAACGGAACGGAACGGACAAAGAACCTGCGAAACCATTACTGGAGCTCTCTACCGAACACAATTGATGAGATTGAGTCGGGCACTTAAGGAAAAACGCGCCCATTACTACTCCAGACACGACAAAATTATTCTTTTACACGATAATGCTCGTCCGCCGGTAAAAACATACTTGGAAACACTCAACTGGGAAGTTTTACCCCACCCGCCGTATTCACCAGACTTAGCCCCTTCCGATTATCACCTGTCCCGGTCGATGGCACATGGTCTGTCTGAGCAGCGCTTCACATCATATGAAGACACCAAAAATTGGGTAGATTTGTGGATAGCGTCAAAAGATGAAGAGTTTTTTCGACGGGGTATCCGAATGTTGCCAGAAAGATGGGGAAAAGTAGTGGCAAATGATGGAAAATACTTTGAATAAAACGTAATGTACTGTTCCTTCACAATAAATTCCTAATTTTTTATAAAAAACCGCGGAAACTTATTTGTACACCTAATACAATGAGAGATGATCATTTTTATATTTTTTTAAATTAAAAGGATTCAAAGATGAATTATCGTTGAACCCTTTATTATCTGTGCGGTGGTACGGCCATTTAACCTTTAACTATGGACGTGGAATTCACACAGATTTCGCGATGTTTTTGTTTTCTTTGTTTCTTACACTTTCTGCAATTGAGCGGGGAGCGGGGGGAAGTTTTCTCGACCACGTGTCCGACGGGTTCATTTCTGGTATTACTGGCATAATTTTCACGCAGATTAGGCTTCAGTATCATTTTTTTAACATTGCAAAGGTACATTAAAATAAAAATAAATCAACCACATATTTTTGGAAAACCGTGTATACTGCGTATTTCTCTGCGTCCACTTCTTTTCAAAACATTTGGTCCTTCGAGCCGCATCTGGTGGCCCACAGTGCGTTTCAGAGAACACGTGAAAATGCATTAACAGTGATTTTGGGATTTGGGACTCTGTTTCGACAATTACCGGTAAGACATCTGGTGAGAGCGGAGGGGGGAGAGAACGAATTCACACACAAAAAATTAATACGAGTACGCCGTAGTATGTTCAAACCCAAAGAATAATAGGGTTTATTAGCTTACAAAAATTCGGAGAGTCTTCGATACAATAATAATAAGTCGCGGGATTACCGAATCGTTGCACATCGCCGCGCCGACAATAACCGTTGTCAAAGTCGGCACCGCGCGTTGCCGGTCGAGAGTCTCCGAAGATGACCACGCGAGAGAGACACTGTCCAATCGAGCTCGAACGACATCTCGAGCCGATGGCGCGAAAAATATAAACGGAGAATTGATACATTTTCGAAACAGACTCAGATATCTTGCGCAGCGGAAATTCGAGAATTTTCTCGAAGCATTAGCGATGCTGCCGGGATACATGGGCCAGCCGACCAACGTTTTTCAAACGGATAGTACGTTGGCATATGAGTTAGTACACACTGTGACACACCGGATTTCGGGCATTTTCGACGTAAGGCTTATATGGATGTTAATCTTTTTTTTTGGGCGAGCCTTTACATACTGTGCAACTACACTTATTTCATCGACATTGACATTTATCGGGATTTCACCATCTCGATCAGGATTTTTAGTGTGCAATTTTCATCGAACTTTTTCATTAGATTTACTTTACTATTTCGACCGGGATTTTTCATCGGATTTACTTTGCTATTTCAATTGGGATTTTTGGTCCGCGATTTTCATCAAGCCTTTTCATCAGGCACTTTTGACCACTTCTATCGGGCTTTTTAGCGTGCTCTTTTTCTTAGACATTTCTTTTCAATCTCGTGCAAATTTCATCAGGCATCTTGTGCACATTCATTCGGTTTTTGTGTACTTTAAAAGGGTACCTTCGGGCTCTAACTTCGATACCTTCAACTTCTCGGGCAACGGTGTCAGCGAAGACGATGCTGCCGGTTTCGTCAAGTTCTTGAGCGATCCATTCTTTGGAGGTGGTTAAGACGGTGGTGGCCAAAAACTGAGCCGGAAAAATCACCACTCAGCCCCTCGAGAAAAGATGCATACAGCGAGACACATGTCTGGGTCTCTGGGTCTCTGGCTCTCAAAGTTACGATGCAGCAGGCTCGATTTTCACTTCTGCGGGATACACTCAATCGAGTCTCTAGTAAGGAAGCTGTCGGCCTTTCGTTTCTGGCACTTTTCATGGAGACTTTGGGACTCTATTTTGCGGACGAGCATTCATTCGGGTTTTTAGAGTTTTTCTAAACGTCATTTATCATGGCGGACAACAACACGCGCAGTGCAAAAATAGAGGAGGGAGTTCAGGGACTTCTGGGTCTTCTTCATCGGGTACTCCTTTTCAGCTAACTACGAAAACACCTTAATAGAACTCTGGGGTATTAACTTACACCTTGACGGGATTCGGGCGGGCATCAGCTCATCTCGCCACGAGTTGAGCTAATCTCTCAACACACCACGGAACGGTTCATTGGGTGCGTATGCTCATCGACACGGGATCCGAGCTGTCCATTATCTCGGGACGATTAGTACAACAGCTTAATTTTCATCAGAAATCTTCTTCAATGCCAATAATCGGAATTGGCGTGGTCTCATCGGGACAGACTCGTGACCTGATGGCCTGCAATCTACATTCAATTCATTTATCAGAATTGATTTCAATAAAACCTTTTGTACTACCCAAGTTAATGCCAATTTTTCCTTCCTTTTCACTATCTCACCTCCACTGAAATTATTTACAAGATCTGCAATTAGCGGATCCGGATTTTCCTTCAGCGGGAACTGTTGATCTCATTTTCGGAGCAGACTCACATGGGAAATTCATTCGGTCGTAAACTAAACACGGGCCTTCTGAGGCACCCATTGCACCAAGTACACTAATCGGGTAGGTGGTACTCGAGCCAGTTGATGACTATTTAATTTCAACCGGGTTAGTCCATCATGCGGCGGTGGAGCACGGGTTTCGGGACAAGATCTTGCTATATTTAGGATATATGAAGAGGCTTCATTCGAGCCGGGCATACAACTCACTCCAGATGAACAGGAGTGTAAGGCACATTTCGTTACACTACACTCGGGGGATACTATAAGTCGGTACAGTGTTCGATTGCCGGTGAAAACACGAACGGTTTAATTGGGAAATTCATTTCATACGGCATCGACATGCCTTCAACGTCTTCAACGGAAACTTTCTCGGGATTCAGTTCATAGTGAACTCTACGGATCGTTCCTCAGCAAGTACGAGGCATTGTTTCATATGGTGCGAGTTTCATCATCCTCAATTCATCGGGAACGGGCATATTGTCTCCTTCACCACCGGGTGTTGAAGGAGAGCAGTACCACGACAAAATTAAGGGTTGTGTTCAATGGGTTATCCATTACGGATACGGAAATCTTGCTTCATTTCGCTTCAATCACGACACTCTCTGACACGGACGGCAATCCGGTTACGGAGCGATTCATTCTGTCGGAGATTGCCCAGCATTTTGACTCATTGGGTTTCCTTGCACCAGTGGTCATTTGAGCGAAGATTCTTCTGCAACGGCTATGGGTGGAAAAGCTCTCATGAGACGATCCTGTGTCAGCAGACGTCAATCATTCATGGGTCATATTTCGCCGGGAATTGGCACACCTCAGAAATATTACAGTTTCAAGGTGGATAAATCTTACATCGGATGCATTAGTAGAAATTAACGGGTTTGCTGATGCTTCACAATTGGCTATGGACGCTGTCATACACATTCAGGCCTTGGGTACGGGAGAACAAATAACGGTCTCGATAGTATGCGCCAAGACCAAGGTAGCGCCAAACAAAAGGCTTACAACTCCGCGCCTGGAACTTGCTGCAGCGTTGCTGTAGGCAAAGCTCACCAAATATGTTGAAGTTACATTGGAATTGAGATAATCTCGGGTGTATTTATGGACGGATTCAACGGTTTCGTTTACATGAGTTACGGGTCATTCATCTCGATGGCAGGACTTCGTACGGAATCGGGTTTCGTCCGTTCAAGAATACTTACCTCGGGGGCAAAGGAGATATATTCCGGGTCGGGACAATCCTGCGGATGCTCCTCTTCGGGGGCTAACCATCTCTCAGCTCGAGCGCTTTCAAACTTGATGGGACAAGCCACACCGGTTAGCCAAACCTTCATTCCATTGGCCAACTCATTGTATTGGAACGGATACTATACAGCGGCGCTCGAAGAGCGGCCAGGTCTAACACTCACGATCTCAACAAATTCTTCATCAATCTTCGATCTCACTCATCGGCATTCATTTTACACAAGGTTGTTGATGATCTCTTCTCTACTCTTCAAGGTGCTTAGAAACCTCAGAAAACCGAGATTCGGGACATCGGGGACATGCATTTAACCGAGAGACCTGGAACATTCACGGCTTTATTGGGTAAAAGTCATACAGGGACCATACTTTGCATCAGAGCTCAGATTACTTTCATCGAGTCAAGTTCTACCAAAATCGCATCCATTCACGCGATTAACTGCATTCATTGATTTCAACGAGATTTTTCGGGTGGGGGAATGATTGAAGCACGGGGATCGCCATGACACGGCTCCTAATCGAAGACGCACATCATTGGACATTTCACGAAGGGACACAAATCAGGCTAGCGCATCTTCGGATTATTGGATCATTAGGGGATGGGCCCCTGTACGATAGTTCATTCTGAAATGTGTACAATGCGCTCGCTTACGGGGAATAAAGGCACAGCCACTTATGGGACAATTATGAACGGCACGGGTTACGGCTTCTCGACCATTTTTGATTCACGAGAGCCGATTTTGCCGGCCCAGCAACACTCAAGAGTTGTCGAGGACGCGGGAATAACGAAACGTACGAGGGCTGGCTGTGCATCTGTGCATGCTTCTTAACCTCGCGTTACATCTGAAGGTTGTAAGGTCACTGACTCAACATCGGAGACTTTCATCGCTGCATTCCGCCGTTTCAGCATGAGACGGGGTGTTTGTTCTACGCTTTACAGCGACTACGGGACGAATTTTCAAGGCGCAGATGCAGAGCTAAGGAAACTATTCAAGACCAGGATTCGGGAGTTCGATCACATTGCTCGCCTACTGACAAATGACGGGACGAACGGGGTTTTCAATCCACCGGGAACACCTCACATGCGCGGGAATAGGGAAGTGGCTGCAAAATCCATAAAAGATCATCTTCGGAGGTCGATTGGAGAGACGAACCTGACGTTTGAAGAATTTAAGACTTTTCTCACCTAAATTGAACCCATACTCAACTCTCGTCCATTGGAACCAATGTCGGATGATCCTGACGATCTATCTGACCTCCCACCCGGGCATTTTCTCATTGGAGGGTCTCTTACGGCAATACCGGAACCCTCATTTCGGGAAGTTAACACAGCCAGACTTTCTCGCTAGCAATTCATTCAGGAACGACTTGACTACTTTTGAGATCATTGATCATCGGGTTATCTCCAACAGCAGCAGGTCATATCCAAATGTCATCACCCTTCAAATACATGTCTGGTTAGATCTATGGTCTGCTAACCAGCGAGAATCTGCTATCTACAAAGTAGCCACTAGCACGGGTCATAGAGTTTCTTCCGGACAAAACGGGCTCACACGGGTAGTCATCATTAAAACTGCAACATCAACCTTCAGGAGATTGATCGCCAAACTGGCGATATTTTCGGTCATACATACGGGTTCTTTAATCGACAGCACTGCTGCCGATGGTGGGCGGAGTGTTCAGGAATTAGTTCAGTCCAGCTGGCAATAGAGAGACTTGTCGGCATACAATTCTCGGGCGAGAACACGTGCGCGCGAGCTCCCCCTAGCGCCGGCCATGATTGATTTCTTAGTCGTAGATCATACTTCATACATCGAAGTCTCACTAAATTCAGTTCGGGGAATTCGGTACTTGAAAGTTACGGGACAACTCAAGTGAAAATGTTCGGGATTACCGAGATATTCTACGACTCTCGCACGCCTCGCGTCCTGACACGTTAGCGATCGTTTTCTGGATCGCGTGTTCGAGGGGTTTATATCTGGTATTATGGGCATAATTTTCACGCGGATTCGGTTTCAGTATAATTTTTGTAATATTGTCATGGTATATTATAATTAAAATAAATCGAACACAATTTTTGGAAAACCGTGTACTGTGTATTTCTCGGCGTCTACCTACACCAGACCCTTTTTCATAACACTCTGCATATTTAATAGCGAAAATAGATTGAGCGGATCAGTGACTTCGATATTAAACGGTCATAATAAATTATTCGGATTGCCAATTCAGATTAACGAACGATTGAATACGAGACGATGAGTCACCGTGTCATTGCCATATCTACTGTGGCTGGTGGCTAGCTCAGCCACAGCAGCTAGTTTCAGCCTTATGTGTACTCAGTGATAAGACTCACGAGTATATTTTTAATTTTTTTATTGATTAGTATTATTTATTATCAATTTTTTATTGATTCGACTATTTTTCCAATTATTTACCGTTAAGTTGTTTTTTTTTTTTTTTTTTATTTCAGCCCTGCCTCTAAAAATCGTGATTGCAGAACTAACATTATATTACCACAGTACATGGGGTTGGCAATATCTGTTGTTGATTTCATGTCTATTTATTTTACAACTTTTTGTAAAATGATTAGACTAGAAATACTTCCGTAAATGTACTTGTCTCAAATTTTTTACATCATTTTTGCCGTTTTTGGGAGGGATTTGGGCGCTTTTTTGGAAGTATTTTCGGCATCAATGATTATTAAATAACACCAATATCAATCATAACAATAGTGATTTTTAGATCCATCCGCATTTACATCCACAGTTTGGAACATAAACACTCTGACATTCAGGTTGATTTGATTTTTAGGATTTCTCATATGAAGGATGTAACGTTGTACAAAAATCAGCCCATTCGGACATATTGTTCTTCTGCTATGATTAAAATACCATTGCACCCCTTTGGGCCCACCCCTCCATCGGATGCTCCCCTCCACCGGAGCTGCGTATTTGATTTTAATGCGACTTTTTGGTCATACCCGATTTTTTCGATTTGACGCTGACTGGATCCCTTCAATACAAGTTGAATAGCACCAAAAAGTCAAGTCTGAATATCAATTTATCGTGGTGTATAGGAACATACCTTATTACGTAAATTAAATTTTCACAATTTTCAGATGCTTTGTCGGAAATAATGATCGATGTCACTTTTATTATTTCAAAATATAATGTTCGTTACATCTATGTCCTGTTAATACTTTTATAATTAATTAAATAAAAACTGTTTTTTTACATGATCATTTCCTGGATACTAGACTAAAAAAAGCAAAGGAAGACTTGGAGCAATTTCTTCTAGACCATGAAAGGATGACGAGTATGACGAAGTACTACAAGTGCGAAGAAATGTATGGAAATCTAGAAGTTTGGCGTTCCGTGGGAGACTCTGATCGCCGAGATATTTATGAAGATGTGATTTTCAATCTTGCGAAACGTGAGAAGGAGGACGCCAAACAGCTAAAGAAGAGAAACACGAAGAGACTGGGACAGGTAAGTTCAATAGTTTAATAAGATTCTATTTATATTGACTGTTTTCGTGTCGGCGAAGTGTCCGCGATCTACGTCGATAATCGTAATCGTGGTCATTGAACTTATTCCACACCTAGCTCAGGTTTGAATGCCCTGTCCGAATGTACGGACAGGACCATTGACCATACCGCAAGGTTTTCAATAGATCGACCAATTAATCGGGGCCAAACAAACTTTTATTTGTGTGCCATTGTTCGATATCGTTGTATGTATTGAAAGGTCATAATGTGCATAATATTAGAACCAAAAGTATACAGGTTCTCTAGAACATCGAGAAATCGTGTCTGTGTGTGTGCCTGCCTCGAAAATTTCGAACATCTATATCTCAAGGACACATTGGAGTAACGAGCTGAAATTTTGCCCATAAGCTGAGCCCCACAGCCTTTTCGTTCGGTATGAATATTGGGTGTGAATAAAAGGGCGTGGGGACTCTAGCGTCCGCAAATTTTGCGATATCAGATTAAAAAATATTATACCGGTAGGTTGAGTGTTAAAGATTTTTAGTATTCAATTTCGCACAAATCGCTTGAGCCGTGCCAATCTTATGCGATATTGAAATTTTCAAAAAAAAAAAAAAAAAAGCTTGATCGCTAGCTTCTGCAAATTTCGCGATACCAGGATCAACATGTGTATGTGGGATAGTATAATGTACGAAAGTACTTGGTATTAAATTTCGCACAAATTTTGTACAAAACTCCCTCTATGACGAAGCCAAATCTGTGAAAGCTCTTTGCTCATAGAGGAGGATTTGTAAATGCGGAAAAATTCCGAGGAAGCGATGTGCAAATTTCCAATTTGCAAGTTTTTTTGTGTTAAGTTCAAACTAGGGCATATAATATCGAAAAGTTTTCAATTCCGGAACTGAGTTACGATACTGGATATCCAATATCGGAATTCCGGAACTGGAAAAATTGTTTGGATTCTAGAGAAGGGCAGTGGCATAGTGGTCGAGTGCTCGGGCTCACACCCAGTGGGTCCGGGTTCGATTCCCGCCAACACCAATGGAATTTTTCTATGTGTTCCTTCTGCGCTTTCTCCGGTGGTTTGGAACCCATCGTAAAAAATAGTAGGTCCAACAATTGGTATGGGCCAATTATGGTTAAGGTCTCGGGTTCGAATCCCGGTGTCCGAATACCGTGTTGATTTTGTTGATTTATTTGCAGAGGGCGCCAAAGTCGGGTCCTTGAAAAAAAGCTTGTCCCATGTCAGACGAAGAATCTCAAGATTGGGAGGTTTGAAACAAAATCGGAAAAAAGCACGTTAAAGAGGAAGGTTTCATACCTAGAAATCTACCACCGCTTTGTGAAAAACCATTTAAAAAAATTATAGTTGTTTGAACAGATATGTACGAATATCGCCCTTTTTAGGCATTCACTTATGTATGACAAGTGCCTATTAGTACTGCCTTCCAAAAACTTATTTCTTATGAAAACAACCATACAAACTTTTTACCAACATATGTTGGCATATTATACCAAAACAATAAATTCTGGATTTTCCGTCCCCTCGGCCGTCTGTATGTGCTCAAAACTCAGCAATCCATGATCGGATCCGGTTCAAATTCATAGCACAGTTTTGTTTTACTATAATCTCGGAACCTTTTTGGCTCAATCCATTCAGACAACGTTGAATATGAAATTTCCCAAAAAAACAACCATTTTTGAGCAAAATAGCCATTTTTGTGTCCGTCCAGCGTCAGATCTCCGCAACCCGTGAACCAATGGTTTTGTAACTTGTAGACTTTCTTTATAGGATCACAAAGAAGTGTCCACCAGAATTTAAAGTCTCTACAGTTTTTTTTATACTTTAATTTTGGCAAAAACAACTTTTTTTCCATTTTTCACTCGTTGCACGGAAACGTGTGAACGATTTTTTAATTTTCACTATTTACTTTCGTTTTAACACATTTACACTAATCCAAGAGTTTAAAGTCAGTCAAACAATTCTAACATAGAATTTTTCATATTTTTAAGCAAAAAAAAGCTTTTTATGTCAGTATGCAGTTGAAACTTAAAAGTTTGCGAACGGGTTTGCTTACAGAATTTCCGTATATGATCGTAAATAAATGTCCCACGAAGTTTTCATCCAATTAGACGCCGCTAAGTGAATAATTTTTGCACAAAAGAACCATTATTAAACGAAAAAGACTGCTTTCTCACTGACAGTATTTCTTCATGTGATTGTAAACAAACGTATATCTCTTTCACGTAAAGCATAGAGACCATCTTGTTGGCATAGACACATAAAATGCGTTCTTATATGCATTTTCCCTGGTGGCCGATTTTCCAAGTATGTAACATTTGCCGGCCTGAGCGCGCCAAATTCAAACCCCATATTTCTCTTATAAAAAGTACATGAGCTTCTCTACCCCGGTGTGCTTGCGCTTCGTTGGCAATATGGCGATCACCCGCGCGTTTCAAACGTGAACAAATAGAAACTGAGCATTCATTTATAACCAAAAGCTTCTTTTGTTTGTACTAACTAATGATAATTAAATTATGATAAATCTGCCTATCTCAAATGTCACTATTATGCTTCATTACTGCCTAATATTTTAACAATTCTGCGGATGTAATCTTTCAAAGCATTTAAATGATATGATTGTTTAGATACAGTGGACGCTCCCATAACTCGACTTCCCGCTCCCTCCCGCTCTCATGTTTTAACGCATGCGTACTGTCCATTTGTCGAACCATGCGTAGAGTAAGCGCGCGAAATTCAACCTGAAATTTGTGCTTACGCGTTATAGACTGTAACCGCCATTTTCATCATACGGCGCGCTACTCTTCGGACGCTCAGCGCGACGAGCAATCCCAAGGGCGCCAGCCACCTTAAGGTGACCCTCAAAGTCTCCCGAATTTATCCGGGACAATAATTTATCGCTCGCGCACTGAACCCGGGCGAAATCACCGGCTAGCTCTTTCCAAAGTCCTAATGTAGCGGGGCGTGATTCTTCCGGCACAAAACGACAGCCGAAAATGACAACTTAAGGCCTGAAGGCCACTTGTCGACAGCTTCTCGCAAAAGGGTAGAATTTACACGACAGCAATTTCTATACGAAGCACAGTATCGATACTCGGCCTACACAAAATTAACTACGCGACTCGAAGCTAATAATACACGAAAAACGATGCCGTGAAAAGAAAAACTACACAATAGACCTTCGATAACGCGGGAACGCGCACGATAGCCGAACGGTACGATAGCTTTCGCAAGTTGGTCGTTCACGGCTAAATATCCGATGTACGGTAGCCCCGCGCGAGCCGGTCTTTCACGGCTAAATATACGATTATCGGTAGCCTCGCGCGAGCCGGTCTCTCACGGCTAAATATTTCAGCACCGAACGACAGCTCGATAACCTATGCGACGTTACGGAGTTCCCCTCACGGACACACGCGCTCAATACGATATTTTATCCTACCTTAACACGACTCTAACACAAAATCCCGAATACAAAACGGCTCTGCAGCCTAATACGTTAATACAATACGCGATCACAGACATCCGACTAACAACAACGGCTATACAGGTCGAAACGAAACCCAAATCCTCCTCAAGACGCGCAATATCCAAAAGCCGACTTAACTACAAATCAAAACCCTACATCAAAGCTCAAAGATCTCGATTCTAATACGTTTCTCTCAGGGTCCCGCACACCCAGTATTACTGTACTACAAAATTGCTCGGTGCAGTCAGGATACTCACGACTCTCCCCGAAGATGGTACGATAACGGCAGCATCCTTTCGGTAGCACCGACGGCGGGCGAACAGATCGAGATCTAGCTCGATATTCACAAACTCGATAATGATCCCTGATCCTTTATCAAAATGCGACGGCAGCGCCGTCGCCTCTCCTCATTTCAATCCTTGCACGCTACTCGGTTGCCCCTACCCCAAAAGAAAAGCCGGAAGACGGGGCGAGACGGCCGAGCTCCCGTGCGTAACGGATCTCCCCTTAGCCCGCGTCCACGGCATACGCCTTGCGCCCGTGGTACGGCCAACGCCCGCTCGCGCGCTGTTACGGCCCCTTCGCCATTGGCCTGGTCTCGCTCTTCGTGCAACGCGCCAAAATCGAAGGGCGCACGAGCATGATGACGTGACATGGATTCCGTGGAACCTCAATGACAGCTGCTCAGAAATATATAAGGTTGGCTGGAACCCCACGACCTGACGACAAGCTCGGATCCAATGAGCTCCGACTCGAAATGGCGAGCCAGAGTCATCGCAAGGTGGACGACTTGCGACAATCTTCCTCGACTCGTGGTGGCATCCACTCCAACCATGAGCAGGGTTTCCAAATACGCAAGGTTCCCCCCAGACCTTGAGGACCAAATGGTGGAGACTCCCGATAACTGCGAAATACCCCCATTCAATTTCCTTCTCCAAATCAAAACGACACTCTGAAAATTACAAAGTTAGGCACAAAAACAGGGACGAGCACAATTATAACGAACGAAGACTATAAGTTTGCTATTCCCTGCCTCTCGAGTACCCGTGTAACGGGCGGTTGAAAAACGCCACGTTACAAGACATACATTTGAAAATCTGACAGCGGTATATTTTGCAAGTTTTTGGAATATTGATAAGAATGTAATGTTAATGACTCTAGATGAAAAGAATTGAACAGAAAATACATGTATCCGATCGGGGAGAGCAGTGGCCAAGTGGCTGGAGCGCGGGTCTCGTAATCCGCGGGACCCGGGTTCGAACCCCGGCGACACCGCTGAAAAATATTCCAATTTTTCAAGTGTTGTTTATCAGCTGCAATCCCGGTGGGTTGGGACCCCACCTTAAATAATGGAATCCGAAAGACCTCATTGCGATGAGTGGGCGGTTAATTGTACGGTTTCGGTGAGGCCTGCCGATGCGGTTCTTATCGCCCGGATGGTGGTTCACCTAACTGTGCAAGCAACTGGCTCACTGGATCACAATGGAGGAGGTAACTAACTAACCGACCGACGATAGTCGTGCTAGAGCGTGCTCGCATTGCTACCGACGGTCTCTTAGGTAGTTTACCGTCTGTATCAGTGAAGGTTTTTTCTGCAGTTTTCCCTCACTCTCGGCAGAATTGCGAAACAGAATGGAAAAAGGTGTAGGGTGCGGGCTGCAGCCCCGGCCTTACTAGGAAGGGGGGGGGGGGTCGTCGGTATAAAGCAAGGCTGTACGCTGGTAACAAACAATTATATAATACATTTGTCCAATCGCTGGAACGCGCGAAATACATTTTTCTAGAAAATGTAATGAAAAGTTGCGTGTACATGTATGAGTCATTCCATAACAATTCAACTCTGTCGGTGACCCCTTCCGATTTTGTATATTTTTTAATATGTTATTATGCATGCAAAAACAAGTATCCATGTAAAATTTTAACTCTCTATCTTAAACCATACCGAAGTTATTGATTTTTGAAAAAATATTCTTAAAATTATCATAACTTCTACAATAACCAAGATATTCTAACTTGCTAAGAGGTTATTTTTTTTGTTTTTCAATGGTCTTTTTGAAAAAAAGTCCATTGAAAATTAATCGAAAATTAACAGAAAAAAATGTTAATGTGTTTTTGGCTGTTTTAAGCTGAAAAATTGGTTTTTTTTCTATGAAGGGGCCCTATTCAAACAAAATTCACTTTTTTAGCTTAAAACAGCGAAAAAGACATGAACAAATTTTTTTCTTAATTTTTGATATTTTTTTCAAAGAGTACATTGAAAAACAAACAAAAATGACCTTCTAGCAAATTAGAATATCTTGGTTATTGTGGAAGTTATGATTATTTTAAGAATATTTTTTCAAAAATCAATAACTTCGGTATGGTTTAACGTAGAGAGCTAACAATGTACATGTATACTTCTTTTTGCATGTGTAATAACATTAAAAAATAATAAAAAATCGAAGGAGGTTACCGACAAAACTTCGCAGAAATTTCGTTCTTTCTGGAAAATAAAAAATCCTGTTTTTTCGAGAAAACGACTAACACTTAAGTAACACTTAATTGTCGTACGTAATGGACAAACAAAATTTGACAGTTGGGATTATGTTACCTTGTGTAAAATTTCGGCAGCGCGGCAGCTGAATTTGGAGTGGGGAGAAAGTGTCATAGAGTTCGTCAAGTTATGGAAGCTTGTTGCTAAGTTATGAGCGCGGTCAAGTCATGAAAGGTTAAGTTGTGAGAGCGTATACTGTACTTTCATATCGAATAATATTTTGATTATATTCAAATCTATCATTAATAACGGTTAATATAATTTATCAGAATAATCGATGTTCACAATGAATTAAAGAGTTTGAATTACGGTGTAAGTGCCTATTAAAACGTCCCTAAAGGACATGTTAACCAGCATTCAAAATGTATTCGATCACTGAACTTCAAAATACACTCAGTCAAAAAATTAAAGGAACAGCAAAATTTTCGAGATTTTTCAGCGATTTTCCAAAGGCTGTAACTTTGTTAATTTTGGTCGTAACAAATGTTCAATAGAAGCATTTTGAAGCATCAATCTTATACTTTTGGAATCTTAAGTCAAATTTTTTATATGGGCATCACCCTCGACGCAGTCGAAAGAAATATCACGGTAAAAACTTTCTTGAAATTTTCGCTTTTTTCAAAACAGTCGATGGGCTCCAAAAAATGTATCCGAACTTAACCAATCTATGGATCGTTTAGCTGAATTCTTTGGCTTCAATTGTCTTTTCTTTTTTTTTGTTCTACGACCATTTTTCGCTGAGATATCGGCGATTGAACAAAAATTCGTCTTTTTTTTTAAATCTTCGATATCTCTAGAACTAATGATCGTACAGCGAGTAAACGGTGGGTTTCGGAAACTTGAATCTACCCTCTATAAGTACCTGTTATTGTCATAAACGAAAAAAATTGTTTCCATGGTTAATTTTGACTTGAGAAAGTCTAAAAAATTAGCTTTTTTTCTTGTTTTAGAAAATCTACCACAACTTTGCAGATATCGCGAAAAATACCAATGTTTTAAGGTCCTTTTGCTTCCTCATAAAGGAAGCTTTGTTTTCGTGAAAAAAAATTTTTTGGCGACTTTTATGCCAATATGTTCAAAATGTCCTAAAACATCGAGAAATCATATTTAGAAAAAATATCCGGATGGATGTGTGTGTGTGTGTGTGCGTGTGTGTGTGTGTGTATCCTGAGTTTCAGATGTAAATGATTAATAACTCGAAAACGCTTCGAGATATGAAGCTAAAATTTGGCACACTTGTCGAGCACGAATTGCTCTTCGTTATGAAATTTTTTTTTTGTTTAATTATAACGGGTATTCAGATTTTATCGACTCATTTCGTTTTTGCCAGAATGGCGTAAACGCTCTAGCCTCTGCAATTTTCAAGATATTGCACTCAAACTTTTTACAGAATTAGTATAGCTATTAAGGTTGTTTGGTATTGAATTTGGCGAAAATCCATCGAGGGATTAAAATTTTATGAAATTTTGAATTTTTTGAAAAATCACCTAAACGCTCTAACTTGCGCAATTTTTAAAATATCGTACTGAAACTTTGCACAGAGGTAATATAGCTGTGAAGGTTGTTCGCTATTAAATTTGGCAAAAATCTATCGAGGGATTTAAATTTTATGAAATTTTGATTTTTTTGAAAAATAGCGCAAGCGCTCTAACTTGCACAATTTTTATTATATTTCACTGAAACTTTGTACAGAACTTGTATAGCTATCAAGGTTATTCGCTATTGAATTTGGAAAAAATCCACCGAGGGATTAAAATTTTATGAAATTTTGAATTTTTTGAAAAATAGCGCAAGCACTCTAACTTACACAATTTTCAATACATTTCACAGAAACTTTGTACAATACTTGTATGGCTATCAAGGTTTGTTCGCGATCAAATTTGGCGAAAATTGATCGAATTTGCACATTTATTACTAATATTTTTCAATAGTTAACAAAGCTCCCTTTATGATGAAGCCAAATTTGATCGCCATACCGTGTGTTAAAGGAAGCTATGTGAACTATGGATAAAGATGAGGAAGCAATGTGCAAATTTTTTTTAGCTCAATACATACCTAAAAACCATGCCAATTTTCAAAACAATCGGTCGAACCGTTTTTTGTGACCGAGTCGTCAAACTTTTAGAAAAAGTGAAGGAACACGTTTATTGATCCTTAATGACCAATGAATTAATGGTGTTAAAATGAATTAAAATGTTTTTCTTTTTTTTCTCTCAAATTTGCATTTAATGAGCGTGAGAACTAAAAAAAATCCACATTTCGAAAAAAAAAAATTTTTTTTTTTTTAAATCAATTTTTTTTATATTTCTTAAATTTGAATAAAAAAATTTGTTAGCATTTTTTTCAAAAATTTATTTCGATATTTATTAAATATTGAATGCAAAATTGTGAAAAAATGCCAATACAGGTTTTTTTCAAATTAAAAAAAAATCGAAAGGGTATAGCCGGATAAGCATGTGAAATCTGCCCCCAGCGATTTCCAAAATTCCACATGGCTGATCGATTTCTAATTGGAAAAAAACATTTTCCTGAAAATTTCAGATTTTTGACCCAAAAACTGACGACACAATTCAAAAAAACGTGTTTTTCAGTATTTATTTTATTGTAACTATTCTACTGAATATTTTTTTACAAAAATTTTTTCGCTAACAATTACAAATAAGAGACGTTGAAAAGTAATTTTGTTATAAGTTTTCAATCATTGCTTTTTGAAAAAAAAAAAATAAAAAAGTTTTTGTCGCTATATTTAAATGTGTTCCTTTCGGGTGTCAAACACGAATTTTTCATAGAAAACTCCTTTTTTTGCTCTTCTTAATACAGTAAAATTTTTAACTCGATCCATTTGGTGGCTAATAGTATGGAAAAATAATATCGGATATTTCACATATTTTTAGACGAAAAAAAAAAATTTACAAGTAAATAGTAAATAATATTCGACGAAAATGTGAAAAAAATCAATTTTTTTTTACTATGTTGCACCAAATGGATCAGGCTGAAAATTTTACTGTATTAAGAAGAGCAAGAAAAGAGTTTTCTGTAAAAAATTCGTGGTGACACCCGAGAGGAACATATTTAAATATAGCGACAAAAACTTTTTTTTTTTTTTTTAAACGTAATCATTAAAAACTTACTAAAAAATTATTTTTTAACATCTCTTATTGATAATTATTAGCAAAAAAAAATTTGTCAAAAAATATTCAATAGAATAGTTACAATAAAATAAATCCTGAAAAACACGTTTTGTAAAATTATGTCGTCACTTTTTGGATTAAAAATCTGAAATTTTCAGAAAAATGTTTTTTTTTTTAATTAGAAATCAATCAGATTTTTTTTGAAATTTGGATTTTTTCTAGCTTTCACGCAGAATCACGCTCGTTAAATGCAAATTTTAGGGAAAAAAAGAAAACTTTTTTCAAAAATTTTTAACACCATCAATTAGTCTTTAAGGATCAATCAACGTGTTCCTTCAATTTTTCTAAAAGTTTGATGATTCGGTTACAAAAAATGGCTCGACCGATTGTTTTGAAAATTGGCATGGTTTTTAGGTATATATTGAGCTAAAAACGAACTTTAAAAAATTGGTATTTTTCGCAATATCTGCATAGTTGTGGTAGATTTTCAAAAACAAGAAAAAAAAAAACTATTTTTTTTTTACTTTTTCAAGTCAAAATTAAGCATGGAAACAATTTTTTTCGTTTATGACAGTAATAGGTACTTATAGAGGATAGATTTAAGTTTCCGAAACCCACCGTTTACTCGCTGCACGATCATTAGTTCCAGAGATATCGAAGATTTAAAAAAAAAAGACGAATTTTTGTTCAATCGCCAATATCTCAGCGAAAAATGGTCGTAGAACAAAAATAAAAAAAAGCAAATTGAAGCCAAAGAATTCAGCTCAACGATCCATAGATTGGTTAAGTTCGGACAAATTTTTTGCAGCCCATCAACTGTTTTGAAAAAAGCAAAAATTTGAAGAAAGTTTTTACCGTGATATTTCTTTCGACTGCGTCGAGGGTGATGCCCATAAAAAAATTTGACTTGAGATTCCAAAAGTATAAGATTGAAGCTTCAAAATGCTTTTTTTGAAAATTTGTTACGACCCAAATTAACAAAGTTACAGCCTTTAGAAAATCGCTGAAAAATCTCGAAAATTTTTCTGTTCCTTCAATTTTTTGACTGAGTGTATATACGATCACAACGGAATAAATCAAGACAATGATCAAGAATACGGCACGCTAAGCGCGGGGGGGGGGGGGGTTGGAGGCCGAAGCCCCCCCAACGACTACGCGAAGCGTACTTGTTTGTTATCTTTCTTGCGTTGCCATTTTTTTTGTCAATAACTTTCTTGCAATATCGTGGCAGATTTCCAGGTAGGACACCTAAATAAACAATTTAAAAAAAGACCGGTGATGGTCGGTCCAGCAAATCTGGAGGTTTTTCTCTGCCATGCGAAAAAAGTCATTTCGAGAAAAACGCGTTTAAAGTTTCTTACGTATTATTTTCTAGAATTATTGGAATATATCGAGTTTTATTACCTCCAATTGATTAATCCGCAGTCCCTGGACCGTATAAAGTACGCCTGACTCCCGTTCAGCCTCCTCTTCCTCCTGTTGGGCTTCTTTTCTTGCCAAACGGCCTTCCCTGGTGCCGCCCTGCTAGCTTTTACAGCGATCGCAATCCTCTCTTCGCTCTTTCTTTCCACATAATTGGAGGCACCAATCCCTATACTGCAGCCCATTATTTCCAGCATTTTTAAGAGTGTCATGCGACCCTCATAAAAAATGAACAACGAAAGGTGAACAGTCAATTCTACTACATCCTTGCCTACAAACGTGTGTTTGGGGATTGCCCAAAGTGTCTTGTTGTAGAATTCGTTGTTGTTTTGCAAGTTCTTTCTCATGCAACGTGTAAGCAATTTATCATCACATAATTTCTCACAGACTAGCTCTGCCCGCTCCTGAACTTTTTCACTTAGTGCTGGTTTGAGTGCTAGGTCGGAGCGCGCGCTACTCGGCGCCCTCCTGTATTGAGAATCATTGTCGTTAATATTGACTTTTTTTGTATACGTGTAATGTATTTATATTTTTTTTCACCGCTTACACATTTCGGATGAAAGAGGTGTTATAGAAATCATTCACACGCGTGAGGTGTCCATGCCGACATCTTCTACGAGAATGAAACTCACTACAAGCTTACACGAGACGCAGCTGTGACTCGACCTGACGAGACGCTAGTTTACGACAAAGGTCTGTATGCAATTTATTCCTGACAAGTACGCAACACTGCACAAATTCACGACGCCGCGTTCGAAAATTAACAAAGGATCTCATGAGAGAGACTCGGCAATACTTGTCACTCACGTCGAAATCCGGCACGTCACGTACTTTGTCTATTCGAATTCGACTCTTCTAAAAATGGCAGCCAAGCCTCGTGACAATTTCTTGGTTTCTTCCTTTGTTCGGTATAGTATGAAGTAAACCTTGAATTTGATTTATCTTGGTTCACTTCTAATCAATAAGTATTAGGTTGGCGCGTGCCGCCCGGTGAGAAGCCCATGGGCCAGGAAAAGGGGAAGAGAAATATCTACTTAAATCGATTTTCGGCTATCGATGAGAATTTGTTCTATGTTTAATGTTATAATTAATGTCTATGCGCGACGCGATTGGTGAAACGCGACGCTGCGCCTTGAAATGATCTGGTACGGGAAGTCTTATTCTCAACGTTGATTGACCCGCTCTATCTCGTCTCGCTCTTTTCCTTTACTCCTACCGCGCTACTCGCACTTTTCCATCTGCTTGCTATTGTGCTCGTCTAAGCCTTACTGTTCAATCATTTTAGGCCTTTTTCCCTTAATTTTGTTGGTTAGGCTTCCCTTAGCCGCTAACTACACTCAGCAAGGCCGACCTATCTACATGTGATAGGTGTGAAACAGCCACGTTACATAGTATAAGAAGCCTTTGCTCCATTTTGGATGACGTTTTGTGAATGCATTTTTTCATTTTTTTTTCGTGTGATATAAGCCTGAGATTTAATGCAGACAAGGAGATTTTTATCAATTATGAAAGCATTAAATAATTTGTCACTCAAAATCCTATAAACTACGGGTCTAAAATTTTACATATCATCACCTCTCAACAGACACGATGATATCTGAGAATGGCAGACCAATGAAAATTCCCTCTCAAATCATTGCTTGGTCCATTATAGAACTTGCCACATGTAGCCACTATTTTCTGACGATATATTGATGGATTGAATGATTGCTTATTTCATGCTCTAGATACACAGTGGGGCGAAATGTTAACAATATATGCTGATACAAAAATAATTATAAGAACTTTCTAAGAAAAATAAATATTTATAAGTAATTATAGGGTAAGGTGCTTACTTATAGCAACCTTACAGAGTACAAGACTACAAATAAAGCCGTACCTATCCGTTCTTGAATCTCAACTTATAAAGTTCAAAACAAAGAAAGATTGGTAACAAATAACCAGTAACTACATCTGAATTAAATGCTCGTTAGCGAATGAATAGAAAAATAACGGAGACTTGAAAGTGAGAAGGGAATTGGGAAAGAAAGTGGTAATGGATGTTGAGAGTTCGTGCCACAAATTGGCTCCGGATACCTGAAAGAAATTCGCTAAAGCCGCTCTTCGATGGAATGATAAGCGATAATATGATGCTGACGATGTGATGTAGAAAGCTGGGTGAAGAAAACGGACATGGTTCATGTAGATACCGAGGAAGACAATAATAAAAGATCATTCTGATATAGAGAAAATGAGTTTTTTATCTGGATTGTCAATAGGCCTTTTCATCGTGTGACGAGCGCAAGCGCAGCTGCCATGTTGAAAGAGCGGTAATACAAAAGTTTCGTACTATTTTGTTCAATAATGGCTGGGAAAGCAATATTATCTATACAAACAAATCAATTATTGGAACGAATTGTTGATGGTGTTTTACTTGTTCACAATTCAGTGGAAGCACTTAATTGTGAACAATTAAAAAGAAGGCTAAAGTGTCATGGACGTCGACAAAAAAGGAAACGAGTACGCTTCGCGTACTCGTTGGGAGGATCCGCCCCCCTAACCCCCCCGCGCGGAGCGCTCACGTTTTGTTGAGGGGCTCCGCCCCACAAAACCCCCTTAACGTTTTGTTAAGGGGCTTTTGCGCTCCGTATTCTTGACCATTATCTTAATTTATTCGGTATGTAAATACTATATTGTTTTTATGTTATTGAACATTGTTTTTGATAATATTGAGTCACATTTTTCATTCTCAATGGGGGCAATGATTCATAAAGTTAATGACCGAATTTTAAGAATTATATTAGTTGGCACTCACAATTTCATCATATAATGATCATATATTTTGTTTTTGTGATATATTTTGAATGTTGGTTAACATGTCCCTTAGGGACGTTTTAATAGGCACTCACACCGTTATTTAAACTCTTTGACTCATTGTGAACATCGAGTAGTCGTATAAATTCTATTGATCATAATTAAAAAGACAGATTTGAATATAATCAATATGATATAAAAGTATCTAAACAATCATATCATTTAAATGTTTTGATGGATTATATTCACAGAATTGTTACAATATTAGGCAGTAATGAAGAATATTAGTGACATTTGAGATGGGCATATTTATCATAACACTTTAATCATTTAATGATTATCAGTCCATTTATAATAAGTAAAAAAAGCTTTCGGTTATAAATCAATGCTCAGATTCTGTTTTTTCACGTTTGAAACGCGTGGGTGATCGCCATATTGCCAATGGAGCGCAAACACACAAAAGAACCATGTACTTTTTATAAGAGCGAAATATGGGTTCTGAATTTGGCGCGCTCAGGCCGTGTTTAGTTCCTCTTTTACTCTGTACGTAGCGTAGCGGCGTCGTGACGTACGTGGCGACATCGCGTGCGCCGGTCTATGCTTTACGTGAAAGCGGTGAGAGTGATATGTGCTTGTTTACAGTGATATAGAAATTCTGTCAGGGAGAAAAATAGTATTTTTTTGTTAAAAATATTGTTTTTGTGCAAAAGTTATTCACTTAGCAATGTCTAATTGGATTGAAACTTCATGGGGCATTTGTTCATAATCATATACAGAAATTCTGTAAGTTCGAAAAAAAATCGTTCGTGAACTTCGGAGATCCAAGTGCATATGGACAGAAATTGCTTTTTTTTTTGTTAAAAATTGTGTTTTCTTTGCAAAAATGGTAAACTTAATGGTCTCTGATCGGATTAATACTTCGTGGGACATTTGTTTACAATCATATACAAACATCGTGTGAGTTAGAGAAAAATTCGTCCGTGAACATCGGAGATCCATGTGCATATGGACAGAAATAGCTGTATTTTCGTTAAAAATTGTGTTTTCTTTGCAAAAATTATAAGCTTAATGGTGTCTGATTAGATTTATACTTCGTGGTACATTTGTTTACAATCATATACAGACATTGTGTGAGTTAGAGAAAAATTCGTCCGTGAACTTCGGAGGTCCAAGTGCATATAGATAGAAATAGTATTTTTTGGTTAAAATTGTGTTTTTTGCAAAAATTGCAACCTTAATGGTGTCTGATTGGATTCATACTTCGTCAGACATTTGTTTACAATCATAGACATACATTCTGTGAGTTACACTGTTAAAAAAATCTGTATTAAAATTAATATACATGTGTAGGAAGTTTTTTTGCAGATACCGTGTATGAAATTTCAATTTCAGTATTGGAAGTTCATGGACCCGAATTTGAAGAATAAAAGTATGCAGTTGAATTTTAAAATACTGATGTATTTGAAAAATCATATACATGCAATTGAAATTTCAATTTCATGTATATTATTATTCAAAAAATGTGTATTAAAATTAATGTACGCGTTTATTTTAAAATCACAATACATGCCTGAATTTTCATATTCATTTCATGAAAATTACGTTACCGTAGCTAAATTAATTGTTGTTAAACATGTTATAAAAAATATATAGCCCTTGCAAAATAATTTAATATTCATAGTTTACCGACCCCAAAAAGAGATTCACAGAAAAAAAACAAAAATCTTTACGAATAGCCCGATCTAATTTCTCTCTGAGACCGGGAATCGAACCCTCGACCCTGCCTACCATCCTACCTATCTACCTAACACGCTACCTATTACGCTATCGACTACTTGTGAAGTGCCTCTACTTGTATGATATCTGAATGCTGGAGTGCCGAAATAATATAATAGTATATGCTTTTGAATGAGCAATAAACCATGAAAGTTGGTTTTTGATTTGCGAACTCGAATCTCCTGACCCCTCATAAGTTATGTGAACTTTATTCCAGAATACGTGAACCCTCATAACTTGAGTGATCCCTCAGAACTTACGTTACCCCTCATAACTTAATTTCGCGATCCCTGACCCCTCGTAGATTATGTAAAGTCGCAAAACTTAATTCTATGGTCCCTGACCCGTGATAACTTAATTACGGGGCTTCTGACCTCTCATAAATTATATAAACCCTCAAAACTGGTTTGAATAAAACCGTGACCTCTCATAACTTAATTTTGGGGCCCCTAACGCCTCATAAGTTATGTGGACTCTCAAAACTTTATTCCAGAATACCTGATCTCTCATAAATGAAGTGACCCTTCATAATTCAATTTCAGAGCCCCTGACCCCTAAAAAGTTATGTAAGCCCTCAAAACATGTTTGAACAAAACCGTGGCCTCTCATAAGTTAAGCGACCTCTCAACTTAATTTCGGGGCCCCTGACCCCTCATAAGTTATGTGAACTCTCAAAACTTTATTCCATAATACCTGACCCCTCATAACTTAAGTTACCCCTCATAACTTAATTTCGTGACCCCTGACCCCCCGTAGATTTTGTAAAGCCGCAAAATTAATTCCGGGATTCCTGACCCCTCATAAGTTGAGTAACTTTTCATAACTTCATTTCAGGACCCTTGGCTCTTCACAAGTTATGTGAACTCTCAAAACTGTTTTCCAGAATACCTGACCCCTCATAACTTAAGTAACTACTCACAACTTGAGTAATCCCTTAAAACTTAATTTCTGACCCCTCGTAGGTTATGTGAAGCCGCAAAATTTAATTCCATGATTACTGATCCGTCATAAGTTAAGTGACCCCTTAACTTACTTAATTTCAGAGCCTCTGACCTTTCATTCGTTATGTAAATCCTTAAAACTGTTTGAAAAAAACTGTGACGCTCTCATAAATATTCTTTTTTATATTAAATTTGAAGACATTTTCCACCGTGATTGATTGTAATTTTAAGACATAAGTGTATTAATTTCCAATAATGTATCTTAAAATTGCGAAAAAGTATATAAAAACCATTTTCATATACGGGGATATTAATTTTCAATGTTCACTCTTTTAATTTTAATATACAAATATTGAATTTGAGACAAAATTGTTGATTTTCCTACACCTTGTATATTAAATTTCAAATAGTATATCAAAATTTATATGCCTCCTCTAACTTACTATGCATGTATCTTATATTTCAAATAGTATATTGAAATTAATATCTCTTCTGAAATTCACTATACATGTATATTTAATTTAAAACAGCATATTGAAATTTCAAATAATATATTGAAATTTCAAATAGTATATTGCAATTAATATATCTGCTTTAAATTTACTATACATGTGTATGAATTTGCATTTCATATTCCGTGTTTGTGAATTTCCGTGACAGTTGTATCGTAAAAATGTTTGAAATTTCATATCTTTTTTTACAGTGTAGAGAATAATTCGTTAGAGAAATTCCAAGTTTCAACTACGTATGGTCATAAAACGTCTTTTTTTGCTCAAAAATGTCTATTTTTTTCAAAAATCTTCGTTTTACAATATCCGTTTGGATTTAAACTCCTTGGGCATAGAAATTACAACCATACACAACTACCCTCCAAAGGAAATTGAATTCCGTACACTGGTTTCTGAGATCTGGGTCTGGACGGACATCCGACACAGATTTTGATGTGATTGCAATAGGCACTTTCTGTCATAAATGAGTGAGTGCCTAAAAATTGAGCTGATTGAGTGTAATCAGCGAACATATATTAGATGGAAGCGCCAAGCCCGTGTTAGGATTTGGCACGATTTCTCTGGGGTGATTTTAGTTATCAGCGCTGCCTATATCGGTGTACACAAATACATAGTACGAATACACAACTTTGTTCATGTGTGTGGCACACCGATATATAGCCGCTCAGTCTACCGGCAGAAATCGGAACTACATTTTCTGTGCCAAATCCTAACACGGGCCTGGCGCTTCCATCTAATATATGTTCGCTGGTATAACCTCTGTCACTTCGGGCACATTTTTTCACCTACAATTCACATTTTGGACATGTTTTAATATGTACTTTGCTTGATGACTTTATAATGTTTTTGCGATATTGAAGGCAAGGCTTTGGAAAATTTATAAAATAATACGTATTGGCTTTAAGGGGAGGGTAACCCCCCACCTTTCCGCTCCCGTGAGCGTGAGAGAGATAGAGCTAAAACTTTTAACACATTTTTCTCGGAGGTGGCTTGATGGACTGAAAAAAGAATTATGGGGCCACCTGTACACATTAATTACGGCCCCATTCTTCTTTTTTTATTTCATCAAGCCATCTCTGAGAAAAATGTGTTACATTTTTTTTGAGGTTATGTTGACCTTTACACTCCCGTTAAGGGCAGGCTAAATGCAAAATGCAAATTTTCACTTTGAGGGCCAATTTCCGGTTACCAATTTTTCTTTCACGAGATCACAGGAGACTTGAAAAAAAATCCTCGACCAAAATGAGCCCGATCGGACCAAGCTATGATGAAAATATTCCAGCTATGATGAAAATATCCCCTTTCGGCCCACCCCTTCACCGGAGTGCTGCGCCTTTAATTTTAATGCAACTTTTGTGATGTTAATGTACTTTAATGTTAATCTTTTGGTGATATCCTTTCGTTGGGTATCGCACCGAAACCCCAGCGGACTCGCAACCCTAATATCCCGGTACTCGTGAGGGTTCCGATTTTCAACCCCCAATATCCTTTACCCGCGACCCCGCAATTCTGAACCGAATGCAATGAACTTGATCGCAATTGACAGATGACAAAATTTCCGATTAACTGCGGTGAACATTATTACAAATTTCGAGTTTTTCTTCGAAATTTTGGACTTCCAAAAATTCCCACTCAAAATGCTCACTACTGTAGCTCCACCAAATTTAATAACTAATCTAGGTATTTTTTTGTTTTTTCAATATTTTATGTGAATCATTTTGATCATGGAATTAACCGGGAGCAAGTCACTTGCCTCCACCTAGAATCTTCCAAAAATGGAATGCTTTGCGCGGCGTTTCATTGCATTTGATGGTTATTAGGAGAAAAGAAACAAAGAAAAATGGAACAAATCCTCAATCCAATAAAGAGAAGTGATAAACTACTGAACCACATCGATTATATAAATCTAATGCTTTCAACGCAAAAGGCGAAACATTTGTTTGCTTTGATAGATTCCTTTATCATATTCGGATGCATATAACCCACGAAATAAAAAATTGCGTAAGAAGTAATCGCACGTATCAAAGCTCAAGCTTGTACCTTCAATGACCCGCGATCTATAACATTGAATAGAAGAACTGCATTCACTGCAGAAATTGAAAAAAAATATTGTGACGAAAAAAAAATCGTTCTCGAACATGAGTTTGTGCCCTGAATACTGCGAGGAAATGATCAAACTAAAATTATAAATAGAATCGTCATCTCTCTTCTGATAATGTCTTCGATGCCAAAATCTAGGGATTGGCATAATTATGTCAACATTCTTTAACAACACATGAATTTGTCGTAGAATTATAGCGTTAGAACGACGCTTTTCTCCTTATTAACGTGATGTGACACGGTCCCTCACTCCTTTACCCCAACTCCATCATACCGCAGTCTGTAACTCGTGGGTAAATTCAATTTATTCATGGATGCTTTGACTTTTTGAAAAAAATGCAAATTCTTAGAAAGTGGAAAGTGGAAGTGGAAAGTTCCAATTACGTATCTAGTAAGATTTGGTGTTTTCCGAAAAACCCAAATTATCCATAAAGAGAATTGTACCTGCTTATGACGAAACTGCGGGTACAATTCTTTTTATGGCAAACCGGTACCCTGGAGTAGTGGCTAGCGTGCTAGCTTCTAAACCAGAGCATCGGAAGGTCCGGGGTTCGATTCCCCGTGCCGTAGTCTCGTCGAGAAAAAAAAATATGGGCATGGCAAGTTACATGTACATATATATAGCTGTAGAAGGCGAACTCCGGGCCGGCTGTAGTGGCACAGGTTTTCCGCAGTTTCCCTCTGTCTATGGAAATTAATTCCATAGCAAATGCGCTACAGAGGGGGAAGTCGGATGTGGCCGAATGGGGATCTGGTTACTGATTCGGATCAGGTCCTGAAGGGCGGCTGGCTACTGATCCGGGCTGACCCATAATAGGCGAAAGCCTCTACACGTGGGAAATCGGTAAAAAAAAAATCTTTTCATGGGTGATTTAGGTTTATCAGAAAACACCAAATCTTACCAGATGTGTAATTGGAATACCCACTTCCTAAGAATTTATGTTTTTTCGAAAAGCCAAAGCACCCATGAAAAAAATTGAATTTACCCACGAGTTACCGACTGCGGTACGACGGAGTGTGATTGATTGAATTTTTATTATGCCTTGGAAAAAATAATCCTTCAGGTGTTACGTCAAAAATGGGAGTTTTCGCGAACTATTAATAATTTCTGACGTATGACGTGCTGAATTTGATTGAGACTCTCTAGTCGTGGAATTAAATTTCCGTACTACTCCTGGAATCAATCTCGAACACATCTGCCCCTGTTTTTGAGTCTAACCTTTCGGAAAATTACTCGGGAAATGGGCTTGGAATCACTGTTAAATTTTCAATTGCGTAAGGTATCTACTGAGATTTGAACTCGGGGTTTCGATATAATTTACTATTGGCTTTACCCCGAGGATCACTGTCGTTACTTTTATTGAACAAAGGGGTGATTGGAGGAAGATCAATTAGAATTAGTTTGTAAATAGTTATCGGATGTTGAAGGATTTCAGTGGAAATAATTTTGGGTTTTGGAGTCTCTCTAGTTATTTCTGTGTCTGCAGGCAATGCCTGTACTCCGTGATAATTTGATTCAGATCTTTGAACAGGGCTTAACCTTTTTGGCCACGGATTCGAATATATCGCGTCGAGTTTACGTAATTGATATCTTCGTCCGGCTCTGCGTGTTCTTTTCTCTTTGCGCGATACGGGGGGGGTGACTCTCATGGGATTTAAGGGGAGAGTATCCAGGGTGAATCTCTGGTGAGCGTGCAACCTGACGCAACCCTAGTCCCAACCAGATTTCCGCCAAGGAAAACGAAGGAGTGCAAAAATTTGGTGAGCGTGCAACCTTACGCAACCCTTGTCCCGACCAAACTTTGCGTAAGGAGAGGTAAACGAATACTTGGTGAGCGTGCAACCTGACGCAACTCTAGTCCCAACCAAGTTTCCGCACGGAGGGGAGGACTACGAATAGTTGGTGGGCGTGCAACCTGACGCAACTCTAGTCCCAACCAAGTTTTTCGCACGGGGGAAGAGTAAAGTAAAGAACACGAATCCTCGGATGAAGTTGCAGATTTACACAACCGTACTGAATCGAATAAGTTGAACGAATAGTAGAGAGAGAGTGGTAGGATTCTTATTTTAAATTTAATCGTTGGAGAGGAAAAATTCTTTGGATTGGATTTGTTAAATTGTTTAAACTTTGAATGAAATACCGAAAAGGAAAACTCAATTAAACTTCATTCCGTGACTATTGATGAGTCACTGGTTCGCGAGAGTCTCAAACTTCATCAATTTGTTATCTAACCCTTCCCTGAATTTTATATTTTTTTCTCCTTTGTCGCGAATCTCCAATTCTCGAATGACACGATTTCAGCAATGGAAAGGGAAAAGGGGTCGAAAGGCCTTTGTTAAACTTCACGCGAATGAATTTTTCTCCTTCAAATTATCTCAAAGAAATGGTTTAATTAAAGTTTTATGAAACTTGACTCAGTAATGCCGCAAGAACAATCTAGATTTAAAATTCACTTGGGTAATGTTGAAACTTCTTCTTTTAAATTATTTTAATGAAATTGTTTTAAATAAAGCCTTTTATGGACAATTAAATTACCAACGCCGCAGGGGTAATATGAACTTAGGATCACTTGGATAGAGATTCCAAAAAAAGAGATTCTCCAAAAATAATCAACTAACCGGTTTTTAATTGAATTTAATCGATCAATTCCGTCCGAATTTATGATATTCACTGTGTTCAATTTTTCCCGAACTATTCCTCACAATTTCACGAGAGGAAGATGAGGTTGTAATAAAACTTCACTTACTGGCTGAGACGTTCTCCAAACGGAAAGGGTGACAGCATTTGTAGACGCACCGGCGACTCAGACGGAAACGGTGAAGTTGAATCGGCAGCAGATCAAGGGCGTGGCAGGTTGGCGATGAAGTCAAAGAATTTGTCGATGCACAGAGTTTAATTTTCGAGATCCAAAATTGTATTCAAATTATTGTAAAAAGAAAGAAATGGTTAACAAAGATTCAATCTTAAATTTCGCAATTTATTTAACAATAACCGCGATGTATACGTTATCCAATATTTCGTGGATTGCGGATGTCAAAGTAAAATAAACGAAAATTATTAAACAGAAAATAATAACTAGACAAAGGAAAATGAAATAGAATAAAACGAGGTCCAACGTCTCCTCCGACATTCAAAGGCCAATTCAAAATTTCGAGAATTCAAAATAGAAGCAATTTCAATTCGACTCAGAATTCAAGATTTGAAATTCTGAACCGAAAAAAAAACTATCTTCCTTTGAAAATCGAGTGAAACTCTAAGTCCAAAACGAATTGATTTGGAAAATTCCAGAATCAAGAACGTCTTTGACGAAAAATTTCGCAAGTTCAGGCCAAGAATGGATTCGATGAGAACGATGGGTTTCGTAGTTTCCACGTCGGAAAAAGTCGAAGAAGTCTGCCGAGAACCCTTTTTCCGGCCTTTATATACCCGTGATTCAGGCTAACCCGTTCGATAAAAGTGGGGATTGATGATAAAGACAGAGGATGCATTTTTCTGATGCAATGCATTTTCCTTTTCTATTTCGTGAGCTTCCCTTGAAAAATCGGGGTCATAGCGAGGGCGCTAGCGTAGATCACAGGGTGGGCCCTATGCGTGTGGCTGCATAGCGGCGCGCGTGGCTGTATTGCGGCGCGCGTGGCTGTATCGCGGCACGTGTACCCCCACACATGTACACGCTTATGCCGCACGCTTCTTATATTCTTATTCTGTATATAATATTACTTTCTTATGAACAATTTTAATTTTAGTATTATAAATATTTTTTTAGTTGCTTATTTATCATGGATAGAATTCTTATATTTTCCTTTATATTTATCGTGTTGCGCATTTGTTAAAATTACCTTCCTTTCTTATATCTTATTGTTTGTTTAATTATTATTAAATGAAAAAAATTGTTGTCTTCGAATTGAACATCAGAATAGTAAATCCAAATGAATTGAATATTTGTGCGATATTTTTGCAGATTAAAATTACAATCCAAATTTCTATAAATAATTTTGTTGACAATTTTTTTGTGGATTTTGAATTGTTAGTGTTCAAGTATTTATGATTAAAAATTAATCCTGCGATTGAAACATCGTTTTCTTAGTTTTATATTTTTATATTTTTTCCTTTGGGGTGTGGTCGCATAGGCTTCTTGTATGAGTCCACGAGAAAAAGGGGAGGTAGGGAGCTACGGCGCATGACTAGGAAAAACTCAACTCTTATTCGCGTCCTCCTTTCCTTCGAGAGAGAGAGACGGGAGATTTATTGGGTAGATAAAAAGGGTAAGGCTAGAATAGAGGGTGGAGAGTGGGGAGGCATTCGAACGGTCTCTGGGTAGCAACGAGAGCCGAGCTCCTCGCTTTGCCACGCAAACTCCGTGGATCGTCGAAAGAGGGGAGGGGATTATGTAAATGAGCTCTGCTCCTGCTCGTGGACTTCGGGGCATTTTTGCTTTTTACTTCCTTCTTGATTTTAACATAGTTAAATAATATTTCGAGTTTGTAGTTATTTAAGTTAAATAATATAAGTTTTAACTTCTTTCTTCCGGAGTTTGATTATTGGATTTAGCATTAACCGAATTCGGTGCATAATTTTATTTCGCAATTGTAGGTTTCTTTAAATTGTTAATTCTTCGAAATATTATTTAACATTGCGTAACGATTTTCCCATTTGAGAGGAATAACTTTAAATGAGTATTTTTTTATCCTAGAGTATTTCCACGCGTATATTCCTACTCTTACTCACGCATAGATAAATGACAGTGTGTATATTCTAGTGCATATATATATATATATATATATATATATATATATATATATATATATATATATATATATATATATATATATATATATATGTACGCGTGCCCCGATACCTGTTTTGTGAGGTGTACAGAATTGGGTCTTAAGGACGGTTCGGGGTTTTTCGCGCCTTGCAACATGAGTGAGAGAGAGAGAGAAGGTCAAGAAACGGTGATCCTACGCATAGGCCTCTTTAAAATCTTTTCTCGCTTCCCTTCTTGTATTCTTGTGAGGTCATTGCCCTCTTCGGAACGACTAGTGGTTTCCTTTCCGTTTTGCCATGATCTTCTCCCTTTTCAATACTCATCGTTTTAAGTTGACTTAATATTTATTTTAGATCTCGTTCTTAATTATAATCTTTATTACCTATTTTTGATCAAGAGAGTTATAGATATATTTTCAACTATTTCATTTGTTTAGTTAACTATTATTCAGTCTCTTCTGTTTGTTGAAGTATAATTTGGTTTCAATTATTTATTTCGTTTTGTTTCCCTTAATTCCATTGCGAATTTCTCCCGAAAGTTGTTATTCAAATAAATTTTAATTAATGTTTCAAAATTCTATATTGGTTTGAGATAGGAAAATCCATCGTTGTTTAGCGTCATTCCGTTCGTTCTTGCTTTGAATATACGCATATATACTCATACACATACACGTATGTGCATGAGTAGAGGAATGCAACGTTTCCTTGTATGCTAGTTCTTCGAGAGGGTGTAATCAGCGCCCCTCGTTGGCTTTACGGCAGAGTAAAATACTATGTGCTTTTTCTTTTCTTTTCCCAATGGTAAGAGCATTTTCGGATCCAATGATCTATCTCTCGGATCGATAGGCCGGTAGAGGGTACGTCAGTTAGGAAAGCGACGTTAGTGTGCCTGACCCACCAGATGGTGTGACGAGCTTATGGCTTTTCCTGTAGGGATCTTTGACCCTGGTTTTCCCTTCCTTACTACCCGATTTTACCGATGGCCTTTTCCTTGAGATTTTCAGTCGGTAATGTGAATTTCTAATTTTTATTATTGAATTGAACGGAATAACGTAGGAAACGACAAACCTTTCTCTCACAAATCTTCAAGTTTTTAATTATGTTTTCGGTGGAAGTTTCGTTAAATAATCTCATTTATGGACGTTACGTCAGGACGTAACACAGGCAAATATGAACAAGTTTATGGTACAGAAATTATACAGTATGAACTGTGACGTCCGCCGAATCGTCGAGAATGAGACGATCCGAATGTCCGTCCTTGTCGTTTAATCTCTCAAAATGCATACCTCCAGAAAACCCAATATTAAGGATACAGAACACACAAACTCTAGACCGTAAGTTCGTCCAGTATATTAGAGATATTTGGAGAGCAATAAAGCCATTAGGGAGCGATACTGGCGACAGACGCATAGAACTGGCCAGACATATAAGAAATATGCAAACTGAAGAAGATCCCAGCATTTAGGCAGACCGTTAAGAGCTCTTTAGAAAATATGAAGAATGTTTGAAAATGATAATCCGTACGCATTTTTCATTTTCAACAGAATGAATACTTAGCGTCACGACGTTGCCACGTCTCTCGATAACTTGAAACTATTTCTACAACAACAAGTAAAAAGAGTAAATTAATAAAATAAAGAAACGGTATAAAAATTCTAGAACAATTATTATATGATAAATACGAGACGACAAATGGAATAAATAATTTCAAACGATAATTAATAAATTGCTAATGAGAATATTAATAAGTATATAGAATTATTATTATTGAATAAAAATTAAATAATAAAGTAAAAATTAATTGGCCACATAAGATAAGACAAAAACAAAAAGAAGAGAAAAATTAAATACAAAACAGAAATCTCAATAATTATATAACAAATATATGTGAAATAAATTGTGGTGGGAGATGGGCGTCCTAAAATAATTACAAGTACAAGGGAAGAAAAGGGCCCATCCACGTTGAGAAAATTCCTATGCGGAGGAGAGGGAGAAGAGCTCCGAAGCATTGGAACCGGGAAACTTGGAGGGAAATTCGGCCCAAGGGCCTATGCCATTGGTCCCCGATTTTCCGCTTACGTTTCTCGAGATAACAACCCTTTTAGAAGATTTTAAGCGAGACGCTCTGCACTCGGGGTTCTGTGACGGTCAGTCATCGGTCGGTCACCGCGGAGAACACAAGTTCGTTCTCATGAAGAATAAAAACAGTTTCAAGAAATAAAATAAAAAAAGGGATAAGAAGCAAGAAGAAATACGGTCAACGAACCAGACAGAACGAAGGGTCAGAGCGTCGAAGCAGCCCTTAGAAACTCCTAACTTTTAAGAAACGCTTAACAAACTGTGAGTAATAATTTTAATTGTAACCAATTCATTGTTAATAAATTTGTAATTTTTATCACTCCTTTCACACTTCTTTTTAACTTCTCCCGTCCCTGGTTTGGATCGAGAGGTTTAAACCTAAATCGGGAGCGAGCCGCGACTCAACAATTATATATATATATATATATATGTTTTCTCGACATAACAGAACAAAAAAAAGAAAAAGTAAGAAAAGAACATAAAAAAAAAGAAATAATGAAACATGAGTAAAAATAAGAATAATAAAGGCAATAAAAATAGAAAATATAGTAAAAGGTGTAATAAAAATAAGAATAAACATAAAATAGAGAATGAAAAAAAATAAGAATAATAAAAATAAAAATAAATAAATAAGTAAATGAAGATAGAAATAAAAATAAGACTAAGAATAGGAATTGCCGAATTGCCACCACAGTTGTCAGGGATGGCTTGACTTCTGCCCTCGAGATAGGAGAAAATCCATTTTAGAGCACTAGGGGAAAATCCCGGTCTACGGAGTTTAATGAAAAGTCTTCGATGTGAGACAGTATTGAAGGCTTTGCTAAAATCGAATAGGACGAGGATGGTTAGATGTCCTTTATCGACAGCATGTCTCACATCATGAGAAATTCTGAGTAAAGCCGTTTGAGTGCTGAACCCTTTATGGAAGCCAGACTGGCGCGGGTCAAATAAGTTGTTGGTGTCGAAAAATTTGGTAATTTGGCTATGAATAATTTTCTCAAAGATTTTTGATAGCTCACAGAGATTGGCGATTGGTCTACAGTCCGACAAAGATTCAGGTAGATTAAGCTTAAGAAGCGGACGTATGAATGCTCGCTTCTAGAACGAAGGAAAAATAGATAACCTCAAGCAATGATTGAAGAAAGGAGCTAGGACAGAGATATGTGGGGAAGAGCGGAATGTAGAGAGAAAGAAGAGATACCATCAGGACCAGCTGAGTGGGACGGCGTAGTAGTGTTTATAGTGGAGGTGATGGATTCGGGGGTGACGAAGGCGAAGTTCAATTGCGGATGGGCTTCAGGCTCATCGGCTATCACTCTGGAAAAGTCATCAAGACAGCAAGCTGGTGAGGAACATGAGATATTAGCAAAAAATGAGTTGAGTTCTCCGGCAGAAAAATAGTTAAGTGGAGAAGATGTGGGGGGTTTTACAATCCCAAGGTTGGCTAATTCTCTCCACAATTTACAAGTGTCGGTAATACTAGGTGCGCAACTAAGTTTCCGGGTTTCACACATGGATGGCGCTAGCGACACATGTAGTCGGCATACAAATCTGAAATTGGGTGTCTTCGTAGCTTGGACATCTGTCAAGAATACCCAATCGTAATATAAACAAATATCGCAACACAACGACCTTTTTTCTAACTTCAAAAAAGTCAATGTTTGTGCCAAATAAACAGCATTTGCGGGAAGCATTGCTTTTCTGCTTTAACCTAAAAAAAACAGCAGCTGAAGCACGTCGGTTACTCGCGGAGGCCTACGGCGAACATATACCATCAAAAACAACGTGTGAAGATTGGTTCAAGTGGTTCAGAAGTGGCGATTTTGAGACTGGGGACAAGGAGTGTTTGGGAAGACCGCAAACATTTACGGACGACGTTCTGCAAGCGTTATTGGATGAAGATGACACTCAAACAGAAGATCAACTCGCCGAGGCATTAAATGTGACACGGCAATGTATTTCGAAACGTTTGCATGCAATGGGAAAAATTCATAAGGAAGGAAAGTGGGTGCCGCATGAGTTGACTGAGAGACAAATGGAAAATCGAAGAATCACTTCCGAAATTTTGCTTTTGCGGCAGAACAGAAAGAGTTTCCTGCATCGAATTGTTACTGGCGATGAAAAGTGGATATATTTCGAGAATCCCAAACGCAGAAAATCGTGGCTTTCACTTGGCGAAGAGTCGACATCGACTCTGCGTTTGGTGGGACCAGAAAGGAATCGTGTACTATGAGCTGCTGAAACCGGGCGCAACTGTCAATGGGCATCGCTACCGACCACAACTAATCAATTTGAGCCACGCATTGCTCGAAAAACGGCCAGAATGGGACACGAGACACGAACGTGTGATATTGCAGCACGACAACGCTCCGTGCCATCGCAGTTCCATCGTCCAGGACACCATAAAAACACTGAAATGGGATCTGCTACCGCACCCGCCGTATTCGCCAGACCTGGCCCCTTAAGACTATCACTTGTTCCGGTCGATGGCGCATGGCTTGGGTGGACTACACTTGGCCAATTATGATGCAGCACAAAATTGGTTGGACGAATGGTTTCGGTCCAAAGACGCGTCTTTTTATCGTCGCGGTATTTATGTATTGCCAGAGAGATGGCAAAAATGTGTAAATAGCGAGGGACAATACTTCGAATAAACCATTTTTTGTATTTGTCTTGAAATTTTCGATTTTTTATTGGTCAAAAAACCCGGAAACTTAGTTGCGCACCTAGTAGATGAAATCCTGTTATGATAAAAATTGTTTTTGGCCAATTAAATGTCCCAACAGAGTTCATCCCTAAAGTTCCTGTAAACCGCTAAGCCGAGAAGACAGTTCGATCGTTTTGCTTGCTTATAAAGCCGAGCTCTTCCTCATACGCCTCTTTAAATTTTCGGTAAGCCATGGGGCATGTTGTTTTCGAATTTCGTAATTGTGACGAGGTGCATGAGAATTGAGAGCAACGATAAAACCATTGATGATCTATGCGTTAACAATATCAATATCATAAAGGCTTAGAGTGGGATCGTGTAATAGTTCCAAATGAGGCTGGAGTTCCGCTTGTAGAGAGTTTAACTAATCATCGGGGCGGAAGTTTTTGTAATTTCACCGAGAAATGGTTCTATTTGAGATGGGCGGCGTTTCAAACTGAAAAACCAACTCCACCAAATCATGACCCGCTATAAATGGAGCATCAGACTTGTTGAAAGAGAGCACCTTGGATGGACAGTCAACGATGAACACATCAAGCCAAGAATTTGAAGTTGGTGTGTGAAAGGTGGGGTTAGAATCTACAATGTGAAGTGATTTCGAAAGAGTTAGCTCTCGAAGAAACGCCGCTTCAAAGTTCGTGCTTAGCAGATTACAGTTAAGGTCACCACTAATGATGATGTTCTTATGGGCGAAAGATAATCTGCTAAAAGTGTCAATGAAATCAGAAAAAAGAAGACCTTTGGGTCTTCGGTACACCCTAGCGGATTCGACGACCGTACATACGGTCGAAAATGGTCGTTTTGTCGACCGTAATTTTGTGGTCGTCAGAAAAAGCATCGCATTTTGCTTGTGGGCCGTTACGACCAAAAATTATTAGTCGTAACAACCCGTTCCTGGGTCCGTTTGCTGGTCGTTACGACTGAGAATTATTAGTCGTAACGGCCCATTCTGGGGGCCAGTTGGCTAGTCGTTACGACTGAGAATTATTAGTCGTAACGACCCATTCTGGGGGCCAATTGGTTAGTCGTTACGACTGAGAATTATTAGTCGTAACGACCCATTCCGGGGGCCAGTTGGCTAGTCGTTACGACTGAGAATTATCAGTCGTATCGACTCATTCCGGGGGCCAGTTGGCTGGTCGTTATGACTGAGAATTATTAGTCGTAACGACCTATTCCGGGGCCCGTTTGCTGGTCGTTACGACCCGAAATCCTTAGTCGAATATTTTTTTCCCAGCGCAAATTAATACACAAATTTGTATAGTTTATTCTGAAATCGCGCCCATGCAATCGGAACTAATAAAATTGTACGCCCGAGATATCCGTAATACTTAGGGATATTCGCAAAGGTCAGCTCGACCGAAAGTGCAATGGAAGAGCTTTGCCCTGGAGGAACCGCCTTAATCATCACGGTAACCTCTGCGCTAGATAAGTACTTGGCTTGGCACGCAGGCTGTCCGGTATACAACACCGTCATATGCCTATTTCGTTTGGGCACAGAGTTTTGAGCGCATGCGATGCGTAGTGGTGGACGCGTCAACTAGCGCTACCTAGCAGATTTGTCAATGTGGTGGACGCGTCAACTATAGTTGACGCGTGCGTGCCTAGTTAAGTACTTACCTAGCGCAGAGGTTACCGTGATGATTAAGGTGGTTCCTCCAGGGTGAAGCTCTTCCATGGCACTTTCGGTCGAGCTGACCCTTGCGAATATCCCTAATGTGGATATCTCGGGCGTATACTTTTATTAGTTCCGATTGCATGGGCGCTATTTTGGAATAAACTACAGTAGAACCTCAGATAACTCAACCCCGCATAACTCAAAACCTCGCATTTCTCAACTCGTTACCATGGCAACAACCTCGGATTTCTCAAATTCCCCTATCGTCGTTTCTCCCCACTTCAAACCTTGACTGTGTGTTACACAGGGTAATATAACCTCAACCTGTCTAATTTTCTCGCGAAAACATGAATTCTCGGGAAAATATGAATTTGACTAAGTCATGAATGTGCCTAAAACGTATTAATAATGTGAGGAAAACTTCGCTGATAGGTGAAGAACAATACGCATGAGCTTTTAAGAATGTGAGTGGGAGAATAAAGGGTTATTGCAGTTATTGAGGTTTAAGAATGTGAGTGGGAGAATAAAAGGGAAATTTAAATTGTGCGAGGTTTCCGATCCCGACGAATTGAGTTATCTGAGGTTCCACTGTATACAATGTTTTGTATTAATTTGCGCTCAGAAAAAAATATTCGACCAAGGATTTCGGGTCGTAACGACCAGCAAAGGGCCTCGGAATGGGCCGTTACGACTAATAATTCTCAGTTGCAACGACCAGCCAACTGGCCCCCGGAATGGGTCGTTACGACTAATAATTCTCAGTCGTAACGACCCACGAGCGGACTGCGATGATCCTTCATACGACCAAAAAATTACGGTCGACAAAACGACCACTTTCGACCGAAAATGTTTACGACCCTAAATTTAGGGTCGACGAACCGGCTAGGGCATTGACGTAAATAATAGGGACTCGTGGTTTTGACAGCGAAGTTCCAAAATGATAAATCCAGGTGCATTTGAGAACTGGCTAGGTGAGGAAGCTAAGAGTTTGACAGTGAGAGACTCATGCACATAGCATGCGACTCCACCTGCGTGCATCCCAATTCTATCATTTCGAATAAGTATATAATTATCTAGACGCACGAGATCAGCAGTAACTTTCGGTTTGAGCCAGGTTTCAGATATAGAAAGGATGTGGCACTTATGATTTGAAATGTGAGGTCTGATAAAATCAATGTGACCTAGTAATGATTGTGCATTGAATTGAAGTACACTGATCTTGCCAAAAGTACCTCATCATCGGATTGTTGATAGTCGGAGGATCCGGGGTTAGTCAAACGAGTGATTCGAGATCGACCTCAGAAGAAATGTGGCCAATCTCAGAGTTTTCCGATCTACGAAAACGGATTTGACCTGATTTGATCCAAACATATCTGAAACCTAGCTCTTTTGCCTTTGCTTTCGTCTTTCGGAGTAGATTATTAGTGGCCGACGGCAAGAATTCGTTGACATATATTGATCCTCGGATGTTCGATGCGAAGACCTAATTGATTGAGAGATTTTTGAATTCGCGTTTTTTCTGTACGATATAGTATCTGACCGCCTGAGATTTTAACATTACGAAGAGCGAGTACGAGGTGCGCGTGATTTCCCTGGATTGGCTGGTATTAGCACCAATAGCAACGGAGCTCTTCTTGGAGAAACAACGTACTTCCAGAACGTCGTTGGCCATTTCTTGAATACCGAGATCGGTAAATATTTTCTCCATGATGATTCTTGGAGAGTCTTCGATGATGAATGATAAACCCGATACAAGGATTTCGCTGGATTCTGAATGAGTGGCATGATTCAGATGACGTCCGGAAAGCTCAGAGAACCGATTTTTTAGAATTCCTTGTTCCCGTCTGATGTCGGTGATGGTCGATGTTGATTTTTCAGAGGACGACTCAAGAACAGAGAGCCGGTGGTCAAGCTGAGCTTGAGATGCCGTGAGAGTTCTAATATCGGTGCGTAGGTCGGCTATATTTCGTTCGATTTCAGAGATGGACGATTTGATCGTTTAAAAATGCTTTTTCGAAATAGTACTAAGTGCTTGGAGTTGCCGCATAATATCATCGTTTGTATAGCCCTTGGGAGTGCGTCCGTCGCTAAGAGTAATGTCTTGTGCAGAGAGAGAAAGCGAGGTATCACCAGGTGGCGTGCGTGGAGTCTTGGTCGAGCGCTGCATCGAGCAGATATCACAGTGAAACTCTGCCGAATTTTTGTCGCGAGGATTGAACCCAAATTTAGTTTTGATACATTCGACATGGAAAAAATTCCCACAGTCTCTTCCCACTGTCGTGCGAAGGCAGATTCGGCAGCGGACCGACATATTCGGAAATCAACGTTGCGTTGCGTGCAAGCAACACAGTCACATTGACGAATTCCGCGGTACAGCACAAGCGAAAACTGGTTTAAGGTGATACGAGGATATCGGCAGTCGATAGTCCATGTACGAATGTATTGTGAAAAGATAGTCTGTGTCCAGATGAGAGTGGTTTGGGAGTGTGGACGCACACGATTTACAGAGAGAGTGCGCGAAGAAGTAGAGGAGGTCAAAGAACTCGACGTAAACACTGAAATCGCGGCCGAGGCCTCGTCACACACACGTAGAGGCATCGACACACGAGGTAAAGGAGTGGGGGAGCGTTTCAATACTCTTGGCTAGGAGACAAAGCACGAATAGATGTTTTTTTCAATTTTGAAAAAAAAGAAAAGAGACTATAGAGAAAGAAAAGCCCTCAAAAGAAAACGTAATATGAGAAATCGGCCGCAATTGAGTCAACCCAGTTTGTCGGTGGCCTTAACATGCATAATGAATATCTTGGTCCATGTAAGGTTCCTTCGAATATATTAAGCAATCTATATTCAGTCGAAAAAATCTATGAGCGAGATAGACCAATTGAAACAATTAGTTCTGCTGAGCATGTGCAGTCGTACCTCATATCTCACCACTTCGTGCGAAAAGTTAATGGAAAAAGCGATGAAGAGATCAAGCCTAATGATAATATTGAGGGTGATACCGCAAACAGAATGTCCAAGTGCAGGATCAATTCGTTGGTCCGTTGACTAGTTTCAAGACATCGAAAATTGACCACGAGTAGCGCTTAACAACGTATTATTTTACAAGTCTACCCGCTTGGGCGTCCATCTAGTTAGATCACGAGAACTTATGAATCGAAATCGTATTCCTTGATAAAGCTGTTTCGTTTTGATGGAAATTCCTGGGTCACAAACTTTCAATTCATCCAGACATAGTTGGATACGAAAATTCTGAAAAAGTTACTGTTTACAGGCAAATATACAACTTCGAAAGAAATTATGTTGGCGAATATGAACATGATACAATATCTCGGATTGGCACATAATTTTAAAAATGTTTTTAACTTTTCCGATAAAAAATATCATCTCAAAAATAAATGGATTTTAAATGAATTTCCTCTTTTCTCCTAACTTCTCCCATCGCCTTCAGTCCGAGAAAGAGTTTTTCAATTCACAATTTTATAATTGTAAATTGCATATTTATTTTAGTGAAAAATTATTTATTTCAACAAGATTAGTAGGGCCACCTGCACACGTCAATCACGCAGACGTTCTCAGGATCCGATTTTTAATCCATGAAGCGATCGTCACGAATAATGTACGAAATTTTGAGGTTCTGTTGACTTTTATACCCTCCTCAACATTAAACTGGCCCCTTCCACTGCGTCAAAGGTAATACAGTAGACGCTTATATGACTTAACTTGACGGGACCGAAAACGTTCACATAACTTAACTTTCCCCTCATTCTCCCTCTCGCGTGGCGCTTGCGCACCACGCATGCTGGCAATACGCATGCACATACATGTTTCGTGGTAGGTCGAAGGTTTGAAGTGGGGAGAAACGGTCATAGGGAAAGTTAAGATATGCGAGTGTGTTGCCATGGTAACGAATTATGCGAGAGGTTAAGTTATGCGGAGTTATGTTATGTGAGCGTCTACTTTACATTAATCACTTTGAAAATACAATGGCGCAAACGCTTCGTAGCAAAAACGGTGATGGCTTGACTTCTATGAGATCGAACCATTCTCTCAAAATAAAAGAATCGCATTTTCGTAGCTATTTTTTTGCAATCACGTGTAACTGTAGCGATTTTTTGAATGTTTGATTATTCGAAAATTGATTCAATCAACTATCACAAATGAAATTATTGACATTATAATACTGATTTCGCTTCCACATAGAGAATTATCACGCAGACATTTTTTTTAATGTTTATGCTCGTATTTTCGAAATTTCCCAAACCATCGAAAAATAATTTTAAAAAATTTGGGGGCATGCATGTGTGTGTAAAAGTTAGGGTGGACTTTAATACTATTAACCCAATAACATTTATTCCATGGAGCAAAATGAAGTCCCTATTAATCCTATAATATAATCCTATATATTTAATCCTCAGTTACATAAAACATTGCAAATTAATAATGAATTTCATTAGGTTTTAGATACGATGACCGAAGTGAATTATCGAACAACTTGGCACGAAGCTCAGGCTTTGTTACTACAGCATTCATCCTTTGCTGAAGACCCTGATCTCCTCGAAATGGACAAGGAAGATGCACTTCTAATTTTTGAAAACCATGTACGACAGTTAGAAAAAGACGAAGAAGAAGAAAAGGAACGTGAAAAGAAAAGAGGAAAGCGACAAGAAAGAAAGAATCGTGACGGTTTTATCGTAAGTTCTATTTGATTTTATTTCAATATTTTCAGATTTGCGTTACATTCCGATCGCCTGTGCAGCCTTAAAAATTCTCGTTATACTGCGATATGTGTTACATATGGGGCATTCCAAGTGAAAACATGGGGTCATTTCCCTCGGGTCATCGGATCCTTGCATAACTTTTTTTTCGCATTGATTCCACTTCACAAACAGCCTAATTTTTTAAATTCTGCCATTTTTTTCACAGATTCTGGGTAAAAAATAAGTAATATCTATCATGATTAGAAAGTGGGCCGCGGCTGCCTTATATTTTTTTTTTATAATTTTCTTTTTTTCAGTTTCTAAAATAAAATAAAAAAATTAATTCCTAATACCTCTTACATATGTAAAAAAATAAAACATATCCTGGCAAATTTTCATATTTTGCATATTTTTCCAAATAAATGAGAAAAATCCTTTTTCTTAAATAAAATACTTCAATAAAAAGGGATAAATGAAAAAATACCAATTTAAAAATTCTGCAATTTTTTCTACAGATGCTGGGTCATAAATAAGTAATATCTATCATGATTAAAACGTGGGATGCGTCTGCCTCATATTTTTTTTTATAATTAACTTTTTTCAGTTTTTAAAATAAAATAAAAAATTGATTCCTAATACCTCTTACATGAGTGAAAAAAACAAAATAAAAATAAAACATATCTTGGAAAATTTTGATATTTTGCCAAGGTATGTTTTGTATTTATTTCATTTTTTTACTCGTGTAAGAGGTATGAGGAATTAATTTTTTTATTTTATTTTAGAAACTGAAAAAAAGAAAATTATTAAAAAAAATATGAGGCAGCCGTGGCCAACTTTCTAATTATGATAGAAATTACTTATTTTTGACCCAGAATCTGTGGAAAAAATTGCAGAATTTTAAGAATGGTGTTTTTTCAGTTATCCCTTTTTTACACAAAAATGATCGTCACGCCACCTGAAGGAGTGGCCAGAAAAATCTTTTAAAAGTTTGTGAAGTGGAATCAATGCGAAAATAAAAGTTATGCAAGGATCTGATGACCCGAGGGAAATGACCCCACGTTTTCACTTGGAATGCCCCATATGTACTGTTACGTGTATTAGATGGCGTTTTCCTCCCGTATTACCCTTACGACCTTTTTCAATGGGTGCTTTTCTATGATGAATTAATATTTTTTGCAATCTTTTAAACTGATAATTATCTTGTACACGAATTTCATAAAAATTCGTGGCTTTGTTTTGAAAAAATTGTTATGTCATCTACAATGCTTAGGCTGGTCTTTATTTAAAGAAGGTTCCAATTCTTTTCATTTGACTTCTCGAAAAACTATAATTGAATGCTAAAAAAAAGGTGACTTGCGCTTGAACCAGACCGAGCAAGGTTACCTTCTTAATTATTGGCTTCTCCGGCATTGCCTCACTTGGATATCAAAAATGATTTTAAATGGGAAAAAATAATCTTTTCAAAAATTTTCATGTCAATGAACAGTAACAAATTTTGTTATCGAAGACAAACTTTGTCTTTGTGGAAAAATTCTTTGTGAGCGGAATAAGTCAGTAATGAAAAATATAGTAGAGCTGACAAGTTGTTAGTATACAATAAATTATGAAAACTTTTAGACTCTATAAGAGAGCATATGATCTTAGTATAAGATCGTTAGCTAATAAGTGAAAAACGCAAACCTTTAAAATACGGGTTGACCACCAATCAAAATTTAGTCGTATACAATACCAATCCGGCGTGAGAGTTTGAAATAATATAACTGGATTGACATTTGCTCTCATATACTGATCACCACATTGATACATCACATACAAAAGACCATCGCGTTAAAACTAAGATACGTGAATGAGATGGAAGAAATTCCTTATAATTAAAATTTACTTTCACAGAGCCTGTTGGATGAATTGCATGAACAAGGAAAACTGACTTCAATGTCCCTATGGGTTGAACTTTATCCAATGCTCTCTGCAGATCTTCGTTTCTCAGCAATGCTTGGTCAGCCAGGTTCAACACCACTTGACCTTTTCAAGTTCTACGTTGAAGATCTTAAATCTCGTTTCCACGACGAAAAAAAGATAATCCGTGAAATTTTAAAGGACAAAAGTTTCGAGGTTCAGGTCAACACAACATTCGAAGAATTTGCGACAGTGGTGTGCGAGGACCGAAAATCGGCGACTCTGGATGCTGGGAATGTAAAACTTACCTACAATTTGTTATTAGAAAAAGCTGAGGCCCGTGAAAAAGAACGGATTAAGGAGGAAACGCGCAAATTAAAAAAACTGGAAATCGGCTTTAAAAATTCGCTGAAGAATCTCGGAGTTGATTTCAAAATGTCGTGGGATGAAGCAAGAACCAAGGTCGAAGAAGAAGTGGATTTTAAAGCAATTCCTTTGGAGAGCGAAAGGGTCAGAATATTTAAAGAATATCAGCATGAACTTGAAGAAAGCTGCAGCCATCATCATATACGTAGCAAAAAGAAAAAAACCAAGAAAACTAAGAGAAAATCCAGATCCCGTTCACACAGTGTAAGTAATTTTGTTATCAATTTAATGAGTTGATTTTATTAGTGTACTTGACCATGCATTTTCTCAAAAAAGTAGTATGTTTTCATCATAAATATCTATCTGTAATAGTACTTTGACAAGGGGACCTTCACATACGTGGGTCACCGATTCGGACCAAATTTATTCTAAAGGTAGACTGCACCCAGGGGTGTAAGAGGTGCAAATAATAGGACCCGCTTCTCAGGCGTTTTCTAGATATAAAATATCGAAAATTTTCGAGCGCTCTATATACTTCCTACGTTAAATATAATTCAACGAGAGCACCGGTGTAGTCGGCAACGTCTCCGATTCGTAATCGTTGGATCTCTGGATCGCATCCCTGCGGGAACTTTTTTTTTTTAATTTTATCATTTTTACGGCAACAGCTGTGCGATTAGATAAATATTTCTGAAAATGAATGAATATATTTTTTATTTTAGTTAAAAAATTTTTTTTGTAGTAAGGTAAGGAAATAATGGCACCACATGAATACACGAGTTTCACGAAAAAATCAATCTTTTTATTCTCTTTTCATTGATTAATTGTGAAACTAATCTTTTTATTTACTTTTCATGGTTTATCACTACCGCAAGAACTAGGGTATTATACTGATCATAAAAACACGGAAAACAATAATTATTTCGGCATTGGGCACACGTAATAAATGCCGAGTTTCCATATCGACAGGATTTTGTTAAACTTATTGGAATAGCTCAGGGAAATACATACATTATTCGTGGAAGACGAGACCTCGGAATCACAACCTGTGTACCCTTGTCATAGTTTCTTCAATCATTTATTTATCCATTTGATATTTATTTATCATTTATCTATCTATTTATTTATTCATTTATTTTCAGAAATATTAATGTTCACACCCCGTGGTTGCCGTACAAATGATAAAATTTAAAAAAAAGTCCCCGCAGGGATTCGATCCAGGGATTACGAAGCGGAGACGTTGCCGACTGCAGCGGTGTTCTGGTTGAATTATGTCTAACGCCGAAAGTATATAAAGCGCTCGAAAATGTTCGATATTTTATATCTCGAAAACGCCTGAGAAGCGCGTCCTATTTAATCGCACCTGTTACACCCCTGGGTGCGACCTACCTGTAGAATAAATTTGGTCCGAATCGGTGACCCACGTACTTAAACGTCCCCTTGTTAGATAAGTATGTGTCAGCCATTATACCTTAGAGTAGTTGATGTTTGATTTTGAATCTTCCCTATGCATTATTTTCTTTAGATGAAAGAATAACTTCTAAAAAATGGGCTGCGGTAATACGAAAATTGTTGCGAAAACAAACATTGGCTCTTCTTAAAAATCTTAGACTCAATTTTCACTATCTGTCATTATTAAGTTTTTTTCTGTCTGAAAAGATAGCAAGTTGCATTTACTTGCCCTGTTGAAAAAGCTCCATGCAACAAGAACTCGGCGTTTCAATATATTTTCGTCAAAAAGTGTAGATGTCATTCGGAAGCATTATAAAGTTTGCTGTAGGCAACCATCCATGTGATCCATCCATGTGATCATGTGTGGACATTTCTTATATTGGATAATTACGAAACATCAAAAATTGGTGCTAGTTTATATCACAACATCGTAGAAATTGTGATTTGCCTATTGCTTGCTCGTTATAAGTAAATAACTTTTTTTAATTAGTTTCTTGTTACATGGAAATGTTTCGAGGTGTCCTGTCCGATTTTGATAAACTATTAAAGCATTCCATCGAAAAAAAAGAAACATACACATAGTCGGGAAATTCTCGAAAAATTACCGATATAATTTCCTTTGGCTCGTACCACGTGATCTTAAATATCAAGTTCCGATCGGTTGAATTTCGGTGAAATAAATAATCAGCGGACAAATTTGATTTTTTCGAATTTTCCTTGCTCAATAGGTAAAATCAATTGTTTAAATAAATTTCAAGTGGATTCTTTTAAGTATAACTAGGAGAGTCTCAAAATGTCTTCAAATGAACAATAAACCATTAAGACTGGACGCATACTTTTTATTCTATCACTTTCATCGGTTATGAAAATATAGTTTCGAGAACAACCTATCCAACTTTTGAGATGTAGATGTCGAGAATTTAAAGAAAAAACGTATCACGAGGAGAGGAAAGAAGAAAAAAAAGCATTACTCCCGTTTTATTGAAATTAAATGTGAACATATATAGGGGTAGTTTACCCCTTTAAATTCATTTGTGAGAAAAACGCAAAAACCTGTATGTTCTATTTTTTTGGCTTCTCCAAAGTTCAATTGAATCCATCGAGATAGGTGCAATATTTTTTTTATTATAATGATTTTGTGAATTTCAACCCCTATAACTTTTTCCCTATGCAATCCCCTGATATAAAATCAGTTGCATTTTTCATAATTTATCATGAAGGTAATAATCCATGAAGGTAATATCCATTTCGGTGCATTCGATTATCTCAAGTGGAAATCGGTGAAACCTGAAAAGTACCCCTCGGAGGTCTCAACTTTAGGGGGTAATTTCACTCCATAAAAACGTTTTTCCGCCGATAACAAAAAATACGTGTCTCTTAGATTTTAATGTAGATTAACATATTTAGATTTCGTCAAAATCCGAGGACGTCACCGGAAAGATTTTTCTTGTAAGTGGGAAAAAAGTTGTATGCAATCATTCTGGATTAAATTAAACTTTTTTTCAAATCGTACAACTACGCGCGCACTTGTGTAGTCGATCGTGGCAACATCGCTTCGTGCTCGCAGTTTTGGCAGTGCGTCGCTTCGTTTTGTTTGTATCACGTTTATGAACGTTGAGAGCTCTACAACGTTGCACGATCGTCACTACGCTTTGCACGAGATTTCGCAACGCGTTCAATTTCACACCAAATTTCACGCTCAAAAAACCTATATTTTTCGAATGAGACGGTCGACTTTACTTATTTTGGGCTTTAAATGTTCACAAAAACTCATTCTGTCGTCTAGCCAATTTTTATAAAAATCTGTCCCGCCGTTTAGTTAATCAAGCATAGAATTCAGATCCTCCCTTAAGACTACGTGTATAACAGCACAACTTTAACAATAAATATTTCAGTTTTTACACGATGAACCTTTCTAAAATTTTCCACAGGGTTTAATGTCATAGTAATAGAGATCTACATAAATTTTAAAGTAAATCTGTCTCAAAGTGTTTGACGCGACTACTGCCTTAATTCATATATATGTAGAACAAAAGTAACAAGCATCGAACAAATGTTTGAAACGACGTGATTCTTTGCACCAAGCACATCTCACTACAGCTACATTCCTACACCCTTCGATTTCATATTAAGATTGCGATGATGTCCCATAAGCAAATTCGACTGGATTTACAAAATAATCAGGTCGTTCTTCGGTGTAACTACCTTCGAACCAAGAATATCGGAACAAATTTCCATACCCAGAAGAAGATACTCGATTATGCACCAGGGACTGTAATTTAATTGTATTGTCTCGTAAGTGCAAATCGATATCATGATCCATCAAGATGACACTGTCCACAAAATTTTCAGTTATAATACCCGATTAATTTCCAAGCACGAGGGGTATTAGGTGGATTTTTTTTTTCAATCGATTTTCAACCAATAGGAGCTTCGTATTTAACATCTTCGTGAGAAAAATCGCCCAAAAAAAAAGCCGAGAAAAATCTTCGTGGGAAAAATCGCCGAGAAAAATTACCGATATAATTTCGTCTTGCCTATACCACGTGATGTCAAATGCCAAGCTCCTATTGGTTGAAAATCGAGTGAAAAAAATAATCAACATAATTTTCCCAGATAAATCCATAGACTGCAATTGTTTGAATTTTTCTTGTTGTGCCTCTTGATACCATACAATCATTACAATGACTTAATTTTTTTTACGTTTTCTTAAGATTACATGACAATCAAAATTGTCATGGCTCCTTAAGACAAAGGTGCGTAAAAAAGTGAAAACATTTCTTTCATTATTCGAAATAAGGAATTGCGCACAATTTGTTTCATGCCAACAGCTTACCAGCTCCGCTAAAGTAGCTATGCTAGAGGGCTTCTGACCCAGGCCAGGGGTGGGGCGGGGGAGGGTGGGCTATCACAAGTGGGGGAGGGTACCCCTTCAGGGAAAATGGACCAAGCTATTGAGCGAGGAGGGGTAGAGTGGGGTACCACAAGTGAAAAAGGCGTATGCACTTAAGGGTATCACAAGTGAAAGAGGTGTGTATCCTTAAGTGGGGAGGGTACTAGACCAAGGAGTATGGACGAGGCTATTGATATACTGTGGAGTGCCCAAGTGGCATACGCATGTAATATATTAATATAATTCAGGATGCAATAAACATTAATACTGGATGAGAAGGGGAGGGTGGGGTACCACAAGTGAAATAGGTGTATACACTTGGGTGGGGGAGGGTATACCAGGGAATATGACCCAGGCAGTACAATACACTCACACGTCCGTATGTGAGCTCAAATGTACACGGCGGAAGCGGTGTGTATCTTTAGGTGTGATTGGATTCCACACCAGAGAATATGAACCATGCCAGGCTACTGGGAGGGAAGGGGTAGAGTGGGGTACCACTAGAGAAAGAGACGTATACACTTTGGTGATGAGTCACATTCTTTTATTATCAGCGTGACGGGTGGGGGTCGAAGAGTCGACTAACCAATATTTCGAACGGCCGAAATCCCGAATTTTACGATTACGAGCATTAGAATAACGAAGCGCCGAAATCCCGATCGCCAGAAAAGAGAAAGTCGAGAGAGCCGCCCCATGCGTAAGAGAGAGAGAGGAGGCGCATCTCTCTCTTACGCATGGGGCGGCTCTTTCCGCTTTCGCTTTTCTGGCGTTCGGGATTTCGGCGCTTCGTTATTCTAACGCTCGTAATCGTGAAACTCGGGATTTCGGCCGGTCGAAATATTGGTTAGTCGACTCTTCGACCCCCACCCAGCGTGACATTGATACATCGCTTTGTTTGTTTGCTTCATCCGCTAGACTCATTAATCTTTAAAAAAATTTGTTTCCTCGACTGCTGTGGGTGGTGGATTTTGTTTATCGTGGTTGAAATTGCGAAATCACTCGGTAATGCATTGTATTTTATCGGTCGCACCTCATTAGTCTAATCATTTTTTTCACCACGTACATTGAGTACGTCTTCGATAAACTTTGATTCCCCATCCATCACAGTCATCGATAAAATTTGGTTCCGCCATCGCACGTGCCGGGCGGCAAATTTTTTTTTTCATCCGCAACATTGCGAAATCACTTTATATTACATTTAATTAACTGCATCGCCTCATTAGTGGGGGTTTTCATTCATTATATATTATGCTCGCTCCCGATAAACTTTAATCCCTCGCACGTGAGTGGTGAATGGCTGGTGGTTGTTATAATTTTTTCAGAAAGATGAGGTGGTGGCTTACGTACAGACGTATAAGTGTATTGTACTGACTGGACTATATTCCTCGGTGTGGTACCCTCTCCCACCTAAGGATACACAGCGCTTAAGCCGTGTACATGTGAGTGTATTGCATTGTCTGATTCATATTCTTTGGTGTAGAATCCCACCCCACCTAAAGATACACACCGCTTCCGTCGTGTGCATGGGAGCTCACGCACAGGCGTGTGAGTGTATCGTACTGCCTGGGTCATATTCCCAGGTATACTCTCGCCCACTTAAGTGTATACGCCTCTTCCTCTTGTGGTACCCCACTCTACCCCTCCCCACCCAATAGCCTGGCCCATTCCCTGGTGGGATACCCTCTCCCACTTGTGGTACCCCACCCTCCCCCGCCCCGCCCCTGGCCTGGGTCAGAAGCCCCCTAGCATAACTACTCGCTAACAGACCCTATTTTTAAGGTTGATTCCACCCCTGAAAACCCCTCGATTGCCGATAAAAACTACGTCTTTCGCATTTTTCGATGGGAAATACAGGTTATCAAAAGCTTGTCGAAATCGGAAGGATCTCCTCGAAACGTTTTCTCGTTGAAGTTAGCCCAAGTTCATGACATCTGATTCTTCTCCCAGGTTTCTTCCAATTTCTTCCTCAGTCCACTGTCGCTTTGACGCGTTTTGTCACGGTGGTCGCAAGGGTGGACATTCGAGATCTTCACTTCAGTTTTACTGCTTTATTATTCTAGAGTTCTCTGTACAGTTCTTTCTAGAACTTCTATTAATCCGTTCATTTCGGCTTCGAATAGAGAATAGCTTCCGGCAAGAGAAGCCTTGACAGTTTGAGGTTTTCCCTTGCGGCGTACTCTTTGGCTTGTCGGTCGCCGTTTCTAAATCTTGGCTTAGAAATACTTTTGTCAATTCCTTCGAGTTCGTCTTCGACCTGAAAAGATTTAAGAGGTTTTGGGTCCCTTGACAATGGATTTGGAGAACGTGTTTTCATGCTTGACCCTTCTGCCCGTGTTTACTTTGAACAACAGATGTGGAGAATTCGTTTCTACGTCTGAATCGTGGGACAGTTTGTTGAGCGTTTGTTTTGCTCTTTATGCTATTTTCGTTAAAGTGGATGGCAGCTTTCCGGTAACTTTTGGCACATCATACATTTAGCTGCTTGGGCGTTGCGTAATCTTCGAGATTCAGGTATAATATCTTTGTATAAAGGTCGTGATGAAAAAATGTAGTGCCACTTACAGTGCGCTTGTCTGCTACATCTTTGGCGTGTTCTCAACACTGATTGACGTTCTTTCTGTTGGTGTTGTATTTCAAGGCTGCTGCAGCTAATCTTCGATACTTTCGATTAGTCCTACGTTCGATATTTCCTTAAATACGGGGACGTTGTTTACGATCTTCCGGGCGTATATTAAACCCTCACGTGTTTTGTCTTTGGTTCCTTCGGGCTCTACTTCACCTGTGAGGGCCTCTTTTCTACCTATCTCAAGTCGTGTAGGATGCATCCATACTTGGAATTTTCTCGAGCACAGATATTCCTTTCTTGGTGATTCTTTATTTAGCTATATTAATTATCTTAACGTGATTTGTTTTATTCACTCTGGTATCTCACAGCTGCGACCAATATTGTTCAGCTAACAATGAGGTAGCTAATCTGAATGGCGAGGTCAAAGATGTTTTAGTGAGTATCTCTTCAGATTAATGGTTAGAACCGAAATGAGATGAACTGGAGATTTCGTAATAAAAGAATATTTTGTTGTCCTAGATATAGATGAATACAAGTGGTAATAATGTATTGAGAGTCGTTACACCAGTTTTGCCACACTGATCGCGTAATTAATGGTACTATATATCGAACCGATCAGCTTTTTCTTTCTGGTCCATTATATACGGTTGAGAAAGCACGCACGCTAGCGATTTTTTAATTCAGAATATGGCCTAAAAACTTGGATAAAATTTTTAAAAAAGTTCGTGCTGGGATTAGATCCAACGATCCAGCGCTCTCGTTGAATTCAATCTAACGCAAAAAGTATATGAACGTGCCAAAAATAGTGATTACTTTTTATCTTGAAAACTGCTGAGAAGTGCATTATAGTATTTGCACCTATTACACCCCTGGGTGCGGCCTACCTGTAGAAAAAATTTGGTCCGAATCGGTGACCCACGTACTCTAAGGTCCCCTTGTTAGCTGCAAAAAAATGTATGCAAATTTAAAGATTTTAACAAGGATATTGCCACAATAAATTATAACCGGAAAAACGGATAGGAGTTTTCAAAACACGAAAATTATTATTCCCCCAATGAACCTAATTACTCGGTAACACGACTAAAGGCCAACGACAAAATATCTAACGATAAAATACTTGCGACAAAATATCAAAACGACGAAATATCTAACGTCGAAATATCTAACGTCAAAATAACTAGCGTTAAAATATCTAATGTCAAAATATCCAACGACAAAATATCTAGGCGATAAAATATCTAGGCGACAGAATATATAACGACGAAATATCTAGCTTCCTTTGTTTTGATACGTCCTCCCTGAACCGGTTTGCTTTCATCCGTGGGGAACATTGTAATTATCGGTTACCCGACTTTTGATCCCCGCGAAAATATCCCCAAAAAAAATTTTCCCAAAAAAAATGTCCCTTCCCAAAAAATATCCCCTCAACAAATATATCCCTCCCAAAAATATCCCAGGTGAAAATATTCCCTCCACTAAAATATCTCGACCGAATATCTAATGAAAAATATTTAATACTCATGAATATCAGAATAAACCAAAATATACATCAATTATCAGCACATTTCGCTTTATTAACAAAAAATTCGTTTTATTGACAAAAAAATCGTTTTATTAACAAAAAAGATTTGCTTCATCAAAACTTTTCAGTTTACAAACAAAAAATCAGTAACACCTCAATAATAGATCGATAGCTCAAATCACAGAGCCAAATTGTGTCCAATGCCACGCAAGTATTCGACAATCTCACGGTTGTTTACTACGTACAGCCTTTGCCTTCATTTTTTGACAGCTTTTTTCGCACCAGCCTTCGCGGCATCGGGTGCATGGACAGGCTCCGTTTCCTTCAAAATCTTGCCTGAGCAACCCCACACAAACAAAAATTTTACATGATCATACCAATCTTGCAACAAAAAAAAGTTATTACAGAGAACCTTCTATTATGTCCGTGTCTATATATTAATACATAGACGTATCAATACAGAGAAATGTCTATTCTGTCCATGTATTTCTCATTCGGATATATCTCGTCTATGTATTATTTGTATCTCTCATCTGGATTAATAATGTGTATATTACACACAGTCGTTACATTATGATTATTATTATTACACTCATAATTCCAATATCCCTCCCACCTTCATGACTTTTCACGGATATAAATATAATACGATACCTCATACGGAAATAAATCTATTTTGTGTACGTTTAGAGTATCTCTACATATTATGTTCATAATTTAAAATAATATTTATATGAGGAAATTTTAGGCAGGGGATATTTTGGATGGGGAATATTTTGGGTGGGGGATATTTTTTCCGGGATATTTTTGTTGAGGGGATATTTTTGATAAGGGATATTTTTTTTGGGGATATTTTTCCACCGGGATATTTTTGTGGGATATTTTGTCGCGGGGATCAAAAGTCGGGTCACCGGTTGCCGTGGGTGTAAATGCCTTATATCGATACATACAAAACTACAACTACAGATCGACGTTGGTTTTCGTGTATGTGTGTTTGCTTTCATTCGTCGCTAATAAACTTTGTTCTGTACTTAATCACTTGCCATTCTACTTTCGTCGATATCACGCGAACGATTCTATGATGCCGTTGAAATTGTGTAAAATGATCCAAATGATTAAATGTAAAAAGTGCAAACAATTAAATGGTGATGATGATGATGTAAAATGCATCATCAATGTGGTGGTGATGATGATGATGATAATGATGATCAAATATGATGATGATGATGTCAAAGGGCGATGATTGTATAAAATGATCCAAATGATTAAATGTAAAAGATGCAAACGATTAAATGTATTAAAGTATGATGATTATGTAAAATGATGATGATGGTGTAATATGATGATGATGATGATGATGTAAAATAATGATGATTGTGTAAAATGATGCAAACGATCAAATGTAGAAGATGTAGAAGATATATTTTGGATTTTAGATTTTATCACTAGATATTTCGTCGTTAGATATTTTGTCGTTAGGTATTTTGTCGTCGGTCTTTTGTCGTCGGTCTTTTGGTTTTTGGTATTTTGTCATGGAACCAATTACTCCTAACCTAACGCCGGAGCGAACCAACATCTCGTCAAAGCGATCGAAATTTTCCACCATCAATTTGCACCCCCATGGAAATAAAGTATATTTAAAAATATAATTTTCGATGCATGGAAAATATAAAATAAATGTATATAAGATATGAAATATATATAAGACGTGAAAGGGTTTCGATCTTTACCTGGCCCGATCTCGTTGGGCATAGGATGTTTCCCTCTGTATTTTGCGTTACATTATATATGTACGATCTTGACAATTGGATGAAATATTAAAACGGCATTTTCATATGAAATGATAAAACATTAAACTTTTTAAAAATTGTTACTGCAAAAATCTCATAGATTACATATTATGATTGATGTAACCTTTTCAATGGAAACGTATTTTTTAGAAAATATTCTACTATAGAAATGACGCTTGTTTTTGAACGCTTCATTTTCTTTTGTGCATGCAACCGTTAATAGGTAATTACGTTCAGACAATCTTTTTTTTTCATTTTAAGCCAACAATTATTTTTTCATCTTTAAATTATTGGGAAACAGGAGTATTGGAATACAAATTTTTGTTAACATGATTAATGTTTGCGAATTGTAATTTATTTCCGTTAATTTGGTTATTTTCTAAATTACCATTTCCGGTTATTCTTTTATTCGCATTTTTGCTCGACAATTATCACCAGTGATGAATGTAACGAAAAATTATGATACATACAGTCATTAGATAAGCACTAACGGAAGCCGGAATTTCGTAAAACGGATCAACAAATAATAACATATATATGGATCAAATCTTTTCGCATTTTTTTCAGCTGAAAGTCCTCATTGAAAAACACATTCCTAAATTTTTTCAGATTTTTTCCCTTCTAACTTTCGCAGTTATTACATGGGGTATTCCGTCTAGTTTTACCATTTTCGTTTTATTCATTATGACTTGCCATCTTCCACCAAAATAAAAATAAAAATAAAAAAATAGGTTTTTTGCGCCAAAAAGTCTCAGCTTATCAAAAAAATATAAATTTTTTTGTTTATGCACTTAAAAAGCTCTTAAAATTGAGCTTAAAGTCTAAAAAGCTGTTTTTCGGCCGTTGCCCAAATTTTGAAAATTTTTTCAATCTTTTTTTTTCGAAAAGCTGAGACAATTTTACATGGAATTAGTATATTTTCCGAGATAGGTTCTCCATAAATATACGAGAAATGAATGAATGAACAAAAATTGATTTTATTCATTTTTTGTTGTTATCTTCCGTTACGATAAATTTTTTTGGAAAAACAACGTTTTTTGAGTAAAAAAGTCTCAGCTTTTCAAAAAAAAAAAAATTGCTTTTCCGATAATGCCTGTGAAAAGCCCTCAAAATCGAGTTTTGAATCTTAAAAGCTGTTTTTTAGCCATGGCCCATATTTTGAAATTTTTTTCCATGTTTTTTTCGAAAAGCTGAGAAAAATTTACATAACATATGTAATTTTCAAGGTGGGTTCTAAATAAACTTTGACAAATATATATTTTGTCGAATTATTTAATTATATGAAAAAGGGTAGTATAAATTTTTTCAAAATTTTTGGATCGCTTTTTTTGAGTTTTTAAGAATTTCATAATTTTCTAAGTACCGTTATATCTTGAACCTCTATATCAAGAGTCGCGGCAGCGACTCGACGCCAGGTATTAAAAAAACTGAGAGAGTCTCGGTCGAGTCGCCGCGCACTCTTATATACGCGAATATGCCTCAATTGACGCCCCTTTTACACTTAATTCGATATTACTAAAAAACACGACAACTTTTTTAACATTTACGAATATACTTTTCTTAAAAAAAATTAGCTTTCCATTGATACCATTTGTATATTTTTCCACCCACGTGACACTAAGATATCATACTATCGGTCGAATTAATTCGAATATTTATCATCGTGAAAAGTGATTTAACAATTCGCGTCGCCTGATTGGCCGAATTTGTGAAACGCTTATACACGGGATGTATATCTATAGCTATGAGAGTGATCGTCGGCGAGTACTATATCTACAGCGATGACGTCTCATGCACGGCGAATAAATCTAATACATACGAGTATATATGGCATTATCTATACATATAAAGCATATTTATGTATGTTTAGCGTTATATGTGGCGTTATCTATATACATAGGTATATACAGGTATAGACAGGTATATACAGGTATATAAAGGCATGTACACGTATATACTAGTATATATAGGTTCATACAAGTATATACTGGTATATACTGGTATATACAGGTATATACAGGTATATATAGGTATATACATGTATTTATACGATATATATTAGGGTGGCCGCTATTTCAGGTCTCAACTTATATTTGAATAGTTATTTGAGATTCGATTTCTTTAAATGCTTTATCTACGTATATTATGATACCTAGTAGGGTGGTCGTTATTTCGGTTCTCATCTAATATTAGGGTGGTCCTTCGAGATTTGATTTCTTTAAATAGCATTTTCTATCTATATAAAGCATATCTATGAATATATAGCTAATGAGTCAAAATCTAACTTCAATTTGAAGCTGAACCAAAATTCAACCTGAATTTTAGGCTAAATGAAAATCTAACTTAAATTTGAAGCTAAACCATGATCCTTTGAGGCCAAATTTGAGGCTAAACTAAAATCAAACTTAAATTTTAGGCTAAACCAAAATTTAACTTAAATTTTAGGCTAAACCAAAATCTAACTTAAATTTTAGGCTAAACCAAAATTTAACTTGAATTTCAGGCTGAACCAAAATTTAACTCAAATTTTAGGCTGAACAAAAATTTAACTTGAATTTAGGCTAAACCCAAATTTAACTTAAATTTTAGGCTTAACCAAAATCTAACTTAAATTGCAGGCTAAGCCAAAATTTAACTTGAATTTTAGGCTAAACCCAAATTTAACTTGAATTTTAGGCTAAACCAAAATTTAACTTAAATTTTAGGCTAAACCTAAATTTAACTTGAATTTTAGGCTAAACCAAAATCTAACTTAAATTTTAGGCTAAACCAAAATCTAACTTAAATTTCAGGCTAAACCAAAATTTAACTTAAATTTCAGGCTGAACCAAAATTTAACCCAAATTTTAGGCTGAACCAAAGTTTAACTCAAATGTTAGGCTAAACCGAAATCTAACTTAAACTTTAAGCTAAACCACAATCTAACTTCAATTTAAGGCTATATTTGTTAAGGCTCTATAAAAAAAATCTGAATGAAGATTTGCGTGAGCCGTTTCGGAATAAAAATAACATGGGAAAAATTATTTTTACGTCATCTGATTACACATATCATTGTATACATATCTTTGACATATCTTTGTACAGAATTGAACGCTCTACAAAAAAGGTTTTGAGTTACTTTTTGATAAGTCCACAAGTTTAAAAGTTATTCAATGTCAAAGTTCAATGTTTCGAAGATTTGGCCGATTTTATAACGGAACGATTAGTTTTATCGACAAAATGTGAATAAAATTTCATGTAAAATACAAATTAAACTTTCGAGAAATGTTTGAAAATAGTTCTTACTATAATAATAATAAAAAATAGAACGTCTTTGGAAAGTTGTGCAGTAGAATTTAGCTTATACATTTTTTTTTAATTCTATTAAAAATAAAATCGAATAATAATTTTCTGTTACACTACAATAAATGTTATTTTCTTAATATAAAAATGAAATTTTTATGCACAATTTTCTTAAAGCGTTCCATTTTTTTTTATTCCTATAGTGAGAACTATTAGTTACAATGACTGGAAAGCTTGATTTATGTTTCACACGAAAGTTTATGCACATTTTGTCGATACAACTAATAGTACCGGTGTAATAACCAAAAATCGGCCAAATTTACGAAAATATAAATTTTGCCATTGAATAACTTTTGAACAAGTGGACTTATCAAAAAGTAACTCAAAACCTTTTTTGTAGAGCGTTCAATTCTGTACCAATTCTGTCTGTACATTTCTCTTATGATGAATTGTTTGTTAGTCATAAAAATCAGAAGACGTAAAAATAATTTTTCCCATGTTATTCTTATGGAAAATAGAAAAATGCGATGAGTACAATGTTAACATTAATATTAAGAGCCCATATTTTCCCACGCCCTTTCTTATACCTAATAAAACTTTTGAGCCTATATGGGAGAAGGAATTTTTTTTTTAACGCCATGTATATTGTACCATCAACAATTTGGATCATAGGGCTATGATAGTTATAGGAATTTATTTGTCTTGCTTATTTTTGTCGACAATTGCGAATCTACGGAAAGGTTTTACAAAGCATTGTTTGAGAATATCTGCGTATTAGATTATAATTAAATTTCACACTGTGTTTATAGCGAATATTTCCTCTAATATAAATGGCATCTACTACACTGAGAAAAAAAAATGGTTGAATGAACTAAATCTTTAGTCGCATACGCACGACTAAATATTTAGTTGTACGACTCCAATTTTTTTTGTATGAATCATATTTTGGTCAACTGAAGCGCAGAATTATTCAAGAAACTAATTATTTAGTTATACCAAATAAATATTCACTCGTGCGTATGCGACTACAAAAATAGTTCATTCAACAATTTTTTTTCTCAGTGTATAATTTTAGGCATTCCTATCAAATATAGTTACATTACAAGAGATATCAATCAATTGAAACAATTAAAATTTTTTTGATATACAAAGAATGTACCGAAATAACTGTACTGTATTTCCAACTGCGTATACACAACAAGCCATGCACTTTCATTTATTGTTCTTCTGCATTTTCGACGATTTCAAACCAATTTATATAAAATTCATGTTAATAAATTAAATCAGGAAAGATACTTCGAAACAACTTTCATAAAGAAGTGAAATCAATCACAAAATACTTCTCAGAAGTAAAAAAAAAAGGACGCCAAGTATTAAATCTCAAAAATTCGAATTCAAAAAAATCCCAAAAATTCCAAAGAAATCCTAAAAATTAAAAATCTGAAATTAACGAAAAAAACAACAAAAAAAAACAAATCACATAAGCCAAGCCAAAAACTTAGCGTGCGTAAATTATTAAAGACCAAGCCAAACTAAAAAACTTGGCGTGCAGGGCTAAGAACCAATACGCTCGGCGAGAAAAAACCGAGACCATCCACCCTTATCGTTTAACGAAGGAGTTAATGAATGAGAAAATGAAAAAGAATACAATTGATCAAGTGCCCTAGTAAGTAACCATAAGAATACACACAAGAGGTAAGGGTAAACTAGTGAGTAACTATGAGAAAAGTTCACTGAGAAAAATCTTGTCCAAGGTTTATATTTAAATGAACGAACAATGATATTATCATTATTTCTGGAATAGTTGAGAATCTTTTATTGACCTTTGCTTATGTCCGAATTTGTTAAATCACAATAGCTACTTCCTTGTCATAAATGTTCTCGGTCAGTAATCGTCAGCAAACTACAGTAGGCGATCAGATAACTCAACTCGACGGGGATGGAAACATTCACATAACTTAACTTTCCCCTCATTCTCCCAATCACGTGTCTAAGCGCATGCGCACTACGCATGTTGGCAATACGCATGCTCATAGATGTTTCGCGGTCGTTCAAAGGTTTGAAGTCGGGAGAAACGGTCATAATGAGAGTCAAGATATACGAGCAGTCAAGTTATCCGATCGTCTACTGTACTTGACAGTAAAAAATACAAGTAACAATAATCTGTGTTATCACTATATGAGTAGGTATAATAATTTTCTATCTGATCTCGTGGAAATCCTACAGCACCTCCCGGGCTTATTTTTCTTAACCCTGCACGCCAAGTTTTTTAGTTTGGCTTGATCTTTAATAATTTACGCACGCTAAGTTTTTGGCTTGGCTTATGTGATTTGTCTTTTTTTTTTGTTAATTTCAGATTTCAAATTTTTAGGATTTCTTTTGCATTTTTGGAATTTTTTTGAATTCGAATTTTTGGGATTTAATACTTGGCGTCCTTTTTTTTACTTCTCTACATACATATACATCCACGTTTATTCCTGTACACCCCGTGATAATATATTTAGATATGGACATTGTAGCGATGACCGCACGGAGAGCAAAATTCAGGTAAGGATCAAAACCGCTCGACTCGTGAGGAGTTTTACTCCTCGAGGAGTTATACGCCATCGAGCCCATGCGTATTCAATCCTCGATGATCAACACGTTCAATGAGTTCCGACGGGAGATCCCATTGACTCAGTATACCTATATATCTCTCTGTATATGTATATTAGACTGATTCACAAAATGCAGGGATTGCGAGCGAATCGCGAGCGAGCCGAAGAACAGGTAAAATCTCCGATCCTTGCGAGTTTTACTCGTTCAGTGAGCATGCTCGTACCGAGCAGGTAGCTATATAACTCGTTGGCGAGTTAATACCCCCGCGATATAACTCTTCGAAAGAACGGCACACGAAACTCGGGAGACGATCCCCTCCTCGAACGAGCGCCGAGTCGGAAGGATCGGGCAGTTTGAATCGTTCAACGATTGAATCCCGGCGCTCTCGACAGGTAAAAGTTCTTCAAGGATCGGATCCCCACGATCTCGACGGAGTATAACTCCTCGAGGAGCAAAACCGCTCGCCAAGCGAAAGGGTTTCGATCTTTACCTGAGTTTGGCTCTCCGCACGGTCATCGCTACTATGCATATACCTATATAGATGAAAACGGAGCGCACAGGCATAAACGGGCGTACATATATATATACGTTACTGAAAAAAATTAAGAGATCAACAAATTTTCCAATTTTTAGTGGTTTTTAACAATGCCGTATCTAAGTGAAAAATTGTCCTATCGAGGTATTGAAAAAGTATTTTGAAGCTTCAAGTTTCTAGTTTTAAGATCTTTCAGCCAAAAAAATTTCGAAGCTATAGGTTTTACGCAATCTTGAGAAATCTGAAATAGTAAGACAAACCAATCTTTTTTTTGTGTGCAATTACTTGGAAAAATTTTTTCCAGCTAAACTATTACATGAACCGAATAGCTTGTTTATTTAACTTCAATTTGCTTTTTGTTGAGTCCTCGCTGTGACCATTTTTCGCTGAGATATTGGACTTTTAATGAAAGAAGATCCTTTTGTATTCAACCATTGATATCTCAGCAACCAATGATCGCACATCAATCAGAAGGAGCGTCTCACAAACTTAAATTAATGCTCTAAAAAATTGTCAATAGTTTTTTGAAAAAAAAACAATTTTCCCATTCTTGCCATGAATTTGAAAGAACAGGAGAAAAAAGGCTATTTATTATTTTTTTTTTGGAAATTAAAGGCAAAATTAAAAATTTGATAAAACGACTAATGTTAAGCGTAACTTTTACAGCTCAACATACCCACAAAGACACTGTAAAGTTTCAATTTGATCTATCGAATGTTTTTTTTTGTTTCAAGTTTCAAGCAATCGAATTTTTGAAAAAAATCGAAGAATCATGTTTATTGCCCCTAAACACTTCGTTATCACCATTAAAATGACAAAATGTTTTTTTGAGCTTTTTTCACATTTTTATCGCAAACAACGTTTAAATTTATAAAAGAAAATAAAATTTAAAAATTTTTGGAAAATTTGTTTGAAAATGTTTAGAAATTTTTGAAGAAACTCACTCCTTTGAAAATTGTTCAAAGGTAAAATTAAATTTAGAATAAATTTTCCTTTTATTTTTAGTTTCCGGAAAAATGTTAAAGCTTATTACTAAATATCGTGAAATCTTTCTTTAAAAAACGTTCAAATTGCATTATCATAAATAACTTAATTTTTAAAGAAATGGCCAACAGTAGTTAACACATATTCACAGTCTAATATACATATATATTAGACCGTGAATAACTTTTGAAGGAGAGTGCTTATCGAAAAATCATGAGAAACGTTTTCTGTAGAGCATTCAATTCCCTACAAGAACATGCATCGCTCGTTTTGGTGTATTGACTTGAAGCCGAGGTGAAAAATTTCAAAGGTTGACTTTTTTTTCCTGTGTCATTTGAATATAAAAAATAAATTTGCGACGAGAGACCTCTAAATATTAATATTCAGAGCTCTGCTTTAAACAGGAATCTTTTTTTACTTCCCTGAAGGTAATTAATTGGAGATTGCGAATTAAAAAAATAGTCTCGTTTTTTGAAAGCATAATAACGATGACCATACGGAGAGCAAAATTCTGATAAGGATCGAAACGTCTCGCCTCGTGAGAGGTTTTGATCCTCAGACTAAGTATACCTATATATATCTCTGTCTCGCTCCCTCGCTCTATATCTCTCTCTCTATATCTATATACATATATATCCACGCTTATTCCTGTACACCCCGTGATAATATATACATAGGTATAGACATTGTAGCGATGACCGTACGGAGAGCAAAATTCAGGTAAGGATCGAAACCGCTCGACTCTCGACGAGTTTTACTCCTCGAGGAGTTATACTCCATCGAGCTCGTGCGCATTCGATCCTCGATGATCAACACGTTCAATGAGTTCCGACGGGGGATTCCATTGACTCAGTATATCTATATATATCTCTCTGTATACGTATATATTAGACTGATTCACGAAATTAGATTTTTTTTTAAAATCTCCGATTAAATACTTTCGGGGAAGTGAAGAAGATGCCTGTTGAAAGCAGAGCTCCGAATGTTGATATATTTAGAAGTCTCTCGTCGTTAATTTAAATTTTAGATTTAAATGACACAGGAAAAAAAATCAAACTTTGAAATTTTTTACCTCGACTTTGTGTGAACTACTGTTGGTAATTTCTTTAAAAATTAGGTTATTTACGATAATGGAATTCAAACTCTTTTTTCAGGAAAGATTTCACAATGTTTAGTAATAAATTTTAACATTTTTCCGGAAACTAAAAAAAAGGGAAATGTCCTCTAAATTTAATTTTAACTTTGCATAACTTTCGAAGGAGTGAGTTTTTCAAAAAAATCTTGGGAGACCTTTTTTGTAAAGCGTTCCATTCCCTATAAGAATATGTATCGCAGATTTTGGTACAGGGAATTGAAGTCGAGGTATGACATTTCAAAGTATAAACATTTTTTTTCCTGTATTATTTAAATGGAAATTCGTGATGAGAGATCTCAAAATATTAATATTGAGATCGCTGCTTACATATATATATACGCCCGTTTATTCCTGTACGCCCCGTGTTAATGTATGTAGGTATAGGTATAGTAATGATGACCATACGGAGAGCAAAATTCGGGTAAGGATCGAAACGTCTCGCCTCGTGAGAGGTTTCGATCCTCAGGCTTAGTATACCTATATATATCTCTGTCTCGCTCCCTCGCTCTATATCTCTCTCTCTATATCTATATACATATATATCCACGCTTATTCCTGTACACCCCGTGATAATATATATAGGTATAGACATTGTAGCGATGACCGTGCGAAGAGCAAAATTCAGGTAAGGATCGAAACCGCTCGACTCTCGACGAGTTTTGCTCCTCGAGGAGTTATACTCCATCGAGCCCATGTGCATTCGATCCTCGGCGATCAACACGTTCAATGAGTTCCGACGGGAGATCCCATTGACTCAGTATACCTATATATATCTCTCTGTATACGTTTATATTAGACTGATCCACGAAATTAGATTTTTTTTTTTTGAAATCTTTGATTAAATACTTTCGGGGAAGTGAAAAAGATGCCTGTTGAAAGCAGAGCTCTGAATATTGATATATTTAGAAGTCCCTCGTAGCGAATTTATATTTTAGATTTAAATGACACAGGAAAAAAAATTCAAACTTTGAAATTTTTTACCTCGACTTCGTGTGAACTACTGTTGGTCGTTTCTTTAAAAATTAGGTTATTTACGATAATGCAATTCAAACTTTTTTTTCAAGAAAGATTTCACAATATTTAGTAATAAGTTTCAACATTTTTCCGGAAACTAAAAAAAGGGAAATTTACGCAAAATTTAATTTTAACTTTGCATAACTTTCGAAGGAGTGAGTTTTCAAAAAATCTTGGGGGACCTTTTTTGTAAAGCGTTCCATTCCCTGTAAGGATATGTATCACAGATTTTGGTACAGGGACTTGAAGTCAAGGTATGTCATTTCGAAGTTTAAACATTTTTTTTCTGCTCCATTTGTTCCAAAATGGAGATTTCAAAACTCTATGAGTCAACTTTTTTTTTAATTTTTTGAATTTGACTCATAGAGTATTGAAATCTCCGTTATGGAACAAAGCCCAAAAATTTTGTTATATTTTTTTAGATTTTTCCGCATTTTTTCAGATTTCACAAAGTTGTCGCTTTTGCTTAAAAAAAATAAATAAATACATCCAAAAAACGCGTGGCTGAAAAATTCTGAAAAAATTTGGGAAATTTTTTTGAATGTCCTTATTTATGTAAAAAGTTTAGAGGAAAATCGAAATCATCAAGGTAAGATTTTGATCGAAATACCGTGGAATGCCACATTTATATTCATAGATATATGTTATTATTTGTTGATCCGGTTTACGAAAGCCCGGCTTGCGTTAGTGCTTACCTATCGACTGTATGTATCATAATTTTTCGTTACATTCATCACTGGTGATAATTGTCAAGCAAAAATGCGAATAAAAGAATAACAGGAAATGATAATTTAGAAAAACAACGAAATTAACGGAAATAAATTACGGCAATTCGCAAACATTAATCATGTTAACAAAAATTTGTATTTCAATACTCCTGTTTCCCAAGAACTTAAAGATGAAAAAATAATTGTCGGCTTAAAATAAAAAAAAAAGATTGTCGCAACGTAATTAACTATCAACGGTTGCATGCACAAAAGAAAATGAAGCGTTCAAAAACAATCGTCATTTCAATAGTAGAATATTTAACAAAAATACGTTTCCATTGAAAAGATTACATTAATCATACTATGTAATCTATGAGATTTTTGCAGTAACAATTTTTTTAAAGTTCAATGTTTTATTATTTCATGTAAAAATGCCATTTCAATATTTCATCCAATAGTCAAGATCGTACATATATAATGTAACGCAAAACAAAGAGGGAAACATCCTGTGCCCAACGAGATCGGGCCAGGTAAAGATCGAAACCCTTTTGCGTCGCTCGAGGTTTTGATCCTCGGCGAGTTTTACTGGAAGAGTTCTCGGACGTTTCGATCCTCATAGGATCGATCCGACGGACTCGAGACACCCAATAACTCGCGATAGGATGGAAACCTCGTCCGAGAACTATTTACTCGCTCGCGATACGATCCCCAAAAATAAATGTCTCCTCGACTCGCGAGGAGAGGGAAACTACCTGAGTCTCTTTGCGCTCCCTCTCCGATTCGATCGTCCCGGTATACCATAAAGTTCCTCTCGCGATACGAGCTACCCTTCGTATACCTGCAATGTGCTCGCTCAAGGATTAAATCCCCGATCGAGCAAAACGTTTCGCTCGCAACCCCTGACAAAATGAGATTTTTTTTTTCGAAATCCCCGATCTAATACGTTCGGGGAAGTGACAAAGATGCCTGTTAAAAGCAGAGCTCTGAATGTTAATATATTTAGAAGTTTCCCGTCGCGAATTTAAATTTTAGATTTAAATGACACAGGAAAAAAAATCGAACTTGAAAATTTTTTACCTCGACTTTGTGTGGACTACTGTTGGTCATTTCTTTAAAAATTAGGTTATTTATGATAATGCAATTCAAACTTTTTTTTCAAGAGAGAGTTCACGATATTTAGTAATAAGTTTAAACATTTTTCCGGAAACTAAAAAAAGGGGAATTTAACCTAAATTTAATTCTACCTTTGCATAACCTTTGAAGGAGTGAGTTTTTTAAGAAATCTGAAGAGACCTTTTTTGTAAAGCGTTCCATTGCCTATAAGAATATGTATCGCAGATTTTGGTACAGTGACTTGAAGTCGAGGTATGGACATTTCGAAGTTTAAACATTTTTTTTCCTGTATTATTTAAATGGAAATTCGTGATGAGAGATCTCAAAATATTAATATTAATATCTTTGCTTATATATGTATATGTGGTATTCCACGGTATTTCGATCAAAATCTTACCTTGATGATTTTTATTTTCCTCTAAATTTTTTATATAAATAAGGACATTAAAAAAAAATTTCCCAAATTTTTTCAGAATTTTTCAGTCACGCGTTTTTTGGATTTATTTTATTTTTTGAAAAAAAACGGAACAACTTTATAAAATCTGAAAAAATTCAGAAAACTTTAATAAAATATAACAAATTTTTTGGGCCTTGTTCCATAACGGAGATTTCAATACTCTATGAGTCAAATTAAAAAAATTAAAAAAAAAATTTGACTCATAGAATTTTAAAACCTCCATTTTGGAACAAAGCCCAAAAATTTTGTTATATTTTATTAGATTATTCTGAATTTTTTCAGATTTTACAAAGAGGTCGCTTTAAAAAAAAATCCAAAGAACGCGTGACCAAAAAATTCTGAAAAAATTCAGGAATTTTTTTTTTTAATGTGTTCTTTTTTATAGAAAATTAAGAGAAAAATCGAAATCATCGAAAGAAGATTCTGTCGTGTCATTCCACGACATTCCGATCAAAATCTTGCCTAGATGATTTCGATTTTCCTCGAAATTTTTCATTTAAAAAAACACGTTGAAATCGTTTTTTCCAAATTATTTCAAAATTTTCTGGTCACGCGTTCTTTGGTTTTTTTTGTTCATTTCACTTTTTCATTTAGTTTTCGGAAAAATGTTGAAAATTATTATTAAATGTCGTGAAATCTTCCTTGAATAAAAAGTTTGAATTGCATCAACATAAATTATCTAATTCTTAAATACCAGCAGTAGTACACGTATATAGTCACAGTCTAATGTACATATATATACCCAAATAACTTTTCAAGAAATGAGTTTATCGAAAAATCATAAGAAACAATTTTTGTAGAGCGTTCAATTCTGTACAAGAATATGTATCGCTCATTTTGGTACACCGACTTGAAGCCGAGGAAAAAATTTTCAATGTCCAAAAAAACATTTTCCTGTATTATCCAAATGGAATAATTATGAAACAACGCGCAAAATAGGTTTTCCATTTCTTTTGCAATTTTTTTATTTATCTATTTTATTTATATCATTTATTACAAATTTTTTATCTACTTTCGCAACATTTTCACGATCCATTTTTTAAAGCCAGCGGGAATTTCAAATATTAATTCTTCATTGATGGAATCTTTACGCCTTTTTTTATTCTTCGTTTCAACGTCCGCACAAAATTCCTTATCGTTACTTCTAACAAGGAGCACATTATTAACATTTCTTTCGCTAATTCTACCTCTTAACGTTGAGCAGATGTACCTCAAGCCAGAGAACAGCCGTTTGACGCTCACTTGGGTTGCTGGTGCCCCAACGATGATCTGGGACAGTTGGTAGAGTTCCGGCATCAGGAACTTATTTTTTGCCAATATTTTAACAAATCTTCCTGTTTATCCCGATGCTGTACTTTAAAAAAATTCTCAAGGAGAGGCTTAAGTTAAAATTAAATTTAGAGTCAATTTCCCTTTTTTTAATTTCCGGAAAAATGTTGAAACTTATTACTAAATATCGTGAAATCTTTCTTGAAAAAAAATTTGAATTGCATTATCGTAAATAACCTAATTTTTAAAGAAATGTCCAATAGTAGTTCACACAAAGTCGAGGTAAAAAATTTCAAAGTTTGAATTTTTTTGTCCCGTGTCATTTAAATCTAAAATATAAATTCGCCACGAGAGACTTCTAAATATATCGACATTCGGAGCCTGCTTTCAACAGGCATCTTTTTCGCTTCCCCGAAAGTATTAATTCGGGGATTTCAAAAAAAAAACAATCTAATTTTGTGAATCAGCCTAATATACGTATACAGAGAGATATATATAGGTATACTGAGTCAATGGGATCGGAACTCATTGAACGTGTTGATCATCGAGGATCGAATGCGCATGGGCTCGATGGAGTATAACTCCTCGAGGAGTAAAACTCCTCGAGAGTCGAGCGGTTTCGACCCTTACCCGAATTTTGCTCTCTGTACGGTCATCGCTACAATGTCTATACCTATATATATTATCACAGGCTGTACAGGAATAAGCGTGGATATATATGTATATAGATATAGAGAGAGATATATATAGAGCAAGAGAGCGAGACAGAGATATATATAGGTATACTGAATCTGAGGATTGAAACCTCTCACGAGGCGGGACATTTCGATCTTTTCTCTGAATTTTTCTCTCCGTATGGTCATTGTTACTACGCTTTTAAAAAAATTTAGAGGTCTCTCGTCGCAAATTTATTTTTTACATTTAAATGACACAGGAAAAAAAATGTCAAACTTTGACATTTTTTACCTCGGCTTCAAGTCAATATACCAAAACGAGCGATGCATGTTCTTGTAGGGAATTGAACGCTCTACAGAAAACGTTTCTCATGATTTTTCGATCAACTCTCTCCTTCAAAAGTCATTCACGGTCTAATGTATATGTATATTAGACTGTGAATATGTGTTAACTAATGTTGATCATTTCTTTAAAAATTAGGTTATTTATGATAATGCAATTACAATTTTTTTTGAAGAAAGATTTCACGATATTTAGTAATAAGCTCAAACATTTTTCCGAAAACTAAAAAAAAGGGAATTTACTCTAAATTTAATTTTAACTTTGAACAATTTTTGAAGGAGTGAGTTTCTTCAAAAAATTTTAAAAATTTTCAAACAAATTTTCGAATTTTTTTTAAATTTTATTTTCTTTAATCAATTTAAACGTCGTTTAGGATAAAAATGTGAAAAAAGCTTAAAACATTATTTTTTTATTTTTATGATGATAATGAAGTCATGAAGTGTTTAACGGCAATAAATATGATTCTTTAATTTTTTTCAAAAATTCGATTGCTTGAAACTTGAAACAAAAGAACCGTTCGATAGATCAAATTGAAACTTTACAGGGTCTTTGTGGGTATGTTGAGCTGTAAAAGTCACGCTCAATAGTCGTTTTATCAATATTTTTAATTTTGCCGTTGATTTTCTAAAAAAAAAAAACAATAAATAGCCCTTTTTCTCCCGTTTTTTCAAATTCATGGCGAGGATGGAAAAATTGGTTTTTTTTTTCAAAAAACTATCGGCAATTTTTGTAGAGCATTAATTTAAGTGTGTGAGACGCTCCTTCCGATTGCTGTGCGATCATTGGTTGCTGAGATATTAATGGTCAAGCACAAAAGGATCTTTTTTCATTAAAAGTTTGATATCTCAGCGAAAAATGGTCACAGCGAGGACTCAACATAAAGCAAATTGAAGTTAAATAAACAAGCTCCGGTTCATGTAATGGTTTAGCTGAAAAAAAATTTTCCAAGTAACTGCACCAAAAAAAAGTGATTGTTTTGTCTCACTATTTCTTAGGATTGCGTAAAACCTATACCTTCGATATTTTTTTGGCTGAAAGATCTTAAAACTAGAAACTTGAAGCTTCAAAATGCTTTTTTGAGACCTTGATTGGAAAATTTTTCCCTGAGATACAGCATTGTTAAAAACCGCTAAAAAATTGGAAAATTTTTTGATCCCTTAATTTTTTTCAGTAACGTATATATGTACGCCCGTTTATTCCTGTGCGCTCCGTTTTCATCTATATAGGTATATGCATAGTAGCGATGACCGTGCGGAGAGCCAAACTAAGGTAAAGATCGAAACCCTTTCGCTTTGCGAGCGGTTTTGCTCCTCGAGAAGTTATACTCCGTCGAGATCGTGGGGATCCGATCCTCGAAGAGTTTTTACCTGTTCGAGAGCGCTGGGATTCAATCGTTGAACGATTCAAACTGCCCGATCCTTCCGACTCGGCGCTCGTTCGCGGAGGGGATCGTCTCCCGCGTTTCATTTGCCGTTCTTTCGAAGAGTTATATTGCGGGGGTATTAACTCGCCAACGAGTTATATAGCTACCCGCTCGGTACGAGTATGCTCACTGAACGAGTAAAACTCGCAAGGATCGGAGATTTTACCTTTTCTTCGGTTCGCTCGCGATTCGCTCGCAATCCCTGCTTTTATTACATACCAGATATAAAATCAAGAGACGGGGTAGCATCTCAAGACAAGTACATTTACGGCGAAGTTCACGGACCTCGAGACGCGCCAAGTCTTTTATACGCCAAGCAACGTGAATTAGCCACATATTTGAATTTTTGTTAATCATATGCATATCTTATGAATTCTCGAGTATTGGAGACGTTAATTATGCACATTAAACGATTTTTTTTTCTCTTTCGAATGGGACCAATACCAAGTCTGAAGCTATTGGCATAACGATGATATCGGCTTCTATTTTTTAGTTTGAGGCCACATCTGCTTTGAGGGATTCTCCTTTGACGATTTTTTTTCGCACCATTTCGTCTGCTACGCACGTCACGAGCGTACGTAGCAGAATGACATAGCTGCGTTCGCTTAGACGCTTACAGCGCAGTGCGCACTTCAGTCAGTTTGGCGAATTAATACGAAAAATGTCATTAATATTTTCCAACTAATCGATCATTCGTTTCAAATAATACCTAATGATTTGGATGAAAGTGATAAAGATTTATTAGATACAAATGAAGAAAGTGATGATGAATTGGATTTTAATATTCTGTGAAAAGAGAACGTTTTATGCCAAGTGTCCAAAATTATGTTGAAGAAGTTATACCTAATTATACTCGCCACTGACAACGAATTCTAATAGATGAAAGATCAAGATTTTGTATCCAGAATCAATTCGTGATGTTGATATAGTTGAAGAAAAAAATTAGTCAACCTCAATATTAATACTATTTTGTTCACTGCACAATGAAGAATTTTGTTCGTTGTGCAATGGGCAATACCATTTTGTTTCCTACGCAGTGGACAAAATTCTATCCATAATGAGGCTTATGATTTTTTTTGTTATCGTTGATAGATTTTTTATTCAGAATCTAATGTGCGGTGTGAGTTAAAGAAAAAAAGTTATGAATCTCAGTATGAATAGCATTATGTCGACAGCGGCGAATGAAAAAAATTCTATTCAGTTTAAAGTTTATGATTGTTTCTCTTATCGATGGATGTTTTAGTGTATAGGATATTATTTGTGCAGTCCATCGGACAAGCAAACTTATAAATTTATAATTAGAATAAGAACATGATATCCATATTAAAGTTTATGATTCTTTTTTATATCGATGAATGATTTGATGTCGAAAATGTAATTTGTGCATTCCATCGGACCAGCAAAGTTATAAATTTATAATTAGAATGAGAACATTCTATCCATATCGAAGTTTATGATTCTTTTTCTTGTCGATGGATGATTTGGTGTCTAAAATATAATTTGTGCAGTCCATTGGACAAGCAAAATTATAAATTTTATAAAAATAATATTATTATATTATTCATAATTTTGCTTGTTCAATGGACTGCACAAATTATATTTTAGACATCAAATCATCCATTGATGAGAAAAAGAATCATAAACTCTAATATGGATAGAATTTTCTTCATTGTGCAATGGGCATAATGCTATTAATATTGAGGTTATAACGTTTTTTTTTCATCAACTCACACCACAAATTAGATTCGGAATAAAAAATCTACCAACAATGAATATAAAAATGATAAGGCTCATTATGGATAGAATTTCATCCATTGTGGAGCGATCGAAATTCTTGATTGTGCAATGAACAAAATAGTATTAATATGTATTGAAGTTGGCAACTTTGTTTTTTCAGCCACTAACATCACGAATTAGTAGATATAAATAGACAAGAAATTCACAACACGCATTGCCAAGCACATATAGTTTGCTAATATAACGTTAACTTTGCACGCATGATTTTCAAGGGCGGAACCGGAATAAAGAGATTCGAAAACATGTTAACGGTAAAAATTGAAAAATCAGTTAAATCAAGTGAAAATTGTCAACAAAGAGAAACTATCAATAAAAAAAAAAAAAAAAAAGTACTTGGCAAGTTTTTTTACTGAGCATATACTGACATTCTGGTGTTGACCTGTCACTAAAAACCGTTTTGACTTATCGTCCGTTAAAAATGAACTCGCCAAGTACTTTTAATTGTTTTCATTTTTTTAAATTGATAATTTCTCTTTGTTGACAATTTTCAATTTTTACCGTTAACATGTTTTCGAATTTTTTTATTCCGGTTCCGCCCTTGAAAATCATGAGTGCAAAGTTAACGTTATATTAGGAAACTACATGTGCTTGGCAATGCGTGTTGTGAATTTCATGTCTATTTATTTCACAACTTTTTGTAAGAGGCCTAAACTAGAGATACTCTCGTAAATGTGATTGTCTCAAATTTTTGCACACAATTTTTGGTGTTTTTGGGGGTTTTATACATTCGAAATGTATGAAAAATATATTCCAAATATAAAATTGAATATGCATAAAATACATTTAAAATACAAATTATAATACTAGAAAGCATAATATTCCATAAATTTATTAGTAGTTACGATAAAAAACAGTTTTTATTCGTGGTTGCTAATTTCTAAAGATCAAGTAAAATTGAAAACCAAAATTTGGAGAAAAAAAATGTGTCGCCACTGGGGTTTTGAACCCGCGACCCTCAATTCTACGCTTGTCTTTGACTGAACGCTAACCACTACGCCATCGACCACTTATAATATTTTGATGTGTATATCGAATTTAAGAAACATAGGCCAGAAAAACTTATACGTACACGGAAAAACCAAGTCAGTACGGACCTTGAAAACAAGTTTTGAGGGTTTACATAACTTCTGAGGGATCAAAAACCCCGGAATTAAGTTATGGGGAGTCACAACTTATGAAGGGTCAGAAACCCTGAAATTAAGTTATGGGGAGTCACATAACTTATGAAGGGTCAGACACCCTGGAATTCAAGTTGTGAGGAGTCACATATAAGTTATGACGGATCACAGTTTTTTTCGAACAAGTTTTGAGGGTTTACATAACTTATGAGGGGTTAGGGGCTCTGAAATTAAGTTATGAGGCGGGGCGGTGGGGCTGAGCTTATATAAGAAATATATTTTCCGTATATCCGGTAATTTATTTTTGCAGATAATTGTAAATATATTCTAGAATATGAGAAACATGTACTCTGATTATATAAACCATATATTCTACGTATATTCAGCTATATATTACCGCATATACTTTTAAATATATTCTAGAATATATAAAACATGCATTCCGCTTATATAAAAAATACATTTCGCGTATACGCAGCAATATATGGCAGCATATACATTTGAGTATATTCTTGAATATGTAAAACATGCATTCTGCTTATATATATTGGCATATAATGTTAAATATACTCTAGAATATATAAAACATGCATTCCGCTTGTATAAAAAAGTATTCGCTCCGTGCACACCTACACACACTCCCAAAGTGAGAATGCGTAGTCGTGTACATACATACATTTTTCCATGCATAAAATGCCTTTCCTCAATATTGGCGTCGCTACCAGTATGCATATGGGTCATTCCATGTCAAATCGACCACTTTTGAACCCCGACCCCTTTCGATTTGGTTGCAAATTTTTGTTCCTTTTCTACTCAATTAAAGACATTTTTCAGGAAATTTTCAAATTTTTTTACCCAACCCTAAAAAAGTTATGAATTATTCAAAAAAAAGGCTTTTATTTTTTCAAATAGATATAACTTCTTAAAAAAATGACGAATCGGGATGTTTTTTTTTCAAAATTTTTGTCTTTAGATGTACTTTCCGAAAAAAAATACAAACAAATTTAAGATAGTAAAATCTATGAAATTTTTAACTTTTTCGAGAAAAATCATCGTTTTCTTGGAGATGCCATTTTTGATTTTGTTTTCGGATGTTTTTTTTATTTTTGAATGTAGTTTTTAAAAAAATACAAAAAAAGTATTTACAGGTGTCTTTTATTTTTTCTTTCACTTGAAAAATAAAAATTCGAGGATTACCACTTTCGATTTTATTTTCTTCTCAATTTTTCCAACTCTGAGGTCCTTTATAAATCCTCAAACAAATTCCAGAGTGTTGTTTCGTGAAATAAGCCCAGCTGGAAATTTTTTTTTTCTCATCGATGAAAAAAAATAGAAGGAAAATTCGACCCACTCCAATTAGGGCGGCATTATTTCTGGAATTGATCGAAGTATTTTTTGAGTAAAAAAAATCAAAAGTGGCATCTCTGAGAAAACGATGATTTTTCTCAAAAAGTGAAAAATGTCATAGATTTTAATACCTTAAAATTTGTATGTATTTTTTTTTAGAACGAATATATAATATATATTTCCAGATATATTTTCAATATACAGTCGAATTCCAGTATAACGAACGGAATGGGGGTTTATTGCCCATGGCTATAAACCCCCATTTGCTATACTGTGCCATACATAACGGCGCCAGTATAACGAACAAATCTCACCGGCCGCAAGATTTGTTCGTTATGCTGGTGACCGTTATACTGGGACTCTGCAGTACTTTATTTCCATGGGGGCAGTACTTAAACTCTGCACAACATACCATATTAAATATCAAATACTCATTAACGTGCAATGATAACCAAACGCAATGCGCGAAATAATATAAACCCCGGGACGACAATAAGGACTTCTCCACCGGCGATTCGCAAGTACTGGCAGGGCCAAATTTCATATAACATAAATGATGATGATGATTTCATATAACAAAGATAACCGACAGTCGCGACTAAATAAAATCTCAGCGCAAGAAACGAAATTTAATAATCTCAACGTCACCCAAAATCCGAGATCTCGCCGTCTCAGGGTAACAAAAAAAAAGAGATTTATTGAAGTCTACGTACTCCGGCCCGGGTTACATAGAGTTTAATAGAATCTTTTCGTAGTATCCAATAATTCTTTAAGCCCTAAATAAACTTATAAGAATTATAATGAACACTTATATGAATCACATGGCAAACTACTATAAAAAAATTAGCCACACGACTAAAAAAATACAGAATTGCCACTTTTACGGCAAATGAGAAATAGCTTACCGAAATCTCTGCCACAGAACACAAGACGTCTGTTTACCGCTGAACTTAACGAGACTAGAAGGAAATTTCACACTGAAAGAAAATGTAACCAAAAGAAGAAAAAGACTAAACACGATAAAGGGAAAGTGCGTGTCGCTCGTACGTCTTCGTGGATGAGAGGTACCGTTGCTTGATCCACGGTCTTCGTGATTTCTCGGTCATTCCCGCGGAGGACCGTCCACAATCCCTTTCCGTGAGACACCGATTCTCAACCGATCCATGACCACTGATGTCATCCATAGATGACAACAGGGTTTACTAGACCCTTTACGTCCTCATAATCACCCTTTCACAAATATACAGGATGATTACAGCTGATTTATCTCGAAAAATACTGCTCTGATTAAAAATTGAGTAGAATGAAACTTTTAGGGTTCAAAGGGTTCAAAATGTGTTTTAACGTCCCAATTTGAACCCTTCAAAGGAGGACGTTGAAACAAACAGCTCGTCACTTCCGCAGTATTTTTCGACTTCAAACAACTCGTCATCATCCTGGATAACGCCAAAATAGTCAAAAATGTGGATCTAATTACGGACTGTATCAACAAAATGTTACAACGAAAGTTGTTAATTTTGGCCTGACACATTTTTCGGACAAAAATTCATGTTTCCATTGAAAAAAATATGGCGGCTATCTTAACCCCGCATTATGAATTTTTAACAAGGAAAAATTTCTTTCTTTTTTTAACGTCTCTCCTTGAACCTTAAAAGTTTGTAACGTGATTTTTCGAATTCACGGCAAGAAAGCCAGAAACGCTTTCGTTAAAACGTATCGTTCTCGTTTTGTTGCCCCGATTCAGCACGTGACGAACATTTGTGGTTCTGGTTTCGTTAGGAAAGTTCGGAAAAGGTGGCGCGCTAGAATCCGTCGTGAAAAATATGTCTCCAGGTAGTGAGTTGCCTGATGGAGGAGAGCGCCCGACGAGAAGTCTCGGTGGAATTGACAGAGGTCCGGCTGCGATGCCGGCGCCTCAATGTAGAAGGAACCACGAGCTAGAGAGCAAGCGGAGAGTTTGTTACGGGCAGAGCTGGGCAAAGTTAATCCAAAAGTTAACTTCGTTAATCGTGAATCCGTTACTCAAAAAGTTAACTTCGATAATCGTTAAAACGTTAACTTCTTGTAAATTTAACGGAAGTTACAGTTACCCGTTAAAAGTTAATCACTCTGAAATTTATTAGAACGAGTTGAGCTAGGATACAATATAACGCACAGGTAAATAAAACAATTCGGTAGATTGAGTATTTGATGTTTTACTTTTTGAGAAAGAAAATGCAACATCATATTTCATATATAGGTAATATTAAATTAACAAAGTAATCAATTGTTCCTACAATTTTACGCATTCTGCATGAGATGCACGTTTCCCTTCATAAACATTAACATGTTCAAATTATCATCCGAGAGTGATAATCGTCTGACCCGTAAGATATCTTTTCCCGTAGAAGAAAGACGTTCTACAGCAGCACTAGACGGAATAGCAGTGTTATATCGATTAAATAGATTTATTAACAATTAAATAGCAATTAAATTAATTAAATTAATTAATTAAATTAATTAATTAAATTAATTAATTAAATTAAATTAAATAAATAACAATTAAATAGATTTATTAACACGTCCTAAATTCTGAGCGTTGTTTCTCAGAGATGTGTCACCTTTAGATCTTTCTTCAAACTGCGTAACAGAGCTGAAACAATCATCTCCTTCTTCATTATTGCTGCTTCCGCTGATGCTGACAGTTTCGTTTGCGTCCCTTTCTCTATTCAGAGCCTCTTCAACTTTTGCTTCCATCAGCTTCTTAACTTTTGACACTTTGCCGCTATCATATTTCTGGAGCCACAGCAGTCGAAACTTTGGGTGAAAGGCTGCAGCCAGTTGGCATTCTTCGTCTTCCATTAATCGTCCGAATTTTCTTAAAATCCCGGATAATAAGGCATTGACTAACGGGGTATAACAATGCACCAGCGATTTAATATCGTGCAGATTGAACAATATTGTGGCAATCGTTGGCGACAGGGTCACAAGATATGCTTGAGCTTCGCCTTGGATTTCTAGCCACACAGTTATGTACGCCATACAGCCTTGCATTCCACTCCACTCACACTCTACTCTCTACTTTGCACCGTGTCCGGCTGCCGTCGTACGAGCGTGGTGTGGTTGGTGCGGCGCGCAATTCAAACAAATAAAATCACGGAAATAAGTGAAATAACCAATGTAACGGACTACAGTTAACGGAAGTTCAATTTAACCGGAGTTAAGAAGTCCGTTAATGATTTTGAAATTCTACTTAAAAATTAATCGTTAACCAAAAAGTGAACTTCGTTAATTAACGATTAACGGATTAACTTTTATCTGCCCACCTATGGTTACGGGCAATGGCTGGGAAGCATTATGCCGCGTTAAGTATAGTAGAGCCTTGCTTTCGCTCGGATTCCAGGAGAAGCGGCCACCGAGATTCTCAACAGGCTATCGAGGCTATCAATGAGACTCGGAAACGTAAGAAATTAAAATAAGACGTCAACAGCTATCGGTCGGAGAATTCGAGTAATTATTCGAGTTTTCGACCAGAGATTAGTAGACTTGGTTTCTAATCGTCGTCGAGATAAGACTTCGAGCTCTCGCTCTCGCTCTCGCAAACCGACACAATTATTGGTTTGTGTCGACGCTCGGCCTCGCTCTCTCTCGTTCGCGCTCAACGTAACAGGTTTCTCATTCGCGCTTGTGTGATACGTGCGCCTCACGGCTGTGCGGGTCCGTCGTTTTGCCAAGAGCTTTCGCAATGTAATTACGAATAAAATTCGTATTGCTCCCGATGAATATACTTTCGAAATATTGAAGTGCAGGGTGCAATGCATCCAGGGCCGGATTAGGCTCTGTGGCGCCCCTAGGCAAGCTCTGTGACGCCCCTAGGCGGCCCAGAAAGCTAAAAATATCGAAACGTTTAATGAATAATAGAACACGGATGAAAATAATTTATTTGTCAAATTTCTAACCACCCAAGCAAACTCTGCTATAAGTTGGTCAAACTGGATATTTAACGTCATTTCTAATTCAATGCACAAGGTGGCAAGAGCATTCAGACGCTTTGGTGACTAGGTCGATCCTAGTGCGGTTTCATCATTGGGCCGTCCGATGGCGCTGAGCTTTTACCGAGCTATTTTACCGAGGTATCCTTCCCCTATGCCCCACTCTATTATCCGCTCTGTCAACTGTCGTAATGTCGCGCCTTGCCGTGAGATATCACGATCATTTCTATCAGTGGTGGGAAACCCCTCACGCCGTAAAAAAAAGTGGCAAGCGTCAGTCCCGACCATGTTAAATAGGTAAGAGTTCATTGTACATTCATCATAAGATGGAAGAAAAAGAATTTGGCAATAATAATTTTCACTTTTAGTCAAATTAAAAAAGAAAAAGTCCAGGTGTTCCGGAGAAAAGAAGACATCGAAAAAAAAACAGAGATCGTTGCGCCCCCCAAATTGTCCCGCCCTAGGCGATTGCCTAGGTTCGCGTAGGCGGTAATACGCCACTGAATGCATCAGTGCTGGTTTCCCGCGTTTCGCCTGAAAGAGATCTTGCAAGTCCCTGAAAGAATAAATATCATTCAGACGAGTCGTTCGTTCCTTACATACCCGTTAACGGTCTCGGATTTGAATAAGTTCCGCGCTACTTGCTGATACTCAACTCCGACCCTCTCTAACATAACCCGCATCCTGAGCGGCCGCGCATTTCCGCAACTGCTCATCCTCGTACCTTCCGTCTGTTTGTCGTGTCCTGTGTTGTCCGTGCAAGAATCGAGGTCTTCCCACTCGATTCTCAGTTCAGTGCCGATTAACCCACCGGTGAAATAAGAAGTCCATTCGTGGAGTCGGGCCCTTCCCACTCGACTCCCAGGTGTGACCGGTTTGTTAATTCCGGGAAAACTAAAATTAACTGGCGCCTGTCGGCATGTGGACGTTACGTGCGGAGGTGACGGCCGAAGGTGGCGGATCCGGTTTCGTCCCGATCTCGTCAAAGAAACATAATCCGTCATATATTATAATCTTACTACTTAAACATTTTAGACCGTCTACAAGTATAGATATGCCTAATATGCTATCCGTATTATCTGTATCTTTTATAAATGAGAAAACAACATTTCCCGGAGGCCCTACATTTGGTAGCGTCTTCAGAAATATGATGGGCACGTACTTCTCAACTCCAAAGTAATCAAAAAACATTTTTCCCAAAAACGGCTGTTTTTAATACACAACTTTAATATAGCAATAAATCATTACAAATATATTAAAAGATTTATTCAGCAACCCTAAACGCACATATCATATTGTGATTCGCATTTTATGTTTTTTTGTTGTTGAATTTTATGAATCTGGAAACAGTACCATTATTTTTATTAGACAATGATGGTCTATTTTTTAGTTCTGTTTATCGATAATACATAATGTAAGACTTTCAAGGCTGTATCATCGATTTCAATTGATTACAAGGGACTTCAAGTTTCAATTAATTTTTTTCTCTTGGGCAAATCAATTCACAATTCCATTAAGGGGGTCGTCTAGTGTGAAGGCGGTTTTTTAAAATTCTTTTTTGGGGAATTTTTTTTTTGACAAACCATTAAAATAAAATCATTTATGAATTGTGTATCATTTTTATTACCATTTGAACAAACTTTGTGAATTTTTTGAAGTGAATGTATTAAATAAAATCAGAGATACACCGCCCAACAGAAACACATAAGGTGCTCCACTGCTGCCATGATTCCGGTCGTTCTGCTTATCTGATTCCAAAAAACCAAATGCCATTTCAATTGTGAGACTTGAGGCTCTACTGTGAACCAAAATAAAGTCAGAATTCAAAAAAAAATTTTTTTTTAATGCTTTAGAAAAAAAATCAACTTTTCGCATTGAATTTTTTTTCAAAAGCGTAAAAAAATCATTTTTTTGGAATTCTGACTTTAGAGCCTCAAGTCTCACAATTGAAATGGCGTTTGGTTTTTTGGAATCAGATAAGCAGAAGGGCCGGAAACATGGCAGCAGCAGAGTACCTTACGTGTTCCTGTTGGACGGTGTATCTCCGATTATATTTAATACATTCACTTCATAAATTTTACAAAGTTTGTTCAAATGTTAATAAAAATGATACACAATTCATAAATTATTTAATTTCAATGGTTTGTCAAAAAAAATCCCCAAAAAACATTTAAAAAACGGCCTTCACACTAGATGACCCCCTTAAGCTTTGGTTAAATTCCGTTTCAATTGAAAATTTACGATAGATATTATTGAATCCAAATAAAATTGCATTGGTTCCTTGTTACGCGTTTTTGTCAAGGAATAGTTTCAATCGAAATGTTTAATCCAATGATGAAGTACAATCTAATCGAAATAATTACAATCCCATGACAATTCCAATAATTATTTTAGGATTCCGAAGCCAGCGAAAAAGGGATGAAGAAGAAGCGGCACAAGTCGCGATCGCCAAGCCCACCAAGCAAATCGGACAGCTCAGAATCTGAATGTCGAAAGTCAAAACGAAAGAAGATGAAAAAAAAACGAGGACGTAGCAATTCGGTGAGTTAAAACAAAACTTGAGTTGGCTCTAAAAATTGATTGAATAACAAAAAAAATGGTTAGAAAGTATTATTTTTTAATTTTTATTTTTGACCTTCCATGCCTGGAGCTATTTCTCTTTATCGACTCTTAATATCTATGTCCACTCTTTTGCGGCTACAGTCTGCCCTACCTGACCCTTATTGTATTCCATTTCGCGATTTGGTAATGCAAGTGAAGTCAAGCGCAACCATTAATGGGTAATTGGGTAACTACCTGCTCAGCTGTGACTGAATGGGCCAACCGATGCTCGGTTAAAGAGTCACCATTCGGGTGATAAGAACTGCGAGAGAAACAACCAAAATCGAACATCGACTGCCCATCTAACACAGTTCGGTGGACTAGTGGTCATATTTAACCGGTTCCTTTGTATGAGTATGAGTATATCGAATGCAAGCACTACAATCTTTGATAGATGACCTTCTGCGCTATTGCTACTATTGTCACCGCGTAAACTAGTGCGCAACTAAGCAGTGCCTTATGAAACGACTGGCCTCGGTCAATGTTGCTTAACTTGGGTCTGAAGCCGCCTGTAGACTGCACATCTACAGTTATCGGTCGATGACTCCCTCCGGTGGTGGCTACGTCTCTTTCGCTTAAGGGGCTCTACCAGTGTAACCCATGAAAAATAAGGCGATTTTGGGAATTTTTTAAGAAGAATGTACTCGATAGAATGTTTTGAAGTTTTTTGGACATAATAAGGTATATTTTCAGCTACATTTTAAGATTTTTTTTTTTACAAAAATATTGAAAAATAACGGAGTTATGTGCTGTCTTCGGAGGTGCCAAAAAAAAAGTTTCCCAACTGCCGACATGATTCCGGCCGAATGAGTGGCTGAAACAAAAAAATTCAAAAAGGTTATTAAAGTTGAAGGTATTTCCTATACAATGACCTAGGATTTTTTAAGAATATCAAAAATTAACAAAATGGTGTAGTTCTGAAATAAGTGTCGTTTTTTGGGGTAAAAAAATGGTCGTTTTTTTAATGCCAAATTGACAATTTTCAACCAATCAAAAAGATCGTAGGTCATTGTATAGTAAATATATTCAAGAATATTCAGTTTCAATTTGAAGTCGATCGGTCAATTTCTCGTTGAGTTATGATGTCAGCAATTTTGAAAAATGTCGATTCGAGAAAAACGCGTTTAAAGTTTCAACTATCGATTTTTGCTAGATTAAATTATATTTACCATAAAAATTGCTAATCTGCTATGCCTGGCCCATGCAATACACCTTCTGCTTCCTCGAAAAATGCCTGCCGAGAGGCTAATGCTTGTCTCCGGGCTGTTCGTCCCTCTTTTGAGGACGCCGCGTGGCGCATCTCTGCCTGCTTGATTCGGCTGTCATCTCTTTGAACTGCATATTCTTCCGCAATAGGGCTGACAACCACGCCCATTACTTCCATCATTTTTAAAATACTATAAAAATCATAATTAAATATTGAAACTGCTAAGAAATTTGCGAGCTCAATCGTTTTCATCCCGCTGTGAAGGTGCTTTGGAGCAAAGTGCCATAGCAACCCATTATAACTTTCGTTGTTGTTTTGTGTGTTTCCTCCTTTGCATCGCTCTAGAAATTCCCTTGAACTCAAATCAGTATAAATTGGTTTTAAAGCTTCCGTAACATCCTTATCAAGCGGTAAATAATCGTGCTTGAACTTTTATAAGTCCATTCCTGCGAGTGGTCGCTCTTTAGAACGCTGCGATTCTAAAACTATTCAAGATACGACCTTGCCGCTTTCACAGGATATTTTTGAAAGTATAAACTATCGAATAATCAACAAAAATCGATTTTTTGAAAGTGTCACACTGGTATAGCCCCTTAATATCTCTAAAGAGCGGGTTTTCCGGCATCTCTAATGATCGTGTTAGTTATTAAAAGTTTCCGACTATAGTGTGATTTTTTGTCGATCTATCTCACGCGGATGTCATCTCGACCGTGCAAATCAGAATTTTCCACCCATATATTTATTCTTTTTGTTTTCTCTTATTATTTCTATTGTGTATTTTTATTTTTTATTTTATTTTATTTTATTTTTCTTTTACTATTCATTATAACGTTTTCTCATTATTATTGTTTAATAGTCTTTTTATAATGTTTTATTCTAGACTATGTCTAACCAAATGAATCTTAATTTACCTTAAGGGGACCTGGTGGTGTAGAGCACGAAAATTTTACCTATTTTCACGATTTTTTTTGCCATTAAAAATTAAAAAAACGATGTTTCAACTTTTCGGGCTTATTACTACGTTTATTGAGCATACAATAAAAACAATATTTATTATTATAAAAATGCCGCCGAAGATGACCCCCTCGAAAAATCGAACCCGGACGGCGTAGGTGATTTCGAGACTTCTACTCATCTGAAACACAAAATTCAAAAAGATTCTTAATCAGAAACAGTGCAGTTATGGTCGGAACTAGAACAAATTGGAAAAATTAAAAATTGACAAAATGGCGCGCTTTTGAAAAAAAAGTTCGTAAAATCGGGTCTTTTTTCACTAGTTTTTTAGTGTAAACAATAGGAAATTATTTAAATAAAATTATGATTCTAGTTCCGACGATAGCCATACATGTTGTGAACAACATATCCAAATTTCAAGTGATTCGGTTGAATAGTTTTTTTGTTTTCACCCCCGCCGTGCCGAAAAAAGTCGTTTCGAGATAAATGAGTTTAAAGTTTGAGGTACAGCTATTTTCAAAAATTGAGCAAATTTTGAATACTTACAGTTAATCCGCGATTCCGGCACCATAGAGGATCCCTTCGGAACGTTCGTATTCCTCGATTTGCTCACTCCTTTCATTTTTTCGAGCTGTACGAGCCTCTTTGGAGTTGTCGGTGCTCCTACGGTTGGCGCTCGATATTCGCCGCCCGTCTCGGTTTCGCGCGAGTCGCTCCGCTTATGGCCCAATTGTGATGCCCATGGTCTCCATTATTTTTAATAACGATGCGAATCCTTCGTTGAATATGCAAGAGGAAATATAGGTGACAATATCGATGATTTTTTTGCCGGCAAATAGATGTTTCGGCGCAAGGTGCCACACACAAGCGTTGAAACTTTCGTTATTGTTCTGCGTATTACTACCAATACACCTTTCCTATAAATTCTCTGCTATCAATTCTTCATAAATAGGTTTTAATATTTCTTGTGCTTCATCGTCCAGAGCAGGTGGATGCTCGTAGGTGTCTAAAGACAACTGCCGTGCTCCGAGCTCTAGACGCATGAGGAGCGCGCGGACCGCTCTCTACCTGGTTAATGGGCTGTAGAAGCTGTAATATTGGGAATTTCCTCATGAAAATTTCACAGTATATTCTTAAGATACTATACTTTCGAAATACTGAAAAAAATCGATTTTTTGAAATTTCTAGACCACCGGGTCCCCTTAAGTTAATTAAAATTATATGCTTTTGCACATCTACTTCCGAATATATTTATTTTAGTTCTATTATAACTAATTCTACGTCTATACAATCGTACCTCCAAAGCACAATAACAATTCAATCAATCAATCAATCGCTCAGATATAACAATACATATAGGGTATTCCCGCTAAAATTTTCACGTCCGAACCCGGACGTTCTTGAATAATTATGATTATTTCTTCACTCGATTTTCAACCAATAGGAGCTTGGCATTTGACATCGCGTGGTACAGGCAGAACGAAATTATATCGGTAATTTTTCGGAAATTTCCCGGCTGTTGCTAGGTAACAAGCGAAAATTTTTCAATATGTAACCCACGTACGTGTCAGAAACGTCAAATTTATCGAGATGAGCGAAAGAAAATCGACTATTTCGAATATAATTTTTAATAAAGCCATGCGATTTTTCCCACGAAGATGTTAAATACGAAGCTCCTATTGGTTGAAAATCGAGTGAAAAAAATAATTCCCGATTAATTTCCAAGCACTCGGGGTATTATAACTGAATTTTTTTTCCGAAAAGTATTCTGAAAAAGAAAAGACACTTTTTTCTTTTTGTTAAGGCCGACAATTGGTATTTTTCGTCGTACGATTTTAGTAAAAAATCCGAACTTTTCACTAACTCTCTACTCTAAGCACGTAGTATCTTGATAATTCGAGATCATATCGAAAAAAAATTTCAAACAAAACTTGTTCGTTATAAAACGAGTGAAACAACTGATATTTTTTAAAAAAATTGTGGGCACACGAAAGTTTGTTTTTACTTCATAAAATACAAAAAAAAACGTTTTTTCAGCAAGTTCGCCACCTCGAATTATAATATAAAAAAATTGTAAAAATTCTATAGGAAATCACGATATTTTGAAGACCAGAATGAGAATGGCAAGATCAAAATCCGCAAAGCTACAGCCAATCGAAGTTTCGTCTTGACCTTGTTTTTGAGCCAGATCATGCAGAACTGTATATTCTCGAAAAATTATATACAGAAATACATTTGAATATTTATTTAATTATACATACGTATATTATTTCATACAAGTATAATATACGTATGTATAATTAAATATTACGTATATTACGTATATTATTTCGTTCGTGTATATTCTCGAAAATTATATACAGAAATAAATATTCAAATGTATTTATGTGTATAACTTTTCGAGAATATATAGTTCTGCATGATCTGGCTCAAAAATAAGGTCAAGACGAAACTTCCATTGGCTGTAGCTTTGCGTATTTTGATCTTGCCATTCCCATTCTGGTCTTGAAAATTTCGTGATTTCCTATAAAATTTTTACATTTTTTTAATTTTATAATACGAGGTGGCGTACTTGCTGAAAAAACGTTTTTTTGTGTTTTATGAAGTAAAAACAAACTTCCGTGTGTCCACAATTTTTTTTTAAATATCAATTGTTTTACTCGTTTTATAACGAACAAGTTTTGTCTGAAGCGTTTTTCGATAGGATCTCGAATTATCAAGATACTACGTGTTTAGATTAGAGAGTGAGTGAAAAATTTGGATTTTTTACTAAAGTCACACGACGAAAAATATCAATTCTCGGCCTTAACAAAAAAATACGTGTCTTTTCTTTTTCAGAATACTTTTCGGAAATTTTTTTTCATAATCATTCAAGAGGGTCCGGGTTCGGACGTGAAAATTTCAGCGGGAATACCCCATATATTTTACAGGATGTCGCAAAAATAACGGGATGGTTGAATATTTCCTCAGCTAAGATATTTTTCCAAAAGGTCAAGGTCATTCTTGTTGTAACTTTTGATGAGGAATTCAATGGTGCCCTTAATTTTGACCTTGACGATTACCTTGAAGGTTATTTCAAGGTCAATTTTTTTTCAAACGGAAACCCCTTTTTTGAGATTAGCAATCGCTAGAGCGGCAAATCCTACATTCAAATGTGTACTCAGGTCATAGATACATTTTGACCTTGAAGGTCCTCTAAGGTCAATTAAACTCAAACCAAGTACTCTGGGAATAGAAGCTTTTCAAATTCTTTCGTAACGAATAAAGTTATTAAATTTAATAAGGTGCATTAAGTAGTGACCTCGTCGATGACCTTCATGGTAATTTCAAGATCAACTTTTTTGAAATGGAATTCTGTATTTTTTTAATCTGAAATCAAACTTATTCCAAAAAAATTGATTGGCCCTTTCGCAATTTTTTAATCTAAATGTAAAACTGTTTTTTCTCGATTTCAGAACGCAAAAATATAGGTTTTCATTTTTAAAAAAACAAAAGTTGACCTTGAAATTTCCTTGAAGGTCATCGTCAAGGTCACTGCCGAAGGCGCCTCGTTGGAATTGATAACTTTGCTCGTTACGAAAGAATTTTAAAAGCTTCTATTTCCAGAGTATCCACACCTTGTGTAAGTTTAATTGACCTTAGAGGACCTTTAAGGTCAAAACTTACCTATGACCTAAGGACATCCTTAAATATAAAATGTTCCGCTCTATCGATAGCCAATCTCAAAAAGGGGGTTTCCAATTGAATAAACAAAGTTGACGTTAAAATAACCTCGAAGGTCAAGGTCAAGGTCGTCAAGGTCAAAATTAAGGTCACCATTGAATTCCTCGTCAAAAGTTACTACAAGAATGACCGGGAACTTTTTGAAAAATATCTTTGCGGAGGAAATATTCAGCCGTCCCATTACTTTTGTGATTCCCTGTATATTAATCGTTTGATATTGGGTTGCCTCACATAAGGGGTTAGAAAATTTTTGTTGTTTATCAAGATTCGGATATTCAATTACAAAAAAAAACTCATGAAAAGGTGCGGGCTGAATTTTATTTTCTTCTGATTGCAAGACGTTGAATTTGCAATTAAGTTTATATATTTACAATTTTCAATTACGTTTATGATTGTGTTCCGAAGAAGCCGAAGTAATTTTGAATGAGTTGCGAACTTTAAAATTATTGTTTCTGACACACCATCTTAAAGATTTTTTTTAGTGTTTTTGAAGAAATTTTTTCGGATTCTAGAAAATCGGGATTCAGTAAAAATTCTCATAAAATATTAATTTAAACATATAAAATGTTAAAAATTTCGAAGAATATTGTTACGTCCCAATTGGCAAGTTTTTCATCTCGGCCAAGAAGAGAAAGCCTAACTTTTCGAAAAATTGCTGAGGATGGCCTGGAGAGTGTGTTTTCGTGATTGACTCGGTGAAATTAATTCCTAAAATAAAACTTCTTCATCTCGAAAAGATTTTGAATACGATACAAACGCGATGGACACGATTATTACTAAACTTGATCCAAGAATCAAAATTAAGGGGACTCATTTCGCTGCCATTACTTTTCAAAAATAAATAATGACTGCAAATTGTGAATAATTCAACAAAATCTAATCAAGGGTAGTGTTCGAACGAGGAAATGACAATAACTCTGGGATATGCATGATTCGCAAAATGTTATTTATCTATTTCGTTTTATCTATACGTCAAAGGAATCATTACGCAAGAAATACAGGCGAGATTAGCATTGTTATTTCCAACGCGCGGAGATTATCTGCATAATATCAGGTAGCCCACAACGAGGATCAAGATTTTAACGCGATTCCTAGTCGAAATGCTAATTCTTTGGACTGCATTATATCGATTTAGAAAGCTTATGCCCATTGAGACATTCTGCTTCTTTGTATAAGGAAAGATTTTGCGATCGAGCTATACTGGACTCTCGATATAAGGGGCCGGGAGGAGGGGCTCTCATTGCGAGAGGCATATATATAGGTATATGCTTAGATACATAGATAGATAAATAGATAAATATCTCTCTATACTATGTAAATATTTCGCACCGCCGCCACCGTGTACAAGAATCGAAACCCAAACCTCTGAACCCAAAATCCCAAATTTAAACCTTTACGACGCGAGGGCGCGTAGCGCCCGAGCCACAAAAACCTCTAGTATAAATATACAAGTATTAAAAATCTCAAAAATTCGAATTGAAAAATCCCTAAAAACTTAGAATTCAAAGAATATCCAGAACATTTTGAATAAAAAAAACCAAATCACTCAAGCCAAGCAATCAACTTGGCAAGTTATTGATGACTATAGCGAGCCAAAAAAACTTGACGTGCAGGGTTAAGAAAAATAAGCCCGGGAGGTGCTGCAGGATTTCCACGAGATGAGATAGAAAATTATTACACCTACTTATCTTGTGATAACACAGATTGGTGTCAAGAGTATATTTTGCAGTCAAGTAGTTTGTTCACGTAGAACTGACGCATTAGGGCCCATTCATTAATTACGTAAGAATGATTTTGGTCGTTATGAGCCCTCCTACCCCCATGTAAAGACACATATGATTTTTTGGACTCCTCCTTCCCCTTCTTACGTAAGATTTTACCGGGTTTTACTAAAAAGAATTTAACATTATTAAATGTCCTTAGGATAGGGTCAGTTACACTAAAATACGTTATTATTTGACATACATGAAAGATTTTTATTCGTAACAAAATAATTATTAAGTCTTTGGAAAATGCATATTAGAATTAAAGGTAACATTTTGAACAATCTTAAAATGAGGAAACAAATCAGTCAATAAACTATAACGGAATATAATACTTTGCGCAAAATAATGAGGACTAGATTTGAAACAATCTTATAGGAAGAAAGTCAAAGAGTAAAAGTTAGTTCAGTTCGGATCATCAATCGTTGTCCGGGCTGAATTATATGCTGTTGTGACCGTTTTAATTGAAATTGTTTTAATAATTAAATGATATAATTGCGTGATAGTAGAAAGAAATTTTTTACAAATAATTGAAGTAAGTTTAATATACGAAGAAATGTACTATAATTTATAAGCTTCGAAACGGGTCAATATCAACAATCTTAAAATTTTCTAAACTTAATAAACAATAAAAAATTTTAACATGAGAATATGTAAATGGAATTGCACATTCAAAATGAAAAAATAGATCCCATGATTAATTCGCCTAACGCTTTGCTCTCAAATGTCCATCACTCCACATTGCAAAACGCACACTCTGTCTTGTCGTGAAATATTACGTAAGAAAAATGACTTTTATCCCCGTTCCCCCCCACGTAAGATCATGTGGAGATTTTTTAACCACCTCCCCTCTGGACGCTTACATAATTAATTAATGAATTGTTATGATTAATGATTGTATAATGAGATTTTCGAATTTAACCGCTATTAGAGCATCGCTTTTCATATTGTCAAGAAAAATCTTGAATATTCTCATTTAATATTCACGTGCATCCACGACAATCATCGTAAATCCAGGCGTCGTCGCATATTTCTGTGTAAATCGTGGATGTCATCGCCATTCAATATATAAGATGAGTATTCGATATTTAAACGATTGACCGTTGAGAGTAGAAAAAAAATCGTTATAAAAATAATAGGTTACATTTAAATATAAACATTGTAAAAGATTTTTCTCAGTGAACTATTCTCGTAGTTACTCTCTAGTTTACTCGGTCATACCTCTTTTATTTATTCTCATGGTTGCTTGCTAGTGCACTCGTTTAATTGTTTTCTTTTTTATTCTTTCATTTGTTTACTCCTTCGTTAAGCAGCAGAGGCGTCTGAACTTGGTTTTTCCTCGCCGAGCGTATTAGTTCGTAACCCTGCACGCCAAGTTTTTTTGGTTTGGTACGGTCATTAATAACTTGCCAAGTTTTTTTGCTTGGCTTGTATGAATTGGTTTTTTTTTATTTAAATATTCTGGATATTCTTTGAATTCTAAGTTTTTAGGGATTTTCGAATTCGAATTTTTGAGATTTTTAATACATGGCGTCCTTTTTTTACTTCTTAGAAGTATTTTGTGATTGATTTCACTTCTTTTTGAAAGTTCTCTCGAAGTATCTTTCCTGATAATATCTATTTGCATGAATATAAATATGTATATAAATATTTAAAGACATCGAATCTCAAATGACCACCACCCCAATATAAGTTAAGACCTGAAATAGCGGTCAACCCAATATACATCGTATAAATACATATATAAATATAAACAAAATTCGAATCTCGAATAATCGGCAATACAATAACTCTACTCTTCACTTCTCTAATCGTAAATATTTCTACTCTAAATAATTCTATTCGTAAATATCTTTACTCTTAAATAACTCTAGTCGTATATATCTCTACTCTTAAATAACTCTACTCTTGAATATCTCTATTTCTAAAGAACTCAACTCTTAAATATCTCTACTCTTAAAATAACTCTATTCGTAAATATCTCTACCCTTAAATATCTCGATTCGTAAATATTTCTACGCTTAAATATCTCTATTCCTCTGTCTGCTCTTGTCACTCCTGAATAATCTTATTATGAAATGTTACAAATTTGATTAGTAATTTTTGTTATATACTATTTACGAATTTTTATGTCTGTGAGCGCAGAAAATGGTCTCAAAAGAAAACAAAAATTTTTTTTTATTGAAATTTGAAATTTAAAAGCCTCTCTTGAGCATAAAAAGAGATTAGCTCCTAAATTGATATTCTTAGGCTTTACATTTTTTTTGTTTGCTTTTGAGATGATTTTCTGCGCGCACAGACATAAAAATTCGTAAATAGTATATAAAAAATATTACTAATTAAATTTGTGATATTTCATGGTAAGGTTATTCAGAAGTAGACATAGGGATAGAGATAATTAAGAGTAGAGATATTCGAATAGAGAAATTTAAAAGTAGAGATATTTACGAATAGAGATATTTAAGAGTAGAGATATTTGCGAATAGTTTTTTTTTTATCGGTTCTTCCACCGACCTGGGGTCCTTCCCCTATAGCCGCTTCTCTCATCCCTTCCCGTTGTGCGGCTGCAACCGACTTATTCCCGCTGTATCGCATTTGCCGAGGACGGAGGGAAACTGCGAAAACCTCTCATCGAAACAGCCGGTAACTTATACCTAATTCCCCCCGATAGCAGTGCGAGCACGCTCAAGCACGACTATCGTTGGTCGGTTAGGTAGTTACCTCCCTACTTGTGACCGAGTGAGTCAGCCACTGCACGGTTAAGTGGTTTCATCAACCGAGCGATGAGAACCGCCTCGGGACGCCCCACCAGAACCATGCAGCAGCCACCCACCCCTCGCAATGGGGTGTTGGGACTGATTTTTATTTAAGGTGGCGTCCAAATCCACCGGGAGAGCACCAGAAACACTTGAAAAAACCTTTTTAGCGGTGTCGCCTCGGGGATCGAACCCGGGTCCGCGAGTTACGAGACCCGCGCTCTAGCCCCTCGGTCAGTGCTCACCTGCGAATAGAGTTATTTAGAGTGTATTTAAGGTGCCCAGATATGTACTCACTTAAACCCATATTTACTGAACATTAACAAATGGTTCATATATTCGAATAAAAATCTCTGAAAATCAATATTTTCACTACTTTTCAATCCATTTTATCATTAAATATTGATTTTTGTCTTCTAAAATGTTTTTGTATTTCTTCCATCTTTTTTCTTGTAAAACTAAGTATCAGTATTGCTTACAATGCGAAAATTGCTAAAAAACAAATCTTTTCAAATATGAAAATTTCCAAAATATTTATTTTTTAGCAATTTTCGCATTGTAAGCAATACTGATACCGAGTTTTACAAAAAAAAAGATGGTAGAAATACAAAAACGTGTTAGAATAAAAAAATCAATATGTAATGATTAATTAATTGAAAAATAGTGAAAATATTGATTTTCAGAGATTTTTTTTCGAATATCTGAACCATTTGTTAATGTTAAGTAAAGATGGGTTTGGAAGAGTACATATCTGGGCATCTTATATAAAAAATTCAGAATTTTTTGAATGATCTGTTTTCGTTTATCAGTGATATAGTAAATTTAACGATAACAATTGCGTTTTTGAACGTCCCGCGTGCCCCCTAAAAAAATTCAAAAAATCGAACCGTTGCACAGAGACCTTTATTTCAACGATACCTTTGATTTTTGAGGGTAGCCAACAGTTTTTAATTTTTTCGATTCACCCTAACATACATAGATTAAGGCGTAAAAAAAAAAATTCTTCTCCCATACGGGCTCAAGAGTTTTATTTAGGTATAAGAAAAAGCATGTGACAATATTAGCTCTTAATATTAATATTAACATCGTACTGATCGCACTTTTCGATTTTCCATAAAATAACATGGGAGAAAGTATTTTTACGTCTTCTGATTTTTATAACTAACAAACGATTCATCATAAGAGAAATCTGCAGACATATCGTGGTATAGAATTGAACGTTCTACAAACAAGGTTCTTACTTTAGTTACTTTTTGATAAGTCCACTCGTTCAAAAATTATTCCATGGCAAAGTTTAATTTTTCGTAAATTTGGCCAATTTTTGGTAATTACACCGGAACTATTAGTTGTATCGATAAAATTCGTGTGAAACATAAATCGAGCTTTCGAGTAATTGTAACCAATAGTTCTCACTATAATAATTACAAAAAAATGAAACGCTTTAAAAAAAATGGTGCGGCAGAAGTTTGCTTAAGAATTTTATTTTTCTATCAAGAAACTGACATACATTGTAGTATATCAGCAAATTTTTATCCGATTTTATTAAATAAAAAAAAAATTTTGAAGCCAAATTCTGCTGCAAAATTTTCTTAAGGCGTTCTATTTTTTATTATTATTATAGTGAGAACTATTGGTTAACATTTCTCAAAAGTATAATTTATATTTTACATGAAATTTCATTTACATTTTGTCGATAAAACTAATCGTGAGTGAGGTTCGATCCTACACAATTCTCGTCCTACACAAAAGGTCCTACACCATTATTTGATCGTCCTACACAAACTTACAGCCCAACATATTCGTCCTACACAATTATTTGAACGTCCTACACGAAATTATAGCTCAACATATTCGTCCTACACAAACTTATAGTCCAACATATTCGTCCTACATAAACTTATAGCCGAAGATAATTGTCCTGCACATTCATTTGAACGTCCTACACGATCTTATAGAAGGTTCAAATGATTGTGTAGGACAATTATCTTGGGCTATAAGTTTGTGTAGGATGAATATGTTGGACTATAAGTTTGTGTAGGACGAATATGTTGGACTATAAAATTGTGTAGGACGAATATGTTGTGCCATAATTTCTTGTAGGACGTTCAAATAATTGTGTAGGACGAATATGTTAAACCATAATTTCGTGTAGGACGTTCAAATAATTGTGTAAAACGAATTGTTGGGCTGTAAGGTTGTGTAGGACGATAAAATAATGATGTAGGACGTTTTGTGTAGGACAACCCTAGTGTAGAACGAGAATTGTGTAGGATCGAACCTTACTTCTAATCGGTATAATATCCAAAAATCGGCCAAATCTACGAAAAATTGAACTTTGACATTGAATAACTTTTAAACGAGTGGACTTATCAAAAAGTAACCCGGAACCTTTTTTGTAGAACGTTTAATTCTGTTCAGATATGTCTGTAGATTTCTCTTATGATGAATCGTTTGTTAGTTATAAAAATCAGAAGACGTCAAAATAATTGCCGCCGTGTTATTCTTATTCCGAAACGGCTCATGCAAATCTTCATTCAGATCTTTGCTATAGAGCGTTAAAAAATTTAGCCTCAAATTTAAGTTAGATTTTGGTTTAGCCTTGAATTTAAGTTGAATCTTTGTTTAGCGTAAAATTCAAGTTAGATTTCGGCTTAGCCTAAAATTTAAGTTACATTTTGGTTTAGCCTAAAATTAAAGTTAAACTTTGGTTTAGCCTAAAATTTAAGTTACATTTTGGTTTATCCTAAAATTTATTATTTACTAATGTATAAGCTCAAAAGCCTGTGTATAAGCTCAAAAGCCTATGTATAAGCTCGAGAGCCGGTGTATAAGCTCAAAAATCTGTGTATAAGCTCGAAAGCCTGTGTATAAGCTCGAATGCCTGTGTATAAGCTTGAAAGCCTTTGTATAAGCTCGAAAGTCTGTGTATAAGCTCGAAAGCCGGTGTATAAGCTTGAAAGTCTGTGTATAAGCTTGAAAGCCTGTGTATAAGCTCGAAAGTCCGTGTATAAGCTCGAAAGCCTGTGTATAAGCTCGATAGTCTGTGTAAAAGCTCGAAAGCCTGTGTATAAGCTTGAAAGCCTTTGTATAAGCTCGAAAGCCTGTGTATAAGCTCGAAAGCCTGTTTATAACCTCGAAAGTCTGTGTATAAGCTTGAAAGCCTGTGTATAAACTCGAAAGTCCGTGTATAAGCTCGAAAGTCTGTGTATAAACTTGAAAGTCTGTGTATAACCTCGAAAGCCTGTGTATAAGCTCGAAAGCTCTTGTATAAGCTCGAAAGCCTTTGTATAAGCTCGAAAGCCTTTGTGTAAGCTCGAAAGCCTGTGTATAAGCTCGAAAGCCTGTGTATAAGACAGTGAAGAGAGAGAGAGCGCAATGTTAATCTTACACACACTCACATTCCCACTACCACATACAAGCCCCTCTCTATCGTATCATACCGCGAGGCAGAGCGCCGCGCGCAGTCTACACACACACTCACATATTCTCACACTACCCTACAAGTCGTCGTGTAAAACCGTGTGACTTTGATGCATATAAATATAGAGCCCGTGCTTAAGGAACACGTGACGTCAGACTTGAAGAATTTTTCCGATGCTGAATATTCGGATTAATTCATGATATGTCAGTATCACGTGGGCGGAAAAAATAAAAATGGTATCGATGGAATTTTTTTTTAGGACGACGTAGTTTGTAAATGTTCAAAAATTTGTCGTGTTTTTTAGTAATATCGGATTGAAATTCAAATCGGCTTTGGCGGGAGACATATTCGCGTATATAAGCGTGCGTGGCAATCTCGACTGGGATTCTCTCAGTTTCTTTAATACTTGGCGTCGAGACGCTGCCGCATCTCCTGGTAGTGCTTTGAACGGGACACGTTTGGAACAGAGCCGTAAGTAAAATTTTGCCGGGCCCCAAATTCTACAATGTCAACACCATACATACAATGCGCCACATACAATGTACACAACACGAGTACGCCCCTGAGTTTTTCTCGGAACGGAGCGGCCGAAAATGGCAATTTTCAACTGGAAGATACCAGATTCGCACGTTTGAAATTCCGGATTTTAACTTTATCACAAGATTTTATATGAACATTGAACAAGGATCCCTTTTATATTACATGGAAGATGCACAGCGAAGGAAACATAAAGGATGTCGACAAAAATACGAATGTGTATTCAGAATTGAGCTTCCTTATTATTAAAATTTCGCGAGTTAAGAGGAGAGACGAAGAACGCGTTGTGGACTCGTCCTCGCTGAGGGTCCAGAGAATGTGCTCTCGTAACTTCATTCTGTCATGCTAAAAATGTGTTTGTTTACTTACTCTCGATGGAAAGACTAGAACTCGAAATGAAGGTGGAATAAGTACCACGATGTAAATTACGACTATGGAGATCGACAGTTGAGGTCGATGGTGTATGCCAATCCAATTCGAGCATAAATCAGGCACCAATCAATTTTATTCACAAAAGAATTGAAATTATTGTTTCTTTCCGGTAGACCCAATCTTTCACAAAAGTATAATATATAACCGTTCATATCACGAAACGTGGCAGCGTCTCGACGCCAAGTAAGGTAAATGGCTCAGTTACAGGCACTGTCCCAGATTTAGACACCATCAGCACAATTTTGATTGCCATAAATACCATTTTTGTCGAATAATAATTCAATTACGCGAAAGAGTTTCGATCTTTACCTGGCCTGATCTCGTTGGTCATAGGATGTTTCCCCCTTTGTTTTGCCATGGTGTGAGAGCGCCGGTGTGAGAGCGGACACGGCTCCCGACTGGTGTGTAGAGATGCGCGTGGACGTACGGGCGACATTTGCGCAACTTCGATTTTTGCAAGTGCCTAGCGGTGCCAGTCCGGCCGCTCTTGCTTAAATCGAGATCGTAGTGTATTGGAATACAAATAATCAAATTATATATTCAATTTGAATATATAATTTGATTATTTCGACTTTCGATAATTGATCATTTGAGGATGATTCAATTAGCAAGTTTTCAATGTTAAATTATTTTTCTGAATAAGATTTGGACATTATCATTCAGAATTTTTCCTAAAAGTTTCTAATGTGTAAACTTCTCGCAATTTATTTTTATTTCAAACGGTATTTTCTGAAATTGAAATATTTTATCGTTTGGAAATAAAATTTTGAATTTTTTGAAACGAATGTTTTCATGTCTTGTGTATTTTTTGAAATAAAATTATATCCGAAAATATTTGGTTTGATAATTAATTGAATAATTCCACTTTTTTTATTCCTTCACGCTATTGCGTTTTAAAAGTAACTTTACTTTCTATCTCGAATGATATGACCCAGGCCGTATTTTTCATGCTTGACACTAATATTGAATTGACTTTATTGTCCTATCTTACGAACGTACTCATATAATTTCTCGGCGTCTCATTTGCGATGGCGTTGGTGTAGCCGCATGCTAGTGTGCGTGAGGGTCTCAGCATTATGCTAGAGTAGTATAAGTGTGTCACGCGATCCCAAAGATTTCAACGCTCTCGTGTCACCCTGCCCGTCAAGGATCTATCGCTCGTTTCGTGGAATCCTATGTCTTCGGTGGATGTTTTCTTGAACTGATGATAGAGAATTTTTTATTTAAGTGTCATAACGATAACGCTAGAAACTCTCCCCCATGGTCTGAGTTGATGCGTGACTAACTAGGGCTTGACGTTATCTTCATAGCTCGAAATTCGAGCGGTAGATAAAATTGTGAAAATATGGTCACCCCAAAAGAACGGACCCTTGTCTCGACCGTGTTCTCTTTTCATGCATATTTTCTCGAGAATTACCCGATATAGGAAAACTCGAGAACAACGAGAAATCCCGAAAGTCGCAGGACGTAACAATATATTAATTACTCCGTAGTTAAGGGTGGGGTTAAGTTAATTCGGTGAAAAAAGCCTATTTTCAAGAATTTTTTTAGACGATTCAGGTAATGCTAATTTATTTAATTAATTTCCATATAATGATACAACATCTGAACCATATTTTCCTGAATTTTTAATGCAAAATATTGACAAATAAGCCGTTGGCAGCAAGGCTCCACAGGTGCCTCGAAAAAGAGTTGTTTTGCGGTGTCCACTATGCCTCCTCACCGGATCATCTGAAACAAAAAAATCAAAATGCGTTTATTAGGTGAGATGTTTCTCGAAGTAACGCTGCCGAGTTTTTCTTAATCGATTTTTTTTATTTTGTGTAGCACTTGGAAGTCAAAAACGCGATTTTCGCTTAAAAAATCGGCCCGTCGAAGAAAGGTATCCGTAATTTGATCGTAAAGGTAACTGCCAAAATACATGAAATTATAGAGGACCGTGACAAGAGCGATAAATGACTCACGATGCTTTCATAAACGGAACATGAAAAATAATGACTCTGACATGAGAAAAGAAAATGTAACAAAAATTTATAAAAGCCAAGCTGTAGAGAACCGGAAACGTGATGAAACAAATACAATCATTAATAAAAAGGTCACTCACCGTGCCTCATGCGTCCGAGAAACCCCGAAGCAGACATGCGCCGCCTTCGGGGTCATAAAACCGACCCCCGGACTGCCTACACTTAGCGACATTGTGACGTAGCTCAAAGTGTTACGTCATAACGTCGAAAATATTTCCACGGGATTACATTTTGCAAGAAGTACCTCCTTGACATAAAATCGCTCTAGGGCGGTTAGGGAAGTGAACTCCGAGAAATTCGTCGTCGGAGCGTTCTCCCACTACTACCTGCAGAGTTCGAGAATCGCTTCATCACTAGAACTCGATATAAGAGCTCGCAGGGCGTACATAGGTACAATGGGGGAAGCAATAAAACCCGCTCAAGCGGAACGAGGGGGGGGGGGCTCATATATCGAGGAGATACTGTATTTGATTGCGGAAGATGTATTATAAACTAGATAATAATAATCTTTTTCAAATTTCGATTTCGGACATGTATTGGTAAATTTTCTTCCTTAGCTGATACTCTTTATAAGACATCCCTAGAGGATCGCGGAAGCCGGTAGGAAACCGACAGCGAACCGATGAAAAACGTCTCTTTTCGGGTCCGCTGGGAACCGAAAACAATTCCCAATTTGTTTCAATGTCGTATAACAGATCGGTTCTTCGCGGATCCCAAAAGAACCGAAGCTCACGATTTCCCCGAACCGCTAGGGCGCTTGTTAAGAAATAGGTAAGAATGCGAGAAAAATAGTTCAAAGCCTTCTTGATTTTCTCTATTTTCTTCTATACGACTGACATTTTTGAGAAACAAAAACAATTCATCAACTGATTTGTATGTTAAGATCATGTCCCAAATGGGAAGAGCTTCGATGGTAACAATCTTTAATGCTCTATTTTCTTCAACACCGTAAATATTTCTGAGATATCAAGCATCTCGATAGGCAGTTCTTACGCTTTCAGGGCCATCTTCCCCATGTGATTCAGTTTAGAAAAAAAAATATCAAACGTTATTGTTTACTCATTCACGATTGCTTGGTTTTTCTTTTTGTAGCGATCGCATTCAAGACTGCCGTCATCTGAGGATTCACCTGAACGAAGAAAAAAGGATGAAAAACATCGCCGGAATTCAGGTCACAGTGAAGGTTCCGCAAACGAAAACGGCGAACATCATGAACTCTCTGAAGACGAGCTCGAGAAGCAGCGAGCACAATTATTACACGAATTACAAATGCAACAGGAAGAGAATTGATTCACGAAGATTAATGTTTCTGAATAATGTTCGTTTTTATACCGTTTGCGTGCACGTCATACTTGGTCAGACATGTTCCGATTGCTTTAAATGAATTCTTGGGTGCGAGTGAGAAAATACGACTCATTCTTTTCCAATCCTTTCCTTTTTTCCAAGACTAAACACCAAAGATATATTTCATTATTTTTATGTGTGAAAAAAATGGCACCGACATTTCCAAGCATGAAGTTACTATAAATGTGTATCCAAAAACGTAAACAATATATTCAGACCAAAGCATAAAATTATCAAAGGGCTATGATTTAAAGAAATTGGTTTTATTTAAAAAATCATTCATCTTTCTTAAAAAATTTTCGAATCGCATAAGAATTTCTTTGTCACGTCATTACAGTTACAAGTTATTACTTTCTTTAGTTTATTTAGGAAGTCAAAAATAAGCAGCGAGCCCCTCCGTAGTTGAGGGTGGGGTTGGGTCAATTCGGTGAAAAAAAGCAAATTTTCAAGATTTTTTTAAACGATACAGGTAATGCTGCTTTATTTAATTAATTTCCATTTAATAATACAACATTTAAACTACATTTTTCCTAAATTTTCATTTCAAAATATTGACACATAAGCCGTTGGCAGCAAATCTCCGCAGGTGCCTCGAAAAAAAGTTGTTTTGCGGTGTTCGCTATAACTTTTTAGTTTTTAGTTAGTTTAGCTGAACAAAAAATTTCCAAGCCCGTGGACCAAAAATATAAAGGTAAAAAAATTGCAAAAATTTTCTTCCACGCCATTTCTTGAAATTTTTTAAGAACCGTAGCTCCTAAAAATTTTTGGTCAAATGATCTGAAAACTAGAATCTTGGAGCTGCAAAATCTTTTTTTAATCACCTCGATACGACAAATTTTCACTGAAATACAGCCCGTCGAAAATCACCAAATAATTTGGAAATTTTTCTTGCGAATTCTCACAGAATAGCGGAGAAGGGTTCTACAGCTGCACATGTGAGAAAGGTGTTAATTCTCGCAGAATGGTGGGGAGGGGAACCACAGGTACCACAGGTGACTTCTTTAACAACTTTCCAACTCAGCAGTACGAGTCGCGTTCGAACCTCGAACCCAAACGGTCGTTCTAACCGTTTATTCGGCCTGTGTGCTTAGTATTCGTCGTCTAATAATTGCTGTATTGTGAATAAAATTCTCTGTGCTGCGGGGTGTCTATCCCTGTAGTGCTTCGTGACACTTTCGGAGTGAACTGGGCTTGTCCCCGCATACAAGGAGCCTAAAGAGGAAAAACCTCAGCATTCTAACATCTCGGGCCTCCTCGTGTACCCCCCTCCACTGTGCGGTTTGTACATTAGTATACCTTTCCCAGTGTCTTTGGTAACAACGAGCCTTTTTCTTCTTTTCTTTGTCTTGATTTTCTCTTTTTCTATCTCTTTAGCTTTGTTTTATCTTTCATTTCGCTTTGTACGCTCCCCTGTATTGTTATGGGGGACCACGGCCAGGATTTGGGCGAGGATTCCGGGAGCCTCGTTGTACAAACAGGTTAAAAAGACGTCATTCGATTCTTTGCAGGACTAATTCCGAAAGCGACGTGGTCGGTGGGAATATCGCGTCGCTGCAAAATGTTTTAATTAACGCGGCTCCCCGCGGTGACTCGTCTCGATCTCATAACTCGCTCTCAATATTGGATATTAAGTCCTCTAATCCGCCTATTGTCCCTGCTGTGGTTGACGCTCTGCCGCCTTCGTCCCCTCCGCCGGAACAGGTTGTTGTTGGGCGTGAAACTCGCGTGATCTCTGAATTAAAATCAAACCGATATAATGCCACTCATATCGGTCCGTTTACTGTTCATGTACAGAGTAAACCAGGAGCGAAAGAGGTGGGGAAAATACCCCCGTTGGCTACGGGTATGAAGTTGTGTAAGTAATTTAAAAATATCCAATGTGTAAAGAAAATCGGGTTTAATAAGCTTTCTATTGATTTTAGTCTCGCTACATCGGCTAACAGATTCCTGGACAGCAATTTTGCGGAATCCAAGAAGTGGCACGTTTTCATTCCCTTATTTAAGATTGCGCGCAAAGCCATTATCAGAGGAGTAGACACCGAACTGTCTATCGATGACATTCGCGAGGGTTTAGAATCGCCCGTTACAATTTGTCGTATTGAGCGGATCATGTCAAGAAGGTAGGACCAGCAAAATGTGCCAACTCGATCGGTCATCTTGCACTGCAGCGGTCAGCAGATCCCCCAATCAGTCAAAATTTTCATAATGCGCTTTGGAGTCGACCCCTTCGTGGACAAGGTAAAGCGTTGCTACAATTGCTTGCGATTCAATCACTTTAAAAAACAGTGCAAAGGTCAACTTTGCTGCGGCAAATGTGGTGGTCGGCATAGTGTCGCAGAGTATAGCTCAATTGAGCCTCGATGCGTTAACTGTAATGGTGACCACGACTCTTTGTCCAAAGAGTGCCCGGAATTCATTTTTCAGACGGGCATACAGAAGCTCATGGCATTCCAGATTCTGGATTTTAAAGCAGCTAAATCCCTCATCTCCAATAACCCGCAAATTCTTGAAAACTCTTAAATTCTAAATCAAGTGCCGGACATGACTTTGGGCTGTTTTGCAGATGCAGTGTCTCGCCGATCTCAGCATCCCAAGGAGAAGCTATATGCGGAGCTTCTGAACCTGCCCTCTTCTCGGGTTCAGGGACACCGCAAGAAGCAGTCGGCCCCTGGGGAAGGTAAGGCTTCTCGGCCAGTGATAGAAAAGCCTCCGGAGGGTCCCTCGGCTCTTGTGTCTGAGCCGTTCGCTGGCCCATCCGTCGAGTTAGCCTCATCTCTTGCTGGCATCCAGGATGAGTACAGTTCTAATCTGGAACTGCAGAAGAACGTGGATGAAATTGTCAGAGTTATAAATGACCTGGATACTTCATCTACAAACGTTGTCACTGTTGGAGCTCGTGGAACACGGTAGTTCAGTCGGTCACGTCTCGTATTTACGCGATAGCTGGCAGACTGGAGGGCGTCGATATTAAATCGCTCGAGACCATCTTGAGTGCCACCTCTCACGAACTACTCAAGTTCGCCGATGACGACGATATGTCAGATTCTTAGCCATCTTATAGCCCTCCTTGAGAACTTGACTCGCTTCTCTATTTTTAATTCTGGGATTATATCTCCTTAATTTCGTTGGCACTCAAGTCATTAAGCCTTCCTTTCAACAGGAATAATAAAATTAAAATCGTTCAGTGGAATGCTCGTAGCATCGTTAATAAACGCCAAATTAAACCAACAATTCAATCTATATTTGCAAAACGAAAATCAAGAAGAAATGCCTGACATTCCAGTCTCAATTAAATACGCTCTTGAAGCCGTTCCAATTTTTGATGGACACAATATTCCTTTAGCAGTTCCTTTAGTTCGAAATAAATTAAGGGGTGAAGCAAGACGCGCTGTTCACGGCGTAAAATTCGAGTCAATGCCAAACTTCATAGATTTCTTAAAATCACTTTACGCTCCAGCAAAGTCAATATATCAGCTTCAAGGAGAGCTTGGTCGAATTCATCAAGGGGAAAACGAAGGGACCCTATCCTATGCAAATCGCACGAAAGAACTAGGCAATAAAATTTATGAAGCATATAAAGCTAAGGAGGGACGTGAATTGAGCGAAGAAGCCAAGACGGCCCTGGATCAAGATTTGATAGAATGTTTTGTTCAAGGTTTAAAATCCTCGATAGAAAATAAAATTACGAAAGAACGAACCTTTGAAGCGACTATGAAGAAGGCAATAGATATTGAGAGACGTATACAAGCAAAAGAATCATTAAGAAATATACGATCCACGAGACCTTCCGACTCCGCGAGACCGCAATATCAGCCAAGAGACCGTATTCACCATATTCAAGCAACAATCCCAGTTTGTCAATTATGTTCACAAAAAGGGCACGTCGCTAACCAGTGTACTAAATTCTCGGGCGCGTTTAACAATTCGGAAAGACGGAGTGCTCCGAACAATAATTTCCCGAACAATTATATACCGCAAAATCAAAGTGCTAATTATAGAGACAATAATAGAGAAGACAGATGTCATTATCAAAACAATTTTTCGTGACCCAATATTCCGGCTAATAGACAATTTAATAACACCACTTTTAAACCGACTTTTCAGAATAGAAATCCAAGAGACCAATCATACAATAATTCCCCTTATAAACCAACAGTTGTTTGCGACATATTGCAAAAATCCGGGTCACCTAATTACAGAGTGTCGTAAAAGAGAATATATGAATAATACCCGAAATCAAGAGGCAAATCAACAGCCTTTAAATCAAAGAACATTTAATCCAGCGCAAAATACTCCTAGCCCAAACACGCAAATAAGTAACAGACCACCACAAACTTCATTTGTGCGAAGTATAAATTACGCTGAACCTGAGGAAAATCAAGAATGACTACGCAGAGTCGCCGTCGTTCGCTTGAACCGCACAAGCAATGTGCCTGTAATTTCTATTCACTCCCATGATTTAATAGGACCAACACTTTTAATGATTGACACAGGATCTGCATTAAATTTAATCAAGAATAATAAAATTGCATCTGGCGTTGAAATTGACCGACATTATATAATAAAAATTAGCGGAATAACGAAAAATTATGTGAACACGCTAGGAAGAGTTCAAATTCGAATCTTGAGTGAAAATGTCACTTTCATCTAGTTAAAGACGATTTTCCGATTGAAGATGACGGTCTAATTGGAACCGAATTTTTCAACACTCACCATGCAGATGTATTTTATTCAGAAAAATGTTTGAAATGGAAAAGAAATAAGCTTCTAAAGAGTTTCTACATCCGTGTGGCTAATCCAGAAATTAAAGAAGGGTATTTACCCAACTTAAAGGTCTCGGAGGGAATATTAGGAGATGCATTGGTCACGAATAATAAGGGAAAATCATACTTCTATCTAATCAACACCACGGAAGAGGAGATTGAAGTTGCTGTACCCGTCCTGAAGCTATGGCCATACGAGTTGGCATTGAACGCCCCGTATAGTGTCGCCAAGGGGAACGTTGACCGGTGTAACGGAGATGAAATAAGAATGGAAAGAAATCAATACGCACCAAAACAAGACGCATCAAACGCAGGACCTACCGCAAGGTCCATCTCTAATTCTATAGCACGGTATCCCAATGGGGGAAGAAAAAATCAATACTTGCCAAGTCAAAATGAAACAAACGCATGCTCTTATTCTAATGCTATATCGCAGCATTCCAGCGAAGGAGAAAGAAATCAATTACCAAATCCAGGCGAATCAAACAAAACTTTCTCCAATTTTACATCATTGTTCTATATTAATAATCATGCATCTAAAGGGCACGAGCCCAATCCTAATTCAAGTGAATCAAAAAATCGAGTGCAACGAATACTTAATCTATTGCGTTTAAATTACCTCAATGACGAAGAACGGGAAAGCGTCGAGCGTCATGTCGAAGAATTTCAGGATCGTTATTATCTTCCAGGGGAAAAACTAATGGCAACAAATATCATTCAGCATCGAATCCCTACAGTAAATGAATTACTTGCCAATATCGGTATCCTACTCTAAAGAATGAAATAAATCGCCAAGTTGATGAATTATTAGACGGAGGAATAATACAACCCTCTCAGTCACCTTACAATTCACCTGTACGGATCGTGCCAAAGATAGCAGATTCACAGGGAAATAAACGTTGGCGCATCATCTTGGACTATAGAGCGCTTAACGAAAAAACTATTGCAGACGCGTATCCGCTTCCGCTCATTAACGAAATTCTAGATCAGCTTGGAGGAGCCATGTATTTTTCAACATTCGATTTTGCGTCAGGATTTCATCAGATTAGAATGCATCCGGAGGATCAACATAAAACTGCTTTTTCGACGCCTTACGGACATTACAAATTCGCGAGGATGCCATTTAGATAGAAAAATGCACCTGCAACATTTCAACGTCTTATGAATCAAGTTTTAAATGGTATACAAGGATCAGATGCATTCGTTTATTTAGACGATATAGTCATTTATGCATCATCATTGGAGGAACATGAGTTGAAAATCAAGCGATTAATGAATCGATTGCGAGAAGCCCAATTAAAACTGCAACCGGATAAGTGCGAATTTTTACGACCAGAAGTGGTATACTTGGGTCATATTATCAGTAAGGAAGGCGTTCGTCCAGATTCTTCAAAGCTCACAGCAGTAAAGAAATTTCCTCAAACGAAAAGCGCTAAAAATATTCGACAATTTCTCGGACTTGCAGGTTATTATAGAAGATTCATAAAGAATTTTTCCCAAATTGCAAAGCCACTTACTGCATTATTGAAGAAAGAATGTACAGTTCACTGGGACCAACCACAGTAAGAAGCTTTTGAAACATTGCGAGATTTATTATTCAAAGAACCAGTACTGCAATATCCAGAATTCACGCAACAATTTATAGTAACGACTGATGCCTCAGGATTTGCAGTTGGAGGAATTCTCAGTCAAGGTACTTTGGGCAAGGATCGCCCCATAGCTTACACTTCGCGAATGTTAAATAACGCTGAACAGAAATATAGTACATATGAGAAGGAAGCTGTCGCCATACTTCATGCCATCAGACAATTTCGAGCGTACTTATACGGAAGACGTTTCAAACTCGTGACGGATCATAAGCCACTTGTGTGGATACATACTTCAAAGGATCCCACATCACGATTAACTCGTTGGCGTCTACGATTGGAGGAATACGATTATGAAGTAGTATATAAAGCCGGAAAAACAAATGTAAATGCGGATGCTTTATCGCGTAACCCATGTACAAGGAAAACTTCGCACACTCGGATGGAACGAATTCATCCCATTCGCAAGGATAGTGAATCGGACAGCGAAGACGATCAACAAAGGAGAGATGAGATACCACTAGGAAAATCATATTCAACTGCAACCATGGATGACCAGCCGATAGCCAAGCGATTACGAAGTACGAAAGGAAACATCACTACACCAAGTAGCTCGACTACAAACAGCATCAAGCCGAATCCGATGGAAGCACCCATAGATGATCAACCGATAGCTAGACGACTTCGAAGTGCAGGAAAAGGAATTAAAGCAACTGTCACGGAACCAGTCAAAAGAACTGCAAGGTGAATAATGGGAAAATTGAAGAGCCAACTGCGCAATGAAAAACAATCTACTTCAGAAGAATCCGTAAACATCGATCGAGCAAGAGACGAAGAACTAAATAATCTAATATGCGATGAAACTTTTGGTATATCGGGTGACGAATCCGACGAATATCCTTTTGATCAGGTCGATGGACCGATTGAGCTAAGTTCCGATGAAGACAATGGAGATCGAGTACTAAGTCAGGAGGAAGAAGAAGAAGCTAAATCGACGCACAGTAGGAGAAAAGCCCAAAAACCTGGCCAAAACCCCAAAAAATAAATTTTCGAAATAGGGTCAGTTGAGTAGTCATTCAGGTAGAGGACTAGTAACTGCATTCTATTGTGGAAGGGAAAGCCCTTTAAGTGTATACCTGCGCCGCAGCGTCAGTTGGCAGTTAGTGTTCGTGAAGAGTGTACGTGTCACGCGCTGAACAGACGAAAATAACGCTGACTTCAAAAACCCATAACTTTAAAGTGACGGGTTTAATTTCAATTCTGCAACATGGATACGACTTCTGGAGGTATGTAGAACATATTTTTACATCGGTTGAATCTAAACTTTATGTATAAATGATTGAAATGTAGTATAGCCTTCGGCATAAATAAAATTGAATAATTTTGAAAACTTATATTTTCAACGGTCCGAAAAGTTATATATTTTGTCACATTTTGCAAAGCTCCTAGTCTCGGCCTTTAGTTTAATGTATAAGCTTTCGGAATTTACAAGAGTTACCTGCGGAAAACATGCGTCTTGTCCGTTATGATTTTTTTTGCATCGTGCGGTACCCGAGCGTGCACGCGGCACTATTGAGCAGCCTCTGCGCCTCTACCTGAGAATGGGTGAAGTAGCATCATAACGGACAAGACGGCTGTTATACGCTTGAAATAAATTATTTTAATATATATGTATGTGTATATATATATATATATATAACTTTTCTGTGATTTAATTATGATATATACGTATGCATATATATATATATATATATATATATATATATATATATATAATTATATATATATATATATATATTAAAATAATTTATTTCAAGCGTATAACAGCCGTCTTGTATATATACATATTAAAATCAACCACATAAAAATTTCTTAAATATGAATGAAATGTTATAACATTCAAATAAAATATTTGAATATATATATATTAAATAGTAAGCAAAGCTTTCTTTTAACCAAATCCATGTCAATATTTTCTGTCTAATTTTTTTAAAATTATTTCAATTATTGCGGTTATTCATTTGGTAAAATAATGTACATTGTTCAAGTTATTGTATTAATTGAAAATTTTATCTTTTCCTTTAACACCAATTTTCTACAATTTTATGTCTTTATTACAGGATCCGGTTACAAAGAATTGGTGCTGACAAGGAAAGAAGTATTTCTGATAATCAGCGAGCATTTATCCGATAAATTCGCTTCCTTGATCGAATTTATGGTAGAAAAAATTTCCAAGGACACCGGACGTACAGTTGTAGTGCCTGAGGACTCGAAACAGACTTTTTCGATACTCTTCAATCAAATGAGAACGAGGTGGCAACAAGCTCACAGAAAATCCTGTGTATTTTTCAAGAATAACGGTGAATGGCTTAGCAAGCAGGTATGTTTTGCCGCACCTACAGACACTGTAGTAACAAGCCCGGGTAATACGGGCGGCCGCCCGTCCCTTGAGTTTACAATGTCCAGTGAAAGATCTAAACGAAGGAAGACCCAAGATATTCGTACATCGTTCAACTCGGTCGAGTTAGCATACGCTACTCAGATGAGCCTTCGCTCTTCAGGACAATCCAACGCCGCAAAAGTTATTAAGGACGTAACAATGACGAGTCCTTTAAGAGCTTCCAAGTATCGTAAAGCTTACTCAGCAACGGATGAAATTACTTTATCCGAAGAGGCTGCACTTTCCGCTATGATTGAATATAAATTCTCCAAGAGTACTTACCAGGGAATGAGAAGATTAGGGAAGGAAAATAACTGTAAGCTATATCCGTCTTACGAAAAAGTGATGAAAGCAAAAAAGCGTTGTTATCCACCACGTGATGCAATCAGGATTACAGAGAGTAGTGCAGAAGCCCAACTACAGGCACTATTAGATCATACAGTTGAACGTATTTTACTCGTCCAAAATGTACTCATTCAAAGATTGACTCCAGATAATGTTCGTAAAATGGACTTGATTTGCAAGTGGGGTTGCGATGGAAGTTCTGGGCAAAGTGAATATAAGCAGACGTTCAGTGATGACAGCAAATCTGATGCGCGTGTATTCTTTACTTCAGTCGTGCCATTACAACTCGTGTGTTATGATCAACAATCGAAGGAAGAAATAGTTGTTTGGAAAAACCCCAGACCCTCGTCTCCACGATTTTGTAGACCGCTTAGACTACTGTTTCTACGCGAAGACACAGAGTCAACACTTAATGAAGTCCAAATTGTTGAAGAACAAATAAAGTCACTTCGTCCATTCGAAAGTGTAATAGATGGAAAAGAAATCTCCGTAATATACAAGTTGTTGTTCACCATGATAGATGGTAAAGTTTGCAACGCTGTGTCATTGACGAAATCTGCTCAACGGTGCTATTTGTGTGGAGCAACCAGCAAAGATTTTAATGCCATCGACACTGTATTGCAAAGGGAAATCAATGAAACAAATTTGAAGTTCGGATTGTCGACGCTGCATGCGTGGATACGGTGCTTCGAGTATTGCTTACACGTGTCTTACAAACTCGGCATTAAAAAATGGCAAGCTCGAAGTGCCGAAGAAAAAAAAATTACCCAGGAACGCAAGAGGGCCATTCAAGAAGGATTCAAGAAGCAATTGGGTCTAAATATCGATCGCCCAAAGCCTGGATACGGCAGCAGCAATGATGGCAACACAGCTCGGCGATTCTTTGAAAATTCGACGGTTTCCGCTGCGATAACGGGGGTCAACGAAGAAGTAATTAAACGCTTGTACGTAATCCTACAAGTTATATCGTGTGGCCACGAGATAAACTGTGAAAGATTTGAACAGTATGCTATTGAAACGGCAAGAAAGACCGTTGCATTATACCCTTGGTACTCCATGCCTACTTCGGTGCACAAACTATTAATTCATGGTCCAGTGATAATAACTCATGCTCTATTACCAATCGGCCAATTATCCGAAGATGCTCAGGAAGCTCGAAACAAAGACATCAAACGATATCGAGAAGATTTTGCGCGAAAAAGTTCCAGGGTTAAAACTATGGAAGATGTTTTTCATCGGCTCTTAGTTACTTCTGATCCGTACATTTCAAGTGTCAGAAGACTACCACAGAAGAAGCTGAAGAGTTTGTCGCCGGAAGCTGTAGCGATGTTGATCGCTCCTAAAGTGACTGCTGCAGCAGACGAATTTTGCGCCGAGATTGAAGCCATGCCGGGAGTTGTAATAGATACAAACTCGGATAATGATTCTGACTCCGACTCCGACTCCGATTACGATTTTGATTAAGAATAAATTTTTCTATTTTTGAAACGTTCCGTATGTATTTTGGAAATAAAAATAATAATTGCGTAGAATACACTGTTCACGTTTATTTTATTATGATGATTTTTTTTTATATATTAATTTATCTATTTAGCAGGATACTCGGCCATTTTGTTTATAACAATTTGCTGTAAGCTCTTTGTTGCAAGTTATAAACAATAGATATCGGATTGGTAATCAGCGACCTTGAAAACCCGTATATACCAATTTTTGTCAACATCTGGTAACTTTTTAACGTTCATGTCGGCCATATTGGATCGGCCATTTTTTTTACGATAATTTGGCTTGCGGATTCGTAATCAGCGACCTTGAAAACCCGTAAATACCAATTTTTGTCGACATCTGGCAACTTTTTAACATTCATGTCAGCCATATTGGATCGGTCATTTTGTTTACGATAATTTGGCTTTCAGATTCGTAATCAGCGACCTTGAAAACCCCTGTAAGCCAATTTTCATTCCCGTCAAAGGTCATTTGAGGTTTTGGCCAGGTTTTTGGACTTTTCTCCTACTGTGCGACGGTCGAAATCAGTAACTTATCTGTTGAGGTAAGAGAGCAATTATTTATGAAAAAGGATAATTATTTGTATTTTGTCACAGAAACCGGAGAACCCTGTGATAATGGATCAAGAGGCTTATTTGAGAGGCGAGCATTACCCAGTTTCGGGAAGGACGATTGGGAGAAATTAGCCCAATAAGAAGCAACTCAAGAATTCACGTCGCCATAACGATCGAAGGAAGTGATGGAGAAAAATTGTCTCAATCAGAATTTTTCAAAACCTGCAGGAAAGTGGATGAAAAACTACATGAGAATCATGTTAATTCAATCAGCATAGCAAAGACTAAGGAGATCAACGGAATCAGCTGGGAACTTATAATTGGAGTAATTCGGAAGGGCATGAAGAACTTTCCAACCAAATTTACCATCTGTCTAGGACAAATTCGATATCCACTGAGCGACAAACGCAAGGAGATAGTTAAGGAAGCGCACGATTCAGCTTTAGGAGGTCACGAGGGAGTCGGATTCGACAACAATATACTACTGGGAAAATATGAAAGAGGAAATTCAACAATATATCGGGCATTGTTTAAAGTGCCACCTGAAGAAATTGGTACGTGTTAAAACCAAGCAACCAATGATCATCACTGATACACCAGATTCCGCATTCGATAAAATTGCCATGGACATCGTCGGACCTTTACCAGTAACTAAAAGAAAAAACGAATATATTCTCACAATTCAGGATTTATTACGGGTGTCACGTCCCTCTCTCGCCAAATTTTTATTTCGCGCAAGAACGGGCGTGGACTCGCGCTCCCACGCAAAAGCGTCGCGTCGGCGGATTCCCGAGACTTGTGCGGTGTAAGAGTGCGCGATCACCCCATGTGTCGCCGACAATAATCAGCACCTTTTATAACCTTGAGCGAGCTCGCGTATGTCCACCAAGGGCATGCACGCGCCGCTTTAAGAAAAGCCGAATTGCAAGAATGCCCGCTCGATTCGCCAACGTTCTAAGGACCGTTGCCGAGTCGAGCCAGTACCTCGCTAACCACCGACAGGTGAATCGGGGAAAATTACTCCAGCCTTCAGCTGGCCGTAGCGGCATAATGCCCCGCGCAACCGTGCAGATTTGATACGCTCGCTCGAGTCAAACTTGTTGCGTCACGGGGGTGCTCGCGTGGACCCATAAGTCTCGGGCTGTATTCCATCAACAACACAATCATTCATTTAATACAATTATTCATAAAACACAATTATTCTTTAAATATAATTATTCGTAAAACGCAATTATTCTTTAAATATAATTATCCATAAAACACAATTATTCGGTAATTCCATTCGATCGATAAACTAAATTACACGGAATATAAATACCTGGAAAAACCAAACCATTCAACAAATTCGAACAATCGTCAAGTATAAACATTCCTTAAGACGAACAGTGCGACGGAAAATAACGAACAAACATATACACATATCCGTGCGCCGCGAGTGACCGCGACTTACGGACGTTGCAGCAAGTGCGAGTCAACCCTTCGCGCCCGCAGGGCACCGGTGCGTGTAAAAGGACTCCCTTAGAGACTCTAGTGCATCGAGAAGGCCTATAAGGACACTAGTATGCGTACGTAGGGAGCATTGAAGAACGCCAACGCTCAGCGCGAGGCCCAAGAGGTCTCCCCTTATCAGCGTGCGCGGGGACCCCTCCAACACTGTATCACGCGCCAGCCCAGAGCTCCGGCTAATGTAAGTCCGCTGTATTTTATCGAGCGACGGCGCACGCGAGATTGTAAGCGCCGTCTCTCTTATGCTCATTCGTCGCGGATGGACCTCCGCCCGCCCTTTAAGTATCGTCTCATCCGTGGCGGGACGGTACAATAAACGCTATATATATACATATTCTCAATATTAATCAGGACGTATTCGTTTATTTATTGACGACCCCCTTCTCCTCTCGGCAGTGCTCGGGCCCGTATGGGACGACGTGGAGGCGCCTAAATACCTTTTTTTATAACAATTCAATCCTGGAGATTAATCTATAATCTTTTATTATCCTTGCAACGCGCCTTTTGCACGTAACAAGGGGACCGAGTCAGCGTGAAATCGGAAAAAAATCGTTTAGTTTTTTAATTTTTTTTCACGTTTTACAAACTCTTTTGCACCTTTTTACCAAGCCATAGACCCCAATTTTGAAAAATGGCAAAGTTACAGATGAATCTGTAAAAGTAGAATTTCGAAAATTTCGAAATCCATTTTTCAAATTCTGCCATTTTTTTCACAGATTCTGGGTCATGAATAAATAATATATATCATGATTAGAAAGTGGGATGCGCCTTTCTTTTTTAGAATTTTGTTTTCTTTTAGTTTCGAAAATTAAAAAAAATAATAATTTTATAATATTTCTTATAGAAGTGAAAAAATAAAATAAAAATAAAACATATCTTGGAAAATTTTGACATTTTGCATATTCTCCAAAGTAAATGAGAAAAATCTTTTATCGAAAAAAAAGTATTCTCATTTATTTTGAAAAATATGCAAAATATTGAAATTTTTCAGATGATACATGTATGGACCAATTAAAACGCTCAAAAGACGTGATTGGCAAATACAATTCTACGGGCCAATCAAAAAAATTGTTGAAAGTGATCAGAAAGTGCCTCGAAAATTTTCTAGTAAGTTTTCCTACTCACTAAATTTTTTTACCAGCAAATTATTAGTGAGTTGCGAAACACATGTTCGGTCGTGGTTTATTTTTTTTTGTATTCAATTATTTTTATCAGTTGTTTATTTTTTGTTCAAATGTCATATTAGAGATTTACGCTAATCAATCGAGAAATTAGGTGCAAGTGCTTTTTCGATCTCGACAAACGACACGAGCAGTTTCACAGTGGTTATTGTCAATTATATGTTTACATGTTCATATGTTTCTTATAATCACTTATTTTTATAAACAATGGTGTTCGCTGTGTTTGCGAAATAATCAAATTAATTTTCATACTCATCTAAAAAATTTTCAGTGAGTGAATTTAATTTTGTGCCTTGTATACAGATTATAACCTCTAAATTGTCAACGGAAGAGTTCCCAGTTATTCTTAAATTTTGAGCAATTTTTTTGTAAAAATTTTTATTATTAAGAATAATAAAAAACATAAAAAATGAAAAACCGTGACAAGCACGTAAAAAATGTGATTTTTTTCTTGTAATAACCTTGGACAATATTGTTTGTTATGCAGATACATGAATCAGTGGAGCGAAGGACGGCGGAAGCTTTTTACCACACATTTCACTTCAGAGGCTGTTTCCCAAAACCTGGATCTTCGAACACGCTGCGCGCAGTCCTGGCCAAATCGCTTGATAGTTTTTATCCTGGGACGTCTCATTTTCTTTGTAAGACTTTTCCGGACCGCTTGTATGCGACACATTTTCATTAAAATCAAAATTGTATTGTGTGCGATGCTCTAAAAACCAAAAATGGTTCAAAAATTCAACAAGTGGCCTGTAACTCTATAATGAGAACCTAAAAAAAAATGTGTCACATACAAGCGGTCCGGAAAAGTGTTACAAAGAAAATGAGATGTCGCAGGATAAGATCCATCAAGCGGTTTGGTCAGGATTGCGCGCAGCGTGTGAAACTCAAAAATTTATTTATGAGTGAACCGCTGCACCTTAAGAGTTCTAATTAGGGCCAAAAATTTCTACAATTGATACGTCAAATGATAGATCATTGATGAAGTTTACACCAATCCTACGAACATTTATATTTATGTTCGAAAATCGGCGTTTTGACGCTGACTGGGTACCCTTAACAAAATACTGTTCGGCAATTCCACTCAAGAAAGCCACATCAGAAAATATTGCCGACGCACTAATCAAGAATTTCATTTGCGTCTTTGGAGCACCGAAAATAATACTAACAGATCAAGGTGCAAACTACCTGAGTAACTTGATGAAAGGAGTGGTAAAAAGATTCAGAATCAAACAATGTCGAACAACAGCTTACCATTCTTAGTCAAATGGATCACTGGAGCGATCACATCACTCACTCGTCGAATATTTAAAACAGTTTATCAACAGAGATAACGAGTGGGACGAATGGTTGGAACTAGCCAGGTTTTCATACAATACAAGTGTTCACGAAGGGACTAAACATACCCCATACGAATTAGTATTTGGAAAACTAGCACGACAACCTTCATTTGAACGACACTATGCGATTACTGTCACTACACAAAAGGAAGGCCTGATGATTACGTATACTTTGAGGACCATACAACATTTTATCCTATCGAGAGTTTCGACGTGGCTTGTGGAAACTGCGGTATTTATACAATTGCTCTCCAGCACGCAGATCATTGTAGAGAATGCATTAGTCAGTTTGCAGAGTCATGGGGAAAGCTAGATCGCTACCACTACCAACAAGTCACGGTATACGGCACCCAGTGGGAGGACGGAACGGATCCCCTAGTATCACCATGTATAAAAGAGGAGGTGGAACTAACTCAGGACTCAAGGGTGTCATTAAACAAAAGCTCAACTCCGCCGTCTAGTCCAGCATGTGATCAAGGAACGATAACCGACGAATCAGAAACTTGGGACCAGTTGCTAGACGCACCACATACCACCCACCACGAACAGGAAGGAGAATCAGCGGGGAATCACCCGAAGTCAGCCGAATATCTGGAATTAGTAACAAAGGGCAGGCCAATTACAAAAACCCATACCACATGGAACCAAGTAGTAGGCCATATCAGCCGCCGAATTAGAATATTTCCAAAGTTGGGACCAATTGATAGCCGAACCATCGACAACCAAGACACTGAGGAAGTACCTGATAGATCCAGCAAAAGATGAAGAATTACGACTATAAGTTTAATCATTGTCAACGTGTTAATGTAACGTGTATCGATGTAACATTAATCTATGTAACAATATTTGTGTAGATTTTGATAGATCCGAAGGAAAGACCAATAACTACAATCCAACCAGCCAACTAAACTGCCAAACTCACGAGGACACATGAGGACATGTGCAGAAGCATCACTTGTTGCACCGCGATGCTCTGTCTAAAGAGGAGAGGTGTTACGTCATCCCATCTTTTTACCGAGAGAAAAAAGACGCGAGGCATCGATCAGCGCAAGCCAGCAACCAGGACTCGCCACCCTCTCCAGGACACTACCTCACCAATATGTCAGCGATTAAAGAAAGAATTCGGCAGATCGCAGAATTATATGCGTAGTGGTGCCTCATATCACCGGGCCTGGTCGCCATCCTCTCAAAAACACCACCTCACCAATATGCTAGCAATAAAAAAGGGAATTTTATTACCAATTACAGAATTTTACTACCAATATGTATAGTGGCGCCTCATATCGCCGGGGCAGGTCGCCACCCTCTCGAACACACCGTCTCACCAATGCACCAGCAATAAGAGAGGAGATCTATACGCAAAGACATAATCCAGCCTACGCATGGTCCAGCCGATTGTCGCCAAGCATCCCCTCCAAAATCGTAGGAGTAGACCATCGCCAAGAGGGGTACCAAAAGTGAGATAAAAAGCCGTGCTCGAAGTCCAGAGGTGCGCATTCGTCGTCACAAGTTTGAATCGGTCGGAAACCCTGCTCCGCCGAAAATCAGACGCATTCGTCGTCACAAGTTTGAATCGGTCGGAGACCCTGCTTCGCCGAAAATCAGACGCACTTGTCGTCGCAAGCTCAAATCGGTCGAGACCCTACTCCGCCGAAAATCAAGTCTCAGACGAGTCGTCGTCGCAAGTTCTAATCGGTCTAAGACTTTACTCCAGTTCGGTCAATCATCCAGTATCCAAGTTACGTCTTTACAAAATCCGAATCAACCGTCTGAAATATAGACTTTGCGTGTTGTACAAGTATATCGACTTACAGTAACTCGAAAATATAAACTCTACGTGTTGTATGAATATTACGAATAATTCAAATAAGCTTTTGTATATCGACTTGCGAATCATTTGAACTGATTGACTTTCGCGAATAATATATAATATGTTTAACTCGGCGCACCCTTGCCTGACGAAGACACCTCTGTATCGAGATCATCACCGCCAAGGACCACAATCATCGCAGACTCGACCGCCGAGGGAAACCCCATGAAAGAGACTTTCTGATTAAATCAAAATACGCGACTTCTTAAAGCGACAACCATCGAAATTAGCCGCTTGATGTATACGTGTGCTTAAGGAAATAAATTGTAACCAGCACTAAGGAGAGCGTATATATAAACGTGAGTAAAACATATTTTATCAAAACCCGTTTGCATCTTCCTACAATAAGATCAAATACGGCTTGCGCATCCTGCCACATTCGTCATCTCCCATATCGAAGACGTGATTTCCGTCCCAGGGTAAGGGGCTTGATTGTCTTGACCCGAAAGAGAAGTCAAACCACCGTGCTACGTTCTCTCTAACTCCGATAAGCTCACGGGGACGTAATATGATATAGAATATCAACAATTTAAAACTTTTGTTTCGATAATCCATAAGAATTTTTACATCACAATAAGTTAAGGTTCAATATCTCAAGAAATATTGATTTGAGCAATTAGGTTTAGAAAACTTTTTTTGTAGGAAATTAAATTTGCAGAAAAATTTTCATTTACATTTTTTTGGTAAAGTTAATCATTTCGGAGATAACAGCAAAAAAACGAGAATCGTAGGTAAAAATCAACTTTAGTGACATCATACCATCTCACCAGTGTAAGTTACACTTACGCTGTTGAGGACACTTTCAAAGATCGTTCAAGTCTGCGTAAATTGCGACCAAAATCAATGTGATAGCATGAAAAACCGCGGAGTGGTAAAATTTGGAAGAAAAAAGTTCTTGATTTATATGTATTTTAGATGGAAAAACTTATCACGCGAAGGGAAAGTCCTTAATATTATATTAAGGGCTGTAACAACAGGGAATTTTCTTTCAGACATATGCAACAAAATTTCGGGTGGGGAGTGAAAGAAATTAAAAAAGTCGAACAAAATCGCCCTAATATACATATATATTAGGGTGGTCCCCGAAATACCGTATTTTTTTATTCATTTGGCACCCCGCGAAAGTCTTCATTGTATCAAAAGACAACACGATGCACAGTAACACTGCACAGAAAATACATTTGGGACATTTCCAAAGCCTTTTAATGCGAAATAGTTCATTCTCACGTCAGTAAGAACACTAGACTCCCGGTTTAGGTCGGTCGACGGGGATTCCCGACCTAAATCGAGAGGCATATATATAGATATAGTGCTCCGAACCACTACAAAGTGGCACTCACCACTCAGATACTGCGCAAAACATACACTGCCGGCCAAAAGTTTAGAAACACTCCGCCTCGATTCCGCGTCGCACAAAAAGTTTCACTGCTCTTTTAAAAATGAAGATATTTCAATTCAACAAGCCGCGTTTTAAAAGGGACATATTCAGCTTCGTTACGCTTTTTCAAAAAAAAAAATTCGACTGTTTTTAACCCGATACGCCTGTTGAAACATGATCGTTTTTCGGCTTTTTTTTTGGCGTTGAAATTTTGGCGCACGACCCATGAAAATTTTGTGTAACTATTTTTCGCGTGAAAAACTTGTGGGAGGGAGTATGAGCTTTTATTTCATATTTTGAAAAGTTTCGTATGTTTTTTTTCCGCATAAGCATTTAATTTTTCTCAAAAAACGACCATATTTATAAAATATAGCGTAACTCTAAAACTAATAGGTTTTTGCGAAATCGGTAAGTGGGTAAAAAATTTCATACAATTATTCTGGATTCAATGAAATTTTTTCAGACTTTTTTTTCAAAATTTTTCCTGTCAACGAGATATTTTTGTATCGTAAACAACCGGATCTCTTACCTTATCTACACAACTATGTTATCAAAAATCCCGTGTAGTAAGGGATGACGTAAGAGAGATTGTTTGAGATAGAAAAAATTCCTTGTTGACAGACAAAATTGTCGAAAAAAAAATGTTAAAACACTTTCAATGAAATCAAAATGATTGTATGCAACTTTTTCCCCGAAAAATCTCATCTACACGGCTCTTTCATCGAAATCCCGTGTAGATGAGGTAAGAGACGATTGTTTGAGATTAAAAAAGGTTTCGTTGGCAGGAAAAATTTCGGAAAAAAGTCTGAAACAATTTAATTGAATCCAGAATAATTGTATGAAACTTTCTACCCTCTTAGTAATTTCACGAAAACGCAGTAGTTTTATAGTTACGCTATCTTTTATAAATATGGTCGTTTTTTGCGAAAAAAGATCGTACGAAACTTTTAAAAAAATTTAAATTAAGCTTATACTCTCCCCCACAAGTTTTTTACGCGTAAAACAGTAAAAAAAAATTATCATAGGTGGTGCGCCAAGATTTTAACGCCAAAAAAGTCGAAAAACGACGATATTTCGAAGGGCGATATTGAAATACATTTATTTTTAAAAGAGCAGTGAAAGTTTTTGTGCGACGCGAAATCGAGGCGAGTGTTTCCAAATTTTTGGCCGGCAGCGTATGTATCGCGCATTATCTGTGTGGTGCGTGTTGAGTTCAGAGAACTATATCTATATATATACTATTTGGGTTAGGTCGGAAATCTCCGTCGACCAACCTAAACAGGGAGTCTAGTGTACTTACTGACGTGAAAATGAACTATTTTGCATTGAAAGGCCTTGGAAATGTACTAAATGTATTGTGTTACTGTACATCGTGTTGTCTTTTGATAAAATGAAGACTTTCGTGGGGTGCCGAACGAGAAAAAAATACGGTATTTCGGGGACCACCCTAATATATATACTAGGGGTTTTTGTGGCTCGGGTGCTACCCGCCCTCGCATCGTAAAGGTTTAGGTTTGGGGGTTTGGGTTTGGGTTTGGAAGTTTGGGTTTGAAAGTTTGGGTTCTGGATTCTTGTACACGGCGGCGGCGGCGGCGGCGACGAAATATTTATATAATATAGAGAGATATATATATATGGGGCGTTCCATCCCAAATCGGACAGTTTGGAAAACTTTTTTCATTCCCTTAAATTTTTTATATTTTTTAGTACCAATCAAAAGACTCTTCCTGTTAAATTTTAAAATTTTTTCGATTACCCGTTCACAAGATATTTAATTCTTTTTAAGGATCGCTCTTTTTCTGCTTTTTGGTCATAACTTCTCTAATAATGATCCAAATTAAGTGTTTTTTTTTCAACATTTTTGTTTTTTATGGCCTTTTCAGAAAAAAATGCAAAAAAAATATTCAACGTGCTTTTGAACAAGTTTTTTGAGTTTTAAACTTTAAATCGTGTTTTCAAAAGTGAGTGCATATTTTGATTTTTTTGAAAATTTTTTATTTGAAACTTCTATATCTATTTTAAAACTTTTAAGACTAGTCCGGTCAATGGGCCCTCCATAATTACTATTTTTTTCGATTCTTGGAAATTAAGAAAAAAAAAACGTTTCTCTAAATTATTATGAATACCAATTTTTGTTACTGTATAGTATTTTTTTTTAATCATATTGAATTAATTTTGACACTTTTTTATTGTTAACAGATTTTTAAAATTAATAATTAATAATTAATCGATGAGCAAATAACAACAGTTGAAGAATTGTATGACTGGGCATCGAACCCAAATAGTCTACCGAATATTGCTGTCAAATTTTCATCCGAGAAACACTGTTTAGATACAAAAGAAAGATTTTATTTGGAATGCAATACTGCAACAAGTCAATCACAGGGACAACAATTTCATCCGATTTATGCAATGAGCAACGTAAACGTATTGGCAAAGGAATATTCTAATTGAGGAAATAATCGTATATGTAAGATTTTCAAAAGAATACGTGTATAAATGAAAACTGTTGTTATTATTATTCATAAACAGACATCAGGGGGAATATACACTTGGAAACGGAAAAAAAAATAATTTTTGACAATTTTTTCCAGGAAAACTATTGGCGTGACCAGAACAAGCTTTTTCCTCGTTAAAAATATACACTTTCAAGATTTTTTTCAATTTAAAAATGTTGCAAATTCACGAAGCACTTAAGGGCAGGGTAAGGGTTTGCATTTTCGAAAAATCGATTTTTTTGCTCTTTCTTATAGTAAAATATCTCAAGAATATTGTCTCAAAATTAGAAGTCAATCGGAGCAAAACTCTCGACATTTTTCTCGAAACCACTTTTTCAAAGTCCGTCATCACTGCCATTTAAAAAATACTTCACCTATTCATTTCACACTTGGTACATAGTTTCTATATATAAAATACCTTGCCCCAACGTTGAGTATGAAATTTTTTTTTTATATTGAGCGGGTTTTTTAGGAAATTTTACTGCAGAATCGGAATGTTTGCTTCAAACGACCACCAAAAATTAAAAGAAAAAAACAATTATTAGAGAACGTTGGGGGAAGGATTTAGTGATGTTTTAACTAAATTTTATTGTCATTTTGATTTCGAATAATTTTCGGATGAGATACAGAGATCATCGCAAATCATCTTTTTCAAAAGGCGTTCTTGGAAAAGCACTGTCACCGGCTTATTTGTCGTTATTTTTCGATGAGAAAATTGAAGAGTGTTGTTGAAATGGTATTTCATAAGTACACAAGAGTTGAATAAATTTCCCTCATCTACGTGCCTAAAAAAATTTGCAAAAAAAGTTTTTTTTTCTCTGAAACGCTTACCCTGCTCTTAAGTAATTTACGGAGTGTCGTAAAAAATCTGCCATAGCAGTACCCAGTGGCATTTCGTCAAAAATAATGTGAATGAAAAAACCAAAACAGGATACTAAATTAGATATTAAAAAGAAATCAATCGGTTCAGTGGTTTTCGAGATATTTTGGGTACCAGCTAGAAAAACGTTGTTTTGAGAAAAACGCGTTACGTTGGTCATCTTCACGGGCATGTGTGCAACGAACGCACATACTCTTTGGGCTATAACTTTGTCATTTTTTTGAATTTTTACTTGAAATTTTAAGAACCCAAGAAATTTTAAGATCTTGTTAATAATAAAAAAGTGTCAAAATAAATTCTAAATAATGAAAAAAAGACTATAACAAATATTCATAATGATTTATAGAATTTTTTTTAAGTTTAAAAAAAATAGGGTAAAGTGAGGTAAAGTGATGTGAACCGTGGGGTAACGTAAACCACGTCAATTGATCCTAATAATCATCCACGTAAACATCGTAGTGCTATCTATTGCTTTTGTGCTCAACTTTTTTATCGCGAATAGTTCGTATGCGCACCACTGTTCAAGTCTTTATACCAGAAATGGACGAAAAAAAATTTCACATTTTTGACAAACGCTCAAAAAAAAGTGCTGTAGGGTTAATTTTCGTTGCTTTTTCAAGGTAACTATATGTATTTCCTTATCTCCCTACTGAAAAAGACCTATATGAACCGCTGGAATTCTATAAATCCTCATAAATCTTCATTGAAATTTCGTGTGCATTTGTCCCTGATTCTAACAGATTCTAAAAGTTCTATCGATCTTTTTCAACAGGGATTGTATTTATGTGGCGACCTTCGGAATAAAAAAGCGTCAGTGGGGGAATGTGATCCATGTTTGGTGGGATGATGTGAACCACTCATCTAACGCTATTTTATCGCTTATTATTTTTTTATATGCGCATATGTATTGTTTTTAATGAACGTTTTTTATTTTTTTTTAGCCAACCCGCCACGAACATATAAGAAAGAGGTGACGTTGAACAGATTGATTGTGAGCAAACAACGGCGCCTCTTCTTCGTCATCCAAAGAAGACCGCGATTTCTATTTGATTTTCACGCTTTTGATGAAAAAAATGAATCACAATAACACGATTTACTGCAGCAAATGCGACCGCCCATTTGATTTGAAATGCGCACACATAGCGAATCGCCGGTTCTTTACTTGCAAAAACTGTCATCCAGATAATGACAGCGACGAATAAAAGTTCCATTATCTGTCTTATTTCCACTTTTCTACATTCGTGAGCTCCGTCGTGACCTACATTAATAAAGATTATATTTGAATACAATTGGTGTCCCTTTGATTTTATTAAAACCTGTGTGCAGTACATCACAAGAATAGATACTCTATGGAAATAGAAATGATTTCATTGTCACATTACCCTTTATTACTATATAAAAACCTCAATCGAAGATGACCAGTGATTTTTGTTGAAATTTATACGGTTTACAAAGGGATTTCATTGGTGGTCCACATCACCCCAGCATTTTAAAAGTTGTGAAAAAACGTTTTTTTGCGAAAATTGAAACTTTGTTAACAAAGAATGGAAATTTTTCAAATTCGACTGTACCAAAATGTACTATGTGACCCTCTTTAAAGGATAAAGCCAAAAGATTTGCGAAAAAAAAATTCTTGACAGTTTTATTGGACTTCGTAAAAACGTGGTTCACATCACACCATTTTACCCTAGTAATTATGAACGGCCCACGACCGGACTGGTCTTAAAAGTTGTTGAATAAATAGAAGTTTGAAATAAAATTTTTTCAAAAAAATTAAAATATGCTCTTACTTTTAAAAACACGATCCAAAGTTTAAAACTCAAAAAAATTATTCAAAAACACGTCGAATAATTTTTTTTGTATCGTTTTCGGAAAAGGCCATGAAAAAACAAAAATTACAAAAAAAAAACACTTAACTTACAAGGATAGTGTGCGAGGTGTCCCCCTCCGATTTCGACAAACTTTTGATATGTTGTTGTCCATCGAACAATAAGAGACACGTTTTTTTTTATCGGTGGTCACGGGGTTTTAAGGGGTGAAATCAACCCCTGAAGTTGGGCATGTGAGGAGGTCGATCAGCTGTTTCACATAGAAAGAGTGTACCGATCGGAAGGAAACTAATTCCATGGCATTGCTTATGTCGAGTAATGAAAAACACATGTTTGCCTTTTCACGCAAAACTTGTCTTAAGGGGGTGAACCGCCCTGTGACAGTTTCAAATTTCATGCATAAATAAAAATTATTGACCGTTTTTTATAAAACAAAAACCAAATTAAAGAGCAGCAAAAAATAAACTTTACGTGCTTTTCGATTTTTCAATCAAAAAAGCTTAAGAGGTTTTTCACCCCAAAAAGATTATTTTTATTTTATGTATAGAAAACATTTCTTTTGATCTCGACAACTATCTCATTTACTTGTATGCACTCATTTTCAAGTCTGTGACCATATTTCTACATGAAGATTCACTATTATTAGCAGTTGAGAGATTAATTATTGTTACCCTCATCTCACATGTAATACTTAATTTCATTACACTGACGGTTATTGGCTATATTTCAATTCGCTTGCATTTCAGACATAATATGGAACACTAGGGTGTCAGTTATTTCCCAAGTTGGGGTTTTTTTTGCTTGCACCCCCTGAGTCTTTAGTTTTTGCTGTAAAAAAAAATAATGAACAGAAATAAACGCTTGATTTTCATATTAACCCGTGTCTAAATCATGATACATTTCCCATTTAAATAACATTGGATTTTTGCACTTTTTGCATTTAATTATTTTTCTCTGAAACAAACGCAGCTACAATAATGAACCATCCATATTTTGATAGGAAATTGAACGCTCTACAAAAAAGCCCTCTTATGTTCTTTTGATAAATTCATCCCTTCAAAAGTTATTGATGGTTAAAGTTGTGTTCATGGTCAAAATCCTCATTTTTTTAAATTTTTTCCTATAGTTCTCATTCATGTAATTATTCAACGCTTATAGTAATGTTTTTAAAGAAGTATTAAATAAGTTTGATTCAAAATAACGTAAACTATACATAGTATACATTGTAAATAATATTATGAAGAGGTTTATTATTCTTGTACATTTTTCTACAATTTGTTTGTTAAGCATTCTTTTGTTCCATTATGATATTTGGCTCTATATTCACTAACAACTTGAATCAAATATTGTTTTTGGTCTTCTCGCGTTTAGTTAGTTAGATCGTTGATATAATATTGAGTTAATTGAACAGCTCTTTCGGGTACATAATTAATTACCTGCGGATTATTAACGATAGTCAGATCTTCCAAGAAATCATCATTGCTAGTCCACGTGTAAACATTCAATTCTAAACAAAGGCGTATACAGGTATATAAAGGCATATACGGTATATACTGGTATATACAGGTATATACAAGTATATACTGGTAAATACAAGTATATACAGGTATATACAGGTATATATAGGTATTTATGATATACACTAGCCTTTAAATATTTATTTATATATTTATTTATTTGCCTTCAAATATTTATTTATATACATATTTATAGGATATATATTAGGGTGGTCATTCGCGATTCGAATTTTCTTTATATTTATAGGTATGTATTTATAAGATGTATATAGCTCTATATGTAGGATTATCTATATATATAAAGCACATTCATGAATATATAGCAATATATATAGCTAATAAGTCAAAATCTAACTTATATTTTACGCTGAACCAAAATTTAACTTAAATTTTAGGCGAAACCAATATTTAATTAGACTGATATTTAATTCCCCTGACATTTCCCTGATTTCCCTGACACTCAAAAAATTCCCTGACATTTCCAGGTTTTCCGTGACAGCGGCTAACCTGCATAATTGCGTGATAGTAAAAAGGAACTTTTTACAAATAATTTAAGTAAGATTAATATACAAAAAAAATGTACTATAATTTTCAATTACAAGTTTCGAAATGTGTGAATATCAATACGTATAAGGTTTACTTGTTAAATAATAGAAATTTTCAACATAAAAATATGTAAATGAAATAGTACATTAAAAATAAAAAAAATAGATGCCATAGTTGCTTCGCTTAACGCTTTGCTCTCAAATGTCCATCAATCTACATTGCAAAACGCACATGCTGTCTTATCTTAAAATCTTACGTAAGAATGGCTTTAACCCCCCCCCCCCCCCCAGATAAGTTCATGTAAAGATTTTTCAACCCCCCTCCCCCTCGGGACCCTTACGTAATTAATGAATGGCCCCTGGGCCCATTTTTCCTTCTATTAAAAAAAAAATCAATTTCTTTCCACGAAAATTTTGAGTGTTTCATGTGAATTACTATAATAATTTTTATTAGTGAAAATACTCGTGAGTAATAATTGTTGTCATTATACAATTAGTAGCAGTAATAGTAGCATTAGTAGCAGTAGTAGTAGATCATTTTACAATTAGTAGCCCGATCTAATAAGTTGAAGAATTGATTTTCCATTACTTTTCTATAGAAGAAATGTATGCATTATAGAAGAATATATGAATTAAACACTTACATATTTTTTATCTTGAGAAAGTTATAGATATTTATTTTCTCACTCATTTAAAAAGTTTACAAAATCGAGACTGATCAGATATCAAAATGTATAGCACAAAAACTAAGCGACCGGTATAAACGGGTGCAAACCATAATGGATACCTAAAAATTGCACTGTGTTGTGCCGGATAATGAGGGTGCCTTAAGAGTCAAAGGATTTTCAAAATATGATCAGTCTCGATTGTATAAACTTTTTAAGGGAGTGAGAGAAGAAATATCTATAAAAAGATGCAAGTGTTTCATTTATATATTCTCCTATAATGCATACGTTTCTTCTATAGGAAAGTAATGGAAAAATAATGATTCAACATATTAAATCAGGCTACTAATTGTAAAATGATCACTACAATGATCAAAGAAACGGGAATTTTGATTTTCCAGAAAGAACAAAATTTCTATTTTTAGTAGAATATTCGTATGTATACACTATACATGTATATGAGTCATTCCATGTCAATTCAACGACGTTTTGTCGGTGACCCCCTTTGATTTGTTATTATTGTTTGATATGTTATTACACATGCAAAAAGAAGTGTCCATGTACATTTTTAGCTCTCTATCTTAAACCATACCGAAGTTATTGATTTTTGGAAAAATATTCTTAAAATAATCATAACTTCCTCAATAGCCACGATATTCTAATTTGCTACAAGAGGTCATTTTTGTTTGTTTTTCAATGTACTCTTTGAAAAAAAAATATCAAAAATTAAGAAAAAAATTTGTTTTGTCTTTATGCCGTTTTAAGCTAAAAAAATTGGATTTCCTTTGAATGGGACGCCCTCAAATTTTTTCAAGAAAAATTTAGGGGTGTGCGAATATTCGAAAACTTCGAATATTCGGCATCGAATGGAATCGAATTATTCGATTCGATTATCAAACCGAATATTCGATTTTTTTCGAATATTCGATTTTGGTTCGAATACTCGATTTTTGTTCGAATATTCGATTTTCGTTCGAATATTCGATGTTTTTCGAATATTCGATTTTCATTCGAATATTCGATTTTGGTTCGAATATTCGATTTTGGTTCGAATATTCGATTTTTGTTCGAATATTCGATTTTGGTTCGAATATTCGATTTCTGTTCGAATATTCGATTTTTTTTCGAATATTTGTTTTATTTTCGAATATTCGAGTTTCTTATTGAGTATTTTATGATCTCATGTAATCGAATTTCTAATCAGTTATTTTATGCGGTTTTGAGTAATCAAAGGTCGAAATTCAAAAAATCGAAATAAAAATCGACTTTTCGATAACACATGTTTTTGGTTAACGCTTTAGGTCGCCGCTCGGAGCAGTTCAGAGTTCCCTCTGTCAAACTGCCGGTGACTAGCCAATCAGCTGGTTTATGACGTAATACTCTAAACGGAATAGACCAGAGTAAAATCATCAATAAAAAAGTTAAATGTTGTATAAGAAATCCAATGAATAATTGTAATATTAGGGGTTCATCTCACTGTAAAATATTTATAAATTCGATTTTTTTCTTGCATTGTCCGATAGTATAGACTGTTATAAGCATGTTTTTACTTTACACATCAATTCTCGAGAGTACTTTGACACTCACACTGATTTTTTTCGTCGAATCTCCAAAGATGGAAAGAATCATAGAAGATGGTTAATCGGATACTGATCTTTATATACACCCCCGCTCAAAAGTTTGGATACACATGTCGATATTTCTTGCCGCAATAAAAATTCCATAACTCCGTAAAAAAAAAAAGATATCCAAATTTAAAAAAAAAACGTTTTGAAGGGAAGGAATTCAGCTTTGTTTTCTTTATTTATAATATTTTTTATGATTTTTTTTTCGACTTGGTACGAACTTGTGAACGTGACCGTTTTTCGACGTTTTTTCGACCATCGCCAATTGGGTGCATAACTTGAGGACATTTTTTTTGTCTTTTTTATGTACGGTAAATTCCAAAGGGTTGGCAAACGTTTCATTTTTGTCTCTAAAAAACGTTAGTATGATTTTTTCTCGCCAAGTTAATTTAAAGTTATCTCAAAGCTATTCAAATTAGTTCAAAGTAAATTAATCCAAGATAATCCAAGTTGATCAAACGTAATTCAAAAACTATAGAGTTTTAGAGAAAATGTCAAGGATAAAAAAAAGTAGCGTAGGTACACGTGGAATCGCCTGGAATTATTTCAAAATTTTTCTATGAATTTTTTAAAATTATTTTCGCTCGAAACTGTGACAGTGACGTCCCAGCGAAAAATGTATCCGATTGAAATTTTCGTACTCCGTGATACAATAAAAATCCGAAAAAATTCAGCGACATTTGGCATGCTATGAACAACAATGATCAATAATAATATTGTCTAAAAGTTATTAATAAATTTATTAAACAATTTCTTTAACAATTTCCTAATGACTTTTGGGCAATATTATTATTGATGAACAATAAACAATAATTATTATTAATCATTGTTGTTCATAGCATGCAAAATGTTGCAGAATTTTTTCAGATTTTTTTTCAAAGTTTTTTAAACATTTTTCTATAATTCGTCGAGGTGCTTTTTTAAAAAATTTATCGTGAACCCTGATACAAACCCAAACCAAGTCAAAATAATTTGGACATTTCACCTGTTTGTATTATGTAGGGTTCGCGACAAATTAAAAAAGAAAAAAATTACGTCGACGAATCATAGAAAAATGTTTAAAAAACTTTGAAAAATAATCTGAAAAAATTCTGCAAACATTTTGCATGCTATGAACAACAATGATCAATAATAATTATTTTTTATTGTTCATCAATAATAATATTGCCCAAAAGTCATTAGGTCATACCAGGTCGAAAAAAAATCATTGAAAATATTTAAACGAAGGAAAACAAAGCTGAATTTCTTCCTTTTAAAACGCTTTTTTAAAAAATTTACATATCTTTTTTTTGCGGAGTTATGGAACTTTAAGTGCGGCAAGAAATATCGACAGGTGTATCCAAACTTTTGAGCGGGGGTGTAAATCAATATTCAAATACAAATACTTGAAAGGAGATTCTTTTTCTGTCAAGATCGGTGATCTCAAATAGTCGGAAATGTATCGAATATTCGAAAAATCATCGAATATTCGAAAATTTATCGAATATTCGAAAAATCATCGAATATTCGAAAATTTATCGAATATTCGAAAATTTATCGAATATTCGAAAATTCATCGAATATTCGAAATTTCATCGAATATTCGAAAATTCATCGAATATTCGAAAATTTATCGAATATTCGAATGCATCGAATATTCGATTCGAAAATCGAATCGAATTTTAATATTCGATTTGATTCGATTCGATCACTATTCGCACACCCCTAGAAAAATTACAAAATTCTACGTAAAAAAAGGAAGTTTTTGAGATTTTTCCGAAGATGGGATTCAAATAACTTCTCATATTAAAAAAAATTTTATTCGACTTTTTTTTCTCGTAATTTTGATCCTTTTTCCTTCCATGACTAAAATACCCAGATAGACAAACGTGCAGCAAACATCGCACGTAACGGCACGGTAGCGGTGCGATGGCGCCACGCAGCGGCACGCCGTGTCGTTACGGATGCTGACATCTATTTCCGTAGGTAACTGATAGCTGCCGTCACATTATGCATAAACACGCTGTATAGGCACAATAGCTGCACAGTGGCTGCACGATATTGACGCTGTAATACGTCACGATGACGGCACGTGGACAATACGCCGTGCACTTCGCCATCGTACCTAGGGACGTTGGGGCGGCACCGTGGCGACACGGACACAACACGGCGTGCTCCTATCAGCCGCCACTGTAGCGACACGGTGGCGGCACGCCGTGCACCTGGAGTAGTTCGACTAGCCGCCGGAAGGTGTCACAGACTCTCTCGCTATCCTTCTCACACGCGAATAAGCGACGTGAAGAGCATATATGAAAGTTCTCGAGTAGCTACCGCGTCATATGATGACGTCAATATAAATTTTTAAAGGGCACAGTATGATGCGCTGCACAGTGGGCCGCCTCTGTGCCGCTACGGTGGCCCTATGGAGAGCGCAGCACACCGTGCACTTACTGTGCAGCCACGGAGTCGCCACGATATGCCGGAACGCCGTGACGCCACCGTGTCGTCCCTGTGCCGTCACATTTCTATCTGGGTGCAGACGTGCACGGAGTGTAGTCCCCGTGCTGCCACGATACACATACTCGCCGTGCAGCTACTGTGCCGTTACGGTGTCATCACACATTGATGTCAAAGTGCACAACGTGTCGTCACTGTGTTGCCCGGATGATGAACGAGTGCGTCTGCGCCGTGCAGCAACTATGCGTAAACTGTGACGCGCACTACGACGGAATGGCGTGACGACACCAAACAGTTACAAACGGAAATAGATGTCTACATCTGTGACAACACGGAGTGGCGACACGCGACGTTACTGTGCAGCCGTAATGTAGGCTCATGTCTATCTGGGTAGTTGATTTCAATGATGTTAAGGATGTATGAGCGCTACGTGGTAGTCAAGGTAGGGTCTCATATTCGCCGGGAAGATATTCGCCGGAATCATATTCGCCGGAAAGTTACTAGATTTCGAGATGTCGAAACTGGCTTACTGACATGACCGATAGTTGTCACTGCAAACATATTCTGGGCTTTGAGAGATTGAATACGTGATGTAAACAGTTACGTTAAAAGACGAATTAAATGCCAAAAACCCTTAAAGAGAGTGGCACAACCCCTCAACAGAGGGCGAGCTTAACCTGCCAAACTATGCTTCGAAAAATAATCATGAGCTCTTTGATAAATACATAGTGCTTTTTGAGGTTATCGCGTACAGTAATTAATCAATGAATCATGAAATAAGTAATAATTAATTGCGCGACGAATAATATTAACCCACATAACCTCTATATTGTTATTATAAAGTTCCCGAAAACGAGTTTAATGTTTATTTATAATTAATCGATGAACTGTCCCAGATAGACAAACGTGCAGCAAACATCGCACGTAACGGCACGGTAGCGGTGCGATGGCGCCACGCAGCGGCACGCCGTGTCGTTACGGATGCTGACATCTATTTCCGTAGGTAACTGATAGCTGCCGTCACATCATGCATAAACACGCTGTATAGGCACAATAGCTGCACAGTGGCTGCACGATATTGACGCTGTAATACGTCACGATGACGGCACGTGGACAATACGCCGTGCACTTCGCCATCGTACCTAGGGACGTTGGGGCGGCACCGTGGCGACACCGACACAACACGGCGTGCTCCTATCAGCCGCCACTGTAGCGACACGGTGGCGGCACGCCGTGCACCTGGAGTAGTTCGACTAGCCGCCGGAAGGTGTCACAGACTCTCTCGCTATCCTTCTCACATGCGAATAAGCGACGTGAAGAGCATATATGAAAGTTCTCGAGTAGCTACCGCGTCACATGATGACGTCAATATAAATTTTTAAAGGGCATAGTATGATGCGCTGCACAGTGGGCCGCCTCTGTGCCGCTACGGTGGCCCTACGGAGAGCGCAGCACACCGTGCACTTACTGTGCAGCCACGGAGTCGCCACGATATGCCGGAACGCCGTGCCGCCACCGTGTCGTCCCTGTGCCGTCACATTTCTATCTGGGTGCAGACGTGCACGGAGTGTAGTCCCCGTGCTGCCATGATACACATACTCGCCGTGCAGCTACTGTGCCGTTACGGTGTCATCACACATTGATGTCAAAGTGCACAACGTGTCGTCACTGTGTTGCCCGGATGATGAACGAGTGCGTCTGCGCCGTGCAGCGACTATGCGTAAACTGTGACGCGCACTACAACGGAACGGCGTGACGACACCAAACAGTTACAAACGGAAATAGATGTCTACATCTGTGACAACACGGAGTGGCGACACGCGACGTTACTGTGCAGCCGTAATGTAGGCTCATGTCTATCTGGGGTTACTCGCCGCTGCACCGCTGTGTGTTTCTGTAATCGGTTAATATTGAATTGTTATTGTAAATATTAAATTGTTGGAAATAATAAAATTGTTTTTTTATAATCGTCAATGAAATAAAACTAGCCGCTGTATGTAGCACTGTGTTTATTCATGTATTGTGTACATTTCTTTAATCTATGTGATATATTTACATATTTATAATTTAAACAAACAATCTTGATTGAAATGTTTAAAGAAAAAATACACCTTTTCGTGATACGTTGCAAAATCGTGGAGCAAGTTTGTCCCTCTGTCGAGTTAAATTGTTTCTGCACAATTGTAACAGATTGTTGAAAAGAGTAGCGCAATGAGCGAGAAGACTATCGTCGTACATACTCCTTTTTCTACTGATTATTAGGCTGGCCTCACTCATCTGAAATGGCAATATGAGAATTTACAATCTTAATTCCGGCTACTTATCACACACGCATTGCTTTCTGCATGTAAATATCTCTCATCATGTTTCGCATAGTTTCAAGCGGCGCTCGTCTCTGCGCCAGGACACTTCACCAAGACCAGCATGCTATTGACATACTCGTCCGTCTACTGTTTATTGAGCTGGCCTCGCTCATCTGGAATGGCACTATGAATATGAAGTCGACCGACTGATGCATTACACTTCAAATATCTGAAGAACGAGCAGGAACGACGACGAATCCTATCTGAGACACTTGGACGGTGGTCTATTTACTGTTCAACTTCTTGATCATGTTCTGCTTGAGGCTTGCACCGGTTGTCGATCATTGGTTAAACAACGTGTAAATAGAATTCTTTGGCGCACAGACGAGCGCCGCTTGAAACTATTTGACACATGATGAGAGATATTTACATGCAGAAAGCAATGCGTGTGTGATAAGTAGCCGGAATTAAGATTGTAAATTCTCATATTGCCATTTCAGATGAGTGAGGCCAGCCTAATAATCATCAGATGAAGGAGTATGTACGACGATAGTCTTCTCGCTCATTGCGCTACTCTTTTCAACAATCTGTTACAATTGTGCGGAAACAATTTAACTCGACAGAGGGACAAACTTGCTCCACGATTTTGCAACGTATCACGAAAAGGTGTATTTTTTCTTTAAACATTTCAATCAAGATTGTTTGTTTAAATTATAAATATGTAAATATATCACATAGATTAAAGAAATGTACACAATACATGAATAAACACAGTGCTACATACAGCGGCTAGTTTTATTTCATTGACGATTATAAAAAAACAATTTTATTATTTCCAACAATTTAATATTTACAATAACACTTCAATATTAACAGATTACAGAAACACACAGCGGTGCAGCGGCGAGTAATATTTCATCGATTAATTATAAATAAACATTAAACTCGTTTTCGGGAACTTTATAATAACAATATAGAGGTTATGTGGGTTAATATTATTCGTCGCGCAATTAATTATTACTTATTTCATGATTCATTGATTAATTACTGTACGCGATAACCTCAAAAAGCACTATGTATTTATCAAAGAGCTCATGATTATTTTTCGAAGCATAGTTTGGCAGGTTAAGCTCGCCCTCTGTTGAGGGGTTGTGCCACTCTCTTTAAGGGTTTTTGGCATTTAATTCGTCTTTTAACGTAACTGTTTACATCACGTATTCAATCTCTCAAAGCCCAGAATATGTTTGCAGTGACAACTATCGGTCATGTCAGTAAGCCAGTTTCGACATCTCGAAATCTAGTAACTTTCCGGCGAATATGATTCCGGCGAATATCTTCCCGGCGAATATGAGACCCTACCCCCAAAAATGGCTTTTTGGCTAAAAAATGGCTGTTTTCTTGGGAAATTTCATATTCAACATTCTTTGAATGGATTGAGTCGAAAAAGGTTTTGAAATTATAGTAAAACAAAACTGTGCTATGAATTTGAACCGGATCCGTTCATGGGTTACTGAGTTATGAGTGAGGACGGACGGCTCAGGGGACGGGAAATCCAAAATTTTTTGTTTTTGTATATAATATATACATAATAATATTTACATACATAGAAGGTATTCATAAGAAATAGGTTTTTGGAAGGCAATACTAATAGGCACTTTTCATGTATGGTGAGTGCCTAAAAGTGAAGTTCACAGTGAACTATGTGAATATGCTGCAAATGTGCAGCACGCCGTCTTGCAAATATGCTGTAAATGTGCAACACGCCGGGTTGCAAGGATGCTGCAAATGAGCAGCACGCCATATTGCAAATATACTACAAATGTGCAGCTGCATATTTGCAGCATTATTGCAACAATATTACGTAATCTCGCGTCGTTAGAATGGAGCTTAATGCGGACGTAGAAAGCTGTCGACTGACGCCACGGCTTGCTCTCGAGTGACGTGCTGTTGCCAACATCATGACGCAAAATGTCCATCTGGGATATAATGCTATATATCTCTCTATATTATATAAATATTTCGCCGCCGCCGCCGCCGCCGCTGCCGCCGTGTACAAGAATCGAGAACCCAAACCTCGGAACTCAAACCCAAACCTTTACGATGCGAGGGCGAAGTTGGCCATGGATTCGAGAATCGAGCGGGGTGAAGTTGGCCATGGAATCGAGAATCGAGCGGGGTGAAGTTGGCTATGGAATCGAAAATAGAGCGAGGTGAAGTTGGCCATGGAATCGAGAATCGAGCAGAAGGTTGGGGCGGCGGGGATGGGACGGGGGAGCGTGGGGGTGGGGAAAGGCGGTGGGCGGGAGTTGAGGTTTGGGTTAGAATTGAACCTCTACGACGCGAGGGCGCGTAGCGCCCGAGCCGCACGGACCCTAGTACATATATGAATATATAGCTTTATGTATAGCATTGTCTATAAATATATGGCATTATATACATTATCTATACATATATACCGGGTGTCCCATTTAATCTTACAGTTGATTTATTTTGAAAAATATTGCTCCGATCAAAAATTGAGTGGGATGAAACTTTTAGGGTTCAGAGGGGGACGTTTAAAATTTTTTGTTGTTGTCCAAAATTTAAAGGGGCGGTGTTAAGATGACCAAAAGGTTTTTCAAACAATGAAAACATGATTTTTTTTTCACCAAAAAATGTGTCAAGTCAAAACTAACAACTTTTGTTGGAACATTTTTTTTATTCAGTCCATAAGAGATCACCATTTTTTACTATTTTAGTATTATCCGGGATAACCATGATGGTGGAATGGTGGAATGGTGGAATCTTTGAACACCTTTAAGAAGATTTCAGAAAACACTCACGAGGAGGATTTAGAAGATCTCCTCGGCTTCGTCATTATGCTGCATAACGCTAAAATAGTCAAAAATGATGATCTTGTCTAAAATATCCGGGCTATAAAAAAAATATTCTTACAAAAGATGTTAGATTTGATCTGAAAAATTTTTTAGTAAAAAAAAAAATCATGTTTCCATTAAAAACAAAACATGTCAGCCATCTTAACGGCGCTATTTTGAATTTTGGACCAAAACAAAAAAATTTTTTAAACGTCCCCCTCTGAACCCTAAAAGTTTCATCCCGCTCAATTTTTTATCGGAGCAGTATTTTTCAAGATAATTCAGCTGTAAGATTAAAATGGGACACCCTCTATTGTGGGCTGTATTAAAAAAATGTTCCTACAAAAGATGTTAGATTTAATCTGAAAAAAATTTTGGTGAAAAAAAAATCATGTTTCCATTAAAAAAAAACACGTCAGCCATCTTAACGCCGCCATTTTAAATTTTGGACCAAAACAAAAAAAATTTTTAAACGTCCCCCTCTGAACCCTAAAAGTTTCATCCCACTCAATTTTTGATCGGAGCAATATTTTTCGAAATAAATCAACTGTAAGATTAAAATGGGACACCCGGTATATAGCATATGTACGAATAGACAGCTTTATATATAGCATCATCTATATATGCGAGGCAGTCCACACCAACTCAGAGGTGTTTGATCCTGACCCCCTGCGATTTGTTCCATTATTTTTTATGTTATTCAGCGTATCAAAAAACGTACTCCAATTTTTTATCAAATTTTTTTGATCAGCCGGCATCTCAACAAAAAAATGACCAAACCTGATTTTTGACGGAAAAAACGCCCATTTTGAAAATTCCCAAAAAATGCACAAAAATGCTGTGTCACAAAGCAAAAATGTTGGGCCATGAAACATGGTGGAAGTATTTTTTTCTGGGTTTCCGGAGAAAAAAGTATATGGACATTTTTGTCAGGGGAGTGACACTCCGGGTCAAACGGGGTTTCTTATTTGACACGCTGCCCATTGGTTAAAGTATAAAACTACTGCCAACCTCAGGGCATGAAACTCGAACTGCGGTATGCCGTGCTAATGGTGGTAGCATTGCTGAATTTTCGTCGGCCGAGTAGAGAACTATCTTATCAATAATCGATATTTTATATACGCTACCCAGTGCGATTCTATTTTGTTCTTGCCCCACTGTTATTAATAGTTTTCTACGCTAAGGATAATTAATAGATATTCCCATTTTTAAGAATTCGGATTTATTAATTTCATAATTTTGAAATAACATATTATATAACATGATCGATGAAATAAGGTCGCAGCTACCAATAAACATTTGTGCGCATTCTGTATTTACTTTTTACATGGGAATACAAGTTGAAGATCTAATTCTATAACACTTTGCCCAGTGAGAAATTATACGGAATAATAAATACCACTTGAACATTTCACTGAAATAGTCGAATGTCATTAATTCTTATTCCGAGTAAAACTGTTCTCCAGTTTAATATTTCATACTAACTATATACGCTCTTTAGACAAAAAATTTGACTGCTCATTTAAAAATGAATATATTCATCAATTGAACAAGCGCCGTCTCAAAGGGGAAACCTATTCAGCTTCATTTCGCTCTTACCAAATAATCTTTTTGATTTTTTTTTAACCTGGTATGTCCTTTGAAACATGGTCGTTTTTTGGCTTTTTTTTGGCGTTGAAATTTTGGTGCACAGCCCATGAACATTTTTTTCGACTTTTTTTCGCATAAAAATCTCGTGGCGGGGGGTATTAGCTTCAATTTTTTTTTTTTAAGTTGTGTACGATTTGTTTTCGCAAAAATGTTCAGATTTTCGCAAAAAAAAACCATATTTATATACTGGAGCATAACTCTGAAACTACTGGGTTTTAGTAAACTCATTAAGAGGGTACAAATCGTACGAAGCTTTTAAAAAAATTAAATTAAAGTTTATATATACTCCCCTCCACAAGTTTTTCATGTGAAAAAGCGCAAACAAAAAAATTTCTTGGGTTGTGCGCCAAAATTTTAACGCAAAAAAAAAGCCGAAAAATGATCATGTTTCAAAGGGCGTACAGGGGTAAAAAAACATCTAAAAAAATTCTGGAAAAAGCGAAATGAAGCTGATATGTCCCCTTTGAAATGCCACTTGTTGAATTGGAATATTTCCATTTTTAAAAAAGCAGTGAAACTTTTTGTGCAGCGCGCAATTGGGGCAAGTGTTCCCAAGTTTTCGGGAACTGCAAGAAGATAACTGCAACCTGAATGAAGATTTGCGATAGCTGTTTCGGAATAAGAATAACATGGGAAAACTTATTTTTACGTTTTCTGATTTTTATAACTAATAACATTATCTATGAATATATGGCATTATATGCATTATCTATATATTTATAAGACATATTTATGATTATAATATCGCATTATATATCGCAACATCGCATTATATATCGCATTATCTATATATGAGGCAGTCCACACCAACTCAGAGGTGTTTAACCCTGACCCCCTGCGATTGGTTCCATTATTTTTTATGTTATTCAGCCTTCAGATATGTTATTCAGCCTTTTTCAATTTTTTTTGGACCAGCCGGCATCTCAAGAAAAATTGACCAAACCTGATTTTTGGCGGAAAAACGCTCATTTTTAAGATTCACAAAAAATTTACAAAAATGCTGTGTCACAAAACGGAAATTTTGGGCCAAGAAGCATAGTGGAAGTATTTTTTTTCTGGGTTTACGGAGGAAAGAAGTAGATTGACATTTTTGTATTCTTGAAATTTTTACGTGAGGCATAACTTTTTCTTCACTTTAGGAGGTTATAAACATGGAATAACCTCTTAAACATGCCAATAAAAATAAGTAATTGATATAAATAATGGAAATAACACATCCAAATTTACCCAATTATTCGGCTAATCACACAATATTATTTCAACAAGTAAAATATCAACTACAGTATGCGCTGGTAAAGGCTTCCAACTTGCTGTATTAGAGGCAAGCTGGGTGAGATTGCAACATTTACACCATATATTGTTAGAAGGAAAAATCAGTGATTCAGGTTCCGCATTTGGTGGGAAAATTAAATGTGTAAAATCACGCCTTGACGTGAAATGATCATAAATTATAATAAATAATAAGAAGAATCATAAATAATAGAAAATAATAGATAAGAATAATAATAATCAATTAAGAATTATAAGACTCAAATCACAAATCCAAATCAAATCTATATGATTCTTTTGGTCTGAACAAGGGCGCTTTATTTTGCAAAATTGAAAGGTTTGTTAAGAATATTTTTAGTCCTGAAAAGGGTCACAGTGCATTTCAAGTCGGAGGCTTATACTGCAGTTTTAGTCACAAAGGTTTTGCCGTGTCAAAGTTTCGCACTGCAAGAAATGGCCGATAAAAGTAAGTTCGACGAGGCGTTGTCGGTCACATTGTATAACAACAGGCTCGGTGTACTCAAGGTTTTATATAAAATACTTCAAAATAGCAGTGTAGTAGAGTATTCAGAATTACTATGTCATTAACTATGTAGGCCTCACATAAAAATTTCAAGAATACAAAAATTTCGATATACTTTTTTCTCCGGAAACCCAGAAAAAAAATACTTCCACCATGTTTCAAGGCCCAAAATTTTTATTTTATGACACAGCATTTTTGTGCTTTTTTTTGGGAATTTTAAAAATGGGCGTTTTTCCGTCAAAAATCAGGTTTGGTCATTTTTAGTTGGTATGCCGGCTGATCCAAAAAATTTGAAAAATAATTGGAGTAAGTTTTTTGATAGACTGAATCACATAAAAAATAATAGAACAAATCGCAGGGGGTCAGGGTCAAACACCTCTGAGTTGGGGTGGACTGCCTCATACATAGATGATGCTATATATAAAGCTGTATATTCGAACATATGCTATATATATATGTATAGATAATGTATATAATGCCATATATTCATAGACAATGCTATATATAAAGCTATATATTCATATATGTACATATAGCATTATATCCCAGATAGACATTTTGCGTCATATTGTCGGCAACAGCACGTCACTCGAGAGTAAGCCGTGGCGTCAGTCGACACCTTTCTACTAGTACGAGAGCCCACGACCAAAACCATGTACGATCCTTTTATGGCCAAAACCATATAAATTCGTTAGATTATATGCTTCTGAGCCCTACTAAGTGGGTAGTAACGGTCAAAAGTGTCGTCGCTGCGTGGGAGGCCATTTCTGCTGTGTCAAAAAAAAGGCAACCGGTATTCTCGTTTTACATCCGATTTTGAAAATGTACATAGATTTTGTCAGTTTATGACGAAAATGTTCGTTTTCAGACATTTTGCGCGTAGCATATAGGCTGCGCGCATTTTTGAAAATGTCAAAAAATTTAGCCGAACTGTATCATAGCAATCCGGTTGAATTTTTTTTAAACCTTTTGTATGGCTTCCGGGATTACCAAAATACTATTTTCAGACATTTCGAATGTCACCTATAACCCCAAAAATGAAAAGAATTTTTCGGAGTCGCCCGGCAAATGCCCCGGCGCTTGTTACGTTCCTTATTGGGCAAGAACAGCTATTTACTTGTTACGCTCCTGTCCCTCGTTTCACTACATCGCATGCGGCAGCAGGCTATTGTGACCGTTAGAAAATCAACGGTTTGGGGTGAGCGTCGCTTACTCACATGGCCCGGCCAGTGCTGTGCGGTTATAAAAAATGTCAAACCTATCTTGTGTGCTTTGTATACAAACATTCCACGAACATTCGGAGATCTCTCGAAGAAAATTTTGCACATTTTGTGTAAAAATGAAGTTGCAAGGATCGATCTGATATTTGACAGGTATTTCTGCCCCTCCATCAAGGACACCGAGCACGGACTGCGCGAAAACGTTAAATCTGCAGATTTCCGCATCTCAGGACTGCAACAAGTTAGACCTTCGGACTTCGCAAAAGAGTTGAGAAATATAAAATTCAAAGATGCTCTGGTCAAATTTCTCATTAATAATTGGTCACAACCGGAAATGGCGCAGATCATCGCGAACAAAGCGATAAATATTAATCACGACATGTGCTATTGTTTCGGAAAGGTCGAGCTCCGAGAGTTTACGCGAGAGGTCAGCACCTCCTGGCCAGTCACTCGCTTGAATTCTGTGAGCATCGATAAATTTCCCCCACTCTTCGTATCGACACTTTCATCGATTTCCGGCTTCTTCTTCACTTCTGTACGGATTTTCGCGAGTTACGCATCGCCATTATAACAGACTTTCGTTCTCTTCGCTTTTGGTTGATTTCACGGTTCTCTTCCCGGTTATTATTCTACTTCGAATCAACGAGTTGACGCGATTTACGCCCGCGTTAATTTCCACGATTTTGGGTTTAACTTCGGTGATTTCTGAAAGACATTTTCTAAGGACTTTTCTGGCCACTTCGCACACGTGCCGCCATTGTGCCCGCGTGTGAACATTTAACTTGACTATCTTTATGTACCGATCTCACGCTTGGACATTGAATTAATGCAATAAATATTCATCGTTATTATTTTTCCCAATTAAGTGTGTTCTTCGAGTTTCTTTTTCGTGTTTTTTCCGGCCGCTTCATTTTCACAATCCTCCTCAGATTTCCCTCACGGTCGCCTCACCCCGGAATAACGGTCTCTTCCAAACATTTAATGGTCCTTCGAACCGGATCGGGGTGACCAGTGAGTGATTTTTGAGTGTTTGGTGAAAAATAAAAGGGGATTTTTCGGGAGTTTCGGAGGTGCTTCGGTCCGCGAGAGAGAAAAGTGCGCGAGAGAATCGGCGTTTCGTTTGTCGAAAACGTGCTCGCCACGCTTCGCTTCTCGCACGCGTGCAGTGCGCCATAAGTCGCTCTCTCTCACTTTCGCGCGAGAGGAGAGCTCGGACGCTTCGGCAACCTTCTTCGTCGAGTGCGTGGCTGAGATTCTCGCGCTCTCTCGCACAATTCTCGCGCGCGCCATTATAGTTATCGCTTCGTCCGCTTTGTGCGGATCTTCGTCTTTCGTCGGACAGTCTTCGTGTGGGTGTGCGTATTATCTGAGTCCCTTCGCGCGCTTCTAGTTTCTTCGCGCGCTTGGTTCTTTCTTCGGTTACGTGCACCACGTGTTTCTTCGTACGATTGTGCTTTCTTCGCGCGTTTGAGATTTTCTTCACGTCGATTTCCGCGCATCACGAACATTCTCGTGTACCGAGTGTGTGCGCGTATTTCGAGTTTTTCCTTGAGTTTGTTTTCGGCCTCTTCGTTAGTCGCGTTACACGAACATTCACGTTTGACGTGTGTGTACGCGTATTTCGTGGGTTTTCCCGGTCTCTTCGAGTCGCGTTACACGAACATTCACGTTCGACATGTGTGTGCGCGTACTTCGAGTGTTTTTGGGTTTTCTTCGACTTTTTGGGTGACGCGTGACACGAACATTCTCGTGCATCGAGTGTGTGCGCGTACTTTAAGGGTTTCGCTTCCTTTTCGGAATTTTCGTTGTGTGTGTTACACGAACAGTCTCGCGAGTCGAGTGTGTGCGCGCATTTTGTGAATTTTCGGCCCCTTCAATTTACGTGCATCACGAACATTCTCATTTCCACGAGTGTGTGTGCGTATTCGGAATTTATTTCGATTTTTTGGGCTCTTCAAATGAACGCTACACAGACATTCTCGTTTTTCGAGTGTGTGTGCGTGTCGGGTGACCCTTCGAGCTTTTGATTTTCTTCGCGTGCTCGTGCTTCTGGACATTGTCGCGCTTTCTCAAACTCGTTTGCGAGAGAGAGATAGCGACTCTTCGCGCGCTTGTGATTTTTTTCGTGCGCTGGATGCTTCTGAACATTCTCGCGCTCTCTCAAGCACGTTTGCGAGAGAGAGAGACAATTCTCGACATCTCGCGTACTCGGGTTTTGTCGAAATTCTTCGATTACTTCGCAAAAGACAATTTTCATTGCCTTGCGCTCGGGTGCTTCACGCTATCTTTCGGTCGCTTCGGTTTTTTTCTTCTTCAACACGACGAGCAACGTCGCCAAGATGGAGCGTCACATCGCCGTGCGCATAAGCACCATTCAGTGCATTGAGGTTCTTGCGGAGAAAACTTCTGCTTCAACTTAGCCAACCACCAACAAAGCTCTGGCCACAACCCGCGTATCTTGCTGGACACAAATTGGGAACGGTTTCGATGGGAATTCGCAGCACTTTTTTAACGAGAAAGAAGGGTAACCAATTTACGCCCGGTTATTCTTCAATCTCGCCGTCCCTTCGTGCCTCACTTCATCGGAAATATTCAAGATGAAATTCAGTGCGATCTTCTTTGACGAACACTGTCACTTCTGTTTCTCGAATCCTACGATTCACTCCGAATGAACGGAAATTTATCATTCATTCGCGGTCTTCTTTCTTGAGAAAGATGTTGAACGATTTACGACCGGTCAATATTCGATTTCGTGGTTGTCTTCGGAATTAGCTTCAGTGACATACTTCGATACTGTCCAGTAAAGTCAACAACGCGACGTTTTATCTGGCGCATCGGAAACTCCGGTGCAACTTCTTGTTTCAATCACTTCAGAATTCTTCAAGCCTTCGAGAACCTCGCAGGACACTTCTACAAACGTGGCTATTCGGCCGTCAGTTTTGCTGGCAACGAGCCAGGCAATTTTGACCTCTTCTTCTGGCAGTTCGCATCGAGTTCGGCTTCTGATTGATCCCGGTGCTGAACTTTCATTCATTTCTGAACGAACGGTTCAACTTCTTCGATTGAAACGAATGGCCGCTCCAATCAACATTTTGGGAATTGGAAGTCGGTTAGCCGGTCGCACGCGGGGAGCAACCGACGTCCTCCTCTCGTCAACCCTACCAGGACGAACGACAGTAACCGACAGTCGTTTGTCTTAAATTCCGACAGTTCCCGGCGGTCCAACCGTCGGAATTCATCACTCAACCGTCGGAATTTAAGACAAACGACGTTGGTTACTGTCGTTCGTCCTGGTAGGGAATCCACGATTCAACGGCGATCTTCACGGTGACGGCGTTCATCCTACACGCCTTGACGTCTACACTTCCGTCGTTTACCACTTCAACCGAATGGGATCATCTTCAAGGACTTATTCTGGCCGATCCTGACTTCCGGAGACCCGGACCAATCGGCATCATCATCGGAGCGGATTCTTACGGTTTTCTGGTCGAATCCGAAGTCATTAAGGGTCGAGCTAACGAGCCTGTAGCTCAACGAACACTTCTGGGATGGATCGTGCTCGGTCCAGTTCACGATCCCACTCCAAACTCGGTTCGTATGCATCATACTTCTGTTGATGACGATATTTCTTCTTTGTTGTCGAAGTTTTGGGAGCAAGAGGAAGTTCCTTCGGATGCGGCCCCTACACCCGAACCGGAGGAGTCCGCTTGCGAACGACACTTCCGAGAGACACACTCGAGAGACAAAAATGGTCGCTACGTGGTCGGGCTTCCTTTTAAATCATCACTTTAGTCTCTCGGGGATTCCTTCACGGGAGCAAGACTCTGTCTGCTTCAACTTCTTCGACGCCTCGCGACCAACGAGTCGTATCGCGAGCTCTACAATGGATTCCTTCACGAGTACGAAGCCATGTCGCACATGGTTCGTGCAATCAACACGGATTCTTCAAGGTCAAGGTTCTTTCGTCTTCATCATGGCGTCTTTCGCGCTCAAAGCGCCACGACAAAACTTCGTGTCGTCTTCAACGGGTCTTTCAAAACGACCAGTGGGGTGTCGATCAATGACCTTCTTCACACCGGGGCCAAACTTCAACGGGATACCTTCGACGTACTTCTTTGGGTTAGACGGCATCGGTATATCTTCGCGACAGACGTGACAAAGATGTTCCGTCAAATTTCTGTCCATCCGGACGACTGGGATCTTCAACAAATTTTATGGGTCGATTCGGAAAATCAAGTCGTCCCATATCATTTGACAACGGTGACTTACGGGTTGAGTTGCGCTCCCTTCCTCGCCATCAGAGTTATGCTTCAGCTTGTCGAGGATGAGGGACATGATTTCCCATTGGCCACTTCACCATTGACGAATGGAAGGTATGTCGATGACATCTTTGGAGGCGCTGATATACTTCCAGAACTTCAGGAAACGGCAAGGCAACTTCAAGGGATCTGTCAGCGCGGATGCTTTCCACTTCAAAAGTGGTCAGCCAATAATAAGGAAGCTCTTCGATATGTCGCTTCGGAATCCCGACCGGACGCGGTCGCGATTAAATCAGAAGACCCCAACGTAAAACTCCTCGGACTCGTATGGAATTCGACCGAGGACAACTTCAAGTTTACACTTCAGCTCTCCTTCAATATGGAAATTTCAAAGAGGACGGTTTTGTCGGAGACTGCTTCACTTTTCGACCCGTTGGGCTTCGTTTCGCCGATCATAATCACAGCAAAAATCTTCTTGCAAGAGCTGTGGTTGGCAAAACTTCATTGGGATGATAAATTGCCAAGTCAACTTCACGGAAAATGGCTGAACTTCAGAGAGAGTTTGAGTGACCTTTCTCTCATCTCTCTCCCTTGGTGGCTTCACACTTCGCCTTTATCTTCAGTGGAGCTTCATGGATTTGCGGACGCTTCGCAGCTCGCAATGTCAGCCGTGGTCTACCTTCGTTCAACGTCAGCCGATGGGTCAACCACTGTCACCCTCGTCTGCTCCAAGACGAAGGTAGCACCGCTTAAGCGACTGACCATTCGAGCTAACGGCAGCTCTTCTACTTTCGAGGCTAATTTCGCACGTTCAGACGACACTTGACTTATCGGAGGTTCCAGTGTCTCTCTGGACAGATTCTTCAGTTACGTTGACGTGGATCACTTCACATCCGGCGCGATGGAAGGACTTCGTGAGAAATCGTGTCACTTCCATCCAGGAACTAACTTCGAAGGCAACATGGCGGTTTATCTCCGGAAAGGAAAACCCGGCAGACTGTGCGTCTCGCGGGTTAGCACCTCGGAAACTGTCCAAACATCGTCTATGGTGAGACGGACCCAAATGGCTTGTACTTCCGAAAACTTCATGGCTCACTTCTTCAGCCGAAACTTCATCGGATTGCGACCTCGAGCAAAAGCCGGGGCTAGCCTTCGCGATAACTTCGGAAGAACTTCAGATCTGGGATCTTCTCGAGAGATATTCGTCTCTCACGAGACTTCTTCGAATCACGGCAGTGTGTCGACGCGCTGTCGCACGCTTCAAACGACTGCCTTCGACTTCAACGAGCCTTCAACTGACTCCTGGAGAGTTGGAGGAAGCTAAATTCTTCTGGATACGTCTCGTACAACGAGCGCACTTCTCGGCTGAGGTAAGAACAATTTCAAACAGGGTAACGCTTCAAAACAGCAATCCCCTCTCAGTCCTCACGCCCTTTATTGATCAACTTGGGACTCTTCGTGTCGGCGGTCGGCTGAGAAATTCGCTTCTGCAATCCGAGGCAAAACATCCACCGATTTTGCCACGGAAATCGTATTTCACGATACTAGTCATTTCAGATGCACACTTCCGGATGCTTCACGGTGGCACACAGTCCACCTTGAGCTTCCTTCGCCAATCATATTGGATTCTGAGCGGTCGAGCGCCGGTTCGAGCGCACATTCTTCGGTGCACGACGTGTGCGCGACTTCGAGGACTTCAGGCGAAACAGCTGATGGGCCAACTTCCACCTGCTCGAGTCACACCTTCAAGGGCTTTCTTCCATTCAGGTCTTGATTACGCAGGGCCCTTCACAATCAAGACATGGCGCGGACGAGGCACGAAAACGTACAAAGCATATCTCGCTGTTTTCGTTTGCTTCGCCACTTCTGCAGTACACTTCGAGCTCGTCACCGACTACACTTCAGAGGCCTTCATCGCCGCGTATCGACGATTCTCAGGGCGACGAGGCATGTGTCACACACTTTACAGTGATTGTGGCACCAACTTCATCGGTGCAGATGCGGCACTTCGAGCTCTCTTCAAGGCTGGATCAGCAGAAATGAACTCTACAATCATTTCTCTGACCAACCTGGGAACTTCGTGGTCCTCCAATCCCCCGGCAGCACCTCACATGGGTGGAAAATGGGAGGCTGCCGTCAAGTCGGCCAAATTTCATCTTCGGCGGATCATCGGAGATACCTCGCTTACGTATGAAGAATTTACGACTCTTCTTACGCAAGTCGAGGCGATTTTGAATTCAAGGCCTCTTTGTCCGTTGTCAGACGACCCTGAGGACACTTCACCGCTAACACCTGGCCACTTCCTCATTGGCGAGGCATTAACCACCTTGCCAGAGCCATCGCTGACTTCACTTTCGGAGAATCGACTTTCAAGGTGGCAATTTCTTCAAGCCAAACTTCAACACTTCTGGCAACGATGATCTTCAGAGTATCTTCAACGGAGCCTCTCTGTCTCAAAGTGGAGGCACTCGTCAAATGAGATAAAAGTCGGCTCGCTCGTACTTATCACTGACGAGCGACTTTCTCCTTCAAGATGGCCGTTGGCTCGAGTGGTCGAACTTTATCCTGGTTCAGACGCCCTTACTCGAGTCGTGATGCTTCGAACGGCTACTTCAATCTTCAAGAGACCAATTTCAAAACTGGCAGTTCTTCCTGTGGATTCTTTGACGACAACAGTCGCCGAAGGCGGGGAGAATGTTTCGGAAAGGTCGAGCTCCGAGAGTTTACGCGAGAGGTCAGCACCTCCTGGCCAGTCACTCGCTTCAACTCTGTGAGCATCGATAAATTTCCCCCACTCTTCGTATCGACACTTTCATCGATTTCCGGCTTCTTCTTCACTTCTGTACGGATTTTCGCGAGTTACGCATCGCCATTATAACAGACTTTCGTTCTCTTCGCTTTCGGTTGATTTCACGGTTCTCTTCCCGGTTATTATTCTACTTCGAATCAACGAGTTGACGCGATTTACGCCCGCGTTAATTTCCACGATTTTGGGTTTAACTTCGGTGATTTCTGAAAGACTTTTTCTAAGGACTTTTCTGGCCACTTCGCACAGCTATGAATATTCGGTCAAAGATGGTTATCCAAATAATAAATGAAGATCTAACTTGTCAAGAACACGAGGAGGCAGATACTAAGATTGTTTACCATGCTTGTCAAATCAATCAAGGTCGAGTCTCTATTCGCTGTTCAGATACCGACATTTTAATTATAATGCTCGGAAATATGAACTTTGTAAACAGTTCCGTCAAAATCTGGATGGATGTTGGCGTTGGTAATTCCCGCCGTTACATCGATGTTACGTGCCTACATAATTCATTCGGATCGTCTGTAGCCAGATCTTTAACAGCTTTCCATGCCATGACTGGCTGCGATTATAATCCCGCATTACATCGCAAGGGGAAAAAAAAGCAGGGGCAAAAAAGAAAAGGGCAAAAAGCTTTCGCTGCATTGGGAACATCTACTTCTGATACGGAGGATATATTCAACGTATTAGAGGAATTCACGTGCGGATTATACAACGAAAAGAAAATTTCTGACGTCGATTTGGCTAGGTTCAACATTTTTACGAAAACCTACAAAGTGAATAATGAGAATTGTACAACTCTCAATTTGGACTTACGAAATTACGATGCCTGCAGTCTACCACCATGCAAAACCGAATTGGAGCTGCATTTGTTGCGAACAAAATACATTGCGCAAATATGGAGCAACGCCCACACGAAAAATCCAACCAATCTCAAACCCCACAGATTGTGGATGGTATGAAAATGAGGGACGTTTGCATTTTTCGTGGTTTTCCGGTAGCCAACTGCCGGAATTGAGCGACGTTATTTTGGACGAAGATCCCAAAGGTATAATTTACATGACTATTTTACTGCAGCATTTATGTAAACAATTAGTGATCTTGTCTAATTTTGACTTCTTTTTCTTGTAGAAGATGACGTTGAAAATCTCGATGACGATCTGCAAAGTGACTTCGACGACGACGACGATGACGATGATTATGAGTCTGACAGTGAATAAAAAGTTCACATATTGTAGTCTTAAATAAAGAGTATTTTCTTCAACTTTATCCCAGTTAACTTTTGAGCAGTTTATTTAAGTACTTGAACTTCCGTTCGACGGTTTTGGGTACGCTCTTTAGAAATCATCAGCAAATAATTTGAGGTTCACAACTTATTCATCGGCTTGTAATGTACACTTCAATACGCCTCAATACGATTTTTCAATGATTTCGGAGTATAGAAAAGTTGTCTGATTATCAAGGTGCTACACTAAATTTGTCTGATTTAAATTTTTTCGACATCTGGATAACTTATTTTATCACGTACAACAATTTTCAGACAGATTGCTATATTACCGATCGGTAAAATTTTTTAACATTTTCAAAACGGTCTCAAAATTTATTGTGCTCAAATTTTCTTCTGAAAACCAATTCTTTCGCATCAACTGACCCAAGTTTAGTCGTGAAGGAGATATTCAGACGGATTGCTATGATAAATTTTTTTTGTATCATTTTTAATTTTTCAAAGTGGTCTCCTGAGTACGCGCTACGCTACTGGCGTCTGAAAAACGTTTTTTCGGTATCTTGCAGTTATCATTCAACTACATTTTCAAAATCAGACGGATTGCTATGATACAGGTCGATAAAATTTGTTGACCTTTTTGAAAATTTGGTCAGGTCAGATGCTACGCGGAAAATGTCTGATTATAGGATTTTTAGGCTCAGGATATTATAATCTATCAATTCGTTCCGGTTTTGGCCGTATTGCTATGAGTCCAAAATTTTGGTCGTGGGCTCTCGTACTATACGTCTGCATTAAGCTCCATTCTAACGACGCGAGATTACGTAATAATTTTGCAATAATGCTGCAAATATGCAGCTGCACATTTGTATGGCGTGCTGCTCATTTGCACCATATTTGCAACCCGGCGTGCTGCACATTTACAGCATATTAGCAAGACGGCATGCTGCACATTTGCAGCATATTCACATAGTTCACTGTGATTGAAACCTTGTTTTGACGTTGTAATGGCGTCACGTTGTGCTGCGTATTAGCAGCGTTTTCGCAGCACGTCGTAGCGCAAATGTGACGTGTCATATTGCATCAAGCTGAATTTTTGTTTATATTAATCTATTAAATGCCGACACGCTATGCCGTATTTTGCCATCATAATTGCGTTACTGTGCCGTCATGCGATTTTCTACAGCACGTTTGTCTATCTGGGTATTTATGATATACACTAGGGTGGTGATTATTCGAGATTTGATGTCTTTAAATATTTATTTATATACATATTTATAGGATAAGGTGGTCATTCGCGATTCGAATTTTCTTTATATTTATAGGTATGTATTTATAAGATGTACATAGCTTTATATATAGGATTATCTATATATGAGGCAATCGACGCCATTTCGCTCGGCCCTGACCCTGACCATTTTTAATTTTTTTCCATTTTTACTTATAAAATAGTATACTATGCAAGGAGTATTTTGACCAATTCTTAAATTTTTATCGCGTGTATTTCAGAAGTTATAATTTTTCGAAATTCTGGATGTTAGAAATTTCGGAAACGTTCTAACGCCGAAATCTCTTAAATTAATCGATATATCAAAAAATGTTTAGAGGTCGATTTTTTTCACATTAGTTCACACTTTCATAAAAAAAGGGAAAATTTTTTAAATCATCGTTATCAACATTTTTTCAGCGTGTAAAGTGAAATTTTTTTTTTAAAAGACGATTGCCATTTTTTATTTTTTTTCAAAAAATTCTTAAAAATAATATGATGAATTATATGAATTTAAACGCTAGTTTCATCGTGGGCCCATTTTTCCTTCTATTTTTTTAAAAATAAATTCAATTTTCTTTCACGAAAATTCTGAATGTTTCGTGTGAATTACTGTCATTTTTATTACGTGTATTTCAGAAGTTATAATTTTTCGAAATTCTGGATGTTAGAAATTTCGGAAACGTTCTAACGCCGAAATCTCTTAAATTAATCGATATATCAAAAAATGTTTAGAGGTCGATTTTTTTCACATTAGTTCACACTTTCATAAAAAAAGGGAAAATTTTTTAAATCATCGTTATCAACATTTTTTCAGCGTGTAAAGTGAAATTTTTTTTTTAAAAGACGATTGCCATTTTTTATTTTTTTTCAAAAAATTCTTAAAAATAATATGATGAATTATATGAATTTAAACGCTAGTTTCATCGTGGGCCCATTTTTCCTTCTATTTTTTTAAAAATAAATTCAATTTTCTTTCACGAAAATTCTGAATGTTTCGTGTGAATTACTGTCATTTTTATTACTAATAATACACGTGAGTAATAATTATTGTACTTATTTACAATTAGTAATTGTAGTGATCATTTTACAATTAGTAGCCCGATCTAATATGTTGAAGAATTGTTTTTCCATTACTTTCCTATAGAAGAAACGTATGCATTATAGGAGAATATATGAATATATGAAACACTTGCATATTTTTTATCTTCAGGGAGTTATAGATACTTATTCTCTCACTCGCTTAAAAAGTTTTGACAACCGAGACTGATCATATTTTGAAAATCCTTTGACTCTTAAGGCACCATCATTATCCGGCACAACACAGTGCAATTTTTAGGTACCCGTTATGGTTTTTCACCCGTGTATACCCGTCGTTTAGTTTTTGTGCTATACATTTTGATATCTGATCAGTATCACTTGTGTAAACTTTTTAAATGAGTGAGAAAATGAATATCTGTAACTCTCTCAAGATAGAAAATATGTAAGTGTTTAATTCATATATTCTTCTATAATGCATACATTTCTTCTATAGGAAAGTAATGGAAAATCAATTTTTCAACTTATTAGATCAGGCTACTAATTGTAAAATGATTACTGTAATTACTACTTCTAAATAAATACAACAATTATTACTTACGAGTATTTTCAATAATAAAAATTATTATAGTAATTCACACGAAACACTCAAAATTTTCGTGAAAAAAAAAGAATTTTTTTTTAATAGAGGGAAAAATGGGCCCAGGGGCTGATCATTAATTACGTAAGGGTCCCGAGGGGGAGGGGGGTTGACAAATCTTTACATGAACTTATCTGGGGGAGAGGGGGGGGGTGGTTAAAGCGATTCTTACGTAAGATTTTACGATAAGACAGCATGTGCGTTTTGCAATGTAGATTGATGGACATTTGAGAGCAAAGCGTTAAGCGAAGCAACTATGGCATCTATTTTTTTTATTTTTAATGTACAATTTTATTTACCTATTTTTATGTTGAAAATTTCTATTGTTTATCAAGTTTCAAAAACCTTACACGTGTTGATATTCACTCATTTCGAAGCTTGCAAATGAAAATTATAGTACATTTTTTTTTTGTATATGAATCTTACTTAAATTATTTGCAAAAAGTTCCTTTTTACTATCACGCAATTATGCAGGGTAGCCACTGTCACGGAAAACCTGAAAAACCAGGAAATGTCAGGGAATTTTTTAAGTGTCAGAGAAATCAGGGAAATGTCAAGGAATTAAATATCAGTCAGGGAAAATACGAAATATTAAATAAAGAGAAAAAAAGTGTATTGGCGAACATTTTTTTTCTGCGCACCGATGAAAAAAAATGATGGGTGAACATTTTTTCTGTTTCATTTCCTCATAGAGGATGCAAATTTTCGTGAAATTTTTTTTTTCGAGATTTTCATGTCAGTATGTTTAAAATGTCCTAAAACATAGGGGAATCGTATTTTTTTAAATGTCCACATGCATGTATGTGTGTGTGTGTTATGTGTGTGCCTGCCTCGGAAAATTCAAACAGCTATATTTCAAGACCATATTGGAGTAGCGAGCCGAAGTTTTGCACACAAGCTGAGCCTCACAGACTCTTTGTTTGCTATGAATTTTGCAAAAAATCATTGACTCGTGCGTATTTTTTGCGACTTTTAAATTTTCAAAAAAAGGACGTGGTTGCTCTAGCGTCCGCAAATTTTGCGATATCAGGTTAAAAACAACTATACCGATAGTTTGAGTGATAAAGATTGTTGATATTGAATTTCTCAAAAATTGCTCAAGAGGTTCGTCATTTACAAAATTTTGAATTTTTTTACAAAAAATGCATGATCGCTGTAGATGCACATATTTCGCGATATCAGCCTCAAAATTTGTACAATGATTTAATGGAAGAAGTTACTTGGTATTCAATTTTGCAAAAATTGCTTGAGCAGTACGAAATTTATGGGATCTTGAAATTTTCAAAGAAAAACCTTGATAAAAAATTTTACGATATAAAGTTATCGTTCTATTACTCCAATAACCAGAGATAGTAAAAAAAAAACTTGCAAATTGTAATATTGCACATCATTTCCAGAGTATTTCTCGAATTTACAAAGCTTCCTCTATGAGGAAGCCAAAACTGTGAAAGCTATTTGCTTATCATAGAGGAAGATTTGTAAATGCGAAAAAATATTGAGGAAGCGATGTGCAGATTTACAATTTACAATTTTTTTTCTATGAAAAATACGATGTTCCTACTTTGTCACTTTTTTCACAAATCCGATTGGTTTGTCAGGGAAATTTTCGAAAATGTCAGGGAATTTTTTTCGTCCGATTTAGTTGTCACCCTGTTATATCATTTAATTATTCTAAATATTCAATTCAAACGATTTAATTCAGCCCGGACAACGATTGATTATCTGAACTGAACTGACTTTTACTCTTTGACTTATTTCGTTTAAGATTGTTTCAAATTTAGTCACCCATGATTTTACGCAAAGTATTATTCATTTGTAGTGATTTGACTGATTTGTTTCCTCACTTTAAGATTGTTCAAAATCTTATCTTTAATTATAATATGCATGTTCCAAAGACTAAATAATTATTTTTAAAAAAATAAGAATCTTTTTTTTATGTCAAATAATAACGTGTTTTAGTGTAACTGACCCTTTTCTAACGACATTTAATTATGTTGAATGCTTTTTAGGAAAACTAGGTAAAATCTTACGTAAGAAGGGGGGAGGGTTCCAACAAATCTTATGTGTCGTTGCATGGGGAAGGGGGGTAGGTCGAAAATGGCCGAAATCATCCTTACGTAATTAATGAATGGCTCCCCCCGATGGGACTTAAAATTCATAAAATTCATCATATTATTTTAGAGAATTTTTTGAAAAGAATAAAAAATGGCAATCATCTTTCAAAAAAATAATGTCCACTTTACACGCTGAAAAATTGTTGGTAACGATGATTTAAATTTTTTCCCTTTTTTTATGAAAGTGTGAACTAATATGAAAAAAATTGATCTCTAAACATTTTTCGATATATCGATTAATTTAAGATATATCGGCGTTAGAACGGTTCCAAAATTTCTGAAATCCAGATTTTTAGAAAAATTGTAACTTCTGAAATACATCCGATAAAAATTTAAAAATTAGTCAAAATACACCTTGCATCGATACTATTTTATGAAAAAAAAAATGAAAAAAATTAAAAATGGTCAGGGTCACGGCCGAGCGAAATGGCGTGGATTGCCTCATATATAAAGTATATTTATAAATATACAGCTGTATATGTAGCTGATAAGTCAAAATCTAACTTAAATTTTAGGCTAAACCAAAATTTAACTTAAATTTTAGGCTCAACCAAAATTCAACTTAAATTGTAGGCTAAACTAAAATTTAACTTAAATTTTAAGCTAAACCACAATTTAACTTAAATTTTAGGCTAAACCAAAAATTGACTCAAATTTTAGGCTTAACCAAAATTTAACTTGATTATTAGGCTTAAATTTTAGATTAAACCAAAATTTAACTCAAATTTTAGGCTAAACCAAAATTTAACTCAAATTTTAGGCTAAACCAAAATTGAACTTAAATTTTAGGCTAAACCAAAATTTAACTAAATTTTTAGGCTAAACCAAAATCTAACTCAAATTTTAGGCTAAATCAAAATCCAACTTAATTGGTAGGCTAAACCAAAGTTTAACTTAAATTTTAGGCTAAACCAAAATTTACCTTTAATTTTAGATGAAACCAAAATGCAACTTAAATTATAGGCTAAATTTTTCAACGCTCTATAAAAAAGATCTGACTGAAGATTTGCGTTAGCCGTTTCGGAATAAGAATAACATGGGAAAAATTATTCTTACCTCTTCTGATTTTTATAACTAACAAACAATTCATCATAAGAGAAATCTACAGACATATCTGTACAGAATGAAACGCTCTACAAAAAACGTTCCAAGTTACTTTTTGATAAGTTACTTTTTGAAAAGTTATTCAATGTCTAAGTTCAATTTTTCGTAGATTTAGCCGATTTTTGGATATTGTACCGAAACGATTAGTTTTATCGACAAAATGTGAATAAAATTTCATGTGAAATATAAATTAAAATTTCGGGAAATGTTAACCAATAGTTCTCACTATAATAATAATAAAAATAGAACGCCTTAAGAAAATTATGCAGCAGAATATAGCTTCAAAATTTTTTTTTATCTAATAAAATCGGATAAAAATTTGCTGGTATACTACAATGAATGTCATTTTCTTAATAGAAAAATAAAAGTTGCAAGCAAACTTCTGCTGCACCATTTTTTTAAAGCGTTGTATTTTTTTAAATTATTATGGTGAGAACCAGGAATCAGTAAAATTATAATTTGCAATTATGATTATTTAATTACGTGATCAATTCATAATTCCAGGGAAGAATTTTGTGATTAATTATCGATTTAAAAATCTCAATAATTCGTTGATCATTACTTGAGTAATCCGTAATTCGTCTTTATAAAGCCCAATTTTTCGGTTAATGATTAATCATCATTCAACGACTATTGATTACTCAATCAATCATTTATCAGAAAGGCTGATTAACCAATTATTCGAGCAACTGGTAATCATGTTTATACTTTTCTTAATCATTTCGTGAATAGGTAATTGAATATGGAAATTAAGCGATTACTTTGTTAATTGTCAATCAGAATTTTGAATAATTAGATTATTTCAGCAATGAGTAATCTTCATTAGAAAGTTTTCAATTATTCCATTATTTATTAATCAAGATCCATGAATACAAATTATTTCAATTAATCATTAATTGAAGTGAAAAAAATGTCGATTACATATCCGTTCAGTAATCGACATCAATATTTCTTCGATTATTCTGTTAACGATTAATTGAATAAGAAATATTTTAATATTCATAGTTTACCGACCCCAAAAAGAGATTCACAGAAAAAAAACAAAAATCTTCACGAATAGCCCGATCTAATTTCTCTCTGAGACTGGGAATCGAACTCTCAACCCTGCCTACCATCCTACCTATCTACCTAACACGCTACCTATTACGCTATCGACTACTTGTGAAGTCCCTCTACTTGTATGATATATATGAATGCTGGAGTGCCGAAATAATATAATAGTATATGCTTTCGAATGAGCAATAAACCATGAAAGTTGATTTTTGATTTGCGAATTCGAATCCCCTGACCCCTCATAAGTTACGTGAACTTTATTCCAGAATACATGAACCCTCATAACTTAAGTGATCCCTCAGAACTTACGTTACCCCTCATAACTTAATTTCGCGATCCCTGACCCCTCGTAGATTATGTAAAGTCGCAAAACTTAATTCTATGGTCCCTGACCCGTGATAACTTAATTACGGGGCTTCTGACCTCTCATAAATTATATAAACCCTCAAAACTGGTTTGAATAAAACCGTGACCTCTCATAGCTTAATTTCGGGGCCCCTAACGTCCCATAAGTTATGTGGACTCTCAAAACTTTATTCCAGAATACCTGATCTCTCATAAATGAAGTGACCCTTCATAATTCAATTTCAGAGCCCCTAACCCCTCATAAGTTATGTAAGCCCTCAAAACATGTTTGAACAAAACCGTGGCCTCTCGTAAGTTGAGCGACCTCTCATAACTTTATTTCGGAGCCCCTGACCCCTCATAAGTTATGTGAACTCTCAAGACTTTATTCCAAAATACCTGACCCCTCATAACTTAAGTGATCCCTCATAACTTAAGTTACCCCTCATAACTTAATTTCGTGACCCCTGACTCCCCGTAGATTTTGTAAAGCCGCAAAATTAATTCCGGGATTCCTGACCCTTCATAAGTTAAGTAACTTTTCAAAACTTCATTTCAAGACACTTGACTCTGCACAAGTTATGTGAACTCTCAAAACTGTTTTCCAGAATATATCCGACCCCTCATAACTTAAGTAAATACTCACAACTTGAGTAATCCCTTATAACTTAATTTCTGACCCCTCGTAGGTTATGTGAAGCCGCAAAATTTAATTCCAGGATTACTGACCCCTCATAAGTTAAGTAACCCCTCATAACTTAATTTCAGAGCCCCTGACCCTTCATTCGTTGTGTAAATCCTTAAAACTATTTGAAAAAAACCGTGACGCTCTCATAAATATTCTTTTTTATATTAAATTTGAAGACATTTTGCACCGTGACTGATTGTAATTTTAAGACATGAATGTATTAATTTCCAATAATGTATCTTGAAATTGCGAAAAAGTATATAAAGACCATTTTCATATACGGGGATATTAATTTTCAATGTTCACTCTTTTAATTTTAATATACAAATATTGAATTTAAGACAAAATTGTTGATTTTCCTACACTATGTATATTAAATTTAAAATAGTATATTCAAATTAATATCTCTTCTGAAATTTACTATACATGTATATTTAATTTCAAACAGCATATTGAAATTTCAAATAATATATTGAAATTTCAGATAGCAAATTGCAATTAATATATCTGCTTTAAATTTACTATACATGTGTATGAATTTGCATTTCATATTCCGTGTTTGTGAATTTCCGTGACAGTTGTATCGTAAAAATGTTTGAAATTTCATATCTTTTTTTACAGTGCAAGTATTAAAAAAGTGAGAGAATCTCAGTCGAGACGCCACGCACTCTTATATTACGCAAATGTGTCTCAATCCACGCCCCTTTTACACTTCAATTCGATATTACTAAAAAACACGAAAACTTTTTTAACATTTACGAATATACTTTTCTTAAAAAAAAATTAGCTTTCCATTGATACCATTATTTTTTTTCCGCCCACGCGATGCTGAGATATCATGATATTCGGGGAATTAATCCGAATATTTGTCATCAGAAAAATTCTCCAACCGGTCACACTCTTATACACGGTCTCTATATCTATACGTATAACTGTAATGCTTATACACGGGCTCTATATCTATAACATTTTTGTTACCATCTATCATACACACCAGGGTTGGCAACCGTAACATAATAACAGTAGATATCACATAATTTGACCATGTGTACTATGTAACATAACGCTTGTACTATGTAACATAATGCGCTTATTTGGGTTTCACCCGCAGCAGGTTGCAGTTTATTTGGGTTTATTGAGGTTTCATCCACAGCAGGTTGCAGTTTATTTGGGCTTATTGAGGTTGCAGCCACAGCAGGTTGCAGTTTATTTGTGTTTATTGAGGTTTCATTCACAGCAGGTTGAAGTTTATTGGGGTTTCATTTGTACTGAGTAACCCAAACCGAAACCCAAATCGACTTTTTTTCTATTTTTTCAATAGTTTTAACTGAAAAATGAAAAATACGATAATTTTTTGTATGTACTATAATTTGACGGCCCTGGTGCGATAATTTGTTCACTCGAGGTTGCCAACCCTGATACACACTAGCGTGGCCGTTATTCCAGATTCGATTTCTTTAAATATATCTATATGTGTACATATTCTATGTTCATATTCTATTCGAAATTTGTTTATATTTATATAGGTATATTATGCTATATACAAGGGTGGTAATTATTCGAGATTCGAATTTTGTTTATATTTATATAATTTATATACCATGTATGTTAGGGTGGTCCTTCGAGATTCGAATTTTGTCTATCTTTGTGAATGTATTTATATACGATGTATATTAGGGTGGCCGCTATTTCAGGTCTCAATTTATATTGGGGTGGTCATTCGGGATTTGATGTCTTTAAATATTTATATACATATCTATCAAGAGTCGCGGCAGCGACTCGACGCCAAGTATTAAAAAAACTAATAGCCCTTTCTGTTGGGTGCACCGGGCTGCACTGAGTGCGCACTCAGTGTATACTATTCCTTTATTTTTCTGCACGAGTAACAAAGACAGAGATGCACTCAGTGCACACCCAGTGCAGCGAACAGAAAGCGCTATAAGTCTCAATCGAGATGCCGCGCACTCTTATATACGCGAATATGCCTCAATCCACGCCGCTTTTACACTTCAATTCGATATTACTAAAAAACGAGACAACTTTTTCAACATTTCATGAATATACTTTTCTTAAAAAAAAATTAGCTTTCCATTGATACCATTATTTTTCTTTCCGCCTACGCGATGCTGAAATATCATAATATTGGGCGAATTATTCCGAATATTTATCATCAGAAAAATTCTCCAACCGGTCACGTTTCTATAGATATACTAGCCCATGTATAAGCGGTGTAATACGACTTTTACAGAGAGGCCTTGCATTAGTGTGAGAAAATATGAGTGTGTGCGAGAACAGGGTGTTCCCCCAACCCGCCAACCGTAGTCTCGGGCTTATACACAGGCTGGCATGAATATTCTATCTCTATATATAAAAAAGAGTATATGTGTGTATGTGCGAGTGTGTCAAGTATTTTTTAATATATACGATGTATATTAGGGTGGTCGTTAATTCAGGCCTGAATTTATATTAGAGTGGTCATTCTAAATTCGAATTTTCTTAATTATTTATATGTATGTATTTATAAGATGTATATTAAAGTGGTCGTTATTTCAGGTCTCGATTAATATTAGGGTGGTCTTTCGAGATTTAATTTCTTTACATATACCATTATCTACATATATGCAGCATATCTATGTATATATAGCATTATACCGGGTGTCCCATTTTAATCTTACAGTTGATTTATTTCGAAAAATATTGCTCCGATCAAAAATTGAGTGCGATGAAACTTTTAGGATTCAGAGGGGGACGTTTAAATTTTTTTTTTGTTTTGGTCCAAAATTTAAAATGGCGGCGTTAAGATGGCTGACATGTTTTTTTAAAATGGAAACATGATTTTTTTTCTCACCAAAATTTTTTTCAGATTAAATCTAACATCTTTTGTGGGAACATTTTTTGATACAGCCCATAATAGAGGGTGTCCCATTTTAATCTTACAGCTGAATTATCTTGAAAAATACTGCTCCGATAAAAAATTGAGTCGAATGAAACTTTTAGGGTTCAGAAGGGGACGTTCAAAAAAATTTTTTGTTGTTGTCCAAAATTTAAAGGGGCGGTGTTAAGATGACCAAAAGGTTTTTCAAACAATGAAAACATGATTTTTTTTTCACCAAAAAATGTGTCAAGTCAAAACTAACAACTTTTGTTGGAACATTTTTTTTATTCGGTCTATAAGAGATCACCATTTTTTACTATTTCAGTATTATCCGGGATAACCATGATGGTGGAATGGTGGAATATTTGAACACCTTTAAGAAGATTTCAGAAAACACTCACGAGGAGGATTTAGAAGACCTCCTCGGCTTCGTCATTATGCTGCATAACGCTAAAATAGTCAAAAATGGTGATCTTGTCTAAAATATCCGGGCTATAAAAAAATATTCTTACAAAAGATGTTAGATTTGATCTGAAAAAATGTCTAGTAAAAAAAAAATCATGTTTCCATTAAAAAAAAATATGTCAGCCATCTTAACGGCGCTATTTTGAATTTTGGACCAAAACAAAAAAATTTTTTGAACGTCCCCCTCTGAACCCTAAAAGTTTCATCCCACTCAATTTTTTATCGGAGCAGTATTTTTCAAGATAATTCAGCTGTAAGATTAAAATGGGACACCCTCCATTGTGGGCTGTATCAAAAAAATGTTCCTACAAAAGATGTTAGATTTAATCTGAAAAAAATTTTGGTGGAAAAAAAATCATGTTTCCATTTAAAAAAAACATGTCAGCCATCTTAACGCCGCCATTTTAAATTTTGGACCAAAACAAAAAAAAATTTTAAACGTCCCCTTCTGAACCCTAAAAGTTTCATCCCACTCAATTTTTGATCAGAGCAATATTTTTCGAATCAAATCAACTGTAAGATTAAAATGGGACACCCGGTATATAGGATTTTCTATATATATAGATCATCTATGTACATATATATATCCTTATCTATATGTATAACATATCTATGAGAATATAGCATTATACATAGCTAATAAGTCAAAATGAAACTTAAATTTTAGCTAAACCAAAATCCAACTTAAATTTTAAGCTAAATCAAAATCTAACTAAAATTTTAGGCTAAATCAAAATCGAACTCAAATTTTAGGCTAAACCAAAATCTATCTTAAATTTGAAGCCAAACCAAAATCTTACTTAAATTTTAGGCTAAATCAAAATCGAACTCAAATTTTAACCTAAACCAAAATCTAACTTTAATTTTAGGTTAAACCGAAATCCAACTTTAATTGGACGCTAAATCAAAATCTGACTTTAATTTGAGGCTAAACCAAAATCTGACCTAAGTTTTATGCTTTATATTCATAGATATACTATATATTAAGAGTCGCGGCAGCGACGCCAAGTATCAAAAAAAACTTAGAATCCCAGTCGAGATTGCCGCGCACGCTTATATACGCGAATATGCCTCGGCGCACGCTCTTTTTACATTTCAATTCGATATTACTAAAAAACACAACTTTTTCAACATTTACGAACTATGGTCATCTTTAAAAAAATGAGCTTTCCATTGATACCATTTTTATTTTTTTCCGCCCTCGTGATACTGAGACATCATAATATTGGGCGAGTATAAGCGGTGTAATACGACTTTTACAGAGAGGCCTTGCATTAGTGTGGGGAAAATATGAGTGTGTGCGAGAACACGGCGTTCTCCCACCCCGCCAACCGTAGTCTCGGGCTTATACACAGGTTTGCATGTACACTGGAACACCGATTCAGTGCCGGGCTCGGGGGAGCCGGCACCAAATCGGTTATATATATATAAGACGAAACTCGAGCGCTGGTAAACATAGTGCTGTAACGATTTGGGGGACGGGCCCCAAAATGAAAATGGAAATGTTTTGTCTCGGCGTGCGGAAGCGTAGTCCCGAGAGATGGAAATGTTTTGTCTCGGTGTGCGGAAGCGTAGTCTTGAGGGATGCCCCCCCCCCCCCGCCGATACCGCCCGATGTGTCCTTTGCCGACACACTGTTTTCTCTCTCACTCTCTCGCTCGGTCGTCTTCGTATACACTTGAGTATACATATCAACACACGGATAGTCCGCGGCGGTCTTTCGCCGTTTGTTGACATTGTATACTCAAGTGTCTGCGCGGCTTCATATAGCATTTACTATGTCTCATTTCTGAAGGTACTAGAGTTGATGGGCACGGCCTTGGATGGCTCGGAGCGCGAGGTCGTAGATCACATAATCAGATAAATCTGGCACTGAATCGGTGTACACTAAATCGGTGTTCCAGTGTATATTCTATCGCTTTATATCAAAAAGAGTGTATATGTGTATGTGCCGGTGTGTCGAGTATTTTTTTATATATACGATGTATATTAGGGTGGTCGTTAATTCAGGTATCAACTTACATTTGGGTAGTCATTCGAGATTCGATGCTTTAAATATATATTTTATCTCTATATATAAAAGAGTGTATGTGTGTGTGTGCAAGTATTTTTTTATATATATACGATGTATATTAGGGTGGTCGTTATTGCAGGTATCAACTCACATTTGGGTGGTCGTTCGAGATTTGATGCTCCAAATAATTATATACATATTTATTGAGATATACATTAAGGTGGTCGTTATTTCGGGTCTGAATTTATATTAGGGTGGTCATTCGAGATGCATATTTTCCTTATTATTTACATATATGTATTTCTAAAATGTAGATTCAAGTGGTCGTTATTTCAGGTCTCAATTAATATTAAAGCGGTTCTTCGGGATTGAATTTCTTTAAATATAGCATTCTTGTTCAGAAAAGCGTGTAGTCGACAGAGCTCCCGCGAGAGACCCTCAGTGAACGGTCAAGCTCTCGCTGGACTCTGCGTTACCCGTGGCTCGCGCGACTCTATCCCCTCTTAACGGCGGCTCTCTCTCGGCGATCGATCATCGCCTCGTCACTTCGTTTTCGCGAGCCCTTCGATTATCATCGATTCTCGGCCATCTTTCATTTTCTCGGTTTTCATTCTTTCCTTTTCACGAGCTCTTGGACGATTTACGACCGGCCAAGAGCGAAAACGGTTCGGCCTCACGCGGTAATTTCTCGGTTGAGATTTACTTCGATACGGTGCGGTTTTCTTCGAGAATTTGCGCGCGATCATTATTCACGTGACACGTGGCGTCGAACGATACGACCAATATTTTCGGGCATCGCTTCGACTGTGAGTAGTCATCGCCAAGGCGAGACTATTGAACTTTTTGGAACTTTAATTATAGTATTTTTTGGAACTTTGGACATTTGTTAATAAATAACGAAATATTGTGTGTACGCGAGTGAGTTTTTTAATCGCCCGCAACGAACTTCCGGCCACTTCGTTCCCTTCAACCTTCCACCTTTTTCGCCCAATTTCCCAACCAGTCAATTCAGGCATTTTTCCGAACATGGTCCTTCGAGCCGGATAGGAAAATTTGTGAAAATTGCGGAAGTGCTTCGCTTTGCGTAAGAGAAAAGTGCGCGAGAGAACGGGCGTTCCGTTGTTCGACAACGTGCTCGCCACGCTTCGTTATCTCGGTCTCTCTCGCTCACGTTCAGTGCGCCATAAGTTTCTCTCTCTCACTTTCGCGTGAGAGGGTTCGAACCCACCGGGGCCAACCTCGCAGACGTTTCTGCCATCGGGCCATCCGCTATTCGGCGGACCCTTCCGGACATAAAACTTCGGGTCTTCGATGGAGATTTTCGAGCTTGGCGTTCCTTCCACGACCTCTTCGTCTCGATGGTTGGCAGCAATTCGGATATTATTGCTGTTGAGAAAATGCATTACCTGCGCACTTCTCTCAAAGGCGATGCTGCGCAACTCATCGCGAATCTTCCGGTCTCATCAGAGTCGTTCGCTTCAGCTTGGGACACCCTTCAGGAGAGGTATGAAAACAAGCGAAATTTAATCAACTCGCAGCTTGATAGACTCTTCGGTATCCCTCGAGTCACTTCACGGTCAGGCTGAGGTTACGAACGCTCTTCGGGCGCTCGACGCCCCGGTAGATCACTGGGATCTGGGTCTGGTTCACTTCCTGGCGTCACGGCTTGACCAACACCTTCGAGAGCAGTGGGAGGTAAAGTTGGGCACTTCAACTGACCCTGCGACGTTCGCCCAGTTTCGGTCATTCCTCATCGCTCGTGCCAGAGCTCTTGAGAGTCTGGAAGCGCGGACTGCCGATGCGACACCACAGTCGGCCGCTTCAGCCCAAGGTTCTCGCGCCTCGTGAGCTAAACCTTCTCGCCAAGCAACCAGTGCGAGGGCTTATGCTTCACGGGCTGAGGACTCCTCGGAAAGGTCGGACAAACAAGAGAAGCCCTCGGATCTGGACAAGAAGTCGGCGGCGGCTGTTCTTTCAAAGGGCCCTCTTCATCCGGCTGGATCGGCAACCCAGCAGTGTCACTTCTGCCTTAAGGGACACTTCATCGCTTCATGTCCGCTCTTTCGGCAAAAGAGCACCAAGGAGCGGCGTGAAGTAGCAGAGCAACGGCGGCTCTGCTACAACTGCCTCGGGCCGCATTCCGCTGTCAATTGCCGAGTCGACAAGCGGTGCTTCGAGTGTGGAGAAAAGCATCACACCTTAATCCACCTTGGAGCCAAAAGGAATTCAGGCGCTTCAAACCGTCAGGCAGCCGCCTCGACGCCAACGGCAACATCGTCGCCAACCGAGCCTCAGGCTTGACTCCGCAAAGGTCACCAATGCGACGGAACTTCGAGTCCCTTCAACCTAGCCTCGATTGGTCTCACTTCTCTCGGCCATTCTTCAACTTCATCGGCACCACCTCGAAGCGCTTTGTCATCTTCAACTTCGACGTCGGCGCATTCAGCGCCACGGCAGCGAGCTCTTCGACCTTCGGTCTTCTTGGCGACGAGTCAAGCCATGGCCTCTTCACCATCGGGCTCTTCACAACGGATTCGCCTCTTAATTGGCCCTGGCGCTGAGTTGTCTTTCGTATCGGAGCGAATTGTGCAGCTTCTTCGCCTCAAGCGCGTGTCAGCCTCGCTGAATATTCTCGGCATTAGCAATCAATCAGCAGATCGCACGCGGGGAGCTGTCATCTTCAGGATCTCTTCAATACACGATGCGGCTCTTTTCGTCAACGTCACAGCCTTTGTGCTAAAAGTTTTGACAGCGTCACTTCCGTCATTCTCGTTCAACGGGAAATGGGCACACCTTCAAAACCTTAACCTCGCCGACCCTGATTTTCAGACGCCAGGGCCGATTGACATCATCATCGAAGCTGATTCATACGGCCTCCTTATTGAATCAGACGTGAAAAAAGGCCGACCAACTGACCTGATCGCGCAACGGACTCTTCTCGGGTGGATAATACTTGGTCCGGTTGACGCTTCAACTTCAACCTCAGTTCGGGTTCAGCACGCCTCCGTCAGTGAGGATGTCGTGTTGCTTCTTTCAAAATTCTGGGAACAGGAGGAAATTCCGTCGGACTCAGCCCCTACATCTGAGCCTGAGGATTCCTCCTGTGAGGAACACTTCAAGGAAACACATTCACGAGACGAAGACGGGCGATATACAGTCCGTCTCCCCTTCAAAACTTTACCGTCGTCTCTCGGGGATTCCTTCACGGCAGCTCGGCGCTCTCTGGTACAACTTCAGAAGCGGCTCTCGCTTAACGCAAGTTATCGAGAGTTGTATCACGGCTTTCTTCAGGAGTACGAGACGTTGTCTCACATGGTACGAGCCTCCACTGGGCCAGCTTCAACTCCCGTGTATTATTTGCCTCATCACGGTGTCTTTCGGGCTCACAGCACCACCACCAAGCTTCGAGTGGTCTTCAACGGGTCGTGCAAGACGAGTAGTGGTGCCTCGCTTAACGACCTCCTCTACACGGGCGCCAAACTTCAACAGGACACTTCTGACGTACTTCTTTGGATCCGACGGCATCGCTTCATCTTCGCGACGGACATCACAAAGATGTACCGTCAAATCAACCTTCATTCGGATGATTGGAACCTTCACCGGATCCTGTGGGTTGATGAGCAGGAGCACATCATCCCCTTCTGCCTCACCACCGTCACGTACGGCCTCAGTTGCGCCCCGTTCTTGGCAATTCGAGTCATGCTGCAACTTGTCAAGGACGAAGGGCACAACTTTCCACTGGCGGTACTTCCGTTGACGAAGGGCAGGTACGTCGATGATATCTTCGGAGGTGCCGATTCAACGGCGGAACTTCAAGCATCCTCACGTCAACTTCAGGAGATCTGCAACCGAGGGTGCTTTCCACTTCAAAAATGGTCGTCAAACTCCACGGAACTTCTTCAAAGGGTGAGGCATCCCACTTCAGAATCACACGCAGTCGTGATTCAACCAGAGGACTCCAGCGTCAAACTTCTTGGGCTCGTTTGGAACCCCCAAACCGACCACTTCAGGTTCACGCTTCAGCCAAACTTCAGTCAATCTGTGACAAAACGGACAATCCTCTCGGAAACGGCGCAATTATTTGATCCGTTGGGCTTCGTTTCGCCAATCATCATCACGGCAAAGATGTTCCTTCAAGAGCTCTGGTTGGCAAAACTTCACTGGGCCGACCCTCTTCCGGTTTCGCTTCAACAACGGTGGCTTCAATTCCGAGAGAACTTGGCGGATCTCTCGCTCATTTCTCGCCCTCGGTGGCTTCAACTAAAACCCTCGGCAACGGTTCAGCTTCACGGTTTTTCGGACGCCTTGCAATTGGCCATGTCAGCCGTGGTTTACCTTCGCTCAACTTCAGACGATGGCTCTTCAACCATCACGCTTGTCGCTTCAAAGACGACGGTTGCACCTCTCAAGCGACTGACAATTCCGCGGCTTGAGCTCACCGCTGCGTTACTTCTTTCACGGCTGGTTTCGTACGTCCAGAAGACACTCGAACTTGGAAATGTTCCAGTGTTCCTTTGGACCGATTCGTCGGTAACCTTAACTTGGATCACGTCACCTTCGGCTCGTTGGAAGGACTTTGTCCGAAATCGAGTTATTTCAATTCAAGAAATCACGTCGCAAGTGACGTGGCGCTTCATTTCGGGCAAGGAAAATCCCGCAGACTGTGCGTCTCGCGGAATGACACCTCGGCAACTTTCTCGGCATCCCCTCTGGTGGAATGGACCAACTTGGCTTTCGCAGCCTTGCACCAGTTGGCCCACTTCGTCGTTCGAGATCGTAACCGACTGCGACCTCGAACAGCGTCCAGGTCTCGCCTTCACTTCAACTTCAGGGGCTCTTCTACCGGTTTGAGACCTTCTGGAGCGATATTCTTCCCTAAATCGGCTACTTCGAATCACGGCCATTTGCAAAAGAGCTCTTGGCCGCTTCAGGCGAGTTCCACATACTTCACTGACCAACCCGATATCACCGGGAGACCTGGAAGACGCAAAATTTTTCTGGATACGCCTCATCCAACAGTCGTACTTCACTGCTGAGCTACGGATAATTTCAAGCGGAGCGACACTTCAACGGAGCAATGCAATGGCCGCCCTCACACCTTTTGTCGACCAACTCGGAGTCCTTCGTGTGGGCGGACGCCTCAAGCATTCGGTCCTTCACTCCGAGGCGAAACATCCACCTGCCTTGCCTCGGAATTCACGGCTAACTACACTGATAATTTCAGATGCCTATCTCCGGACTCTTCACGGCGGCACACAAGCAACACTGGCCTATCTCCGCAGATCGTACTGGATTTTGGGTGGTCGAGCGCCAGTACGATCATACATTCTTCGCTGTACCACTTGCGCACGGTTTCGAGGCCTCAGAGCTCAGCAGTTGATGGGGCAACTTCCCTCGCCACGAGTCACACCTTCACGTGCCTTCCTTCATTCTGGCTTGGATTATGCTGGACCCTTCACGGTTAAGACTTGGCGAGGAAGAGCAGCAAAAACATACAAGGGTTATCTCGCAGTTTTTGTCTGTTTTTCTACTTCAGCGGTGCACCTCGAATTGGTAACGGACTACACTTTAAAAGCCTTCATCGCAGCGTATCGGCGGTTCGTTGGTCGACGGGGCATTTGTCACACGCTGTATAGTGACTGTGGAATGAACTTCAGCGGTGCAGATGCCACTCTTCAAGCTCTCTTCAAGGCTGGCTCAACGGAAATGAATCACACCATCTCCGCATTAACCAGCCTTGGTATAAAGTGGTCCTCCAATCCCCCGGCAGCCCCTCACATAGGTGGAAAATGGGAGGCTGCCGTGAAATCGGCAAAGTATCATCTTCGGCGGGTCATCGGTGAGACCGCACTTACGTATGAAGAATTTACGACTCTTCTCACGCAAGTCGAGGCAGTGCTCAATTCAAGGCCGCTTTGTGCTCTCTCGGACGACCCGGAGGATTTGTCATCCTTAACTCCGGGTCACTTCATCGTCGGTGAAGCACTTACCACAGTGCCTCAGCCATCTCTGACCTCAACGGCGGAATCTTGGTTGTCTCGGTGGCAACTTCTCCAAGCACGGCTTCAGCACTTCTGGCAGAGATGGTCAAGAGAGTACCTTCATCAAAGTCTCTCTACTTCAAAGTGGCATCATCCGTCGAATGAGATACGAGTGGGGTCACTCGTTCTCATAACAGACGAAAGACTTCCTCCGACGCGGTGGCCACTTGCGCGGATCCTCGAACTTCACCCTGGCGAAGACGGCCTCACTCGAGTCGTCACACTTCGAACGTTACTTCCACCTTCAAGCGGCCGGTCGCAAAATTATGCATTCTGCCAACGGATTCTTCGTCAACGGAGTTTGCCGAAGGCGGGGAGTGTGTTCAGAAAAGCGTATAGTCGACAGAGCTCCCGTGAGAGACCCTCAGTGAACGGTCAAGCTCTCGCTGGACTCTGCGTTACCCGTGGCTCGCGCGACTCTATCCCCTCCTAACGGCGGCTCTCTCTCGGCGATCGATCATCGCCTCGTCACTTCGTTTTCGCGAGCCCTTCGATTATCATCGATTCTCGGCCATCTTTCATTTTCTCGGTTTTCATTCTTTCCTTTTCACGAGCTCTTGGACGATTTACGACCGGCCAAGAGCGAAAACGGTTCGGCCTCACGCGGTAATTTCTCGGTTGAGATTTACTTCGATTCGGTGCGGTTTTCTTCGAGAATTTGCGCGCGATCATTATTCACGTGACACGTGGCGTCGAACGATACGACCGCCATTTTCGGGCATCGCTTCGACTGTGAGTAGTCATCGCCAAGGCGAGACTATTGAACTTTTTGGAACTTTAATTATAGTATTTTTTGGAACTTTGGACATTTGTTAATAAATAACGAAATATTGTGTGTACGCGAGTGAGTTTTTTCATAGCCCGCAACGAACTTCCGGCCACTTCGTTCCCTTCAACCTTCCACCTTTTTCGCTCAATTTCCCAACCAGTCAATTCAGGCATTTTTCCGAACAATTCTCTACATATATGCAGCATATCTATGTATATATAGCATTCTATATAGGATTTTCTATATATATAGATCATCTATGTACATATATATATCCTTATCTATATGTATAAAATATCTATGAATATATGGCATTATACATAGCTTATAAGTCAAAATGAAACTTAAATTTTAAGCTAAACCAAAATCTAACTTAAATTTTCGGCTAAACCAAAATCTAACTTTAATTTTAGGTTAAACCAAAATCTAACTTAAATGGTATGCCTTATATTCATAGATAAGTATTAAACTGATCGTTAAAAATTAAATTTTTTGCGACGCCCCCTAAAAGCTTCCGCTTAATAAAAAAACGTGAGGTACTTTTTTTAAAAATTAAAAATAACACGCGCCGCTAGACGATCTAAGTTGTTTTTCATCGAAGAACAATTTTTTTTTACAAACGGCTGGACTGATTTGAATGAAATTCGGACATGTTACAAAGGTATAAAAAGGCTATTTACAGAAGAAATAACTCATAATCCTCATAATAACTAATGAAAACTGTTAATTTTTTCAGAAATTTTTTTTTTCTCCAGGATAACGTTCTGGCACAATTATGAAAATAATTTTTTTTCTCTGTTTTACTATGCCATATAATGTCCCTAAATTTCAAATTTATCGAAGAGGTACTTCATATTAAAAAAAAAAAAACATATTTGTTGTGACCTCGAATTTCGACTCAACTCGAGAGGAGGAAATGAGGTCCGGATTTGTGGGTTATTTGCCAAGGCAAATGAATTTGCTCGGTTCGACGTAATTTAAAAGCACGTTGACTTTATTGAGAAAAAACCGGGATGGTTAATCTAATGATTAATATGTAATTAGAAGTGTAGTTTAGTGATCGACCAACCGCTCCGAGAGTTCCTCGAAGACTGTCGAATTTTGTCGTGAGCTGGAGGCTCACGATTTTGAATAATCGCGTTTCGTCATTTGTACACGCGCCGCATTGTCAGCTGCGGTCAAAGACCTGCAGTTATTTGTTAGCGTTGACAAATCGAACGTTCTGGAACGTCCGGTCAATACTCTTGCTATGTGGCAATAACGTATTGTTGCTACTTGCACGGGGTACAACATCCCTCCCCCTTTAAATGAAATCACTCCGTGATTTTTGTTGTCTCTCGAAACGGTCGTCGTTACAATTTCGTTAAATTATACGTTTTTCCATACATTTTTGTTTTTTATACCGTACCAGTTGCAGGGGTATTGCGCTTAAATCTTACTGTTAGACCTGTACGATTCTTTCGTTTTGCTGGTCTTGGTTCTTCTATCGCTGATACGGTTGGCATTGCGTAAACAATTGGTGGTGATTTTTTCTTGTATAGATAAATGCACAATGCTACAATAGATATAACTATGAATGATCCTATAGAGTATGTGCCGACCGATTGATAGTACATAGTTGACAGTTTCTTATTTGAATTTAGTTTTTCTTTCAAATTTTCTATTCTGTCTCCAATGCGATTTAATTCCGCTGGGTCGTGCACTATATCGTGTGTTAATGTATTATGTGTGATCAAATCTGAAACGTTTAGTTTTCTTATTTCGCTTTCTAAAAATGTCATGTTAATTGCGGGTAAATAAGAATTTCGAACTTTTTGTTCTATATCTGATAAAGATTCTAATCTAAAATTTCTAGATGTGACGGAACATTTCTCGTCCAAAGCCAGTCTTCCTGTATCTATTATCGTTTCATGTTTCGCTTGTGTCTTGTTACATCTTATTGTTAGCGCATCGGCGCTTGGTGCTATGTATAACCAGCGATTTATTTTCTCTAGCGCGATCAGTATTGTAGTGTTTAGATGCGTTATTCTATGTTTGCATTGTTGCGCGTGTGTGTGTGGATTATTATACATAGCTATCTCGCATGGTACTCCTGGTTTTATCGTTAATATTCCGTTCTTTGCTTTACAATAGTAGTGATTTACAATTTTATTACATTGATTTAATTCGTTTTCATCCATTGATACATATGTTTGTAATTTTTCATCGATAATAACGTGTTTTCGGGTAGTCTCTACGAACGAAAATATATTTTCTTTTACTCTTGACGGTAACGGATATACTTTGCTTATAGTATACAAATTATTATCGATTAAAGGTATTTTTATTACTACTACTAACGTGTAGCGTGTACTATACGCTCCTATATCTGCTAACTTGAATAAATTGCTTATCGTTGTACGTTCTAGACGTGCTGGGAAAGTCAGTCCGGTCGGTAAGTTCGGTACAGCTTCCCTTAAATAATCTATTAATTTTCTGGGCGAGATTATGCCTGGATTTATTATTCCGTGAGTTATTCCTGACAAAAAATCTATCATTCTTCGCATGTCGCTTAAAAGTGATTCGATTATCATGCTCAATGCTGTGATTCGTTCGTCTAATTGTTGTCTTGCCGTTTATTCGTTTACTTTGTTTGAAAGACTTTCTTCTACGTTTTTTATAAGAGTTTTTAACATGTTTTCGTTTGCTGTTAATTCTTCCGTACTTTTATTGAACGCTTTTACGGTGTATTCTAAAATCTGTAAATTGTCTTTAATTGTTGTTTCTGCGTTTTCTTGTCTCGTTGCAATGGTATTAATTTTATTGTTAATTTCTATTGCGTCATTTTCGTCCATATTTCCCGTGATTGATTTAATTATTGTACCAAGTCCATTTATCAATCCACGTTTTGTTCGTATTCTTTTTGCTCCTGTGATGTCGAATGTTACCTCGACTTCGTCCTCCAATTTCTGCAACATTTGCTTTATTGAGCCCGTTAGGAAGTTGCATAGTGCATCTTCGCGTATTTCTTTTTCACACGCTTTTAAAAGTTTTTTTTTTAATCCGATCTTGATGTTCGCTTCCTTTCTTACGATGGGTTGTAAATCTATTTGTATCGCTAATTTCTAATTGCTTGATGAGATCGACATCTTTCCTATCTCTTCATAGTAGATTCCTGGTGCTGTGGAAAATTTTTCTATTTCGTATGACCGTTGTCCCGTTTCTGCTCCCTGGGTCATTGTTATCCCGAGAGTCCTGCGGATATATTCATTGTTCAATTAGTTTTTTATTTATTTATTTGTTCTGTGAGAGGTTTCGCAATTTTTGCGAAGTCCAAAATGAACTTCCTGTAGTATCCTATCAGTCCCAAAAACGATTGTAATTGCTTCACGTTTTTTGGAGCAGTGAAATCCTGTACTGCCGATATTTTCGAGGGGTCTGGTTTTACCCCTACCTCCGTTATGATGTGTCCCAAATATTGCGTTTCTTTTTTCAGGAATTGACATTTTCGAGGTTGTATTTTTAATTTCGCCTCTCTCAGCCGTTCGAAAATTTCTTCGAGTCGATCGTTATGTTCCTTGAACGATCTTCCGTAAACGACAATATCATCTAGGTATACATAGCATTTGATACCTTGTATTCCTGCTAGTACGGCGTCCATTAATCTTTGGAACGTCGGTGGCGCATTTTTCAAACCGAAAGGCATGCGATTGAATTCGTAATGCCCTAACGGAGTTGAAAATGCTGTTTTTCCTTTGTCTTTTTCCGCCATTGGTATCTGATGAAAACCCGATGCGAGATCCAGAGTCGAAAAATATTTTGCTTGTCCCAACTGGTCCAGTATCTCTGTAATATTAGGCAGTGGGTATTAGTCGCCTTCGGTGACGTCATTCAATTTTCGAAAATCAACTACGACCCTTTTTCTTATTATGCCGTCAGCACCGGTTTTCTTCGGCACCACCAACAAAGGCGCATTCCATTGGCTTTTGCTCGGCCGAATAATTCCTTCTTTCAGCATTTCCTTCGTTTGTTTCATCACTTCCTGTTTATGTACTTCTGGGAGTCGATAAGGACGTACTTTGATCGGGAGAGTATTTTCCTTTACGTGTATTTCGTGCTGTACTTTGTTCGTGCCATATAGGGGTTCACCCTCTATATGAAATACGTCTGCATATTGTTGGCAAAAATTCCTGAGATATTTTTCCTCTTCCGCATTGAGATGTGTTTCTCTCGTAATTTCTTTCCATATGTTTTCTATACGTTCATTCGCATAGTACGAGTTGACTGCATTTATTACGGCCGTAGGCGCTCGAATTTCTGCTGCGTCGGCAGAGTCTCCTCTGTCCTCCTCGAGCTCGACCGTTGGTCTCTCTATTTCGAGCGAATATTCGTTTGTATTGCGTATCACGGTTAGACAACAGTGACCGTCACGTTTGACAAACCCTTCGCCGAGTTGCACGCCCTTTTCCAAGGTTCGTCCTGATATGATTCCTTGCTTCGGGCCGGTTGCCTTTGCGCAAATTAAAATTTCCGCTCTTGCTGGTAGGGACAATTTTTTTGATCCGTTGATTAAGGGCATACAGTGCCCATACATTTTAATTGTTTCTCCATTTAAAATGTCGACTTTATGTTTTTTCATAAAATCTATTCCCATTAGCCCGTCAATTCCTAATGGTACATCATCTCCGAGAACAAAAAATGGGTGATTTATTTTTGCCGTAGGAGTCTCCAGCTCCAGCATGATTTTACACAATGCTCGAAACGTCGTTCCAGTGACTCCTCTGAATTCAACGATTTCGTCTATTATTTCGATGCTTTGATCGAGCACGCCTTTTTTGATGACGCTGCACTGCGCGCCTGTATCCCCTTTCAGTGTGAGCATCCCGCTCTTCGCGTGCATTGAAGGGATAAAGAAGTCGTTGGCTGTTTCCTCGGCCGTCGGAACGTTAACATTAAAAATTTTTTCCATACTTCCTTGCTGCGGATCGTATTTCTTCGTCTCGAACGCGTCATCTTCAACGTCGCGTAGGGTACGTACCATTGACCTCGCAGCTGTGCTTGTATCGTTTTTCTCGGGTCTGTGGGTTACCATTCCGATGTCGAATGAGCTGAGGGTTTTCTTTTCGATTATTCCGTTCCGTTTTTCGTTCTGCGCTTTATCTTGTTCTTTCTTTTTCTCGCGCGCGTTTGACTGCCTTTGGTAGTCCTTTTTTGGTCCTTGGTATTTTTGCTGTCCTTGATCTCGTATTCGATGGCGACAATCCCTTTGGTAGTGTCCTGGCTTCTTGCAGTAATGGCAGATCACCTCTACCTGATTCATACCTCTCGATGGTGCTGCCGGAAGGCTCTGTCTTCCATAGCCGGAAGTTGTACTTCTGCAGTCCTTGGCCAGGTGCCCTATTCTGTTGCACTTGTGGCATTTTTGTGGTTCTTTTGTGTGCGTTTGACGGTAGATTGAATCTCCTCCTTGCATCGATTTTTCCTCTTCTATTGCACCCTTGAGCGCCTCGCTTAAATCGGTGAATCCTCGGGCCTTAATTATTACCTGATATTCCCTTTTTAATCCTCTTTCGAAATTATGCAGAGCTAGTTGACGTACATATGTTTCGATTGTTTGTTTGCCCGCGGCTGTAGCTTCGTTTATCGTACTTGCGTCAATTAATTCCATCATTATTCCCTCAAGTCGTTGACCGTAAGCTAATACCGTTTCTCCGTGTTTCTGCTTACACGTATTAAATTCGACTTGCAACGCAGCTACTGTACGTCGCGTGCCATACAAAGCTGTCATTTGTTCTTTAAATTGTCGGAATGAATTTATCTGTTTATATCGAGTATCTTTTCGGGCTTTTCCTACGATTTTTGTCGCTAATACTGATTCTAGCAACGACGCGCGATCTCGCACGGCCACGCTTTTATCGGCATAACCGAACGCTTCGATTATATCGTCTACTTCTTCCGGTTTCGATTCGTCAAACCGGGGTATGAGGCTACGGGCCTCCTTAAGGGACATGTATTCCGCATTCTCTGGAGTTTCTTGTCTAGACATATTGTTCGTCTGTCCGTCGATATTTAGCAATGAAAAATCTATCGGGTTTATTTCTCGACCGCGTTCTGTTTCTACTACGTCAAAGGGGTCGCTATTCTCTACTTCAGGGTCGCTGTCCTCTAATTCAGGGTCGAGTCCAATTACAGTGACTCTTCTTTTCTTTTCTATAAATTTAGTACGTCTAGCGGGTACAGGAGTACGTCCAAATTCTTCAGAACTGTCTGTTGCCCTACGTCGTTTTTTTGAGTTTTCGGTTGATTCTTCTACTCGATCGTAATCTAATGAACGATCAAAAAATGATTCTAGCGATCTCGAAATTGACTTATTTCCGCGTAATTTGAGTCTGTCTACTAGCTCGTCGTCCGACATATGACGTTAAAAAATTGCTGGCTTTGGCGAGTTACAAAAATTTTTGTTCCATCACTTACAGTAAGATGAGAAGACGCATGATGATCTTGACCCTCTTTGCGTTGGTCGTCTGGACTACTGATTGCCTTCTTCAGCGATGTCGTCGCTGGATACCAAGTGCCTCTTCAGGGAGTCTTCGGTTCGGTTGATCGTCCTTCCTTCCTTGATCCTCGGATCCTTGGTCCTCGGTCGCCTGGAGTCTTGGAGTATATTCTCTCGTCCAGTTTCTCGTACAATCGATATTATATCGATTTTTCGAACTGTTGGCATCCCACCGCTGCCACCAATGTTGTGACCTCGAATTTCGACTCGACTCGAGAGGAGGAAATGAGATCCGGAATTGTGGGGTATTTGCCAATGCAAATGAAATTGCTCAGTTCGATGTAATGAAAAGTATTCGTACTTTATTGAGGAAACCAATATGAATAGTAATTAAGTAATTGTAAGTGAAGTTTAAAGATCGACCAACCGCTTCGAGAGTTCCTCGAAGACTGTCGAATTTTGTCGTGAGCTGGAGGCTCACGATTTTGAATAATCGCGTTTCGTCATTTGTACATGCGCTGCATTGTCAGCAGCGGTCAAAGACCTGCAGTTATTTGTTAGCGTTGACAAATCGAACGTTCTGGAACGTCCGGTCAATACTCTTGCTATGTGGCAATAACGTATCGTTGCTACTTGCTCGGGGTACAACATATTTTTTAACGTAATTTTTTTTACTTTTTTAAATATGAAGTACCTCTCCGATCAATTTGAAATTTGGAGACATTATATGGGATAGTAAAACACAATAAAAAAATTGTTTTCATAATTGTGCCAAATCGTTATCCTGGAGGAAAAAAAATAATTACCGAAAAAATTACACACGGTATTTTTAATTTAAAAAAAATTCACCTCGCGTTTTTTCATTAAACGGAAGCTTTTTAAGGGGCGTTGCAAAAAAATTCATTTTCAACGACATATATATATTAGGATGAATCGAAAAAATCAAAAACTGTTGGCTACCCTAAAAAATCCAAGATATCGTTGAAATCAAGGTCTCTGTGCAACGGTTCGATTTTTTGAATTTTTTTAGAGGGCGCACGGGACGTTCAAAGACGCCATTTTCAGCGTTCAATTTACTACACTGTAAAAAAAGATATGAAATTTCAAACATTTTTACGATACAACTGTCACGGAAATTCACAAACACGGAATATGAAATGCAAATTCATACACATGTATAGTAAATTTAAAGCAGATATATTAATTGCAATTTACTATTTGAAATTTCAATATATTATTTGAAATTTCAATATGCTGTTTGAAATTAAATATACATGTATAGTGAATTTCAGAAGAGATATTAATTTCAATATACTATTTGACATATAAGATACATGCATAGTAAGTTAGAGGAGGCATATTAATTTTAATATACTATTTGAAATTTAATATACGTAGTGTAGGAAAATCAACAATTTTGTCTTAAATTCAATATTTGTATATTAAAATTAAAAGAGTGAACATTGAAAATTAATATCCCCGTATATGAAAATGGTTTTTACATACTTTTTCGCAATTTTAAGATACATTATTGGAAATTAATACACTCATGTCTTAAAATTACAATCAGTCACGGTGGAAAATGTCTTCAAATTTAATATAAAGAAGAATATTTATGAGAGCGTCACGTTTTTTTTCGAACAGTTTTAAGGATTTACATAACGAATGAAGCATCAGGGGCTCTGAAATTAAGTTATGAGGGGTTACTTAACTTATGAGGGGTCAGTAATCCTGGAATTAAATTTTGCGGCTTCACATAACCTACGAGGGGTCAGAAATTAAGTTATAAGGGATTACTCAAGTTGTGAGTATTTAATTAAGTTATGAGGGGTCAGGTATTCTGGAAAACAGTTTTGAGAGTTCACATAACTTGTGAAGAGTCAAGGGTCCTGAACTGAAGTTATGAAAAGTTACTTAACTTATGAGGGGTCAGGAATCCCGGAATTAATTTTGCGGCTTTACAAAGTCTACGGGGGGTCAGGGGTCACGAAATTAAATTATGAGAGGTAACTTGAGTTATGAGGGATCACTTGAGTTATGAGGGGTCAGGTATTTTTGAATAAAGTTTTGAGAGTCCACATAACTTATGAGGGGTCAGGGGCTCCGAAATTAAGTTATGAGAGGTCGCTCAACTTATGAGGGGTCAGGGAATTCGAATTCGCAAATCAAAAACCATTTTTCATGGTTTATTGCTCATTCAAAAGCATATACTATTCGGAACTCCAGCATTCATATATCATACAAGAAGAGGCACTTCACAAGTAGTCGATAGCGTAATAGGTAGCGTGTTAGGTTGATAGGTAGGATGGTAGGCCGGGTCGAGGGTTCGATTCCCGGTCTCAGAGAGAAATTAGATCGGGCTATTCGTGAAGATTTTTGTTTTTTTTTCTGTGAATCTCTTTTTGGGGTCGGTAAACTATGAATATTAAATTATTTTGCAAGGACTATATATATTTTTATAACACGTTTAACAACAATTAATTTAGCTACGGTAACGTAATTTTCATGAAATGGTATGAAAATTCAGACATGTATTGTGATTTTAAAATAAACGCGTATATTAATTTTAATACACATTTTTTGAATAATAATATACCTGAAATTGAAATTTCAATGGCATGTATTTGATTTTTCAAATACATCAGTATTTTAAAATTCAACTGCATACTTTTATTCTTCAAATTCGGGTCCATGAATTTTCAATACTGAAATTGAAATTTTATACACGGTATCCGCAAAAAAACTTCCTACACATGTATATTAATTTTAATACAGATTTTTTTAACAGTGTATATCACTGATTAACGAAAACAGATCATTCAAAAAATTCTGAATTTTTTTTATATAAGGTGCCCAGATATGTACTCTTTCAAACCGATATTAACTGAACATTAACAAATTCTTCATATATTCGAAAAAAAATCTCTGAAGATCAATATTATCACTATTTTTCAATTGATTATATCATTTCAGACTGATTTTTCCTTCCAACACGTTTTTGTATTTCTACCATATTTTTTCTTGTAAAACTCGGTATCAGTATTGCTTACAATGCGAAAATGGCTAAAAAATAAATGTTTATTTTGGAAATTTTCATAGTTAAAAAAATTTATCTTTTATAAATTTTCCTATTGTAAGCAATAGTGATAATTAGTGTTTCAAGAAAAAAGATGGAAGAAATACAAAAACATTTTAAAAGACAAAAATCAATATTTAATGATATAATAAATTGAAAAATAATAAACATGTTGATTTTCAAAGATTTTTTTTCGTATATATGAACCATTTGTTAATGTTCAGTAAATATGGGTTTGAAAGAGTACATATCTGGGGACCTCATGTAAAAAATTCAGAATTTTTTGAATGATCTGTTTCCGTTTATTAGTGATATAGATGATATTTGACGTGAAACCAGCAGGTCAAAAAAATCGATGTCTCCGATCATACTCTCGATATTTTCCTGTTTTCTCTACTATGAGAAAACATTGTTGTTAAATCGCTAGCCCAAAATAAAATTATTTGTATGAGTTATGATTTTTTGAAAATTGGGTGCTTTTAACGACTCGAAAAACAACTTTTTTGCTTTTGTGTATAAATCCACCGGATTTTGGAAATCGACAATTTCACTTTGAGAAATCGAAACTATATTCAAAACCAATAAAAATTACCAAAAATCAACCTCATTTGTCGCATTTATGACGCCATAATCGTAAAACAACGTTTTCTCGAAATCAAGAATAACTGAAAAATCTTATTTTTTAAAAATCTGAAAAAATATTAAATTTTTACGACAAAAAATCTATATTTCTGTGGAGTTTGATCTAGTTCTGAAAAATAGATTTTATAAATGGGTTTCATGCACATGGGTGTATAATGGGTGTATACTAGGGTGGTCCTTATTCGGGCTATGTTGTTTTTTTTGACGATAGTGCTAAATCGCTTTTAAATATATAAATAAAAATGCATACGAAATTTCAGCTCGATATCTCATTTTAACCTGGCCCCCACGGCAGTCGAAGTTTTAAAAGGGAAATACGTGTATTTTATACGGTTGTTACGTACCGAGAGGCACGTTTCAAGGATAAATATAATTGTTATAAATCGAAATGCTTTTAGAGAATAGAGATCTAGCATCTGATTAGTAGATATGGGCGCCTCTACACCGTCCCATACGGGCTCGGCCACTCCTGGAAGGGATGAGGGTCTCGACAATGATACAAGTTTTATACGGATGAATGATATAACAGAGAATTTATTATAATAAAAGTACGTGAAATCAGAATGAGGAGGAAGACGGCGCTTACAATAAATACGGCGTCTTTCGAATACAAACAGAAGACTTACATTGGTAGACGGCTGGAGCTCCGGGAATATCGCGCGCTACAATTGTAGGTGTATGTAGGTGTCGCACAGACGCGGTATGGACTTTGATCTTCGTTTCGGACGTCAACTTATCGTTACACTTAAAGTTCGTATTCGCACTTAAAGTCTCTAAATCGTGGTTATCGATTGTGGATGATTCTTGATATTGATTATTGATTCTTGATATTGATTATTGATTCTTGATATTGATTATTGATGGTTGATTGATTGAGTAGTATTATAAGTATTGAGTAATCTTGATGGTTTACTACGACCCAGAAGGGTCATAGGCACGAACTTTTAGGACGGACAAACATTTATAACGACCCGAGACTTACACGTCTACGCGAGCACCCCTGTGTAACGTCCCAAGATGACATACGAGCGGGCGTATGCATCTTATATGGCGACGCGGGAATTACGCTGCAGCGACTGGCTGAAGGCCGGAGTATTACTCCTTGATTCACCTGACGGTGGGTAGCAAGGTACTGACTCGACTTGACAACGTCCCTTGGAACGTTGGCGAGTCGGGCGAGGATTTCTGCAATTCAGCTTTTTGGAAACGGCGTGTGCATGCCTTTGGTGGCCATGCACGAACTCGCCCCAAGGTGACCAAAAGGTGCCATTGACCGAAAAGTTGCTGAATGCGATTTGCGACACATGGGGTGATCGCCACACACGAGTCTCGGGAATGCGCTGACGAGAGCGTCAGGACGGTAGTGCGAGTCAACGTCCGCTCTTGTGAAATAAAATTTAACGCGAAAAGAGGGACGTGACACCAACCCCCCCTACGGATTAGATGACGCCCTCGTCATCGGTTGTATCGATAGTGGCAGATGAACCTGTGCAAAGATCGGGTTTTTATATAATTATCCGCGCGCAAAATCTGCAAATCTTTTCTTCCACGTTACTTTATGCAATGAAAAATATGCTCCTTTAATTAGACACGTTGTGCAGCAACCGTCGTATGTGGGATGTTTCCCGCAAGTTGACCAAAATTTCCCGCAATTGTAGTGAGGTGGTTTCGTCTTTCCCCCATTCACATCATGCGACGTTTTGTTTAATTCCCTTAAGAATTTGCATCTATTCCGTCTTCGAGAATTTTTAAGTATTTCGGTCTAGAATGGGCTCAGAGGGAATCTGGGGATTGGTTGAACTCGAGGCGAAAAGAACCTGGCAAAACTTTGGAATTTATTTCAATTTTTTTGTTGGAGTTTATAAGCCAAAATTACAATGATCTTCATCATTCCTACGGCAATTGACTCCCGAGCAAGGGTTATGGCTGAAGGAAGGGTGAAGGAGAGAAACGAATTGGTTAATTCTGTGATCGGATCCTCTTATTACCACGAACTACAATCACAACCGAAGACTTTCGGTCTCCGTTGCTGGTCGTACTACCAATATTTTTTTTTCATGTATGGTTATCAAGGGCTCATGTTGAACCGCCCGTTGTAGGGTCAATAATGTTAGGTGGATTTGAACTGATGCGAGTTATATTAATTATAACGTCTTTGAAATTATCGGTGTATCTTTTAAAATTTAGTTACATTAGTAGGGGAAATTTTAAAAGGAATAATTGATTTGTATCAAACTGTTAAGAAAATATGGATTGCTCATTCCCCAGTTATTCATAAAAGGGTGCTAAACATTTACGCTCAATAATAACGTAGAGAAGATGAGGATATATGCGGGCCTATTTAGTAATAATTTCCTACCTAATAGTAATATTTAATTCTTTAATTTTAGAAGATATTTAAATTTTTTTCTTCAATAAGTTTATTATTATTATTTATTTATTTATTATTATTTATATTTTTACTATTATTATTATTTTTTTATTTATAAATATTTCAAAACTAAATACTCATATTGGAAATGTGTGTTTTAACTGTATAAATAAAAATAACCATGGATTTCGACCATAATTTTAGAAGTTAGAAATTCCTATATTTATACTTATTTTATTAGTTGAGAATATGTATTTTTTTTTTATTTAATTATTAGCAGTAATTTACTTCTATTTTGGTTTCCATTAAAAAAAAGAACATTAGTTATCTATATTTCAAGTCAAAATTTAATATGAATAAATTAAATAACTTATTTTACTTTACTTTAAAATTTAACTAAGATGTATTGAAATTACAATCAACGTATAATTATTCCGTTCACAAATAATCAAGAAATAACAAATCGTATATAAAAAAAAATTTACTTCAATATCAAAAATTACAAGTATAATTCCGATTATATAAAATTGTATAGAGAAGGTAACCGAGAGGAAAATAATAGGTCAAATCCACATTCAAATGGAGGATTTTTCCCTCAATGAATTAAGTTATTTTTAGAAATTGAATAATTTAATATTATTACAACTAAGCAAATTAATGTCTAAATTATTAAGATTAAAATTATTATAAAAATTATTTAAACTAAATCATTTTAGGGTTTTTTTTTGGAAATTAAATTTACCTTTTTATTATTATTTAAATAATAATATGTGCAATAATAAACGCAATTACTATAACTAAATAAAGAAATCATTAAAACAATTTTGTGAGATAAATCGACTGATAAAAGAATTTTCAAATAAATGCTAAACCTTCGTCCTCTACATTTAACGAAATTTAATATTGTTAAATTTAATAAATGAGGAAAGTAATAGATAGATAAATGAATCGAAAGGAGTATATAATTAATATATAATAATAAGTTTGTTGGGGATTAGTCATCAGAGATTAAATTCTTAGGAAGGATAGAATTGCAAATAATCCGAAATATAATATATAGTAATACGATAATGGCAAGTTCTAAAAAAAAACGGTAAAACGGTAGAATTTCGGTAAATTACAGTGGGTAAAAAAAGTATTCGTACACCGCGTTTTTTGCCAATAACTTCATAGGTATACATGATATCGAATCCAAACCTATTTTGTTTAATACTCCATCAAGTATAGAGATAATCTGCAAATGAAGAATTTTTTCCCAGGAATAATAAAAGAATTATGCAAAAAAAACGAAAATTTTCGGGCAAAAAAAGTATTCGTACATTTACAATTGAGCTGCTGAACCTCGATGTTGACTCACGCATGGTCTGAACTCTGCGTAAAATGTGAACAAGTCTTTGTTTACACATTGGCTTTGACCTATTCTATGCAATAGTGGATCTTCAAGCTCTGGACAGACATGACGGCAATGAAAAGCGAAATATCAATATCCATGCGATATAGAGTGATTTTTCTTCGGAAACGCGGTAAAAGTTACCGAAAAATTAGTAAAGAACTAAATCTAAGTTTCACAACAGTGGAATATATAATAAAAAAATACGAAACAACAAACAGCACCGAAAATACGCCACGAACCGGTCGACCGAGAACGAGAGCGTCGGAGTATCGTTAAAGAGGCTACAAAAAACCGTTCACAAGTGCTCGCAGTTTAGCGAATGACCTAGCGTCAACATCAAAGAAGATCGTCTGTCCCCAGACTATTCGAAACGTTTTGCATTTAGCCCTAATACATGGCAGAACTGCCCGGAAAAAACCATTAATTAATAATACAAATCGAGAAAAACGTTTGGGTTTTGCAAAAACCTACAGAAATAAATCTATAGGACCCGCAGATGTTAAATTTCGATTCATCCGAGAATATGACACGTTTCCAAAATTCTATAGATTTATTTCTGCAGGTTTTTGCGAAACCTAAACGTTTTCCTCGATTTCTATGATCAATTAATGGTTTTTTCCGGGCAGTTCTGCCGTATATTTGGGCAGAATGCAAAACGTTTCAAACAGTCTGGGGACAGACGATCTTCCCTAATGTTGACGCGAGATCATTCGCTAAACTGCGAGCACTTGTGAACGGTTTTTTTGTAATCTCTTTAACAATACTCCGACGCTCTCGTTCTCGGTCGTCCGGTTCATGGCTTATTTTCGGTGCTGTTTGTTGTTTCGTATTTTTTAAATTATATATTGCACTGTTGTGAAACTTAGATTTAGTTCTTTACTAATTTTTCGGTAACTTTCACCGCGTTTCCGAAGAAAAATCCCTCTATCTCGCATGGATATTGATATTTCGCTTTTTTTTGCCGTCATGTCTGTTCAGAGCTTGAAGATCCACTATCGCATAGAATAGGTCAAAGCCAATGTGTAAACAAAGACTTGTTCATATTTTACGCAGAGTTCATACCATGCGTGAGTCAGTATCGAGGTTTAGCAGCTCAATTGTAAATGTACGAATACTTTTTTTGCCCGAAAATTTTCGTTTTTCTTGCATAATTCTTTTATTATTCCTGGGAAAAAATTCTTCATTTGCAGATTATCTCTATACTTGATGGAGTATTAAACGAAATAGGTTTGGATTCGATATCATGTATACCTATGAAGATATTGGCAAAAAACGCAGTGTACGAATACTTTTTTGACCCACTGTATTTCGGGACACCCACCCCCCCCCCCCCTACGGATTCAATGACGCCCTCGTCATTGTGTCGGATATCTCAGGTGGAATTGCTGAGGAGTAGGTTAGCCTATAATGATTGACTAAATTAGCCGAAAAGGCGAGAGTAAGGGAAGGGAAAGGCAAATATTCGAGAGATTTCAGGAAGGGATCGGAAACTGGTGGATCGAAGCGGAGTTCTGCAGCTTCATCGATCACATGGGGGATGAGCACAGGTGATAATTTGGGCAAGTTTCCCGACCGCGCTAGCGAATTTTATTGCATCATAGGTATTATTATCATTGTTATCTTATAAATATTATCAGGTTCGACCGCGGATTAGTAGAAGGGAATTGAGGTGAGGAAAAACGTTCTCTTGCCAGTTGAAGTCTTAACTCAATCAAATTTATCAATTCACATTTAATTAATTTTACCGGTTTGAATTTAGTTTTAATTTAAACAAAATAACGATTTCATTGATTTGAGGCTCGATAAAACATTTTTTTTTTTAGTATTGGATGTAACGGAAAATAATTCAATTTTTGCGCAGGCCTAATTGACTGTAAAAATCTTAGTGGACTATATGGGGTGAGTAAATTTTGACTCTTCTTGTTTTCGGATTGTAATTGTAAATCGTTAAATTTTGCTTCTTCAGTCATGCATCCTGATAAGTAAATTGAGTAAAACGTACAGGCATGATGCGAATTTTCCTAGAGCTTCAAATGGACGAAAACACACGTTATCTCGTTATCGTTGTTTTGAGAGGACCGGCCATGGCAGATTTTGAGCCCTTTCCTCTTGGAAATCGGGTACTTTAACTTCCCTAATTTTTTTTTTTCAGGGTCGGTTGCCCACAGTCGGTTGCACACGCAACGTGTCCCCTTATTATTTGAGCTGAGGGAATTCTTGAAAAATATATTTTTTGTTGTTGTTGAAATTATCAAAATTATTTTACCTCCCACGGGTATCATTTTCCACTTATCGATTTATTCTATCCAAAATTTGTCGAATCAATCTAATTTTCGGAAAAATTATTTATATACACTGAAAAAATGTTATTAAATTTAATATACCTGTTATTGAAATTTCATATTCCCCCCTTTTTTTTAATTAAATTTCATCAAAAAGTATATGAAATCGAAATTAATTAATATATGTCGATAGGAAAATTAACAATTTTCATCTTAAATTCAATATTTGTATATTGAAATTAAAAGAATAAAGTCTGAAATTTAAAATTTATTATGGGATTCTACTACATTTATTGGAATATTACTGCACACATGTATATGCAATTTAATATACTGCATACGAAATATATTGTACATGAATCCTTGCCTCATTTTTTTTTCATGAAGTTTCATGAAACTTCATACAAAAATTTCATACAAAAATTCTGTCAGTGTATATATATAAAATTCAGGACATCATTAAAAGGAATTACGGTTTTTAAACATTATTTTCCAAAATTGTCGAGGGGCGAAAGAAAAAGTTATCAGCGATTCTAAGTTCCCAATGGCGAATCGCAAATTTTTACTTGCGCTTCGCGTCGTCGAGGGTCCTTTCTGGTTCGATGTCCTGCTTGCGTCATTTCCCCCGATGAATTATTTCGTTATTATTATAGGTAGGTCTGATGCATCATCGATCATTGATGACATTGGCTTGAGCTTTGGCATATGGAAAAGGGTCGACTCAGAGCGGTTACCTTGTTGTATTAGTCCAGGCTGAGACGAAATCAGCAAACATCAGATGGGTATTCACTGACTCGGAGGCGATGGTGCTGCTCTCGTTCTCTTCCCCGTCACCAGCTGGTTGCTCGGCCGGCTGCTCGAGTCCATCCATCGCGGATCGAAGTCACGAATTACAGAATTGTCGGTAATCCCGATCACTCGCAGAGTATCGACAAACGATGTTTGGTTGATCAACAATTGTCTCGGTGATTTCCCAGATATGTGAAACATCTATTGTTCTGGGGATTCAGCGTTTCCAGCAGATTCGATTTTTCGAATATCATCGTTGGTCATCCGTTTATTGAATTTCCCAAAGATTCAAGAACGTTATCGAGTCACTGTAACTGGTGAAGGCGTCCTCGGACAGATGCGTTATGTTGGTGGATCAGAAGTCAAGTTAAAGGCGATGAAAACGGCGAAGAGCGTCATTGTCGGTGCGGATTGCCGATTGTTTTCACCCAGGCGTAGATATTGGAGTTTCTTCTAATCCGATAACTGTGTCCGGATCAACGTGCGTTGTTCTGCAGCGAATACGCAAGCTGGTACTTCGCGAAGTTCACTGTGCGCCATTACTGAGTATCCAGAATTTTAATTTGTCAGTCCTCGATCGGGGTGATCTTGTTCTCAGGCATCTCAAGCTTTTCCAGAACATCCAAAGATTGGAGGGCCACTGTTGTTACGCTAGTCAGTAAGTTTGCACCGAGATTCAATCGCTTCGATTCGATTCTTCGAATTTTCAATTTTTCGGTCGTCCAATCCGGTAAGGCGTCACGAAATTTAATATTTCGCCACAATAGAGATGGAGACTTCCCGGGGTGTTAAGACCGGCGAAAAGCGTGTTCGCGACTCATAATTTTGTTGTGATTAAAATTTAGAGTCAAGAACTTGTGAAGACTCGCGAGTGACGTCAATGGTACGGATGTCGAATAGTTGCAAGAGATCAGACTGCGTCAATCCTTTTCCGATTGGGCTACCGAGCTTCCTTTGACAACGGCGCGCATCATCCTTCAGACCTCCCTTCTTCGAAGATCTTCAATGAGGACATATCTTCCTTGAGGGTGTTCGCTATCGATTCTTAAACTAATTCACATTCTTTTCTGGATCGCTCTTGATGATTATCGAACCATACGGATCGTATTCGTTAATTCCGAAAAAGGTGCGATTTTGTTTACAGCCTAATTGATAGTTCAATGATAAATTTCATTTTTTTCGAAATTTCCAATTCAAATATCCAACTTCCAGCCTCCATTTCAAATACATTTCAGGTTTTCAGAATTTATGGAAAATGATTTTTCTTCGTCTAGCTATTTGTGGTAATCGCATAATATAGGGAAAATTTAAAGATTGAAATTATTACTCATTGGGGATTAATTAAATCCGCACACTAGTAATCGATCGAACATAGATATTGTAATAGTGGGGAATAATCAATAATGTAGTCAAATTTGAAAATACGCACAATTAACTAATATAAATATAAATAATATAAATCAACCTCTACTTTGTACTGTTCTTATCTTGTATTTTTACACATTTTATTTATTTATTTTTGTTGCGGGGTTGTATTTTCCTTATTAATTCGTACTCTCGTGCGGTGACATTTCGAAAGGAAGCGAATGATACTCGATTGACGTGGTTTCCGTTACGTGCCTTGAATTTTTCCCCCTTTTTCCTTTATAAAATTTTGATTATTCGAGATATTTCATATTCAAAAGTATTCTTCTCCCCTGAGATCTTTCAAGATTTTCGATGATAGGGTTTGTATTATTATTCAACATCATTCAAAAATTCACTCAATAACATTTTTTCCTTTTATTTACTTTATCAATCGGAATCTACGATTAATTAAATATGGTACTTTAATGCTATACTCATTCAATTTAATATTTCTATATTTGGGTATTTTTTGTTTGTTTGTTTTGAGTCGAAGTTTTGAATTTTGAATTTTGAAATTAGTATTCTTATGGTCATTTTTCCTAAAAGATGAAACGTATTTTAGGTACTCAATCGAGTGAACCAGAGGTTGAGGATTGAATCTTGGGCAGTTTTGTTTCATCTCAGAGAAAGTACAATTTTTTCCTCTCTCTTTCCCCACGGATTTCCCCCGACACAAGTACCCACTATGTGTTACTTGATCCCAAGTATAGGGATGAGATTTACTGCACTACGCAGGGAGGAAGAAGGGAAACCCGTAGTCACATTAGAGTGTACAATCGTAATTCTCCAAACACCCCTCGACCCTTTTCCGTTTTTTTTTTGGTTACGGCGTCAAGAATACGGAAATGTTTATATGTGTCAAATGCGATATATAATATCCATGAAATATATACATGTATCTCAAAAATCAAAAGTCATATCTTTCAAAACCAATTTAAAATCATGAAATTTTGTTTTTGACTTTTTTCTATAAATGAAAAAAAAAGAAAAATGTTTTATCTCAAAAGCTATTGTTTAAGAATTATTATTTTTAAATATACAGTTGAAAGAAAAATATACTTTAAAACGTCGAATTATCTCGTATCGTGGGCGCATAGAATTTTAAGCCAATATTTTCGAATTTTGTATTTTCAACGTAGAACAAATTTTTAAATGAATAATCGATATATAATAAAAATACAAAATAAAATATTGTATTTATTTTTCTTTTAAATAATAAAATAAAGGAGGAAAATTCAACGCTTGCTAGACCAAGGTCTCTACGCGCATCGCTATATACGCAAATAATTGTTCTTCTACACACAAAAAAATATAGTTTGTTATACCAATTCGAAAGTTTATTTAAAGATATATATATTTTTTGTAATATGAAAATTTTTCAAAGTCGGAAGAAAAGCGATTTTATACGTTCGGGCGTAATTGAATGTAAGCTGAAAAGGAAATAAATCAATTTATATAGAATGGTTTATACAAACGACTTTCGGAAAACATGAATTTCCAAATTATCACAAAATTGACAAGGTTTATAATAGCCAAACATAATTGATAATATCATTGAAATTTTAGGAGTTGAGGTAGAATAATATTAATTAGTCGAAACTTGAAAATTCAGTCGATCGAGTTCCGCATCTTATTATTTTTGTGACAGAAGATTTTTTATGATTAGATTTTATTATTATTTAATAATGGTCGAATATTTTGTCGCTAAATTTTCCAATTTAGCCGATCGATCGAAATCTAACATTATTCGAATATAATATTTTTATATTCTAATTCAAGATTTTGAAATTTTAAGTTAGTATTTTTGTCGTCATTTCATTTGACATCTGAAACGTATATTTGCTATATACGTATATTAGCTATTATAAATCGAGCGAATCAGAGGTTGCGCAACTTTTGGACTTCAAATTTTTTTATAATTAACCCTCGAAGTAAAGGATGTACTGTCGAGACAGTCGAGAATAAATCAAAATATATCGGTAGTTGAACATTAGACGATTTTGTAATTCCAATTTTTTTGTTTGATATCAGAGAAACTGAATATTTTTTTCTCTTTTTCTTTCTTATTATTATTTTTTTTTTTTAAATCATTTTTATTGATATCTATATATTTTCCTGCTCTTCCCTTTTTTTTTTGTTTGAGAAAAGGCTAGCGCAAGTCTCTGGAAGTGAGGTTTGAGTAGTTTCGGTGTTACTCTAGAGAGCTCGACGGACAGTCCACCAGCTGGTATGGTAGCCTAGTACTGGCGACTGGACGATCGGGACTCGTAGAGTTTGTGTGTAATCCTCGGAGTGTTCAGGAGCTAGAACGTTCTGACCGGTATGGTAGCCTGTATCAGGTGGACTAGTCCGTCGAAACTTCCGATTTATTTGCGAATGTGCACGTGTAATTTTCGGAACCTTCGCCCCCACTGCAGGCCGGTATTGTAGCCTGTACCAACGGCGGAAAGCGTCAGAACCTACGATTTGTCGTGTTAATGGCGAAATCGGGGATAAATGAATTTAGTTAACTAATTATTCAATTTGAGAAATGGGTTCCCTTTTTTTTGTATTTTCCCCTTAATTTAGAAAAGGAAATTTTAGTCTTTTTTTTTCTTTGAAAAGTTTCCGTTTAGAAATTATGAGAAAAATTTTATAAAAATATCTAATTATCTCTATCCATTTAATTGATGTGTTACTAGATCCTCTTCAAATTTCACTTGTGCAAGATATTAGCGAAAGGGTGATTTAAAAGGGGAATATAATAAAATCAAATATCTCAAAAGAAATAAAAGGGAAATAATTAATTATTAATCATTGGGTTCGAAAAACCTAGCTATTCGAAAATACCTCGAACATCGATAGTCGGACCTCGAGCGTGTAAGGTTTTGAGTGAGGTCGCATATCTTCATATCCTATGCTTTATTTTATTTCAATTTTTAATTAAGTAAAATAGTTAAATGAATCTATCTGGACTAATCAAATTCTGAACTAATAAAATTCATTTTATGATGTAATATTTTAATTGGAGGTTTTTTTTTCCAATCAAAATATTGTTCACATATCGAAAGGTTAGAATTTTGGAGGTATCCGATTTAATTTGTTGATTTAATCTAACCATCTCAACAATATGCCCTGTCATAACCATTTGAGTTTTAATTATATAAATTTTTAAAATCAGATTTAAATAATTTTATCATTGAACTTTGGATTTCAATTTTCCCTTCAAATTTGGTAGAATAAACTTTATGAATGCCAAATCGAGTATTGGATATATACCAGAACATTAGAAACCTTTTTTGTTACGCTTAAAGCTGGGAAAATATATTTTTAGATTTTATTTCCCCGAGGAAATATTTTCGAATGGGTTTTATTTTAATTTATTAATTTAGGACAATCACCTCGATAATAGATAGCCCTTATTTCATTATGCCGATTCGAAATTTTGAACATTCCGCTTCATTTTGATTTTGAGAAAGTATTAATTTTATGAAATATTTCTTTAATTTTGTATTTATCTTTCTAATGATAAATTTGATGAATCAATTTCAATGTGCGAAATTCGCGAAATAAGGTAAAATCACGTAAATAATTTTTCCTAACGCCCGTGTGCTCGCTTTTGCGAATATACACATTTTATTATCAAATTAATCATTTGTACTTATTTATCTTAATTTCTTCGCTTCAATTCGCTGAATTCCGCATAGCATAAATTATAAATGTATTGGATCGAAAATTTTATGTGCCCGGAAAAATTAAGAAAAATATTTTTAATTTTTTTTTTATGGGGTATTATTCGATTACAAACTATATGTAGAAATATGATTTCAGTCATTTAAGCTTGAAGAATAAATTTAAATAAATTTTGTCAAAATTTTGAATTTTCATTTTTTTATGGGATAATTTAAACGCGTGTTTAATATTGACGAGACCATCGAACTTCTCAGGAGTGCGTGGTAAAGGCAGAGATCCCACCGCTGCCACCAAAACTTGTTACGTACCGAGAGGCACGTTTCAAGGATAAATATAATTGTTATAAATCGAAATGCTTTTAGAGAATAGAGATCTAGCATCTGATTAGTAGATATGGGCGCCTCTACACCGTCCCATACGGGCTCGGCCACTCCTGGAAGGGATGAGGGTCTCGACAATGATACAAGTTTTATACGGATGAATGATATAACAGAGAATTTATTATAATAAAAGTACGTGAAATCAGAATGAGGAGGAAGACGGCGCTTACAATAAATACGGCGTCTTTCGAATACAAACAGAAGACTTACATTGGTAGACGGCTGGAGCTCCGGGAATATCGCGCGCTACAATTGTAGGTGTATGTAGGTGTCGCACAGACGCGGTATGGACTTTGATCTTCGTTTCGGACGTCAACTTATCGTTACACTTAAAGTTCGTATTCGCACTTAAAGTCTCTAAATCGTGGTTATCGATTGTGGATGATTCTTGATATTGATTATTGATTCTTGATATTGATTATTGATTCTTGATATTGATTATTGATGGTTGATTGATTGAGTAGTATTATAAGTATTGAGTAATCTTGATGGTTTACTACGACCCAGAAGGGTCATAGGCATGAACTTTTAGGACGGACAAACATTTATAACGACCCGAGACTTACACGTCTACGCGAGCACCCCTGTGTAACGTCCCAAGATGACATACGAGCGGGCGTATGCATCCCAGTGAACACGTTATGTTGCCGCAATGTAACATGGAAGTTACATGTAATGTTACAATGTTATCCCTATGTAACGTTGCTGTTATATAACATGCAAGTAACAATGTTATGTAACATTTGTTACATGTAGGTTACATAACTGCAATATAACTTTGTTACATTACAGCAATGTAATATATGTTATATTGCGGCAATATAAATTTGTTACATTACAGTAACGTAGCAAATGTTATATTGCGGCAATATAACATGGAAGTTACATGTAATGTTACAATGTTATTCCTATGTAACGTTGCTGTTATATAACGTGCAAGTAACCTGTTATGTAACGTTTGTTACATGTAGGTTACATCACTGCTATATAACCTTGTTACATTACAGTAATGTAACATATGTTCTATTGCGGCAATATACCATAGAAGTTACACACTGTAAACATTTTTACTACGAGGGGTCAGGGTCGCGAAATTAAGTTATGAGGGATAACGTAAGTTATGAGGGGTCAGGTATTTTGGAATAAAGTTTTGAGAGTTCACATGACACTAGAGGTCAGAGGCCCCCAAATTAAGTTATGAGAGGTCACTTAACTTATGAGAGGTCACAGCTCTTTCAAACATGTTTTGAGGGCTTACATAATTTATGAGAGGTTAGAAGCTCTGAAATTAAGTTATGAAGGGTAACGTAAGTTATGAGGGTTCAGGTATTCTGGAATAAAGTTTACATAACTTATGAGGGGTCAGGGGATTGGAATTCGCAAATAAAAAAACGAACTTTCATGGTTTATTGCTCATTCAAATGCATATACTATTATTATTATTATTATTATTATTATTATTATTATTATTATTATTTTACTACCATTATTATACTACCATTATTATACTACTATTATTTGTTCGGCACTCCAGCATTCATATACTATACAAGTAGAGAGAATTCATAAGTAGTCGGTAGCGTAATCGGTAGCGTGTTAGGTAGATAGGTAGGATGGTAGGTAGGGTCGAGGGCTCGATTCCCAGTCTCTGAGAAAAGTTAGATCAGACAATTCGTGCAGATTTTTTTTTTCTATGAATCTCTTTCGGGCCGGTAAACTATGCATATTAAATTATTTTGCGAGAGCTATATATTTTTTATAACATGTTTAACAACAATCAATTCTATTTACAGTAACGTAACACAATTACATAACTGTTACGTAACTGTTACATAACTGTTACATAACTGTTACATAACTGTTACATAACTGTTACATAACTGTTACATAACTGTTACATAACTGTTACATAACTGTTACATAACTGTTACGTAACTGTTACATAACTGTTACGTAACTGTTACATAACGTTACATAACTGTTATGTAACAATGTTACATTGCTGAGTAGAAAATTGTAACTTACATGTAACTTACATGTAACGTCCATGTAATGTTACATGTTACAAACGGTAACATTGCCGTTACATTGCTGTAACATTACTGTGTCCACTGGGATCTTATATGGCGACGCGGGAATTACGCCGCAGCGACTGGCTGAAGGCCGGAGTATTACTCCTTGATTCACCTGACGGTGGGTAGCAAGGTACTGACTCGACTTGACAACGTCCCTTGGAACGTTGGCGAGTCGGGCGAGGATTTCTGCAATTCAGCTTTTTGGAAACGGCGTGTGCATGCCTTTGGTGGCCATGCACGAACTCGCCCCAAGGTGACCGAAAGGTGCCATTGACCGAAAAGTTGCTGAATGCGATTTGCGACACATGGGGTGATCGCCACACACGAGTCTCGGGAATGCGCTGACGAGAGCGTCAGGACGGTAGTGCGAGTCAACGTCCGCTCTTGTGAAATAAAATTTAACGCGAAAAGAGGGACGTGACACGGTCAATGATTTTTACATTTTTTCAACTTAGTTAATATTGATTTAAAAATTTGAAACTACGCACGTATATTGCTCATAGTATAAGGTATATCAGATTTTTCATCCTCGATTTTCGACATACCCTCCCATGCATTTTTATTTGTTGTTCTTCTGTATATTAGACGATTTCAGTACCAATTTATATAATATTCATGTAAATAAATTAAATCAGGAAAGATACTTCGAAAGAACTTTCAAAAAGAAGTGAAATCAATCACAAAATACTTCTGAGAAGTAAAAAAAGGACGCCAAGTATTAAATCCGAAAAATTCGAATTTAAAAAAAAATCCGAAAAATTCGAATTAAAAAAAAAATCCCAAAAATTCAAAATTTAAAGGAGATCCTAAAAATTCGAAATCTGAAAATTAAAAAAGAACACAAATCACACAAGCCAAGCTAAAAATTTGGCGTACGTAAATTATTAAAGACCAAGTCAAACTAGAAAACTTGGCGTGCAGGGTTAAGAACCAATATGCTCGGCAAGGGAGAACGGAGTCCAGTCGCCCTTACCATTTAACGAAGGAGTGAATGAACGAGAAAATAGAAAAGAAAACAATTCATCAAGTGCACTAGTAAGCAACCATGAGAAAAAACACAAAAGGTAACGGCCGAGTAAGCTAGTGAGTAACTATGAGAAAAGTTCACTGAGAAAAATCTTGTGCAAGGTTTATATTTAACCGAACGGATAATTATATGATCATTATTTCTGGTATAGTTGATAATCTTTTATTGACCTTTTGTTATGTCCGAATTTGATAAATCATAGTAGCATCACTGCACATAATGGTTGCAATAATTATAAATATCGTTGCTACTTCTTTGTCATAAATTTCCTTGGTGTAATATATGTAACGTTATTATATTTTCATAACGATTCATTTTTTATTTTCCTCTCTTAACGGCCAATCGTTTAAATATCGAATACTCATCTTAACTATTTAACGTCGATGACATCCGCGACGTACGCAGAAATGCGACCAGGCCTGGATTTGCGATGATTTTCGTGGATGCACATGACGATTGAGCGAGTGTATTAGAATATTCAAGATTCTAATTGACCATATAAAGAGCGATGCTCTAATTATGGTTAAATTTAAAAATCGCATAACGATCATTGTACATAATGCGTCAGTAATCGTGAGCGAACTACAGTAGACGATCGGATAACTTAACTCGACGGGACCGGAAACGTTCGCATAACTTAACTTTCCCCTCATTCTCCCACTCATGTGTCTAAGCGCATGCGCACTGCGCATGTTGGCAATACTCATGCTCATAGATGTTTCGCGGTCGGTCGAAGGTTTGAATTGGGAAGAAACGGTCATAGGGGGAGTTGAGATATGCAAATGTGTTCCCATGGTAATGAGTTAAGTTATGCGAGCGGTCAAGTTATCTGATCGTCTACTGTACTTGACAGTAAAATATACAAGTGATAATAATCTGTGTTAACACTATATGAGTAGGTATTATAATTTTCTCCCTTATCTCGTGGAAATCCTACAGCACTTCCCGGGCTTATTTTTCTTAACCCTGCACGTCAAGTTTTCTAGTTTGGCTTGGTCTTTAATATTTTACGTACGCCAAATTTTTGGCTTGGCTTGTGTGATTTGTATTTTTTTTTTAATTTAAGATTTCGAATTTTTAGGATTTCCTCCAATTTTTGAATTTTTGGAATTTTTTTTTAAATTCGAATTTTTCGGATTTTTTTTTAAATTCGAATTTTTGGGATTTATGTATATACTGGCAGAAAAATGGAGGTGCCTTAGTTATTAAAAAAATAATAAAAAAAATTACGGCCTTACACATCCATATTTTTATCTCGTGTAGAAAATGTCCAATACGAAATTCAATTTTTCGCGGGTACGCGGCGTTGCCACACCTCAAGCAAGATGGTTGTCCTCACGTCACGGGAGTCTTGCTCCACGAATACTTTTGACATTTTGGACTTTATATTTGCAAATTTCTTATTTGTTACGCGATAAACTCTCTAATTGAAGGTGTCTTTTTGATCGCAAAGATTCAACGAATACAACCGTTAGTTTTCTTTACGCGTATCTTGGCTCCAAGTAGCATCAAAAAAATCGATTTTTGAGTGGAAAACGAGATTTTGTCGCTCACGTGTAGTAAATTCATTGACTTTAATAATTAATATCTCGGAAACTATGCGATACATCTCGTGCAAACTTCGCAGTTGCATGTATGAAAGTTTTGACAATTCTATTTAAAACACACGGTATGGCGATCAAATTTGGCTTCCTCATAAAGGAAGCTTTGTTAACTATTGAAAAATATTAGTAATCAATGTGCAAATTCGATCAATTTTCGCCAAATTTGATCGCGAACAAACCTTGATAGCTATACAAGTATTGTACAAAGTTACTGTGAAATATATTGAAAATTGTGTAAGTTAGAGTGCTTGCGCTATTTTTCAAAAAAAAAATGCACAAGTCAGAGCGTTTACGCGATTTTTCGAAAAATTAAAAATTTCATAAAATTTTAATCCCTCGATGGATTTTTGCCAAATTTAATAGCGAACAAACTCGATAGTTATATTAGCTCTGTGCAAAGTTTCAGTACAATATCTTAAAAATTGCGCAAGTTAGAGCGTTTAGGCTATTTTTCGAAAAATTCAAAATTTCATAAAATTTTAATCCCTCGATGGATTTTCGCCAAATTCAATACCAAACAACCTTAATAACCATACTAATTCTGTACAAAGTTTGAGTGCAATATCTTGGAAATTGCAGAGGCTAGAGCGTTTACGCCATTCTTGCAAAAACGAAAAAAGTCGATAAAAACTGAACACCCGTTATAATTGAAAAAAAAAATTTCATAATGAAGAGCAATTCGTTCTCGACAAGTGTGCCAAATTTTAGCTTGATATCTCGAAGAGTTCTCGAGTTATTAATTATTTACATCTCAAACTCAGGATACATACACACACACACACATCCATCCGGACTTTTTTTCCAAATATGATTTTTCGATGTTTTAGGACATTTTGAACATATTGGCATAAAAATCGCGAAAAAATTTTTTTTCACGAAAACAAAGCTTCCTTTATGAGGAAGCAAAATTGGATTTTTATCTTGAAGTCGCTACGATCACCGAACCTCCTTAAGGATTGACGAATGTAATTACGATAAAAGCAAAAATATCAATGAATTAATCATTAATGCCGATCTCTGATGATAACTATTGGTTACAATAACTCGAAAGCTTGATTTATGATTCACACGAATTTTGTTGATACAACCCCTACAGCACACAATATTCCTGCAATGTTGCTGAAATTTTGCATGACAACATTGTAATATTGCAAAAAACATTGCTGCAATCTTGCTGCAATGTTGCTATGTCCGACGATTGAAATATTGCTGCAAAGTTCCGCAATATTCCAGAAGTATTGCATCCAAACAATATGCAATATTCCTCGTATTACATATTCAATATTTCAGGAATATTACCTACAATGGAAACTTTATCATTTGAATTATTGCATAAAATAAAAATATGTAGTTTTAAGTCCATAGGACTGCGCGACCACAGAACGCGGGTAAATATTCCAACAATTGATTGTTAATTGAGGACCCCGATGCTGGTAATACACCTGTTGTATCGGAAAGTCGATTGAAGTTCCGATACTGAATGTTTATTGGGATGTTTGTCGATTAGGAGTAAAACTCGTGTTGGGAGTGACAAGTAAATGATAATTTATTGAAGTCTACGAGATGTTTAACAATGTACGGATATAATTCGGGACCGGACCGCTCGGTTCGACTCGTCAATCAAGACTGTCTTCTTCTTCGATTAAAAGAAACTAGTTCGAAATTGATGCGGTCGCAATTTCGATTTCTGTGACCATATATGGTCACACTTGCCTGTCGCCTGTTCATCAGCAATTTTGAGTACTTGCGAAAGTGAGCGCATATTTCTCAGTGCATTGGCTCCTCTTTCGAAATACTGACTGTCGTATGTTTCGCAATCTTTTCCTTATAATTATAAATACCTTTTCGGTTCAATGTCCGAATATCGTTGTACCTTCTAATATACTGGGTACAACACACCGGACCTTCATCGGTGTTCAGTGGCTCTCTCGCCAGTGCGAGAGCGCTCACCGCCGGCCGCCACCTTACGGATCTCAGGCGAAGTGCCGAGATCGTGGCAGGCACTAGGTCGTCCCGTTAGAGTATATATAATCATATTTTACGAATAAGAATCATTCAGAAACAAAATATATTTTGGTTTTATAGCTTTTTTTATATTAAACATTTTTTCAATACGAATATCACAATGTCTTAATATTATTAATATCTTATGTCTTATTGATGTCAAAAGCACAACAAAATTTTGAAAATAAATATGAAAAAGAAAAAGAAAATGACTCGAAATCAATCGTTATTGATATTTTATGAGGAATAAATGAATAGATCTTCTTCAATTGATCTTTTTGATATTTATTACGCTCGTGTAGTTGTAAAATTTGAAGTTCGATCTCACCAATATTGCTGCAATTTACTTGCAACGTTTCAACAAAATATTGCAGGTATGTTGCCTAGGAACATTCCCGAAACATTGCTGAGAAGTTTTAGTGCAATGTTGCGTAGCAATTTTGCCACAACATATCTGCAATATATCGTTGCACGTGCAATATGACAACATTGCTGCAACACTGCAGCAATGTTATGTTCTGTAGGGGATCTGATAGTTCCGGTGTAACAACCAAAAAACAGCCAAATCGACGAAAAATTAAACTTTGCCATTGAATATCTTTTGAACGAGTGGACTTATCGAAAAGTAACTCAGAACCTTTTTTGTAGAGCGTTCAATTCTGTAACAACCCAGTGGACACGGTAATGTTGCAGCAATGTAACGGCAATGTTACCGTTTGTAACATGTAACATTACATGGACGTTACATGTAAGGTACATGTAAGTTACAATTTTCTACTCAGCAATGTAACATTGTTACATAACAGTTATGTAACGTTATGTAACAGTTACGTAACAGTTATGTAACAGTAACGTAACAGTTATGTAACAGTTTACGTAACAGTTATGTAACTGTGTTTCGTTACCGTAACTAGAATTAATTGTTGTTAAACATGTTATAAAAAATATATAGCTCTTGCAAAATAATTTAATATGCATAGTTTACCGGCCCGAAGAAGATTCATAGAAAAAAAAAATCTGCACGAATTGTCTGATCTAACTTTTCTCAGAGGCTGGGAATCGAACCCTCGACCCTACCTACCATCCTACCTATCTACCTAACACGCTCCCGATTACTCTACCGACTACTTATGAATTCTCTCTACTTGTATAATATATGAATGCTGGAGTGCCGAAAAAATAATAGTAGTATAATAATGGTAGTAAAATAATAATAATAATAATAATAATAATAAAATAATAATAGTATATGCATTTGAATGAGTAATAAACCATGAAAGTTGGTTTTCTTATTTGCGAATTCGAATCCCCTGAACCCTCATAAGTTATGTAAACTTTATTCCAGAATACCTGAACTCTCATAACTTATGTTACCCTTCATAACTTAATTTCAGAGCTTCTAACCCCTCATAAGTTATGTAAGCCCTCAAAACATGTTTGAAAGAACTGTGACCTCTCATAAGTTAAGTGACCTCTCATAACTTAATATGGGGGCCTCTGACCCCTCATAAGTGTCATGTGAACTCTCAAAACTTTATTCCAAAATACCTGACCCCTCATAACTTACGTCATCCCTCATAACTTGATTTCGCGACTCCTGACCCCTTATAGTAAAAATGTTTACAGTGTGTAACTTCTATGGTATATTGCCTCAATATAACATATGTTACATAAATGTAATGTAACAAGGTCATATAGCAGTTATGTAACCGACATGTAACAAATGTTACATAACATGTTACTTGCTCGTTATATAACAGCAAAGTTATATAGGAATAACATTGTAACATTACATGTAACTTCCATGTTATATTGCCGCAATATAACATATGCTACGTTACTGTAATGTAACAAAGTTATATTGCCGCAATATAACATACGTTACATTGCTGTAATGTAATAAAGTTATATTGCAGTTATGTAACCTACATGTAACAAATGTTACATAACATTGTTACTTGCATGTTATATAACAGCAACGTTACATAGGGATAACATTGTAACATTACATGTAACTTCCATGTTACATTGCGGCAACATAACGTGTTCACTGGGAAGATATGTCTCTAGATTTCCCTTATGATGAATCGCTTGTTAGTTAAAAAAATCTGAAGACGTAAAAATAATTTTTTCCATGTTATTCTTATGGAAAATCGAAAAGTGCGATGAGTACGATTTTAATATTAATACTAAGAGCTCATATTTTCTCAAGCCTTTTATTATACTTAAATAAAACTTCTGAGCCTGTATGGGAGAAGAAATTTTTTTTAACGCCCTAATTTATGTATATTAAGGTGAATCGAAAAAATTAAAACCTATTGGCTACCCTCAAAAATCAGAGAAATCGTTGAAATAAAGGTCTCTGTGTTACGGTTCGATTTTTTGAATTTTTTTAGAGAGCGCGCGGGACGTTCAAAAACGCAATTCTTAGCGTTAAATTTATATATCACTGATCAACGAAAGCAGATCATTTAAAAAATTCTGAATTTTTTATATAAGGTGCCCAGATATGTACCCTTTCAAACTCATATTTACTAAACATTAACAAATGGTTCACATATTCGAAAAAAAATCTCTGAAAATCGATATTTTCAATATTTTTCAATTAATTATATCATTACATATTGATTTTTTTCTTCTAACACGTTTTTGTATTTCTACCGTCTTCTTTCTTGTAAAACTCGGTATTAGTATTGCTTACAATGCGAAATTTGCTAAAAAAATAAATATTTAGTTTGGAAATTTTCATATTTGCAAAGATTTATTTTTTAGCAATTTTTGCTTTGTAAGCAATACTGATACTTAGTTTTACAATGCAAAAGATGGAAGAAATACAAGAACATTTTAGAATACAAAAATCAATATTTAATGATATGATGAATTAAAGAATAGTGAAAATATTGATATTCAGAGATTTTTTTTTGAACATATGAACCATTTGTTAATGTTCAGGGAATATGGGTTTGAAAGAGTACCTATCGGGGCACCTTGTATAAAAAATTTATAATTTTTTAAATGATCTGTTTCCGTTTATCAGTGATATAGTAAATTAAACGCTAAAAATGGCGTTCTTGAACGGCCCGCGCGCCCTCTAAAAAAATTGAAAAATCGAAGCGTTGCACAAAGACCTTTATTTCAACGATATCTTTAATTTTTGAGGGTAGCCAACAGTTTTTAATTTTTTCGATTCACACTAATATACATAGATTAGAGCGTTACAAAAAAAATTCTTCTCCCATACAGGCTCAAAAGTTTTATTTAGGTATTAGAAAAGGCGTGTGAAAAAATGATCTCTGAATATCAATATTAACATCGTACTCATCGTACTTTTCGATTAATATATATAAAGCATATCTATGAATATCAATATGAATCACCAATATTTCCACAACAATTTACATAAAATTCATATAAAGAAATTGAATCAGGAAAGATACTTCGGAAGACTTTTCAAAAAGAAGTGAAATCAATCACAAAATACTTCTGAGAAGTAAAACAAGTACGCTTCACGTACTCGTCGGGGGACTCCGCCCCCCAAACCCCCCTTAACGTTTTGTTGGGGGGCTTTGCGCTCCGTATTCTTGACCATTATCTTCATTTATTCGGTATGTAAATACTATATTGTTTTTATGTTATTGAACATTGTTTTTGATAATATTGAGTCACATTTTTCATTCTCAATGGGGGCAATGAGTCATAAAGTTAAAGACCGAATTTTAAGAATTATATTAGTAGGCACTCACACCGTTATTTAAACTCTTTGATTCATTGTGAACATCGAGTAGTCGTATAAATTCTATTAATCATAATTAAAAAGGCAGATTTGAATATAATCAATATGATCTAAAAGTATCTAAACGATCATATCATTTAAATGTTTTGATTGGGAAGTTATTTGAATTCCATTTTCAGTAAAATCTTAAAAATTTGATTTGCTTACGTAGAATTTTATATTTTTTTTTTAAATCGAAGAGGTCCCATAGAACGAAAATCCAATTTTTTAGCTTAAAACAGCCAAAAAGACATTAACATTTTTTTTCCATATTTTTGTCAACAATTGTAATAGCGAGAATTGAGTAGATTTGATCATGTGTGTGGCGCGGCGCGTGGCAGTGAGATAGCATTGGCTGCATTCGTCTTGAACGTTTTGAGTGCTGTGAGCGTCATATCCAGTAGCATTTTATATGCCGATGTATGGGTGAATCACGGTCGTACATACAGGTCTGGAAACTCCCGTGGGGGGGGGGGGGTACGTTGCTTATTGATGCCAGATGTGTAGTTTATAAATTTGTCACTGTGATCGTTGCGATCTAAACTCTCTCTGGCGCAAGCACGGATGACGATGGGTGGGGGAAGTGAGATAGAGACAGCGCTATAGCCTAGCTTCTCAATCATTTGTTTTTAAAATTATTGTAGACTATTATAACCCGCACTAAAACGCAAATGCTTATTTTCAAAAACCTCCGACTCCAAGCGGTTCTGAAAAAGATGAGAGATTTCGAGTTAATTCAACAACATGTCGAATATCGAGCGCAAAACATTATCATTTGGCACCCGGAAAACCGACACCTTCGCATTATCGGCTTTGCGGCCGGTATTGCAATAAGGAAAAGTGCACCGTCTTGACATTTTTGCCAAATTAAAAAAATATCTTTTCTTTTTATTAAATATAATTTGAATCACCACTGCAGCAAAACCAGCAAGACACAACGTATGAGAGCATAATATCTGGCACGGGGATTTTGAGGTTAAGCTTGAGAATACCCAGAAAGCGCATAGATCGCAGAGACGATTAGTGACGAAATTACGAACTATTCTCGTGCTTCGATAAGCAAGGTACCCCCACCCTCGAAATTCTGCCGAGTTTCCAGACCTGTATGTACGACCGTGGGGTGAATTCTGACACGGGCGCACTGCGCTTGAGCGCTGCATAATCTGGCGTACCTATTGATCAAATTGAATTCCGCGCGCCACAATGCCACGCCCGAAATTCATTTTGATCAATGGGTACGCCAGATTATGCAGCGCTCAAGTGCAGTCCGCCCGTTTCAGAATTCCCCCTATACGTGCTGTAAGCGTGTAAATAAAGCCGGAGACACAATGACAAAAATAAGAAATAAGGAATAAAATCAGCCATCCGATTGGCGTAGTTTCTCTCAAGTGCGCGGCGATTGGCTGATTCTTATTCCTTATTTCTTATTCTTGTCATTGTGTCTCGGGCTTAAGCCTGGTTTATCCAGCGGCCGTAACTTAACTTAGCCGTAACTTAAGAAAGTTGAAAGTATATATTGCCCTTGTAGCGTTTATGCACGCTTACGGTTACGGCTAATTGCTGCATAAAAGCTACAAGGGCAATATATACTTTCAACTTCTTAAGTTACGGCTAAGTTAAGTTACGGCCGCTGCATAAACCAGGCTTTAAGGATGTATGCCCAAAATACCCAGTATGGAATTCTCTGTTGAATTTAAACTATGTTTTAGAGTGAACGATGCCACGTCGATAAAAAAAAGAAATATTGTTTACCGTATATTTTTTACAAAAATTAATGTTTTCTGTCTCATTAAAACGCGTGTTATTTGTCCCGGAAGTAGCATAATCTACAAGAAAATTAGAAAATAAAGCATGTTTTAAATAGTAGGAAAAATTTAAAAACTTATCATTAAAAACTTGGGATTTTTTACTACTGAAAGGGAAAAAAAACCCGGTGTTACCCGGGTCTTCGTTGAGTAATCTCAATAAAATGTAATCGTTCACCGGATGTGCAAAAAAACTGCTACTGCAGTCGCCATTTTTAAATGTACGTACTATGGGGATGTGGCAACGTTGGGTAGTAGGTAAACAGAGTGTGCAGTAGTAGTAGAGTAGTCACGGATGTAAGATCGTGAGAGTAGTAGAGCGGCGTTGTTGCCAAATTTTCTTGATATATATACGGAATTTTCTGATTGGTTGATGGAACGGCCATTACCTCAAGTATAACATACATGGAATGAAGAACTAATTATTCTTGACGTTAAAAACCGTAACTTTTATCGACCTGTTTTGTTATGTATGATTAGTTATAATTAATATAAAATACATTTATGATTGATATTTGATATAATAATCGGTTTGAAAAAACGAATAGATGTACTGCGGAATTGACTGGGCATACATCCTTAACATATATGTAATACTCCTATATTGCCAGCGCTGGCGGAAACTCTGCGAACACTTTACGGTGCAGACAATATCGTTCTCTCACTCTCTGGCTCTTGCAATGCGCAAGTGCGAATGAAAGCGGGAGTACGCTAGCCAATAACATTTATATATTATGCCTACGTAGTGGATCGCGCGTGCGCAGTCTCACCCAGTTCAAGTGTTCTGTCTCTCTCTTTTGTTTCACCTACCACTTATAGGGAAGCATAGGCCGCTAGCAATATAGGAGTATTACATATATGATCCTTAAGCATTCAAGATAATGCAGCCAACACTTGCTTTCGTTTATTGATGATTTTTATCTGTCATCGTAATCACGGCCGTTTTATTGTTTACTTAAATTATAGTGTTGAAAAATATGTCATATGATTTTGTAAAGTGACAATTTGTGCAATTCGATCGAATGTAGTGTGGTGTATTGTGTGGGGATGTTTTTTTTTCATTAAGAAAATTGTGTATTTCAGGAACATAAGGTTATGTTTCATATAATTTTTTTCTTTGCATAAAAAGAATAATAATATTTGAAAAAAAATTAAACACATAGAAGTGTACTAATTATCAATCATTATATTTTAAAGAAAAATAACATTTTATCGAATAGTAAGAAATGTCTAAGATTTTTGTCCAAAGTTACAAATGAATAAAACAAAAATATTAAAAATTCGATGTTAAAATTGTTTGAATCATTTTAAACCCTTGAAATAGTTGAAATGTATTAAAATGAAAGTACACGGTGAAAATTAAAAAAATTCGTTCACGCATCTTCGTGCAATGAGTGAAAAACTGAAAAAAAAGTTATTTTCGTTAAAACAAAATGGTTCAAAGAACTGTCAAGTCTCAAACTCTACAGGACACTTCTTTATGATTCTATAAAGAAAGTCTATAAGTTACAAAAACATTGGTTCACAGGTTGCGGAGATCTGACTCTGGACGGACACAAAAATGGCTTTTTGGTTAAAAAATGGCTGTTTTTTTGGGAAATTTGCTATTCAACATTCTCTGAATGGATTGAGTCAAAAAAGGTTTTGAGATTATAGTAAAACAAAACTGTGCAATGAATTTGAACCGGATCCATTCATGGGTTGCTGAGTTATGAGTGCAGATGGACGGCTCAGGTGACGAAAAATCCAAATTTTTTTGTTTTTGTATAATATGCCAACATATGTTGGTATAAAGTTTGTATGGTTATTTTTTATAAGAGATAGGTTTTTGGAAGGCAATACCAATAGTCACTCCTTACATATAGAGTGAGTGCCTAAAAAGGAGGCCAAGTATTACAAATCCCAGAAATTTGAATTTTGAAAAATCCTAAAAATGCAAAATCGAAAGAAAATCCAAAAAATTTTAAATTGAAAAAACAACCAAATCACACAAGCGAAGCTAAAAACTCGGCATGCTTAAGTTATTAATGACCAAACCAAACAAAAAAGCTTGGCGTGCAGGGTTAAGAACTAACGCGCTCGGCGAGGAAAAACCGAGTCCAGACGCCTCTACCGCTTAACAATGGAGTGAACAAACGAAAAAATAAAAAAAAAACCAATTGAACGAGTGCACTAGCAACCAACTATGAGAATAAACAAAAGAGGTAACGATCAACTAAACTAGGGAGTAACTACGAGAATCGATCATCGAGAAAAATCTTGTAAAATGTCTATATTTAAATGAAGGACCATTAATTCTTAAATATTAAACGGTGATGATATCCACGATGCACGCAGGAATATGTGACGAGGCCTGGATTTACGATGATTATCGTAGATTCACGTGACGATTAAGCGAGTATAGTCAAGATTCTTCTTCACAATATAAAAAGCGTCGCTCTAATTACGGTTAAATTCGAAAATCCCATAACGATCATTATTCATCAGGGGAATTCATTAATTTTGTAAGGTTCCCGAAGGGAAAGGGTTAAAAAATCTCTACATGATCTAACCTCAGGGAGAAGGGGCCATTCTTACATAGTATATGCCACTCTTAATAAGCCATTCTTACATACTAATTTACGGCAAGAGAGAATGTGCGTTTTACAATGTAGAATGATGGATATTTGAGAGCCTAGCGTTAAGCGAAGCAACTATGAGATCTATTCTTTCATTTTCAATATACGATTTCATTTACATATTCTCATGTTAAAAATTTGTATTGTTTATTAAATTTTAAAATTTTTAAATGTGTCGATATTTACACATTTCGAAGCTTATAAGTAAATAAAAATTACAGTATATTTCTTCGTATATTAAACTTCAATTATTTGTAAAACTTCATTTCTACTATCCCACAATTATTTCATTTAATTATTAAAATAATTTCAATTTGAACGGTCACAACAGCATATAATTCAGCCCGGACAATAATTGATGATCTGAACTGAACTGACTTTTACTCTTTGACTTATTTCCTATAAGATTGTTTCAAATCTAGTTACTCATTGATTTATGTGAAGTATTATATTTGTTTGTAGTTTATTGACTGATTTGTTTCCTCACTTTAAGAATGCCTTAGCAAACCCAACGACCGTCGTTTTTCTTCTTTTGCGACTGTAAAGCGACCGCAGGCGACCATGGTCGATATTATGAAGCTGAACGACACTAAAACGACCATGGTCGTTTTATGGTCGCACTTTCGTTGCTAAGTTTGATAGGGTGCTTAAACTTTTACCTTTAATTTTAATATGCATTTTCTGAAAAATAAAAATCTTCTATTTATGTCAAATAATAACGTGTTTTAGTGTAACTGACCCTTTTCTAACGATATTTAACAATGCTGCAAATTCCCACGCAGGAACCTGTACGGGATCCAACGTGTGATCCCACGTGGGATCCCGCACGGGTTCATGTATGGGAAGCCATACGGGACCCTATGTGGTGACCTGTCATGTAGATTTCTGTACGGAAATTTATTTCCTGCATTCTCCCGTACAGGATCCTATACAAGAATCAGCTACCCACATTGCCCCACACAGGTTCCCATGTAGGTTCCTGTACAGGAATTCATTTCCTGCGTTCTCCTGTACAGGATCGCGTACAGAATTTAGCTTCCCGCGTTGACCCACGCAGGTTCCCATGTAGATTCCCGTACAGGAATTTATTTTCTACGTTCTCCCGTAAAGGATCCCGTACAGGATTAAGATTCCCACGTTGACCCACACAAGTTCTCGTGTAGGTCCCTGTACAGGAATTTATGTCCTGCATTCTCCTGTACAGGATCCCGTATAGGCCTCAGCTACCCACATTGTCCCACACAGGTTCCCATGTTGGTTCCTGTAGAAGAGTTTATTTCTTGCGTTCTCCCGTACAGGATTGGGCTTCCTACGTTGACCCACACAGGTTCCCACGAAGGTTCCTGCACAGGAATTAACTACTGGCGTTCTCCCATATAGGATCCTGTACAGGATTCAGCTTCCTACATTGACCCACACAAGTTACCATGAAGGTTCCTGTACAGGAATTTATTTTCTGTGTTCTCCCGTACAGAATCCCATACAGGAAGCAGCTACCCACATTGCCCCATACAGGTTCCCATGTATGTTCCTGTACAGGAATTTATTTCCTGGGTTCTTTTGTCCAGGATCCCGTACAGGATTCGGCTTCCCTAGTTCACCTACGAAGGTTTCCATGTAGGTTCCTGTACAGGAATTTATTTCCTACGTTCTCCGGTACAGGATTGAGCTTCCTCCGTTGACCCACACAGCTTCCCATGTAGGTTCCCGTACAGGAATTTATTTCCTGTGTTCTCTCATACAGGGTCGCGTACAGGATTCAGCTTCTTACTTTGACCCACACAGGTTCACATGTAGGTTCCTGTACGGAATTTAATTCGTGGCGTTCTCCCATACAGGATCCGGTGCAGGATTCAGCTTCCTACGTTGACCCACATAAATTCCCATGGAGGTTCCTGTAAAGGAATTTATTTCCTGTGTTCTCCTGTACAGGATCCCATACAGGATTCAGCTTTGTACGTTGCCCCACACAGGTTCCCCTGCATGTTCCTGTACAGGAATTTATTTCCTGCGTTCTCCCGTACAGGATCGCGTACAGGATTCAGCTTCCCACGTTGATGCACACAGGTTCCCATGTTGGTTCCTGCACAGGAATTTATTTCTTGCATTCTCCCGTACAGGATCCCCCACAGGATTCAGCTTCCTACGTTGACCCACACAGGTTCCCATGCAGGTTCCTGTACAGGAAGTTATTCCCGCCGTTCTCCCATAAAGGATCTTGTGCAGGATTCAGCCTCCTACGTTGACCCACATAAGTTCCCATGTAGGTTCCTGTACCGGAATTCATTCCATGCGTTCTCCTGTACAGGATCCTGTACACGATTCAGCTTCCCACGTAAACACACACACCTTCCCATGTAGGAACCTGCACAGGAATTTATTTCCTGCGTTCTCCTGTACAGGATCCCGTACAGGATAAAGCTACCCACATTGCCCCACACAGGTTCCCATGTAGGTTCCTGTACAGGAATTCATTTCCTGTGTTCTCCTGTACAGGATCCCGTACAGGATTCAGCTTCCTACGCTGACCTAAACAGGTTTCCATGCAGGTTCCTGTACAGGAATGTTCATCCTGTACAGGAAACCGTACGGGATCCCACACTTTCCTTGGCCGTCCTATGCTTTCCCATACATTCCCACACTGAAACCCGTACGGGAATTTGCAGCAGGGGTTAAATGCTTTTTCGAAAAAAGAGGTTAATTCTTACGTAAGAAAGGGAAGGGGGAGTCCAAAAAATCATATGTGCCCTTACATAAGGGTAAAGAGGCTCAAAAACGACGAAAATAATTATCCCTTCGTAATTAATGAATGGGCCCTAATGCGTCAGTAATACGTGAAAAAACTACTCGACTGTGAAATACACTCCTGGCACTACTCTGTGTTACCACAAGATAAGTAGGTATAATAATTTTCTATCTTATCTCGCGGAAATCCTGCAGCACCTCCCGGGTTTATTTTTCTTAACCCTGCACGCCAAGCTTTTTTGTTTGGTTTAGTCATTAATAACTTAAGCATACCGAGTTTTTGGCTTGGCTTGTGTGATTTGGTTTTTTTTCAATTTCAATTTTTTAGGATTTTCTTTCTTCGCTTGTACTGTACGCATGTGTGCGTCTATGTCTGCGATCATCCCTCAACTCATATGTGAGAGCACACAAGCACATGTGAAGAATGTATGAATTCGCCACTAGAGGATCTGTCTTCGCTACCATTTTTACCGCGAATAATTCGAACGTCATAAATTGCAACATCGAAAAGAAGAAACGTTCTTGCGCGAATTTGATTCAGTATATTCTGATTGAGAAAGCTCTGAGAGGTTCGAGACTGAGTTGGTGGTGACAAGTATAACAATTTATGGATATCATAAATTACAACGGTTAAATATAACATTTTATGTAAAGCGAATATAACATATTTTATGCGTTTATGCATTTTCTCATACGTGCATTTTACGTATATTAACGCTTTCTTTTAAATATGAATTGACAAAAGAGCATTGTTCATTATTCTTCTACTCAAAAGGTCTTTATTCACGAAATAGAACTCATTATTCAAAGTATAACGTTGCATTTACAAATATAAAACTGGAATATAAATTACTCGTAAAAGTCGCAATAACCTTCATAACACAAACTGCAATAGAAAACAAAGAAGTTTAGAATATAAATCTTAATAGTAAATATCGTAACCCATGGTCCTTCTCAAGGACTATACACATCTGAGTATATAAGAGTATCGTATGACCAGCGTGTGGGTATGTCGTGTGTGTGCGTGAGTACGCGTGGAAGAAAGCTTGGGCCTACGTACAAAGCTTGCTTTGTACGGACCAAGCACGATCGCTGATTGGTTGATACGTAGCGCGTGGGAGTACGCTTCGAACATGCGAGGAGCCTGCGAGCTCAAGAATCTCGCTGCACAAAATGCACTTCGATTTTGACTTGGGTCGCGATCACTTATTCTCTGAAAATACGATTGAATCTTTGTAACTTGCAAAACGTAGTAACTTTTATTTAAAACGATCTTCTATCAATCTCAACGAATAAATTCAGTCTTTTGATCACAAACCACTTCATAATTTATTCGCGGAATCCTGAAAACCCGAAAAATCCATAAGGTGAGCTTTTGCTCTTAACCAGCAACGAATTCGCGCTATCGAAAGGACATCGATGGTGTACAAGTTCAAAGTTCCCGCTGAATTACGTGACAGAAGCGTCACACACAGACGGTGCTAGCGACATCTTACTACTGGGGGAATAACTCGTCTGATCATCCTAACTTTTTGGCTTCAATCGGCCCGTTGAACTTCTATGGGACTCTATCTTCGTTGTCAAAACCAAAATTCGATAAGCAGAATTATAACTCAAAGTTCTAATAGATTGCTCATAGATGGCAATAGGGTATAAAACGAAAAAATAAATTTAAAATTGTGATTTCATTCAACTTTTTCCGTTTATTTGCATACCAATTGAATGGAAAAAAAACAATTGAGGAAGTAAAATTTATACAGAAATATGTTAATTCTAAGTCGATCGCTTTTAATCAACAACTTTATGGCGGGAAAAAAATAAAAATAAAAAACGATGAATTTGGCCATGATCACAACTTTAACCTTGAATAACTTTTGAAGGGATGAATTTATCAAAAAAATATAAGAAACTTTTTTTGTAGAGCGTTCAATTTCCTATCAATATATGCATCGTTCATTATTGTAGTTGCATTTGTTTCAGAGAAAAAGAATGAAATGTAAAAAGTGCAAAAATCCCATGTTATTCAAATGGGAAATGTATCATGATTTAGGCACGGGTTAATATGAAAATTAAGCGTTTATTTCTGTTCGATATTTGTGTTGATACCAAAAACTAAAAACTCAGGGGGCGCAAGCAAAAAGAACCCAACTTGGAAAATAACGGGCACCCTAATGAAATACATGAAAAATTTTATATATCAGAGTTTTGTTTTGAAATACAAATTTTAAGCATAGCACATACATTCGAATCTTGATACATATATAAATTTGGTTTATTTTTACTTTACTTGTTTCGTTGTTAATTCAATGGTTATATTTAGAACAGTAGTGGTATTCCTCGAAAAAATGTTTAAAACAAAGTGATTTTTTGCACTAAGAACATCTCCCTACAGCTACATTTTTACAGCCTTCAATTTCACATTGGGAATGCGATAACGTCCTATAAGCGAATTCGATGGGATTTTCAAAATAGTCAGGTTATTCTTTTATGTAACCACTTTTGAACAAAGCATCTCGAAACAAATTTTCGTACCTCGGAGGAGATAATTGATTATGTACAAGGGATTGTAATTTTATTATCTTGTTTCTTAAGTGTAAATCTAGATCATAGTCCATCAACATGATACTGTCCGAAAAGTGTTTGATATAATTTTTCCAGATTCTAAATTCGTAGACGTCGAGCGGTTGAACTTTTCCTGTTGTGCCTTTTGGTATAATCATTGTGATGACTTGCTTATCAAGTGGTGTAGCTTCGCTAACAACTTCGGGGCAATGTCCACTGCAAAAATCGATCAAAGAATACCCTTCTCACCACCGTTTGGAAAGAAAATTTCTTTAAGCCATACTTTGAAGTGTTCTACAAGGGAATACAAATTCGACATATCATAGTTACAATTTCTTCATATTCAAGATCCCTTTTGATATCTCGATAATACAAAATCGCAATATACCTGATGTGAGTTTGCTAGATTTAGAAACACTTATGAAAACATTCGCTGGCCGAAAAATATTTTTTTCTACTATTGGTCAGAATCGTTCAGATGGTTCTTTCAAGACTATCAAAAGCGGGGATAGGAGTGATCCATCTCCTGATATTGTTGGCTAAATCGTGTAAATATGTATTGTCGTCGAAACGGATTGTACAAGGCATTCTATTTGTTTCGTACCTTCTTCCGCTAATGTTCGTCCTGAATGTTTTTCTTATTGGAATCCACTTCGGTCGGAATTATAAATATTTTTTAAACTCTACTGTCTAATTTTTAATTGAACTTCAGAAATAAGTTTATCTGCGTAATTTCAATTCAATTTCAATTTCAATTTCAATTGAAGGGTTCTCTTCTTGAAATAAATTTATTAATTTTCCTGCTTGTTATGAGATGAATTTTTTTGAATTTTCGTATCCATGCATGTGTTACGTCCTGGCGTAACGGCCATTAAAATTCATTTCTTCAACGTAATTGCTACCAAAGACGAAGATAAAAACTTGAAGGTCTGTAAAAAGAAGGTTTATCGTTTCCAGGGTTATTCCGTTCGATTCAATGATAAAACAGAAATTCACGTTACCGACCAAAAATCTCTGAAAAGATGGCCATCGGTAAAATCGGGCAGTATGGAAGGAAAATCAGGGGCAGAGACCCCTACGAAAAGCCACAAGCTCGTAAAAACCATTTTGAGAGCGAGGCATCCGACGCCACCTTCCTAACTGACATACCCTCCACCGGTCTATCGATTCAAGGGATAGATCGCTGCATCTACCCTTTACCATTGGAAAAGAAAGATTAAAGCATAGAGTATTTCGCTCTGCCGTCAAAACGACGCGAGGCACTGGTTTCACCCTCTCGGAAAAACAAGCTCACAACAGGGGAACGGTCCTCCTTTCTCTTTGCTCAAACAGATATATACGTATACATGTGTTACCTACAGTAGACTCAGTACAAAACGAACGGAATGGCTCTAAATAACGATGAATTTTCCAACCGCATGCCAATACGGAATTTGAAAATAAATAATTAACTTAATTGGATAATCAACTTTCAGGATCAATTCGCAATAAAACAGAGCAGTAAAATGAACAACGAAGTTAAGCAATAATTAAATAAACAATGAAATAGAACAATAATTAAATAAACAGTGAAGCAGACCAAGAATTAATTAAACAACGAAACAGAATAATAATCAAATAAACAAAAAATGATTGAATAAATAAATAGAATCAAATAGTGATGTGATAATCGAAAGAAATGGTTGGAAATATATTTATATGTCTTTTAATAACATAGATAATACAAATAGAATTAAAAACGAGATCCAATTAAGTAGGTAGTTAGACGGTTTAAATACAATAAGCATTTGCAAGAGAGAGACCCATGATAAAATGGAAACAAAACCACTAATCGTCCCCGAAAGGGCAGTAGGCCTCACAAGAATATAAAGGGCAGTAGGCCCCACAAGAATGCAAAGGGCAATAGGAAAATATTTTAAAGGGACTAAGGCGTCTGCGTGAAGCCACCGTTTCATGACTCTCTCTCTCTCTCTCACTCTCGCGTCGCGTGGGCCATCAATCCCAGGCCCTCTCTTTAAAAATTCCATTGTACAGTTCACGAGGAAACAGGTACAGGATTACGCACACATTTATAGGGATATATATGTATATATATATATATATGTGTGTATTCATCTGTGTGCGTATAAGTACAGAAATATGTGCAAAAAAGGTTTCAGGGTAAAAACTACTCATCCAATAATTACTTTTCCTAAATCAAGAAAAGTCAAACAAATATAAGTCATATGTCGAGCAACTAATCAATAAAAATATAATTGCAAAATGAAACCTTGCACTGTACTCTGAATTACGAACTCATCCGATAGATAATTTAATGTTAAATCCAATAATCAAACCCAAAGAGAAACAAGTAAAAACTTATATTGTTAAAGAGGAATAATTTAGAAATCAAAATAATATTTTCCTATGTTAAAATCTAAAGGAAAGAAAGAAGCCAAACGTTCAGAGGCAAGACCCAGTTACATAAGGCCCCACCCCTCTTTCGACGTTCCACGGGGCTTGCGCGGTGGAACGGGAGACTTGGCTCTAGTCGCTACCCGGAGATCGCTCGAATCTCTCCCCACTCCAACCCCTCATTCTAGCCACCCTCCTTTTTCACCCACCCTGATATTTCACCTATTTCTTTCTTGGAGGAAAAGAAGGCACGAAGGGGACTTGAGATTTCTTTAGTCATGCGCCGTAGTCATCCACCCTCCCCTCTTTTCTAGTCGACTCATACGAGGAGGCTTATGCGACCACACCCTAAAAAAAATGTAATATGGAAAACCAAGGAAAAACGATCTTTCAGACTCAGGTTCAATTTTTTAGCGAGAATGTTTAAACATTGTCACCTTAGAAATTATTAAATCGTCTAACCATTTATTTATAATAATATAAATTTAAGTTTAACACGCAAAAATATCGCATAAAAACACTTATAAATAATTTAAGATCGCTACTTCATATATTTTATTTTTAAATAAAAATGGCATAATTAAAAAATAGTTAACAAACAATAGAACGAAAAGAAAGAACAACCAATTTAACAAAACGCATAAAATATTAACTACAAAGAAAAAAGCCTTTGTAAATGATAGAATAAGCGCGTAAAAATATTTATAATGTTGAAATTATTGTTACTATAAGGAATTAACATTGGCTACGAACTAAGAATGTAAAAAGCGTGGGGCACATGCATATGCCTGTATATGTGTTCAGGGATACCGACACACGCATAGGACCCACTCAGCGATCTACGCTAGCGCCCTCACCGCGCCCCAATCTCTAAGGGAAGCTCGCGAAAGCGGGGAATAGATTTCATAGGGGAAAATGCATCTTCTATCTTGCTCACACCATCCTCACCAAAATCGATCGGGGTGGCGTGGATCGCTGGGTATATAAAGCGCGGAAAAAGCGCTCTCGACAGACTTCTTCGATTTTTTCCGACCTGGAAACTTCTAAATTCATCGTCCACTCCGAAACCATTCTTGAGTTGAACTTGTGAAATTTTCGACAAAGACGTTCTTGGTTCGGGATTTTTCCGAAACAATTCGCTTTTGGACTTAGAATTTTTCACTCGATTTTTCGAAGGAAGTTGGTTTTTTTTTCTGTTTGGAATTTCAAGTCTTGAATTTCTGAATCGAAATAGAATCGACTTTTCATTTTTTTTCTCGAATTTCAAATCGACTCTTTGAATGTCGGAAAGGACTTTGGATCTCGTTTTATTCTATTTCATTTTACTTTGCTTAGTTATTATCTTCTGTTTAATAATTTTTATTTATTTCACTTTGACGACTGCAATCCACGAATTGTTGGAAAAAGTACAAATCGCGCTCATTGTTAAATAAATCGCGAAATTTTAAGACTGATCTTATTGTGCAAACCATTCTTTTATTCTTTTCATAATTTAAAAATAAAAATTGGATCTCGAAAAAATAAAATCTGTGCATGAACATTTTCTTCGATTTCGTCATCTACCTGCCACGCCCTTGAGCACTCGCCGATCTCCTCATCGTTTCACGTCCGGATCGTCACCGGTTACCAATGGTATCACCCTTCCCATCAGGAGAGCATCTGACTTTGTAAGTGAAGCTCTATTTATTTTTATAAAATTATTTTCGTGATTGTGCAACGTTTAATAATTCAGTGAGCCTCATCTATTCGGACGGAAATTAATAAATTTCAATAAACCTTTGTCGTTTATTGGAGAAAGGCCCAATTTTACTCAAGTGAATCTTTACCTTCGATTATTCTCATGGCGTTGGCGACATAACTCTTTAAACAAAAAATTCGATTTTTAATTAATTTATTAAATGACGTGGATCAAGGAAATTTATTTGGGAATATTGACAAAAAAATTATCCGGCTCGTTTTTCCCCTATTTATTTTATTAATGTGAACGCCCGTATCTATTCGTTCTTACATTCGATTCAGTGCAAAGGTTCGCGAAAGTAATAAACCAGTGACGCGTCATAAAATCACGGAACGAGGTTTATCTGAGTTTTCTTTTCTTCCGGAATTTTATCAAGAATTTAACCAATTAAATAAGTTGAATCCAAGGAATTTTCCTTGCCCCAACGATTAAATTCAAAAAAAGTAAGAACCCTCTTTCTCTCTCTCTCTTTTCCTCTATTATTTGTTTAATTCATTTGATCGCAACATTCAGTGCGGTTGTGTAAATCTGTACTTCATCCGAGGATTCGTATTCTTTGCTTTATTTTCCCCCCGTGCGGAAACTTGGTTGGGACTAGAGTTGCGTCAGGTTGCACGCCCACCAAGTATTCGTTTACCTATCCTTGTGCGGAAATTTGGTTGGGACAAGGGTTGCGTCAGGTTGCACCCTCACCAAATATTCGTATTCCTTCTTTTTTTCCTCGGCGGAGATCCGGTTGGGACTAGAGTTGCGTCAGGTTGCACGCTCACCCGGAAATTCACCCTGGATACTCTTCCCTTAAATTCCATGAGAGTCAACCCCCCAGTACCGCGCAAAAAGAAAAGAACACGCAGAGCCGGACGAAGGTATCAACTACGTAAACTCGACGCGATATATTCAAATCCGTGGCCAAAAAGGTTAAACCCTGTTCAAAGATTGGGATCAAATTATCACGGAGTACGGGCATTGCCTACAGAAACAGAAATAACTAGAGAGACTCCAAAACTCAAAATTATTTCCACTGAAATCCTTAAACATCCGGTAATTATTTACAAATTAAAGCCGATCGATCTTCCCCCAATCACCCCGTCATTTGATAAAAGTAACGATCAGGATCCCCGTGGCAAAATTAATAATAAATTATATCGTAGCGAAAGATCTGAAAATTCAATAGACCTCGACGCGATGAAAAGTTAAACAGTGATTCCAAGCCCATTTCCCGAGTAACTTTCCGAGAGGTTAGACTCAAAAACAGGGGCAGACGTGTTCGAGATTGTTTCCAGGAGTAGTACTGAAATTTATTTTTCACGACTAGAGAGTCTCAATCAAATTCAGCACGTCATACGTCGAAAATCATTAATAGTTCGTGAAAACTCCCATTTTTTACGTAACACATGTAAAGCCCGAAAAAAAATATCCTCATATCCAATCTTCGGATATCAACATCGTGAACAATTAGACCTAACTCTATAGCATATTTTAGATTATTGAGAGAATATTCTGAAATCCGTGATAATTTCTCTATGTAGGTTCCTCCTCGATCTATTTGTTGAGCCCAGCGTCGTAACGGGCGTACTGATTTTACTTTTTTTGAATTTATTTTGGACCGTCTCTATTTTCAGATTTTTTTGTTTTAGCACTTCTCCAATACTGTTAATACGCTTTGATCAAACATCCAGCGAGCTTAAAACGTAATAAATGCAAAGATAGCCAATAACGGACAATGTGACGAAATTAAGTATTACATTTGAGATGACGGAAACAATAATTAATCTCTCAACCGCTAATAATAATGAATCTTTATGTAGAAATATAGTTACAGACGTAAAAATGAGTGCATAAAAGTAATGAGATCGTTGTCGAGATTGAAAAAAATTGTTTCCATAAAAATAATAAAAATCATCATTTGAGGGTGAAAACCCCCTTGAGCTTTTTTTAAATCCAAAAACAGGTAAACTTTATTTTTTGCTGCTCTTCAATTTGGTTTTTGTCTTATCAAAATCGGTCAATAACTTTTCTTCACGCATGGAAATTAAAACTGTCACGGGGTGGTTCACCCCCTTAAGACAAGGTTGCGCGAAAAGGTGAACATGTGTTTTTCATTACTCGACATGAGCATTGTCATGGAATTGGTTTTAATCCGATAGGTACACTCTTTCTTTGTGAAACAGCTGACCTACCCCCTCACATGCCCTACTTTAGGGGTTGATTTCGCCTCTTAAAACCCCGTGACCGCCGATAAAGAAATACGTGTCTCTTTTTTTTCGATGGACAACAACATATAAAAAGTTGGTCGAAAACGGAGGGGGACACCTCGCATACATTCCTTATTAGACCATTAATAAAGAAGTTATGACCAAAACCCGAAAAAAGAGTGATTTTTGTTGAATTTAATATTTAGTGAACGGGTAATCAAAAAATCTCAAAATTTAACAGGAAGGGTCTTCTGATGGGTTCTAAAAAATATAAAAAATTTGAGGAAATAAAAAAAAAGTTTTTCAAACTGTCCGGCTTGGGATGGGACGCCCCATATATAGAGCGGTAAGCATTCTCCGTATATAACAGGGATATTATAAATGGTGGGGTAATGTGGGTCAGTGAGAAAAAGTTGTGAACACTCTTAGAATGGAGGGAGAGATTGGGATAAAACCAATTGATGTAATATTGCGACATACACGAAGAAATTGTTAGCCACTGCATATAATAACATCAAGATCGCTGCTCCAGCGAAATTCCGAGTCGGTAAACATCTTCGTATTTCTAAATATAAAAATCTTTTCATCAAAAGGAATACACCAAATTGGATAACTAAACTCTTTCAAATTGTGCGCATTCAACGAACTAATCCAATAACATATCTTCTACGCGATATGCATAAGCATATTAAAGAGGGATTCTATGAACAGGTATTATTGTCAACGAAACAAACTGATGTTTATCAAGTGGAAAAAGTTTTGTGAAAGAAAGGAAGTAGGGTATATATATGTGAAAAAGTTAGGACTTGATTTATCGCACAATTCAAATATTGATAAAAACAATGTCTTGTATTTATACATTGATATATAAATAAAATAATGATACAGACCCTCTCAGTCCACTACTACATTCTCCATACTGCTTTTCTTATTCATTCAGAGCGCTCGCGTGTGCGATATGAATTTTATCAACATTATTGCCACAGCACTTTGTATTAGAAGTGCTTCGCTGTTGCGTTAGCAGTTTGCAATTCATCATCTCCGATAATTTAAACGTCGACTCTGATGAACCTTCTGTGTCCTCGATACTCTCTTCAGTTTCCATTTTCCCCCTGACTTTTCCTTTTCATCTTTGGCCGCACAACAACATTCAACGCAATCTCGCCGTAGGGGGTAAAGAAGAAGGTGGCCTCAATGGCGACAATAACGAAATCGACATCTGGAATGCCAGCATGGTTAACCCCTGCAAGCATTTGAGGTTTTACATCGTTGCGGAAATCAGTCAGAGAGACGTGGTCGTTGCGCTTAGTGCCTGTGGCAACATAGATGAAGTAATGGAGATAGAGGTCTTTGAAGACGACGATGATTTGTCGTGCAGCACTATCTCAACGGCGAGCGAAATAGTGAGGCACAACGCGGCGTTCGCTCATCTGTATAATGGTGGGTTACACAAATTAATGGTTTTTTTTAAATGTGTGTGTACCTATATATTAGCATGGTTAATGTGTATACATTTAAATTTGTATAAGATTTACAGACGTTCATCATCGCTATCCTAATAGTGACGGTCCACAATACCCCTCGACCTCAGGCATCCGTGCATCCCCTTCGACATTGAATCTCGACGACGACGACGATGGGGACGAAGAAGCGAACGGTGCTTCCTTCAGTGTTGTAGACACCCCCGTATCCCCGAATCTCTTAGTCGAAGAACCAATCGTGTCATCCGATCCGAAGTCAGGGGGATCGGCATTTCCTGATCAGCGTGACCCATTTTCTCGTGATTCACCAGCATCTTCAGATCGCGAGCCTGTTGCCGACGAATCACCGGCCTCCCCCAACCCGTCCGATGGCAAAACTAAGCGTAATGACGATGACGTTGACATCCCTGTTGAAAAATACCGATAGAACTATTAGAATCTTTTAGCATCAGGGCCAAACGCACACGGAATTCCAATAGAGATTTATCAAGATTTATAGAATTCTATCGGTTCATATCGGTCTTTTTCTCAAAGAATTGTAAATAACATATTTTATTTCACTTCGTGCGTAAAGTACCCACTTTACGCACTCGCGCAATAAAATTTTGTACGAAACTCGTGCGAGAAACTTTTTCTCAACTCGTGTGATTGCAACATTCGCCTTCGGCTCCAGCTGCAAACTCACACTCGTCAGAAAAAATTTCATCGCACTCGTACCGTAATGTACTATTATAATTTTTTGAAACAATGACTATTGATTTTATTGACGAAATTCTCAGAAAACCTAAAGTCAAAACCTGAAAGTCCCAAAATAGCTGAAACTGATTTCTGAAAGATGAAATTGATCAATAATTCTTTTTCAGGTATTCTTGATTTTCGAAAAAACAAAGTTTTACGATTGTGCCAATCCAAAAAAGTTGTTTTTCGAGTCGTTAACAGTACCCAATTTTCAAAAAATCATAACTCGTACAAATAATTTTATTTTGAGCTAGCGATTTAACAGCAATTATGTTTTCTCATGATAGAGAACACAGGAAAATATCGAGAGTATGATCGGAAACATCGATTTTTTTGACCGGCTAGTTTGATGTGGAATCACTCGTCTTAAAGTATATATATATATATTAAAAAATAAGTAAACAAGTTTTGAGCTTAAAATCTCTGAAATTGACCGAGATATACCCAAAGAAAGAGTATACACAGTGAACACGTTATGTTGCCACAATGTAACATAACATGGAAGTTATATGTAATGTTACAATGTTATCCCTATGTAACGTTGCTGTTATAGAACGTGCAAGTAACAATGTTATGTAACATTTGTTACATGTAGGTTACATAACTGCAATATAACTTTGTTACATTACAGTAATGTAACGTATGTTATATTGTGGCAATATAACATGGAAGTTACACACTGTAAAAAAAGATATGAAATTTCAAATATTTTTACTACGAGGGTTCGGGGGTCACGAAATTAAGTTATGAGGGGTCAGGAGTATTTTGGAATAAAGTTTTAAGAGTTCACATAACTTATGAGGGGTCAGGGGCCCCGAAATTAAGTTGTGAGAAGTCGGTAAACTTATGAGAGGTCATGGTTTTATTCAAAACAGTTTTGAGAGTTTGCATAACTTATGAGGGGTTAGAAGCTCTGAAATTGAGTTATGAGGGGTAACGTAAGTTCTGAGGGGTCGCTTAAGTTATAAGGGTCCAGGTATTCTGGAATAAAGTTGACATAACTTATGAGGGGTCAGAGATTTCGAATTCGCAAATAAAAAAACCAACCTTCATGGTTTATTGTTCATTCAAATGCATATGGGTCAAAATTCCAAAAGACAGCATACGCTTGGGCCGCATGGTCGACGGTTGTTTTGTAACTTTAGGGACATACAGTACCGTATGCAGTGGCGTAGCTATACATTTAGCGCCCTGGAGCAAAATTCTTCAAGCACTCTCTCTCTTTCATTTTTTGATCGATCGATTGTAACATTGTAACATTGTAACTTTGCAATGTCTGTTTATGCTTCGTAACCACACAATTGCAAATTCGTTTCGAGGCACCGGAGGAGATCTCGAAGACGTTCAGCTGTATATCACCGCGTAATTTACTCGAAACATCGGACGAAGATATAATCGCCAGTGCGAAAGCACTGGTTAATGCCTATCCAGAAGATATCTCTCTAAACGGTGGATCCAATATGGTGGACCAAAATTGCAAAAAGTTGCTTGATCTAAGTGAAAGTTGGTATACTTATAGATTTTTTGGGCTCGCTGATTGCAAATTTCCACTAAAACTTCAGAAATTCAAGATGGCGAATATAATATGACGTACCAAAAAAGAAAAAACTTGAAAATCGTAAATTTACACATCGCTTCCTCAGTATTTTTTCTCATTTACAAATCCTCCTCTTTTGTTTTAGCTTCCTCATAGAGGAAGCTTTGTAAAAGTAGTAATGTACCAGGATAGGGAGACCGGGTCCTTCCCCCACCCCTCTCCCTCTGGCCCCGACCCTTCCCTGTCTGTCCCCACCCCCACCACTTTGGGCCTCATGGTCGTCTGTGATTGGTCCCCCACCCCTTAGCCACGCCCCCTTCTCCCACCATCGGGAAATTTCCCGAGCGCTGATTGGTCCCTATACTGGTCACCCACCCCCACCAGAGTGATGCAGACGGGTTGGGGGTGGTAACCCCCAAAATTTCCCGAGCGCTGATTGGTCCCTATACCGGTCACCCCGCCCCCCTCAAAATTTCCCGAGCGCTGGTTAGTCCCTATACTGGTCACCCCGCCCCCTCAAAATTTCCCGCGCGCTGATTGGTCCCCTTACTGGTCACCCCGCCCCCTTAAAATTTCCCGAGCGCTGATTGGACCCCGTACTGGTCGCCTCACCCCCTCAGAATTTCCCGAGCGGTGATTGGTCCCCGTACTGGTCACTTGTCCGGTATAGCGCGCTATATGGGGCCTTACACCCCCGCAAATTTCCCGAGCGCTGATTGGTCCCTATGCTGGGCCACCACCACCCTCTACTGCAAGTGGCGTGCGACCACGTGCCTCAGCATCCACGTGACTGGATTGCCCTGTTTATCTTACGGCCGGTAAAACAGTTCTGCTTCTCAACGTCGGTCGGTAAATACCGTGTATCGGTAACTTATCTTCTAATCCGTATGTCTGATTGGGATAAAAGGTTATGTGCAATAGACGACACAGGTGAATTTCGTTTAAACGTTAATACTCGTTTATTCATAATTATTCGTAGACATGTTGAAATATAGAGTCCATGATACGTATGCGTAATAAATACAAAAGCGACAGTGTTGTATATTTTGTTTATCTTGTCATCTCTTCAAGTTCTCTAACAGCCTTTTTGAGCTCATTTGTTATAAATGGAATGCACAACGCAGTTACCTCTAAAAATACAATTCCAAAGTAATTTTCTGTGAACGAAGAGTCCATACAAACTTCAACAGCCTCTTTGAGCATTTTATGATTATTTTTAATAAGCTCTTTCACGCGCGCTTCATCGATATTTCCATGCTTCTCGTTCGACGGTATATAGAGAAGCAATTCCGCACATACTGTTTGTATACACATTTCTACGCCGGAGACGCAAGGTTGTAGTCGTTTGAAGCGCTCGTCAACGCAGGTTATCACGTTATACAATCCTTCGAATGTAGTTTTTTACATCACAACTGATGGAGAGTACTGTCGATGTTTTTTCTGCGGTGGCTCGTTAGTGACGTCCCTTGACTCTGCAGGCTCTTCAGGGATACGATCGAAGACGACGGATTTTGCACAAAAACTTGTAGTAAAGATGATCTCGCCATCATCGATTCGAATAGCACGTGGAGTGCGCCAGCTTGATCCCCACGTAGATTTTTGTACACCCTCGAAATATTGCGCGATCTCGCTCAAGCAGTCACGTAATGTGGAAAAGCCTGACGAGCCGAAAACAATGCCCCCTGAAGCGTTATTATTGTGTAGCTTAATTACAGGGCTAATTTGCCCCGTTTCCAATGTCTGCAATCCAACACTAATTCTTTTCGTCTCAGAATTGTTAAGCGCGTACGTTGACCCCAAAATCAGCTGTGCCTCTACTCTTTTTTTCTCGTCAAACGAGAGGGGCGGGTGCACAGCGGGAGGTTTTAAGCTGAAGACTTCTTGGCTCAGCATGGTCTGGTGACTAGGTGGAAATTGTCTCTCCATTTTCGACGATTGCACAGTAAACTTTACTGAATTCAAGTATTTTTACAGATATACCGCTTAGACACACGGCGCGTGATCGACTGATTGAATATCGTTTAGAGCCACTTTTTATATGTCCTGACTTGCTGGCGCTGGTGTCGCGCGTTTCGAGAAGTGGGAGTTGAAAAATGATAATAATTTGTAAAATATTATTCTCATATATTGTTATTTTACACGTTATTTACAATACCGTGGAATTTCTATGTGGGTGATCTTCCCACGGTATACATGAATATACAACAATGGTGAAAAATTTATCGTGTGTCAAATATATTGACGCGTTGTGTACATAAAATTCAATTCATATCCCTGACGGAATGCCGGAAAATGCGATAAAGAAATGCAAATTTTCATGGATGTCTCAAGATCTTGCGACTCATCGTAAAACATGCTTTCGAGTGGACAAACAAATGATTAACTGCTCGCAGGTGGCTATTATTATTGTGGTGATTTAGGTATGCGGCCGTAGAGAGACAATAGTGAAGCCGATTCTTCCTTCACTATTGACTATTATTATTGTACGCGAATTTATTATTCAAAACTCCGAAACTGTGCGACCGCTCGACTTTTTATTATTGATCTCATTGTTGGTAAACAGTGACAATGAAACCTGGGAATGATGACCGTGATGGAACATTGTGGTACATTATAAGCCGTTCATAGAAATGGTCAACAATGCGTTATGCTAAAAGATATGAATATAAAGCATTTTCCAAAAGCTACTGTCTAACATAAAATATGCTTTTGTACGAGATGCATCAATAATATTAATATCGAGTGCGCTGCATTCTTATGATTGCTGTATTGTGTGTGAATTTATTACCGAAAACGGGGTGGAGATATGTGAATATAGGGACCGTCTTTCACAGTTAAAGACGAAATAAAGAAAAAGTTAACAATGAAAAAAGAAATGGAGAAACTCCGGGCACCTGTAACCTTTTGTACGGTAAGTAGCTAGAAATTCGGTTCGCTCTTCACACCCGCAATCTTTCAAATGCTAATAACCCAACAGCCGACCTAGGGCATTTATAGCAAGTGAAACGCTGCATCTAGAGTATATGCATATATAGATATATATATGTATATATATTTAAAGGGCCATCTCGGATACGGTGCTTCAGGTACGTAGAAAACGTAATGTAAGGGTGTGAGTTGTGGTCAAGGTGTTGCGTGGGATTGCGTCAACTATTTGGGAATATCCTTCAATAGCGCATGCAGAAAAATCGGGGAGTGGGGGGGAAAAGTATAAATGAGAAGATCCTCGAAATTTTCCGACTATATCTTAAAAGCGTTTGAGTGAAGAGTTTCACTTGGTCTTTTTCGGAAAATTTTCGCGGTTTTACACGTAACGTGTAAGAAATTGTGTAATTTTTTGCGTCTTATTACGTGAAGTGAAACAATTTTTATTCGCGTTTTGTGATTCATCGTCAGGGAAACGCGTGCAGTGAAAAAAATGGCTCCGCAAGAAGTGAACGCCAGTGAAGCGAGGCGCCGTGAAAATTTACGTGCGGTCACGATAGCACTAGTTACGATGCTACGTCAACGTAGTGGATATATGGCTAGGCAGTGCACCCGTGAGTGGCGAAGAACTGTCGCGAGGCTGAGTTTTGCGGGACTAGCGCGCGAGCTAAGCCTTATTCTACGCCGCTTGAGCTTGCGCGTGATCGGCCGCGCTCACGATCGCGGCGTGTTCCGTGAATCCGGTGACGCAGTTCTTCTCGCGGGGGCCGCTATAATTAATAGAGGCGGCCAAGAGTTTCCGGGGTGCCGCGGCCTGTACGAGGAATGGCAAAACGAAAATGGTATGTATAATATAAGTTTGAATGTACATAAACGCTAAAACACACACACACACGCACATTTCAGTACATGTTAAAAATGGTGAATTCTTGCGTTTCGCAGCGTTGAGGTGGCTACTCGAAGACAGTAGCGACGACGATGACGATGGCAACATCACCTAGACTACTGTACATCCCCCGACTGTACATCTCCCGACGATGACGGCGACGACGACGAAACGACTGATGCTTATCTCGGTATCGGAAACTCCCCGCCATCTCCCAATTCACCCAACTATGGCGATTCTCCCGCATCACCCGATCCTGAACCAGTGAGACATCACGACTCACCAGCATCTCCCGATCCTGAACCAGTGGGTCACTAGGACGCACCGGCATCTCCCGATCATGCGCCTATTGCCGACAACCCGCCGGCCTCCCCTGCTGTATCCGATGCCGAGACAGTGCGTAACGACGACGAATACGCTGGTCAAGTAAGGGTACATCTTGCTGACCAGCGTCCAATTGTTATTTATCAGCGCTGCGCGTTTTATGTACCAGTCACCTTCTGGGAGAATTTTCTCACCAGTGAGGAATAGCGGACATATCATGCAATGTTTGGCGCGGGATTTTTTGACGCAGTCGGAGATTTTCATTACGGCACTGACGATGACCACTTAGACACGACAGACGAACGCATAGACTGGTTACGAAGAGGGTCAAGAAGTGGGACAGCAGAAGATTAAATATCTCCTGTTTGTGCAGAAGCCCGAGGTGCCTTAGAGGGGGGTAGCCCCTCGTCGTCTTCATTGGAGCAACCACCATTGTCGTCATCATCATCAGGATCGGCCACGCTGTCATCATCGTTATCATCATCATCATCATCTTCATCATCATCATCGTCACCGTCATCATGATCATCATCATCATCATCATCATCATCATCATCATCATCATCATCATCATCAGCAACAGCAGCGTTATCACCGTTAACAGCGGTAAGTGTTTTGAACCAAATCGGTTGTGGCGATGATAGGGCCCGTAGATTTAATGAAATGTCGCGATTAGGGCTTAATGATTTAGCTGACGACGACGAAAACAACACCGATAATATTTTACCCAATGGTGTCAGGTTCCGCGTGGTGGGTAACTGTGAGCATTATTCGCGCCGCTTTAAAATCACCGGGGAACAGACGGACATCGCGCTCGTCCCACCACCGTCAAACGTGAGCCCCTCAATATGGGTACGTGACGCAATACGCGATATTCACGCGTATTTTGTTAACGGGCGCCCCGAAACGGATATGATTGGCATATCGTTTGACGCCGAGAGCATGACGCGTGGTTATCATTCCGACTGGTTGCGCGATTTAGTTACGATGATTTGTGGGGACTTTTCGCGGATGTCAATCAGAGCTCGCGGATTCTATCAGTCAGCGATACGCTACTTTTCACGGTCTCATACGTCGAGATGCCTGTAGGGTCGGGTCATCCGCGAGGTATCAAACCACCTGTCTTACAGAATCGGTCCGTCATTACGATCGCGAACGATGATAATTTGTGCTTGCCGCGGTCAATTGTTGTCGCTCTAGCGGACAATACGCATAAGCGGGGGCGTACACGTGAGTCCAAGCTTATGTGGGATCGTATACGCAACAAGCGGTCGAAAACGCAGCGTGTCGAGGCATCGAAGCTCGTGGAGGCCGCAGGTGTTGTGATCCCCACAGCGGGATGCCGTATACCCGAGCTACGGGCTTTTCAGACGCATTTACTGCCGTCGAAAGTGGCGATCGTTGTGTATGAGTGGGAAACCCTCGGCAGCGGCGACACGCCACTTTTTGACGGTCGTAAATCTTTTTCGACTGATTGTAAAAGCGAAACGGTCAATATTGTGCATTTCGCGGGTGAAAAACGTTATGCACCGGTGACTAATCTGATGGTTGCTGCTGGTGGTAGGAATTATTGCATACCGTGCAATAAATCCTATCGCTTTATCAACCAACACGAATGTACCAGCAAGTGCCCGCGATGTCATACTTCACCGCCTTGTGAGATTTATGAGGAAAGCGATGATTTTCTCAAAAGTCGGTGGGACTGTGAAGATTGCGGGCGCAGCTTCTACGGTGCAGCGTGTTTTGCTAGCCATCTGCAGGACCGCAAAATGAAAAAAATTACAACCGTCACGCGCGCGAAAACAATTTGCGAGACGATTCGGCAGTGCAAAATTTGTTGCAAAATCGTCGACACGACAAAAAAAACGCACGTATGTGGTGTGGGTTATTGTCAACTGTGTCATACGACGCACGACTACAGTAACCCCTGCTATATACAAACGATAGCGCCACGAAAATCGTATACGGCGGGTAAGCATCCGTCAACGCTTTTTATTTTTTACGATTTTGAGACTCGCCAAGACACGCCATATCCTAATGTCAAAGGTGATGACATTAACATGCACATTGTCACGCTATGCGTCGCGCAGCAATTATGCGAAGAATGCTTGAAAAGCGTGAACGATGTAACCGTCGGTGTCTGTAGCTGGTGCGGAATACGCAAACACGTATTTCGAAAATCACCAGTTGCCCAGCTCGTTGACTTGGCTGTGCGGACGAGCACTCAATTTCGTCAAATTGTATGCATTGCCCACAATGCAAAAGCGTTTGATGCGCAGTTTATCCTACGTGATATGGTACAGCGTTGTGCAGACAGGGGTACACCGAAACTCATTCTCAAAGGAAATTCAATAGTATTGATGCGCATAGGTTCTACTGTGTTCATCGATAGTATGAATTATTTCGCTATGCCACTTAGCGCGCTCCCAAAAGCATTTGGGTTTGATGAGCAGATGGGTAAAAGTCACTTCCCCCACTTCTTCAACACGCTCGATAACCAAGATTATCGCGGTGCTGTCCCTGCAGCACACTTTTATTCCCCGGATACAATGAGTACGAAAGGACGTGAGAGTTTCTACAAGTGGTATGAGGAAAGGGTTCAGTCGGGTGAAGTTTTCGACTTTCAAGAGGAAATTGAAAAGTATTGCTCGCTAGACGTCGACACTCTGAGACGAGCGTGCAGAGAATTTCGTGAAATTTTTCTTGCAACGGGAAAAGTTTGCCCTTTCACGGAGGCGTGCACGATCGCTTCAGCATGCTCAAAGGTCTACCGGCGTAATTTTCTACAGCCAAATACGATCGGTCTCATACCACCTGGGGGATACCAGCGCTCAAATCGTCACTCACAGCAAGCGGTCGAGTGGTTATTATGGACAGAGCGCGAGCTTGGCCATGAAATCGTTCACGCTGGGCGTACTCGGGAATATAGGTTACCGGAGTCAGGGGCACGTGTCGATGGTTTTGTGCAGATTGAACAAAGACGGATCGTCTTGCAATATCACGGCTGTTATTGGCACGGTTGCGCAAAATGTTTCCCCGACAATCGCGGAAAAGGTATGGTTGGGGAAACGTTCGAAGCGCGATACGAACGGACAATGGCCGCTGATGAAAAAATTCGCGCTTGTGGCTACGAACTCCGCGTAATGTGGGAGTGCGCTTTTATGCAAATGCGCAAAGACAATCCCAAGATTGACCGCTTTGTGCGCAATCATCCGAATCCCCGCGATGGTTTTTACGGTGGACGTACCGGAAATATCGTCACGGCTTACGATGTTGCGCCTGGCGAGAAAATATCGTTTATCGATATATGCTCGCTGTATCCATACATTTGTAAGACGGGGCGATATCCCGTTGGTCACCCGCGTATATACGTCGGCGAAGAGTGTGCGGATTTATTGAATGGTTCATATGCCTCTTTAGGGGTAACGATTAACGGTATGATCCATTGTAGCATTTTGCCACCTCGTGATCTTTTCCACCCCGTGCTACCCGTGCGAATGCACAATAAACTTCTCTTTCCTCTGTGCCGCACATGTACAGAGCAAATGGCTCAGCGTACGTGCGCGCATGACGAGATTGAAGAACGCATTTTCACGGGTACATGGGTGACAGATGAGGTGCGAAAAGCGTTCGATATCGGTTATACTATAATCGCTGTCGATGAGATTTGGGCATATGAGGTCAGTCAATATGATCCACAAACCCAAATGGGGGTCTTTTCGCCGAGTATGTTGACACGTTTTTAAAAATGAAACAAGAGTCAAGCGGTTGGCCATCGGAGTGTACCAACGATGAGACGCGTGAAAAGTATATCGCGGATTATTTAAAAATCGAGGGCATCAAGCTTAATCCTGACGTCATCGTAAAAAATCACGGCTTGCGATCCGTAATGAAATTAGTTTTGAATTCATTTTGGGGAAAATTCGGTCAGCGTGATAATCAGCCAAATACGGAAATAGTCGTGGACCGGGAAAAAATGCTGTCATTATTATGTGACAATGAAAAAGAGGTCACGCGACTATTGCCAGTGAACGAAAACGTCATGTACGCTAGCTAGGTATCGACCGAGGACGCTATTGTGCCCAACAGCCAAACGAGTGCTGTTGTTGCGGCTTTCGATACGGCGCAAGCCAGGTTGAAGCTCTATAGCTACCTCGAGCGGTTAGATCGTTGAGTCTTGTACTACGATACAGACTCGGTGATTTATGTGAGTACAGGTGAGCCTGGTGAGTGGGCCCCTCCGCAGGGTAGCTTCCTCGGTGATATGACGAACGAATTGGCAGAGTTCGGGGCAAATGCGTATATCAATTCCTTCGTTTCCGGGGGGGCCAAAGTTTTACGGTTATACGGTGGTGACGAGCGATGCGCCAGGCGTGGTTGTTAAAGAATGCTGCAAGGCTGAGCTTGAATTACGAAAATTCAGAAAAAATTAATTTTGCATCCATACGGGGATTAATCACACAAGATTTACCCTGTGTGAATAAAGGGTCAATCGAGCTGAATTTCTCGGCAATTCAACGCACAGCGCTACATCATGTTGTCACGAAGCATGATGTGAAAAAGACTTGTAGCGTCGTTTGTCGCAAGCGCCGGCACACCTCGCACAAGATGTCTCTCCCCTATGGTTTTAAGGAATAACGATATTTCGTAGTTACCGTTGTCATCAGCTTAATCCGTTAAATATTTTATTGTAAATAATTTAAAAAGTCATTGAATCTATGTGATTATGTATATATGTATTTATTTTTTATTGACTCGGCACACTGTGGGCAGAATCACAGAAAAATCGGCAAAACCCAAAAATTGAGTGTTCTCATTTCGTATTTCTATGTATGTCATTTCAAAGACCAGGTATTTGTACGCCCTATTGTAAAAGGACCGGTCCCTACCCTTCGCGGTACTCGACTTACGACAGTCTGAACTCGACCGTTCGAGAGTGAAGAACGTAGCGATTTTGTACGCTGAAATTTTCGATTCGCGCTTAGTGAAATATATTTTGTTCTACGCTACCGATTTCAAATCGGTAAAATGGGAGATAATCTTAAAGGTATGTAGAATATTATCATGTCAAATAGTTTTTTGAATAGTGTTCATAGTGTTCAATGTATGCATTTTAAGCAAGCTTGTAAATTTATTTTTCCAAAAGAAGTATAAAAATAGTTGTGATCCCAGGAGATCCCAGACTTTTGAACATTGTAGCCTATTGATAATGTTATTAAGATTAGAATTTATAAAAAAAATTCTGCAGATTGTTGCATATCTGGCTTTGGGAACCGGAATTCTCATGTCGCGCAACGCTTGGCTTCTTTGTTCAGGCTGGGCGCATAGTCCCCAGCAGGTAAACGTATACCTGCTGGGGACAATAGCCGGTCCTTGTGGAATATAAAATAATTTTCTACCCAGTGATCTATTCGTAAAGAGTCATGATTCATGTAACGGGTGTTCAAAATGTTACAATAATTTATTCTATCATTTACAATTAGATTAAAATTTTTGCCATGAACACATTCATTTTTAGTAAATGTTTATCATACTTGTTTTATTCTAGGTTCACGTGCCATGGATTACACGTGCACTTATCAGGATATTTTTGGAATGATTAAGGAGAAATTTAAATTGTGCCTGGATGAGCAACTTCAGATTTTTGAGGAAAAAATTACTCTTGAGTCATCCGAATCTTTCACGATTGACAACAATGAAAAGGATTCATTAAAAAAATTACTTTGTAATATCAAAAGTAGATGGCTCGAAGTGCACAGAAGCCACGATGCATTTAAAAAAAAAAATGAAAAATGGTTGCAAACTTCAATAACTATTTTGGTAATTAATTTTATTGATGTTTCGAAAACTCGAGTTATGGGTCAAGATGTATAGTATAACGCTCGCGCTATTTTTTTCAGAATTGTACGAAACCAATTGGAGAGCCATCAACTTCAGGTGTATCTGGGTGACCTCGAAAATTGAGTTTCGAAGAGTCGAGTGAACGTACCAAGAAAAGAAGGGCTTTAGAAGTCAGTGAAAAGCATTGCGTGGAGGAATTAAGTTTGGCCACCAGGATGAGACTCAGTTCTGCAGGATTAAACGATGCTGCCACTATTTTAAAAAACATCACAACAAAATCTCCCTCAAGAGCTGCGAGATACCGAACAGCATATGAATCGTCGATAGATCCACGGCTAGTTGAGATGTCTGGAGATGAAGCACTGACAGATTTTGTAAATGCAAAACTAACAAAACAGCAATACATAGACATCAGGCGATCTTTGAGAAATAAAAAAGTTGCTATTTATCCATCGTACGCAAAAGTCGTTGCTGCTAAAAACCGTTGTTACCCTTCAGGTATAACGGTAACTGAGACTTTAGCCGAAGTGAAATTACAGTCTTTGATTGATCACACTTGCGACAGAATTCTAAAGTTGCAAACTGACGTGATTAACTCTTCGCGCCCTGACGAATCGAAGAATTTAAGACTAATTTGTAAATGGGGTTGTGATGGAAGCTCTGGGCACAGTGAATACAAACAAAAGTTTACGAATGCTGAGAGTTCTGATGCGAGTATATTTTTAACGTCTTTAGCTCCATTGCAAATTTTAGGATCGGATATCTCAAAAAAAGAATTCGTCCTTTGGACAAATCCCAGGCCCTCATCTCCACGGTATTGTCGCCCTATTAGAATTCAATTTTTAAAAGAAACTGTGTCGTCAACGATTCAGGAACGGCAACACGTTGATAATCAGATCGAGTCTCTCACCCCTTTTACGACATTTATTCACGGGAAGGAAGTTACTGTTAAATACGAGCTGTATTTCACTATGATTGACGGCAAAGTTTGCAACTCCGTGACAAATACAAAATCCGCAATGCTTTGCTATATATGCAATCTCACATCATCGCAATTTAATGACATAGAGCTGATGAAAACTGTAGACGTTGACAGAACTCGACTTGAACTTGGATTATCAACGTTGCATGCGTGGATCCGTTTTTTTGAATGCTTCTTGCACATCGGCTATAAAATCGGTGTTCACAAGTGGCAAACTCGAAAAGATGAAGAAAAAAAAGTAGTTGCTGAGCGAAAACGAGTTATTCAAGCCGCATTCAAGAAAGAGTTGCATCTTGATGTTGATAAACCGAAACAAGGGTTTGGTAGCAGTAACGACGGAAACACTGCGCGACGTTTTTTCGAAAATACTCAAATTTCATCAAGAATTTTGGGTTTGGACGAGAAAATTATGAAAAGATTCCACATAATATTGCAAGTTCTTTCAAGTGGCTTTGCCGTAAATGTAACTGCTTTCAAACAATATAGTCTTGAAACCGCCGAAATGTTCGTAGCTTTGTATTCTTGGTACTGCATGCCAACTACGGTTCACAAAGTTTTGATTCACGGTCCTTTGATAATTGAATGGTCCCCGCTTCCTATCGGGCAAATGTCAGAAGACGCACAGGAAGCCCGTAACAAGGATATTAAAAAATATCGCGAGTGTTTTGCTCGAAAACACTCGAGAACAGCGACCATGCAAGACGTTTTCAATCGACTCCTCTTAACTTCAGATCCGTAGATATCGAGCATGGGCAAGCAGTATCCGAAAAAAGCAAAAAGTTTATCACCAGAAGCATTGCAACTTCTGCTCTGTACCGATAGTTCTCGCGATAAGTATGGTTTAGGTGAATTAATGGAATACACGAGTGACGAATCAGAATCCACCAATTCCTCTGACGACGGCGATCGCGATTCCGACGCTGACGATTATGATTAATATTGAAATCAGGAATAATTATTAATAATTAATAATATTATTATTATTATTATTAATTATTAATTATTCTCTGTAACGCACGTATTATTTTCGGTAAAATTTAATTCGTTAAGTGTCGATTGCTGTTTCAAATGTATTTAGCAATAAAATTCGTTAAAAATGATTTATAACTAATTTTCCGAAATTATTTGAAAACTTTCCCTCACTTCCAGACAATCGTTTTGTTTTCCCCAAATCTCATTCAAAATTTATAAAAAACAACCTTCAAAACACAAATATTGATTTTTGATAGCAAAAGTTGCTTATGAGTAAGATAAAAATATATTTTCGGTTCGCCATTTTGTTTTTTTTCGAAATTTTGATTCAGGATTTTCAATAAGTGACTTTTAAACCGCAAATTTACCGATCCCTACACAAATCGGATGCTTTTTAGTAATGCAGATGGTCACTTCCGGTCCGCCATTTTGTTTTTTCGAAATTTTGATTAGAGATTTTCAATAAGTGACTTTTAAACCGCAAATTTACCGACCCCTACTCAAATCGGATTCTTTTTAGTAACGCAGATAGTCACTTTCGGTCCGCCATTTTGTTTTTTCGAAATTTTGATTCAAGATTTTCAATAAGTGACTTTTAAACCGCAAATTTACCGATCCCTACTCAAATCGGATGCTTTTTAGTAACGCAGATAGTCACTTCCGGTCTGCCATTTTGTTTTTTCAAAATTTGGGTTTGAGATTTTTAATCAGTGACTTTTAAACCGCTAATTTACCGATCCCTACTCAAATCGGATTCTTTTTAGTAACGCAGATAGTCACTTCCGGTCCGCCATTTTGTTTTTTCGAAATTTTGATTCCAGATTTGAAATCAGCGAGGTTAAAAACTTAAGAATCACCATTGCATTTTTCAGTACGCACATCGGCCTAGTTTTGCCGATTTTTCTGTGAATTTACCCACAGTGCGGCACCTCGCAAAAAAAGAGCGTTGTATTTTTATGTGTACTTCTTTACGTTAGTATGTTTTGTGTGTGTGTGTGTGTGAGCAGCAGTAGTTAATATAATTTTATTTTTAAATAATAAAAGCCACAACCGATATTTAAAATGGTTCAAGACACCGATAATAAATTTGTACACTGATGACCGATATAAAAATAAAAATGCCGTTAATTTTCTTTTGTATGTGTAAATATATGTATATATATGTATTATATTTATCAGCATGCGTGCGTGTTTACGCGCCCGCGCGCGCGCGCGTGTGTGTGTGTGTGTATGTGTGTGCATGGGCGTGCGGCTGATTATAAATATCGGTGGATTTTTATGTAAAATAAAAAACAATTCATCGTATTCAAAATATTTTTATTTACAACCTGTGCGTTTACATCCTTAGCTCTAAAAATAAAAGACCGAAATAGCGAGAATATTTTCATTAGCCTAGGCAAGAAGAAGACGCAGCATCGCCGTCGACAATGGAACAGCAGGTAGGTTTTTCCAATTCCTCACCATTGAAATACAGCACCAGCGTCGCCTGAGCGGATAGAGCGAGAGAGAGAGAGAGAGAGTGAACGGGTGAGCCTGGCTCTATCGAGGCCCCCGCCTGAGATACCGGTTTTTATGTACACATTTAGACGCGTACGTTATATATATATATATATATATATATATATATATATATATATATATATATATATATATATATATATATATTTATAACCGTAGAAATCTTCTCGACTTCACGTAATTTCACGAGCATGCGCAATCCGAGGGCTCTGCACGCATGCGTATGGGTATAAGAGCTGATCGCGGGACTCACGCTCGCGCATAAGTTGATAGAGCGAGCGCGAGTCTGTATAAGCTAGTTTCCGCGCCCCGCCGCGTTCACGTCGCACGTAAGCTGATTGCGACGTGAATCCGTCGCGACCCCCGCCGTAGGGGGGGGGGGGGGGGAATTCATTGAATCGCAGCTAGTCAGCGGGGGGAAAAGAAAAATGGATATGCGCTGGCAACATCCGTGGACATCGATAATTTGTGGTCCTGCAGGCTGCGGTAAAACAGTTTTCATGCGACGATTCTTGCGTAATTCATCGGCCATGGCTACCGTTGCATTCGACCGTATTGTGTTCTACTACGGCGACTCTCTTGATCCTGCCACCGCGGCGTTACAGGTAGATCCTCGACAAACGGCAGCAGCGCCGTTACCTCGATCAATACCTACGATCGATAGTAGCGAGAGTGGAAGCAGCGATGTTTGCCGCGACGACGATAGAGATGGCGCCACAATGCAGACAACGAGTGTGGAAAATGCAGCTAGCGATAAATTTGCCCCGAAAATTCAATTTTGTGAAGGTCTACCAAAGCCGGAGAATTACTCAAGTGATAATCATCTTAAAAAATTGCTTATTATCGATGATTTAATGAGAGAATCGTCAAATAATATGATAGTTGATCTTTTTACAAAGGGCAGCTATCATAAAAATATAAGCGTTATATTGATCACGCAAAATATTTTTCACCAAGGTCACGGACAACGCGATATATCTCTCAATGCAAATTACATTGTGATTTTTAAAAATCCCCGAGATCGAGCACAGATCCAGCATCTCGCGCGACAGGTTTACCCTGAAAATCCTAAATTTCTAGCAGAGGCATATCACGATGCAACCTCTCAGCCTCATGGTTATCTGCTGCTGGATCTGAAGCAATCTACATCGGATATGTGCCGTTCCAGAACAACGAAATTCCCCGATGATGCACGAATGCAAGTATATGTACCGGAAAATAGTCGGCGAAAATACTAGCGTACCGCGGGGCGGGCCTGAATGAAAAAATATATTAAACGGTGTAGCTTTAATGCGCGGAGATCAGTAATGAACTCGAACGGGCGATGAAAACATCGGCATGGGGAAAACGAAAAAAAATAGCAAACCCGGCAGCGCAGGCAGCACTTCGCCGTTCGTGAAACGTAACGCAGCATTGCTTCACGCTTTAACCCTTTCGAACAAAGAACAACAAAAAGATTTATTGCGTACTGCTGATGAAACACTTGTGAAGTGTATCTGCGAGTGTTCTCTTAATGTTCTTCAGGGTGTGATTAAGCTTTCTCCGGGTGTGAAAAGTCGCCTAAAAAAGTATAAAAACGTCCTGCGACAGTTGGCATCGTGTTGCATAGGCAGACAAAAAGGCGCGGAGCGAGTAGGGTCAACAGTGAGACAAAAAAAATACAGCTGGAGAGCAAAAAAAAAGGTTATACTGCAGAAAGGTTGTGGAGCGTTTTTACCGTTATTATTGGCGCCTATTATAGGGAGTTTAGTCGGTAGGCTGTTTGGCGGCGGCGGCGAGAAATAGGTAAAAATTATTTCAACGATAAACCAAAATGGAGTACGCGAAGAAAATGATCTTAGTACCATTTGAATCGGTGGAGCAGCCGCAGAATCAACAGCATCAGCAAGATATCGCTACGACTGGCAACGAACCGATGATTGGCGCTGGTGAGACGTTGAAAAATAATTGAGCAAAAACTGTAGAGACACCTGGTGATCCGACGTCGCGTCTTGATGCTGAGCTCGCTAACATTTTGCGTTCAAATAAATACGATAACGACGGCGATAAATGGAAAGATTATCTACAGGTACTGCAGCGGTATTTAATTCTTGTCGGACCAAAAAATACTCCTCTCGAGCCCGCAACAGTCTCGGCGTTAGAGCCAATGCAGCAGTTGAGTAACGATATTCTTGTGAGAAGTGTTCCATCGAAATATACACGCGTAGCAACTTCGCTCGTGAATTACATACAACAATCTGAGGAGACGTCGCAGCGTATTAAATGGGATAAACAAGGCCGGGTGACGATTGACGGTGTTTTTATACAGGGCGCTAATATTATCGATCTCGTTAATGACGCTGTACGCTCGAGAAAGACATTTAAAGCGAAAGGCCGAGCTCAATTTATGGAGATCCTTCGCGGTGCTGGTATACCGCATGAATTGATCGGTAATGAAAATTTGTGGATTTTGGCCCGATCAATACAGAGTAATAAACGCCCAAGACAGCCATCCGATGAAAATTCAGTTCCTGCTAACCATGTGGAAAACGGCGAAAATGACGACGAATTAAGCACACAAAACCCCAAATGTCACCGCCCCAACAGCGCAAATCCTTACATCAATTGGTTAAGCATCTAGATACGAAGAGGGGAAAAATAATAGGAATGTCGTTTGAAAAAATTTTTTACGATGCGTCGCATCCCGCAGGATACGCGGGAGCATGACGTCTCATCGTCGGGAGAAAAATATTACCTGTCTATGAGTGGCTCACACAGCAGGGCGCTTGTTTCCACGCCTGCACTACAAATTGTCCAACATTGACGACGTTTGGGAGGCTGACTTGGTGGATTTACGATCACTGAAGGAATACAACGATGGTGTTTGCTATCTGCTAATGGTCATTGACGTATTAAGCAAGTATGCGTGGGTGGAGCCTTTGCACGACAAAACCGTGCACGCGGTTACGATAGGTTTCAAGCGAATCTTGGCGCGTAGTGTACAGCGCGTTCCGGTATGCTTGCAAACCGATCGTAGAAAAGAATTTCTCGGGGGTGAGCTTCAAAAATATTTAAAAGAAAATAAGATAATTTTCCGGGTCGCGCGCAATCCCGACATAAAGGCTGCCATTGTCGAACGGTTCAACAGAACGCTGAAAGAGCGTATGTGGAGATACTTTACGCATCGCAACACGCGGCGTTATATCGGTATATTGCAAGAGCTTGCTTATGCGTATAATCATGCTCAACACGCATCGATAAAAATGGAGCCCTCAGCCGTAACGTTATACAATGCAGATATTGCGGCGAAAAATATGAAGAGTGCTTCCTTGAAACAGCGTGAAAGAAGACGCCGTAATGCGTATAAATATAACCGCGACGATTACGTACGAATTAGTAGAATGAAAGTCACGTTCGAGAAAGGATATGAGAAAAACTGGAGTGAGGAAATCTTTCGTGTGAATAAAGTTCTCAAGCGTCAAGGATTATACGTTTATGAGCTCTGTGATCTCGAAGAAGAATCAATCGAGGGGTTTTTTTTATCCCGAGGGAATCACCATTGTGAATAAAAATCGTATGAACGAGCAAGAGGAGTATAAAATTGACACTGTCCTACGCACTAAAGGATGCGGCTCGAAAAAACAGCTGTTTGTCAGTTGGGTGGGATATCCAGCGAAATTTAATTGCTGGATACCAGCTTCTAACGCGTCAAATTTGACTTGACGGCGCTACACTGCGTAAGAGTACGTAAGAGAGAGAATCAAAATGCAGTATGACGGCGATTTTTCGCTTGTGTTGCCGAGTAACAGTAGCATGTCATATTTCCCAGATAACACGGCAACGTGTTTTACAACGCAATTACCCCGCGAAATATCTCTAAATGGTCAATGGGCCATGGCCTTATCGGAAATTCACATACCGTCCACGATTGTTCATCTGCAAAAAGATGATACGAAAATAAAGTGGGGGACATACGAATGTATCGAATATATTCACGATACAATACCATTCGGTCTATATAAAACGCACGAGGAACTTATGACGGCCATAAACAATGTAAAGCGTTTAAAAGAAGAAGGATTACAACTTGTTCATTCTAAAAATGCTAATGGGTACATAGGGATTGCTTCTGGAGATCGACAACATGAATATCCCAATGTAACTAGAAGTATTTAAAAACTACCGCACAAAATACATCGAATATTTGGATTCGACCACGGACCCGACGACTGGCCTTCGCCGACCGGACTTTATCTACATGTCGCGCGAGGTAAAACCCGTGATGCTGTAATGCCTGCGTGTATAAATCGCGCATTGATCAGCTCTATGTATATACCGATATTTGTGTACCTTATACGGTAGGTGACACACAGGCAGCTCTTTTGAGAATAATCAACATGGATACTTCGCAATATTCGTATGGAACGACAAAAGTGAAACATTTTTCACCGCCAAATTATCTACCATTGTTGAACAATACATTTCGCACAATAGAGATTGATATAAGAGATCATCTAGGAGAGCCAATCGCGTTCGAGTACGGGACGTTGACGTTGGCACTTCATTTCAAACGTCTGTGCTAGACAAAAAATGACGGTTCATTATACAGCGTATTACGAGAATCAGATCGGTGGTGGAGGCAGAATAAATAATGTATATGTTGGTTCACCATACCAGCGCGGTCACGGAATCGGCAGTTTTCTCGGTGGAACTTTTAGAAGCGTATTACCGTTGCTGACGCGCGGCGCTAAAGCTATCGGAAAAGAGGCGCTGCGTACCGGTATGCATGTTATCGAGGATGTGAGCGGTAACCACATACCGTTTAAGGAATCACTTCGGCACCGTGTTGCCGAATCAGGCGGAAATTTACAACGAAAAGCCAATGAGAAAATCGAACTTCTCATGAACGGCTCGGGGTATAATAGCGCTGTCGCCACGAGAATGCTCCATTCGCTGAGGGGCGCGCGCCGATACGCACCAGAGGTCGACGAGGAGTGAGTGCACGCTCAACTGCCACGAAAAAAAGCGAATTCAGACGAAAAAGAAGAAGACGACGACAAGGACAAAGAAGAAGAAGAAGAAGAAACCTGTGCGAAAAGGGAGGGTTTCGAAAAAGAAGAAAAGTACAGCGCCGAGACCGTCTATGGAAAATTCGACTAAAACAATTTGTCTAAAACAATTCGACTAAAACAATTCGTCTAAAAAACAATTCGACTAAAAACAATTCGACTAAAACAATTTGTCTAAAACAATTCGACTAAAACAGTTTGACTAAAAACAATTCGACTTAAAACAGTTCGACTAAAACAATTCGACTAAGATTAATCATAAGATTAATTAGTTAAGCGAAAGCTCAACTTATTCGAATAAAATAAAAATATGAAGTCCTTAGTCTATGGGACTGCGCGACTACACACCGCTGGGTAATGTTCTAACAATCGAATGTTAATTGAGGACCCTGATGCTGGTGATACATCGGACTTTATCGGTGCTCGCTGGCTGTCTCGCTGGCGCGAGAGAGCGCTCCGGCCGATGCCACCACACGGATTTTAGGCGAAGTGCCGAGATCGTGGCAGGCTCTGTTCATTCCGTTACAATATATACTTGGAATCGGCGACAAAGAGTAACTTTACGTAACCAGTCGTTGGACGCGTACGAGGCTCGTGACGACGTGACATAGTTTACTCATTCCCGATTACACTTGAGTCTCGCAACTCTGCAAACTTCATCGATCTTATCGAAAATTCGCGATCTCACGTGATCCTTCATAAGCGTAGTTTAATCGCGTCTATTAAATCTGGACGAGACGCTAGCAAACGTTTTGCTGTCTTCTTTTTATTTGCCGATTTCTGGAACGGGTGTATAACTTATGAAACCCTCGGTTCGTATAACGTTTCCGACTCATCACCAATTGGGTTTGGGGCCGAATTCAATCGACGACGTTTGGGACGAATATTTACAAGAACAGCTCGTTCATCGAGATTTGGATTGGCCGTTTCGAGCTTGGACATTCTTTTTCGGACGTTCTTTACCAAGCTATATTTTAGACAAAATTAAACATTGTGCTTTCGTTCACGGGGATATAATGTATCTTATTAATTTTACGATCTTGAACGGAATACCTCTATATCAATTAATATATGTTCTAAACGTGTATAATCATCGATTCAATCGAAACTACGAATTGTCGTGTCGCTGGTACCATAGAGCGTTAGTTTCAAATCCAAGAATATTTTTGCGAGCTCACGACTACAGCATTCTCCGCCAGCGCATTGTATATTTTAATCCAACTCGCAGAGTACATTAATTTCGAAATTGAAATTGCTTGGTGCCGACTGATTTGCGTCTGAGTGTTCGAATCGCGTTCATCCCTTTTCATATTTTTCTCATGTTCTTGCACTGGGACGAAACAGTCCTGGCATTCATTAGCAGAAACGACGAACGGGCGAAACGATGGCTCTTCAATTTGTATTGAATGAGAAAGGGAAACAACAATTATTGTTGAACGGGTTCCTTTTCTACCATAACGGGGTGAACGAAAAAAATGGTAACACGTATTGGAAATGTATTTACAGCGATAAACACAAAAAAAACATTGCTCAGCTCGGGTCATAACAACATCAAATAATGAAATACAAAAAGAAACCGACCATAATCATGGTGGAGATGCTGCAATGGTTAAAGCAGTCAAAGTAAAAAATGCGTTCTCATAGCTTCTGCATCGGTTGGCATTCACAACAGCGTGGCTGCCCAGTTGCCGTCGACCAGCTCCTTGAAGAGGACGATCAGAAACGTTAGAAGTGCGACTTTGGAAAATCACGGTACTCCAATAACTCGAGAGGAAATTGAGCCCCATTTGGATTACCGTGTGGCTGAAAAAAAAACACAACTTCGTGATATACGACAAAGGCGCTGTCGCCGATCGGATGATAGTATTCGGGACCGAAGAAAATCTGAGGCTACTGGCAGGAGCGAAACATTGGCTAATGGACGGAACATTCGGTGCCTGTTCAACGTTGTTTAGCCAATTGTATACGATCCATGCGATTGTCGGGGAAAAGATTGTGCCCCTTGTATACGCGTTGCTGGCGGGAAAAAGTTCAACTGTTTATACGGAAATGTTTGAAAAACTGAAAGAGGCAGAGTCAGAATTGAACCCGGAAACAATCATGCTCGACATGGAACAAGCTGTTGTCAAAGCTTTGATCACAGTGTTTCCAGAGGTCAAAATTCGGTTCTGCAACTTTCACGTGAACCAAGCACTTTACCGCAAAGTTGTTACTTTCAAGTTCAAGGCGTTGTACGACGAAAACGTTGAATTTGCTCAAAAAATTAAACTGCTCGCAGCCCTCGCATTCGTGAAAGCCGACGAAGTCGTGCAAATATTTAATCGGATTTCGGACGAAGTTTTCGGTGAAGACGAAGATCTTCAAGAATTTCTGTTCTCGTTTGAAATGGAATTCGTAGCCCGATACGACCGAAAACGAATTGCAAGAGACGCTTAATTCCCAATAAAGTTTTGGAATCAATATGATGCATGCCGATCCAACCTTCCTCGCACGAATAATAACGTGGAAGGTTGGCATCGCAGCTTCAACGAGTTGGTTCGGCAAAAGCATCTCAGTCTTTGGGAGCTTATCAGATGCCTGAAAGTGGAACAATCGCGAACCGAATTAACGGTAGCAGCGATCCGCAGCAGAGTACCTCAGCCGCTACCAACCAAAAAATATCGGGATCTGAATCAACGAATCTGCAGCATCATGTTGAAATATGACGATCCGATGTATACAGACAGAATTGTGTACGTCAAAGCGATTGCGAACAATCTGTCGATATAAAGAAAATACAGCGATTGTCCGCGATGCTTTTGCGGACTTTGTTTCGGAAGATTCGTATCTTCATTTCATTTTCGTTCATTTTTGCCGTTTCATTTTTGTTGTTAGTTTCGATCGGTACTTTCGTATCCTTATTTCATTCTCATTCATTTTTGAAACATTATCTTTATTTATTTTGTGTCTTTCGTCTGTTCAAGAGGGTTAAATCATGAACCAGATAGGCGTTCTCATTTTAGTTTCTAAGTCTCTACTTGAACCAGCAGAATGAAAGCTTAACAGGTATACGTATGATTTTCCGGAGTTTGCTTTCAATGAAAAATTATAATTAATGATAGAGATTTCAATTGAGAGAAAATTCATTACAGAACACGATACAAAAAAATATTCAAATTATTTTATTTTCATTTATCGTTTCAGGTATAGTTTTTCGTTTTAGTTCCACTTATATCTATCGTCCTTCAATATCGATAGACAATGCACAACAAAGTCGTTCTCGTTTTGGCTTCTAAGGTTTACTTAATTCATACAAAAAAACCATAAAAATAAAAAAATTAAAAAACCCTAAAGCATAAGAAAACAAAAAACCTTAAAAACTAAAAAAAATATATAAAAAAACAAAAAAAAAACAAAAAAAATGGAGTCAGAAATCCGCCACGTCCTCGTTCGTTGACTCCGGGTCCGGCAGAGAGCGGAGATTTATAAAAGGGGAGGATGAACTTTGAAAAATATTTCCAATTGATGAGATGTTTTCGTTTAATCATGTGTATTTCAGTCTGATGATTAGTCCATGTAACGAATTCCAGCCAGACATCTCAAAAATCGTGAATACATCAATCATAGGAATTTTATATAAAGTGTAAAAAAACGAAGCTTTTAGCGGAAGCAAAAGAGAAACTTGTGTTTCACCCAAATTTTGTTATCAAACTCATTGTTAGTCGAATTGATTTTAGTTCAGTTGTTTTTAGCCACATTTTTTTAGACGAATTATAAGTCAAATCGTTTTTAGTCGAATTGTTTTAGTTGAATTGTTTTAGTCGAATTATTACTAGTCAAATTGTTTTTAGTTGAATTGTTTTTTAGGCGAATTGTTTTAGTCGAATTGTTCTAGTCGAATTCTGCGCAAATCCGCCGAGACGGAGAAGAGCAAACCTTGCTGATATTTTTGGTCCTGCTTAATTATGTCTTTCTGACATTCACACTCGTGCGAGTGTATGAAGTCTGAACTGGACTTATTCACCATCCCACCAACCCAAACAGCAATAGAATCATCACAATGGATACACTACAGCCCTGTTTCATCGTTGTCCGATTATGGTCCGCTCGAATTCGTCATACCAGGCCACGGCGAGGAATACTTGGATCTCGCACACACCATGATCAACTTGAATTTGAAAATCTTGTTTACTGATGAGGTCGATTACAAAGCCGGGCCAGTTAATAATTTTTTGCATAGTCTCTTCAATCAGGTGGACGTGTTTTTTAATCAAAAACTCATTGCACCACCGAATAACGCCTATCCATATAGAGCATACATCGAATCCTTGTTAAATTATGGACAAGCCGCGAAGACGTCTCATCTAACAACATCATTGTGGTATGCCGATGAAACTGGCAGTTTTGATGTACTCCCCGCTTCACCAGGTCTGGCGACCGGTAGAGGCCCCACGAATCGTGCAAAATTTTTCGAAGGTCGCAAGACTGTAGATATGCTTGGTCACTTACACTGCGATGTTTTCAATCAAGATAAGTTTCTGCTCAACGGAGTGGAAGTGCGTCTACGTATGGTGCACTCGAAGGATGCTTTTTGTCTCATGGAAACACCGGTCGCGAATGTCTCGCACAAAGTGCAAATTACAGAGGCGACACTAATGGTTCGTCGGACCAAAATAAATCCAGGGGTACTTATCGCACACATTAAAATGCTTGCGAAGACGACAGCAAAATATCCCATCACCCGTGTTGAAGTTAAAGCGTTCACTATGCATAGCGGTATCATGGGCGATACGTTTGACAACGTGGTACTTGGTCAACTGCCGAAACGAATCATCGTGGGATTTGTGAACAACAAAGCATTCAATGGCGATAAAACATTGAACCCGTTTAATTTTCATCATCATTCGATTAATCATCTCTCTTTGTATGTGGATGGCCACCAGATACCAAGCAAGCCGCTACAACCGGAGTTTAAAGGAAATGAAAAGTGGGTTCAGAGCTATCATACACTCTTCTCCGGTACGGGTATTCACTTTCAAAACGATGGAATGGATATTTCGCGCGATTCTACTGTCTTTTTGCCTTTGATTTAACACCCGATTTATCGGCCAACTGTTTTACTCACTGGAATCTGGTGAAACACGGTAGCGTGAGAATCGAAGTGCGCTTCGCAAAAGCATTGGCCGCCACAATAAATTGCGTTGTTTATGCTGAATATGACAATGTAATTGAAATCGACTCATCTCGCCAGGTTATAACGGACTTTAGCGCATGAGCAGCGTTTAATTCCACCCCTCTCTTGATTCTTTCCCCACCACTGGCCATTCGGACGAAATTCCTTGAGATGTATAAAAATGAGCGCTCTTACCCTCGAAGACTACAGTAATTTTTTGAACCTCTTTCGCCATGGACGTGATCGTTGATATTCAAGCACTGTACGGAAAACGCGGCGAATTTTTACCAAAAGAGGTGACGGTTACCACTCTTCAAGAGGAATGTTTTGGTCATTGGATCGTCGAGCCACCGTGTGAATTTGGTGAATTGCCAAAACAAGTGCGCTCTAGTAACAACCATTTAACATGCTTCAATCACGGACTCGAATGGGTAGACGGGGACACAACGATGGAAAAAATGTACAAAAATTTGCGCGGAATGTGCCGTTTTGCTTTACGTGTATATACACGCGGTCAACAAAAAGCACAAATACTACGCAATATTCTTGGTCGAGAAATTTGTAATCTCGAAGATTACGAGGGGCCCAGCTTCAAGAAGATGCCTAAGAGTGAAATATTTTGTATTCAGCATGGAATTTGTAAGGATAATGAATCGACAAGGTGTGCATTGAACAATGTTTGTCGCATAAAAAACCGGCTTCGGTTTGGAGTATTGGATTCTCGGAGCCCGGTCTGTACGGAACCAGCTGCACAAGTGGTAATCCAAAAGGACGAATCAACCAAGGTGGAGCCACCAACAAAACCAACGAGGGCAGACCTCAATAATAAAGACAACAAAAAAGGTATAGCCACAGAGCGTATATATGACGATGTCGCGAGTGAATCGGTTAGTCTCGACCTGGATTTCTCAGATGGTTCGACACGCGTAGACGACGAGCTGGTCGGGCTTTTCCGCTCTAATCTTGAGATATCGCCTAAACTATCACAGGCGCAACCTCCAACACCCCCACCACGAAAGAATCGCCAGCGTGACCGCCCACACTCCGAATACACTGCCAGTTACGGGCATCACTTTTACCATCTACAAACCGGGGATGCCTGCAGGTGTGGGACGCATTGCGATACGTCCAGGCGCAGACGAAAGGCGTTTTTACCGCTGATCGAATACCGAGTCGCTGGTCTAGACCTGCAGCTATTGTAGCTAATACGGACGATCATACGAAAGCCGGGACGCATTGGGTTGCGCTATACGTAGGCAGCGATGGCCACGGTGTCTTTTTCGACAGTTATGGAAACCCCCCATTTATCCCCCAACACCATAACAGGCTGCGTAGAAATTCCAATACCTATGAGTGGAACACTAGAGGATTGCAGTCACTTAAGTCTAGGGTTTGCGGCGAATATTGTATTATGTTTCTTAATCATATGTCTCGTGGCCATACTCTGGCTTCTTTTTGTTGGAAATTCTCAGAGAATAGGGTTCGAAACGATAAAATGGTCGCAAGCTATTATAAGAGATTGAAAAATTCTAGACGGAAGAATAAAAATGTAAAACGTCCTCGCTATAATAACAAAAATTACCATATAAAAGGAGGTGGATTCGGCGTCTCCTCACAATGTATACAATCATGTACATCACGCGTTGACTGCTATTTGTAATAAATAAGAAATTCTCCTCTTCAGATATATAAAACACTCCTCTTCAGATATATAAAACCGTGAAACGCACGAAGCGAATTAGTCTGTAACAGAATTTTGAAGCTTTCATATCGTTTTTTCTCTTACTTGAAAATGAACGGTCTCGACAAGATATTTTTCTTCGGCGCTGTGAAGGCCGCTCACGAGCTCACTAGTGCCGAGTTGGAATATATTCCAAAGGTCCTATTGCTCGCACACTGGGGAAAGGACATCGCAAAACTATGACACAAGCTACCGCACCATATAAGGGCAGACGCGGAGGTTGCCGAGCATATGCTGTGTTGGCAACATTATAACCTCCCGACAATGAGACATCATATTGACGGACCTCCACCTCAAATAAGACACTGTCATAAGTGTCTAAGTGAGAAAAACGCCGGGAAAAACGCTTCAAATTAATTGCATTCAAACAATTAATTAAATAAACAACGTATCGTGGTTATAAGATCGTTATTATTTTATAACTATGAATGAACGAACATAAAAAATTACATTGCTTTGTGTTGCTAATTTTAAAACCGTCGAATTCGTTTAGAAGATAAGTTACCGACACCCGGTATTTACCGTCAGACAGTATTTACCGACCAACGTTGAGGAGGAGAACTGTTTTATCGACCGTAAGATATTCAGGCTGCTCTAGTCACGTGGATGCTGAGACACGTGGTCGCTCGGGAAATTCTGAGGGGGTGAGGTGACTAGTACGGGGTCCAATCAGCGCTCGGGAAATTTTAAGGGGGCGGGGTGACCAGTACGGGGACCAATCAGTGCTCGGGAAATTTTGAGGGGGCGGGGTGACCAGTATAGGGACCAATCAGCGCTCGGGAAATTAAGGGGGTTACCGACCCCAACCCGTCTGCGCCACTCTGGTGGGGGGTGGGTGACCAGTATAGGGACCAATCAGCGCTCGGGAAATTTCCCGATGGTGGGAGAAGGGGGCGTGGCTAAGGGGTGGGGGACCAATCACAGACGACCATGAGGCCCAAAGTGGTGGGGGGAGGGGACAGACAGGGAGGGGGCGGGGCCAGAGGGAGAGGGGTGGGGGAAGGACCCGGTCTCCCTATCCTGGTACATTACTACTTGTAAATACGAAAAAATACTGTGGAAGCGATGTGCAAATTTACAATTAGCAAATTTTTCTACTATCTCTAGTTATCGAACTGATAGAGCTGCAGCTTTGGATCGTCAAATTTTTTATCAAGCTTTTTTTGAAAATTTCCAGATTGCATAAAATTTGCACAGCTCAAGCGATTTTTGCAAAATTGAATACCAAGTAAGTTCTTTCATTAAACTATCTTTATAGAAATTTTGAGCCTGATATCACGAAATATGTGCAAGCTAGAACGATCACGCGCTTTTTACGAAAAATTCAAAATTGTATAAATCACGAACCTCTTGAGCGATTTTTGCGGAATTCAATACCAACAATCTTAATCACTCAAACTATCGGTATGAACTGTGTTTAGGATCGTTATATCCTGTTGGATGATGAAACCACGACCGATTATTCTCAATCCAGATGGAATCGCAACAGGATCACGATCATGCAACAGGATAACGATTTAGGACATCTTGAATGACAACTTTCGCTCTCATCAAGCGATTTTTTGCATTTTTGGACTGCGATCTTGAATTTATAAATTTTGGGTGCAGATTCGTAATCAGCGTTTCTCAAAACCCTCAAGTATAAAATTTCAAGTTGATAGTAAGTTGACGAATAATGGAACTACGTAATCGTGAGATGGCACGTGAATTATCTGAATTTTTTTTCTAAAAATAATGAATAATCGCGCCAAGGCTCTCGTTCTGTTTCGAAATATAGTAAGATGAAACAAAAAAAAGAGAAACAGCAGTGAAATGGCGGAAATGATTGACGTTCGTTTTTTCGCTAAATATCGAAAATTTTGACGAGAGTCTTGACGACGAGACTCTCGTCTCGACGAGACCGAGATTAGTCTCGTCTCGCCGGCATCACTAGCTACGTCTAAGGACATGCTTTTCTAACCATTTCAAAAAGATCGGGTCAATCTAAGAACTCACACAGTTCCTTCTTGTTGATTGCTAAGCGTCGAGTAGTTTCTCCGATGCTATCACAGCCTGCTTCACATTTCTCACTTTGCCAGGAAGCGTTGCCACAGCTGAGAGGAGTTTTTCAAAACTCAAACTTATCAAGACATACCTGAGAACCTCTATGTCGCAAAGTCGTTTGACTGCGCTGGCGACAATCTCTATCGAACGACAACGAGCCAAACAACTCGACTTCAAGACTCTGATCGACGAATTTACGGAAGTTAAAGCAAGAAGATTCAACTTGTAAACAACAAACAGCAACTGTATTCCTCTTGATTTACAAATCCCGCACTGTGCAATAAAAGAGTTACCGAAAAGCCTATTTCCATTGTGTACCAGGTTTAAGTTTTGCGTACATGTCATCGTTGCTGAAAAAATTGAAAAAAATCATACACAAACCTCCAGATGATTCATTTGGAGGTTGTGAATAATTCCTCACGCGCCCATATGAGAGAGGGCGCTTGAAAAATTTTGCTCCAGAGCGCTAAAAGTGAAGCTCATTATAATACGCTTCTTTGCTTTGAAATTGATTTTTGTTCCGTTTTCCGCTACCTTTCCTGGAGTACATTTAATGACCGGCTATTTGTTTCATTTATATATACCTGTTTGAGACTAAAATGCTCTGAAAAAGTGAATAAGGAATATTTAAAATTTGGTGGTTATCTTTGATTGGCTATTGACAGAAATTCAGAAAAAAAGGATTCATCTGCGAGGCGCCCCCAGGCCCCCGCGCCCTGGAGCAACTGCTCCCTCCGCTCCCCAACGCTACGCCCCTGACCGTATGAGAGTACACTCTGGATTTTTTTTTGTATTTTCAAATCGACCAGTTTCTTGATTCTCATGTTTTCATCAATTTCTCTGGACCCCTGTAATAAAAAAATAAAAATTTCGACATACTTTTTCATCGAAAAGATCTCAGCTTTTCAAAAATTTCCAAATACGTACCAATTCATATAAGCATAGAATCTGTTTCTGTTTTCTGTCAATCTGTTTTTTTCATATTTTTTCGGATTTCTGAGGTTTTTTTACACGAAAAAATCCGTTATCCAGATTGGGATCTCAGCGGCATCAGACCGTTATATATTATAGTCTGAAGTGCTGTAAATATCGAGAAAATAGTGCAGGTATAATACTCTTTACTACGCTAGTATTATATTGTATTGTTACTATTCTTTTTTATCGAGATCATTATAGGTTTTTAACTCAACTTTTTATTTATTAGTACAGTAACATAAGGATTTGACTACGAGAAAAAAACTTTTGTGAAAGAAATATTTAATAAATGGCTACGCTTAACGATAGTCACTGTTGTGTAAATTAAACATTCTTTTGGGTTTTTCATTTCAAATGATTTTTCATTGCTGTATCGCTGCCACCAGGAGGGGTCATTTTTTTTTATGTTATTGCGTTAATAGTAATAATTTTGTCAATTTTTAATATTTTTCAATAAAAATTTGTTTGAATATAGTTGAATATATACTTAATAAATTGCTTTTTGTCTGATCTTCAAATAATCATCCCTACGTACAACAAAAATTTCCCGAAAATCGGCTATTTTTAGCCCTGTCATAGTGGCGTTCCCCCTTAAAAGTGTCTTCGCTGAGGTTGCGATGTGGCGATTTCCATGAAATGTTCGTTTTGCTTTCTCATAAAGGAAGCTTTGTATTCGTGAAATTTTTTTTTTCGAGATTTTTATACCAATGTGCGCAAAATATCCTAAAACATCAAGAAATCATATTTAGAAAAAATGTCCGGATGGATGTGTGTCTGTGTATCCTGAGTTTCAGATGTAAATAATTAACAACTCAAGAACGCTTCGAGGTATCGAGCTAAAGTTTGGCATACTTGTCGAGCACGAATAGTTCATCATTATGAAAAAAATTTGTTTTAATTCTAAGGGGTGTCCGGTTTTTTTCGACTTTTTTCGTTTGTGCAAGAATGGCGTAAACGCTCTAACTCCTGCAATTTTCAAGATATTGTACTGAAACTTTGCACAGAGCTCAGTGACGGATTTACACATTTCCGAAGTATAGGCAGTTGAATTTTTGCCACCCTTAACTCTACAATTGTCAGGTCCTAGATTATTTTTACAATCCAACAATTTAGTTGAAATTGCACAAGAAATCGTTTTTGGGTATATTTCTGAGATAAACAAAGCTCAATCTTGTATGAGTGTATGACTAATAAGGCGGAGTAGTGTATGCTACTTACACAATAATGTACATTCGGTAAACGTAATTATATATTTTTTATTGCGCTTACAAACGGTAAAAAAATTATAAATTCAATTAAGTTATGAAAGTTTTGGACAATACCTTTTTGCGCAATTTTTTGTTGGCAAAATCATCGATGATCTCGCTTTAAGTAATCTTGTTTATTAATTCCGACTCCATCCACAAAAGAGCTGAAGCATTTAATTTTTTTTTACTTAAGATCAAGAAGAAAGGAAAGGTATCACAGATAATTTTTTATCCTTTTTAGCCGTGAACTGGGTGTTTTACCATACACTGAGAGAGCAGTTAATTTGTAGTAAAGAAATACACACTACTGGAAAAAATTGAGGGAACAAAAAAATTTCCGAAATTTTCACTGGTTTCTAGCAATGCTGTATCTCGTCGAAAAATTGTCGTATCAAGGTCTAAAAAAAAGCATTTTCAGCTGTAAAAGTCACGCTCAACATTAGCCGTTTTGTCAATATTTTCAATTCAGCCGTTGATTTTCTAAAAAACCATAAATATAGCCCTTATTGTTCTCCTATTATTTCAAATTCATGGTAAGGATGGAAATTTATTTTTTCAGAAAACCATCGTCAATCCTTACAGAGTATTAATTTAAGTTTCTGAATCCCTCCTTTTATTTTGTGTGCGATCATTAGTTGCGGAGATATCAATGGTCAAACACAAAAGGATCCCTTTTCATTAAAAGTCCGACATCTCAGCGAAAAATGATCGCATGGAGGTCTTAATAAAGCAAATTAAAGCTAAATAAACAAGCTATCCGGTCCATGCAATGGTTTAGCTAGAAGAATTTTGTCCAAGTAACTGCAACCAAAAAAAGTAATAAAAATTTGCCACATTTTTTTTCACTATCAGGATCGCGTGGAACCTGTAGCTTCGATTTTTTTTTTGCTGAAAGATCTTAAAACTTGAAACTTAAAGCATCAAAATGCTTTTTTTTACCGCGATACGACCATTTTTCACTGATATACAGCATTGTTAAAAACCACTATAAATTTAGGACATTTATTTGTTTCCTTAATATTTTCCAGTAGTGTATTTAGCACTTTCACTTTTACTTAAATATTCCTTGACTGTTACAAAATTTGTCAGTCGGCAAGAAATATTTTATTTGTGTCAAAATAATTTATTAACTGTTACAAAATATTTATTTAATTTATGAACTGTTAACAAATAATTAATTTTGCCATATTTAACTTACATTTGTTAACAGTTAACAAATTGGTAGATTGTTTTCGCAGTGTAGAATATTCTCTGGAAGTGAAAAAGTCACCGGAAATATGTCTTGTAGACTTCTTTCTGAAAGACATCAGAAAACCGTCTTACATAATTTTTTTCGATTTCTGTAAGGCGGCTTAAAAAAAATCGGTCCCCAAATTTATCTGCTGCCCTAGGCTTAAGCTTTCTCAGCCTGCTGGTAAATCCGCCACTGACAGAGCTAATATAGCTATCGACGTTCTTCGCTATTAAATTTGGCAAAAATCCATCGAGGGATTAAAATTTAATGAAATTTTTCATTTTTTTTTAAATAGCGTAAACGTTTTGACTTGTGCAATTTGTAAGATATTGCACCAAAACTTCCCAGATAGATAAACACGTCCCAGTGGACACAGTAATGTTGCAGCAATGTAACGGCACTGTTACCGTTTGTAACATGTAACCTTATATGGACGTTACATGTAAGTTGCATGTAAGTTACAATTTCCTACTCAGCAATGTGACATTGTTACATAACAGTTATGTAACGTTATGTAACAGTTCGTAACTGTAACTGTAACTGTAACTGTGTTACGTTACCGTAACTAGAATTAATTGTTGTTAAACATGTTATAAAAAATATATAGCTCTTGCAAAATAATTTAATATGCAAAGTTTACCGGCCCGAAAGAGATTCATAGAAAAAAAAAATCTCCACGAATTGTCTGATCTAACTTTTCTCAGAGACTGGGAATCGAACCCTCGACCCTACCTACCATCCTACCTATCTACCTAACACGCTATCGATTACGCTACCGACTACTTATGAATTCTCTCTACTTGTATAATATATGAATGCTGGAGTGCCGAAAAAATAATAGTAATATAATAATGGTAGTAAAATAATAATATTAATAATAATAATAATAATAATAATAATAATAATATAATAAGAGTATATGCATTTGAATGAGCAATAAACCATGAAAGTTGGTTTTTTTATTTGCGAATTCGAATCCCCTGATCCCTCATAAGTTATGTAAACTTTATTCCAGAATACCTGAATGCTCATAACTTACGTTACCCTTCATAACTTAATTTCGCGACCCCTGACCCCTCGTAGTAAAAATGTTTACAATGTGTAACTTCTATGGTATATTGCCGCAATATAACATATGTTACATTACTGTAATGTAACAAGGTTATATAGCAGTTATGTAACCTACATGTAACAAATGTTACATAACATGTTACTTGCACGTTATATAACAGCAACGTTACATAGGAATAACATTGTAACATTACATGTAACTTCCATGTTATATTGCCGCAATATAACATATGCTACGTTACTGTAATGTAACAAAGTTATATTGCCGCAATATAACATATGTTACATTGCTGTAATGTAACAAAGTTATATTGCAGTTATGTAACCTACATGTAACAAATGTTACAAAACATTGTTACTTGCATGTTATATAACAGCGACGTTACATAGGGATAACATTGTAACATTACATGTAACTTCCATCTTACATTGCGGCAACATAACGTGTTCATTGGGGTATCGTAAAATACTTCCGATACTTCCGATTTAAGCAGCATTTATACTTCCGATTTAAGCAGCATATTGACGCCACGTGTCGCCAGATTTACGTTATAACTATGTTAAGGTCTAACGTTAGAATGCAGCAAAATAACAGCATGCTGTGCTGCGTATGTGCGTCTTAAATGTAGGACGTCGTGCTGCGTATTTGCGTCTTAATTGCAGCACGTAGTGCTGTTTATGTTGTAGTTCAGCTAGCCGTCGCAACGTGTCCCACACCCTTCGCTTTTGTTCTCACATGCGATGAAGCCACGTCAAGGGCATTTAAGTAAAGTCCGATTGATATAAAAAAAAATTTCAGCTTGATGCAATATGACGGCACATTTGCGCCACGACGTGCTGCGAAAACGCTGCAAATATGCAGCACAACGTGACGCCAATGACGTCAAAACAAGGTTTGAAGCACGGTGAACTGCAAATATGTTGCAAATATGCAGCACACCATGCTGCAAATACGCTGCAAATGTGCAGCACGCCGTGTTGCAAATATGCTGTAAATGTGCAGCACGCCGTGCTGCATATTTGCAGCATTATTGCAACATTATTACGTAATGTCGTGTCATTAGAATGGAGCTTAATGCAGAAGTAGAAAGCTGCTTATTGACGCCACGGCTTGCTCTCGCGTTGACGTGCTGTTGCCGACAATATGACGCAAAATGTCTATCTGGGTTTACACAGAGCCAATATAGCTGTCGAGGATGTTCGTTATTAAATTTGGCGAAAATCGATCGAATGATTACAACTTTATCAAATTTCAGTTTTTTTTAAATAGCGTGTACTTTAACTTCGGCTATTTGCGAGATATTGTACACTCCAACCTCCTGGTAAGAAACCAAAAGCCCCCAAGGGGAAGAGTTTTTGTTATATATCGCATACCCCCACCAGGCGCGCGTTCCGCGCTCACTACCTCTGTCTGTCTCTCTCACTCTTTTCCGCATGCGATCCTCTCAATAAGAAACCCGCTCGAACATTCACACACGCACAGGGTTGCGAAATTTTTTATGAAAAAGTAATGCATTAACCATTACTTTTTTAATAGCTAATGAAATTGAATGGTTAATGGAAATTATTGTCATTGACCATTAAAATTTAATGGTTAATGGAAATTATTTTCAATAATTTTCATTAACCTCGGGCGCTACGCGCCCTCGCATTGCAAGCCCAAACCCAAACCTCCAAACCCACACCTCCAAACCCAAACCTCCAAACCTAAACCTCCAAACCCAAACCTCCAAACCCAAACCTCCAAACCCAAACCTCCAAACCCAAACCTCCAAACCCAAACCTCCAAACCCAAACCTCCAAACCCAAACCTCCAAACCCAAACCTCCAAACCCAAACCTCCAAACCCAAACCTCCAAACCCAAACCTCCAAACCCAAACCTCCAAACCCAAACCTCCAAACCCAAACCTCCAAACCCAAACCTCCAAACCCAAACCTCCAAACCCAAACCTCCAAACCCAAACCTCCAAACCCAAACCTCCAAACCCAAACCTCCAAACCCAAACCTTCAAACCCAAACCTCCAAACCCAAACCTCCAAACCCAAACCTCCAAACCCAAACCTCCAAACTCAAACCTCCAAACCCAAACCTCCAAACCCAAACCTCCAAACCCAAACCTCCAAACCCAAACCTCCAAACCCAAACCTCCAAACCCAAACCTCCAAACCCAAACCTCCAAACCCAAACCTAGACCGAGCGGGGTGAAGTTGGCCATGGAACCGAGGCTCGAGCGGAGTGAAGTTGGCCATGGTCTCGATTCTTGTACACAGCGGTGGCAGCGGCGGCGGTGATTATTTTATATTATATATTCAATTCTAACCCAAACCTTGACTCCCGCCCACTGCCTTCCCCCACCCCCACGCCCCCCCGCCCCATCCCCGCCGCCCCAACCCTCTGCTCCATTCTCGATTCCATGGCCAACTTCACCCCGCTCTATTTTCGATTCCATAGCCAACTTCACCCCGCTCGATTCTCGATTCCATGGTCAACTTCACCCCGCTCGATTCTCGAATCCATGGCCAACTTCACCCTCGCATCGTAAAGGTTCGCGTCTAACCCAAACCCCGACCCCCCGCCCGCCAGCTTCCCCAACCCCCTCCCCACCATCCCACGCCTCCCCCCTCCACACCCGGCAACCAACCGCTGAATTTGGCCATCCATGGCCAACTTCAGCGCGCTCGATTCTCGATTCCATGGCCAACTTCATCCCGCTTAGTCTGTGGCCAACTTCAGGCCGTCTCGATTCTTGTACACGGCAGCGGCGGCGGCGGCGGCGAAATTTTTATATAATATAGAGAGATATTATATAAAAATTTCGCCGCCGCCGCCGCCGCTGCCGTGTACAAGAATCGAGACGGCCTGAAGTTGGCCACAGACTAAGCAGGGTGAAGTTAGCCATGGAAACGAGAATCGAGCGGAGTAAAGTTGGCCATAGAATCGAGAATCGAGCGCGGTGAAGTTGGCCATGGATTCGAGAATCGAGCATGGTGAGGTTGGCCATGGCATCGAGAATCAAGCGGGATGAAGTTGGCCATGGAATCGAGAATCGAGCGCGCTGAAGTTGCCATGGATGGCCAAATTCAGCGGTTGGTTGCCAGGTGTGGAGGGGGGAGGCGTGGGATGGTGGGGAGGGGGTTGGGGAAGCTGGCGGGCGGGGGGTCGGGGTTTGGGTTAGACGCGAACCTTTACGATGCGAGGGCGCGTAGCGCCCGAGCCACACGAACCCCTAGTATATATATATATGTATATATATATATATTACAAAAGAGCCATTTGGTGGCATTTTTTGACCACCCTTTTTTTAAGTGAAATGCTAAAACATGATGTTTTCCACCTGCTCGGAATTTTTTTTTGATGTAACTTGATAAATGTATACAGGACATTCGAAATAATACTGATCGGTCATTACGACGACCATCATTTTTATTCAATCGGATACATTGGTGACATTATGTAAAATTCTTATTAATGTCACTATATATAGTGAAAATTCAATACACCGCTAGATTTGTGTGTACAAACTGTGAGAATTAATCACCATGGCTTGCTAGACAACAACAAACTTTTTTTTCATTGACTCAATAATGTGCTAACATTTAATTATCATGATGCGAGTATTTCTGCAACATAATAAATTTTTTAGATGGGTCACTTTCACGACACCGAAAAAAATATAGTTCTGGAAGTCCAAAATTAAAATCTTATGCCAATATCATGTTTAAATAATTCAAAAAAGTTATTGCAATCGTGTTCATATAATGATAAAACCGATATACATCGAAAAAATACTGATTCTCAGGCAAGAAGTGTATGGATACATTGACTGTATAATTTATCGTGTATTTCGATGACAATAGACTTTCAGCCAATAGGTAATTTCGGTAACATTATATTTAAAACACATGCTTAAAATCGGTGTAGCGGTAACATTGGTAACGCTGCAATCAACGCTACATTTCTGTTTAGCGTTACTGAAGTGACCGATTAACAAAATTTTAAATTCGCCATTCTGCCCATTTTACCTATACTTGACCTGGAGTAAGGTAAAAATATATACCGGTCATATTGGTGACAACATCCGAATGTATACAGATCTCACCAAAATTACCGGCAAAATCGAATTTATTTGTCTGTATTGACATCAAAGTGACCAGTCTCCTGAAAATATGTACACAAACATTTAAAAACTAAATATCCTTGGGAATTTTGATACGAAAAACATTTCCTTGGCCATAAATAAGCCTGCTGTCATCTATTAATTCCCCAGCATTTTTTAAAAGTAAATCATAGATTCATTCTAAATGGTCTCCTCTGTATTGATGTTTTTTGTACAACAATGCAAATGCTTATGAAAATATATTTATATCAAATTTTGAAAAAAAAAAATTACTGTATTTAGGCGTGGTTGACTTGTGGTTTATATTTTTTTCATGGATGGCGAAATATCAAAACTTTGGGGCGATTAGATGAAAGTCATTTTTTTCAGGATTTCTGTGACACAATGACTATGCCCAAAATTTTCACTGTAAAAGAGACCTCAATTTTTGTTGCCGAGCTGCCTTGAGGTGAAGTAAAAATTAGAAAAATCTTCCACGTTGTAAGGTGTATATTACAACGAAAAACTTCGAAAATCGTGCATAAAAATTCGAGACAAGTACATTTACGGAAGTATCTCTAATTAATTTGACTAACAAACAGTAGTGAAATCAATAGACAGGAAACTCACAACTCCTATTGCGGAGTACACAGCGGAGCCGAAATGTAAGATATACGAAAACATCTTGACGGTAGATAATTGAAAAAATTAGTTGACGAATTGAGCTTCGTAAAAAACTTTTTCAAAGTTGTGCAAATAAAACTCCATTGATTGATAGTTAAACAATTTAAATTTAAAAAAAAATAAATATTATTAATGGAAACAAATAAAAAATTCTTGGCAAGTTTTTTTACTGAGTAACATGACAATGACATTTTTCAACTAATCATTTTTCAACTAACTCCACGAAATAGATTCTGGATACACAAAATGCATCGATGAGTAAAGAAATCATAAACCTCTCTATGGATAGTGTGCAGCATACAAAATGCTATAAAAACTAAAATTCGTGGTTTTTCTATCAACAACCATGGATGTTTAAAAATCATACACGTGAATACCAATCCTTTTTCAGTACGCTGCTAAGTAAAATATTCTTCATTGTAGAGTGGAAAAAATACTATTAATTTTGAGGTTCATGATTTTTTTTCAACAGACTTTTCAAGTTCGGATTTGGATATCTGTGGCTTGCAAGCATGACGAGTTAAATCCATAAACAAGAATTCTGAGAAATCGCTGTTTCTATTTTGACAAATTCGATTCTCAATAATATAACACGTCAATACAGGAGAGATACTTCGGGATTCCAAAATATCTGACCATAAAATTACAATTTCTAATAATTCTAATTGTTTATAATAATTGAATATTCATGTTAAGTCCAAATATCCAGGCACAACGAGTTAAGTCCAAATATTTAACTATTTTTCTGTGCAGTTTTATTGATTTGTTATTGATTAAGACTACAAATACGTATTGATTTCAAATAAACAATGTTTATAAACAATTATATTTATAAATCATTTTTAAGAGAAAAATGTTATAATTAGTTGATGAAAAAGTTTAGGAACGTGAAAAATAAAAATAAAACGAAAAGTTGAAATTATAATTTTAACTTTTCCTTTTTTTTCACGTTCCTAAGCTTTTTTATCACCTAATTTTAAGACTTTGTTCTTTCAAAGTTAGTTATTGGTGTTCTTGTTGAATATTTTTCATTTAGGATCGTTTTAATACGTTTTTCGATCCCTTTGAGTCAATTTAAAATCAATACTTGTGTTGAAAACGGTAAATTCGCTGATTGCTATTTTATGATCTATTTGCAGTTTTAATCCATAACAAATTGTTTAAACAAATACACAATTTTTAAAGAGAAAAATGTTGAAATCAGTTGATGAAAACACCAAATGCGCTGATTACAATTTTATGATATATTTGGAGGCTGAATCAATAACAAATAAATAAAATTGTACTAAAAATTGGAGAAACAATAACCATTGTTCAAATTTATCACTAATTATCATATTCCATATGCGGAGTTACCCAGTGGACACAGTAATGTTGTAGCACTCCCACTCTCACTCGACCCCCAGAATACCTGACCCCTCATAACTTAAGTTATCCCTCATAACTTAATTTCGCGACCCCTGACCCCTCGTAGTAAAAATGTTCGAAATTTCATATCTTTTTTCACAGTGTGTAACTTCTATGGTATATTGCCGCAATATAACATATGTTACATTACTATAATGTAACAAAGTTATATCGCAGTTATGTAACCTGCATGTAACAAATGTTACATAACATGTTACTTGCACGTTATATAACAGCAACGTTACATAGGAATAACATTGTAACATTACATGTAACTTCCATCTTCTATTGCCGCAATATAACATATGCTACGTTACTGTAATGTAACAAAGTTATATTGCCGCGATATAACATATGTTACATTGCTGTAATGTAACAAAGTTATATTGCAGTTATGTAACCTACATGTAACAAATGTTACATAACATTGTTACTTACACGTTATCTAACAGCAACGTTACATAGGGATAACATTATAACATTACATGTAACTTACATGTTACATTGCGGCAACATAACGTGTTCACTGGGTAACTTGTTTTACTGGGATTGACTCGTTATGCCGGGATATTTGGACTTAAATGGTTATGAAATATGGCTGTATCTCTTGTCAAATTAAATAAACCTGGGTAACAAATGTCTGAGATAAAAGAGTAACTAACAGTAGACTGATTTCCGTTGTTAACTCATTTTTCGAAAAAATGGACTTAACTCATTCTATCGGGAAGCCACAGATATAAAAACTTCCATCGATGAGTCTAAAAATCATAAGCTTGCTACAAAAATGCTACAAAAATTAGGATTCATGATTTTTTCATCACCATGGATGATGAAAAATCATACACCTCAACACTATTTTCTAAGTCTGCTAAGAATTAATTATTCCTCATTGTGCAGTGAACAAAATACAATTAATACTGAGATTCATGTTTTTTTACAAATTTCTACAACTCTACAAATTTAATTTTGGATAAAAATCTTCCATCGATGAGTCTAAAAATCATAAGCCTCATAACAGATTGTATTTTGTCCAGTGCACAGCAGAAGAAGTGCTACAAAAAAAAGGATTTCTGATTTTTCAACATTTACCATGCATGATAAAAAATCATAAACCTGTACACTTTTTTCCCATAGGCTGCGAATGAATCATCATTGGGCAGTGGATAAAACTCTATTAATACTAAGGTTAATAATTTTTTTTTCCCAACTAACTCCACGAGTTAATTTTTTGATACAACCCTAGCAGATTCGTCGACCCGAAATTTAGGGTCGTGAACAGTTTCGGTCGAAAGTGGTCGTTTTGTCTACCGTAATTTTTTGGTCGTATGAAGGATCGTCGCAGTCCGCTCGTGGGTCGTTACGACTGAGAATTATTAGTCGTAACGACCCATTCCGAGGGCCAGTTGACTGGTCATTACGACTGAGAATTATTAGTCGTAACGACCCATTTCGGGGGCCAGTTGGCCGGTCGTTACGACTGAGAATTATTAATCGTAACGACCCATTCCGGGGGCCAGTTGGCTGGTCGTTACGACTGAGAATTATTAGTCGTAACGACCCATTCCGGGGCCCTTTGCTGGTCGTTACGACCCAAAATCCTTAGTCGAATATTTTTTTCCCAGCGCAAATTAAAACAAAAATTTGTATAGTTTATTCCAAAATAGCACCCATGCAATCGGAACTAATAAAATTGTACGCCCGAGATATCCACATTAGGAATATTCGCAAGGGTCAGCTCGACCGAAAGTGCCATGGAAGAGCTTCGCCCTGGAAGAACCGCCTTAATCATCCCGGGAACCTCTGCGCTAGGTAAGTACTTGACTTGACACGCTGGCTGTTCGGTATATAACACCGTCATATGCCTATTTCATTTGGGCACAGAGTTTCGAGCGCATGCGACGCATAGTGGTGGACGCGCAACTATAGTTGACGCGTCCACCACATTGACTACGACCGAAAAATTCTGGTCAACAAATCTGCTAGATAGCGCTAGTTGACGCGTCCACCTCTACGCGTCGCATGCGCTCAAAACTCTGTGCCCAAAGGAAATAGGCATATGACGGTGTTATATACCGGACAGCCTGCGTGCCAAGCCAAGTACTTACCTAGCGCAGAGGTTACCGTGATGATTAAGGCGGTTTCTCCAGGGCGAAGCTCTTCCATTGCACTTTCGGTCGAGCTGACCCTTGCGAATATCCCTAAGTATTGTGGATATCTCGGGCGTACAATTTTATTAGTTCCGATTGCATGGGTGCTATTTCAGAATAAACTATACAAATTTTTGTATTAATATGCGTTGAGAAAAAAATATTCGACTAAGGATTTCGGGTCGTAACGACCAGCAAACGGGCCCCGAAATAGGTCGTCACGACTAATAATTCTCAGTCGTAACGACCAGCCAACTGGCCCCCGGAATGGGTCGTTACGACTAATAATTCTCAGTCGTAACGACTAGCCACCTGGCCCCCGGAATGGGTCGTTACGACTAATAATTCTCAGTCGTAACGACCAGCAAACGGACCCAGGAACGGGTCGTTACGACTAATAATTCTCAGTCGTAACGACCAGCAAGCGGACCCAGGAACGGGTTGTTACGACTAATAATTTTTTGTCGTAACGACCCACAAGCAAAATGCGATGCTTTTTCTGACGACCACAAAAGTGCGGTCGACAAAACGACCATTTTCGACCGTATGTACGGTCGTCGAATCCGCTAGGGAAAATCTTCCATAAAATATTCTTCATTCTGCAGTGGACCAAATTTTATTAATATTGAGGTTCTAATTTTTTTTCTTCAACTCAATCCCCAAATTAGATTCTGGATACAAAAACTTTCATCGATGATTCTAAAAATCATGAACCTCATTACAGATTGCATTTTGTCCAGTGCGTAGCAAGCAATAAGTGCTATGACAATTAAGATTCATGGTTTTTTTTATCAATTCCCATGGATGATAAAAAAACTGTACATTTATAATTTTCAGCATGATGATAAAAATGCTGTTATTACCGAGGTTACGTTTTTTATCATTAATGGTAGTCCAACGCTGAGATAAAGAATCACAAACATCGTCAGATTTTGAGGTTAACTGTTATTTGTTTCAAAAAAATAATTTACTTTTCCCCAAATATTTGTTGGTATTCGTGATGTTTCTTTCACGAAAAAAATAATAACATCGCACAGCATGGTATTTTCGAGGCAGTGAGAGTAAATATATACACTAATAATATGTTATTTTTATAAAATTTCAATTGATCAGATTTTGAGCTTAAGTGTAATTTTTTTCACTATACCATCTATAACCAATAAATAATGGAAATTTAGAAAGCCGATGATTATAAAAATCATAAACCTCATTAAAAATTGAGTTTTGTCCAGTGCGGAGCAAACAAAATTCTACAAAAACCAGGATTTATGATTTTTTTCTCCATCTATAACTACTCAAATAGGATTGTGAATACAAAAACTTCCATCGATGAGTCTAAAGTCAATAACCCCATTACAAATTGAATTTTGTCCAGTGCGGAGGAAACTAAATTCTACAAATCTAGGGTTCATGATATTTTTTCTCCAACTGACTCCTCAAATGAGATTGTAGATACAAAAGCTTTTATCGATGAGTCCAAAAATCATACATCTCATTACAAATTGAATTTCGTCCAGTGCGGAGGAAACTGAATTCTACAAAAAATAGGGTTCATGGACTATTTTCTTCAACTAACTCCTCAAATGAGATTGTGGATACAAAAGTTTCCATCGATGAGTCTAAAAATCATAAACCTCATTACAGATCGCGTTTGTCCAGTGCAAAGGAAACAAAATGCTATGACAACTGAGATTCATGGTTTTTTCATCAATTAACATGAATGATAAAAGATCTATACATTTAATTTTCAGCATGCTGATAAAACTGCTGTTATTATCGAGGTTACGTTTTTTTAATGGTTATTGGTAGTCCAACGATGAGATAAAGAATCGTAAACTTCGTCAGATTTTGAGGTTAACTGTTATTTCTTTCAAAAAAGTAATTTACTTGTCTCCAAATATTTGTAGTTATTTCTTTTGTTTTTTTCACGAAAAAAATAACAACATCGCATAGCATAGTATCTAGAGAGAGTGAGAGTAAATTAATAATATATTATTCTTATAAAGCGTCAATTGTAATTTTTTTTCCACCATACCGGCTGTAATCAATAAATAATGTAAACTTAAAAAATCGATCGGTCTAAAAATCATAAACCTCATTAAAAATTGAATTTTGTCCAGTGCGGAGCAAGCAAAAATCTACAAAAACTAGGATTTATGATTTTTTTTCTTCAGCGCCAATGAAATTGTGGATTCGAAAGCTTCCATCGATGAGTCTAAAAATCATAAACCTGATTATAAATTAAGTTTCGTCCAGTGTGGAGCAAGCAAAATTATCAAAAAACTAGGATTCATGTTTTTTTTTTATCAACTAACTCCTCAAATGAGATTGTGGTTACAAAAGCTTCCATGGCCTTCGCATAGCTAAATATCATGATATTGGTCTTCGCATAGCTCAATATCATAATTCGGCCTCTGCATAACTAAATATTATAATTTGGCCTTTGCATAGCAGAATATCATAATTTTAGCCTTAGCGTAGCTGAATATCAAAATTTTGGCCTTCGTATAGCAGAATATCATAATTTTGGGCTTCGAGTAGCTTAATATCCGAATTTTGGCCTTCGCATAGCGGAATATCACAATTTCGGCTTGCGAGTAGCTAACTATCATAATTTTAGCTTTTGCATAGCTCAATATCATAATATTAGCCCTCGCATAATTAAATATCACAATTTTGGCATTCGTGTAGCTGCATATCATAATTTGGCCTAAGCGTAGCTAAATATCATAATTTTGGCCTTCGCATAAAAGAATATTATAATTGTGGCCTTCGAGCAGCTGAATATGAAATTTGCTTCATCAAATGTATACACGGCGTGATAATTATGGCTGTCTATCTGGGTTATTGCAAGTCCAAAAAATTCATTATAATAAAGTTATTAATAATAATGTTCACCAACATCTGAGAATTCTTGCAAATCACGGCCGCCATATTGAATTTTTAAAAATTGTTTTCATTTACTTGGAAAAAAAAATTATTTCCACTAATTTTTTTTGAATGTCTTATTTTTTTGTTTTATATTTCAGTTTCATTTAAGCAAACTAACTTTTACAAAAGTTGCATAATTTTTCATCATTTTTTTTTTTATCAAATAGAACCCCCATTTTGAATTCTAGAAATTTCCCTATAGATTCGATGGAGATATTCGAATTCGCGAAACTGTAAAAAAAACTAAGAAATTGACTTTCACGAATATCCCATTTTTTTTGAAATTTTGGATGCCATATTGAATCGTCTATTTTTTTAATTGTTAATTTATTAATTACTTTCATTTTTACCTGTATATATGGCTGGATCCATGATTGCTCGAAAAGCATTTCGGGGTCAACATTTTGATTCCTTTGCCATTCCCACATCTTATTATATGTTATAAGAAGTGACGATTTCACCAAATTACAGCTTCTTTACTCTAGAGGTTTTCGAGAAAAAAAAAATTGGGTATTTCCATGTTTAGGAAAGTTAACTTTGTTACTTCCTTGCTCGCTCCTTACGGACAATTGAAAAAATTAATAAAAAATATTATCCCACGTGAAAAAGTCCAAATTTTCCGGAAAAATATCAGTTTTACCCTGAGGATAGTAATTACCCCATAAAAACGTGTTTAAATTAAAAAATCTGTGTTTTGAAGACGAGCACCGTAAAAAAAAATCTTTTTTATTTTTTCTTCGGAAAGTTTATGCCATTTTCCACAAACGAAAAAATTAACTGAGTGGGATGAGCAGAGGATCATCGTCGAATAAATTATTTAATTTTTTTCTATTTTTTTTCAAATGTATATTTTTTTTCTAAAACTACATTCAATTCAACGTAAGAAAAGTTCTATAGCTATTTTTGCTACTACTAATGTGTTCCGAGATATGATTTTTTTAATATTGGACATTTTATGCATGAATAAAATTCGTATCTCGGAAACTACCGGTTGTAGCCAACATTATTATAGGACATTTTTTATGTGAAATTGGCTCATACTTCCGAAAAAAAATACTGCAATTGAAAAAACGATGATTCGCTCTTGTCATTGTCATCAACAATTAATTTTTTTCAAGAACTATTATTTTTTCCATATCTTAAGCTAATCAGACGTGAGAAAAATCTAAATGTAGTTTGAGTTATTACTTCTACATTCCGAAATATGAATTTTTGTTATTAAATTTAAAAAATAAAATTTGTTGTAGTTTTCTCAAAACTTTAACTAATTTGACGTAAGAAAAGTTTTGGTTTAAATTCAACTACTGTCTATAGGGGGCGTCCATTAATCACGTGATGCAATTTCAATCCGTTTTAGACCCCCCCTCCACCTCCGTGATCATCCATGAGGTTTTTTTGAACTCCTCCCCCCCTGCCGTTGTCACGTGATTTTTTTCCCAATGGCAATAGTGATAAATATATTTTCGAGAAATTGAAATTCGATAGTTATGGATATTGCAATTAGTAACGTGATCCGGATACAAACAATTTTATTTTAAGAACGAAATAACTTTTATAGAATCTATATGGGGTATTCCATTTCAAATCGACCACTTTTAAATCGACCCCTTTCGATTTGGCTGAAATTTTGTTTTCCTTTTCTACCCAATTAAAAACAATTCTCAGGAAATTTGCAAATTCTGTTATCCAACCCAAAAGAAAAAGTTTTTGTTTTTAAATGACTATAACTCCTTCAAAAATTGACTAATTGGGACTCTTTTTTTTTTAATTTTTTCACTTTTGAATGTACTTTCCGAAAAAAAAATCCAAAAAAATGTTAAGATATTAAAATCTATGAAATTTTTCATTCTTTCGAGGAAAATTATCTTTTTATCGAAGTTCGCAATTTTTAATTTTTTTTTCACTCAAAAAATACTTTAATCAATCACGGAAAAAATGCCACCCAACCTGGAGTGGCTCGACTTTTGCTTCTATTTTTTTTTACCTGAAAAAAAAATGGTCGATTACCATTTTCAATTTTCTATTTCTTCTCAATTTTTTAAATTCCGAGGTCCTTCATGAATCCTCGACAATTTTTAGAGTGGTACTTTGTAAAATAAGCCCAATTGAGAAAAAAAATTCTTTTTCAATTATCGTTAGAAAAAAATAAAAGGAAATGTCGGCCTACTCCAGGTTGGGCGGCACTTTTTTCCGGAATTGATCAAAGTATTTTTTGAATGAAAGAAGGCGAACTCCGATAAAACGATGATTTTTCTAAAAAAAAAAAAGTGAAATATTTCTTAGATTCAAATAGCTTAACATTTTTTTTGTATTTTTTTTTTTGGAAAGTATATTTAAAAATGAAAATTTTCAATAAAAAGAACGTCCCAATTAGTCAATTTTGGAAGAAGTTATGGTCATTTAAAAAATAAAAGCTTTTTTTATTACTCATGCGGGAAAAGCAGTATCTTTACGCCCGCTGTTACGGTTGAAAAGTAGCTTTTTGCCCATTTTATAATTGCGATGTAGGTTTTTCATTTATGGAACGGTTATTTGAGTGCGCAAAATTTACTTTGCGCACGCAAATTATTCTTTGCGCACGCAAATTCAGATAAAAAACACGGCCGTAATTAAATAAAAGAATAACGTTGGTAAAATTGAACAAAAACAAAAACGCAACCGAAATATTAAAACTGATTTGAGGTTGACGTGACAGATCGTGTAATTTATAAAACAGTATAAAAGTATACGGATAATACAAACTCCCAAAAATTGTTCAAATGAATTCAGAATCGACAGTAATACCGGAAACGGATGAAAGCTCTGGCGACGAAAACATACCACCGGAAATACTTGAAAAAGCCAATGAGGTCATTAATAATTTAATTCCTCAAGTATCGAGAGCGAAATATGAAGCAGCGTACAAGAAGTGCATGGAATGGCGAAGAAATAAAAATGTTGGAAGTTTTTCTGAACCAATTCTTCTGACATACTTTAGTGAACTTGCCGAACTTGAGTTCATCAAAAACGCCATGAATCTGAATATTACATTCACAAACTGTTCAAACCTTACAGTTCACTTAAATGAGAGTAAAAATAATTATTTCCTGTTGCTGTTCTTGTTCTTGTTCAAAATAAAATTATTTTCATTGTTCCTTAACTAAGTTTCCTGTATATTTCTCAACTTTTTAGTTATTATTCTTGGTCTGTGGGGGGGGGGGGGGGGGGGGCTTCGCCCCCAACCCCCCACCGGGGCTTCGCCCCCGCCCCCCACCGGGGCAATTTTGTATTGGGATTTATTCCGCATTCGCAAAAAAAAAATAGTATGTGATCAATCGTGATATTTTCAAGTACACCTCCCCCCCTCCCATCGTGAGTCTCACGTGATTAATGGACGCCCTCATAGATTTCAAGATATAGATTTTTGGAATATTCGTCATTTTTTCAGCTATGAAGAAGTAGCCGCGCTACTGCATCATAGCTACCACTGAGAGTCTCTGTTTTATATTGAATTAATTTAAAAAGGAATTTGTAGCAGTTCTTTTTCTAACTTGAGTTGTTTTTGTTTGACAAAATCAACCAAATTGCCGGAATAAAAGTCCTATAATCAAAATAGCTGTAATCGACGATTTTCACGATATGAATTTTGTGAATGCAAAAATTGTATAAAAATGAAAAATATTCAAAAATTCATATTCCAGAATATATGAGTCGTAACTCAAACTATATTTAGATTTTTCTCCTGTCTGATTAGCTTAAGATATGAAAAAGATAAATAATTCTTGAAGGGGAGAGCAGTGGCCAAGTGGTTAGAGCGCGAGTCTCGTAATCCGCGGGGCCCGGGTTCGAACCCCGGCGACATGGCTGAAAAATATTGTAATTTTTCAAGTGTTTATCAGCTGCAATCCCGGTGGGTTGGGACCCCACCATTAAAATAATGGAATCCCAAAGACCTCATTGCGATGAGTGGGCGGTTAATTGTACGGTTTCGGTAAGGCCTGCTGACGCGGTTCTTATCGCTCGGATGGTGGTTCACCTAACTGTGCAAGTGACTGGCTCACTGGATCGCAATGGAGGAGGTAACTACGTAACCGACCGACGATAGTCGTGCTAGAGCGTGCTCGCATTACTACCGACGGGCGCTTAGGTAGAGTTTACCGTCTGTACCAGTGAAGGTTTTTCTGCAGTTTTCCCTTCACTCTCGGCGGAATTGTGATACAGAATGGAAAAGGTGTAGGGTGCGGGCTGCAGCCCCGGCCTTACTAGGAAAGGAGAAGGGGATTAGTATAAAGCAATACTGTACACTGGTAATAAACAAATTATGGAATTCTTGAAAAAAATCAATTGGTGATGACAATGACAAGAGCGAATCATCGTTTTTTCAATTGTAGTATTTTTCTCGAAAGTATGAACCAATTTTACATAGGAAAGGTCCCATAATAATGTTGGCTACAACCGGTAGTTTCCGAGATACGAATTTTATTCATGCATAAAATGTCCAATATTAAAAAAATCATATCTCGGAACATATTAGTAGTAGCTTAAACAGCTATATAACTTCTCTTACGTTGAATTGGATGTAGTTTTAGAAAAAAAAATACGTTTGATAAAAAATAAAAAAAAAGTAAATCATTTATTCGACGATGTTCCTCTGCTCATCCCACTCTGTTAATTTTTTCATTTGTAGAAAATGGCATAAGCTTTCCGAAGAAAAAATAAAAAAGATTTTTTTTACGGTGCTCGCCTTCAAAACACAGATTTTTTAATTTAAACACGTTTTCATGGGGTATTTATTGACCCCAGGGTAAAACTGATATTTTTTTCAGAAAATTCGAACTTTTTCACGTGAAATAATATTTTTTATTAATTTTTTTCAATTGTTCGTAAGGAGCGAGCAAGCAAGAAACAAAGTTAACTTTCCTAAACATGGAAATACCCAATATTTTTTTTCTCGGAAACCTCTAGAGTAAAGAGGCTGTAATTTGGTGAATCGTTACTTCTTATAACATATAATTAGATGTGAGAATGGCACAGGAATCAAAATTTTGACCTCAAAATACTCTTCGAGCAATCATGGATCCAGCGATATATAATATTCAAATGTGACTCGTTTTCCCTGGCATGTCACCACTGGGCACTGATATATCATATAAGTGAAGAAAATTCATAAGTTCTCGGTAGCCTAATAGGTAGCGTGTTAGGTTGTTAGGTAGGATAGATAGGCAGGTCGCAGGTTCGAATCCCACTGGAGACAGAAGGAATTGAAATATAAAGAAATTGGGTGTTAAAAATTTTTTTTTAAATGTAATCGGTTCAGAAGCTATGTAAATGAAAAAATATACATAATAAACAATTTTGCAAGCAATAGAAATTTAAAAAAAACTATGAAAATTACAATAATTATAATAATACCTCACATCCCGACGGTCAGATGAGCTTCATATGAGCGCAACCAATTTCACCACGGTATGACGTCAATATGATCTTCATATGAGCACCACAATTTCGTCACGCCGTGACTGCCATATGAGTCCTATATGATGCGTTATTGTCAATCATCATATGATGCAAATATGACGTCCAGGTGAGCACTCATAAGCGACACACAGCTGTGAGTGTTCCTATGCGTCATAGATGTATGCAATATGATGCCAATATGAGCTACATTTGTCTATCTGGGAAAAGATGCGAGGCTTTTCACAACATGCTGTCATTTTGCAGTGATTTTGCAGCCGTCATATTGCGGTCATCGAATGTATCACTAAGAAACATGCATATCGCCATCATATTGCACTCATCGAATGTATAACTGAGAAACAGGCATAACGCTATCATATTGCATGCATGGCATGTATACTTTCAATGCTAACCTAGTGAATACACCAAAAAAAATCATTGAATGGCTTTCATATGATATCCATCTGCAAATATTCATTGCAGAATGTAAATTTGAGGGCTTATGAGTTCATCTTGTAGTCAACGGATGATGCATTTGTAAACGACATGATGAGATCGAAATGTTTTGTAAATTTATCATACTCAATGAACTCATGGGCATGCATCACAACATGTAGCCAATATACTGGAAAATTTGCTTCATCAAATGTATACACGGCGTGATAATCATGGCTGTCTATCTGGGATGTCACGAATGATGATGTGGGGTGGGAGGGGGTATTTTAAAATATCACGTATATTTTTTTTGTGAAGATTTTCAGACGTTGATACGTTTTAATTTTTTATGGCCAAGAATTGTGTACTGAAGGATTCGTATACGTATCTTGAGGACCTGTTAATTCATATAAAGAATTCTTTTTTTGCTATTCGTACTAATTTATATGTTGATAATTAAAAATAAGTTGACAAACGTAATAAAATTCTCGTTTTACTCGAATTAAAGACCCATTGCACTGGGAGATTTCTTTGATCGTAAAGTTTTACTTGTATACACTAACACTAAGTATAAGTCGGATAGTTTTCAATAAAACAACAAATTCCGATCATTTCTAAGATGCCGTTGATAAATTACGTGATATTGGGGGGTGGAAGGGGGGTCAAGCATAAAATCACTTGAAATCAAGATGTGGTAGGGACGTGGTGAAAATGGCCTAAAATACATCACGTGATTAATGGATGCCCCCTGACATTAAAGGATTTTTTAAATTTCGATTCATAAACATAATAAATGGTGTACAATAATTGGAGACCAATACGTTTTAAGGTATACCTGGAATTTGATCTGACGAAAATTTGAGAAATAAGTTTGTTAAATGACGAATCTGCCAAAAACTTTTTATTTTCTTTATCTTTTTAGTTTAATATTTTTGATTTTTATTTACAATCATTTTCGCAATAGGAAACTTTATGCCCCTGGCAATACGTATTTCAGGCGTCATCTATTTATTTCCAGGCTTTCTGTAAGACTAAACTCCAGATATAATTGCAAATGCACTTATCGTCAATTTTTGTATTAATAGACATTAATCATGTGTTACCTTCGGTAAAACAAAATTTGGTGATCTTGCAATTTTGCAATATGGTAATATCAGCTTAGGGAATATTAAATGCTGGTTCTTTAAGAAACCAGCCATATGAGTGATCAAAGAGCACGGATCCTACTCTAATGGCTAGTTTGGTAACAGTTATGGAAATGCACAATACACGATCTCACGGTCACTTTGGTGACAGTCATCTCTAAATCTAATCTATAGTTCATCAACCAAGTCGAAAATGACTAAGAATTGGGTATAGCGGTGACAGCCGTGTCACCAAAGTTGACTGTGCATCATGAATAGATCGTTCCGGTGACATTTCGTATACATATACTATGAGTCACCATAATGAACATATTCCCTTCTAATGGTTTCTTTGGTGACTATTCTTATAATAATTCAAAAAGTCACCGCAATGCACTATTAATCGTTCAATGGTCACTTCTGCAACACTAGCTATTTCAACTAATAAATAATTGTTCTGCTGTTCAATTGATATACATCGATGCCATTGAGATTAAATGAAAGCAAGAGTTATCAGAATTCATTGGTAGTACGTTTGTTTATCAGAAAAGTCGAATGTTAGTGAGGCTTCATAATCTAAGCAGGTACTTCGTTTTTTTTTCATATATCGATATGTAATCTTATGGAAACCCATAATCAATCTATTGCTAATGTTATCAAGCTTTTAGAATAAAGTTTTGCTCACCGTGGGGGGTGATTTATAATAAATAATAGAAATCTGAGAAATGAGGATTTCTGTGACGTCACCAAACTTATCATTATACTTGAAAAAACTTTGGTGACGGTGACCAAAATGACCAAGTGTCATCGAAAGACTCGATTGCCGATCAAAAATGCTACCAAAATGACCGTTGTACACACACACACACACACACACACACACACACACACACATATATATAATTATATATGGCTTAACATGACATCATGAATGATCGTATACGCCCATGTATGATCATGTACACTACCGGCGGAAAGTTTCCGAACAAAACTTGAAAAAAGGTCTCGAACGTTTTTTGATGTCATTTCGTCGGAAGTCAACGTAATCTAATTTAACAAGCGGCATTTTAAAGAGGACGAATTCGGCTTCATTTCCTATATTTTTAATTATTTTTACAATTTGTTTTTCGATTTGGACTCAATTTTGAAAACAACTTTTTTTCGTCTTTTTTCCCCTCTCTTCAGGTGCGCGCATTTTCTAGAGGAATTTTTTTTATATATTTTTAGGATCGGATTCATAAAGGGGAAAGTTTGATCTTCAATTTTCTTTTTTAAAAAACTTTCAGCAATTTTTTTTTCTAAAGTTATTCCGTTTATTGTGAAAAAAGAGGAAATTTGAAAAATCCCGTATAACACGAAAACAAAGAGGATTCATGAAAAACTCCAGGGTAGCAAAAAGTTGCGTTTGTTTTCATTCAGTCCAGAGGAATTTTTTCAGATTTTTTTTTCAAAAATTTTGTTTCTCTCATTTTCTGGGTCGGGAGCTGAGATCATTCAATTACTATAACTCGAGAACTATGGGATTATTGATAATTTCAAAAGGGGAAAATACTCTATTTTACTATTTTCAACACATTGGAATTTTTTTTCAAATTTTTTTCACACATTTTTTTTCCAGCCTCAACATGAGGAAAAAAATATTGGAAAAAACAATCTGGAAAAATTCCTCTGAACTTAAGAAAGACAGACGCAACTTTTTACTATCTTGAAGTTTTTCATGAATCCTCTTTGTTTTTGTGTTATACGGAATTTTTTTAATTTCCTCTTTTTCACAAAACAGAATAACTTAAGAAAAAAAATCGCTCCAAATTTTTAAAAAAGGCGAATTGAAGCTCAAACTTCCCCCTTTATGAACCCGATCCTAAAAATACATTAAAAAAAATTTCTCTAAAAAATGCGTGCACCTGGAGAGAGGGGAAAAAAGACGAAAAAAAGTTGTTTTCAAAATTGAGTCCAAATCGAAAAACAAATTGTAAAAATAATTAAACATACAGCAAATGAAGCTGAACTCGTCCCCTTTAAAATGCCGCTTATTGAATTAGATTACGTTGACTTTCGACGACATCAAAAAACGTTCGAGACCTTTTTTCAAGTTTTGTCCGGAAACTTTCCGCCGGTAAAAATGTCAGTTTTACCCTGAGGGTAGTAATTACCCCATAAAAACGTGTTTAAATTAAAAATCTGTGTTTTAAAGGCGAGCACCGTAAAAAAAATCTTTTTTATTTTTTCTTCGGAAAGTTTATGCCATTTTCCACAAATGAAAAAATTAACAGAGTGGGATGAGCAGAGGAACATCGTCGAATAAATGATTTACTTTATTTTTATTTTTTATCAAACGTATATTTTTTTTCTAAAACTACATTCAATTCAACGTAAGAAAAGTTCTATAGCTATTTTTGCTACTACTAATATGTTCCGAGATATTATTTTTTTAATATTGGACATTTTATGCATGAATAAAATTCGTATCTCGGAAACTACCGGTTGTAGCCAACATTATTATAGGACCTTTTCTATGTGAAATTGGCTCATACTTCCGAAAAAAATACTACAATTGAAAAAACGATGATTTGCTCTTGTCATTGTCATCAACAATTTATTTTTTTCAAGAATTATATATTTTTTCATATCTTAAGCTAATCGGACGTGAGAAAAATCTAAATGTAGTTTGAGTTACTACTCATACATTCTGAAATATTGCTCTAGTTGTGTGCTCTATTGCACTCTAGTATTCTTTTGTAAAAATGACTTCATCGCATTCAGGAATAAAACAATGTAGTTGTTGGGTTTGCGGAATCCTTTTGACTAATTCAAATCGTTCACGCAGCTTATTTGGGTCTAATTTCCGGCGATTGAAGTTAAATTCGTGAGTGGCAGTGAATTAGCTCCTACGGTGGATAAGCTGCGTGAACGATTTGAATTAATCAAAAGGATTCCGCAAATCCAACAACTACATTGTTTTATTCCTCAATGCCGATTCTTTCTTCACTACATTGTTTTATTCCTCAATGCGATGGAGACATTTTTACAAAAGAATACTCGAGTGCAATTGAGCACACAACCCACAACTTTTAAAAAAAAAAAAATGTGCGTAAGCCATTAACGAAATAAAATTATGAAGGTTTATCTGAGATTATGTTCCACATTATTTTGTGTCTCCCAAACGACGTCTCTGTTCGCAGTGGATTTTTTAAATAAATTATAATGCACAAAAAGGTTTTGATTAGGTGACAAAAATATTTAAAAAATTTGCACCACATTTTCGCGAGCAGGAGACTATTCTACGTTGATCATACAATTTTTGTGCATTTTTTCAGATTTTAAAAAATTGTCCTTTTTCGGTTAAAAAAAATCATGACTCAGAAACGGTTGTTCCAAAAAATCTGCAAAAATTCAGAAAAATCTTTTAGAGCAAGGATAGCAACATAAGAAATTACGAAGCAAATCAAAAAATTTTTGGTCTGGAGGCTAGGTGAATTGACGTGGACAGCCCCATATATAAGCGAAATACCACTCACTCATCACGAGATCTCCAAAACTATACGTCCGATTGACTTGAAATTCGGCATGATTACTCTTTTCTCGACGTAGACGCTCACTAAGAACAGATTTCGAGTAATTCCTATCGGAAACTGATTTTCCACCTACCATCACATATACCATCTCTCACTCTCACACCATAGAAAAGATTACCATGGCAACGATGAACATAGCGACGGTTACTATGGCAACGTCAACATAGCGACGGTTACCATGGTAACGGTTACCATAGCAACGGTAAACATAACAACGGTTACCATGGCTACGGTTACCATAGCAACGGTTACCATAGCAACTGTTACCATAACAACAATTACCATGGCAACGGTTACCATAACAACGGCCACCGTGGCAACTGTTACCATAACAACAGTTACCATGGCAACGTTTACTGTGGCAACGGTTACCATGGCAAAGGCTACCTTGACAACCGTTACCATAGCAACTATTACCATAACAACAGTTACTATGACAACGGATACTATGACAACGGTTACCATTACAACTATTGCTTAGCGTGGGTAGGTGTGGGTGGTGGAGAGTGCAAATTATTGTGGGGGTGGGGTCGGATGATGATTTAGGCACTATGGTAATTGTGGCGAGGGGTTTAAGTTGTTATATGGGTAGGTGTGGGTGATGGTTTGGGCACCGTGAGTGGTTGTGGGAGTGAGTTATTACATAGGTGTGTTTCTTAGCCTGGGTAGGTGTGGGTGGTTGCGGGGATGGGGGTGGGCGTGAGATGTTACATAGGTGGGTGTGGGTGTTATATTACACACGATCACTTTCGAATTTATATTTATTATAGTCTGGAAATTGAGCATTTTGATTATATTTCACGTTTAGTTTGGCGTTTTTGGCGGTTTTACGCCAAATTGGCGATTTTTGAAACTGTTTGGCACCACAAAATTGTCACTGGCGCCATGGCGATATTTGGCGGTTTTCGAATTTCAAATTGGCGTTTTTTGGCGAAATTTTATATTTCATTCAAACAAAAAATGCCATGTTATTGGACCCTTTTGCTCGATTTTCACAAATTTAAAAGCCAAACACAGTTTAGTGGTGAAGTTTACAGTGAAACAAATTAGTGAAGTTTATTTTGATATATTTTTTATATCATTACTTTATTTACATTTTATACTACTGTTGACTTTTACATTTGAAAAAATGTCCTCATGGACATGTTTTCAATATTTAAATTTTGATAAATTTGGAATGAGCTATGAAAATTTTATCAAAATGACTGCACCCCTTTCGAATTATAGAGATTTTATTTCGGATTTAGGAAATATAGGCAGGCATCCATAGATCTACACACACGCACACGTTTACTATTATATCCAGTGAGACATTTTTGCTTATAATCATTTTAAACAAAATTCAAGCCACTAAAACACGTTAATCGAAAAAATTTGAAATTCGTGGTTTTTATTTTGAAAAGACCGCGAATATGCGTTTCTGAGTGTCCATCTGTTGGCGGTCTTTGGCGATTGAGATATTCTCGAAGTTGGTGTTTTTTGGCGGTTTGAGTTCCCTCTATTAGCGCATTAAGGTTTCGAACATCTGGCTACCCTGCCTAGGTTCCGCAACCGCGTATGCCCGTAAAGGCGAGGTAGTACAAGGGCGGTGGCTTTGGCTGCCGCGCTTTCACATTAAAAGCCTAGGTTCCACAATCAATTTTTATCGTGAGCCCAGTGGATGTGAAATCCCGAAAACTAAAATTCAAACCCGTAGTTCACGCGGACGAAGTCACGGGGAAAAGCTAGTCTATATATATAAGCGCAATACCACTCACTCACTCATCACGAGATCTTTAAAGCTATACACCCGATTGACTCGAAATTTGGCATGATAATCTCCTTTCTCAACATAGACCCTCACTAAGCACGGATTTCGAGCAATTCCCATCGGAAACAGATTTTTCACCTACCATCACATATACCATCGCTCTTTCTCACACCATAGGTTACCACGGCAGCAACCGTTACCATAGCAACGGTTACCACAGCAACGGTTACCATAGCAACGGTTACCATGGCAACGGTTACTATAGCAACTGTTACCAACAGTTACTATGGCAACGGTTACCATGACACAATTACCATGGCAACGGTTACCATTACAGCTGTTGCTTAGCGTGGCTAGGTGTGGATAGTGGTGAGTGCAATTTATTGTGGGGGTGGGAGTAGATGATAGTTAAGGTACTGTGGGTAGTTGTGGGGTCGGGGATAGGTGTAAGTTGTTATATGGATGGGTGTGGATGATGGTTTGGGTATCTTGAGTGGTTGGGGGATGAGGATGGGTGTGAGTTGTTACATGCGTGTGTTGCTTAGCTTGGGTAGGTGTGGGTGGTTGTGGGGGTGGGGGTTGGTGTGAGTTGTTACATAGGTGGGTGTGGGTGTTATATGGCATACAATCACTAGACTATAATTTTAAATTTATATTCATTATAATCTGGAAATTGAGCATTTTGTTGATATTTCACGTCTAGGTTCCACAATCAATTTTTATCGTGAGCCCAGCGTAAATGGGATCCCGAAAACTGAAATCCAAACCCGTAGTTCACGCGGACGAAGTCGCGGGGAAAAGCTACCCAGATAGACAAACGTGCTGTAGAAAATCGCATAACGGCACAGTAACGCGATTATAACGGCAAAATACGGCATAGCGTGTCGTCATTCAATAGCTTGCTACGTCCGAATTACGCAGCATACCATAGCAACGGTTACCACAGCAACGGTTACCATAGCAACGGTTACCATGGCAACGGTTACTATAGCAGCTGTTACCAACAGTTACTATGGCAACGGTTACCATGACACAATTACCATGGCAACGGTTACCATTACAGCTGTTGCTTAGCGTGGCTAGGTGTGGATAGTGGTGAGTGCAATTTATTGTGGGGGTGGGAGTAGATGATAGTTAAGGTACTGTGGGTAGTTGTGGGGTCGGGGATAGGTGTAAGTTGTTATATGGATGGGTGTGGATGATGGTTTGGGTACCTTGAGTGGTTGTGGGGATGAGGATGGGTGTGAGTTGTTACATGCGTGTGTTGCTTAGCTTGGGTAGGTGTGGGTGGTTGTGGGGGTGGGGGTTGGTGTGAGTTGTTACATAGGTGGGTGTGGGTGTTATATGGCATACAATCACTAGACTATAATTTTAAATTTATATTCATTATAATCTGGAAATTGAGCATTTTGTTGATATTTCACGTCTAGGTTCCACAATCAATTTTTATCGTGAGCCCAGCGTAAATGGGATCCCGAAAACTGAAATCCAAACCCGTAGTTCACGCGGACGAAGTCGCGGGGAAAAGCTACCCAGATAGACAAACGTGCTGTAGAAAATCGCATAACGGCACAGTAACGCGATTATAACGGCAAAATACGGCATAGCGTGTCGTCATTCAATAGCTTGCTACGTCCGAATTACGCAGCATATTGACGCCACGTGCCGTTAGATTTGCGTTATAACTATGTTCAGATCTAACGTTAGAATGCAGCAAATTAACAGCACGCTGTGCTGCGTATTTGCGTCTTAATTGCAGCACGTTGTGGCTGCGTATTTGCGTCTTAATTGCAGCACGTCGTGCTGTTTATGATGTAGTTCAGTTAGACGTCACAACGTGTCACACACCCCTCGCTATTGTTCTCACATGCGATGAAGCCACGCCAAGGGCATTTAAGTAAAGCCCGATTTATATTTAAAAAAAATCAGCTTGATGCAATATGACACGGCACATTTGCGCCATGTGCTGCGAAAACGCTGCTAATGTGCAGCACAACGTGACGCCAATATAACGTCAAAACAAGGTTTCAATCACAGTGAACTATGTGAATATGCTGCAAATGTGCAGCACGCCATGCTGAAAATACGTTGCAAATGTGCAGCACGTCGTGTTGGAAATATGCTGTAAATGTGCAGCACGTCGGGTTGCAAATATGCTGCAAATGAGCAGCACGCCATGTTGCAAATATGCTACAAATGTGCAGATGCATATTTGCAGCATTATTGCAACATTATTACGTAATCTCGTGTCGTTAGAATGGAGCTTAATGCGGACGTAGAAAGCTGTTTACTGACGCCACGGCTTGCTCTCGAGTGACGTGCTGTTGTCAACAATATGACGCAAAATGTCTATCTGGGTAGTTATATATAATCATACATGGCTAAATATGACTATATATCAGGGTGACAGTTATTTGAGCTTTGGCGAAAAAAGTCCGACGCCACCCCAAAAACATAATCAAGGTGTATCAAAAATAATCTGTGTAAAGTTTGGAGGCGCTCGGAAAATTGGAACACGCGCCACCGAGCGATTGAAATTTGAAATGTAAAATACATGTATTTATCCCACGCATCAATGATTTTTTTTCCGACTATAATATTAATGAGAAAAATTTGAAACTTGGTACACTTATTGTGCATAGTATGGTGTACAAAACCAAATTTTTTCAATTTTTTTCGTTCATAACTTCGTTAATGACAAGCTCTGTAGAGATGCCAAAGAAATGAAATATGGGCATCTCTACAGAGCTTGTCATTCACAAAATTATGAATGGAAAAAATTGAAAAAATTTGGTTTTGTACACCATACTATGCACAATAAGTGTACCAAGTTTCTAATTTTTCATATTAATATTATACTCCGAGTGATTGAAATTTTAAATGTACAATATACATGTTTTTATCCCACGCATCAATGATTTTTTTTTCCGACCGTAACATTAATGAGAATAATTTGAAACTTGGTACACTTATTGTGCATAGTATAGTGTATAAAACCAAATTTAAAAAATTTTTTTCGTTCATAATTTTGTTAATGACAAACTCTGTAAAGATGCCCAAAAAACATTTAAAATTTCAATCACCCGGTGGCGCGTTTTCCAATTTTCCGAGCGCCTCCAAACTTTCCACAGATTTTTTTGATATACCTTGATTATGTTTTTGGGGTGGCACCGAACTTATCTCGCCAAAGCCTAAATGACTGTCACCCTACTATATATGGTCATATAGAGACAAATTTCGTTCATGATCATAGCCTCAAAACTTAATTCCAGTATACCTGACCCCTCATAAGTTAGGTCCCTCTCATAACTTAATTTCAGAGTGTGTGTTTACGATCACGGTCACGGTCCGCACTGACTTAAGTTATTTCTGTACATTTTTCTGGCCTATGTCCTATAAGTATGACATATCGATAAAATATCTACAAGTGATCGATGGTGTAGTGGCTAGCGTGTCAGTATTCGAACACTATGATGCGGTCAAATCAGAGGGTCGAGGGTTCGATTCCCTGTGGCAACAATTTTTTTTTTCTTAAAATTTTGTTTTTTAAATTCACTTGATGTTTAGAAACCACCAACGATGAATAAAAAACCGATTTTTATTGTTACAACTAATTAATGTATGAAATAAAGAATAAACAAATAATGGAAATATAGTTAGATATAATTATATATAGTTGTATATAATTATATATAATTATATAGGGCCATTTTTCATGTATAATTATATATAATTATATATAATCTTTTTTCCCCGGGACTGCACATTAAATAAATAAAAATTATTATTTTTTTATAGATGTCATTTCAAAAAAAATAGTAAAATTGCCGGTCGACTGATTTTTGCAGCGCTTTGCCAAAAATGACGACCGCCAGCCTCTGTTCAGAATTGTCGGCCGGGCCGGCGGAATACCGGCCGTACCCTTGGCGCAAGAGAAGGTACGGCTCTGATGCTCTACCTCATCGAATGCACGAGCGCAGGCACCAAACACCTCGCCTGTTCAACGCTGTAAATTCTAAACGACTCCAAATATCGGAAAATTATTTTTCTCACATATCCAACTCTATATTTGAAAGTAATTTATGCAAAAAAAATCGATTTTTTAAAATCAGTCACACGGGATGAATGCTTTAAGGATAAAATCACTAGATTCTCACACATGTTTCGTGCAGGCAACCTGTATGAAATACAGTGGGAATATTTGAGCATGTGTTGAATGTGAACGTGCATACTATTAGCGCCATCTTTTTTGCAGGACGCAAGTTGTTACAGGAGATTTTATTTGCACGTACACGGCAATACATACTCAACTCTTGCGATTGTGTGTTCACGCGTTACCTCCTATATTAATCTAGTGATCACTAGATTCTGTGTTATCTAGTAATTTCCCCGAATTGTCACGCGTGACAATTCTCACCTCAACTCGAATAACTCGCTCCAGACAACCGTGCCTATAATTGCACTCCTGTCTGTACGTGGTCTCGCCTGTAAGTCTGTAACGCAGAAAATCTATTCTCAGGTATATCCTTTAGCGCTGCTTTCCTATGGCGCCACTCGCGAAATTAATCTCGACCAATGATGACGTAGCGTGTAATGGTGTGTGCCCGTATGAGGATGGACCCTAGGGCTACAGGGGTGCGTTCCATTGGTTGCTTCGTGACTATAGCTAACTTCGTGCTCTATCTAGTGCGTTGGTTAGAAGAAGAAGACGAATTGGTTGACTATAGTCACGAAACCGAACCAAATGAAAAGCACGGGACAGCAGTTGAATGGTGACCGTCGTGTCTGGTTGTACCTTGTTTACTTTGATAGAATCAATGATGAAGTAAATCGTTGATAAATTTTATCGTGCGATTATAAGCATTGAAAGTGAAGAAATCAATCATTAATTGTAAAGCACGATCCAATTTCTCATCTATTAGCCACAGCGGAAAGTATAGCCAAGAGTCAATTGAAAAATAAAAGGTGTTCCAAGCTCGTTACGAGAATTTCGAATCAATAATCCATTATGCTGAGCTTTTGTCGGCAGGCACTTGTCGCCAACAGTAAAAAGTGAGTAACTATTTAGTTATCGAAAATGTTGAGTACTTTTTAATACTATTTACACTACCCAGCGTGGACTCGATGTTATTTTAACATGATCATTGGTGCTTTTCTTTGCAACTCGTTGATGGGCTGGGACAGCCAGAAATATGATACGCATAACGATTGAAATAGGTTACTTGGAAATTGACGGTACCAAATATGATAATATAGACAGAATTGAGGACGGAAAACGGGGGTGGCGTAAATAGATAAAAATACATTTATGAAAAATATGTATGCAATATTTATAAAATTAGGTGGGACGTAAGAAAAAATCTTAAAGTTGTTGGTTAGAAAGTTTCGCCATGTCTATCGAGACGAATTGTTGACATGTCAAGCTTATTTTTCATTATTATCAAACAGTCTTATTTTTAATTGGACAGAATTTTTCAGGTTGCCCACATTCTAGTTTTCTTTCTTACCTTTCTTATATCTCCGTTGAATATGCTATTCGTGAAAGAAATCTTTCAGTAAAAACTGTGTTTTTCTATATTTCCATGCCAATATAGTGAAATCTCGAGACAAATGTGTGTGTGTCTCGTGTGCGCGGGCGCGTGCGTATCATATGCAGCTGTAAGAATGAAGTATTTATGCAATTGAAACAGCTTGACGACTGGGCTAAAATATACATGCATAATCAGCTGATCCTATTTGTTTAGTATAACTTCGAGAAGTGGGTAAACTGATTCAAGTTTTATAACGCTTTTCGAAACGTTAAGCCACAGCTTTCAGCAATTTGAGCTATTGAGCTGAACTATTTGACACACATGCACAAATCATTGATTATAGTAAAATTGAGGAGAATTGATCAAAAGATTTAGAATTAATCAAATGTTTAATAATTTATTCTGACTTTACATAAAAATAATTTAAGGGATTGGTAAAATATTTTTTTGAGACTCAAACTAATAAATCATTCCCCTAAAGATGACTTGGACTAATAAATTATTCCCCTAAAGATAATAATGATTGTCAGAACAATTCAGATTTTTTATTTTTGACTCTCGTGGAATGGCTGTAAATAACATAGCATTTGCAGACTATGAAGTCTCGAGTTTAAAATGAAATCTAACAATAACCGAGCTATAATTTTACAACCATGTTGGTATAGTACTGCTCTATGTGTACTATAATTTTCTATTCAATTGAACGACTGATTGAAATTTGATTACTTTTTTTCATATTTTCGAAAATGTTAACTCTCTAGTTTTCACAATTTTTGAGATATCAATCTGAACTTTTGACGCAAATGATCTATTTGTCACATACTTGACAATTCGCAAAGATTCGATCCAAGTGTTTGGATATGATTAAATTGTGAAAATTGGATAGAATCTTTAAAAGCAAGTAATCAATATGTCTCGGTTCATAGGACATTCTACAATGCGTTTCTTGTCCTTATCCTTTCGGTCCTCTTCACAAAGTTTTTTCTATAAGGAAGATAAATTTGAGAAAAGAGAAATCTTAAAAACCGAGTGATCAATATGTCTCGGTAAATATGACATTCTACATGTGTTTCTTATCCTTATCCTTTTTGTTTTATTGGCAAAGTTTTTTCTATAAGAAAAATAAATTTGAGAAAAGGACAGCTCATCGAAGAAGGTTTCTCACTAAGAAAGTGGGATGAGGAAGCTGTGTGCAAATTTCCCTTTTGCACATTGTGATTTTGTTATCGAATCTATTTGTTTACTAAATATTTATTAAAAGTGGCCTTGACTGTTTCCAACACCATACCATAGCTATCATGATGATTATTTATATAATATTGTACTTCATAAACTGTAAAAAATCAATTCAATGAGCTAAGGACACAGCAATAATACTTTTATTACTCTCATTTTATGTGACTTGATCTTTTTTCTCCATGTGCAGAGATTATGATTTAGGCTATTCCCATATCAAACTACTATTCTTTCAATCAAGTCTTTCAGAGATCCATGAGCTCTTTTTCGCAAGTGACACAAAATATAAAAAGATTCAAAATTGGGCACTATTTTCTGTTTTTCAAAGTGATAATAACTTCGGATACTTGAATCAAGTGCCCATTAGGTTCTTTTGTGCTTAATTAGTCTATGTAAAAGCTGAGCTCGCTTTTGATTTGAATAATAATTGTCTTGATGGTTAATTACCATTATATGCCTTCTATAAGAGTATCTTTCATCGGTGTGTCACCCAACATTATGATAATAAGAATTGAGAAGAAAAAATTCCACAAAACATCTTGTATCGGGTGGTTGTTTTTGCAAATAATGTTACCGGTATAAAAATTTATTCTCACAGAAGAGAATATTATTGAAGAAATTTTTTTTAATTATGTATTGTGAGGGACATTGGCACAGATAGCAGCAATTTATGAGTATCTGGTGTTTAAGGATGTATGAGTAGTCAATAGACATGATCTCATTGAAATTTCGCAGAAAGGGAACAATAAGTAGTAATATTTAGCAAAATATTAGTGAAAAGTACATAGATGATTTTCAGAGAGCATATAATATTAAATAAATTTCGTTTTAAGAATAACAGTGGACGCTCCCATAATTTGATACGTCGGGACCGGGAACGCTCCCATAATTTGATTTATCTGTAAAGCACATTTTACGAAAATTTATTATTTCTAAAGTGTAAGAATTCCTTTTTCGTTGAGAAATATAAACTAATTGATGGCAACATTTAATTCATCGTTTTTAATTGTGTGGAAAATTCGACAATTAAGGTTATGTTGCCCTCTCAGCACGGCAGCTGAGTTTGGAGTGGGGAACAGTGTTGCCAACTCGCGCAAGAAATATATCGCCATATCAAACTTCAAAAATCTCCTGAAATCTCCAGATTTCAAATCGCCAAAAATCGCCAGTTTTTCACCAGAAAGGGCATAGCCGGATAAGCATGCTGAATCTGCCCCGACGGCGTTTTCTATCGGCACTTTGCGAATCATTTGGGTACCTAATAAAACTAATTCACCCAAAATTTCAGCTCTCAATTTTCAGCAGTTTTCGAGATATTCACAAAGAACGCTTTTTTCGTTTTTATTTTTTTTTTTTAAATAGTAAAAATGAAAATTAACGAATGAGGATTTTTTTCCAAATACTTGAGAGTAAGAGACATACAAAAATATTTTTAATATGATTCCCAAAATTAAAACCAATTTTTAAGAAAATATATACAACTAAAATAATTTTTTTAACTACGTTTTTTTAAACATGCAATCACCAAATTTTAACAGAAAACGTCTTTTATACTCCTCTATACTCAGGAATTTAAAAAATTTTTTTGAGTTGGTGCAACATTATGGAAAAAATTGAAAACTGTTTTTTTCGGTTTAAGAGCCGGTCGGTTTTTTCGGTTTAACACCACTGTAAGCGCCTAACATTTTTTTTTTTACAATTTTCCGGCCGAAAAAAGGCAATGAAAAAGCAAAACTTAGGGTAATTATCGAGCATATATTTAAATATATTATATAAAAATTGCATAGGAAAATATTACAAAATGGTGACACTGAACACTGAGAAAAAAGAATATTTCAATGAACAAAATCTGCAGTCAAATACGTTCAACTATATATTTAATTAGTACAATTCAACCTATTTTTTCCTGAATAATATTTTAGTCAACCGAAGCGCAGAATCGTTCAAAAAACTAATTATTTAGTTAGACCAAATAAATATCTAGTTGAACGTATTTGACTGTAGATTTTGTTCATTCAAACTTTTTTTTTCTCAGTGCCGCAATTCTCTCGCGCCATGTCGAATCAAACGGCACGTGGCATAGCTTCAACAATTTTCAATCTTTCTATTTAAAAATTTAGTCAAGACTTTGAAATAAAATTTCGAAGTGAACCACGTCGCAGATTTTTGATAAGTTAATTTAAACAATATTTATTAACAAATAATTGTCCTTATTTGGTGGAAATTGGACAACTTTAATCAGATACTGGCCAATTACACAAAAAACAATATTTCTAAAATGTGCCACGTGGTTACTTTGAAAGTTGTAATTAAATTTTCAAATAGAAAAATTAAAAATTGTTGGATTTACGCCGCGTGGGGTTTGATTCAATCTTCTACTTTCCCTCTGTTACTATTATTTTTCGCCCGTTTTATCATGATTATTATCTACACGATTGCATCATTTTGTTCTTCACATTTGCGTAAGGTTTGCCATGGCATAAATAAATATATCTATTGTTGAAGGTACATAAAAAACGGCGTTTTTAGATAAAAATTTTCTTTTAAACTCTCGACGCAGGGGGTGACACAGACCGCTAGAATCGAAATGCGAAGTGTCCATCTTTTTTGTCGCCAAAATTCGTCACTCGTGGCGCTAATAGTCTTCTGCTCACAGTAAGGCAGTATATACACGAATGGGTGCCCCACGAATGAAGGGTAATACCGTGAGGGTAGATTCGTGACATAATATCGAGTAGAAAAGTCCTTTACCACTTTTTGATATTTTGAACCCCTGAATTGTTAATAATTAATGAAATCAATCGAATCAAACGGCACGCGGCATAACTCACACAGTTTTGAATTTTTCTATTTAAAAATTTAACTACAACTTAGCAATAACATTTCAAAGTGAACTACGTCGGACATTTTAGAAATATTGATCTTTGAGTAACTGGCAAGTATCTGATTAAAGTTGTCCAATTTTCACCAAATAAGGACAATTGTTTGTTAATAAATATTGTTTAAATTAACTTATCGAAAATCTCTGACGTAGTTCACTTCGAAATGTTATTTCAAAGTCTTGATTAAATTTTCAAATAGAAAGATTGAAAATTGTTGAAGTTATGCCGCGCTACGTTTGATTCGACATGCCGCGAGAGAATTGCTGCAGTGTCACCATTTTGTAATATTTTCCTATGCAATTTTTATATAATATATTTAAATATATGCTCAATGATTACCCCAAGTTTGTTTTTTCATCGCCGTTTTTTCCGAAAAAATGGTAAAAAAAAAAAATGTTAGGCGCTTACAGTGTTGTTGTCTCTTAAACCGAAAAAAACTTTTTAATTTTTTCCATAATGTTGCACCAACTCAAAAAAATTAAAAAATCCCTGAGTATAGAGGAGTATAAAAGACGTTTTCTGTTAAAATTTGGTGATTGCATGTTTTAAAAAACGTAGTTAAAAAAATTATTTTAGTTTTACTTATGTTTTTAAAAATTGGCTTTAATTTTGGGAATCATATCGAAAATTCTTTGGTATGTCTCTTACTCTCAAGTATTTGGAAAAAAATTGTCATTCGTTAATTTTCATTTTTACTATTGAAAAAAAAATAAAAACGAAATAAGCGTTTTTTGTGAATATCTCGAAAACTGCTGAAAATTGAGAGCTGAAGTTTGGGGTGAATTAGTTTTATTAGGTACCAAAATGATTCCTAAAGTTTCGATAGAAAACTCGGTGGGGGCGGATTCAGCATGCTTATCCGGCTATGCCCTTTAACAAATTTCACTTAATTACAAATTTTTTAAGAGCGTAAAAATTAAGTACCATACAGCTTTTGCTGCCTGACAGGAGAGCTTTGCTTTCGCGGTAAATTTTTTTTCCAGTTTTCAATGCCAGTATGTTTAAAATGTCCCAAAACGTATAGAAATTACATTTGAAAAAATGTGAGGACACGCGTGCGCATCATGTACATGTGTGGAAATTTGGGAAGAGAATTCAATTTTCAATGATTCAATTTTGAAAAGTTTCATAAATCCTCGAAACACACTTGTGAACGCTCTCACTTTCGTGATTGTCCACTCACAAATCGCAATTTTTTGTGTCAATGCACCAAGTGATAATAACAATGAATTTCGAATTTGAAATTAATCGCTCGAAAGGATCAGTTTCTAACAAACGTGCAAATTTTCAAAAAATTTTCGTCAATGCTCTAACCCAAACCTTTAATAATTGGCGGAAAGATTATGTCATATCGGAATTTATAAATTTCTATATAGAAAAAAAACATTAGAACACAAGTCAAATGAAAGTTATTTTGATTACTCATACATGTGAACTGATACTTATACAACTGAACCAAATTTATTACCTCTTCCATATCTTCAATTGTATATTTTTATTTTTGATGCATACTATCTAGTAATATAGGAACAATTGCTGAAAATGTGCAATGCCCTTTCGATTACCTTTTCATCTGTTAGTTACCGACGCAACTACAAAATTATCCACCAGTGTTATGTTCGGAAATGAAAAACCGCGTAGACTGGTGTATTTACCAAAAAAAACGAAAAATCTCCAGAAAATAGCCAAAAATTTATACAAATCACCAGATTTGCGACATGTCGCAAAGCTGCAGTAATAATCTTCACAACCGATTCAAAAACTCCAGATCTAGCTACAAAATCGCTAAATTGGCAACACTGGTGGGGAAAAAGCGCGTTAGGGGTGATCAAATTACGGTAGCGTGTTGCCATGGTAATGAGTAAAATTGTGGGAGCGTTCAAATTATGGGAGATTAAATTGTGGGAGCGTCCACTGTATTTCGTTCCCAGTAACTGACTGACTCCGGTGGTGTATCATATGCTCCCCAGCTTTAACCTGCAAATAAAAGTGAACAAGGCCGTGTTAAGCTTGATATATCTAATTCGAATGTTTGTTGTGCCCTGTTTTTCAATGTATCATCATAATCCCTGACATTCAATGGATGTACTCGATGTTTTTCATCTACGGTATCTTATATACAAAGGGTCGAACTGTGGAAAACAAAAAGTTGCAAAGTCAACCTTGCCGTAAGCTCTGTGTATAACCCTGAATAATGCTACATTTTCAATTAATAATATCTTGCTTAAATAGTCGTTAAGGGGCCTTGAAATTTTCGGAGTACTGAATATTGAACCTCGACAACATCATATAAAAAAATCAGCGTTTAATCTAATACTTAAGCCTAGTGCTCATACATCCTTAAGAGGATGTGAAAGGTCTGTTTTATCGACAATTTTTTGTACAAGTCTTTCTCGTAAATGTTCAAGTATTTAAGCTTGTTTAGAAGTAAATCACATCTAATGAGAACATTTTAAACTTAATGCAGTAGATAGTCGAACATTTGAACTATATGTCAAATTTCAAATCTATTTGGAGCTTATTTATGGAGAAAAAAAATCGCAAATTTGGGTACTTTCGAGCCCCGATTACATAGCCGCTAATAGACAGAACTTTTGTTGAAAAACTAACAGAGTACCCTCTGAAATATTCCACGTCGAATAATACCAAAATTGTTAGCATTTGGAAAATTTCCTTGAAGATATTGCAACAAATCTTTGAAAAATAACGTGAAAATTTACTCCGAGCGAGTGAGTGTCTGACCGATACGGCAACGCCCCATTTTCGAGCTAGAAAGAAGGGCCGGAGTACATCGCGTGCGAAATTTGAAAATTGAATAGCATGCGCCACACGTTGATTACTCCACATGAAACTTTTTTTTTCTTCTTTATCTTTTCAAGAATCATGATTTTCACTACTTGTCTCTTCACTTCGTGTACTATCCATAATAACGTAACTTTTGTAAAGTTGTAAAGTAGACAATAGAATTCTACAGTGTACTCTTATTATTGAAGTGTACATAATGTGCCAGATATAGCCCATTAACTATGAAAAGAGATGAGGATGCATTACGCGAATTTTCAATGTGGAGAGTGTTTTTGGTGTTTAATCTTTTTTCTAAAGACATCATAATTGAAAAGATTACCTACTCCACAGAGATGAAAATTTATTCATCGAAAAAAAAGCATTATGTAGCAATATGGGAACTATGACTTACTCCACATTTTTTCTTTTTTTGACTAAGCTTTGGGAAACAAGTAGATAGCGAAGTAGAAATGATGAGCAGTGTTGTAGTCTTTCCAGAATTCCGTGATTGCTATATAACAATTGCATTTTCAGCAGCACGTGTTTGAATACTTTCAGCATCATTTCTACTGAAGATGCTTGAAACTTTTAGGGACACATTGAAATGTGTCAATACAAAGGACCATTTAAATGATGAATATAATGAAAAATTGAGATGATTTCGTATAGGGAATCATGGATGTGGTCCAAAATAACATATTGGTGGCAGCCCGACCCCTGAGAAGTGTTAGTCATGGAGTTACTAAACTCTATGGTGAGAGAGCTGGAACTGTTATAAAGAGGTGTATTCACTTAAGTTTATGTGAAAAAGAAAATTAGTAAATTTGGGACGTTTTTAGCATTATGTTTTTGTTAATTATAATTAAAGTTGAAGTTGATGGTCATAGTTAATGTTAATTGCAAGTTGTTAACTGCTTCATTGTACTCTTTCGCACTGTTTTCTTATTGAAGGAAGCTAATTCTTGACACGATCGAATTTGAATACGACTCGCTGCGAACGAAAATAGGCCATTGAAATTTCAGTCTTCACAGTGGTTATTCTATGGTTTGTAATATATCTGCTGTAAAAGCGTAACTAATAGGCATTAATGAAGAAAAAGGAAAAACGGAAAATTGTGGAAGTCATTTGACCGAATTCGATGGTGTCTAGAATCCGTCCGTGGATATGTATTTTTGTAACCCCCAAAAACACCAAAAATGGTGTACAAAAACTGGAGACAAGTACATTTATAAGCGTATTCGTAGCTTAGTCTACCTTGGTCTACCTACAAAAAGTTGTGAAATCAATAGACTTTAACCCTGAATATATATTGCCAAGCACATGTAGTATCCTAATTCGACTTTTATTTACAAGCATATAGTGATTATTACAGTATGCGGAAGCGAAATTTATAAAATATGAAAATATCTTTACATTTAAAAATAAATTCATTACTAAAAATAAATAATAAATCGATGAAACAAAATTGATCACAAAAATACAAAGTACTTGGCGAGTTAGGCAATATTTGCAAAAGATGTTTCAGTAATACATTACGATAATAAGAAGTGAGAAGAAAAAATTCCACAAAACATCTTGTATCGGGTGGTTTTTTTTGCAAATAATGTTACCTGTATAAAACTTTATTCTCACAGAAGAGAATATTATTCAAGACATTTTTTTAAATTATGTATTGTGAGGGACATTGGCACAGATAGCAGCAATTTATGAATATCTGGTGTTTAAGGATGTATGAGCGCTACGTGGTAGTCAATAGACATGATCTCATTGAAATTTCGCAGAAAAGGAAATTTATAAAATATGAAAATATCTTGACATTTAAAAATAAAAAAATTAATTCATTACTAAAAATAAATAATAAATCGATGAAACAAAATTGATCACGAAAATATAAATTACTTGGCGAGTTAGGCAATATTTACAAAAGATGTTTCAGTAATACAGTTGAGGTTGTTCCAGGTGAAAAAACTCGCCAAGTACTTTGTATTTTTGTGATCAGTTTTGTTTCATCGATTTATTATTTATTTTTAGTGATGAATTTATTTTTTTATTTTTAAATGTAAAGATATTTTCATATTTTATAAATTTCGCTTCCGCATACTGTAATAATCACTATATGCTTGTAAATAAAAGTCGAATTAGGATACTACATGTGCTCGGCAATATGTATTCAGGGTTAAAGTATGTTGATTTCACAACTTTTTGTAGGTAGACCAAGGTAGACTGAACTACGGATACGCTTATAAATGTACTTGTCTCCAGTTTTTGTACACCATTTTTGGTGTTTTTGGGGGTGATTTGTCCACTTTTTGCAAAGTATTTCCATTCGGTTTTTGCAACTTTACATAATTCATAATTCCATTTCATTATATAATTTAATATTATTTATAATTTCATGTAATTATATTATTTTTATGTAATTGATAATTCGAAAAACAAATCATCCATCGGTGAGAGAAAGAATCATAAACCTCAATATAGTTCGAATTTCTTTCATTGTGCAGTGAACAAAATGCTATTTATAGTATTTACACTAAGGTTCATGATCCAACTCCAGCATACCGAACTCCACAAATTATATTTTCGATATAAAAAATTCCATCGATCAGTTGAAAAATCATAAATCTCATTACGGATAGTATTTTCTTCATTGTGCAATCAAGAAAATGCTATTAATACTGAGGTTCATAACTTTTTTTCTTTAACAAATACCACAAATTAGATTCATACAAAAACTGCATACAAAATCTACCAATGATCAATCAAAAAAATCATAAGCCTCATTATGAATAGAATCTTGTCCATCACGCAGAGAACAAAATGCTATACTGTCCATTGCGCATTGAACATTGTGCAGTGGACAAATAGTATTACTATTGAGGTTCACAACTTTTTTTCTTTAACTAACACGACGATTTCGATTCTGGATACATTCTGGATACAAAATCTTGCATCGATGAGAAAAAAAATTATAAACCTCATTTTGGATGGAATTTTTACCAGTGCACAGAGAACAATTTTGTTCGCTGGGCACGATAAAAACTAAGATCGATATGTAGGATATTAAGGATGAAATTGAATTTTATGATATTAAATTTTTCTGACAGATCAGAATAAGTTCTAAATAAATTTTTGTGACGGACCACAATAAATTCAAAATTATCATATTCCGGCAGCACAAATCACTACACCAATTTTTGCTATACAAACTAAATATTCTTTTTAAATTTTAATTGATAACATATGTCATTTTTGTTGTAAAAATTTTTAGATATACTTTTAAGAGAATTTCTAATTTTTCGAGGTTAAATCTCGTAGTACAGGCACCAACATGAGTACGTTCCGAATGCGCGCCGGGAGACTTTTCTCTCGTTCTTCCATTATTATAGGAAAGAAAGAGAGAAAAATCGCCCGGCGAGTCATTCGGAACGCACTCCATAGGCTGCATTCGTCTTGGACGCTTACGCCTTTACGCGCCTCTGACCGCGTCACGCGCTAAAGACCTCTCTCTTGTTCTCACACTATCCCTATAGTGCTGTCTCTCTTGCTCTCATCTAACATTGGAAAACGGACCGCGTGACATTTTATAGCGAACTTCATGGTGTGTGCGAAAAATGTTGGCTGAAAAATATGGGCCGAAAAATATAGGCCGAAAAATATGGGACGAAAAATATGCGACGAAAACGGAATATTCATTGAGAAAAATTAACCCATAAAATCACGTATAGCCCATACGCGACCAGCTACAGCTTTCTTTCAGGTACCAATCGAAAGAGAAAAAATCTGAGCACGAAACATATCTAAAATTTTCTGAAAAACTCTGTTTGATGAGTTATTAGGAAAAATTAATTTTTCGCTACAGATATACTCCCATCTATAAGCAAGGTTGTTGGCGTAAGAGAATCTTGGTGCGACTCTCGACATGTCGGTAAAGTCGGAAATGTACTTGTCTCGAGTCGCTACCACGACTCTTGATTGTCTGTTTATTCTGATACTGCTTCCACGGTAGTATCTGACATAACCTTTGTTAGCTATCAAATATTTGCTGCAATCATGAATTGTAGAATCGTCGGGAACAAATATTGGCTCGTGTACCTTGCACATGCATTACGTTTACTAGTTTATGTACATCATTCACGGTGATATCGTAATCTTCAGAAGGTATGCTTTAGGATCAGCTTATGTCAAGATAAGATAATGTGAAGAATGTCTTGAATGATAAACTCGGGCACTGCAAATTCTTAGTGGTACAAGTTAAGTGGATATGCCGTGCACCCCTCATAAATTGAAGTATTTTCCGTCTTCGAGCGGTTCTGCATTAGTTTTATTCAAACGCAATGATCGTAGCAGTCGATGAGAAGATTCATATACTGGACTCTCGCAACTGTGGCACCCTCGATTAATCACAAAGCCCGCGGCCGGGACTCGACGCGCTCCGTTTCGAGAAAAACAAAAGAGTGTGCGCGTATATACGTATGGCGCATTATATGTGTGGTTTTTACATTGGCTCTGTTCCACACGTGTCGAGTTCAGATCGCTATATCTGTATATATGCCGCTCACCTTAATGGACAAACCCCCGCTGTGTTCATTATCGTGGGAGTTAAGTATATTTTATTTCTACCGTGAAACTGCAATCTTCGATAAACAGTGGCGAAGAAAATCACATTCAGGACTTCAAGATTCAACAAAGCGAAGAAGATTTTTAGGCACTGTATTATTACAATTTTTTTTATTTTTGTCACTGTTTTGATGATATCATTATAGACCAAGAGCCCATGATCGCCAGCCAATTCATCGAATCACAATTCGTCGAAACACCATTAATCGAAGATTGCGGAAAATTGGTCAAAAGTACTGTCGTAAAACTATAGCATGAAATATTTATGGAGATGTTCAACTATAGCGGAAAATAGTCATACAGATTTTCAAATCTAGCGGGAAATAGTTCGGGGATTTTCAACTACAGCGGAAAATACTCCAATTTTAAATTGTAACGTTAAATATTCTTACAAGCGGAGGCCGCCTATCTCACCCCACCGATTCCATCCAAACTTTTCAGGTATGTAGTACGTGCCTAGGAGTGTAACAGGTGTAACTATAAAAACTCGCTTCTCAAGCAATCGCGAGAAATTTGACATTGAAATATTCCGTTGTCTTCATATACTTGTTACGTTAAGAAATTTTCAAGGAGCGCCTGGCCTAGCGGCTAAGCGCTCCGACTCACAACCGCAAGGTCGCTGGATCGAATCCACTGCTCGCAACTTTTTTTTTTAAATTTATTTCGTTTCAATTTTCTACTTTATTCCAAAAACATATTCATCACGATTGTGCATATTATCAATTTTTAATTATTTGTTTTAATGGAGAAATTTTATTTTTTCACGTCTCCCGTGCAAAATCGAACTTCCTACGAAAATATACAATAATTTATTCTTTTCCCATGTCAATAATTTTTACAATAAATATTTTATTCGCAGTTGATTATCGTTGCTCTATAACAGAGCATAATGCGGAATTGGGAATTTTTTTTGTGAGGAGATTGGAAATAGAGAAAATATACCCGAGAACTTGTATGCAATGAATATTTTCATTTATTTTATCTTACAAATTATATTCATGAAGTACTGCACGAAGCAGGGTGATACTCGTCGTAAAAGCATGGGAAAAAATAATTTTTGCGGCCTTCTAGCACATGTAATGAATGCCGAATTTTTGCATTCACATGGTTTTTTCAAAACGTCCGTTGCGAAGAAAACTTGGTTGACATTCAAAAACATTTCTCGGTCATCGCACAATTTGGCCGCAAACCACGCGTATCGGAGCATATCGACGAATATTGGCGCGGACAACTGATGATGAACAATGGATTGAATTTTTATGTAATCTTCTCTCGCGTTAATCTCCCTGTTCTGTTCGATAATATGCGCACAATTTTGCATTCTTTTTATGAGGTTCTTTACCTGCCTGTAAAAATATACGTCGCAAGGCTGTACTAGCGGGGTACTTTTCGGCGGAATAACTTTAATGCTGCACGTTGGCAGCCCCTCTTCATTTTGAAAAATTTCGTCGTACAAACCCGGGTTTGTTTGCCCTCCCCGAAAATCAATAAGTAAAAGAAACTTTACAATAAAGTAGAAAATTGAAACGAAATAAATAAAAAAAAAGTTGCGAGCAGTGGATTCGATCCAGCGATCTTGCGGTTGTGAGTCGGAGCGCTTAGCCGCTAGGCCAGGCGCTCCTTGAAAATTTCTTAACGTAACAAGTATATGAAGAAAACGGAATATTTCAATGTCAAATTTCTCGCGATCGCTTGAGAAGCGGGTTTCTATATTTACACCTGTTACACTCCTAGGCACGTACTACATACATGAAAAGTTTGGATAGAATCGGTGGGGTGAGGTAGGCGGCCTTCCCTTGTTAGTGATGTTCAAACTACAGGGGGAAAAATTAATAAAAATTTGTAACTACAGCGGGAAAAACTGAATTTTTTTTCAATCATAGCGGGAAAATTTAATAAATATTCGTAACTATAGCAGGAAATACGCGATTTTTTTTCAACTATAGAGGGAAATACACCGAATTGTGATTCGATGAATTGTGATTCGACGAATTCGCAACTCGATGAATTGTGATTCGACGAATTGCGACTCGACGAATTGTGATTCGACGAATTGTGTTTCGACGAATTGCGATTCGACGAATTGTGTTTCGACGAATTGCGATTCGACGAATTGTGCTCTCGACAAATTGTTCTCGACGAATTGTGATTTGACGAATTGTTTTCGACGAATTTTCTGCAGACGAAAAAAAAAAACGATTTAGCAATCAAACAAAGATGTAAAGAGCCCCCAAGGTTTTTAAATATTTAGTTTAGTTATGTGCACGAAAGTGTGGTAGTAAATGTCCAAAGAATTCGAAACTTCTTTCATGGTTATCGATTTCTTCAATTAACATTCTTTTTCGCAACATCGCTAGGCTCAGTTAGTTTAGTTTCAAGAAAAAATGTTCTCAAAGCTATCGAGAACGAAAGTGCTTATAATTTTTTGAACACCAATTATTACAACAATTTCATGTCCAGAAAATTTTCTCAGTGAATTTTGAGAGAATATAAAATGTTTTTTCTCTCAACTCTCTCAAACAACATTTTTCTTCACACTTGCCAGTCCTGGAATGCAGCGATGAGTGAAGTAAAATGTTTCTCGAGGGAGTTGAAAGCAAAAGCGCTGTAAATTCTACCAACATTCAATGAGAACATTTTCTGGACATAACAGTGTTGTAATAAATATTCAAAAAATTATAAGCACTTTCGTTCTCGATAGATTAGGGACCTTTTTTTCTCTCCTTGCTGCTATGCTAACTGATCGTGAGACTAGCGGTGTGGCGGAAAAAAATTTAATCGAAGGAATGGTTAACCATGAAAGAAGTCTCAAATCTTTGGACATTTAATATCATACTTTCGTGCCCATAACTTGAATGAATGTTGAAAAACTTTGCAGCTCTTTACATCTTTGTTTGACCGCTGAGCAGTTTTTTTTCTATACTACTACGCCGTAAGACTAGGAAATGTGAAAAAAAATGCATCGAAGGACTTGAGATTAAAATCCTTCAAATTCTCGCATTATTCAATGAAAAAATTTAGAGCACTTTGCCTCCTTGTTCCTTCGAAGAACACTTTTTTCACATTTCCTAATCCTACGGTGTAGCAGTATAGAAAAAAACTGTTCAGCGGTCAAACAAAGATATAAAGAATTTCAAAGTTTTTCTGACATATCACAATAAATTCAAAATTATTCTATTGCGGGAGCACAAATCACTATAGTATTCTTAATTTAATAATAATTAATTATTTAAATAAAGTGAAACTAATGCGACGATATAAATATTAACTCGAAGCACGTTTTATAAACATATAAATAAAATCAATACAGCATTCAGTAAATAAAAAGTTACTCGGGTAGGTGATATATTATATTTATAGGTTATACACAACGTATATACACTCTCGCTCAAAAGTTTGGATACACCTGTCGATATTTCTTGCCGCACTAAAAGTTGCATAACTCCGTCAAAAAAAATGATAATCGAATTTTTAAAAAAGCATTTCGACGGGAAGGAATTCGGCTTTGTTTCCCTTATTTTTAATTTTTGTTACGATTTTTTTTCGACCTGGTATGCATTTTTGAAACTGACAGTTTTTCGGCATTTTTTCGACCATCGCAAATCGGGCGCATAACTTAAGGACATTTTTTTAAAACTTTTTTATCTACGGTACATTTAAAAGGGTTAGAAGCCGCTCCATTTTCATTCTCTAAAGATTTTCGTACGATTTTTTCTCGCAAAGTTATTTCACTTTTGGCTAAAAAAGGCAAATTTTGAAGCATGCAACGTAACTCAAAGATTATAGAGTTCAAGAGAAAATGTCAAGTATAAAAAAAGTTGCGTAGGTATACACGGAATCGCCTGGAATTATTTCAGAATTTTCCCATGAAATTTTTTTTTTTTTTTTTTACTATTCTCGCTCCAGCGAAAAATTTCACCTTTTTGAAATTTCCGTACTTCGTGATAAAATAAAAATCTGAAAAAATTCAGCAACATTTAGCATGCTCTCAGCAACAATTATCAATAATAATATTGCCCAAAAGTCATTAATAAATTGTTTAAACAATTGTTTAAACAATTTATTAAACAATGACGAACAATGATCAATAATTGTTATTGATCATTGTTGTTTATGGCATGCCAAATATTGCTGAATTTTTTCAGATTTTTATTTCATCATGCAGTACGGAAATTTCAAACAGATGAAATTTTTCACTGGAGCAAAAATAGTAAGAAGAAAAAATTTTATGGGAAAATTCTGAAATAATTCCAGGCGATTCCGTGTATACCTACGCTACTTTTTTCGTATTTGACATTTTCTCTTAAACTCTATAGTCTTCGAGTTACGTTGCGTCTTTCAAAACTTGTCTTTTTTAGCCAAAAGTAAAATAACTTTGCGAGAAAAAATCGTACGGAATTTTTAGAGAATGAAAATGAAGTGGCTTCTAACCCTTTCACATGTACCATACATATAAAAGACAAAAAAAATGTCCTTACGTTCTGCGCCCGATTTGCGATGGTCGAAAAAATTCCGAAAAACGGTCACTTTCAAAAACGCATACCAGGACAAAAAAAAAGCATTAAAAAATTAAAAATAGGGGAAACAAAAATGAATTCTTTCCCGTCAAAACGCTGGTTTAAAAATTCGATTATCGTTTTTTCTTGACGGAGTTATGCAACTTTTAGTGCGGCAAGAAATATCGACAGCTATATCCAAACGTTTGAGCGGGGGTGTATATGGGTCAAAATTCCGAAAGGCAGCATGCGTTTGGGTTCGGGTGACAACACTCTGGAATTTTTTTTGGATTTTCAAATCGACCAGTTTCACTGTACCAATGACGTCATTTTGTTGAAATTTCTTGAATGTCATGTTTTAATCAATTTCTCTAGACCCCTGTAATTAGAAAAACAAAAAATTTGACACATGTTTTCGTCGAAAAAGATCTCAGCTTAAAAAAAAAATATTTCCAAATACGTACCAATTCATATAAGCATAGAAAAATAGGCTTTTCCTCAAAAAGGCGTTTTATCGATGAGCCTCCACTCCAATATGTTTTTTCATTTTTTTTTTTGGATTTCTGAGGTTTTTTTACATGAAAAATGCTTACTGCGCTTGTATTGTATTATATAGTAACTCATTTTTTATCGAGATCGTTATGGGTTTTCAACTCAACTTTTAATTTATTAGTACAGTAACAGGAGGATTTGACTACGAGAAAAAATAATTGATGAGACAGGATATTTTCGCAGGGAATTAAAACTCAGTACGCTCTCGTGTAAGGTAAAGATGGCTGACAATATCGCTCATGAATATACATGTGTATATATGTATATTTTTGAAGTCTGTGAATTTTGGCGCATAGAACTTGACCTCGAGTGTATCTTCTTCGATGCACTCTCGTATAAAATGGTTCCTGGTGTCGATATGTTTCGTCCTGGGACGATATCGAGCATTTTCGGCAAGTTTGATGGCTCCTCTGTTGTCACAAAAAATCGTGACGGCTGATGGCACTGCTTCCGGGTCGATTTCCAGGGCTAATGCCCGAAGCCAGCACTTTGGCTCGTCGCTAATAGCGCCATGTATTCCGCTTCAATCGTTGACAGAGCCACCGTCCTTTGTTTCTTACTTTGCCATGATATTGGCCCGCCTTGCATGTTGAAGACGCTCCCCGTGATTGAGTGTCTGTCTGCCTCGTTCGCCCAATCTGCGTCGCTGTAGCCCTCGATTTTCGAGTTACCATCTTTACTCTATACCAGTTTTGGCGACAGCGTTCCTCCTAAGTAACGGAAAATTCGTTGAATCGCAATCCAGTTACTCCGCCTTGGGTTGTTGCAGTGTCGACTGACTAGCCCCACTGCATAAGTAATATCTGGCCGGGTTCCTTGGCTCACGTACAACAAGCTCCCTACAGCTTCTCTATACGGGATCTTTTTCATCTCGTTGGCTTCATCCTCGCTCATCAGCTGATGTCATGTCGTCGTCATAAATGGCTACTATTAAAGTAGTTTCTTTATTTTTTCGGTAATAAATACACGGATCCGCTTTTGATTGCCTCAATCCCGTCTCCTTGAGCGCTCCATCCAATTTCTTGTTCCAGGCCCTTCCGCTCTGTTTGAGACCGTACATTGCCTTTCTTAAACGCCATACCTTCGAGCCTTGATCAGGTTCAAGGAGTTCCTTGGGCGTTCTGACGTAGACTTCTTCTTCCAGCTCACCATGAATATAAGCGTAGTGACGTCCATCTGATCTACCTTTAGATCATATTTTGTAGCTAAGGCACACAAAAATCTAATAGAACCTGACCATTGGTGAGTACGTCTCTTGGTAGTCGATGCCCTCTTTCTGGCTGCAATCTCGCACGACGAGCCTGGCCTTGTGCCTTTCGATTTTTCCCGAGGAATCCCGTTTGATTTTAAAAACCCATCTTGTCTCGAGAGCTTTACTATTTGAGGGTAGTTCCGCCAAGGTCCACGTCTCGTTCTTCACGAGCGATTTTCGCTCATCCTCGATAGCCCGTTTCCACAAGTTGCGATCGGATCTATTCAAAGCTTTCTGCACCGTCTGAGGATCGCTGACGTTTCCCTCAGCTGCTATGTATGTCACACAGTCCTCCATTTTTGTTGGTTTTCGCGTGCTTTGCGACCGCCTTGTTTCGATTTTTTCAGAATTTTCGTCTATTCCCCGAGCGTTGTCGTCGATCACGGTTTCGTCGCTCGTTCAAGATCCTCCTCGATCGGTTTCGTATTCGGAGTCTGAAGTTTCCGTCACCGTGCGTTCTGAATCGATCGACGAGTCATTCTCGAGATCATCTTGATCTGATTCATCCGAGACCTCCGCCTCGACCTCTTCCTCCTCGACGTTTTCTTCGCCGAATGATGTGATGAAGTCCTCGGTTCGTCCTTGAATATCATTTCTTTCTTTGCGTTCGTCTTCCAAAAACACCACGCTTCTACGTTTTGTTACACAAAGTGTGTCCGGGTTTATCAATCTATAACCCTTCGTGTTTTCGTCGTATCCTACGAAAGTGACCTCCTCTGCCTTCGGATCCCACTTTTGCCTTCGCACCTTCGGTATTTATGCCATTGCTCTGCACCCAAACACCCTCAAATGCTTCAAATCGGGTTTTTCGCCCGTCCATACGTCTTCTGGGGTTTTCTCGTCGATTCCCGACGCTGGGGACCTGTTTATCAAGTAAACAGCGGTCGCCACAGCTTCTCCCCAATAGCTTTTCGACAGATGTGCATCATAAAGCATACTTTTTGCTTTTTCCACGATGGTGCGGTTCATTCGTTCCGCAAGACCGTTCTGTTGCGACAGGTATGGGACGGTTTGCTAGTGTCTGATTCCATGTCGCTTCAAGATTTCTTCCAGACCTCGATTTACGAACTCACGTCCGTTGTCTGTGTGGGTAGCCTTTATTCGTTTTCCCGTTTGGTTCTCTACCAACGTCTTGAACTCCACGAAAGTCTCCTTAACTTGGTTTTTTTCTGCTAGAAAGTAAACGAATTCTTTTCTGCTGTAATCGTCGATCAACGTCATGAAGTACTTTGCTCCTCCGATGGATGTGGTTTCCATTGATCCCCACAGGTCCGAGTGAATCACCTCGAGTATGTCGCCAGCACGTTTTCCTAGCTTCGGGAACGGTTTTCTCGGCATCTTTCCTTTGATGCATGGTATACACATTTTTTGGTCCATACAGCTTAAGGTTATTCCTGCGGAGAGATTTTTGCTTAGAGAAATCATACTTTTGTTATTTCGGTGGTCAAGCCTTCGGTGCCACAGTTTCGTTGTTGGTTTCACCGCTGTGTACAAAATTCTGTCCTTCGCCATGTTCAGTTTGTAGATTGCGCCCTCTTCTGACATGGTGCCAAGATTTTCTCCTTTTTCATCGCGAATCTCGCTTATTTTCGGTGAGAAATATACAGAGTCCTTTCTTTACCATTTGGCTGACGGACAGCAAATTCACTGAACTTTCTGGGACATACAGTGTATCACGAGCTGTGATTTCTTGTTTGCCACTCTGCGTATGGATCTGTAAATTAATATCACCTAATAATTTCGCTGACATACCTGAGCTGTTCGCTGTTGAGATTTTTTCTCCTATATACTGCCTCTGGTTTCGCATATTCTCATTTGTCGTCGTGATGTGGTTCGATGCGCATGAGTCGACATACCAATCTTCGCTGTTTGCTCCCTTCGACGACAAAAAGGCCCAAAAGCTTTGCCTCGACTCAGCATACTTTTCTTTTCAGCTTGTTCATTCGAATTTCCTTGTTCCGCCAACTTGACTTTGCACTTACTCGCAAAGTGGCCTAAACCTCTGCATCAAAAACACCGTACATCCTTGGACTTTGTTTTTGATCCTTTCGAATAAAATGCTGCTTGTGCTCTTGACCTTCTTTGGATCTTTTATCTCCTGTAAAAGCTTGGTTTTTATTGCATCCACAGTTATTGCAGTACCGGAGTTTTCTAAGTCCATTATCATAGGGCTGTAGTTATCGGGCAGTCCTGCGAGCAACAGCATACCAACCCATTCGGAAGGCACCTCGAAACCGACACCATTTAATTTATGCACTGTCGTGATAATTATGGTAATATATTCCTCAACGCTTTTATAATTTTCCAACTGCGTGGTTGCTAGAGTTTTCAAAAGATTAACTCTCCGTGTCAACCCTGAGTCTTCAAATGTGGGTTGCAATTTTTCCCAAACTTCCTTTGCGGTTTCAAATTCTTGGATGTGTATATAGTTTATCGGATCCACTGATAAAATGATTTTGGATTTTGCTTTCGTTACCTTTTTTACGTCGGCTGCGTACGTAGCATCCCCATAGGTCATCGTGTTCCAGCATGGGTCTCATTCCAAATTTCCATGTGGGAAAATTATCCCTTCCTTACAGCTTCTCGTCGAGCCGCAATCTTGAATCTGCTCTCGAGGCCATCGTTCGCTGATAATTTTTTAACGCGACACGTGCACTTTTGAGGTTACGTCAGTCTTTTCGACTTCACGACACACCACACAAAAACTCCGAAACAGTGTTCCCAACTCGACATCGCTGACCGTCACCAGATGGCTATTCAAAAAGACACCTTTTCGGAGTTAAGGCCTTAGGCCACCCTAGCACTTTTGAAAAATTGATTTTTTTTAATTTTATTTTAAATGGACCTCAGAAATGATGTCCCAAAAGTTTATGGCCGGGAAAAATCTCTAAGTACTCGTTTCTCGAATTTTAGTACAAGGCCGTCTGGTCCTACTAAAAACTTCAAACGCCTTTATCTCACAATTGCATTATTATTGAAAATTTTTTTTACTTTAAATGGTCTAACAGGACCTCAAAAATGATGTCCCAAAAGTTTATGACCGGGAAAAATCTCTAAGAACTCGGTTTTCAAATTTTAATACAAGACCGTCTGGTACTACTCAAAACTTCAAACGCGTTTATCTCAAAACTGCATTTTTTCAGTTGGCCAGACTCATAACTCAGACAATTTTCCACCGATTCACTTGAAATTTTGAATATATCTCGAAAACGACATTGTCTGTGGAAGTACGTAGGTTTTTTTTTATATTGCATAGTTCATTTGTTATTAACAATTATCTGACGATTTTCTAGGTAGATTTTTCACTTTCCACCTTAGAAGTGCGCCATTTGACCAAAAATCAATATATCGCAAAAATCCTACGTACTTCTATAGCAGTGATTACATATGATCGAAAAAAATTTATTGGCTTATTATGATTAAAAAATTACAGGAGCTGTTAGTCCGGCCGTCAACTCTGAAAAAACGGAGACGTTATCGCGAAAACGCTGCGCAGCCGCCATTTTGAAATTAATCGCTTCAAAAAAAATATTGTAAACAGTCACTGATATGTATGATAACACCCCGTTTTTGTAATCTCGATTTATTTTGTAGTATTTCTGAAAATAAATCCCCAAAAAGCCTATTTTTTCGGTCTCTAGAGTGGCCTAAGGCCTTAAAGTCACCAATATGTTCCAGGCCCGTTTTCCGTCTAGTAGTATATCTATATGCATGTATAGCTATATGCATATAGTGTTCGTAATGAAAAATTGAAAATCATGAACGAACGCCTAAAAAAATCTTTAAAAAAATCACAGATGTTCCTTTTGACTAATATTTCAAACTGGCAGATTTTGAACAAAATTGAAGAGGGTGAAAAAAGTAGCCTGGTTGAAAAAGATCTCCTCATATGTAATGACAACTCAGAATCAAAACTTTCTTATAAATTACGTCCATTTAAAAATCCCAACATTTGTTCGTAAATTGGCTGAAAGAACGATACGGCAACGATGTGGCTGTGTTTCTCGATGTATATGTATAAATCACAAACTACTTCTGAGAAGTAAAAAAAGGACGCCAAGTATTAAAACCCAAAAATTCGAATTAAAAAAAATCCCAAAAATTCGAATTTAAAAAAAAATCCCAAAAACTCAAAATTTAGAGGAAATCCTAAAAATTTGAAATCTGAAATTAAAAAAAAAAAACAAATCACACAAACCAAGCTAAAAATTTGGCGCACGTAAATTATTAAAGACCAAGCCAAACTAGAAAAAGTGACGTGCAGGGTTAAGAAAAATAAGCCCGGAGGTGCCGTAGGATTTCCACGAGATAAGGTAGAAAATTATTATACCTACTCATATAGTGTTAACACAGATTATTATCACTTGTATATTTTACTGTCAAGTATAGTAGACGATCAGATAACTTGAACGCTCGCATAACTTAACTCATTACCATGGGAACACATTTACATATCGTAACTCCCCCTATGACCGTTTCTCCTCAATTCAAACCTTCGACCGACCGTGAAACATCTATGAGCATGCGTATTGTCAACATGCGCAGTGCGCATGCGCTTAGACTCGTGAGTGGGAGAATGAGGGGAAAGTTAAGTTATGCGAACGTTTCCGGTCCCGTTGCGTTAAGTTATCTGATCGTCTACTGTAGTTTGCTCACGATTACTGACGCATTATGTACAATGATCGTTATGCGATTTTTGAATTTAACCGTAATTAAAGCATCGCTCTTTATATGGTCAATTAGAATCTTGAATATTCTAATACACTCGCTCAATCGTCACGTGCATCTACGAAAATCATCGCAAATCCAGGCCTGGTCGCATTTCTGCGGACGTCGCGGATGTCATCGACGTTCAATAGTTAAGATGAGTATTCGATATTTAAACGATTGGCCGTTAAGAGAGGAAAATAAAAAATGAATCGTTATGAAAATATAATAACGTTACATATATTACACCAAGAAAATGTATGACAAAGAAGTAGCAACGATATTTATGATTATTGCAACCATTATGTGCAGTGATGCTACTATGATTTATCAAATTCGGACATAACAAAAGGTCAATAAAAGATTATCAACTATTCCAGAAATAATGATCATACAACCCAGCAAACACACTTGGATGATTTACGAAACATTTACGTATAATTGAAATGTAATAACTACGTCATATAATGTTCATCACAAATTCGTAGCTTTTTCATAACGCACGTAAACGAGATGTATATAATACGTCCTGACGATATGTAGTAAGGATGTCAATGAAAGATGTAGGAATTACGAAAAACTATATAGACATCACAAATACGTAACATTGATACGTCAAGAATCAAGATCTTGTCACTCTTATACGAGATATTTACATGTACTGTAAACTTGTCGACCTGTTACGAGTCGGTGCTGTAACAATTATAGAACATTGGTGATATTATAATCTCGTAGTATAGGCTACGTAGCAAATATGTCACACTGTGGCATGAATGTTATAAGACATTTCTTGTAACAAATCCGTAACAATTATAGAACATTGCTGTAACAATTATAGAACATTGGTGATATTATAATCTCGTAGTATAGGCTACGTAGCAAATATGTATAATGTGTGACATAAATGTCACAAGTCATTTCTTGTAACAAATCCGCAACATATACGTATCATATATTACGAAAAATGTCTTCAATCATTTTGAGGTTATGTCGATTAAGGAACGTAAACAATATGTGAGTGTAAAGTACACGGAGGTGATATCGAATAATCCAGCGTAATACAGAATAAACCAGAATAATACAGCATACATTGCAAGAGGTAAGTTTAATGTGATCCCTTTATTTAAAAGAAAAAAATAAGTTGTATGGGTATTTGCCGTGATGGAAAAACACCCAGGAATTTCCCTTACTCGGTTTATAACCTTATTCGCGTTGCACGTTCGCTTAATTTCTCTTTGCCCTTTCTTTCTGTGTTGCAGACCTGTTTTGAAATTAATAGCCTATTTTCAATTTTCCAGAAATTGTCCTGGTCACAATTTTGACTTTAATCAAAATTTGCCGCGCTCATCCCATAATAAAAAGTCTTACGAAGGAAATGAGACGTCGTAGAACAAAATCTATCTAGCAATTCTTTCTGAATCATGCACAGAGTGTAAGAACCCAGTTTTGAGTTTTTACACTCTGTGTAAAAACCTAGCTTTGAGTTTTTACACTCTGCCGCTGATTCAGAAAGAATTGATAGACAGATTTTGTTCAACGACGTCTCATTTCCTTCGTAACTCATTTTCCCATGGGATGAGCATGACACATGTTTTTTGCTCTTTATTTCAGAGTTGCAGGCCTGCTTTGAAATTGTTAGCTTATTTTGAACTTTCCAGGCATTGTCCTGGTCGAAATTTTGACTTGAATCAAAATGTGCCACGCTCATCCCATAGGAAAAAGTGTTACGAAGGAAATGAGACGTCGTAGAACAAAATCTATCTAGCAATTCTTTCGGAATCATGCGCAGAGTGTAAGAACCCAGTTTTGAGTTTTTACACTCTGTGTAAAAACCTAGCTTTGAGTTTTTACACTCTGCGCATGATTCAGAAAGAATTGATAGACAGATTTTGTTCTACGACGTCTCATTTTCTTCGTAACTCGTTTTCCCATGAGATGAGTACGGCATATGTTTATTGCTCTTTATTTCAGAGTTGCAGGCCTGCTTTGAAATTGTTAGCCTATTTTGAACTTTCCAGACATTATCCTGGTCACAATTTTGACTTCAACCAAAATGTGCCGCGCTCATCCCATAGAAAAAAGTGTTACGAAGGAAATGAGACGTCGTAGAACAAAATCTATCTAGCAATTCTTTCGGCATCAGGCGCAGAGTGTAAGAACCCAGTTTTGAGTTTTTACACTCTGTGTAAAAACCTAGCTTCGAGTTTTTATACTCTGTGCATGATTCAGAAAGAATTGATAGACAGATTTTGTTCTACGACGTCTCATTTCCTTCGTAACTCATTTTCCCATGAGATGAGCATGACACATGTTTTCTGCTCTTTATTTCAGAGTTGCAGGCCTGCTTTGAAGTTGTTAGCCTATTTTGAACTTTCCAGGCATTGTCCTGGTCACAATTTTGACTGTAATCAAAATGTGCCACGCTCATCCCGTGGGAAAAAGTTTACAAAGGAAATGAGACGTCGCCAGCAGTTTATTAGCGTAGAGTATAAAAACTCAAAACTACGCTTTTCAGGACACCGGTGCACCTGGAGGGTTCTAACTAGTCCCAAAAAATTGTTCATTTGGTACCTCAAATGGTGGACGATACATCATATTTGTAGGTATTCTACAAAAATTATAAATAATAATTAAAATGTACTTTTCAAATGTTAAAATAAAAATAAAATTCCAACCTAATATGTAGGCTGGAAATACATAAATTTCTTGTAATTTGTTCATAAAATATGTATATACACTGCTGACCATAAATGCCTGTTTCGACAGGCATTAATAGATATAATTTTTCTCATCTATATGAAACTGACGATTTTCAGACCGATCACTGATCAGCCCTTCGGGCCCTTTTCGACTCTGACGCATATCTGTCATACTATGGGTGCGCTCCATTAACGACCGCAACGCAATAAAGTGACAGCCAGTGACAGCAATAAAGGTTATCCCGCTGTGGTATGAATTTCGCGGTAACAGAGATATTATTCAAAAATAGACGAAAGTGTCATATTCACACGGATGGGATATTGGTCAAGTGATCGATATCGTGAATCATGTCTAAATATAATATAATGAATACAAAAGTGCGCTGAATAACCAAAGAATAAAAGAATAGAAAGAAGAAGAAAAACGAAATATTTCGTTTTTCAACTTCATTTCTATTCTTTAATTTCGATTATATAGTGACATAACCTGAAATTGAAATTTAAGGTTATGTTACTTAAATTTTTGGGTTGTTTATTGATAATGTTTTTCTATTGAAAAGCACCGATGCAGGTGCTTAGAAAAAAAATGCCAAGAATCTTGCTTTCAGCTAAGCATATTGCTGGTCGATAAAAAAAATTCGCTGAAAAAATGAAAAAATCTCAATAATGAGTAAAAAATGAAAAATTGTTTCTGCAACAAAATTCCACCAATAAGCTCGTTTAAATCCTTCGCAGCATCGATTGAAACGTGCTGGCTGAAGGAAAAATGGCTAAAAAGAGCGATGGAGTCAGAGTCCACCGATTTGTCTGGAAATCCATTCAAAAAAACACGAAAATTCGGTGTTTTTGTCGATCGTGAGTAGAAAATCCTATCTTTGAGAATTTTTCGGAAAATATAATTGGCCGATGTTTTTATTGAAAGGCACCGATGCAGGTGCTTGGAAAAAAATTGCCAAGACTCCTACTTTTAGCTAAGCATATTGCTGCTCAATAAAAAAATTCCCTGAAAAAATGGAAAAATCTCAATAATAAGTAAAAAAGGAAAAATTCTTTCTGCAACAAAATTCCTCAAATAAGCTCGGCCAAATCCTTCGCAGCATCGATTGAAACGTGCTTGCTGGAGAAAAATTGGCCAACAGAGCGATGGAGTCAGAGTCTACCGATTTGTCTTGAAATTCATTGAAAAAACTCGAAAATTCGATGTTTTTGTCGAGCGTGAGTAAAAAATCCTATCTTTGAAAGATTTTCGGGAAATCTAATTGGCCGATGTTTTTATTGAAAGTCACCGATGCAGGTGCTTGGAAAAAAATTGCCAAGACTCTTACTTTAAGCTAAGCATATTGCTGCTCAATAAAAAAATTCGCTGAAAAAATGAAAAAATCTCAATAATAAGTAAAAAAGGAAAAATTGTTTCTGCAACGAAATTCCTCAAATAAGCTCGTTTAAATCCTTCGCAGCATCGATTGAAACGTGCTTGCTGAAAAAAAATAAACCAAAAAAGCGACTGAAGTCAGAGTCCACCGATTTATCTTTAAATCCATTGAAAAACCCCAAAAAAATGGTGTTTTTGTTGATCGTGAGTAAAAAATCCTATCTCTGAGAGATTTTCGGGGAATCTAATTGACCGATGTTTTTATTGAAAAGCACCGATGCACGTGTTAGGAAAAAAATTGCCAACTTCTTGCTTTAAGCTAAGCATATTGCTGCTCGATAAAAAAATTCGCTGAAAAAATGAAAAAATCTCTATGTTAAGTAAAAAGTGAAAAATTGTTTCTGCAACGAAATTCCACCAATAAGCTCGTTTAAATCCTTCGCAGCATCGATTAAAACGTGCTTGCTGAAGAAAATTTGGCCGAAAAGAGCAATGGAGTCAGAGTCCACTGATTTGTTTTGAAATCCATTGAAAAAACATGAAAATTGGGTGTTTTTGTCGATCGTGAGTAAAAAATCCTATCTTTGAGAGATCTTCGAAGAATCTAATTGATCAATCTTTTTATTGAAAAGCACCGTTGCAGGTGCGTGGAAAAAAATTTCCAAGACTGTTGCTTTAAGCTAGGCATATTGCTGCTCAATAAACAAATTTGCTGAAAAAATAAAAAAATGTCAATAATAAGTAAAAAGTGAAAAATTGTTTTTGCAACAAAATTCCACAAATGAGCTCGGTCAAATCCTTCGCAGCATAGATTGAAACGTGCTTGCTGGAGAAAAATTGGCCAAAAAGAGCGATGGAGTTAGAGTCCACCGATTTGTCTTGAAATTCATTGAAAAAACACGAAAATTCGATGTTTTTGTCGATCGTGAGTAAAAAATCCTATCTTTGAGAGATCTTCGGGGAATCTAATGGACCGATGTATTTATTCAAAAACACCGATGCACCTGTTAGGAAAAAAATTGCCAAGACTCCTGCTTCAAGCTAAGCATATTGCAGCTCGATAAACAAATTTTCTGAAAAAATGAAAAATCCTCAATAATAAGTAAAAAGTTAAAAATTGTTTCTGCACCGAAATTTCACGAGTAAGCTCGTTCAAATCCTTTGCAGCATCGATTGAAACCTGCTTTTTGAAGAAAAATTGGACAAAAAAACGATGGAGTGAGAGTCCAAGACAATGTCTTGGACTCTCACTCCAATTTTTCCTAACAACAATTTTTCCTTTTTACTTATTATTGAGATTTTTTCATTTTTTCAGCGAATTTTTTTATCGACCAGCAATATGCTTAGCTTAAAGCAAGAGTCTTGGCAATTTTTCTTCTAACACGTGCATTGGTGCTTTTCAATAAAAACATCGGTCCATTAGATTCCCCGAAGATCTCTCAAAGATAGGATTTTTTACTCACGATCGACAAAAACATCGAATTTTCGTGTTTTTTCAATGAATTTCCAGACAATTCGGTGGACTTTGACTCCATCGCTCTTTTTAGCCAATTTTCTTTCAGCCAGCACGTTTCAATCGATGCTGCGAAGGATTTAAACGAGCTTATTCGAGGAATTTTGTTGCAGAAACAATTTTTCCTTTTTTACTTATTATTGAGATTTTTTCATTTTTTCAGGAAATTTTTTTATTGAGCAGCAATATGCTTAGCTCAAAGTAAGAGTCTTGGCAATTTTTTTCCAAGCACCTGCATCGGTGAATTTCAATTAAAACGATGGCCAATTCGATTCCCCGAAGATCTTCCAAAGATAGGATTTTTTACTCACGATCGACAAAAACATCGAATTTTTGTGTTTTTTCAATCAATTTCAAGACAAATCGGTAGACTCTGCCTCCATCGCTCTTTTTGGCCAATTTTCCTTCAGCAAGCACGTTTCAATCGATGCTGCGAAGGATTTAAACGAGCTTATTCGAGGAATTTTGTTGCAGAAACAATTTTTCCTTTTTTACTTATTATTGAGCTTTTTTTATTTTTTCAGGGAATTTTTTTATTGAGCAGCAATATGCTTAGCTAAAAGTAAGAGTCTTGGCAATTTTTTTCCAAGCACCTGCATCGGTGCCTTTTAATAAAAACATCGGCCAATTATATTTCCCGAAGATTTCTCAAAGATAGGATTTTCTACTCACGATCGACAAAAACACCGAATTTTCGTGTTTTTTTGAATGGATTTCCAGACAAATCGGTGGACTCTGACTCCATCGCTCTTTTTAGCCAATTTTCCTTTAGCCAGCACGTTTCAATCGATGCTGCGAAGGATTTAAACGAGCTTATTTGAGGAATTTTGTTGCAGAAACAATTTTTCCTTTTTTACTTATTATTGAGATTTTTCCATTTTTTCAGGGAATTTTTTTATTGAGCAGCAATATGCTTAGCTAAAAGTAAGAGTCTTGGCAATTTTTTTTCATGCACCTGCATCGGTGACTTTCAATTAAAACATTGGCCAATTAGATTTCCCGAAGATTTCTCAAAGATAGGATTTTCTACTCACGATCGACAAAAACACCGAATTTTCGTGTTTTTTGAATGGATTTCCAGACAAATCGGTGGACTCTCACTCCATCGCTCTTTTTAGCCAATTTTTTTTTAGCAAGCACGTTTCAATCGATGCTGCGAAGGATTTAAACGAGTTTATTCGTGGAATTTCGTTGCTGAAACAATTTTTCACTTTTTACTTATTATTGGGATTTTTTCATTTTTTCAGCGAATTTTTTTATGGGGCAGTAATATGCTTAGCTTAAAGCAAGAGTCTCGGCAATCTTTTTTCAAGCGCCTGCATCGGTGTTTTTTAATAAAAACAACACAAAAATGAAAGCGACAACTAAAAGCTCAATTTTAGGTTATGTTACTAAATAATCGAAAAATCGAAAAATAAAAACGAAGTTGAAAAACTGATTTTTACGAAATATTCCGTTTTTCAACTTCATTTTTATTCCGTTTTTCAACTTCATTTTTATTCTTACATTTTTCGGTTATTTAGCGCACTTTTGTAATTTGTCTTTATTCATTATATTATATTTAGATATGCTTCACGATATCACTCGACCATTATCCCATCCGTGTGTTGTACCCCAGATACCTCAATTCCGGAATACTACGAATATTCCAAATCGCGATACACACGTGTCCCAGATTTAGCAATTGTTGTCATTTCATCATAATACACGCGCGTTCGAACTCGAGCAGGTGCAATTATGCTGAATGACAATTACGCAAGCGACGCATCATCGTCGTCTCGGCCAAGCACTGCCAAGTCAGCAGTTTTACTAAATACGAAAATCTCGTAATTCATGTTATCTTAACCGAATTACGAATATAAATACTAATATCTTGTACTAAGAAATTATTGTTAAATCAATAATATGATAACAAAGAAATGCTTACGCGATTGCGCTCTTTCCCGTATATAACGGACCCGAGAGCAGACACAAGACAGTTCCGACTCAAAGTACCAACCTGCACGACTGGTCCAACGAGGCGAGCGCAACGCGCCTCTGTTAATTATTACCATTTGTATTTTCTATTTCTACGATAATAAATTATTCTTTTATACGATTACCTTTGGTTCGACTCATTTGGGTTCTAACCCTTAATCTGGTAAGATCCCGATCAAAATAACGGAGTAATCTCAAACTCTCGCCAGTCAGAGTAGCTAACTGAATTTTGGCGATACAACACGTGTGAATATGACACTTCCGTCTATTTTTGAATAATATATTTATCACCCCGAAATTCAGCGAGGGCGCGCCTCTCTCCGGCAAAACATCTATAACCTTTATTGCTGTCACTTTATTCCGTTGCGGTAGTTTAGTGGAACGCACCCATAGTATGACAGATATGCGTCAAAGTCGAAAAGGGCCCGTAGGGCTGATCAGTCTGAAACTCGTCAGTTTCATATAGATGGGAAAAAAATACCCCATTTGTCCAAGCAGGCATTAATGGTCAGCATTGTACGTAAATTACTTGTAACCACGAAATCACATTGACATCATTGTTACGAGTATTATGCACCAGGGTTACGTTTCGTTTCGTAGGAGTTACATCAATGAGCTGAGTTTGTTACAACTATGATCTGAGTTTGTTACATCTATTAACTGAGTTTGTTATGGCTATGTGATGAGTTTGTTACATCTATGAGCTGAATATGTTATATCTTGGGTATGAGTTTATTTCATTATTATTCCTCGTAGATGTTTCGTATCTGTGACTTGTTTATAGGATGACATATTTGAGAACGAACTCTGCTTCATTCACGGAGTTTGTGACATAAATGTTATGTCCAATGTAACACACGTTACGTAACATTTTCGTAACTATTTCGGAACTGTGTTTGCTGGGAATGATCCGTTCGGTTAAATATAAATCTTATACAAGATTTTTCTCAGTGAACTTTTCTCATAGTTATTCACTAGCTTACTCGGCCGTTACCTCTTGCGTTTTTTCTCATGGTTGCTTACTAGTGCACTTGATAAATTGTTTTCTTTTTTATTTTCTCGTTCATTCACTCCTTCGTTAAACGGTAAGGGCGACTGGACTCCGTTTTCCCTCGCCGAGCGTATTGGTTCTTAACCCTGCACGGCAAATTTTCTAGTTTGGCTTGGTCTTTAATAATTTACGTACGCCAAATTTTTGGCTTGGTTTGTGTGATTTGTGTTTTTTTTTTTTAAATTCCAGATTTCAAATTTTTAGGATTTCCTCTAAATTTTGAATTGTTGGGACTTTTTTTTTAATTCGAATTTTTGGGATTTAATACTTGGTGTCCTTTTTTTACTTCTCAGAAGTATTTTGTGATTGATTTCACTTCTTTTTGAAAGTTCTTTCGAAGTATCTTTCCTGATTCAATTTATTTACATGAATTTTATATAAATTGGTGTTGAAATCGTCCAATATACAGAAGAACAAAAAATGAAAATGCATGGCTTGTTGTGTATACACTAGGGTGGTCCTTATTTAGGCTATGTTGTTTTTTCTTTTGACGATAGTGCTAAATAGGTCTTAAATAAATAAATAGAAACTCATACCAAATTTCAGCTCGATATCTCAATTTTAACCTGGTCCCCACGGCAGTCAAAGTTTTAAAGGGGAAATACGTGTATTTTATACGGTCAATGATTTTAACTTTTTTTCAACTTAGTTAATATTGATTTAAAAATTTGAAACTTGGCACATATATTGCGCATAGTATAAGGTATATTTGTAGTATTTTATCAGATTTTTCATCTTCGATTTTCGACATACCCTCCCGCTAAAAAGTTTGGACACATTTGTCGAATTTCGCACCATACTAAAAGTTTGATTGCGAAGTCAATAATGAAGATAGCTACATTTTCTAAGCGGCGTTTGAAAGAGGACATATTAACCTTCATTTTGCTTTTTTAGAAATTTCTCTACGATTTTTTTTGAGCCCGGTACGCACTTTTTAACATGGCAAATGGCCATGTTCAAAAGTGCCGGGCTAAAACAAAATCGTAGAGAAATTTCTAAAAAAGCAAAATGAAGGTTCATATGTCCTCTTTCAAACGCCGCTTGGAAAATATAGCTATCTTCATTATTGACTCCACAATCAAACTTTTAGTGTGGTGCGACATTCAACAAATGTGTCCAAACTTTTTACCGGGAGGGTATGTCGAAAATCGAGGATGAAAAATCTGATAAAATACTACAAATATACCTTATACTATGAGCAATATATGTGCGTAGTTTCAAATTTTTAAATCAATATTAACTAAGTTGAAAAAATGTAAAAATCATTGACCGTATAAAATACACGTATTTCCCCTTTAAAACTTCGACTGCCGTGGGGGCCAGGTTAAAATGAGATATCGAGCTGAAATTTGGTATGCATTTTTATTTATTTATTTAAATCGATTTAGCACTATCGTCAAAAGAAAAAACAACATAGCCCGAATAAGGACCACCCTAGTATACACCCATTATACACCCATGTGCATGAAACCCATTTATAAAATCTATTGGTCAGAACTAGATCAAACTCCACAGAAATATAGATTTTTCGTCGTAAAAAAAGATTTTATATAGATATAGATAAGTAGATATAGATAGATAGAGAAGATATAGATAGAAGATATAGATAGATATAGATAATATAGATTTTTTGTCGTGTTTTTTGGCACAGTTATGAAAACAATTTTTTTATTGTGATTCACTATCCCAGATAATATCTCCAAATTTCAAATTGATCGGAGAGGTACTTCATATTTAAAAAAATAAAAAAAAATTACACTAAAAAATGGGTTTCTATTTTTTTTAAATATGAAGTACCTCTTCGATGAATTTGAAATTTGGGGACATTATATGGAATATTGAAACACAGAAAAAAAATTATTTTCATAATTGTGCCAGAACGTTATCCTGGAGAAAAAAAATGATTACTGATTGCAGTTTTCATTAGTTATTATGAGGATTATGAGCTGTTATTTTTTCTGTAAATGGCCTTTTCATACCTTTGTAACGTGTCCGAATTTCATTCAAATCAGTCTAGCCGTTAGTAAAAAAAATTATTCTTCGATGAAAAACAACTTAGATCGTCTTGCGGCACGTGTTATTTTTAATTTAAATAAAGCACCTCGCGTTTTTTCATTAAGCGGAAGCTTTTTAGGGGGCGTCGCAAAAAATTTAATTTTTAACGACCAGGCTAATACTTATCTATGAATATGAAGCATAAAATTTGAGTTAGATTTCGGTTTGGCCTAAAATTAAAGTCAGATTTTGATTTAGCGTCAAATTAAAGTTGAATTTCGGTTAAACCCAAAATTAAAGTTAGATTTTGGTTTAGCTCAAAATTAAAGTTAGATTTTGGTTTAGCTTAAAATTTACGTTAGATTTTGGTTAAGCGTCAAATTAAAGTTGGATCTCGGTTTAACCTAAAATTTAACTTAGATTTTGGTTTAGCCTAAAATTTAAGTTAGATTTTGGTTTAGCTTAAAATTTAAGATAGATTTTGGTTTAGCTTAAAATTTAAGTTTCATTTTGACTTATTAGCTATGTATAATGCTATATATTCATAGATATGTTATACATATAGATAAGAATATATATATGTACATAGATGATCTATATATATATAGAAAATCCTGTATATAATGCTATATATACATAGATATGCTGCATCCGTGTAGATAATGCTCTATTTAAAGAAATTAAATCTCAAAGGCCCACCCTAATATTAATTGAGACCTGCAATAACGACCACCTTAATATACATCGTATATATATACAAAAATACTCGCTCACACACATACACTCTTTTATATATAGGGATAGAATATATATTCAAAGCATCAAATCTTGAATGTAAGTCGATACCTGCAATAATGACCACCCAAATGTAAGTTGATACCTGAAATAACGACCACCCCAATATACATCGTATATATAAAAAAATACTCGACACACTCGCACATACACACATATACTCGTTTTTATATATAGAGATAGAATATACATGCAAGCCTGTGTATGAGCCAGAGACTACGGTTGACGGGGTGGGGATACGCCGTGTTCTCGCACACACTCATATTTTCCCACACTAATGCAAGCCCTTCTCTGTAAAATCGTATTACATCACTTATACACGGGCTTGTATGCCTATAGAGACGTGACCGGTTGGAGAATTTTTCTGATGATAAATATTCGGAATAATTCGCACAATATTATGATATCTCAGCATCGCGTAGGCGGAAAAAAAGTAATGGTATCAATGGAAAGCTAATTTTTTTTTCAGAAAAGTATATTCGTAAAATGTTAAAAAAGTTGTTTCGTTTTTTAGTAATATCGAATTTGAAGTGTAAAAACGGCGTGGATTGAGGCATATTCGCGTACATAAAAGTGCGCGGCATCTCGACTGAGACTCAGTTTTTTTAATACTTGGCGTCGAGTCGCTGCCGCGACTTTTGATATATATATATATGGGTCATTCCATGTCAAATCGACCAAGAGTTTAAATTGACCCCTTTCAATTTCGATGAAATTTGGTCAGAAGTTTTCGTTTGCAATAAAACGAAGTTCTATCGAAGGAAAAAAATTAAATTTTTTTTTTCAAAAGTTATTCAAAATTTAAAATTTCACAATTTTTTAAATCTTTCAAGTTTATTTTTCAAATATCTCAAAAACTATTATACACTCAGTCAAAAAATTAAAGGAACAGCAAAATTTTCGAGATTTTTCAGCGATTTTCCAAAGCCTGTAATTTTGTTAATTTTGGTCGTAAAAATTGTTCAAAAAAGCATTTTGAAGCTTGAATCTTCTAGTTTTGGAATCTTAAGTCAAAAAAATTGTGTGGGCATCACCCTCGACGCAGTCGAAAGAAATATCACCGTAAACATTTTCTCGAAATTTTTGCTTTTTTCAAAACAGTCGATGGGCTCCAAAAAATTTTTCCGAACTTAACCAATCTATGGATCGTTTAGCTGAATTCTTTGGCTGCAATTTGCTTTTTTAATTTTTGTTCTACAACCATTTTTCGCTGAGATATCGGCGATTGAACAAAAATTCGTCTTTTTTTTAAATCTTCGATATCTCTGGAACTAATGATCGTACAGCGAGTAAACGGTGGGTTTCGGAAACTTGAAACTACCCTTTATAAGTGCCTGTTATTGTCATAAACGAAAAAAATGTTTTCCATGCTTAATTTTGACTTGAAAAAGTCTAAAAAATTAGCTTTTTTTCTTGTTTCATAAAATCTACCACAACTTTGCAGATATTGCGAAAAATACCAATGTTTTAAGGTCCTTTTTTAGCTCAATACATTCCTAAAAACTATGCCAATTTTCGAAACAATCGGTCGAACCGTTTTTTGTGACCGAGTCATCAAACTTTTAGAAAAATTGAAGGAACACGTTTATTGGACCAATTAATTAATGGTGTTAAAAATAAATTTAAAAGTTTTTCTTTTTTTCTCTCAAATTTGCATTTAATGAGCGTCAAAACTTAAAAAAAATTCACATTTCAATATATATATATAATTCACAGAATATATATACCGGGTGTCCCATTTTAATCTTACAGTTGATTTATTTTGAAAAATATTGCTCTGATCAAAAATTGAGTGGGATGAAACTTTTAGGGTTCAGAGGGGGACGTTCAAAAAATTTTTTTGTTTTGGTCCAAAGTTCAAAATGGCGGCGTTAAGATGGCTAACATGTTTTTTTAAAAATGGAAACATGATTTTTTTCACCAAAAATTTTTTCAAATTAAATCCAACATCTTTTGTAGGAACATGTTTTTGATACAGCCTACAATAGAGGGTGTCCTCTTTTAATCTAACAGCTGAATTATCTTGAAAAATACTGCTTCGATAAAAAATCGAGTGGAATAAAACTTTTAGGGTTCAAAGAAAGCCGTTAAAAAAAAAATGTTTTTTGGTCCAAAATTTAAAGGGGCGGTGTTAAGATGGCCGAAAGGTTTTTTAAACAATGAAAACATGATTATTTTGTCACCAAAAAATGTGTCAAGTCAAAACTAACAACTTTTGTTGGAACATTTTTTTATTCAGTCCATAAGAGATCACCATTTTTTACTATTTTAGTATTATCCGGGATAACCACGAGGACGAGGAGGTAGAGTCCCGTCACTTTCGCAGTATTTTTTCCACTCCAAACTCTCCTTGTTAGTGTATCTGACTGTATGAGTGTGTGATTTTGTAAGTTTGTGAGTGTGCAATGTTGTAAGTTTGAGTGTGTGGAACACTCATAAGGATTAGGTCTCCACGGCTCGTCACTTCCACAGTATTTTTCGACTCCAAACCCTCCTTCTCAGAGTGTGTGTGAATTTGTACGTGTGTGTGTGTGTGTGTGTGTGGAACACTCACAAGGATTAGGTCACTGGGTTCGTATTGTTCAGAATCAACTGGACGCAACATTCGGTCGAAGGTGGATTGGTCGAGATGGACCTGTCCATTGCAAGGTCCCCTGATCTTACCTCTCCCGATTTTTTCTTGTGGGCTTATCTTAAAGACGTTGTCTACCGTCAACCTCCAACAACACGAGAGAATATGCGGGAGCGGATAAGAGCTGCCTGCCGTGCAATCCCGAGAGAAGTTCTCTTAAGACCAGTTGATGGTTTTAAGAGGAGAGTAAAGGCATGTTTAAACATGAATGGTGGAATCTTTGAACACCTTTAAGAAGATTTCAGAAAACTTGTACGAAGAGGATTCAGAAGACCTCCTCGTCCTCGTCATTATGCTGCATAACGCTAAAATAGTCGAAAATGGTGATCTAGTCTAAAATATCTGGGCTATAAAAAAAATATTCCTACAAAAGATGTTAGATTTGATCTGAAAAAATTTTTGGTAAAAAAAAATTATGTTTCCATTTTAAAAAAACATGTCAGCCATCTTAACGCCGCCATCTTGAATTTTGGACCCAAACAAAATTTTTTTTTGAACGTCCCCTTCTGAACCCTAAAAGTTTTATCCCACTCAATTTTTTATCGAAGCAGTATTTTCCAAGATAATTCAGCTGTTAGATTAAAATGGGACACCCTCTATTATAGGCTGTATCAAAAAAATGTTCCTACAAAAGATGTTGGATTAAATCTGAAAAAAATTTTGGTGAACAAAAAATCATGTTTTCATTTTAAAAAAACATGTTAGCTATCTTAACGCCGCCATTTTGGATTTTGGACCAAAACAAAAAATTTTTTTGAACGGCTTTCTTTGAACCCTAAACATTTTATTCCACTCAATTTTTTATCCGTGCAGTATTTTTCAAGATAATTCAGCTGTTAGATTAAAATGGGACATCCTCTATTGTAGGCTGTATCAAAAAAATGTTCCTACAAAAGATGTTAGATTTAATTTGAAAAAATTTTTGGTGAAAACAATCATGTTTCCATTTTTTAAAAAACATGTTAGCCATCTTAACGCCGCCATTTTGAATTTTGGACCAAAACAAAAATTTTTTTTGAACCCCCCTCTGAACCCTAAAAGTTTCATCCCACTCAATTTTTGATCAGAGCAATATTTTTCAAAATAAGTCAACTGTAAGCTTAAAATGGGACACCCGGTATAATTCACATATATATAATTCACAAAATTAAATATATATATTGTTTTTTATTTGAATAAAAAAATGTATTGTCATTTTTTTCAAAATTTTATTTCGATATTTATTAAATATTGAATGCAAAATTGTGAAAAAAATGCCAATACAATTTTTTTTGGCTTTCACACTCATTAAATGCAAATTTAAGAGGAAAAAAAAGAAAACTTTTTTCAAAATTTTTTAACATTATTAATTGGTCATTAAGGATCAATGAACGTGTTCCTTCAATTTTTCTAAAAGTTTGATGACTCGATCACAAAAAACGGTTCGACCGATTGTTTCGAAAATTGGCATGGTTTTTAGGTATGTATTGAGCTAAAAAAGGACCTTAAAACATTGGCATTTTTCGCGATATCTGCAAAGTTGTGGTAGATTTTATGAAACAAGAAAAAAAGCTAATTTTTTGGACTTTTTGAAGTCAAAATTAAGCATGGAAACCATTTTTTTTCGTTTATGACAATAACACGCACTTATGAAGGGTAGATTCAAGTTTCTGAAACCCACCGTTTACTCGCTGTACGACCGGTTCCAGAGATATCGAAGATTGAAAAAAAAGACAAATTTTTGTTCAATCGCCGATATCTCAGCGAAAAATGGTTGTAGAACAAAAATAAAAATAGCAAATTGAAGCCAAACAATTCAGCTAAACGATCCATAGATTGGTTAAGTTCGGAAAAAATTTTTGGAGCCCATCGACTGTTTTGAAAAAAGCAAAAATTTCGAGAAAATTTTTACCGTGATATTTCTTTCGACTGCGTCGAGGGTGATGCCCACACAATTTTTTTGACTTAAGATTCCAAAACTAGAAGATTCAAGCTTCAAAATGCGATTTTTAAAAAATTTTTACGACCAAAATTAACAAAGTTACAGCCTTTGGAAAATCGCTGAAAAATCTCGAAAATTTTGCTGTTCCTTTAATTTTTTGACTGAGTATAATACGAAAAATCGTTCTGAATTCGTTTTGAAGAGTATACTTGGGGCTACGAAAAAAGAATATACCGAAAAAAAAATTTTTTAATGATGAATTTGGAGAATTTTAAATTTTTAAAAATGGTGAAAATCCAAGTTCCATATTTTATTTTTGGTTCAATTTTTTTTATACAATATTTTGTACTGATCTTAAAAAATCCTGAAATTTTTAGAGAGGTGTTTTTTTTTTCTTTAAAAAATATAAATTTTTGAATTTTCCAAAATCGTGACAATCCACGATCAACATTCAATTTTTTTTATATAATACTTTGTACTGATCTTAAAAAATCCTAAAATTTTCAGGATGGTGTATTTTTGTTTCAAAAATATAAATTTTTGAATTTTGGTAAAAATTTTTTTTTAATTGTCATTAATTGACATTTGTACTGCTCAAAATTGCAGAATTACATGATTGCTCAACTTTACTTAACTTTGAGGAAAAACAAATGAATTGTTTTTACCAAAATACAAAAATTTGTATTTTTGAAACCAAAACGAACCATCTTGAAAATTTCAGGATCTTTTAATATCAGTACAAGGTATTATATTTAAAAAAATTGTACCAAAAATTTAATGCTGATCGTGGATTTGCACGCTTTTTACAAATGCAAAAATTTATATTTTTGACAGAAAAAAAAACTCCTCTCTGAAAATTCCAGGATTTTTTAAGATCAGTACAAGGTATTATAAAAAAAAAATTTGAACCAAAAATAAAATATGGAACTTGGATTTTCACGATTTTTGAAAATTCAAAATTCTTCAAATTCATCATTTAAAAAAAAAATTCGGAGTATAATTTTTTTTTGTAGCCCCAAGTATACTTTTCAAAACGAATTCAGAACGATTTTTCGTAACTATGATAGTTTTCGAGATATTTGAAAAATAAACTTGAAAGATTAGAAACAATTGAGAAATTTTGAATTTTGAATTACTTTTGAAAAAAAATGTTTAATTTTTTTCCTTCGATAGAACTTCGTTTTATTGAAAACGAAAACTTCTGACCAAATTTCATCGAAATTAAGAGGGTTCGATTCCAACTCTTGGTCGATTTGACATGGAATGACCCATATATATGTGCGATCAGCTGACAAATCAAGGCAGCTAGCTTCCCGTGTTGTCAGATATAACCCCTGACAGAACACGGTTCCGAAAATACTTAAACTTGTGACATTTTACTGACTTCAATCATTAATATTTTCTTCAAACGTTCGGTAACGCCCTGTTTTTATCGTCATTTCGGATTCTTCAGAGTTTTCTAGACGAGCAAGACGGTTTGTATCGGACATCTGAAAATGTTCGGTATATAAATTATCAGATACAAATGTGGCGAGCATGTAATCTCCGTATAGAGGTGTATAAATTGAACAATTTTCAAAGTCGTAATTTGTGAATAAATGTTCGACAACTTGGCTTGAAATTTTCACAGTATAATGACATGTATCTGTACTTCATTTTAAGAAAAATCCGCCAATTTTTAAGTATTCGTGTTCGCAATAGGAATACCTTAAGGAAACGACCTTTAATAATTACCCAAGAAACATATATAAAATTCAACTTTTATACCATCACGTAAGTACAATTACATTTTATTAAAGTTTAAAGGTGTCTGGCAGGGGGTTGCAAAGTGTCTGGCAATGGAGAACTTACTACAAACGTTTTTGAAGCGACCCAGGTGGGATTTAACAAATGGCCCGACTTTGGGCCAGTACTAAATGCCAGGCGTACAGGCTTGGCCCAAAGCTGACTCCCAGTATCGGGCCAGCATTATGCCGGTACTGGTTTGTTAACCTCGGCCCAACTCTGGCATGCAATGTCGGCCCAATACTGGTATTACATGGCGGCCCAGCACTGGCATACAACGCCGGCCCAGCGCTGGCATACAATGCTGGCCCAGCGCTGGCATCAAATCGTGGCCCGGCGTTGGCATTTAATGACGGCCCTGTACTGGCATCCGATGCTGGCATTCAATCATGGCCTAGTACTGGATATAAATAGGTGGATATAAATAAATGTTAATGCGGATCGCATTAAGAAATAATTTTCAAACTCAGACCAGATTATGTAAAAATGATTATAGAAATATTTATTTAATATTCAACAAACGTATTTCTGAAGTAAGAAAAAAAAACAATTAATTGACGTCTTGATTAAGTGATTCGTCATTTGGCGATTCGTCAAGTGATGAAGAAACTACTTCATCCTCGATGTCATCGTTGTCATCTTCGACAATGAAATGCGAATTTTCAAGGTTAGAAAATTGAATCGTTACAATCGGATCCATCAAACCGCGATCATTTTTTTTTTGCTTTTTCGCCGGTTGTTCTATATCTTCCTCACTGATTATTTTCGGAACGCAATTTTTTTAAAAACGGTATTTTTTCACTCTCGAAATACTGGAACGTGGTTTCAACATTTTTTACGATGATCGAATGACATCTACGTATGCGAACATGACCTCCTAAACATACCGAGTGTATGGGATAACCGGGCCTGGCCCAGCCGTTATGCCATTGTTGGCCCGACGCTCAGTTTCAGCGTTGGCCCGACGTTGGCTTCAAAGGTTGGCCAGACTTGGCCCGAGGTTACAATGCCAGCATCGGCACACTGCGTTGGGCCAATGCTGGGCCATGTGACAAGCTCTGGCCAATCCCACCTGGGGAATAGGTTGTCTGTAGTCATCTTTGGAGGAAATACAAATAACGCAAACTAGTAAGATGGTGTTGAGATAGATGCCGAAAAACTATGTATAAAAAATGACCACAAACGATTTCAACTGAAATGAAGTTTGTGGTTAGATAGTTCCCAAAGAGCTAAATACGAATATAAAATTACCAGAAACGATTTTGAAGAGACAGGATCGATTGTAGTTATTTTTCGGGAAACTATATAAACGACGAACAAAGTAATAAGGGGACCTTACGGTTTCAGAAATTCAGTTCGGGATGAGACCTCGCAGGTTAGTAATATACCTCAAGGGTGTCCACTCAGCAGAATAGTAAAGCGCACTAGCCAGAAGATTCTGAGAAAAAAACTTGCCAAGTGCGAGTCGAACTCGCGCTAGAAGGGTTCCGTACCATCTAGCCCAGTCGAGTTAGACAAAAAAAGAGACAAAGAGTGAACTCTCACCGATTTTACATGGTCGGGGCCAAGAAGACTAGAATAAGAAGAGTCAACTAGCTGCTTTTCGAGTGGTGGACGTGGCACAAAATATTTGGGCAGCAGGCTGCTGCACTCCTTGACCTGCAAACTGCGCTGTACAATACTGCGCACATGGTGCGTCGTCATTCTCTCTCGCGCGCACTGAAATATATTACTATATTTCAGTGCTCACGCGAGACCGACACGCCAAGAAGATATACGAAAGCTACGCAGTGGTATAAAAGTGCGACACTGCGCAATTTGTAAGTCAGGAAGTGGGGCAGCCTGCTGCCCAAATATTTAGTGCCACCCCCACTCCTCGAGTTGACTCCTGTATTCTATTCTTCTTGGTCGGGACTGACGCTCGCAACTTATTTTACGACGGGAGGGGTTCCCCACCACTGATAGAAATGGTGGTGACATCTCACGGCAAAGCGCGACATCACGACAGTCAACTCAGAGAGGAGAATAGAGTGGGGGATAGGGGAAGGATACCTCGGTAAAATAGCTGGCCGTGGTTTCGTAAAATAGTCAGCGATGAAAAATAGCTGGCGGTAAAATAGATGAGAGTTGACTGTATACATTTATAGGATTTAGCTTGCGAGAGAATGAGATAGAATACAGATATACATTCTTCCCTATTCTCTTCGTCTCCTCTTCGTGTGGTGCTTTGTAGCCTCCCCACTCTGGCGAACCAAAAGAAAAGGCGTCGTATAGTGAGTATAGTATCTATATATTCTCACAAACAAAACAAAACATCTATATATGTGTCATTCCCTATCAATTCAACGACGTTTTGACGGTGACCCCTTCGATTTTTTTATTTTTTCAATATGTTATTATACATGCAAAAAGAAGTATCCATGCCAATTTTAAGCTCTCTATCTTAAGCCATACCGAAGTTATTTATTTTTCAAGAATATACTTAAAATAATCATAACTTCTACATTAACAAGATATTGTTAATATATACATGTTATATATGTTATATATATACAGTCCAACCTCCAGGTAAGAAACCCGGTGATAAGAAACTTTCCCCAGTTTCGCACTCAAGCGCTTCCCCCACTCTGACTCGAACTCCGAGCTCGAGAATTTCGTGCGCGAACCTCTGGTTAAGAAACCAGCCTGGGGGAAATTATTCGGGCAAAATAAAGTGAAGGTCGTAGTGTAAATTGATGTGTGCGTGCGTGAGTATGTGTGTGGCGTCTGTGAATCGTTCGAGCGGGTTTCTTGTTGAGAGGATCGCATGCGGAAAAGAGTGAGAGAGACATACAGAGGTAGTAAGCGCGGAGCCCGCGCCTGGTGGGGGTATGCGATATATAAGAAAAACTCTTCCCCTTGGGGGCTTTTGATTTCTTACCAGGAGGTCGGACTGTATGTTATATTCTACAAGATATTGTAATTTGTCAAGAGGTCATTTTTTTTTATTATTCAAGGTACTTTATGAAAAAAATATTTAAAATTAAGAAAAACAAATTCTTAATGTCTCTTTAACTTTTCTAAGCTCAAAAATTGGATTTTCTTTCAATGGGATCCCTTCGATTTTTTTCAAAAAAAATCATAAAATTCTACGTAAAAAGACAACATTTTTGATATTTTACCGAAGAGGGGATACAAATAACTTCTTATCAAAAAAAAAAAATTTCAATTTTTTTTTTTGTAATTTAATTTTTTTTCCTTGCATGACTACAATAGTTGATTTCAATTATGTTAAAATAAATAATCTAACTTACCTCACATATTTCCATTCCATAATTAACATGAAGAATTACAATTCAAGTTCGTTTTGCACTTTATTGGATTAATTTCATAAATTTTCCAATATATCGACAGTTACATTTTAAAATTTAGTTTATAGACTCTTGAGACTGATAAAAAATTTCATTGATTATACCTACTTCAACTATTGCAGTCATAGAAGGAAAAAAGATCAAAATTACGAAAAAAAAATCGAATTTTTTAGTTTTGATAAGAAGTCATTTGATCCCCTCTTCGGTAAAATCTCAAAAATTTTGTTTTTTACGTAGAATTTTATAATTTTTCTCGAAAAAAATCGAAGGGGTCCCATTGAAAGAAAATCCAATTTTTTAGCTTAAAACAGTTAAAAAGACATTAAAAATTTGTTTTTCTTAATTTTAAATATTTTTTTCAAAAAGTACCTTGAAAAACAAACAAAAAAACCAGGTGCGTGGTCGCCACGCTCGTTTGAAGTGAAACTTCTGTCGGTGAGTGCGTCGCTCAGTAAGAAGAGCAAATAAGAAATGATAGTAGTATGATTAAATTGGTAGAGAATTACGATTCCCTCAATCACAAACATTTATTCAAGTTGTATGTACGAATCTTGAAATGAAACTGGTGTATTATTCGACTATGTCCATTCTTTGATAATCCAACACCGAAATAAGTGGCTTGTGATAGCCGAAATAGGATATGTACACGGTAGTTTCGAGATTTTCCAGGTATCGAGAGAATACTGCGTCGATCGTAGTTCCCGATGTTGTTGTAGAAACCGCGAGATTGCTATTCATCTTTAAGTTGAGTTTGAACTTACACTACCTATTCATCTTTAAGTTGAGTTGAACTTACAGTACCTCTATTTTTTCCCCCTCCATATTCCCCGTGGCGTTACACTTTTTCGTGACGTTAAAATTTCAACTTACACTACCTCTATTTTTCCCCCTCCATATTCCCCGTGGCGTTACACTTTTCCGTGACACCAAAATTTCAACTTACACTACCTCTATTTTGTCCCCCTCCATATTCCCCGTGGCGTTACACTTTTTTATGACACCAAAATTTCAACTTACACTACCTCTATTTTTCTCCCTCCATATTCCCCGTGGCGTTACACTTTTCCGTGACACCAAAATTTCAACTTACACTACCTCCATTTTTTCCCCCTCCATATTCCCCGTGGCGTTACACTTTTTCGTGACACCAAAATTTCAACTTACACTACCTCTATTTTTCCCTCTCCATATTCCCCGTGGCGTTACACTTTTTCGTGACAACAATTTCAACTTACACTACCTCTTTTTTTCCCCCTCCATATTACCCGTGGCGTTACACTTTTTCGTGACACCAAAATTTCAACTTACATTACCTCTATTTTTCCCCCTCCATATTCCCCGTGGCGTTACACTTTTTTGTGACATCGAATTTTGAAATTGCTCTACCGTGCCTAAAGAAGTTTCACTTCAAAATGACCTCTTGACAAATTACAATATCTTGGTAAATGTAGAAGTTATGATTATTTTCAGTATAGTCTTGAAAAATCAATAACTTCGGTATGGTTTAAGATAGAGAGCTAAAAATTGGCATGGATACTTCTTTTTGCATCTGTAATAACATATTAAAAAATAAAAAAAATCGAAGAGCTCACCGTCAAAACGTCGTTGAATTGATATGGAATGACACATATACTCCCACCACTAGAGTTTGAAAACATGAATAGAAGACCCCTTTATTATTAACTTGATTTTATTTTTATTATTTGTTGTTATAGCGGCAATAGAAATATACACTGTGAACATTTCAACTGTCTATCTTAATAGAAAGTAATGAACCGTAATCGGTTCATGAGATACAGCCCTGTGACAGACGGACGGACGGACAGCCGAGGCTTGGTAATAGGGTTCCGTTGGATACCCTACGGGTACGGAACCATAAATAAGGACTCTAAGTTTTGCGCAGCTCATATACTCGTCGATTTTTATACTGTGGCAGCACAGTGAAATGACTGAGTCTGTAGCGAACTCGCTTGCCACGCGGGCCATCCGGGCTCGATGATACCTCACAGTGGTCCTGGAGGTTCATTAAATGCCTTCAAAATGGATCCAGAACCGGGTTGTGGGGTATGTTTCCCGGTCATTCGTAGCTTCGAAATTCGAAAGAATCAAAATCCTAGCTGCTCCCTTTCTCGAGAAATCGATATTTTCATGTTTCCAACGTGCATTCACGAATTACTCTGTCAAATGAATCAAATAATTGGAAACGCGTACATGCATGAGTTTTATAATTCCACTTTTTGCCTGACCCAGGACCAATTACGACGACGTAGTGGTAATCTGGCCCCATTTTTTTGGTTAAAATTTTTTTTTTAACTTACTTTATTATTAGTATTTAGATTTGACTCTTTTTTCTTTGTTTCTTTTTTTTTTATTTTTTCATGGCAATTTTATATGATATTTTGGAGTATGCTCCGATTTGTCATCCATATTAACTTTCACTTCATCATAAAGTGAAAGGGTTAATGGAATAAGTAATAAAATAATTAAATATGAAAAGAGGAAAATTTAAGAACGGCCGTAAGTAATTTCGAAGTATACAACTGATGATGATGATGAGTTGTATGCTTCAACATTACTGAAAGCCGCCATCATGAATATTGCAATATTGATGATGAGATGTATGCTTCAAAATTACTGAAGGCCGTTCTGGAATTTTCCTCTCTTCATATTTTATTATTTTATTATTTATTCTATTAACTCTTTCACTCTATAATGAAGTGAAAGTTATTATGAATGAAAATTCGGAACACACTTCGAAACATTATAAATTATTTCTTTCACCCGAATTTCAACCAATAGGAGCATGGTATTTAATATTACGTGGTACGAGCCAGATGAAATTATATCGGCAATTTTTCGGAAATTTTCAGCCTGCTGCTAAGTAACAAACTAAAATTCTCGATAGTTTGTAACCCACGTACATGTCAGAAACATCAAATTCATCGAGATGAGTGAAAAAAAATCGTTTCGGATATAAATGCCATGCGAATTTTTCCACGAAGATGTTAAATACCATGCTCCTATTGATTGAAATTCGGGTGAAAAAAATAATCCGCCGAATACTCTTCGTGCTTGGAAATTAATCGGATATTTCTAAGCACTCGGGGTATTATAACTGAAAATTTTCATGAAAAAATAAAAGAAAACAACTTAACATGCAAATAATTCAAAAAAAGTAACAAAAATATATAAAAAACGAAAAAAATGGAGTCATATTAGCACTACGTGCTCGTCGTTGTTCTTGGGTTAGGCTAAAAGTGTAATTGTAAAACTCATTCATGTACGTGTTTCCATTTATTTGTTCGAATCAAACGAATACAGAGTAAATCGTGATTAATTCGAGAATTCACGTTGGAAACATGAAAGTATCGATTTCTCGAAAAAGGAAGTGATTCTTCTGTGATTCTTGTGAATTTCGAAGCTATGAATGACCTGGAAACATGTCCCCAACCCGATTTTGGATCCTTTTTGAAGGTATTTAATGTCCCTTCAGGACCATTGTGACCTCGGGTAACTTCTTTTCTTTTTTAATCGTTTTAAAAATTATGATTTGAAATGAAGTTAATGACCTAAAAATATGATTAATAAAATCATAAATAATGTTATTTTATTTATGAAATGACTGTTACAGCTAATAAAAATGTGAATTAAAGATAATAAATTTTTTTTAAATATTGAATAATTTCGAATGCATTTTTAATGGAGGTAAATTAAAACTTTGATTACCACTATAACAAAATTTCAGGTAGGGTTTTATTTACATTAACATTTTTACAATATCATTTTTATTCCTCAATATTTTATTTTACATACAAGCACCAAAAATTATAATTATAAAAACATTGAAAACAAAAAATATTTTGATGTATTGCACAATTCATGAAGGATGATTGTTTACACGAACAACCTTTTTGACAAATCAAGTTGATATTGTGAAATTTTTTATTCATAAAAAAAATTTATATGAAACCCTATCCGAAATTTTTTATAGTGGCAATTAAAGTTTTTATTTATCTCCATTAAAAATCCATTTCAAATTATTGAACTTGAAAAAAATAAAATATTATCATAAATTCAAATTTTAATTAGCTGTTGTTGCGTTCTGGGTTAATTGAGCGGTCTGAATTAACTCATCGGCGGATAAGAAAAATATTGAATGTTAATTTGGGGGATCGTTTCTCGATTAACGATTAAAATCGAAATATTGTATTTTATTGACATATTAATGTTGAGTGCTGGGTACATTTTCCGTCGTTGGGTTTAGATTATTTCAATAAATTATTTATTTTAATTGATTCTCGGTTAAGAGTTCTTCGGATAACTATTATTTATTCTGGACACAGGAAATATGTTGGAATCAATCTTCTTAACATGTCGCCGTTTACGACAAATATAAACTTATAATTTCGCACTTGAAGGATACACCCAGATAGACAAATGTAGCTCATATTGGCGTCATATTGCATACATCTATGACGCATAGGAACACTCAGAGCTGTGTGTCGCTTATGAGTGCTCACCTGGAACTCATATTTGCATCATATGATGATTGACAATAACACATCATATGGGGCTCATATGGCAGTCACGGCGTGACGAAATCGTGGTGCTGAAATGAAGATCATATTGACGTCATACCGTGGTGAAATTGGTTGCGCTCATATGAAGCTCATATGACCGTCGGGATGTGAGGTATTATTGTAATTTTCATACGTTTTTTTTTAAATTTCTATTACTCGCAAACATTTTTATTATGTATATTTTTTCATTTACATAGCTTCTGAACCGATTACATTAAAAAAAAATTAAAAAAACATCTAATTTCATTATATTTTAATTTCTTCTGTCTCCAGTGGGATTCAAACCTGCGACCTGCCTATCTATCCTACCTAACAACCTAACACGCTGCCTATTACGCTACCGAGTACTTATGAATTTTCTTCACTTATATGATATATCAGTGGTGACATGCCAGGCAAAACGAGTCACATTTGAATATTATATATATACAGTTAAAAATGAAAGTCATTAATATATTAAGAATTAAAAAAATAAACGATTCAATATGGCATCCAAAATTTCAAAAAAATGGGAAATTCGTGAAAGTCAATTTCTTAGTTTTTTTTACAGTTTCGCGAATTCGAATATCTCAATCGAATCTAAAGGGAAATTTGTAGAATTCAAAATGGGGGTTCTATTTGATAAGAAAAATGATGAAAAATAGTGCAACTTTTGTAAAAGTTTGTTTGCTTATATTAAGGAATAATTACTTCGTCGATTTTTGTAGTTAATTGTTTGAAGTTTGAATTGAGACAGCCTACATACCAAATTGAACATTAACTAAACATTTCAGCACTGAGCATTTGAAGTATGATTTTCTTAAAAGTCCAAATTTTTTAAAGAAAACTCGAACCCCATTTATTTATATCTCGGAAACCTGAGATATAATTCCGTTCACGATAATAATGTGTTTTTATTTTAAATAATCAGCACTTTGATGGAGATCAATCATTTTTAAGTGAATATCCATGTCAGCAGTTTTAGTGGTTAATACTTCGCTTCTAATTATCGTACATAAGCAGTGCGATATTTTGTGATTAACGTGTAGAGGGGGGGGGGGGGTCTTATGCCCATCATCCCACCAGGGTTGTACGGAGTAAATTCGTTCTTATTTATCAGAGACGTATCATGTTATTAAAGGTCAGTACGATTAAATATTCACTTTCTGAAAATTAATGTACAATTAATTAATTAAAAAAACGAAAAAAATGTAAGATCTGAGCTTATAGTCAGATTAGTCTTTTCACAACAGAACATCAGTTAACATATTAAACTTCCTATACTTCGGGGGAAAATAATTACCGTAACATACCAATTGTATAAACTTATAGACGGAAATGAAAGTTCTAAAGAGAACCCGGATGGTAATAAAATCGTAAAACAAGAGCTTATCATTTATCATCTCCTGATCACCGAAATTGGGTGAATTGCAGCCGACTCATCGTTCACCGTCGCGGCCGCTGACTTCATCAAAATTAGGTAAAATACGTCGCAACATGTACCTAATTAGAATAAAATTCTTTTTTTTTTTAATTGTAAAAATTAATTATATTTAATCAATCACTTTGATAACTTTATAATCAATCCAGTTCATCGTTTTTACAATAACGCAATTTTTAAAAATATCGCAGCCATAGTTAATTGTAGTAATCCTTAATAATTGTTAATAGTTAGTTTTATTAAGTAAGTTGAATTGTAATTCGGCCAATAATATCACGCAATCACTCAATTCCTCGATCACTCGGTCAATCACTCATTGAATAAATCAATTAATCACGGAATGAATCAATTAATTACTCAATCATCCAATTACTCGATCACTCAGACACTTACCCGATTGCTAGATCGCTCACTAGATCACTTAGCTGGTCGCTAGATTACTTATTCAATCACTCGCTAGTCGCTGCATGACATTAATGATAAATGATTAAAAAATTCATTTTTTATAGTGTGTCAAAAAAGTTTGTTATGTACGTGATTTTTTTGTGCCTTACTGTTATTTTCTGTATGACAAATGAAAATTATTTCGAATGATTGTATTTTTTTCTAAAATTAATGAAACCTTCAATTTTATCGGAAATAATATCATTTATTGAGGTTCTAATTTAATTACAAAAAAAAATTATGAATCAAAATAACTTGCATTTTAATAGATAAAGGTAAAAATAAATCAAAATATTTTTCATCTGATTCAGACAATTTATAATCAATTTCAATAATCGTGATTTGATTAGAAAAAAAGACACAATGCATACGATAATTTCTATTTGACTATAAAAAATCATCCAACGAAATAATTCGAACTTGATTGAAAAAATGATGAATGATGAAAGTAGTTGTAAGTAATCAAAAAAAAACATTTAATCGAAATGATTACGATCCTATCAAAATGAACCACAATTTGTTAAAATAATCTTTATTCAATTAGAGAAAATAACAAGGTTTTAATTTAATTAGGCGAAAATGATAATCAACAAATTCTACGAGTGTTTGAACAATTTATAATTTCATTGGGAAGAAGCTCAATTAAGCGAAAGTAATCGAAATAAGTATGACTTCAATCGAAAACATGACTGTTACAACATGCTCGTATTATGTATTCAAAGAACTTATAATTAATCCAACTAATTATATAATGTTATGCACCAAAATTACAATCCATTAAAATAATTGTAATTGGATTGGCCAAAATCATAACCCTCCAAAATAATTGGTATTTTATTACAATAAATTGCAACAATTATAATTATTTTCATCAATTCGAATTTCATTGAACAAAATCTTCATTCATTGAAATATATGTAATTCAATACAATAAAATTACACCTAAGCGATTAAACTGTCTTTCTTTCGGTTGTACAATTGTCATATTTCTTGTAAGTCAACTAAAATTAAATTTTATTAAAAAACATAACATAATGGAAAGATAATATTTTCTTTAAAAAATTGCTATCAATGAAAATAATTTCATTTCTATTGGGAAAAATCAAAATCAATTGAAATACTTTAAATTTGATTGAAAAAAAACTTCAAATTGATCAGAATGATTATAATTCGATTGGAAAAAAATTACGATTAATTATAATAATAGTAGTTTTATTGGCAAAAATGTATTCGATTGTCATTATATTGAAAAAATATTAATTTATTCGCTCATTATTTTTTGCTTTGTCGTGGACTTGATGTGCAAAATAGTTTGTAAGAAAATTGTGTGTGAAAAAGGAAATAAAGAAAATCTCGAGATACGATGAATCGAGAATTATCCATGTAGTTATTCATCAACCCTTTTCGCTGAAAACGCATTATATCGAGTCACGGCGATAAATAGTCCATGGTAACGTTTGACTAATTTATTCATCGAATTTCGTTCTCCTTCTTTTTTGTTAAAAAAAGGTTAAGCATATCCCAGATACTTGTGTCGTGAATTTATTTCATCCCTCTCAAAAGAATCGATCTCCGATCCCCAGCTGCCTGTGCATTGCGCAAATCTTCAAATTGTTAGAATTATCTCTTTTTGGCCTTTTTGTGGGGTCTGGCGCCCCCTCAGCAGTTCGTTCAGTTGAGAAAAGGAATGTCCAAAACTTTACTTGTAATTTTGCTCATTGTCGTTTCTTTCCTGTGGGAAACGAGACTAGAACGAACACGTTACAATACACATAAATCTAGGGCATACTCGGTAACCTACGAACACACCGATGTTCATACATGAAGCTAAAACTCAGCAAAAATAGGGGAATCTTTTTCACAAAGAAAATGGAAGAACATATTCTATCAGGAAATCATGATCATTTCGATCATCGAGAACTATCTCCACCTTTATTGACTGATTGTGAGTAAGCCCACACAGTTTTTTCCGATTTCTTTACGCAATCATGATAATCTACGAAGGTCAATGTTTTTTTTACCGATTTAATCCTTGAGTTGGATTGTAATATTTCTCGACCGAATTTCGTTCTTAATTCTGGATTATTCCGAATTAAATCAATTGTTGACTTAAAATATTCACATAGTTCCGACAATATCGAAATCTTTTGGATTTAGACTACAGCTTTTCTTTACACTAAAAGTAATTCTCGCGATCGGGTCAGCCCTTAGAAACTTTGGATTTCGTCTTTTATTATTTTATATTTCTTTGTTTGGTTTGTGTGGTTTGTTTTTTCATTTTGTTTTATTTTACTTCATCATCAACGATCTACGAATTACTCGCAAATGCTTGAATCGCGATTATTAAATAAATAATTTGCAAAATTTTAATTTTAATTTAATTGTCAAACACCATAAATTCTTTACATTTATTCGGAATAAATTTTTTGATCTCGAAAATATAACTTTTGTGCATTGATATTTTTTTCGTTTCCGTCGCTGTCTCTTTACACCCTTGGCCAAGCATCGATTCACCATCGTTCCTCGATCTTATCACTTCGTTCCGCAAACATTTACACATTACAACCAAGGTAAGTGACAGTTGATTTAACGAAAAATCTCATTTGTCTTCGTGAATAAGTCGAATAGTTTAGTCAGATCTGGGTTAGTGAATACCATCAAGTTAGACCGAATCAGTTGAATTAATTGAACTGTCGACTGAGCCTATTTTCCGAGTATTTTTCTGAAAGATTAGGCTCTAAAACAGGGGCAGATCTATTTGAGACTGGATTGAGGAGTGGCAATCGAAATTTATTTCCACGATTAGGGAGTCAATTAATTATCAAGTAAATTCAGCACATCGAACGTTGAAAATAAATAATAGCGTACGAAAACTCATTTTTGACGCAAAATACGCACCCTTTGTGGAATATTACAACTTTTTTCGGAGTCTCGTCAAAAACTTTGAAGAAACGTCAATAAGGAAGAATATCTCTCACTTCTTAATTACAATTTTCTCTTTTAGAGTCGTAGCAGAATTATCATCCGAGGAACTCCGATTAACTCTTCTGCCTTTTTTTAAATTGGCAATTCTATTTTTACCGATTATTTCATTAGTTTTTCCAGAGGCATTAACATGGGTTGAAAAACTTTACTTAAGGTCTTTTCAGTCGTTATTCTACCCCAATTCGCTATCTCATGTGTTTGCCTAATTGAATTACTAACATCCGCAATTTGTTGCAACATGTGTTTTTCACATGACACTGACTGTTCTTATTTTGCCGGTGCCTCTATTTTATCAAACAATGCAATCCTTTTCTCCATCTGCAATCGATTCACTATCTTTATCAAGCAAGGGAAAACCGTACTTATTATCCATCCAGCAAGTTGAGCATAGTTTTTTAATATAAATATGCTGTAGGTTCTTCTTATTTTTTCGAAAAAGCATCAACAGGCTGGTGCTGTCTTGCACGAGATGTTTCAGGGGGCGAGCATATGTTTTAGACAGCCAAAAACGTTGCATCTAGACGTATTTGGCTTGATAGGAGAGCTGTTTTACATTTTACATCATCGGAAAAGAACAATTGAATCAGGGAGTGGTTTTTCTGGTCCATCAGAGGGCAAATAATCCACACCTCGTACAGATTATAATAACTCTCGTAAGAATTATTATTCCACTTCATTCAGAGATTGTGAATAGACCTAGAGGTTTTTGAATCTCATGCCATTGCGATGTATGGTGACGGCGGGAAGTGCATCTATCTTGCCACGATCGGATGGAACGCCAATAATGGCGCGCACAGTATTAGACCTAGTCCTAGTCCTGGTGGACCTCTATGACCTTATCCTCTCTTCATATATCATTGGGTAAACTTTCCATAATTTATAATAGAAAGTTTCATTCCTTGATCATTCCAACTCATCAGTGTCACAATACTGACCGATACAAAAACATTTATTAATCGTACATTTATAAGGACTTTTATGCGTGTCTTGTGGTTTAACGATTTATGTCAGTCTTTTTGGACTTATGATAACACACAGCCATAGAATTATATAACAGGAGACTAAAGGATTGACAGTATCATTAATAAATCAATATCATTAAGGAGAGTCATCACGTCGTGATCTGTTTAGCAATACTGATTTTTTTTTTTACGGATTGCTGTAACACCTATATAATGAACCCCGGAGTTTCAAGAAGGTTGTCTTTACCGTTTTTGAGATGAAAAATATTTACTTTCTGTACTTTTAACATTGTTTCTTATGGCAGATCGTTGATCGAGAAAGTATTTCCACGTTACCTAGCATCGTTAATATGTTCACCTGGCAATTCAATTATTGAAATCTATAAACGATATATAATTATTCAGTCGGAAAACTCGAATTACCCCCACGAGTAGCCACCATGATGGAGAGCCGCGGCAACGTAGCACTCGGAGGCGCGAGTATTAATGGCGCGCAGGTCGAATGTATAGAGACCTTAATCAGCGTAATATTACTTTATGTACGTGTGGGTGATAACGTACAATGTACATTTTATTACAAGGATTTTATTAAGATAAATAGTTTATACATTGAAAAAAGAAATATATACGTTTTTTGTAATGTCCAATGCTATGCAACGTTGTAACATTTAATGTTCTCATTGCTGTTTCATAACAATTTTTCATACATGACACGTAAAAAAATATGTTAACATTATAATAACTTTTGAATCAAATGTATCTTCATCTGCAGCAGAATCTTTTTCTATCGTACTTTTCTCAGCGACAACATCTGCGTGGGCAACACTTTGGACGTTATGTTCCGCAGAAACCCTTTTTATATTCTTTTTTCCAATTGCACTGATTTTCACGCTTCGTTTACGGTCGCTCTCGCGATCTAATTTTCCTTTCCACCGAAATTTTGTATGCATGATTTCACGGGGAAAGATAAAAAATATTCATAGAACTTCGAAAATTGTTGGATACGATAGTAAACACGCAGCAGCAGAACCTTCGCATAGCACCCAACTGCTGAAAGAAAATGATATTTTTCCGCGCTGTTGCCACGTTCTCCGGTTCAATAGAAGTCTACTAAATATTATTATATTAATTATCAAAAGCTATATAATTAATCTCAAATGGTCACAATCATTATAAAATATTAGCAACATTCGAATAGATCGATATAATATTGCGAATTCTTAGTTAAGCATTGAAAAATTACTGCTTTCTGGAATTGGCTACTCTAGAGAGCCCCCGTGCATAAGCATAGGCTTTCCGCTCGGCCCCCTCAACACCCGAGAAAGGTGATAACCCTCCTCAATAATTCTTTTACGTTATGTGAACTCGGTTATCAGTATAGCGAAGAGAGTTGTACAGTGCTGTTCATTAATGCCTGCAAATCTTTGAAAGAATCTTGAGAAGAATCTTTCCAAGATTCTAAGAATCTTCCCAAGATACTAAGATTCTTTCAAAGATTTGCAGGCATTAATGAACAGCACTGCTCAGGAGTGCATGTAAAGATAGCTTGGCATCGTGTTCTCGCTAGGCACTTACGTCTTGGTAATAAAGTAACGGTTGATACAATGAAAACAAAAGTGGAAGCCGGTATGGTTGTGAAACAGAAAAATCAGCACACGAGTAAGATAACGCTAAGACATGCTAAAGAAGCTCAAAAGCAAATGCATCGAGGAAGCTTAGATCCAATTAAATCAGCAGTGAAAGCTCATTGCGATACCGTAAAAAAGCGAGGTAGCGAGTAAAAATCAATCTCCCCGAATTCTACCAGTACTTATGAAAATTATTTTCTGTACGGCCATTGGTTGCTGAGATATTACCGGTTAAAGACAAAAGGATTCTTTTTTCATTCCAAGTCGGATATCTTCGCGAGAAATCAACGGAGAGAAAAAACTTGAAAAACAGGAAATTGAACCTGGATGAACAGGCTATGGCATTGGTTTGATTGAAAAAAACTTTTCCGAGCTCGTGGACCAAAAAATAAAATGTAAAAAATTGGCAAAATTTTTTTTTCACGCTATTTTTTAGGATTGTATGAGAAGCGTAGCTCCTAAAAATGTTTGACTAAAAGATCTGAAAACTAGAATCTTTGATCTTCAAAATGCTTTTTTTATGATCTCGATACGACCATTTTTCACTTCAATACAGTCTGTCAAAACCACCGAAAAATTTGGACATTTTTCTTGCTCCTTAAATTTTTGCGAGTAGTGTATAATTAGCAAATAAATTTTACATTAAATGATTGAATTGCCGTTTGCTGAGATTTACTTCCCACAATTTGTAAGCCAATAGAAACCATGAGTCTAATTTGCTTGTGGTCATCCTTAGGATACATTCTGTGACGGATATTTTTTTCTTTACGAAACGAGGTCGAATCCATTACTACCAGCCGCCACCTCCGCACGTAGTGTATCACATGCCGGTGAGCGCCAGTCAATTTTTGTCGCCCCGGAATCGAAAAATCGGTCACAACTGGGACTCGACTGGGAAGTTTCGACTCCACCCCGGCAACTTTTATTTCGCCGGTGGGCTAACCGGAACCGAACTGGGAATCGAGTGGAGAAAGCTCGAACCCCGCACGGACGGAACAGGACAAAACGAACAAACGGAACGTACGAGGGAGGAAGAACGATTGCGGAAATGCACGTCCACTCAGGATGCGAGTTATGGTAGAGTGACTCGGAGTTGTATGTCAGCAAGTAGCGCGGAACGGATCCAAATGCGAGATTTTAAACGTTGTCTATGCAAATAAACGACTCACCTGAATGATAGTTATCCTTTCGGGGAGTTGCGAGATCAGTTCCGAGCGAAACACGAGACTGGTGCACTATTTACTGCACTTGAACACTCCACGAGGATATTCATCAAGAGCCGTACGAATATTATTCTTAATCACACAGCGAGAGCCCCTGTCGAAATCTCAGGCACACGCAGCCATGAGGCGCGCGCACCACACAAGCAAGAGCGAGACACCCGTTACACGCATCGCGAACGAGAGAGAGAGCGGGACTGAGTGTCAACACGAAGGCAATACAAAACCGGGAGTGAGAGGTCTTATCTCGACGACGATTAGAGATAGACTCTTGTCTCTCGAATTATTTCTCAAATATTCTAACCGATAGCTCTTGCTCTCTTATTTTAATTTCACACATTGCCAAGAGCGTTATTGGAGAAACATCACCGGCGATAGCATATTGAGAATCTTGGTGACCGCTTCTCCTGGAATTGGAGCGAAAGGAAGGCTCTATCTATCTAACGCGGCACAATGCTTCTCAGCCATCGCCCGTAGCCACACTATCCGCCTGCTCTTCAGCTCGAAGTTCCTTACATATTGGGGCAACGGCATCACAGCCAGACCTTTGTCAATTTCACCGAGACTTCTCGTCGGACGCTCTCCTCTGTCGGATAACTCATTGCATCGAGACGTTTTTCACGACAGATTCGAGCGCGCGACCTTTTCTAAGTCTTTGAGAATTAAAACAGATCCAAAGTGTTCGTCACGTGCTCGGAACGCGAATATTGTCGAATTAGTACAAGAACACAACTTCTGTACAATACCGAATTGGGGGAACGAAATAAGAATGATACATTCTACGAGAGCGTTGATAGTTTCGTGGCCGTGATTTTAAAAAATCTCGTCACAATTCTCTTCCGATTGCATGTAATAACATCACAGGACGTATTTCGGAAAAGTAGAATTTTTTCTGATCCAAATTACGACTACTGACAATGGGTTGTGTTTCTTGCCGATCGAAATGAAAACATTTTGATTCGTCACATTTTTCAGTTAAATAATTATATTGGTTCATTGTAACTGTTTCGACTCAAATCAAATTCGAAGTATTTCGGTACATTCTGAAGTTTCCCAATCAAATTGAACTTAATTCGATTAATCGGTGATTTTCTGATGAAATCGGAAATGACTCAACTGATTGTCATTTTTATCAATCATTTCTAATTTTTTCCCTTAATTTATTCAAGTTTTTCTTTCATAAAATAAATATTTTTCGACAAATTGTGGTTTCTTTCGATCGGATTACAATTATTCCGACAGGTTTTATATTTTTTTAACATAATTACGATCACTCTAGTTGAATATATTTTTTCCAATGAAACTACTATTAGTTCAATCAAATGTAATTTTTTTGTGGAAACTCATTCAAGTAAAGTTTGTTTTTGATCGTATCGAAATTATTTCGAGAAATTGTGTTTGTTTCAATCGAATTATAATCATTCCGATTAATTTTAAGTTTTCGTCAAATAAATTTAACTGATTTCAATTGACATTGATTTTTATCTAATAATATAAAATCTATTTTAACTTATTTTTTTTATAATCAAATTATAATCATTTTCCTAAATCATCAAGCTTTCGATGAAATTGAAATTTTATCGTATTTCAGAAAAACTGTAATCATACGAAATAATTCTTATTTGCATTTTTGTGAAGCACAAAAAAGCCATGTATGACGCATTCTCTATCAACTCCGAGTTCCTCGTGGATATGGACAGAAATAGTCTCTATTTCACTCTGTGCGTAAAGTGCCCACATTACGCACTCGTGCAATAATAGTAAATTACGATACGAGTGCGAGGAAACTCTTTCTGACGAGTGTGAGTTTGCAGCATGAGTTGAGAAAAAGTTTTTCAACTCGTGTGATTGCAACATTTGCCTTCGGCTCATGCTGCAAACTCACACTCATCAGAAAACGTTTCATCGCACTCGTATCGTAATGTATTATTTTCGGTTAAAAATTGTGGTTTTTTTTTTTTGCAAAAATTGCAAACTTGATGGTGTCTGATTGGATTGAAACTTCATGGGTTTACAATCATATACAGACATTCTGTAAGTTAGAAAAAGATTCGTTCATAAACTTCAAAGTTTCAACTACAAATGTTCATAAACCGTCTTTTTTTGCTTCAAAATGGCAATTTTTTTTCAAAAATCTTTGTTTTACAGTATCCGTATGGATCTAAACTTCTTGAGCACAGAGATTACAACCATACGCAACTACCCTACAAAGGAGATTGAATTCCGTGCACAGGTTTCTGAGATCTGGGTCTGGACGAACATCCGACGTAAATTTTGGCTCGATTTTTATAGGCACTTTTTGTCATAAATGAGTGAGTGTCTAAAAAGGAAAACAAATGGCCGCTGCGACGCTAATTCACGCCTGATTTGTCTTCCGCATCATCCCAACTAGTGTAAGCATTAGTTGGGTTTCGATCGGGAGACGATTATGTTAATATTTTTCTGTGATCATGTTCACGCAATCATCAAATAACGTATTAATACCCGTGTAAAAGAGTTCAGGAATTCTGCGAATGATTCTGCGGAATTTATGAGGAATTCATATGTGTTGCAAAATATGAATTCTGGATGAATACCTGATGAAATCACGGTAAATAATTTCATCGATGAAATATCGAAATAATGTCATTACAAGCTAAGTCGCGAATTTGGGAGATATTCCATAGAAAATAAATTATAATTATACAGGGAATATAAAATTTTTAAATCAACAAAAAAATAACTTCTTCTCTGTCCATATTAAAATCTATACAATCTCGCAGTCAACGCGTTATATACCTCAAAAATTATTGTAACGAATGGACAAAAAATAATTTCCATAGGTTTCAACCGTTTTCTATAAGAGTGCATACGGTTTTCTATGTGAATTTTCAAGGCAATAACCTTGATAAATTCACAAAGATGTTCTGAAATTTGTGTGGAACTCTAATTGAATTTCCGCATAATTCCAGCTGAAAACTACATAAATGCACTTATGATATATCCGCATCAGCTATTCAGTGTAACAATAGCCAAATTGTAATCTATCAAAAAATTTATGGAATTTCACAATAAGTGCTTCGAATTTCTCAAAAATTATTGTCGGGAGTAGTTGAAAGAAAATGTTTTCTACTACGATTATTAGTCGATTTTCTATGAAAATTCATACAGTTTCGAATATGAATTTTCCAGGCGATAACCTCGAAAAATTCATGAGATATTGAAATTTTTTCCGGCAAACCAGATGAATTCCGGAGAAAATCAAGTAGAGCTTCGACTGAATTCCTGCAGAATTCCGGGTGGTTACTACATGGATGCAATTCGCGACTTAGCTTGTAATGACATTATTTCGATATTTCATCGATGAAATTATTTACCGTGATTTCATCAGGTATTCATCCGGAATTCATATTTTGCAACAAATATGAATTCCTCATGAATTCCGCAGAATCACTCGCGGAAATCCTGAACTTTTTTACACGGGTACTTTAGCGTTCATAATAAATAAATATTGATGGTTGTTAACCTTGTCGTTTTGAAAAAGGTGACAATGAGAAACGAATAGAAATTGGCAATGAGAACGAATAAAATATTGGATTGTTAAACTCTTATAGTCGTGTACTATTATTCCGTTGACAAATATTCAGTAATTTATTTAATTGTCAGTCTGGGAATCGACGTTGGAATTTTTACCGTTATTAGGATTTTTGCTTTCATGGATGATTTCCACGCTATGTTTCGATGAACTTTCTCCTAACATTTTTTTGTAACGTAAAGCATACGGGCGATTGCCTGGTGCCAATTTCAATCGATTGAGGTGGTGCTCAGGTATTGTGCGTCAATTTTTGCTAGTTCAGTGATGTTATAACTCGAACACATTGCAAGATCGATCGCGAAACTTCGGCATAATTCTGTTGGAATTGACGCGCGCCAAATATTTGTCAAAGGAATAATACGAGTAGTACACGAATATAAGAGGTTAACAATCCAATATTTTATATCTATTCGTTTCTCATTGTTGCCTTTTTCAAAACATCACAATTTCAGTGTCATTCCATGTAACAACCGTCAATATTTATTCGTTATTAACGTTAAAGTATTACAGTCCGCTCTCGTAATAGAGCCACTTTCAATAGAGCCGCTTCCCCTCATTCTCGCTCGAACTGTGCCCCCACCAGTGGGTGAACACTCCCATGTTGAACGTGCGGTCCATAAAGGCAGTTACCGTCTATCAATGTAGTTGGCGCCGATGTCACGACAGAGATAGGTGATTACCGTCTCTCTCTAATGGCGCATGCGCACAACACTGATTCAGTCGAGAAGCACGTGAGGGGAAACGAGCCGAAGCGTCATGGAGCCGGCGGGTCAACGCCGGCTATATCGCTCTCGGGTCTCCGTGTGTCTCCGTGTATTTTGGGTACATCTTGGTGCAAGTAAGACAGCTATACCCGCTCTTGCTCGCTCTCTCGCTTTCATCCATTCACACCTGTTGCGCATTCACACCCCTTATTTTCACAGGCGTTTCACAGAGCGACTTGTCGCAAGTTAATTAAAAAGAGCATTTTTTATATTTTACTTACCTGTGAAAAATCCCTTTGAATTTTATATTCTTGTTATTGAAATTATGTTTTTAGTATTATTTTTTAATCCTCATGGCGGGATTACAAATTAAAAAATCATTTTTAATCCAAGTTTTTAGAATTAGGAAATAAAAAAAAAATTTCATCCAAGTGCTAATTCAATTATTTTTTCAATGCATTATTTGCAACCCTGTATAGATTGAATCACAAAATACTTCTGAGAAGTAAAAAAAGGACGCCAAGTATTAAATCCTAAAAATTCGAATTTAAAAAAAAATTCCAAAAATAAAAAATTTAGAGGAAATCCTAAAAATTTGAAATCTGAAATTTAAAAAAAAACACAATTCACACAAGCCAAGCCAAAAATTTGGAGGACGTAAATTATTAAAGACCAAGCCAAACTAGAAAACTTGGCGTGCAGGGTTAAGAAAAATAAGCCCGGGAGATGCCGTAGGATTTCTACGAGATAAGGTAGAAAATTATTATTCCTACTCATATAGTGTTAACACAGATTATTATCACTTGAATATTTTACTGTCAATTACAGTAGACGATCAGATAACTTGACCGCTCGCATAGCTTAACTCATTACCATGGGAACACATTTGCATATCGTAACTCTCGGTTAAATATAAACCTTGTACAAGATTTTTTTCAGTGAACTTTTCTCATAGTTACTCACTAGCTTACTCGGCCGTTACCTCTTGTTTTTTCTCATGGTTGCTTACTAGTGCACTTAATGAATTGTTTTCTTTTTTATTTTCTCGTTCATTCACTCCTTCGTTAAACGGTAAGGGCGACTGGACTCCGTTTTCCCTCGCCGAGCCTATTGGTTCTTAACCCTGCACGCCAAGTTTTCTAGTTTAGCTTGATCTTTAATAATTCACGTACGCCAAATTTTTGGCTTGGCTTGTGTGAATTGTGTTTTTTTTTTAAATTTCAGATTTCAAATTTTTAGGATTTCCTCTAAATTTGTAATTTTTGGGATTTTTTTCAAATTCGCATTTTGAGGATTTAATACTTGGCGTCCTTTTTTTACTTCTCAGAAGTATTTTGTGATTGATTTCACTTCTTTTTAAAAGTTCTTTCGAAGTATTTTTCCTGATTCAATTTATTTGCATGAATTTTATATAAATTGGTGTTGAAATCGTCCAATATACAGAAGAACAAAAAATAAAAATGTATGGCCTGTTGTGTATACACCCATTATACACCCATGTGCATGAAACCCATTTGTAAAATTTATTGGTCAGAACTAGATCAAACTCCACAGAAATATAGATTTTTTGTCGTAAAAAAAGATTTTGTATAGATATAGATAAGTAGATATAGATAGATAGAGAAGGTATAGATATATAGATAATGCAGATTTTTTGTCGTGTTTTTTGGCACAATTATGAAAACAATTTTTTCATTGTGTTTCACTACCCCAGATAATGTCTCCAAATTTCAAATTGATCGGAGAAGTACTTCATATTTAAAAAAATATAAAAAAATAACATTAAAAAATGGGTTTTTTTTTTTTTAATATGGAGTACCTCGTCGATGAATTTGAAATTTGGGGACACTATATGGAATAGTAAAACACAGAAAAAAAAATTATTTTCATAATTGTGCCAGAACGTTATCCTGGAGAAAAAAAATAATTACTGAAAAAATTAACAGTTTTCATTAGTTATTATGAGGATTATGAGCTGTTATTTTTTCTGTAAATAGCCTTTTCATATCTTTGTAACGTGTCCGAATTTCATTCAAATCAGTCTAGCCGTTTGTAAAAAATTGTTCTTCGATGAAAAACAACTTAGATCGTCTTGCGGCACGTGTTATTTTTAATTTGAAAAAAAAGTACCTCGCGTTTTTTTATTGAGCGGAAGCTTTTTAGGGGGCGTCGCAAAAAATTTAATTTTTAACGACCAGTCTAATACTTATCTATGAATATGAAGCATAAAATTTGAATTAGATTTTGGTTTGGCCTAAAATTAAAGTTAGATTTTGATTTAGCGTCAAATTAAAGTTGAATTTCGATTAAACACAAAATTAAAGTTAGATTTCGGTTTAGCTTACAATTTGAGTTCGATTTTGATTTAGCCTAAAATTTAAGATAGATTTTGGTTTAGCTTAAAATTTAAGTTAGATTTTGGTTTAGCTTAAAATTTGAATTCGATTTTGATTTAGCCTAAAATTTAAGTTAGATTTTGATTTAGCTTAAAATTTAAGATATATTTTAGTTTAGCCTAAAATTTAAGTTTCATTTTGACTTACTAGCTGTGTATAATGCTATATATTCATAGATATGTTATACATATAGATAAGAATATACATATATATGTACATAGATGATCTATATATATATATAGAAAATCCTATATATAATGCTATATATACACTGAAAAAACCTTACTGCCACAGTCGCTATATTCTTGTGCGCATCCGCATATGTTATCGCCACGGTCTCCCACATAGCTGTACTGTGCGCCGAGCCATTTTGTATAGGCCCACGAGCTATATTTCAGTGTGCCGGCGATGGGCCCTCGCCATACACGCACGGTGGTTATACAGCATAGCCACGGTGGATATGCAATATATGCGAATGGAGAGCATATTCTGGTATCTTAGTCAACCGCAGATGTATGCCGGATAACCACCGTATGAGACTCATCATATACATTTATAACCTAAATATTCAATTCAATCACGCGAGAATATTTAGGTTATAAAATACATAAGTTTATTAGATTCATTTATAACCTAAATATTCAATTTAATTACGTGAGAATATTGAGGTTATAAATTACATTAGGTTATAAAATACATTTATAATCTATAAATATTGAATTCAATTACCCGAGAATAGTTTATAAGGATGAATAATTGAAAAATATAAAAATATTTTTTAATCATTAATCCTTATCGATTATTCTCGCGTAATTGAATTAAATATAATTTAGGTTATAAATGTATCTCATATCAAATTTGAACATAATAAAATGCATATGTTTATGTCATGTATCTATGGCTGCGTTCGTCTTGGACGCTGAAGCGCTACATTTTGTAGCATTTTATATGCCGATGTATATCTATAGATTTGTGCTGAAAGCGCGTAAACGTTCAAGATACGATGGAACTCAGAGGTCGTCAGACTCGTCAGTTGAATGCGCGTGTTCACTGGTATAGCCATGACAGCAGTATAAGGAAACGCTGCCGTACCAATGTTAATAGCTTGCCACGGCATTAACATTGTAGCGTTACTGTGAAGTATGATACATGGCATTCGTGGCAGTATGTATAGGTCGATTGGCGGAAACAGGCGGATAGCCGACAGCTATGCAAAATAACGTTACTGATGCAGTAAGCTTTTTTCAGTGCACATCGATATGCTGCATATGTATAGATAATGCTATATTTAAAGAAATATAAAGGACCACTCTAATATACATCTTATAAATACATATATATAAATAATTAAGAAAATTCGAATCTAGAATGACTACTCTAATATAAATTCAGGCCTGAATTAACGACCACTCTAATATACATTTTAAAAATACATATATGTAAATAATAAAGAAAATTTGAATCTCGAATGACCACCCTACTATAAATTCAGACCCGAAATAACGACCACCCTAATGTATATCTTAATAAATATGTATATAGTTATTTAAAGCATCGAATCTCGAATGACCACCCAAATGTGAGTTGATACCTGAAATAACGACCACCCTAATATACATCGTATATATAAAAAAATACGCGACACACTCGCACATACACACATATACTCGTTTTTATATATAGAGATAGAATATACATGCAAGCCTGTGTATGAGCCCGAGACTACGGTTGGCGGGGTGGGGGAACGCCGTGTTCTCGCACACACTCATATTTTCCCACACTAATGCAAGGCCTCTCCGTAAAAGTCGTATTACACCGCTTATACATGGGCTAGTATACCTATAGCGACGTGACCGGCGAAAGGTTGACCAACTTTTACGATGCTGAATATCCGGATCAATTCGCCCAATTCCATGATATCTAAGTATCGCGTGGGCGGAAAAAAATGACAATGGTATCAAATGAAAGATAAAATTATTTCTAGATCACTACAGCTCATAGATCTTAAAAAGATAGTCGTGTTTTTTAGTAATATCGGATTGAAATTCAAATCGGGTTCGGCGGGAGGCATATTCGCGTATATAGTGCGCGGCCATCTCGACTGAGACTCAGTTTCTTTAATACTTGGCGGCGAGTCGCTGCCGCGACTCTTGATATACGTATATAAACTTTATAATGAGCGCTCTAATGTATATCATAATTTTAAATACGTATATATTTAAAAATATAGAAAATTCGAATTTCGAATAATGACCACCCGAATGTATATCATAATATACATACATAAACTTTATATATATAGTTAATGCCACATATACTCATATGTATTAGATTTAAATCTCGAATCTCAAATCACCACCCTAATATTCAGACCCGAAATAACGACCACCCTAGTCTATATCATAATATATAATGCTGTATATTCATAGATAATGCTATTTTACAATAAAAATTCTACCACGTACAAGCCCCTCTCTATATAAAATCGTATTACACCGCTTATACACGGGCTCTATATCTATAGAGACTACGGATGGTGGGGCGAGAGAGAGCGCGACTAGCACACACTCATATTTTACCACTACCAAATACAAGCCCCTCTCTGTAAAATCGTATTACATCGCTTATACACGGGCTTGTATATCTATAGAGACGTGACCGGTTGGAGAATTTTTCTGATGATAAATATTCGGAATAATCCGCTCAATATTATGATATCTCAGCATCGCGTAGGCGGAAAAAAAAAATAATAGTATCAATGGAAAGCTAATTTTTTTTTAAGAAAAGGATATTCGTAAAATGTTGAAAAAATTGTCTCGTTTTTTAGTAATATCGAATTGAAGTGTAAAAGCGGCGTGGATTGAGGCATATTCGCGTATATATATAAGAGTGCGCGGCATCTCGACTGAGACTCAGTTTTTTTAATACTTGGCGTCGAGTCGCTGCCGCGACTCTTGATACTGTTCCAGAAAAACCAACTTTTTTTTAACATTGAAATATTTTCTGAGTATTCCTGAACATCCCTATTAATATCAGCCCTTAATATTAATATTTGAAGGTGGCGATATTCAATCTTTCATTTCCATTTAAATAACATGGGAAAAATTGTTTCTGAACTGAGTTTAATAGAGTAATTACAAGTTATATATTATTTAACTTAATCATTAATTACTTAAAGAATTAAAGATCAAACAACTTTTCATGGTTATAACTCATTTTTAAAAGAATCAACAAATTTATAAAAAATCGACATAATTTATTGATTCATAATATATAAAATTTATTATGAACTTTCATCATGTATTTGTGATATAAATATCCGTATTTTTTTTTTGTTAATGATCATCAAAATACATTCATCGTCGATGAATTAAATTTGTATCGCCTTAAAATATTAACATTAAGGGCTCATATTTTAACCAGGTCTTTGTTTAAGGATACTCTGACGATATTTCAATGTTCTTTGAGAAAAAAAATAGCCGGTTTTTTTTAAACAGTCTAATATACATGAGTCCAGTAATATTCCAATATAAATTTTGTTTTTCAACGTTTGCTCCTGTAATTTCAATATACTTCAAACATTAGATTTCAGTTGAAATTGTTAGTTTTCCAATCGATGTCTATTAATTTCGATTTTGTACACTATTGTTGAAATTATTATTGAAATTTAATATACAAAAGAATATGAAATTTCAATAACAAGAATATAAAATTTTAAAGGATTTTTCACAGGTAGGTAAAATATGCAAAATGCTCCTTTTAATTAACTTGCGACAAGTCGCTCTGTGAAACGCCTGTGAAAATAAGGGGTGGGAATGCGCAACAGATGTGAGTGGATGAAAGCGAGAGAGCGAGTATAGCTGTCTCACTTGCACCAAGATGTACCTAAAATGCAGGGAGACACACGGAGACCCGAAAGCGATATAGCCGGCGTTGACCCGCCCGCGCCACTACGCTCCGGCTCGTTTCCCCTCACGTGCTTCTAGACTGAATCGGTGTTGTGCGCATGTGCTAACCGTGGAAGGGGCGATCATTTATCTCTCTTGCGACAGCAGCACTAACTACATTGATAGACGGTAACTGAGATTGTAGCTTCAACATGGGAGTGTTCACCCACTGGTGTTCACCCACTGTATCAGAGAGGCAGAGCGCCGCGCGCCGTCTGTGGCACACACTCATGATTCTCACACTAAATTACAAGCCTCTCTGTAAAAGTCGTATCACGCGAATGCGAGCTATAGCTATACAAGCCACTATGTTTATCTCGCACACAGACATATTTCTCATACTACGCAACAGGCCTCTGTAAAAGCGTATCACACCGCTTATACACGGGTTTGTATATCTATAGAGACGTATCAGGCAAACTTGAAGAATTTTAGCGATGATTAATATTCGAATTAATTCCTCCAATATGATGACATCTCATTAACGCGTGAGCGGAAAAAAATAACAATGGATTCAAATGAAAGATAAAATTATTTCTAGATCACTAGTGCTCGTAGATCTTAAAAAGATAGTCGTATTTTTTAGTAATATCGGATTGAAATTCAAATCGGGTTCGGCGCGTGGCATATTCGCGTATATGAGGGATTCTCCGTCAATTCAGCCACTTTTTTTCCACCATTTCAGACCTGCCCCATAATTGGTTATATCAAAGTACTACTAAAAGGCAATCTATGTGATTTTTTTCAGATTTTTTAATTCAACATTTTAGAAAATACCACTTTTTTTCAAATGAATATATCTCGGAAACTTGAAGTAACTGAAAAAAAATGTCTCTACATAAAAGTTGTATCTTTGTGTTATCTTTCGAGCGGATGACTTGAAATAATTTTTACGTTCCGGTAACGCTGATTTTTCACCAAAAAAAAGGATAAATATTTTTTTATTTTAAAAAAGCCATTTTTTTGACTGAAAAAATTACAGTCTTTCAGTAAATCTGACGATATCGAGAAAAAATCGCCAGAGTGGCACGGATCGAGGTTCTAGGGTAAAAAAATGAAACCACATAAATTAATTTTTTTTTTCTACCGGAACCTAGTTAACATATCACGGAAACTTGAAGTTACTGAAAAAAAATGTCTGCACATAAAAGTTGTAGTTTTGTGTTAGCTTTCGAGCGGAATATTTGAAATAATTTTTACGTTCCGGTAACGCTGATTTTTTACCAAAAAAGGGGGAAATTATTTTTTTATTTAAAAAAATGGTTTTTATTTGACTGAAAAAATTAGAGTCTTCCTGTATATCTGACAATATTGCATAAAAATCGCCAGAGTGGCACGGATCGAGGTTCTAGGGTAAAAAAAATGAAACCACACAAATTATTTTTTTTTTCTACCGGAACCTCAATCCGTGCCACTTTGGCGATTTTTTTGCGATATCGTCAGATCTACTGGAAAACTGTAATTTTTTCAGCCAAAAAAATGGCCTTTTTTGAATAAAAAAAGAATTATCCTCTTTTTTGATAAAAAATCAGCGTTACCGGAACGTAAAAATTATTTCAAATATTCCGCTTGAATGCTAACACAAAACTGCAACTTTTATGTGTAGACATTTTTTTTCAGTTACTTCAAGTTCCCGAGATATATTCATTTGGAAAAAAACGGTGATTCCTAAAATTTTGAATTGAAAAATCTGAAAAAATTCACATAGAATGCCTTTTAGTAGCACTTTGATATAACCAATTATGGGGCACATCTGAGATGGTCGAAAAAAGTGGCTGAATTGACAGAGAATCCCTCATATAAGAGTGCGCAGCGATCTCGACTGGGATTCTCTCAGTTTTTTTAATACTTGGCGTCGTGACGTTGCCGCGTCTCTTGATATTATTATAATCTTGTACAATGCTTATGGTATCTGTTTCTTTAAATCAACCTAGCTGTATAGGACGCTTCATAAAAATTTAATACAAAAAAATAATCTTAATATTTTTCAGCTAGATAGAGAAAAAGCAAGCATACAGTGATTTGGGTGTTTTGTGTAACACGGAAAACATTTCATAAACCAGACAATAGGAATAGATAGAAACCCAGATTTCGAATGCTTCATCTTGAGCATTTTCACCGACAAAATAACTAATATTATGTTGGTTATGCTTCGCGCTGTTGCCACTTTTCGTTACAATTTCAACGATTGTCGTTACCAGCTCGTACAACGACAAGTCTCGTTAAGTACTTGGGTACAGAATCACACTCATCGATACGCAAGCGAAAACTGTCGATAGCTAACGATAGTCGTGTACGGAATTCGCCTACAGATAAGAATGAGTGAGGCAAAGTTTCGCCTTATCTGTCTACTATGAGCGCTAGTGTCGCTACCCATAAGCCATTGTATCGAATTTCTATCTCGCTCGTATGCACGTACCTAACGAAATTTGCGCCATCTTGGATTATTGCGTGCTGCGCGTCTTGATCACGGTGATACATACAGGTCTGGAAACTCCTATGGTGGGGGGTGACTCAGTTAGTGCGGCAAATTCTGAGTAGTTGCAAGCACGACCGCTAGGTTCGTACTACACTAGAAGGATGTGCGACGAAGACAGAAATACTATTTCTATCCCTGTCTAGCATAGCACGATCTTCGTGAGCACTGAGCATGGGCTTTTTGGATACTAGCATAACCTCAAATTTGCCTTTTATGTTGAAAAAATAAGTAAAAGAAAAGCCAAGCTTTAAAAATATCCCCGATTCAAAATGCTACCCGATGAATTATAAACGTTACAGGCTCTTAATTTTAAACGCCTGCTAATTAAGCAAGTGCTTAAAATAGCAACTATTTTCAATGAACATTATAATATGAGAAATGAAAAAAGAAAAATTTAAACATGTGAGATAAAATTGAAAATTTGCTAATGTCCTCGGAACCGGAAGAGACTGATTGTGAGGCGCACTGAGACGCGAGTATGTTTAATAAGTTAATTGCTGGTGAATACATATATTTATTATTCCTTCTAAGCGATCCCTGGAGGGTCAAACAACCGCGGTTGTTGCGGTGAAATAACCGTTTTTAGGAACCGGTTGTTTTTACCCTAAGGAAAGCCCTAGAGAGCAACCATGAAATAACTGCAGGGGATAACTTTTTCTTTGGATGTCGAGATTGCGTGCCCGGTTGTCGTGGTTACGCACCCAGCTATTGTAGCTGCGCACTTGGGTGTCATGGTTGCGTGACCAGTTATCGTAGTTGCGCACCTCGTTGATGTGGTTATAGTACCCTAAAAATCCGCCAGGTGCTTTCCTCTCGCACAAACGTACTTTGCCCTCAACGCTTATAACCTTTCCAAGTTCGTCTATTTTTTATGTCTTTATTTTTTAGTATGAATATTTAAACTTTGCGGCAAAACCCAGGATGGCCGAATTCGAATTCCCATAAAAGAAGGATCTTTTTATTTACCTTCTCTAAACAAAAAAAAAATCATCTCCGGTCACTGATGTTGCTCAAAACGTCGTTGCAACCGCACAGAGTCAGTGAGGTTAACTATGGTTATTTTGACCGATCAAACAACCCGAGCAACCATTGAGATTTTTCTAATCTTGGTTACCAGGGTTATCAAAACTGGTTTTCCTTAGGGCAAAAACAACCGACGGTTATTTTTCGGTTGCTCCCCTCGGTTATCAAACACGCTAGGGATGGCGCACCGGCCAAGAACGGAAATTGCTGTTTTGTGCCGCAACAAAGGTGCGGGTCCCCACAACTAAAAAGCGGCAGAGTTTCCAGACCTGTATGTATGACCGTGGTCTTGATAGTGAGCTCGAGTGTGCCTATCGTAGTGTTTTTTGTTTTTTTTTTGCAAATTTACTGTGCAGTTTGCAGGAAAGTCGAGTGCATCGTATTGGGCGATCGTTTCAATAATCATTTTTGATCTTCACTGAAGCAAGGTAAATATATCTCGTTTTGTTATTAACATAACCTCTTCTCGTATTTTGTTCTTAAGTTAAATTCGTAACCGAATATTTGTTAATTTACACAAATATATAATATTTAAAGTGGACTGCACAATTTTTATAAGTATTATGAATCTAAAAAAATCCTTTCTACTTTTTGTTTGTAACAGCTATGTCGAGGAAGTGTTTTGTAGCGGGACGTTCGCTGGCTTCAAGTGGGAATCCTAAGCTGCTGAATGTTTCTCAGGTACATGTGAGAAATCGATACTTGTGTTCGGCTCACTTCGAACAAAAATATGTTTTGGCGAAAAAACTTAACAAGAGTGCAATTAATTTTATGTGATACACGAATAGAAAAAGATTTGTTAAGTTTGTTTTACGTTCAAAAGCTCATTAAATATTCAATGTAAACACTGGGTGTGCGGTTAAACCTTTGGAAAGTTATAGCTGATTAATTTTATGTTATACGCGAATAGAATTTTTTAAAAAGTTTTACATATAAAAGCTCGTCAAAATTTAATGTCAACACTGGTTGTGCGGTTAAAACTTTGCAAAGTTATAGCTGAAGAATTTTATGTTATACGCCAATAGAAAAACAATTTTCGAGTTAATTTTTTACATAAAAGTTTGTCAAATATGTGATCTAAAAACTGATTGTGCAGCTAAAACTTTGGAAATTTCTGACTGATTAATTTTATGTAATACGCGAATAGAAAAAGATTTGTTAAGTTTGCTTTACGTATAAAAAAGCTCGTCAAATATTTAACGTAAGCACTGGTGTTGCGGTTAAATCTTTGCAAAGTTATAGCTGAATAATTTTATGTTATACGCGAATAGAAAAACAACTTTTGAATTTGTTTTTTACATAAAAGCTCGTCAAATATTTGATGTGAACACTGGTTGTGCGGTTAAAACTTTGCAAAGTTATAGCTCATTAACCAAGAGTCGCGGTAGCGACTCGAGACAAGTACATTTCCGACTTTACCGACATGTCGAGAGTCGCACCAAGATTCTCTTACGCCAACAACCCTGCTTAAACATGGGAGTATATCTATAGCGAAAAATTAATTTTTCCTTATAACTCATAAAATAGAATTTTTCAGAAAATTTGAGATGCTACGTTTAATCCGCAGATTTTTTCTCTTTTGATTGGTACCTGAAAGACAGCTGTAGCTGATCGCGTATGGGCGATACGTATTTTTATAGGTTAATTTTTCTCAATGAATTTTCCGTTTTCGTCGCATATTTTTCGTCCCATATTTTTCGGCCTATATCTTTCGGCCCATATTTTTCAGCCAATATTTTTCGCACACACCATGAAGTTGGCTATAAAATGTCACGTGGTCCGTTTTTAGATGTTAGATGAGTGCAAAAGAGATAGCACTATAGGGATAGTGTGAGAGCAAGAGAGAGAAGATGGTGCCGGTACTACGAGATATAACCTCGAAAAATTAGAAATTCTCTTAAAAGTATATTTAAAAATTTAAACGACAAAAATGACATGTGTTTTCAATTGAAATTCAAAAAGAATATTTAGTTTGTATAGCAAAAATTGGTGTAGTGATTTGTGCTGTCGGAATATGATAATTTTGAATTTATTGTGGTCCGTCATAAACATTTATTTAGAATTTATTCTGATCTGTCAGAAAAATTTAATATCATGAAATTTAATTTAATCCTTAATATCCTTCATATCGATCTTAGTTTTTATAGTGCCCAGCGAACAAAATTGTTCTCTGTGCACTGGTAAAAATTCCATCCAAAATGAGGTTTATAATTTTTTTTCTCATCGATGAAAGATTTGGTATCCAGAATGTATCCAGAGTCGAAATCGTCGTGTTAGTTAAAGAAAAAAAGTTGTGAACCTCAATAGTAATACTATTTGTCCACTGCACAATGTTCAATGCGCAATGGACAGTATAGCATTTTGTTCTCTGCGCGATGGACAAGACTCTATTCATAATGAGGCTTATGATTTTTTTTATTGATCATTGGTAGATTTTGTATACAGAATCTAATTTGTGGTATTTGTTAAAGAAAAAAAGTTATGAACCTCAGTGTTAATAGCATTTTTTTCATTGCACAATGAAGAAAATACTATCCGCAATGAGATTTATGATTTTTTAACTGATTGATGGAATTTTTTGTATCCAAAATATAATTTCTGGAGTTAGGTATCCTGGAGTTGGACCATGAACCTTAGTCTAAATACTATAAATAGCATTTTGTTCACTGCACAATGAAGGAAATTCGAACTATATTGAGGTTTTTTGATTCTTTCTCTCATTGATGGATGATTTGTTTTATGAATTACATAACAATAATATAATTAAATGAAATTATAAATAATATTAAATTATATAATGAAATGGAATTATGAATTATGTAAAGTTGCAAAAACCGAATGGAAATACTTTGCAAAAAGTAGACAAATCACCCCCAAAAACACCAAAAATGGTATACAAAAACTGGAGACAAGTACATTTATAAGCGTATCCGTAGTTTAGTCTACCTTGGTCTACCTACAAAAAGTTGTGAAATCAATAGACTTTAACCCTGAACACACATTGCCAAGCACATGTAGTATCTTAATTCGACTTTCATTGACAAGCATATAGTGATTATTACAGTATGCGGAAGCGAAATTTATAAAATATGAAAATATATTTACATTTAAAAATAAAAAAATAAATTCATTACTAAAAATAAATAATAAATCGATGAAACAAAATTGATCACAAAAATACAAAGTACTTGGCGAGTTTTTTCACCTGAAGCAACCTCAACTGTATTACTGAAACATCTTTTGCAAATATTGCCTAACTCACCAAGTACTTTGTATTTTTGTGATAAATTTTGTTTCATCGATTTATTATTTATTTTTAGTAATGAATTTTTTTTTAATTTTTAAATGTAAAGGTATTTTCATATTTTATAAATTTTGTTTCCGCATACCGCAATATTTACTATATACTTGTAAATAAAAGTCGAATTACGATACTACATGTGCTTGGCAATATGTGTTCAGGGTTGTGTTACGTCCTGACGTAACGTCCATAAATTTGATTGTTTAACGAAATCTTCACCAAAAACATGATTAAAAAACGTTTCCGATGGTATTCCGTTGAATTTAATGAGAGAAAATAGAAATTCATATTACCGACTGAAAATCTCAAGAAAGTGGCCATCGGTAAAATCGGGCAGTACGGAAGGAAAAACCAGGGACAAAGATACCTGCCAAACAAAATCATCGGCTCGTAACACTATCTAATGGGTCAAATATTCTAACGTCACCTTCCTAACTGATATACCCTATACCGGCCTATCGACCCAAGCTATAGATCCTTGGATCTGATAACGCTCTAACTTATAACGCTGATAACTTATAAAAGAAGTAATAAGGCACGTGGTATCTGGCTCTGCCGCTCTTAAAGAACAAATACATACAAGAGAATGGTTCTCCGTTTCTTTCTCACACATATACACATGGGGGAAAACGCCTGTTTTTTTCATGGCGTGACCCTGACCCCTTTTGATTTGGCTGAAACTTTGCTTGTTTCATCGTCTGATCCCAAAAACAACTCTCAAATTTTATTAGATTTTTTGGAGCCACCATAGCGGAATACTAGACCATAGAATATTTTGACTTTGGAAAATATTTAATTTTCAATCGACGATATCTCTGTAGCGGTTGATCGTATCGAAAAGTATGTAGGGGGCTTTTATTTCCGTTTTGAGTCTATCTTCAAATAAAAAAATTGTCTGATTTTTTTAAAGCTAATTTAAGCAGTCAAAATAATTTTCAAAAATTAAAATCACGATACCCAAAAACTGCCCCCTTCGAATTTTAAACAAAAATTCTCAAAAATACTACAATTCATTACCAACATTTAAAAAAAAAATCAGGATGGTATTTTCAGCGGTTCGCGAGATATTAATTTTTTAGTATTTTATTTATTTGTTGATTATCAATTTTTGTCTATCTGTTAATTAATTTGAGCTTCGAATAGTGTAAAAAGAATAGTAAAACAGAATAATGTAAATCAATAACCCATACACATGTGAAGGTACAATATATTTTACTCGTATATTCAATTTAATACTTGTATAAATCACTCGTTTAATTTTTTTATCAATTTCAATTTCTTATATGTTAAAAGTATTTTATACTCGTATACACGTTTTTCATTCTCGTTTTTTTTCTCGGATATTTAATTTTTTTAAATTATGCTATGTATCTCGCTTTCGACAGAATTCGACCATCTTTTAACAACAATGTTGCCGTCGTGTAGCGGAATTATGCAGTGATGCTTCTGAGTATTTTTTATTGATCAGGCAATTTTGAATCGTCTATCCATTAAAAATTCCTTCGATTGTTCGTAATCACTCTTCTCACGGTAAAAAGACTTTCATCGCGAGCCAGCTTGCAACTTCCAGCAGACAAGCAAATTACAACACCTCGAGAGCTCTACGAATGGGCTTCAAAAAATGTACAGTCGATCAAAATTGTTTACCGTGAGAAGAGTGATTACGAACAATCGAAGGAATTTTTAATGGATGGACGATTCAAAATTGCCCGATCAATAAAAAATACTCAGAAGCATCACTGCATAATTCCGCTACACGACGGCAACATTGTTGTTAAAAGATGGTCGAATTCTGTCGAAAGCGAGATACATAGCATAATTTAAAAAAATTAAATATCCGAGAAAAAAACGAGAATGAAAAACATGTATACGAGTATAAAATACTTTTAACATATAAGAAATTGAAATTGATAAAAAAATTAAACGAGTGATTTATACAAGTATTAAATTGAATATACGAGTAAAATATATTCTACCAAAACATGTGTATGGGTTATTGATTTACATTATTCTGTTATACTATTCTTTTTACACTATTCGAAGCTCAAATTAATCAACAGATAGACAAAAATTGATAATCAACAAATAAATAAAATACTAAGAAATTAATATCTCGCGAACCGCTGAAAATACCATCCTGATTTTTTTTTTAAATGTTGGTAATGAATTGTAGTATTTTTGAGAATTTTTGTTAAAAAATCAAAGGGGGCAGTTTTTGGGTATCGTGATTTTAATTTTTGAAAATTATTTTGACTGCTTAAATTTGCTTTAAAAAAATCAGACAATTTTTTAATTTGAAGATAGACTCAAAACGAAAATAAAAGCCCCCTATATACTTTTCGATACGATCAACCGCTACAGAGATATCGTCGATTGAAAATTAAATATTTTCCAAAGTCAAAATATTCTATGGTCTAGTATTCCGCTATGGTCGCTCCAAAAAATCTAATAAAATTTGAGAGTTGTTTTTGGGATCAGACGATGAAATAAGCAAAGTTTCAGCCAAATCAAAAAGGGTCAGGGTCACGCCATGAAAAAAACAGGCGTTTTCTCCCATATATGCATCTATTGATACTAGATTCAAAGCAAAAACGAACGGAATGGCTCTAAACAACGATGGATTTTCCTATCCCATATTAAAATAAAATTTACAGATTATTAATTAAGCCTTAATTGGGTATCGAACTTTCAGAACGAATTCGCAATGAAATTAAAGAAACAAAGCAAAATAAACAAATGGAATTAAATAATAATTAAATAAAATGAAATATTATAACAGTTGAATAAACAAATGAAATAGTTGACAATATATTTATATCTATTTTAATAAATAAAAAAAATAGATAATAAAGATTATAATTAAGAACGAGATTCAAATTAAATAATAAATCAGATGGATTTAACTACAAAAGCATTTGAATACAATCTACTCATTCAAAATTATTCCTCCTAAGTGGAAAAATCGTTACGCAATATTAAATAATATTTCGAGGAATTAACCATTTAAAAAACCTACAATTGCAAAATAAAATTATGCACCGAATTCAGTTAATGCTAAATCCAGTAATCAAACTCCGGAAGAAACAATCGAAAATTTATATAATTTAACTCAAATAACGCCAAAACTCGAAATATTATTTTACTATGTTAAAATCTAGAAGAAAGGAAAAAGCAGTCCACGAGCAGAGGCAAAGCTCATTTACATAGTCCCCTCCAGGCTTTCGACGATCCACGGAGCTTGCGCGTCAAGACGAGGAGCTCGGCTCTCGTCGCTACCCGGAGACCGTTCGAATGCCTCCCCACTCTCCACCCTCTATTCTAGCCTTACCCTTATTATCTACGCAATAAATCTCCCGTCTCTCTCTCTCGGAGGAAAAGAGGACGCGAATAAGAGTTGAGTTTTTTTGTAGTCATGCCCTACCTCCCCTTTTTCTCGTGGACTCATACAAGAAGCCTATGCGACCACACCCTAAAGGGAAAAATATAAAAGTATGAAAATTAAGAAAAAAACAATGTTTCAATCGCAGGATTAATTTTAATCATAAATATTTGAACACTAACAGTTCAAAATCTACAAAAAGAAACGTTATCAAAATTATTTATAACATTCTAGATTGTAATCTTAATCCTCAAAAATATCGCACCAATATTTAATTCATCTAGATTTACTATTCTGATGCTCAAGTAAAAAACAACAATTTTTCATTCAATAATAATTAAACAAACAATAGGATATAAGAAAAAAAAAGTAATTTCAACAAATGCGCAATACGATAACTAAAAGGAAAAATATAAGAACTTTACCCATGATAAATAATCAAGGAAAAATATCTATAATACTAGAATTACTATTGTTCATAAGAAAGTAATATTATCTATGGAATAAGAATATAGGAAGCGTGCGGCATAAGCGTGTGCATGTATAGGGGTACACGTGCCACGATACAGACACGCGCGGCGCGATACAGCCACACGCGTCTCGATACAGCCACACGCATAGGGCCCACCCTGTGATCTACGCTAGCGTCCTCGCTATGACTCCAATTTTCAATGGAAGCTCACGAGATAAAAAAGGAAAATGCATTGTGTCAGAAAAATGCATCCTCTGTCTTTATCATCAATGCCCACTTTTATCGAACGGGTTAGCCTGGATCACGGGTATATAAAGGCCGGAAAAAGGGCTCTCGGCAGACTTCTTCGACTTTTTTCCGACGTGGAAACTACGAAACCCATCGTCCTCACCGAATCAATTCTTGGGCGGATCTTGTGAAATTCTTCGACAATGACGTTCATGATTCTGGATTTTTCCAAATCAATTCGTTTTGGACTTAGCATTTTTCACTCGATTTCTCGAGGGAAGCTGGTTTCTTTTGGTTTGGAATCTCAATTTTTTGAGCTCTGAATCGAATTAAATTTGTTTTTATCATAATTCTCGAGATTTCGATTTTTGCTTTTAAATGTCGGAAGAGACTTTGGATCTCGTTTTATTTTATTTTATTTTTCTCCGTCTAGTTACTATTTTCTGTCTAATAATTTTCATTTATTTTACTTTGACATCCGCAATCCACGAAATATTGGAGAACGTATACATCGCGGTTATTGTTAATTGAATTGCGAAATTTAAGACTAGATTTTTGTAAACCATTTCTTTCTTTTTACAATAATTTGAATAAAAATTTGGATCTCGAAAATTAAATTCCGTGCAACGATATTTTCTTCGACTCCATCGTCAACCTGACACGCCCTTGATCAACCGCCGGTTCAACTTCATCGTTTCCATCCGAGTCGTCGCTGCGTCTACAAATGTTGTCACCCTTTCCGTTTAGAGAACATCTCAGCCAGTAAGTGAAGTTTTATCACAAGCTCAACTTCCTTTTCGTGAAATTACGAGGAATAGTTCGGAAAATTTGAATACAGTGAATATTATAAATTCGGATGGAATTAATCGATTAATTCAATTAAAACCCGGTTAGCTGATTATTTTTCTTTTCGGGAGGAAAAAACAATTTTTACCCAAGTGATCCTAATTCCATATTATCCCTGAGGAGGTAGTGATTTAATTGTTCATAAAAGGAAAATATGATTGAAAACCAATTTCTGTAAAGAAAATAATTTAAACAGGAAAACTCATCGTTATCCAAGTGAAACCTAAATTCGGTTTATTCCTGTGGCATTGGTGATTCAATTTCTCATAAAAATTTTATTTTAAAACAATTTCATTTAAGGATTTTAAAGGAAGAAAACTCAATCTTATCCAAGTGAATCCTAAATTTTGATTGTTCTTGCGGCATTGCAGATTCAAATTTCTTAGAACTTCAATTAAACCATTTCCTTGAAATAACTTTAAAGAGGGGAATTCATCCGCAGAAGGTTTAACAAAGGCCTTTCGACCCCTTTTCCGCATTCCATCACTGAAATCGTGTCATTCGGGAGTTACTATCAATCTTTTCATGCGTACAATCGAGGCAAAGTGAATATCGTGAAAAAAAGTAAAATTCAGGAAAAGGTTTAATAACAAATTGACCAATTTTGAAACTCTCGCGAACCAGTGACTCATTGTAAATCACGGAACGGAGTTTAATTGAGTTTTCCCCTTTCTGCATTTCATTAAAAGTTCAAACAATTAAACAAGTTCAATCCAAGGAATTTTTCTTCCCCAACAATCAAATTCAAAGTTATAACCCTCCCACTCTCTCTCTCTACTATTTGATTAACTCATTTGATCCCAAGATTCAATACGGTTGTGTAAATCTGTAACTTCATCCGAAGATTCGTGTTCTTTACTTTACTCTTCCCGCCGGGCGGAAACTTGGTTGGGACTAGAGTTGCGTCAGGTTGCGCGCTCACCAAGTATTCGTTTACCACTCCTTGTGCGAAATTTGGTTGGGACCAGAGTTGCGTCAGGTTGCACGCTCACCAAATATTCGTACTCCATTTTCCGCGGCGGAAACTTGGTTGGGACTAGAGTTGCGTCGGGTTGCACGCTCACAAAGTATTCGTTGACCTCTCCTTGTGCGATATTTGGTTGGGACCAGAGTTGCGTCAGGTTGCACGCTCACCAAATATTCGTACTCCTTTTTCCTCGGCAGAGGTCTGGTTGGGACTAGAGTTGCGTCAGATTGCACGCTCACTAGACATTCACCCTGGATATTCTTTCCTTAAATCTCATGAGAGTCAACCCCCAGTACCGCGCAAAAAGAAAAGAACACGCAGAGCCGGACGAAGGTATCAATTACGTAAACTCGACGCGATATACTCGAATCCGTGGCCCAAAAGGTTAAATCCTGTTCAAAGGTCTAAATCAAATTACCACAGAGTACAGGCATTGCCCGCAGAAACAGAGGTAGTTAGAGAGGCTCCAAAACCCAAAATTATTTCCACTGAAATTATTAAACATCCGGTAACTATTTACAAACTAATTCCGATCGACCTTCCCCCAATCACCCCGTCCTTTAATAAAAATAACGATCAGGATCCCCGTGGTAAAGTTAACAGTAAATTATATCGCAGTGAAAGATCTGAAAAATCAATAGACATCAACGCGATTGACAATTAAACAGTGATTCCAAGATCATTTCCCGAGTAATTTTCCGAAAGGTTAGACTCAAAAACAGGGGCAGACGTGTTCGAGATTGATTCCAGGAATAGTACTGAAATTTATTTCCACGACTAGAGAGTCTCAATCAAATTCAGCGCGTCATACGTAAAAAATTATTAATAGTTCGCGAAAACCCATTTTTGACGTAACAATTGAAGTCCATTGATTTCACAACTTTTTGCAGGTAGACCAAGGTAGACTAAACTACGGATACGCTTATAAATGTACTTGTCTCCAGTTTTTGTACACCATTTTTGGTGTTTTTGGGGGTGTTTAATGTTATACGCGAATAGGAAAAGACTTTTTAAGCTTGTTTTTTTTTATCTAAAAGCTTGTTAAATATCTCGATGTGTAAATATGAATGTTGTAAATATTCATATATTCAGATGAATAATTATACAAAATATTTGAAATATATAAAAACACAAATATACTGGCATTTTTATTATATTTTTGTATCCTGGGGCAATTAAAATGAAATAATAATAATAATAATAATAATAATAATGATAATAATAATACCACGCTAAAAGGATTCTTTCCAATGCGCCCTAGTTTTTGAGAAAAACGATGCCAAAGTTTCATGCGTAGCTTTTATGCCCGTAAAGTTTCCATATCGCCAAGCGAATGAGCATAGCGCAGCGGCAAATCGCTCGGCTGGCAACCCGGACGTCAAGGGTTCGATTCCCTCTTGGAACTTTTTTTTTCAATAGATCGTAATTTTTATGATAATGATTGATTGCGCATACTTATTTGATTTTATAATGAAATCATTTTTACGAACGCATGGAAAAATATATTATTATATACATTATATACATTATATACATTGCTTAAATATTACAGAATGAAATTTTACAGACAGTTTGCTAGTTGCGAAATATTATTTGTCAGTCGCCTTGAAAGTTTACTTTGAAAAAAATAACATCACGTAATAAATTAAATAATAAACGAATACTGTGTTATAGTTAATTATTTCCTCACTATTTATTTTAGCGTTAGGATTAATTTTTTTGTTAATTTTATCATAATTTTATTTCAACGAACTATACAAGTATATAATAATATTTTTTTCCATGCGTTCGTAAAAATGATTTCATTATAAAATCAAATAAGTATGCGCAATCAATCATTATCATAAAAATTGCGATCCATTGAAAAAAAAAAGTTCCAAGAGGGAATCGAACCCTCGACGTCCAGGTTGCCAAACCAGCGCCTTGCCGCTGCGCTACGCTCATTCGCTTGGCGATATGGAAACTTTATGGGCATAAAAGCTACGCATGAAACTTTGGCGTCGTTATTCTCAAAAACTAGGGCGCATTGGAAAGAATCCCTTTAGGGTGGCACTCTGGGGGAGTGCCCCTACAATAAAGCTGAGACCCATCAAAATCGGTGTGTATCATACTTGGCACTCCCCTTGTAAGACGCTTCGGCGCCGGAACGTTTTGGCGTCAATAGGTTTTGGCGCTGGGACAATTCAGTGCTTGGAAAATATCGATTTTTAAAAGTTAATTTTTTACCGCCCGCCTGCTGTATTTACAGGTTACGGGCCCCACGTATCCCATAGACCATGCACTCTACGGTTCCATACATCACACCCGATGCCCAAACCCACAAATCCACGTACCCCATGGATGCACGCACGCTATGAATGCACGCGCCCCATAAACGCTCGCACCTCATGGGGCTCGCACCCCATAGACGCACGCACCACACCCAGTGCCTAAAACCCACCCCACAAATCGATTCCATACCTAATTATCACATGTAAAATTCAACACGTCAATTCAACAAGCACACATTCAACATAATTTCTGTCAACACATATCACAATCAACACACATCGAATCAACATGTACATTAATCAACACACGTAGAATCAACACACGTATAGATTGAACACGACAAAATTCAACACACACACACACACACATAAGTGATCATCGGATTATAATATTAGAATCGAAGTACGACCTTATTGAAGTGAATACTTCTTATACGACGCAACAGAGACAGTGTTGAACGTCTGCGTTCAACGGCTGCGTTAAACGTCTGCGTTAAACCGAACAAGATGATGGAGGAATACAATAATAGAGAGGAAGAGTGATGTGTGAGCGAGAGAGGGAGCGATAGGCCATCAACAGTATGCCCGCGTATACGTTTAGTATGTTTCATAGTATGTATATACAAGAGCAGCGCGTATGCGAGTGGTTGCATCCATCGTATGTGTGAGTTCACAGCTATGTGTGAGCCCGCGTAGAAAAAAAGAATCTTTAAAAGAATCTTGGAAAGGAACTTTGAAAGATCTTACAAAGATTCTTTGAATCTCAGAAAGAATCTTAAAGAGATTCTTAGAATCTTGGAAAGAATCTTGGAAAGAATCTTGAAAAGAATCACGGATACGATCCGGAGCGGGATTCTTTTAAAGATTCTTTCCAAGATTCTAAGGATCTTTTTAAGATTCTTGTAAAGATTCTTTTCAAGATTCTAAGAATCTTTTTAAGATTCTTTCAACGATTTTTTAAACGATTCTTTCAAAGATTCTTTTGTCGCATCGGATGAAAATCTTTCGGAGAATCTTTAAAAGATTCTTTGAAACAATGAGGTTTTTTCGAAACCTAACGAAAAACTAAAAACTGACCAGTTCGAGTCAATTTTCGAAAAAGAAGAAATTTGAGAAAATCGAAAAACTTTATTTTGGAAAAGATAGAAAATCAAAAAAAAAGATGACCAGCATGGCCAAATTCCGTTTTAACACGTGGTTAAATCTTGGAAAAATTCATTCAAAGGAACTTGGAAAGATTAATTGGAAGAATCTTAGAAAGATTAATTTAAAGAATCTTGGAAAAATTCATTTAAAGAATCTTGGAAACGTTCATTCAAACAATCTTGGAAAGATCAATTGGAAAAATCTCAGAGACTAATATAAAAAATCTTGTATAAGCAGATCGGTCGGGAGAATATTGGAAATAATTTTTTTTTTCGAAGACTTGCAAAATTTTGTAAATGAATTTGGTCATGATGGTGTTTTTTATTTTTGATTTTATTTTTTTTTCTAAATAAAGTTTTTCGATTTTATCAAATTTCTTCTTTCTCGAAAATTGACTCGAATTGGTCAGTTTTTATTTTTCTCGAAAGATTCTCATCCAATGCGACAAAAAAATCTTTGAAAGAATCATTTCAAAAATCTTTGAAAGAATCTTAAAAAGACTCTTAGAATCTTGGAAAGAATCTTTGCAAGAATCTTGAAAAGATTCTCCGAATCTTGGAAAGAATCTTTGCAAGAATCTTGAAAAGATTCTCCGAATCTTGGAAAGAATCTTTAAAAGAATCCCGCTCCGGATCGTATCCGTGATTCTTTTCAAGATTCTTTCCAAGATTCTAAGAATCTTTTTAAGATTCTTTCTAAAATTCAAAAAATCTTTGTAAGATCCTTTCAAAGATACTTTCCAAGATTCTTTCAAAAATTCTTTTTTTCTACGCGGGAGATCATACTGCGATATATATATATTAGGGTGAATCGAAAAAACTAAAAACTATTAGCTACCCTCAAAAACTGAAGATATCGGTGAAATAATGGTCTCTGTGCAACGGTTCGATTCGTTAAATTTTTTTAATGGGCGCGCGGACGTTCAAAAAAGCCATTTTTAGCGTCAAATTTACTATATCACTGATAAATGGAAACAGATCATTCAAAAAATTCTGAATTTTTTATATAAGGTGTCCATATATGTACTCTTTCAAGCCCATAGTTACTGAACATTAAGAGATTGTTTATATATTCGAAAATAAATATCTGAAAATCAATATTTTCACTATTTTTCAACTAATTATATCATTACATATTGGTTTCTTTCTTTTAACACGTTTTTGTATTTCTTCCATCTTTTTTATTGTAAAACTCGGTATCAGTATTGCTTACAATACGAAAATTGCTAAAAAATAAATATTTTTAAATATGAAAATTTCAATAATAAATATTAATTTTTCAGCAATTTTCCTATTGTAAGCAATACCGTTACCAAGTTTTACAAGAAAAACGATGGAAGAAATACAAAAACGTGTTAGAATAAATAAATCAATGTGTAATGATATAATTGATTGAAAAATAGTGAAAATATTGATTTTCAGATATTTTTTTTCGAATATATGAACCATCTCTTAATGTTCAGTAACTATGAGTTTGAAACAGTACATATATGGGCACCTTATTCAAAAAATTCAGAATTTTTTGATTGATATGTTTCCATTTATCAGTGATATAGTAAATTTGACGCTAAAAATGGCGTTTTTGAACGTCTCGCGCGCCCATTACAAAAATTCAAAAAATCGAACCGTTGCACGGGGACCTTTGTTTCAACGATATCTTTGATTTTTGAGGGTAGCCAACAGTTTCCAGTTTTTTCGATTCACCCTAATATATATATATATGTGGCATTCCACGGTATTTCGATGAAAATCTTACCTTGATGATTTTGATTTTTCTCTAAATTTTTTATATAAATAAGGACATGAAAAAAAAAATTCCCAAATTTTTTCAGAATTTTTCAGTCACGCGTTTTTTGGATTTTTTTTTTTTGAAAAAGAACGGGACAACTTTGTAAAATCTGAAAAGATTCAGAAAAATCCAATAGAATATAACAAATTTTTCAATACTCTATGAGTCAAATTCAAAAAATTCAATAAAAAAATTTGACTCATAGAATTTCAAAATCTCCATTTTGGAACAAAGCCCAAAAATTTTGTTATATTTTATTAGATTATTCTGATTTTTTTCAGATTTTACAGAGGGCCCTTTAAGAAAAAAAAAAATCCAAAGAACGCGTGATCAAAAAATTCTGAAATAATTTGGAAAAAACGATTTCAATGTGTTTTTTTATATAAAAATTTTTGAGGAAAATCGAAATCATCTAGGCAAGATTTTGATCGGAATGTCGTGGAATGACACGACAAAATCTTGTTTCGATGATTTCGATTTTTCTTTTAATTTTTTATATAAAAGAACACAATAAAAAAAACATTCCTGAATTTTTTCAGAATTTTTTGGTCACGCGTTCTTTGGATTTTTTTTTTTAAAGGGACCTCTTTGTAAAATCTGAAAAAATTCAGAATAATGTAATAGAATATAACAAAATTTTTGGGCTTTTTTCCAAAATGAAGATTTTAAAACTCTATAAGTCGAATTTTAAAAAAAAATTTTTTAATTTGACTCATAGAGTATTGAAATCTCCATTATGGAACAAAGCCCAAAAAATTTGTTATATTTTTTTAGATTTTTCTGATTTTTTTCAGATTTTACAAAGTTGTCCCGTTTTTTTCAAAAATAAATAATAATAATTAATCCAAAAAACGCGTGGCTGAAGAATTCTGAAAAAATTTGGGAATTTTTTTTTTAATGTTCTTATTTATATAAAAAATTTAGAGGAAAATCGAAATCATGAAGGTAAGATTTTGATCGAAATACCGTGGAATGCCATATATATATATTAGACCGTGCGGAAAAAAATCGATGTTTTTTTTTCGGTTGCATCCACCAAAAAAAGGTGAATTAAGGTAAAAAATGAAGAACCCCCGAAGGAGAGCTCAAAAAAAAATTATTTCGAACGGCGCATTGCATTTGAATATTTTCCATAAGAATAACACAGGAAAATATTGGCATTTCTGAACGTCGTAGTAGAACTCTTCAGAAAAAAATCTCACAAAAATGTCATTATGATATTCTGATAGAGAATTGAATTCCCTACAAAAAAAGTTGTTATGAACAATTGGCTTAGAACAACCGTTCAAGTGGTATCGCTGTTTATTGGGCATGGTGCAAAATCATCGACAGAAATACCCCAATTGCAAAAAACAGACTTTGAAAAAGAGGAACGATGATTATTAAGCATTATTATGTAAAAACAAATTATTTTATCTTATTAAACCAAATTCATTCATTAAAACTTTTCGAAACACGATCAATGATGGACGTAGTTTCTTTTATATGTCTTGTTGTACTTGATTCTTTTTGGATTAGAGAAATATTTTGAGAACGATTCCATGCAAATTATATGTTAGAGCATAACATTCTCTACAAAAAAAACCCAAAAAGTTTTTTCGTAAAGCGAAAAATTCGAAAAATTCGATTTTTCAGCCTTTAAAATTTTTTTGTTATCAATTCAATTTCAGACAGCGATATCACTTGAACGGTTGTTCTAAGCTAATTGTTCGTTAGGACTTTTTTTTGTAGGGAATTCAATTTTCTATCAGAATATCGTAATGACTTTTTTGTGAGGTTTTTTTCTAAAGCGTTCTGCTACGACGTGTTATTCTTATGGAAAATATTCAAATGCAATGCGCTGCTCGAAATAATTTTTTTTGAGCTCTCCTTTGGGGATTCTTCATTTTTCACCTTATTTCACCTTTTTTGGTGGATGCTACCGAAAAGAAAATATCGATTTTTTTCCGCACAGTCTAATATATATATACTGTGCAACTAGAGTGTCATCATGTTACTAGTTATTATAGACTCTGCAAAAGCCTTTGGAGAAAAAACCACAGCAAAAATAATAATCATAAAAATATTAACAATTAAAATAATAACAGTGCGAAAAAATAATAAAAACTATTAAAAATCGCAACAAAAAAAATTCTACAAAAATAATCACACTTTCGAAAAATAAAAGAAAAAGAAAAAATCCAAGCCGTGCAAACAAATATAATTAGTCTCTGAAAACATCCGAAAGCCTTCAGAGGCTCTGCGAAAGTCTTCGAAAAATGAACAAAAAATAAAATAGAAATAATGAAAATATCAAGAATGAAAATAATAACAATTTAATAAAAATTATAAAAACACTTTTTAAAAAAATAAATAATAAATAATATAAACAATTTGAACATTACAAAAAATACAAAAAAATCAATTTTTACCAAAATAATCCCAATTCCTAACAACAAAAAATCAAGTCTGTGCAGCCAATGTAAGTAGACAATAAATACAAGAACAATGAAAAAATAATAATAAGGAAAGTATTAACAATTTAAATGATAAAAAATTAAACAATAACAATGAAAAGAATAGCAATAAAAAAATACAATTAAACCCGATTTCTAAAAAAAGAATAACAATTTCGAAAAACAAAAGAGAAAAAATCCTAGCCGTGCGGAGAATGTCAGTAGACTTCCAAGGCGCGATGGGCTTGGAAGGCCCGGCGCCGAAACTTCCCAACGTCGAAACATCTCAACACCGAAACATCCCGGCGCCGAAACGTCACAGTACCGAAACGGCTGGCGCCAAAACGTCCCGGCGCTAAAACAGCTGGCGCCAAAACGGCGGCGCCGAAACTTACTGCACCCGTATTCTGGTAAGCTTGTTTTTTAACAGGGATATTAAGCTGGTATCCTGAATTTGAAGGTGAAATAAAGCATTTCTGGGTGATTTTTTTAGATGGGGAAAAAATGAACTCGTTGAACTTCGAAGTATATTTTTGTAGACATTTAAAGTTTATAAAAAATTGTAAAAAAATTGTAAAATTGTAAAAAAAATTTTAACAGATAGGGTTTTGATTTATTGTACAATTAATACACTTGGCAGTGATGAAAGAAAGATGATAATGAAGTAAAGCTGATCGAAAAGTATAACCGAAATTAAGGATAAAGCCGGGTTTTTCCGTAGAGCTTTAATCCGACGAACACGCGATCGAGACCGATTGCGAATGTGCCGAGACACGTGGCGTATGGAAATCGTGAATTATCCCAGCAATCCCGAGTAAGTCCGCTGAATAAGTCCCGTAATCTTCATTTGGAGAATATCCCGCACTGAATTTGACGAATATGGTGAAATATGCACCCGAAACGGTGTAGATGTTACCACAAGGATGTGGTAATTTTGAAGTGGAGATGAAGAAAATGTCGTTGCACAGAATTTTTTTTGAGATCGAAAGTTTATTGAAACGACATGAGAAAATTAAAAAACGGTTAACAAAACAAAATTCATTTAGAAAATTCGCGATTTATTTAACAATAGCTGCAACTTGAACTTTTTCAACATGGATTTAGTAAAATTAACAAACAAAAGACAAAGATCAAATAAGCATCAATAAAATAAAAGAAATCGAGATCCAATGTTTCCTCCTACTTCCAAGGAACGATACGAATTTTTGAGAATCATACGAAAAATAAATCTATTTCGACTCAGAATTAAAAAAAAAATAATATCCGACATCGAAAATTTCTATTCGGAATAATACAGAATCAAGAACACCTTTGTCGAAGAATTTCCAAAGTCCGGCCTAGGAGTTGAATCGGTGAGAACGATGGTTTCGTAGGTTCGGCGCTGAGAAAGATCGAAAAAGTCTTCACCAGAGCCCTTTTTACGGGGGTTGACACTTGGTGAATTGGGTGATCTCCAGCGGGAATGAAGTGTTCTTTTTCACTTTTTAGAAATATTTTGTGATCGATTGTACCATTTTTTTCTTTTTTCGCACCAAAAAAGTTGCTTATACCGACCAGCCAATCTTATAAAAAAGGCAAAGAAGTAAGCAATTAAAAAATATATTCATTTTAATTTCGAAGAATATGTTTCGAGAAAAAAACATTTTTTGTTCTTGGGACTTTTCCAACAGACTTTGGAAAATTTATCCAGCATCGGCAATATTTTTTTTTTTTAAAGGATTTCAACCTTCTACGTAACTATGAATATGTAATGAATATTGAGACAAAACTGAACTTATAAAAAAATTTCCAAATACATCATGTTTGGAAAATGTTAATAAATCAATACCTCGTATTAGCTGAACAAGAGCAGCAATAAATCGACTAAATTTTTTTTGGCTTTGAGTAACAACTTTGTGATGACTTCGATAAAGTTCTACTTTAGAAACGAACCAATAACAGTTTGAAAATATTCACTCGTAAGGGAATTAAATTATCGTTTCGTCGCTGATTTTATACGTAACTTTTTTTATTCTACACAGAGTGGGAGCACGATACCTGGGGAGCGTCGTACCGGTGTCAAAACCGCCGGATATCAGTCTGAAAAATGAGCCAGTTTTGACGTATGAGAAGGGCAGCAAGGAACGTGCAGAGCTCGAGAAAGTTCTGGATAAAATATCAAATGAATGCGAAGACGTCCCTCTCATAATCGGTGGTGAGGAGATACGTACAGATCATGTCAAATATCAAGTTATGGTAAGCGATATTCGATTAATAATAGTGAAGTTGAAAAGTGATATATGAAATTAAAAATTAGATTTTTAGGCACTCACCATACATGAAAAGTGCCTATTAGTATTGCCTTCCAAAAACCTATTTCTTATGAAAACAACCACACAAACTTTATACCAACATATGTCGGTATATTATACCAAAACAAAAAATTTTGGATTTTCCGTCCCCTCGGTCGTCTGTATGTGCTCATAACTCAACAACCCATGAACGGATCTGGTTCAAATTCATAGCACAGTTTTGTTTTACAATAATCTCGAAACCTTTTTCGACTCAATCCATTCAGACAACGTTGAATGTGAAATTTCCCCAAAAACAGCCATTTCTGAGCAAAAAAACCATTTTTGTGTCCGTCCAGAGTCAGATCTCCGCAACCTATGCACCAATGTTTTTGTAACTTATAGACTTTCTTTATAGGATCACAAAGAAGTGTCCTATAGAGTTTGAAGTCTTTACAGTTCTTTGAACTATTTTGTTTTAACGAAAATAACTTTTTTCATTTTAATACATTTCAACTGAAAGTAACTAACTATTTAAAATGATTTGAACAATTTTAACATAGAATTTTTAATATTTTTGTTTTATTCATTTATAATTTTTTAAGATTTTCGCCAAAAAACACTAATTGGACAAAATTTTCAGACATTTCTTACCATTTGATAAAATGTTATTTTTCTTCAAGATATAATGATTGATAATTAGTACACTTCTATGTATTAAAATTTTTTTGTTTTCAAATATTATTATTACTTTTATGCAAAGAAAAAAATTATATGACACATAACGTTATGTTCTTGAAATACACAATTTCCTTAAGGAAAAAAAACATCGCCACACAATACACCACACTACACTCGATCGAATTGCACAAATTGTCTCTTTAAAAAATCACATGTCATATTTTTGAACATTATAATTTAAGAAAACAATACAACGGCCTTGATTAAACGAAAGCAAATTTTGGCTGCATTATCTTGGACACAATGACAAGAATAAGAAATAAGGAATAAGAATCAGCCAATCGCCGTGCACTTTAGAGAAACTACGCCAATCGGATGGCTGATTCTTATTCCTTATTTCTTATTTTTGTCATTGGGTGCTTTCCATCTACGACACAGAGCGACACAGTGTCACTGACACTGTGACAGCGACAAGTCACTGACTTGGCAACACTGTTCGAGCGTGTCGAGCCTATAGTTACAACCGTAAGAGCTGCCTTTGGTTGATTTTGTGTTGCCCCACTGCAACTACTTCGCCGTAAAATCAAATTTTCATACAATATTTTCCACAGTTCATCTCTTTCACTAAAATTAGCTAGATATTAAATAGTTGTTATTTACCCGAGAGTTTTAGGATATTTTCGAAAACTAGAAAATACTTCCAATGCTCGAATTATTTTTTTACTATCGGATAACTATCCATTATCCAAGAACTCAAGCGCTACTGTCTCTGTTCGTGCTTGTGACAATGCATAACAATAGTTTCGAACTATAGATGAATCATTCCTTTATCCAGATCGATGAAATATCATATTTCTATCCTGATCGATGAGATATCATATTTCTATACAAGGTATTTTTATTTTCGATTTGTAACATTTGTGTTTCAACAAACGTGACTTATAATCAATTTTTAGGCTAGACAGCAAGTGTAGAACGTGAAAAAAGAAGTTCACAAGCGCTCACTAGCGGCTGTGCCGGGACCTACAGCGTTCCATCAAGCACATGAACACTGTGTAACACCGTGTCGCACCGTGTCGTGAAGATAGAAAGCACCCATTGTATCTCCGGCTTTACACGCTTACAGCACATATACATCGGCATATAAAGTGCTACTGGATATGACGCTCACAGCGCTCAAAACGTTCAAGACGAATGAAGCCTATGCTAGATATACAGTGGACGCTCCCACAACTTAAACCCCCATAACTTAACGCGTTACCATTGCAACACGCTCCCATAACTTAACGACCCCTATCGCGCTTTCTCCCCACTTCAAACAAATTTGGCACAGGGCAACGTAACTTCATCTGTTATTTTTTTTCTTCAACTACGTACGATTTATTAAGCGTTACTATTAGTTTAAGTGTAATTAATGTGCGTGAAGTGGATAAATGATACAAGATAACGATTTTGGTAAAAATGACTGATTGATGGGGCGAGACACGCCTATTTATAGGACTACGTGTTCGAGAATAGTCATTCTCTTGAAAAAAAGGAATTTTTATTTTCCAGAAAGAACGAAATTCCTGTAGAATATTCGTTGTATATGCATGTATGTATATATATGCAACTTTGTATAACATTTTCTAGAAAACGTATCTCGCGCGTTTTAACAATCAGATAAATGTATTTTCTGTTCAATTATTTTCATCTAGAGTTATTAACATTAAATTCTTATCAATCTTCAAAAAAATGTCAAAATATTTCGCTGTCAGATTTTTAATTATATGTCTATAACGCGTAAGTATGAATTTCAGGTTGAATTTCGCGCCCTTGTTCTACGCATGCTTCAATAAAAATAGGCATTACGCATGCGGTCCGTTAAGTTATGGGAGCGTTTCCGGTCCCGAGGCGTTATTAAGTTGTGGAAACGTCCACTGTACTGCACTCTCGCTGCCACGCGCCACGACAGCGAAAGCAAAAGAAACGCCCGGCTCGTCTCAGGTTCCTTCACCTCTCCGCTCAGTCAATTTTGATTTTTCGTGTCCAAATTAAATTGACAGGCACACATGATCAAATCTACTCAAATTCTCGCTATTACAATTGTCAAAAAAAAATCTCGAAAATTAAAAAAAAAATGTAATGTCTTTTTGGCTGTTTTAAGCCAAAAAATTGGATTCTATGGGACCTCTTCGATAAAAAAAAAATTATAAAATTCTACGTAAACAAACAAAATTTTCAAGATTTTACTGAAAATGGGATTCAAATAACTTCTTATTTTTTAAAAAATTCGATATTTTTTCTTCGTAATTTTGATCTTTTTTCCTTCTATGACTGCCATACTTGATTTCAATGATGCTAAGATAAATAATTTAGCTTCTCTCATATATTTCCTTTATAAATTATATTCATTAACATCAAGAATTACAATTTTTATGTAAACAAATTGAATAAAGTGCAAAACGTACTTGAATTGTAATTTAAATTGTTAATTATAATAGTTTACAAAAGAAATATGTGAGAGAAGTAAAATTATTTATCTTAACATCATTGAAAGCAATTATCTGAGTCATGGAAGGAAAAAAGATCCAAATTACGAGAAAAAAAAGTCGAACAATATTTCGTTTAATATGAGAAGTTATTTGAATCCCATCATTAGTGAAATCTAAAAAATTTCGTTTTTTTACGTAGAATTTTATAATTGTTTTTGAAGGGGTCCAATTCAAAGAAAATCCAATTTTTTTGGCTTAAAACAGCCGAAAAGACATACACTACGATCTCGATTTAAGCAATAGTGGTGGGACTGCCACCGCATCACACCTGCGTAAATCGAAGTTGCGCAAGTCCCGTCCATGTTGGCAATACGCATCGGAGACAGGCGTTCGCAGTGTCGTACCAAGCGCTTAGTTCGCCCTTTACTCAGTTGCATGTTTTTTTTTATAATTGCAATATTTTTAAATTAACGGTAAAAAAAAAGTACGAAAATATTTATCTAAATAATTAATAATTAATTAATTATTTAGATAATTATTTTCGTATTTTTTTCACCATTAATTTTAAAATATTGCAATTATAAAAAATTAATTATAAAAAAAAAAATTAATTATAATTAATTATATGCGTGCGAGAGTTAATTGTCGCTCTGTTGAATACTTTTATCGAAAATGGACTTCACTCGAAATTCATGTTTTTATAGCGTTTATTTCAATACATAATACATTACATGTATGTACGAAAGTTACTTTTTCTTATTACGGAATTTAGCATTTAAAAAAATTAACAATGTAAATGCGTAAAATATCATACTTCTGCATTTGACATATATAAAGAATTTGCTACAATAACTTGGTAGAGAATCCTTCGGAGAGAAAATAATTTTTCTAATTTACCAAGTTCACGAGTCACCCGCCAATTATTTTTTTGCGAGCAAGATTGAGTACTTTATTAAGGACGATTAAATCGCTCGACGTACACTCAGGCTGTTTCTCGAACCATAAATACGCTGCTGTAATGCTCGCTATGGCATCCTGCGGTGTATCTGGTTCAAATTCTTGCTCAAGTTGCATCTCTCTCTATCTCCGTGCCCTCGAAACTGTGATCATCGTGGAAATTTCCGTCGTCCTGAAAATTCTCGTTGTCCTGAAAATTCTTATCGTGGTGAGAATCCTCATTCTTCCTGTCAGTAACGAGCGCCATGATCTGATCATCGTTGAGTGGTTCCGATGTTTTGTTTTCATCATCTTCGCGTAACCATTCTCCAATTTCAAGTTCGGAAAAATTGACGTCTGGAATCCTGTTGGCAGTTGTCAGCAGAGATTCATCTTCACCATCGGTAATATCCTCTTCCATAGGTGTTTCAAGAGGAATTAAGTTATTCCATGCTTTTTGAAGACTCGATGACGACACTTCTTCCCACGCTGTTGCGACCATCTCACAGCAGTCTTTAAGAGACAACTGTTTTACAAATTGTACCATTCATATATGAGCAGAAATTCTCAACCGGTCGAAATAGGTTATTCGTCGACGAGACGAAACGTGTTTCGCCGGTGTCGCCATTGCTTAACCTAACCTCTAAGGCGCCCCGTAAAGCGCCCTTATTCTCATAAGTCGTGCTACGAGCCTACCAGCTCGAGGACCGGCGCTCTCCCACTATCTCCCACCACGTGCCACAACGATCGATATCCGCCGCACAGTGGGGACTCTTGCTTAAATCGAAGCTGCATGAATCGAGATCGTAGTGTAACATTTTTTTCTTCTTAATTTTTAATATTTTTTTCAAAGAGTACATCAAAAACAAACAAAAATGACCTCCTAGCAAATTAGAATATCTTGGTTATTGTGGAAGTTATGATTGTTGTAAGAATATTTTTTCAAAAATCAATAACTTCGGTATGGTTTAAGATAGAGAGCTAAAAATGTACATGGATACATCTTTTTGCATGTGTAATAACATATTAGAAAATAATAAAAAATCAAAAGGGGTCACCGACAAAACGTCGTTGAATTGACATGGCTCATACACATGTGACTCATCTACATGTAAACATACGAATATTCTATTGAAAATAGAAATTTTGTTCTTTCTGGAAAATAAAAATTCCCGTTTGTTCGAGAAAACGACTAATAGTAAACCTTAATTGCCGTACGTAATGGACAAACAAAATTTGACAGTTGAGGCTATGTTGCCCGGTGTAAAATTTCCGCAGCGCGGCAGCTGCGTTTGGAGTGGGGGGAAAGCGTGATATGGGTCGTCAAGTTATGGGAAGCGTGTTGCTAAGTTATGAGCGCGATCAGCGCGGTCAGGTCATGGGAGATTAAGTTGTGGGAGCGTACACTGTACTTTCACATCGAATAATATTTTAATTATATTCAAATCTGTCATTAATAACGATTAATATAATTTATCAGAATAATTAATCGATGTTCACAATGAAGCAAAGAGTTTGAATTACGGTGTGAGTGCCTATTAAAACGTCCTCAAGGGACATGTTAACCAACATTCAAAATATATTCGATCACAACGGAATAAATCAAGACAATTATCAAGAATACGGAGCGCGAAGCGCGACGACAACGGCGTGCGAAGCGCGGGGGGGTTTGGGGGGCGACGCCCCCCCCCCCCCCCAACGAGTACGCGAAGCGTACTTGTTCTCTAGTATTATCAATTCAGTTTCCGATGTAGAATGTACAGAATTTAACGGCAACTCGCTAGTCAATGAAACAAAATCTTCTGTTACTTCCGTCTACAATGCGAATATGCTTTTGTCGGAATGGTACTTGAGAATAAGTGGCAACAAAAAAATTCATTCGGTGGGCGGCTACGATGATCATTGAAGCTAAGCAGCATTGGCTGCCGTTACTAGTTTGGTGGGTGACTGCTGGTGACTGCAAGGGGGTACAAGCCAAGTGAGGCAAAGTTTGCGCTGGTGGCACTCGTAGTAGGCGGATAGCGATTTAATGCCTATGACATATATATATGAGGTGTTCCAGCCCAAGTGTGTAAACCTCATGTATATTAGACTGTTTCAAAGAAACCGGCTGTATTTTTTCTCAAAGAATATTGAAATATCGTCAGAGTATCCTTAAACAAAGACCCTTTTAAAATATGAGCCCTTAATGTTAATATTTGAAGGCGATACAAATTTTATTCATCGACGATGAATGTCTAATTTTATTGATCATTAATAAATAAAAAATACGGGTATAAAAGCACGAGCATAAAAGCACTATATATCACAAATACATGATGAAAGTTCATAATAAATTTTATATATTATGAATCAATAAATTATAGTTTTAAGGCTTTCGCGGCCAGAGTCATAACAAAATTGGTTGGCTTCCCGATAGATGCCGCGTTCGGTTTCAGCAATGTGCCGACGTTTCGCAAACGTTGCAGTCTGCATCATCAGGGCGAGGAGGCTCTGATACTGAGCTCCCATTCGTTCAGGAAGGGTTTATATACCCGATGCTCAGTCAGGTGGAATATCGGTCAGCCAATCTTACGGGACGAAATCACCACAATATCAAAAACTCCTCAGACTTCATTCACAAAATATCCACCATTAAAACAACCTCCAAAGATATTTTAGTTAGTTTTGACGTTGAGTCCCTCTTCACAAACGTACCGATTGAAGATACGATCCACATTATCAGGAATTCTAACAGAGTTTCCCCTCAGCTCCTACCATTAATTGAACATTGTCTCACAACTACTTACTTCCGTTTTCAAGGAGAATTCTATGAAGGGAAATCGGGTGCAGCCATGGGCTCTCCAATATCCCCTATAATCGCCAACATCTTCATGGAAAACTTTGAAAACAACGTTGTGAGGAACGCGTCTTTGAAGCCATCCACATGGTTCAGATATGTGGATGACACTTTCGTAATCTGCAGCCATGGGTTTTTGACTTACCTAAACTCCCAACATCCCAAAATCAGGTTCACAATGGAAATATAAGAAATTCAACAACTTCCATTCTTGGATGTATTAGTCAACAGGAAGAGTGATGGCTCCCTAGGACATAAAGTATACCGTAAACCCACACACACTGACAGATACCTTCATGCAGCTTCCCACCACCATCCTTCCCAAAAGAACTCCGTGATCAGCTCCTTGGTTTATAGAGCCTTAACCATTTCCCAACCAGAGTCGTTGGAAGCCGAATTAACGCATCTAACACAGGAACTGGAAAGTAATGGTTATAACCGTAGAAACATCAACTACATCATCAAACACTTTAAGTCCAAGCTGTCAGCTGGGCCCCAATCTCCCAACCCCGATGAACAGAATCAAACGAAGGAAAAGATTACAACAACTGTCCTCCCGTATATTCAGGGTACATCGGAAAAAATCAGTAGCGTACTCAGAAAACACAACATCCGTGTGATCTTCAAACCTCCCACAAAGATTGCACAAATCCTCCTAAATCCCAAAGACAAAAGATCAACTTTGGACGTCCGGGGAGTATACAAAATTCCCTGCTCATGCAATAAAGTGTACATTGGAGAAACCGGGAGGAAAATTAGTACTCGCCTGAAAGAACATGAACGCAGTGTTAGACTCGGCCACTCCGCACAGTCGGCCTTGGCAGAACATTGGATGGACACTGGTCACAAGATTCAATTTGACAAAGTGGAAATCCTAGCCAAGACTAACAATTATTTTCCTCGGAAACATCGCGAGGGAATCGAAATCCTGAAACACCCAGACAATCTCAACAGAGACAGAGGTTATCGGGTCAACCCCATCTGGCACAGCGTCCTCCCGGTTTTTTAATTGACCAGCTGATCAATTAATAGCTCTGATTGGCTGACTCGATCAAGAGCTCTGATTGGCTGACCGATGTTCCACCTGACTGAGCATCGGGTATATAAACCCTTCCTGAACTGATGGGAGCTCAGTATCAGAGCCTCCTCGCCCTGATGATGCAGACTGCAACGTTTGCGAAACGTCGGCACATTGCTAAAACCGAACGCGGCATCCATTCGGAAGCCAACCAATTTTGTTAATCAATAAATTATTTCGATTTTTTATAAATTTGTTGATTTTTTTAAAAACGAGTTATAACCATGAAGAGTTTTCTATTTTTAATTCTTTAAGAAATTAATGATTGAGTTTAATAATATATAACTTGTGATTACTCTATTAAACTCAGATCAGAAACAATTTTTCCCATGTTATTTAAATGGAAATGAAAAATTGAAAATCGCCACCTTCAAATATTAATATTAAGTGCTGATATTAATAGGGATGTTTAGGAATACTCTGAAAATATTTCAATGTTAAAAAAAAAAGTTGACTTTTTTGGAACAGTATAATCTATACAGGGTTGCAAAAATAATTGAATGGATGAAATTTTTTTTTTATTTCCCAATTGTAAAAACTAGGATTAGAAATGATTTTTTCATTTGTAATCCCGCCATGAGGATTAAAAAATAATAATAAAAACATAATTTCAATAACAAGAATATAAAATTTAAAGGGATTTTTCACAGGTAGGTAAAATATGAAAAACACTCTTTTTAATTAACTCGCGACAAGTCGCTCTGTGAAACGCCTGTGAAAATAAGGGGTGTGAATGCGCTACAGGTGTGAGTGGATGGAAACGAGAGCGCGAGCAAAAGCAAGTATAGCTGTCTCACTTGCACCAAGATGTACCCAAAATGCACCGAGACACACGGAGACCCGAGAGCGATATAGCCGGCGTTGACCCGCCGGCGCCATGACGCTTCGGCTCGTTTCCCCTCACGTGTTTCTCGACTAAATCGGTGTTGTGCGCATGCGCCATTAGAGAGAGACGGTAATCACCTTTCTCCCTCGTGACATCAGCGTCAACTACATTGATAGGCGGTAACTGTCATTATGGACCGCATGTTTAACGGGGGAGTGTTCACCCACTGTACGGACCAATGACTTTGCTATGCGTCGATTGCAACAACGTTCACACCGTATGTCCGTTAATCATAACTCCCAGGTGGGATTTAATGAACCGCCCGACAATGTGCCAGTACTAAATACAGAACTGGTCCAAGTCTGACTCCCAGTATCGGGCCAGTATATTGCCGGTACTGTATTGTTAACCTTGGTCTAACTCTGGCATACAATGTCGACCCAATGCTGGTATTAAGGAGGTTTATCTGGTACCGAGTGAGTCAAAAGAAAAATGGCAATGCTTAACCTCAAAATAAGCGGTGACTAGCGTAGTCATTGACAATGCTTAACCTCAAAATAATCAGCATTTTCGAGATTAATTAATTTATTATTAATCTCACAAGTACCTAATCGATTTTATGAAGCTCTAAAAATATTCCTTAGATACTTTTTCATAATTTCTTGAATTTCCGTCCAAATCTGTATTGTAATGATTGTGAATTTAATAATTACAGACGTAATCCCATAAGAGCCCATGTTATTTAGGAATTACATTTCTATTTATTTCTCACGAACAACGTATCCTCGGGTCTTGAAATTTTAACAGATGACTTTTTAGATACTAATAACTATATTCTAATTTTTGTATTGAAAATCGCGTACCCCAGGTAGCACACATGTCTATTTGGCATCGAAAAGATATCATTTCTTGGTTGCCTTACGGAAATTACTTAAAGATAACTATTTTACGACTTTTAACTGACATCAATTATACGGTTACCCGAAGGTTGACTTTTTAGGGTTAACATAACGACAAGTCCAGTAGTTCTCGAAACGTTATCATGTCACTTTATCGAATAGATGGCTATTTTAAGGCGTCCGAAAAGTATCATCAAAACGGCAACTATATAAAGGTTATTTTTAGGTATCAAAAAGATGACTTTTGAATGTTATCAAAATGGCAAGTTAAATCGTTGCCGCAATGTCATCATTTTGTTGAATCCAATAGATGTCTTTTTAATGACATCGAAAATTTATCCAATAATCGTCAACGAAAATGTGCGTGGAAAAGTTGTCCAGTTGATAACTTTCGCGAGTGCTCCTCTAGACAACTGTTTGAAGTTACGGAAATGCCAAAATGCAGGGACAAAGAGACGCCAGAGCGTCACAGTCACGGATCATTGATAGTGTCGTCGAACGCGTTTGCAATAAAATTGATTTTCGCGAATAAAGTGCAAGAATACATGGTATGGACATATAAAATACAATGCTTTCTCTGATTATTCAATCATTTTATACTATAGACTTATCCAAAGGATGATGGTGATATATTTTTTTTATAGGTTATAAAATTGGGAGACGTATTTTTCGTGGACGTGGAGCAGCAATAACCAAGTGTATGCATATATCCATTTGTTGTATGTTATATAACGTAACGATATGTTGTATGTGTCATGACACATAACGTAATACTGAATCTTTATATTTAAAAAAGTTAACCGATATAAGAAGGTATTGTTTATATGAAAGGTTTGCAAATTGAAGTGCGTATACATATCATTGATCGTAGTTTAATTTTTGTATGAAAATACATGAGTTTGCTCTATAAATGTATACAGGAATAATAAATATTATTTTTAAAGTGTGCTATCCAAAATACGGTTACATAAAATAGTTCAATTCTAAACACACAGGATATATGTTAAGAATTGAACTATTTTATGTATCCGTATTTTAGATAGCACACTTAATTATCTCTCGCCTGTCCCATATAACGTATAAAAACGATATCTTTAAGATATCATTTATTGGTGTCTTTAAGATGCCGTTTTGTTAACATTTCTTGGATATCTTAAAGGCATCCGTTTGATGCCTACAATATTCGGTTAATTGCATGCCTCTAAAATGACATCTTTTGGCAATCACAGTTCGATAACTTTACGTTATCGTATCGGCAACTACTGAAGGTTGACTATATGCTGACAATTTGGTATCCGCTATAAGTTATCTAATAGTTAACTTTCGGTCGTCTATAAGATAACCACCAAGCGGACATTACTGACACTATTTGGAATCCAAAGGATATCTTTTTAGATAACTAAAAAGTTATCCGAGAATTTTACGGTTGTCCTCTTGATGTCTTTTAGATATCATATTGCTACCTGGGACCAGATCGACCTCCTTAAATCGCGGCCCAACGCTGGCATTAAATCATGGCCCAGCGGTGGCATATAATGTCGGCCCTATGCTGGCATCCAATGGTGGCCCAATGCTCAAATGTCAACATAACCTAAAAAATTTGTTAACACATTTTTCTCGGAGAGAGCTTGAAGGAATATAAAAAAAAGAGCGGGGCCATCTGCGTAATTAATGTTTATAGGTAGCCCCATTATCTCCCTTATCAAAATTTTTTCATCTCATTGCGGGGAATATGTTGAAATTTTTTGAGGCTCATGTTGACCTTAAGACTCTCCTTATTAAGGAATATAAATCTCAAACTCGGACGAGGTTATGAAAAAAAACGATGATAGAAACATTCATTTATTTTTTAACAGCCTCTTCGTAGAGTTCCTGAAGAGGCCTCGGATAGCCTCTCTGTAGAGTTTCTCAGGGCTTCGGACAGCCTCTCAGTTGAGTTTCAGGCTCTACGTATAGTTTCTAAAGGCCCTGAATAGCTTCTTCGTAGAGTTTCTGAAGGCCTTGGACAGCCTCTCTGTTGAAATTCAGCCTCTGCATAGAGTTTCTAAAGGCCTTGGGCAGCCTCTTCGTTGTGTCTCTAAAGGCCTCAGACAGCCTCTTCACAGGGTTTCTGAAGGCCTCAGATAGCCTCTCCATAGAGTTTCTAAAGGCTTGGGACAGTCTCTCAGTTGAGTTTCAGCATCTACGAAGTATTTGTAACAGCCTCTCCGTAGAGTTTCTGAAGGCCCTGGACAGCCTCTTTGTTGAATTTCAGCCTCTCCGTAGAGTTTCTTAAGACCTCGAACAGCCTATTTGTAGAGTTTTTGAAGGCCTTGGACAGCCTTTCTGTTGAGTTTCAGCCTCTACGTAGAGTATTTAGAGGCTTATGTTGACCTTTGGACTCTCCTTATTAAGGTATTAATCTGAAAGTCGGACCAGGTTATGAAAAAAAAACGACGATAGAAACATTTATTAATTCTTTAACATATATATTTCTAAAATAAAGTCAAATAATGAAGCTATTTCATCCTCAATATCATGGTTGTCATCATGGAGACTAGAGTAAAGGAGGCTCAGCGCAATGTTAAGAGAATGATCATAATGGGTGCTTTCCAGCAAGGGACACAGTTGACACTGTGTTACACCGTGCCTGACACAGTGCTTTCCTACAACGACACTGCACAGCACACTCCGGCATAACGAGAACGAGAGTCTGATAGCGTTTTCAACTGGGACCAAGAGTGTACACTCGAGCACACTCGGTTACACCCGATTGGATCACACTCGTTTTCGACTAAACTACCGTGCTGAAAAGCAGTGTGGAGGGAGTGTGAAGAAACGCCGTACGCGTGCAGCTATATGCTTCATTATAATCATTTGAATTTATATATCGGCCATTTTCACCAGGTTTACCGATTATCGTGGATTATGGTAAACAACATGCTGAGCAAAAAATGTATTAAAAATATAAAGCGATTCTCAGAAATTGCAGAAATTATGTTTATTCGACAGCATTACTTCTATCATTGTTAAATACATCGCAATGGATTATTCATCGATAACATTCAAAAAATTCTTTATTTTGTGTACGGTTATCTCCTTGTTGATAACGCATAAAGTGTATCTTCACGATCATCATCTCCAGCATCACTAGACAATTATAATGAAAAAATTTCTATAATCGTAATTATCTTTTCTGGCCTTGCTATTTTCTAAAAAAATGGAGTATTTAGTTTTATTTTGTCGGGGATAGCTAAATAATAAGAGGCTTAAAATTTGTAATTCCGATTAAAAAATCTAGTACAATTCTCGAGTAAACTTGACGGCTGAATTGATGGGCACTGGGAAACTTGAGCATTGAGAAAATACGAATAAAAATATTTCTAGGTTATGTAAGCATTTATTTAGCAGAAGTATTGTGACTGTATTTTCTGCCGTCGTATGGTTATTCACATGAAATTGTTGACTGGATTGAGTAACTATTTGTTTCCATTCATCTGTGAATCTTTGCAATCGAACCGTTATTATGTTTGTTATGAAAAAATATTTAGACCGATGTAGAAGATGTTTATGTCTATTTACATCTGCATCTGCACTACACTGACACGAGGTCGGAAAAAAGTGTACACTTAATGTGATATTTTTACATTTATGCTACCAGCAAAACATGGTGCTTCAAGAGTGTAATGAGAATCATAGAACGAGTAAAACACAGTGCACAACGTCAGTGTGCCTCGAGTGTGCACCGAGTGTGCACGAAACTAGCCAGTTGAAAACGCTATGAGCGTATTGTGACGTGTTCTCGCGTCGTGATGCAATTTGCGAACGAGAGATAGTTTCTCCTCCGTTAACTAGATAGCGCGAGAAGTGCCGCGAATTCCGCGGTAGAATTCAAGGAACATTTATATGGACAAAAAGCATGGAAGATTAAAATTATTAACAATATGATATTTTAGGCTGGTCACTCGGCAGGGATTTCGGGAGCGGACATGCAAAAAATCGAAGGCTGCAAGACATATGCTACGCAGCCGGGCAAGACACGTCGAGACGCGAACGTCCAGTTTCTCACGATTTCTCTTAAAATAAACTGCGTCAAATTTTTTGTGTATAACCTTTTTTTTCTTATAGATATATAAATTCAAGAAGGCTTATTGTTCTCGAGTGTGAGGAAAAGGACTTTCCCTTCGGGTCGAGTTCGCTCTCGAGAAAGCCATAAACTTGGTATATACTTTCGAGGGTCTGCAGAACAAGAATATTTGGCCACACATATGTTGTTTTTCTCGAATAACTCTGGCCTCACTGGCGACGCGCTTCACGCGAAAAGGGGGGAAAGCTTAAAAGACGCGCAGATAGTTTGTAGAGTCACGCATTTTTCTTCCGTGCAGGAATTTTCCCGAAGGGCCGACGCGTGCGGGCCTTGCGACCTCATCACTCCCCCTCACCTTGGACAGAGGGCCAACGGAGCGACATTCAAACGAACAACAATTACCAACACAAACTCCGAGCTTACAAATAATTTCCCTGAGACTAAACTTTGTCTATTTATGTATTTGTCTTCTTAGAGATTGATTCTTTTCTCGTTGAATATTATACACATAATCATATAAATATATTCATTGTGTGCGAATTATTTCCTTTTATCTAATTCAATAAATGTGTGTGTGTTCAATACTACTTTAAAATTATTCAAACACCTGCGCGCGCTCCGAGATCCCTTTTCTGCGTAGAAAGGCTCCTTTTACAACGAAAGTCTCCCAATTCCCCCACCAACTTCAATTTCTGCGTGACTGGGACGCAGCCCTCTGGCACTGAGCCTAACACGGTGGTGCTCTTAGCGCCGCCAGCCACCATGTGGCGCTAGTAGTGTACCGCGCGGCTGCCGCGGACTGCGACTGATGCAAGCAGTAAACGCGTTTAATATATATTCATGCACTAGATAATTTCAGCCAACCACAAAACATAGTGCAATAATTTTACAATATATATATTGTAACGGGACGGCCTTTTCGGCCTCCCGTCACCAATTTCATCGTCATGAAAGAGGTGGGGCCAGGACATCTAGGCCCCGGGTCAAGCCCAATATTGAGAGCACGCCTCTTATCACTGCCCACTCTCCCTCTTATTTCTTAATATCACCGCCAGAAATACGTCACACGACCGAACGTTCGAGAAAGACCCAGAACGTTCGATGAAGATCCATGGAAGCTTCGAGAAGAAGAACTCCCACCACTATCGCTTGGGAACCTATAAAAGCACCACCAAAATCGTCCTCCGGCACTCTACTATGAAAACTTATCAAGTTTGAATCACGCTTCGAGCTCTGCTCGATATTTTGTCTTATAAGGTCTTAAGTGCGATTTTGCGTTCAGGTGCCTCTTTCTATGTGAAGCCCCCACATTGCGTTGGGAAGTTGGATCATAGGAAAAGGATAGTTTGGCGTTGCTCCGTGTTCTTTTGTCAATCAATTGTTTAACATCTACGAAATTATTAAACCAATCAATTTAATAAATTCTGTTCTCGCGAGACATGTGGAGCCGGTCAGGAAGGTTAGCCTGTAGGCGAGTTTCCCCGTGGAAACAATTTACGATATTACAAATTGAGTGTTAAGCTCTACACGGGTGCATCGCGCATCCCGTGTGAATACTTTAAATAATTAATTCACCGAAAATCATCAGCCGTGATTAAATCGCCAGCGGGCTGTTTCAAGAATTTAATTCTTATTATCAAGATCTTTAATGCGAGCGATACTCGAAACATATCAAAATTAAATTCGGTGAGAGAAACCTTCTGTCTCTCTCACACATCTCCTTTGGCTTTGTATTCGAAAGCGGATTATCTTAAACACCAACACAAGCGTGCGATACACTTACACACCAACACACGCACGCTTTCTCTTTCCTTTCGCATACGAAGATCTTCGTCACACATATTCGGATATTCACGCCGTCCTTTGTAAATTCTGTAATCGTCCTTCCTAGGGCCCTCCCGATTCCAGTCGAGTCCAAGGAAGTATTATTCTGCACCTCTCATGGCATAGCCCGAACCCTAATATAAAATTACCTATTTTGCTATCCAAACTCGCTTCACGAGTCCATCATTCAATTTGCCCTCGCTTCTCGAGATTTGCCCTTTTGTTATTTTTACATCAACGTCTCGCTTCACGAACGTTGGTAGGACAGACGTTAATTGCTCTTTGAGTCCCAATGATGAGAGGTCTAACTTTCTAAGCGTGCCGTAATGCGCTGCATGAAATATAACACCGAATCTGAGGTATTTCAAAAATGATAATTTAATCTCAACCAAATTATTAAAATCCTCTCTGGCGTGGATATCTACAAAACAGGATTTTGTACCACACCAACACTCACACACACGAGCGTACTCTCACCGATATTCTCAGGGCGTCGAGGACCCAAACAAATATCTAACTCTCTCTCGCACGGCCAAGCCCGAGTGAGCAAAATAAAAACACGTGAATTTCAAGCAGAGAAATTAAAATAAATTTATCTCGGAATATTTTCAATCCCTGAAATTCACGAAACGTTACAATATATATATATATAAATATATTCATAATCGTATAGGTAATAATAACTGAAAACGTGGAGTAAATTAGAATTATCATTACTATTTATTTTTATTTCACTGTTATTTATATTTAACCCAAGACGGTCACACCTCATGAGAATCGCGAGGTGGTCAGATGGGGTGTGCCCCAGCCCAAGCACTTTAGAGCGCTGTAGCATTTCGTAGAATTATTTTGGGGGCTCAACAAAAATTCAGAACATATTTCAAACGTTTCTCAATAATCCTATGCAAGAACGGAACGAAAATTTTATTTAGAAGTATGTTAAAAAAATTTTTGAAAAAAAAATCCGCGAAAAAGCCCTTTTTTGACAAAAAATGCTGTATTTTTTTCATTTTTTGACATATCAACAAATTTCAAGCAGGCTCTGATTTGTGAAAGCATTCTCTTTCTGGTGAGTATAATAGTTTTTGTAGGTTTTCTAAAAAGTATATTTATTTTGCACTATGAACATGCGGGTTTCAGCGGTAAAATGATGTACAAGATGTCAAAGATTTTTCATGTATAATGATAACTGTTTTATTCAAAAATAAAAAATTGATGTATGAATTACAAAAATACATGAAAATAGTGTTTTAAAAATAAATTTACTCAATACCGAGTGCACATTCGGTGCACATATATGCCCGATGCTCGTCGCACATGGGGCGCTCGCACGAAGGACACAACCAATGAGTCTTTCTATCTTTTTTTCGATTACACAAGCCACATCTAGCCTGTTTGTCCAATCTTTGTCGATTTTGGTCGCGCGGCGGGGCCTCACGACTTAAAATACAAGCAATTCCTTTTTTGATGTTGTGGCGTAACGTCGGATTGGTGTATCTCTCTGTTAGATGATCCCGTACCAGATAGGAATAGAGGGTTTTCAAGCAATGTTCTGCCGTTATCACGGTTGAATCTCCGGCATTATAATGCTTGCATTTCAGCAAAATTCTAGCATTTACTGCTGCTTGGTCTAACATCCCAAAAAAGACCCGCAATGGCCACCTTTTTGTTTTTCTGCTAACGGTATGAGCATGGACTAATTTATCGAACACGTCAGTGCCCCCTTTCGTTGCGTTGTAGTGCTGAATGATTTCTGGCTTACCATCTACCTCTTCAGTACTATTAGAATAAGTTGATGCTACGAGTACGATCTTATTTTTCTTTGGATGGTAAGATAGGAGCGTCAGGTCCTTTGCAAAGCAGTATTTTGCTGCAGGGGACTCTTTAGCTGCAACTTTCATCTCCTGGGGAATTTGCCGCTTATTTTTTTTTAGTGTCCCCGTAAATGTTAATTTATAAGGGTCTTCTAGCATTTTTTGAAAAAACGGGATAGCGGAAAACCAGTTGTCGCACGTTACCGTGCGCCTCGTGCCGTGAATTGGAGCAGTGACTTCCTGCAAAAAATACTCTGTCACGGGTTGATTCCGAGGAGTGGTGGTTTTTCCCAGATATGGAATAGCATTGTACTATAAAAAAAACGCGCAGTGTCAATTATTATTCTAAATATAAATAATTAGAGTAAATTAGGTCATTACCATGTAAGAGGTGACCGCATCATTCAGAGAAATTATTTTGATGCCATACTTGTCGGGCTTTGATTTTATATACATTCTAAACATACATCTTCCTCGAAAGCCCAGAAGTTGTTCGTCCACAGTACACTTGTAGTGGGAGGTGTAGTATTTCTGACAGTTTGCGATGAATTTTTGCCATAATTCTCGAATCGGTGCGAACCTATCCGCCGCATTTCGCGTAGGTTTATTATCGAAGCGCAGACAAGAGAATAAAAAACTGAAACGGGCTCTCGGCATCGTGCATCTATATACTGTAATAGAATTGATCTTGTCCCATAAAAAGTGGTAATTTACATCGCTCTGTTTCCACCAGCCACTGTAATACAACAGACCAATGAGAGCTCTAATTTCAATTTTATCCGTGAAAGCATGATACGTTTCCATGTTTTTATCCTCCGCCATCATCCTTGAGCAAACGTCCGCAATTTGAGTATTAGTGTGCTGAACAATCATGTCAATCCTATCAGAATCAAATAACAAATCCCAGAATTCTTCGATGGTTGAGGCATTTGTGTTGGCTGGGCCAGGAATGAAAACCGGCGGCAGCTCACGCATACGTTCTACAATAACATGTATACGTCAGAATATTTTTCAAAGCAAAAGCGAATGTTTACATCGCTCACGCTTGTCATCTGTCTTTGTATATACACACAAAAATCGATTACATACCTGATTGACGTGTTGGTTTCTTTGTTTCCCACTTAAAGCCATCTACGCCTCGTAGAACCGTTGCGGGACGGCCCCGAGCTCTTGACTGAAGAAGTCTTTCATTTAGCGAAACATTTTCCAGATCGGGTTCATCTTCGTTACTTGACGAATCAGAAGATTCTGATTGTTCATAAATATGATCTTCAATATCTGAACAATTACCACCAATGGGATCGTTGTCTTCAACGTCCTCAAGTAACTGCTGTTGGAACGATCGCGGTCGCAGATTGTACGGCATCTAATATTCACAATAAAATTTATAAAAAAAAATCTAAATGACTGAAATGAACATATATACTTACATTATTGAAAAAAAACTTCAAAAACCACAAAAAAAATTCACTTTTGGCACAATTTTCTTGCAATATGGTCATACGGGGTGTGGCGCACCCCAGAATTTTCGATCGTCCGGTTCAAGCGACTATAGAAGCTAGACTAACGCACCGAAATTTGTTCCCACTATCTGAGCCTCAAGAGGAAGGTTCAATCTAACTGTAAGTGGGGGTAATAGTGTCAGATTGGGGAATTTCCCAGGTAAAATTTCAGGTCGAAAATGGCCTGGGGTGGGCCACACCCCGTGTGACCGTCTTGGGTTAACTATCAATTACACGTTTATTTGCATATTTCTAACATTCTATTGTTATTTTTCAGGAATATAGGTAGTGGTGAATTGCTTCGTTGTAAATAAGAACAACCGGTGGATTTGTTCGATGAAAATGTTGGATATAAAGTTTTATTATATTACAGAATACAGAAAGGCATGTTCGTCTCTACGACACGTAAAACGGAACTGGAACGCTCGACTCGATATCCGCTCAGACACACTCGCCCTCCTCTCGTCACATACTCGCACTCTTCTCTCTCTCTCTGATTGGCGCTCGCAGGCGCGCGAAAATACGAGTGTGATAAACTCTCATTTATTCAACACACTCACTGTTTGAGCACTTGTTAGTGACAACATTTCACACAGCAGTTGAAATTGCATTCTCGGTAATGCTTTTGTAAATATATCTGCTCTTTGGCTTTTCGTAGATATATATTTTAACTCTATCTCATGACTAGCTACTTTTTCACGCACGAAGTGGTACTTCGCACCGATGTGCTTGGTACGCTTGTGAAACTCTGGGTTCTTCGCAAGCTTTATAGCACTTTGATTGTCTACCCAGACCACAGAAGGATTATCACAGTTCACTCCAACTTCTTTTAGGAACCTTCTCAGCCAAACGGCCTCACGATCAGCTGCTGTGGCAGCCACATATTCAGATTCTGTCGTACTCAACGTCACAAGTTTCTGTCGCTGACTCGACCAAGAAATCAATCCGCTCGCAAATACAAACGCATACCCAGTGGTCGACCGACGCGTTTCTAAATCCCCTGCGAAATCAGCATCACAGTAACCGACAAGTTCAGACTCGTCCCCTCCACTTTTGTAGAGTATTCCACGATCCTGCGTTCTGACCAAATACGCCAAGATTCATTTCACCGCCATCCAATGCGCACGACTATGTCTGTTCAGGTACTTCGATACCTGGTTAACCGCGAAAGCAATGTCTGGACGCGACACGACCGCCAGGAACATTAGCGAGCCCACCGCCTCACGATATGGCACATTCTCGCACTTCTCTTCGTCCTCTGCTGGATACAACACAGCGTTCGGATCAGCAGGCACAGATAACTTTTTCGCATTCAACATACCGAACTTTCTTAAGATTTTTTTCGCATACTCAGTTTGATGGATAAACATTGTGTTACGTCATCCCATCTTTTTACCGAGAGAAAAGAGACGCGAGGCATCGATCAGTGCGAGCCAGCAACCAGGACTCGCGTCGCCAATCGCCACCCTCTCCAGGACACCATCTCACCAATATGTCAGCAATAAAAGAAAGAATTCGGCAGATCGCAGAATTATATGCGTAGTGGCGCCTCATATCACCGGACCTGGTCGCCACCCTCTCAAAATTACCACCTCACCAATATGCTAGCAATAAAAAAGGGAATTCGTTTGATTACAGAATTTTACTACCAATATGTATAGTGGCGCCTCATATCGCCGGGGCAGGTCGCCACCCTCTCGAAAACACCGTCTAACCAATGTACCCGCAATAAGAGAGGAGATCTATACGCAAAGACATAATCCAGCCTACGCATGGTCCAGCCGATTGTCGCCAAGCATCCCCTCCAAAATCGTAAGGGTAGACCATCGCCAAGAGGGGTACCAAAAGTGAGAGAAAAAGCCGTGCTCGAAGACCAGAGGTACGAGTCGTCGTCGCAAGTTCAAATCGGTCGGAGACTCTGCTCCACCGAGCATCAGTCGGTCCAGTACCAGAAACGAGTCGTCGTCGCAAGTTCAAATCGGTCGGAGACTCTGCTCCACCGAGCATCAGTCGGTCCGGTACCAGAAACGAGTCGTCGTCGCAAGTTCAAATCGGTCGGAGACTCTGCTCCACCGAGCATCAGTCGGTCCGGTACCAGAAACGAGTCGTCGTCGCAAGTTCAAATCGGTCGGAGACTCTGCTCCACCGAGCATCAGTCGGTCCGGTACCAGAAACGAGTCGTCGTCGCAAGTTCAAATCGGTCGGAGACTCTGCTCCACCGAGCAACAGTCGGTCCGCTACCAGAAACGAGTCGTCGTCGCAAGTTCAAATCGGTCGGAGACTCTGCCCCACCGAGCATCAGTCGGTCCGGTACCAGAAACGAGTCGTCGTCGCAAGTTCTAATCGGTCGGAGACTCTACTCCAGTTCGGTCAATCATCCAGGAGCCAAGTTACGTCTTTACAAATTCCGAGTCAACCGTCGGAAATATAGACTTTGCGTGTTGTACAAGTATATCGACTTACAGTAACTCGAAAATATAAACTCTACGTGTTGTATGAATATTACGAATAATTCAAATAAGCTTTTGTGTATCGACTTGCGAATCATTCGAATTGGTTGACTCTCGCGAATAATATATAATATATTTAACTCGGCGCACCCTCGCCTGACGAGGACACACCACCGTATCGAGATCATCACCGCCAAGGACCACAAACATCGCAGACTCAACCGCCGAGGGAAACCCCGTAGAAGAGGCTTCCTGATTAAATTAAAATACGCGACTTCTAATGCGACAACCGTCGAAATTAACCGCTTGATGTATACGTGTGCTTAAGGAAATGAAGTTGTAACCAGCACTAAGGAGAGCGTATATAAACGTGAGTAAAACATATTTTATCTGTTCGGGAATTAGCATTCCCTTTGGACGGACCCACGGGTTCAAATATTCGCGGCCTCGACTGAGAGCGCACGGACGGCCGTCGGCGGCGCCACGTTCCGGGCATACATTTCATGGGAGAGAGCGCATGATCAGACATGCTCTCTCGTCGATATCGGGATCGATTTCCTAGTATTCATGCAGAACCCATAGAGGCAACCACGTGGAATTTTCCATCGCATTTATCACGGGCTATTATCCACACTTTCGGGTCTAAATTAATACACAGTTTTGTTACGAATTATTACACGGGCACCTCGGAACGTTCAAACCTATTCACGACTTGTTAATTCGACATTCTGGGCATCGTGTGAGAGCTTTACGACCTCTCACGCGGTCGTTTCACACCGCGTGGTTCGCCGCCATCTTACATAAATCGGGTTAACGGCAAATCCTTTTTCTTATCATCTCACGGGCATCGCTTCGGCGGGACGAAATTATTACATCGTGTACAAAAATCGGATTCAATAAATCTTAAATATTGTTAACTTTACGTCGCGAGTGTGTTTTTCATTTTCGACCACCAAAACCAGATTCGTGCAAAAACATTTTGGTCCTTCGAGCCGGATCTGGTGGCCGCTTGCGACGGGAGTGACAGTAAATTTGTGCATTCGGGCGATATTTGCAGCGGGCATACGTGAGCATTTTTCACGAGTCATTGTGCATCGGGATAGTGAGTGAGTCGTGCACGTCGAAAAAGCCGGCAATCGCGGCCATCTTGGCATTTCCGGCGTCTTCGCCTACGTCACGACGAGAGAGTCGCGCGCGCGAGCGACAACGCGGGTGGAACTCGAGGATTGGCGCGCGTAGCTGGACAAGTTTCTTGTGATTGGACAACGGGTGAGAAGTGCGCGCGTATTAGTGCATTCTTGTGCTCGACGCTCGGGATTGGTTCACCGGGGCACGCTTCTCGGTGATTCGCGGGTGAGATTACGCGAGAGCATCGGATCTTTGTGCGCGTCAACCGAGCTCGCGTTGCGTGCGTCGAGTCTCTGTTTGCGCCATCTTTAATCGGGTTCTCGCATGCGTGGCTATACAGGACCGTTAATTCACGGATTTTCGTGTGCGTCGAGCTTCAGTTCACGCCATTTTGAATCGGGTTTCGTGCGCGCGTGTTCATATCGCTTCAGTGATTTTTCGGTTTCGTTCGCACGCGTCATCGGACATTTTTGTCGGGACTTCGGGAACTGTTCGTGCGAGCGTGCGTTTTTCGGGAAACTTCGACGCTTTTTCGGAAACTTTTTGTGCCATTTCGGAAATTTTGGTGCTTATTCGGGCACGTTTAGTGCTTTTCGGCGTTTTTCGGGTTTTTCTTACGTGTCTTCGGACTTTTCGGGTTTCATCGAACCTTTTCATCGGGATTTTGGGGTTACTTTTGTTGCCTCGCCGGACTTTTTGTGCTTTTTCGATTTGCTTGGGCTTCTGTGGACACTGGGTTCGAGATTTCCTTTTGGTTTTTGTGAACGCGCGGTTCGTTGGACTATTTCGGGTCGTTTCAGAGGTTGGTTTTTGGTTGTGGTTTTTTTCCGGTCATTTTGTTCGGGACTTTGGGACATTTAGTGACATTTTGGGATAGATAAACAAACCTTGAGTTCAAGCTCCGCCTGGTTAACCGGATTCATTCGGGTCTTGTACGCGGGTTTTCCTTCTTTTTCGGGTAATTCAGTGCTTATTTCAATATGTCGGATCAAGAGGACGGTGCGAGCAAGCTGGAACCCAACCAAGGGAAGCACGCTCTTGAGCTTCCAACCTTGACAGTGCCCCTCGGGCCATTGGTCGACATTCAATCGGATGGTATAAAGCCCAAGCGAAAGATCTCGCCACTGGGAGCGCCTGGGGATCGGGAGAAATCACCACCGGGTTCCAGGGATCGGGCAGCCCCCTCGGGTTCCTTGAGGCTCAAGGTCGCTACACAAAATTCGCGGATCGCACTTTTGGGCGAAGTTTTCATCGGTTCATGATGCCATAACGGAGACCTGCTCGCTTGACTTCTTGGAATCCGAGTACGTCGTCACAGATTGTTACACGGAGTGCTTCAACCTTCGCTCGGAGATTTTTGAGCGACTGTCAATACTACGGGATCAACTACAGCCGGCACGTGCTGCAACTTCGGGTTCCACCTCCAACGGGCACCCAGTTACATCGGGCGGCGGTAGAGCGAATCTACCAAAGATATCTCTTCCCACCTTCACGGGATCTGCATCTTCGGGAACTACCGAAACCACGGGATCAACGGACGTAGCTGCAACTTCGGGATCTTTATCATCGGACAACCAACAATGAGATACGATGGCATTGACTGGGGTAACAGCGGGATCCACACGGCAGACGGTGCTGCTGGCTACGTGTTTGGCGCATCTCTCGATGCCAAACGGGTCCTTACATCGAGTTCGAATGCTCGTTGACACCGGGTCTGAGCTTTCGTTCATCTCCGCCAAGCTCGTTCATCAGCTCAGGCTACATCGAGAGTCATCTTCCGTTAACATTCTCGGGATTGGGGGCACGCCGTCGGGTCAAACTCACGGCCTAGTCAACTGTACACTGCACTCGCTTCATTCAAGCGAGTCGATCAAAATAAAAGCTTACATTTTGCCCAAGTTAATGCCTATCCTTCCATGATTTTCACTTACACGATTGCATTGGAATCACTTACAGGGTCTAACACTTGCCGATCCAGAGTTTTCTTCACCGCGAGAAGTCGACCTAATCTTGGGAGCCGATTCATACGGGAAGTTCGTTTTACCAGGGGTCCAGCGAGGACCGCCTGGAACTCTTACGGCACAAAACACATTATTCGGCTGGGTTGTTCTCGAGCTGGTTTCTGTATCCCATTCGGCATCGGGTTTGGTACACCATGCTGTGGTGGACCACGGGTTCCAAGAGTTGCATGACCTCCTCTCGCGATTTTGGGTCCAAGAGGAGGCGCCGGATGATCCAGGGTCGCATCTCTCACCAGACGAGCAAGAGTGTGAATCACATTTCGTTTCCACACATTCTCGGGATGAATCGGGTCGGTACATTGTTCGCTTGCCAATTAAGTCGGGTTCGTTTCAAATCGGGGACTCTTATCGTTCGGCCTCGGCATGTTTGCAACGACTACGTCGAAAACTTTCACGGGATTCGGTATACAAGGAGCTTTACGAAGCTTTCCTCGGGGAATACGAGTCATTACATTGCCCTCATGTAATGCTTATTATCTCCCTCATCACGGGGTGCTGAAGGAAAGCAGCACAACCACAAAATTACGAGTCGTGTTCAATGGGTCGGCCAATACGGATTCGGGGCTTTCATTAAACGACATGTTACACACGGGCGCAAAAATTCAACGAGACATCACAGACGTGCTGCTTTGGGTCCGACGACACCGGTTCGTGTTCGTAACGGACATTACAAAAATGTTTCGACGAATTCGAGTTCACCGGGACGATTGGGACCTCCAACGAATTCTGTGGTGCGACGGGCTTGGGAATATCGTTCCGTATCAGTTGACGACGGTCACATACGGGACGAGGCCAGCGCCATTCCTCGCCGTTCGGGTTCTTCTTCAATTGGTTGAGGACGAAGGGGAAAACTATCCGGAAGCTATCGCACCTCTTACAAAGGGGCGGTATGTTGACGACATTTTTGGGGGCGCTGACTATATTTCAGACTTGACTACACAGGCGAGGCAGTTAATTGGAATTTGCACGGCGGGCGGCTTTCCATTGGCGAAATGGCAGTGCAACAACCGGGAGTTTTGCAGCAAAATAGAAGACGTTGGGACGAAAGTTCTCGGGCTATCGTGGCTGCCGGGCTCCGAAGTATTCAAATTTACCACCCTCCCTTACAACGAGAGTGCCGGGATCACAAAACGGGTCATTTTGTCGGAGATCGCGCAACTGTACGATCCATTAGGCTTTCTTGCACCGGTCATCATCCGGGCTAAGGTCTTACTGCAGCGACTTTGGCTAGAAAAGTTATCGTGGGACGACGCGGTATCTACTGAGGTCGAAAGTTCTTGGGTTGCCTTTCGTCGGGAACTAACCGACCTCGGGAATATTACGGTGCCAAGGTGGATCCGCATCCCCTCGGACGCCTCGGTCGAAATACAGGGGTTCGCGGACGCCTCTCAAATCGCTATGGGAGCCTTCGTCTTCGTTCGGGTCACGGGTCCAGGCAGCGCTACCAGAGTTTCGATGGTATGTGCTAAAACAAAGGTCGCGCCAATAAAGCGACTTACTATCCCACGGTTGGAGCTTGCAGCTGCGTTGCTGCTCGCTAAGCTTACGCGGTACGTCCAAACGGTATTGGACCTCGGGAGTGCAGCTGTCTTCCTATGGACTGATTCAATGGTTACACTTACTTGGGTCACGAGTCATCCATCTCGTTGGAAAGACTTCGTTCGGAACCGGGTTACAGGCATACAAGAGCTTTTACCACAAGGACAATGGAGATTTACACCGAGCCGGGACAATCCGGCGGATTGTGCTTCTCGGGGGCTAAAAATTCTTCAGCTCGAGCAATTTCAATCATGGTGGAACGGACCTCATTGGTTAGCCAAATCTTCAGCCCATTGGCCTCTTCACTGCATCGGGACGGCGGATTCAGCGGTGCTCGAAGAGCGACCGCGTCTTACATTCCACATCTCAACAAAACCTTCATCGATCTACGATCTAATTCATCGGTATTCTTCTCTCACACGGTTGTTGAGGATAACCTCCTTGCTCTTCAGGGCCATTGCCAAGATGAGAAAGCAGAGACACGGGACGTCGGGAGCCTATACTTCACCGGAAGACCTGGAAAGTGCACGGATATATTGGGTAAAAGCCATTCAAGCAGAATACTTTGAATCGGAGTTAAAAACGCTTACATCGGGTCAAGTACTTTCACGGACGCACCCGATCACGTGCCTTACGGGCTTCATAGACTGCAATGAGACACTAAGAGTGGGAGGACGACTGAAGCACTCAGACTTACAACCTGAGTGCAAACACTCGGCCATTCTTCCTCGGGATTCACCTCTCACGCGACTGATAATCGCGGACGCTCACCAGCGTACGTTTCACGGAGGAGCGCAGGTGACTCTGTCCTATCTACGAAAGCGCTACTGGATAATCGGCGGGCGCGCTCCAGTTCGATCATGGGTTCTAAAATGTGTGCGCTGCGCGCGGTTTTGGGCGGTAAAGGCACAGCAGCTCATGGGACAATTGCCTGTTGCTCGAGTTACACCCTCGCGCGCATTCTTGTTCTCGGGAGTAGATTACGCGGGGCCAGTTTCCGTAAAAAGTTGGCGCGGGCGTGGGAATCGGGTACAAAAGGGTTGGCTGTGCATCTTCGTGTGTCTTACAACCTCTGCATTGCATTTGGAGATTGTTACAGATTTGTCGACGGAGACGTTCATCGCCGCGTATCGACGATTCATCGGGAGACGGGGTGTGTGCCACACCTTATATAGTGACTGCGGGACAAATTTCCAAGGTGCGAGTACGGAACTGCAAAGACTTTTCAAGGCCGGGACTCGCGAGTCTGAGCAGCTGGCTCAACTCTTCGCCAACGACGGGACAACCTGGGTTTTTAACCCACCGGGAGCACCACACATGGGCGGGAAATGGGAAGCAGCGGTGAAATCCGTCAAATTACACCTTCGTCGAGCCATCGGGGAGACGAACCTCACACTCGAGGAGCTTACAACTCTTCTAGTGCAGATTGAGGCCGTACTCAATTCACGCCCTCTTGAGCCGTTATCCGAGGATCCTGAGGACCTTACCGCACTCACACCCGGGCACTTCCTCATCGGTAAAGCTCTGACAACTGTGCCAGAGCCTTCATATCGGGACACCAATCCGGGTAGACTGTCGCGGTGGCAATTTATACAATCGCGGCTGCAACATTTTTGGGATCACTGGTTAACGAGTTATTTACAACTTCAACAAGCCATTCCCAAGTGGCACCACCCTCGCAACGAGATTCGGGTCGGGTCAATGGTACTGCTGACCGATGGGAATTTGCCACCTGCTAAGTGGCCGCTCGCTCGGGTCACCAATCTACATCCGGGAACGGACGGGCTTACACGAGTCGTCTCTATCAAGACTGCTACTTCCATCTTCAAACGACCAGTGGCCAAGCTGGTCGTACTCCCTATCGGACCAGCCGGGTCATCAATCGACAGCACGACTGCCGATGGTGGGCGGGATGTTCGGGAATTAGCATTCCCTTTGGACGGACCCACGGGTTCAAATATTCGCGCTAACCAGCACTAAGGAGAGCGTATATATAAACGTGAGTAAAACATATTTTATCTGTTCGGGAATTAGCATTCCCTTTGGACGGACCCACGGGTTCAAATATTTGCGGCCTCGACTGAGAGCGCACGGACGGCCGTCGGTGGCGCCATGTTCCGGGCATACATTTCATAGGAGAGAGCGCATGATCAGACATGCTCTCTCGTCGATATCGGGATCGATTCACTAGTATTCATGCAGAACCCATAGAGGCAACCACGTGGAATTTTCCATCGCATTTATCACGGGCTATTATCCACACTTTCGGGTCTAAATTAATACACAGTTTTGTTACGAATTATTACACGGGCACCTCGGAACGTTCAAACCTATTCACGAATTGTTAATTCGACATTCTGGGCATCGTGTGAGAGCTTTACGTCCTCTCACGCGGTCGTTTCACACCGCGTGGTTCGCCGCCATCTTACATAAATCGGGTTAACGGGAAATCCTTTTTCTTATCATGTCACGGGCATCGCTTCGGCGGGACGAAATTATTACATCGTGTACAAAAATCGGATTCAATAAATCTTAAATATTGTTAACTTTACGTCGCGAGTGTGTTTTTCATTTTCGACCACCAAAACCAGATTCGTGCAAAAACATTATCAAAACCCGTTCGCATCTTCCTACAATAAGATCAAATACGGCTTGCGCATCCTGCCACATTCGTCATCTCCCATATCGAAGACGTGACTTCCGTCCCAGGGTAAAGGGCTTGATTGTCTTGACCCGAAAGAGAAGTCAAACCACCGTGCTACGTTCTCTCTAACTCCGATAAGCTCACGGGGACGTAACAATTGTCTTTTCGACACGATTTCGTTCGATCTGTAAGCCTACAAAGGGCGACGCGTCTCCCACAGTTATTTCAAACGCACTTTTTAAATGTTTTGTCACAACACTTGTCACTCGATTTGACTTTGCGGCCACGAGGCCATCATCGACGAACAGTGCTAGCAAGACATTCTCGCCGTCGATCCATCCTTGAAAAATACAGTGATCCGCCTCGGCCTGTGTAAAATCGAACTTTTTTAAGAACTCGCTAAACTTGAGGTTCCAGCACCTCGGTGGCTGTTTCAAACCATACAACGGCTTGTTTTTCCCGACCGCAAGACCTTCCGGAGTTTTCATGAGGATCTCCTCCTCCAGTTCACCGTATAGAAAGGCCGTACACGCGTAGAACTTAACTAGCTCGTAGTCTTCCTGCGTTGTTCTTGCCAGAAACACCCGGAGCGAATCATAACGAATAACAGGTGCGAATTTTTTGTTATAACCTACACCTTGTCTCTGCAGGAAACATCGTGCGCACAGACGTGCCTTGTAACGACTCTCACCCGTCGTTGACCCCTGTATGACCTTGAAGACCCTCTTCGAGTCTATCAGCTTGTCATTCGGTTTCTTACTAACCACCGTCCAGGCGTCGTTAGTTTCATAGGCTTGTAGTTCCTGATTTATGGCCTCCAACTATTTTTCCTTTTCAGGACCAGTTACCGCCTCTTTGAACGTTTCCGGTGCACGATACTCTGCACAATCTATCTCGTTCAGGTACCTGATTGGCGGTCGAATCTGTCTTCGATCACGAAGCTCTCGCACAGCTACTTCTCTGCGTCGCTCGTCGTGCTCTTCCTCGCGTTGCTCGTCGTGCTCTCCCTCGCGTTGCTCGTCGTGCTCTTCCTCGCGTTGCTCGTCGTGCTCTTCCTCGCGTTGCTCGTCGCGCTCTTCCTCGCGTTGCTCGTCGTGCTCTTCGTTCCTCTCGTCCTGCTGAGGTGGTACCGCATCAGCTTGTTCAGCATCCCCTTCCGACTGGTTCGAAATTTCGACAACATCTAGCTTTCGTTCTCTTTTCGGTACCTCTTCTTTGGGGTCACTCTCGTGCTCTCTCTTCTCTTCAGCTACCGATTCATTGAATACGACATCGCGAGACACAACCATCGTTCGCTTTGCTACGTCATACAAACGATAATTTGACGACTCGTCTTGGTATCCCACGAGTATCAATTTCTTTGCCTTGTCGTCGAGCTTTTTCCGAAATTGTTTGGGAATATGTGCGTACGCCGTCGATCTGAAGACTCGTACGTGGCCCAGTTCTGGTTTCCTTCCGATCCACTCTTCGTACGCCGTCTTTATACCTTTTCTGCTCGAGTGCGTTGTCCGGTTAAGCACATATACAGCTGTATTAACAGCTTCAGCCCACAATATCTTCGGAAGTTTTTTCGCTCTTAACATCGTCCTGGCGCTTTCGAAGATAGTGCGATTCGCCCTCTTGGCCTTCCCGTTCTGTTGAGGTGTATGCGGCGCCGAATTCTCCATGTTAATTCCTCGACCCTCAAGATACGTTGCAAACCTTTTGTTTCTGCATTCGCACCCGTTATCGGATCTCACGACCTTCAGCCTCGTCCCGAACTTGTTTTCGACGAGTTGATCGGAGATCTTGAACTTTTCGAACACTTCATCTTTGTACTTGATAAAGTAAACAGTACAAAAACCCGAGGCTTCATCTATGAATGTTACAAAGTAACTCGCGCCACCCTGTGACTTCTCTTGGATTGGTCCACACACGTCGGTATGTACGCACTCACCCAGCTTCACTTTTCGCGAACACGACTTTTTTCTAAACGGTTTTATATGCGCCTTACCGAGCTGACACGGCTCACAGAAAAACTTCCCGGCATTTTTCAACTTCACACCGGTCACAAGATCGTTTTCCACCATGTCCTCGAGTGCACGCGCTCCGACATGACCTAAACGCTCGTGCCACGTTTTTAAATCAGCCGATGTTGTGTTTATTTCCGCCGTTCCTTTCGGTGTCACCACGCGAACGAACATCCGATAAATCGCGTTGCCTTGATCTATCCCGGTTATCACGACTGTGTCCTTTAACGATATCGTCAGGAGATCGATGTCGATCCCGATAAAGCAACCTTTCTTTGCGCACGTGCCCATAGACAGCAAATTTTTCTTTATCTCCGGAATATAGAGTACACACTCGAGTAGTACGGGGATCCAACATCCGTCGACAAACGCTTCGAGATTAATGCTCCCCTCTCCTTCTACTTTGCACTCAATGTCGTTGCCCAACACTACCGTACCACCAACGCTCGTGCGAAAAGTCTCGAACCACTCGCGCCGATGAGAAATGTGTCGAGATGCCCCACTGTCACCAATTTTCATGACACTTGAAACATTTAATGTCTTTCATATCCTTTTTTTCTTTTTGTTTCGAGTTCACCGTTTTTTTCTTCGTGCCACTGTTTTTCACAACCGCTAAAACTTCGACCGCGTCACCGTTCTGTTGGTGTCTCGCTTCCTCGTTCACAAGTCGTTCTGTTAGTCTTCCGATTGTTTGCTTTTCCTCATCGACATTGTCCCACGATGATTGGAAACCACTGTAACTCGGGGGTAAATCGGAAAGTATTTTCGCCATGACGATATCATCGGGCATTTCTCTACCGACATTTTTCAGCTGTAGTGCCAAATTCTTGATTTTCGACACGTACTGCACCACCGTATCTCCCGGTTCCATTTTATAAGATTGAAACTTTTTCAACAAGAGCAACTTGCTCGAGGCCGATTTTTGTTCGTATTGGTTACACAGCGCGTCCCACATTTGCTTCGCGGTTTCACAGGTAATTAAGGATATTTTCTGCGACCTCTCGAGAGTCGTCGAAATCAGTACTTTCGCACTCGCGTCTTTTTCCTCCCACGTGTTCCTCACCGCCGCTGTAGCGTCCGCCGTTAACACATCCGTGCCACTCACGACCTCGTGCACCCGCGCTGACCTGAACAAAGACAGCATTTCGAATTTCCAGGTTATGAAATTCGTTCCATCCAGTTTCTCGACATGTCGTACTGAAATATCGTTCGCCATTTCAATTCACCGTCTCGACCGCGCACGCTTTTTTCAATAAACCGCTCAACACGATTTTCGCTCTCGGAAACAAACTACACGCACGATGGCTGCCACGTGCCTCGCGGTACGACCGACGTGTTGCCGAACACTTCTCGACTTAGCCACACAATTATACCACTTTTCTCAAAACGCCTGGGCCCATAACCTGTTGTTATTTTTCAGGAATATAGGTAGTGGTAAATTGCTTCATTATAAATAAGAACAACCGGTGAATTCGTTCGATGAAAATGTTAGATATAAAGTTTTATTATATTACAGAATACAGAAAGGCGTGTTCGTCCCTACGACACATAAAACGGAACTGGAACGCTCGACTCGATATCCGCTTAGGCACACTCGCACTCTTCTCTCTCTCTCTCTCTGATTGGCGCTCGCAGGCGCGCGAAAATACGAGTGTGATAAACTCTCATTTATTCAACACATTCTATGTTACAAAATATTTATTAGCGAATATCACGTGTTATAGCTAGAAAATAGATCACGTTTTACAGAATTTCGAAGTTTTTTTCTTATATTGATTAGTTTTTTCTTTCTCTCCATTCTTTCGCGAGCAATGTTGTTGCATGCCCATAGTCACATAGTACTGGATCACGTGAAAAATAATGTCACCAGTGTGTTTAACATATGGAAACGAAAGCCTTTCATATGTATATACGTCTTCCAAGATCGATTCAAAAACTTGTACAGAATTAAAATGGACCAAAAATCGTTGTTCTAGAAAAAGTACGAACCGATAAAAGTGAACGTTTGGATGAATTAATGGACCCCGTGCAAGACAATCTGCCAGGTCTGATTCAGGAAGGTTCGCTCTCTTGTTAATACTCAATTAGCCCCCTTGACATATTTCACATTTGAAGCAGTAATGTAGTACAGAACGCAATTTTTGACTTCGGGTTTACTATAATCATGCTCGATTACATCTTCGAGATCCGATTTATCGTGGTGGGCAGCTTCAGTAAGCTTTGCTTTAATAGACCGTGATAAATCAGATTTCCCCGGATTGTTATAAATCGTTTTTAATTCTGCAAGTGTCACAAGGGGCTAATGAGGTTTATCTTCGAAAATCGAACAATTTCCTGTCTTTGGCGGCTTGAGAACGCTATACGTCGATAGAATTTTATGAATTTGGAGAAATGTGTGACTAGATGGATGATCATTACAACCTCCAGCTTGACGAATGGTACCGAAGTATCTCTAAAGTGAGCAAAGTTGAAAAAAAACAGAAAGTCCTATTAACGTAGGCAAATATTTTTGTAGCGATTTCACATTGAAATCTGATAATGATGAGATATCCTGGAAATCACAATCTATTAACTAAAAATATTCTGAGCCCGGCGTTGGATCATGATAGATTAAGGAAACAAAATAAGCAACGAAAGTATAATTTAAAAACACCAATCTTCTTGTTTGGTCGCACCGCACCGCACACGTGGGCATTGCGAAATTCTAATATGACTGATTAACCACACCATCCACCGTTTGTATTTTTAAACCCACTCGATCGAAAAGAATCACTTTTACGCACACGTAAATACATCATCGAACGTGCCGTATAAAGAATAAACTTTTCAAAGCTATTGAAAAATGTGAAAAATTAACGACAGTACCACGCTTGCAATAGGTGTTGATTGAGGTTATGAGGCTTCACGACAAGGGGATGGCGGGGTGTGGGGTACGGCGCGGTATACTGGCAGCGCCGCACAATCGGAACTACGAAGGGTGATGCTAAGACCACCATCCCCACCAGCAGATTTTGGCCGAGTGTCAGGGGGATGCTGGGACGTCACAGTGTCGCAGAGTGTGTCGCGAGTTACGGTTGCCAATCTTTAAAACAGAAAAAACTTTTTTGTGCAGTCCTACCAAATTGAGGCGTTATAACGGCTGATGAATCTCTTCATTTGACTTTTCGCCATTCGTGTGACTTTGTTAAATGGGCGTTAGCAATTACTTTTATAATTAAATTACATGTTAAATTACTAATTAGGGTACCTACGGGTAATAAGGCCTAGCTAAGGGAGATTTGTAATAAAATGAAAAATATACAATTTAATCAATAAGTTTTTATGATAATCATTATTCAAGTACATTTTCTATAAAATGTCAACGCAAAATTGTAATTTGTACTATAAACAGAAACGAAATCAAACATTCAAAAAAACCTTATCAGTAGGCCTTTATTTACTATAGGAGGGTAATGAGGGCTACGACTTTAACATGCTTAAAAAATTAAGCTATACTTAATACACTCAGCATTCGTGATCAATAATCATATTAATGCCTCTCTGTAGTTTTATAAGAACTTAAAATTCTTCTTTCCACTGTTCTGACAGCTGATACCAGGTCATTTTCTGACCACAACGCTGGTTTAGGAGGCATCGGGATCGAGCAACTGAAATTAATAATCAATTAATAATAAATCAAATTAAGTGGAGGATATACTCCCCTATAATGTGAAAAACAACGTAATTAAAAAAAATTCAACACGTTTTTCTCATGGTGAAATTTAGTAGACCTTATTAACCGCCGACCACATATTTCAGAAAAACAACAATAACATATTTGGACAATGATACGTTATTTGTATCGTTAAGATCATCGACGTAGATATTCATGAAGGTAAAGACTACGATCTTAGATCGTTAAGTGTAATATTATCAAAAATACTTGAAATTTACGTGGACCGTTTTTTTAGTATTCGTGCTACGCGGCCGCGTCATGTGATAGATGATGCAACACTGGAGACGGAGAACGGGATATCGCGCTTCCGCGAACTTGTAGCCACATTTTTATGCATTATGCTTCAGTCAGTGTAGCTTTGCGCGAAAGCGATCATTGTAAATATGATTTTTGACGGATAGGCCTTATTACCCGACAGGCCTTATTACCCTCGGATACCTTATTTGGAGCATTTGTAATTTTATAGCATTAAATTATGGCATTACTTGAAGCAGTTTTAATTATGATCCATTTAATTACAAATTATTTCAAGCATTTCCAATTGAAAATGATTCAATTATTTGGAAGCAAATTTAATTACATTTATAATTGAATTCCATTTGTAATTGAATCACATTTGTAATTAAATCACATTTATAATTTAATTAATTTTAATTAATTGAATTACTTTTGAAATTAAATTATTTTTGTAATTAAATTACATTTGTAATTTAATGCTTGAAATATCTCGCAAACGAAAGGAGTCAATTATACATTACCCGGGCAATGAGTATAATTAAATCGCATTTCAATAACAGATTATTATCATAATGGTCAATTTATTGGCCACACATTATTATTAAAGATAATGATTGTAATGAATAATTTTAAAAAGTTGCAATTACACATTGACGCGACAATTTGTACTTGAATTTTATTCAATTAGGTATTTGCCCATTTCTGGTGTCAACCAATAAGACATCTGCAGACCAGACTCGAGAAGTAAAAATGTCGCTTAATCCAGCAATTGCCTGGGAAGAACACGTAAAGGAGTATCGGGGAAAATTTTAGTGTACGGTTAATTTGAAGCTTCCAGTGGCCTGGTTTTCCAGTGGCCATATGCTTGCGGCAAACGTGGCGGATAAATTTGAAATTAATGTTGCCAATCACCATTAAACTGTAAAAAAATTCAGTTTTTTTCCAAATATGACATTGGACATATTCTAAAGAACGATTGATGTTATTTGGGACCATTTCATCACAAATTTTAATTTACAAGTAGACTTGCGAAAGTACGAGGCATAGGTGGAGGGGGTGTTGACGAAGGAGCATCCAAAGGTAAACATAACCTCAAAAATTTTTTAACCATTTTTCTCTGAGATGGCTTGATGGAGTAAAAAAATAAAGATTTTCTTTGCACATATACGGCAATAGGTACTCAATTCTCGCGACTGTGTGTTTACGCTGGTTGCCGATAAGTTTTACGTTTTTGAAATTGGCGCGCATCAACTTCTGGCGTTTGCCGGAAAATGGCGAAATCGGCCAAACTCTTACGAGAGGAACTCTATAGGGGAGTGCTGAGTGAGAGAGAGAGAGTGAAATAAGATAGACAAAGCGATATTTACGTGTCAATGAGATTTCGAAACGTCAAAAAATTGTTAACCTCATCGATTTATTTATTTATTAATGTTTTCAAGAAAAGAGTTTCCGGCGTGATTTATTATTTATTGTGATTATACTAAAAAAGTGCTATGAATATTAATAAACGTTAATTGCGTGTAAGACTGTGTACAAATTATTTAAAGATATAACCTCTCGTACACGCGTTCATCACAATTATAAGAAATGTGTAATTTATTGGCAAGTTTCTTGCTCTCCATGTGCGTCATGCATCAAAACTTTTCACAGGCTTTTCTCTCGATAGCAGCTCCCATACCTTTTCTGCAGTCGGTTATTTTTCAGGATTTCTATGTTAAAAAAAACCCTCTGCGATATCCAAGACTCAATTTTAGGACACCATGGAGAGTCAAGTGATGTAAGAAACCAGTACGATCGTGTAAATAGCTAGGATTTCATCAATGATAAATTGTCCTTTTTTATTATTATTCTTTCGAACGAGAAAACAAGTCTGCTGGAATGTATCGGAATATTGTATATATAAGCCAAGGGGATGAAAGATATCAGTAATAAAATTGTAACAGAATTCTATGTTGTGTATCCTACAACATGAAATTGTCTAAAATAGTATGTGATAGATGCACAAGTTATTCAAATAAAAAAATGAAAGTCTACTCCACGAAGTACTTGAGAACGTGGGAAAATATTCATCGTATACTTACTACCGTGAAATTGATAATGCACAAGGATGATTTAAATGATTGAAACGATTTTTTTTGTCCCACTGCATCGTCTAGTTCAATCATTTATCTTTTGTGCATTAGAATCAGTTTTTTTGTATACAATTGCTATCGCTATTGTTCACTGATATTATATTTTGCATTTCTTTTGTTTCATCACCTTCAGTGAACGAATATCATACGGAGCAGAATTGAAAAAAAAAATATCAATTGATTCGCTGTGCTGGATTTTTCAAGCTTCTTTAACGTTTCACTACATAATACAAAAGTCAGGTTTCTAAACGATGGTGGTTGTGGTTTTAATTTCTCGATTCTTCAATAACTCGTGTTATTTGCTATTTGTTATTTAACCTCGCGGCGCTTAATTAATTTTTTGTATTTGGCGCGTCTCGAAAGAGCGTGAATCGAATATCCCAGGTAGCAATATGTTATCAAAAAGACATCAAAAGAACGACCATAAAAGTTTCTGATTACTTTTTAGTTGTCAAAAAAGATGTCCTTTGGATTGCAAATAGTGTCACTAATGTCCGCTTCGCGGTTATCCTTAAGGCGTCTGAAAGTTAACTATTAGATAACTTATAGCGCATACCAAATTGTCAGCATACAGGCAACCTTCAGTAGTTGCCGATACGATAACGTAAAGTAATCAAATTGTCATAGCCAAAAGATGACATTTTAAAGGCATGCAATTAACCGAACTTTGTAGGCATCAAACGGATGCCTTTAAAATATCCAAGAAAGGTTAACAAAAGGGCATCTTAAAGACACCAATAAATGATATCCTAAAGATATCGTTCTTATACGTTATATGGGACAGGCGAGCGACAATAAAGTGTGCTATCTAAAATACGGATACATAAAATAGTTAAATTCTTAACATATATCATATATGTTTAGAATTGAACTATTTTAGGTAACCGTATTTTAGATAGCACACTTTAAAAATAATATTTATTATTCGTGTATACATTTATGGAGGAAACTCCTGTATTTTCTTACAAAAATTAAACAACGATAAATTATATGTATACGCGCTTCAGTTTGCAAACGTTTCATATAAACAATACATTCTTATATCGGTTAACTTTAAAAAAAAAAATATTTAGTATTACACTACGATCTCGATTTTAACAAGAGCGGCGGGACTGGTACGGCTAGACACGTGCAAAAATCGAAGTTGCGCAAATGTCGCCCGTGCGTCCACGCGCATCTCACACCACTCGGGAGCCGTGTCCGGTCTCACACCATGTGCCACGTCGATCGACTCTGTCGCATAGTGGGGACTCTTGCATATATCGAAGCTGCATAAATCGAGATCGTACTGTACGTTATGTGTCATGACACATATAACATAACGTTACGTTATATATAACATACGACGGATGGATATATCGCATGCACTTGGTTATTGCTGCTCCACGTCCACGAAAAATACGTCTCCCAATTTTATAACCTATAAAAAAAATATATCACCATCATCTTTCGGATAAGTCTATAGTATAAAATAATTGAATAATCATAGAAAGTATTGTATTTTAAATGTCCATACCGTGTATTCTTGCGCTTTATTCGCGAAAATAAATTTTATTGCAAACGTGTTCGACGACGCTATCGATGATCGTGACTGTGACGCTCTGGCGTCTCTTTGTCCCAGCGTTTTGGCATTTTCGTAACTTTAAACAGTTGTCTAGAGGAGCACTTGCGAAAGTTATCAACTGGACAACTTTTCCACGGACATTTTCGTTGATGATAATTGGATAAGTTTTCGATGTCATTAAAAAGACATCTATTGGATTCACCGAAATGATGACATTTCGGCAACGATTTAACTTGCCATTTTGATAAGATTAAAAAGTCATCTTTTTGATACCTAAAAATAACCTTCATATAGTTGCCGTTTTGATGGCACCTTTCGGACGTCTTAAAATAGCCATCTATTCGATAAAGTGACATGATAACGTTTCAACAACTACTGTACTTGTCGTTATGTTAACCCTAAAAAGTCAATCTTCAGATAACCGTATAGTTGATGTCAGTTAAAAGTCGTAAAATAGTTATCTTTAAGTAATTTCCGTAAGGCAATCAAGAAATGATATCTTTTCGATGCCAAATAGACATGTGTGCTACCTGGGATGCTAACTTCGTGTTGTCATCGATAGCTTACTTCGGGTGCTCTCCTATTGCCAAAAGCGACGCTAGTGGTGGATTACGGCAACAAAATAAGCACGGTTTTTCTTGATCACGCTGTCGACACTTTCCCCATTTACGCTGAGCCTCCTTTACTCTAGTCTCCATGGTTGTCATCTTCGACAATGATTTGAGAATTTTCAGGGTTAAGGCGGCCAACTTTGTGAAAAATGAATGCGGGACATTTGAGTGCGAGTGTAAAGGATAACTGAGGGTTTCCCGGCGCGCGTAAATTACAAAGAAAACAAATGCAACTTACTGAAACTATTACTTATTTTTAAAATCATATTTCTGAACTGAGTGCATTTTTTAACTAATTCTAGGTTTTATTAAGAACGTCATAGAAATTATCACAACTACCTATATTAAACTTTATAAGGAACAGTGCACGTAGCGTCTCAACTTTTAGAACCGATTTTTCAGAAGTCCATAAAGCATTCATCAACGAAAATATTAACTCTTTCTGTAGGTACGTTCGTCTCTGGCAAAAAAAGAAGGTATGAACAATAGCCAGGCATTTTCTGAACGGTCTTTCGTTTTGTTTAAAATCTAAAATGTTTCGAAGCGATGATTTGGTCTAAAATTTTTAAAAAATCAATTTTTTTATAATCCCAAAGTTCAAATCTTTAAGAATATATCCTTAAAAGGAATTTTTTTAATTCCAATAATTTTCGGAGTTATAGCTATTTTGGTGACGCAGCAGCTACGCCTGTCACTTCGGAACAAATCGGACTATATAGATATACCTCAAGCTCTACCCTGTCATTTTGCGTTGACTTGACGCGACCAATAATCAAATTATACACGGAGAGAAGTATCCGGTAAAAATTACAATGTCCTTGACGGTAGTCGGGGTCTCACATAACATTCTGAGAAAAACTACCAGAAAATGTGGGAATTGTTACCATGTCATATTATATATATTAATGAATTCTCTGAATGATAAATTTTACCATACTCTCAGATAAATTTTTCCATGTCATTTGGTAATTTTTACTATAGTACATAGTAATTTCTCCGTGAGAGTGTAGCAGCTTGCTAGTGAGACGGCGGCAAATGGCGCACGGTAGTCTTTCGTCGTTGACGTGTTATGTTATTGTGTCGTGTCGAAAAAAATTCTCGAGTTTCCCTTTTTATAAAACGTGAATTTCATTTAGGTGCATAATTTCAAAAACAATGTTTTCAAAAAAGATTATCTAATCGAGCTGCATTCTCACTCTTATTACTCCTGTCAGATTCAATGAGCTGCTCTAACCTCAATTGAGCAGGGCACAAAATGGGCACGGTTGAGCAATCGTTGAGTCAACCATCCAACGGAAATAAAATGGCCGTGGTTGACTAACCGTTAAATCGACCATTGGTAGGATTCTCTTTTACGGTTGACTTTATAGTTGTAAAGCTATCCAAATTCAACCGCTGACATTATCGGTTGACTTTGCAGTTGCCAAAATTGCTAGGGTACTGAGACGATTTACTTTAAATTTTTACCAATCTTCAATATATAACTCTCTACCACCCCAACCACTCTTTGTATCAAAATTCTTTTTTACTATTGTAAAAAAATTAAAAACTGTGAAAACGAGTCGAAAAACGCCTTTTTTGTTCAGACAGCCGCTGTTTTGCGAAATTCTTTTTTCGCTTTTTCTGAGGTAGAGCTACAATCACAAAATACTTCTGAGAAGTACAAAAAGGACGCCAAGTATTGAATCCCAAAAATTCGAATTCAAAAAAATCCCAAAAATTCCAAATTTAAAGGAAATCCGAAAAATTTGAAATCTGAAATTTAAAAAAACAAACACTAATCAAACAAGACAGGCCTATTAGCTTGGCCAATATTGTTGAATTCGAATAATTTGGCGTGCGTGAATTATTAAGGACCATGCCAAACTAAAAAACTTGGCGTGCAGGGTTAAGAAAAAAAAGCCCGGGAGGTGCTGTAGGATTTCCACGAGATCAGATAGAAAATTATTATACCTACTCATATAGTGATAACACAGATTATTATCACTTGTATATTTTATTGTCAAGTACAGTAGGTGATCAGATAACTTGACCGCTCGCATAACTTAACTCGTTACTATGGCAACAAATTTGCATATCTTAACTCCCCCTATGACCGTTTCTCCCCACTTCAAACCTTCAACCGACCGCGAAATATCTATGACATGCGTATTGCCAACATGCGTAGTGCGCATGCGCTTAGACACGTGAGTGGGAGAATGAGGGGAAAGTTAAGGAGGTTCATCTGATACACTATTTACAATACAGATGCTTATAAAGAAATCAGAATATAGTTATTAATATCAAAAAAGTCAACTGTTAAAATTTCAAGATCTGAGAGTACGTTGTTCGTGAGAAATAAATAAAAATGTAAATCCTAAATAATATGGGCTCTTATGGGATACCGTCTATAAATATTAAATGCACAATCATTACAATACAGATTTTGACGAAAATTTAAGAATTAATGAAAAAGTATCTAAGGAACATTTTTAGAGCTTCATAAAATCGATTAGGTACTTGTGAGATTCATAATAAATTAATTAGTCTCGAAAATGCTGATTATTTTGAGGTTAAGCATTGTCAATGACTACGCTAGTCACCGCTTATTTTGAAGTTAAGCATTGACATTTTTCTTTTGACTCACTCGGTACCAGATACACCTGCTTAAGTTCTGTGAACGTTTCCTGCCCCATCGAGTTAAATTATCTAATCGTCTACTGTAGTTTGCTCACGATTACTGACGCATTATGAGCAATGATCGTTATGCGATTTTTGAATTTAACCACGATTGGAGCGTTGCTCTTTATATGGTCAATGTTAAATTCACTCAGGTCACAAAATTCGCATTCGATGAAAATCAGCCTGATAGACACCATCATCTAGTTCAAGTTTCGCACGACAGTCCGACGACCGAATTACTAAAAATTAAAACGCTGGCCTACCAACGGGTCAGATGGGAGCGGCTGAGGAAGCAGGCGCTCTTTCAGTGCAAGAAATGTCAAAGAATTGGACATGCTAGCAAAAATTGTCGCCTCGATTTTCGATGCGTGAAATGCGCATCCTCACACAAGCCAGGCAATTGCGATCTTACCAACACAGCTGGCAAAGAAGCGTTCAAATGCGCAAATTGTGGAAATTCGGGTCACCCCGCTTCATATCGGGGATGCCCATACTTTAAGCTAGCGATTGACTTGAAAAGACAGCAGCAAAACCAGCGCCAAAGCATAGCTCACAGCAAAATCGAGCGGATTTCAAACCCCGTTAACACCGGCCTTACGTTCGCGCAAGCACCCAGCAAGCCAGCTCCCGCGCGCCTGCCGACCGCAGCCAGCTCGACACCCATGGTCCGCCGGCTACCTGCCTCTAGCGCCACACCGCCCGACGACCCAGCGCTCCTCCCGCCAAACCTCCACCCATGGCTTGACGACCTCAAAAAGGATCTCGCTGAGATCATAGTGGAACAATTCAAAGCGCTCGCGACGTAAGTAGCAGCCAACACGGCAAACATCGACATTATATTTGACTCACTATTCAACAAAGATGGCTAATACATCTATCCCTCCTACTACGTTAAAAATTGCGGCCATCAACGCCAACTCGTTGATTGCGAACTATCGCAGATTCGAGCTTCTTAAATTCATACAAAAGTACCAGCATGACGAGTAAACAATCAACGAGGCCGATATCTTGCACAGTGGGAGTCGAGCCACGGCATCGACTATAAACTTAGGATTCTCTCGCCATCTCACCCGACGTATACTGAGAAAAAAAATTAATTGAAACAATTGAATTTGGGATTGATTCAATAGAATCTGTCATTCAATAGTGCCAAGGAAATATTTGATCGATGGAGAAGTATATAGTTTTGAAAAAATTTATTCAAGTCAACAATATATTTTTTCGTTCTGCAATTATATGGTGTTCTTCGTATCTTTCTTTCGTTTGCCGTAATAGGAGTTTTCTTTGAAAGAATAGTAGAACATATTGATAAGAATAATTCGAGATTCAAGTCAAACATAAAATGAATTGTGCAGAATGAAGATTTATTTGGACAAATTGTTTATGGAATCTGTAATCATATATGTACTTGAATCACTTCTCGACTTATTCATACAGAGTGTATGGAATGTTACTGCGATACATTTTATATTTGACGAAAGCTCATAATTAATCGAATAAATTGTTTTTGTAATTAAGTCAAATAAAAATTTTGTTAGTTGAAACGTCGGTACAGTTAGACAGATTAAACGGGAAGTTGAATAAATCGTAAATGCTTGTCCCTGAAACCGATATACGATTGGTCCAATTGCTTTTATACGATCAATTGAACTGAACATTTGTCTACTTTAAAAACATATTTATTCGCAACAAAGTATTTTTCAGTCATACGAAAATCATGTTTATTCCAAAAAACTTCGAATTTGATTAAATCAAGAAAATATACTGTTACTCCAATTATATATTCAACTATGTGAGATGTATATTCGGTCCACACAAATAGATTTTTGTTTGAAATATAGTAATCTTTTGTTGATTTAAGAAATGTCTAATTGTTAAGCTTATTTCCCACACAACAAAAATACGTCCCAAGTACCTCTTTCGGACATCACGTCAATTGTCCCGTGATGGTAATGGGATGGTCCCATGGGATTCCCATGGGCTCTAAAGTGTCCGCAGTGATTACCGGAATGGGATCGTCCCATTGTCGTCCCGGGATGTCTTCGGGACGTCTCTTGGACTGTAAATACAGCAGAGTGGAGATATCGATGAGATATTATCGAGACTTCTTAAAGACGTCACCAAGGTATTCCAGAATTATCAGACACAGCAATGATACGTCCCAAGTACGTCTTTTGGAAATCACGTCAAGTGACTCAATTGTCCCGTGATGGTAATGGGATGGTCCCATGGGATTCCCATGGGCTCTGAAATGTCCGCAGTGATTGCCGCAATAGGATGGTCCCACTGCCGTCCCGGGATGTCTTTGGGATGTCTTCGGGGCGTCTCTTGGACTGCCAACACAGCAGTGGATAATTATTTTTATTTCGATTTAATGTTAATTAATTTCAATTAATTAATTAAATTTCAATAAAATGGGTACAGTACAGAGGGAGACAGCAAGTACTCCTTGTAATATGGCCTCTTATGAGGTCTGACTCCTTTCGGTGTCAAATGTCCGTGTTCACGCTCGGCTATATAAGCATTCTATTTGCATGATCCGTATGTGAGAGCCTTTGCCATCTCGCGGCGAGTCTGGAACTAATGCCGTGGAATGGCTGATCTCCTATAGACATCTCTCTAAGAGAGTCCGCTGGGATCGTCTACACACGGTTACGGCAGGATATCCTCAAGACATCCCATATTAATCTCGCGTAGAACAATGTCTTACCAGCACCTCCCAGAGACATCTCTATGAGAGTGCGCTGGGATCGTCTAAACACGGTTGCGACAGGATATCCTCAAGACATCCTATATTAATCTCGAGTAGACCGATGTCTTACTAGTACCTCCCACAGACATCTACAAGTGAGTGCGGTACGATCGTCCACACACGGTGATGGCAGGATATCCTCAAGACATCCTATATTAATCTCGGGTGGAACAATGTCCTACCACTACCTCCCACAGACGTCTATAAGACAGTGCGTTGGGATCGTCTAATTACGGTTGCGACAGGATATCCTCAAGACATCTGATATTAATCCCGGGTAGAACAATATCTCACTGGTTCCTCCCATAGACGTTCATAAGACGTACTATCTTGGTAGGACACGAATGGGACTATCTCGGGATGGTCGCGGGATCAATTTTGCTGTGTGGGTTGTAGGGTTATTTCAATTAAATATTCGTTTGTTCCAAACGATTTTACAGTTTTTATAGCAAAAGATTAATTCCACAAAAACAAATATTCGGTTGTCGTAGTACTGTATTTAATCATTATTCCGGTATCGCGGCAAGCGTAGTAGTCTTCTTTCAAGTGGTAGTCGAGAATCGGGACCGTGCTGTAACTACAAGAATTTATTTATTAACAATTATTTAAACGATGTTACCACATTATTTTGTTTCAATACTTACCTTTCGTTGCGGAATTTTTTTTTGCACCGAAGAAAATTTGGTGCTCCGGCGTGGATTCGAACTCGGGACCCTCGGAGTACCAGTCGGTTGCTCTGACCACTGACCACTGAGCTACACTAGGCTGCTTCCAACGACGATTCGAATCGTCCTCATATGTTGTACTTTCATATTTATTCATGAAAATAATCTTTCATTGTTACAACGACACATTGATTCATTCAAGCCTGTCCCAATAAAAAAATGCCAGAACTTTTTTTTTCGAATTGAGAAAAAACACTTCGTTCAAATGAATTACTGTTGAATAAAATTGAGCAATAAACCAATCGAACAAGCCGAGTCCATGTAAGAGGAAGTAAAAGATCTGTTTTACCGACAACTTTTCAAACAAGTCTTTCTCGTAAATGTTAAAGAATTTCAAAAAACCAAAGATTTATAGGCCCTGCGTAATATACTGATGCAGAGACTAAGATTTTTATTTTGCCCTATGTGTTGCTGATCTTCGAGAAAGACTTATTCGAAAATTTCAGCTATCTGTCTCGAACTGATGTATCAGCTAATCAATATTCACATCCTTTTATACCTGAAACGTGCGACTACAAGTCTAATATAAGAAACCTATCCAGATATTTCAACGGTCCCGTGGTAAAGTTGGTAAGGCGCTCGATTAGTGTAGCCAAGGTACCGAGATCGATCCTCGGTATTTGACTTTTTTTTTTCGTCCGTTTTTTTTTTATTTGTATAGTTATCTGGTTATATCAATATCACAGATGATAATGAAATAAACAAAATTTGTGAAGAAAAATAGATCCCATCGTTATCCCATTATCTACTTAGGCTTAAAATTTGTAGAATGAATGACAGTTTTTTACAAAAAAATTTTAAGAAAATCGATTAGTACGTGTTTTTTGTAAATCAGAAATTAATATTTAACCCTTGAAAATCTTATAGAAGCACGATTTGAAATTTTTTTTCAATATTTTTTATCAAAAGTAAGTTTGAAAAAAAACCGTCCCATTTGGCCCCTTTTTCGCAAAGTTATGGATGTTAAAAATAAAAGTTACGTTATTTTTGAAAAATCGAAATCTTGAAAACGGTCGATAAAAAAAATTGAAAAAAATCATGAAGACCTCTTTCAACCAATACTAAAACATAAAAAAATTTGAAAAAAATCGGAGATGCAAAAGCTAAATGGTGTCCGGTTTGGTTTGGAACGCCTCATATATATGTTTTACATTCTTTTTGTATAATTAATACACAATCACATACTTGAAATGTGAAAAAAGAAAATAACAAAAAGGTCAAAAGTATACTCTTATTGCAATGAAAAATGTGCTCGAACAGTCAATAGTCAAAGTTTTCAACTGAACAAAATAATGGATTAATCCGATGAAAATATTTTACTTGAATCTAAGAAAAGTCGCAATGCAATCAACTGCAGCAGTGTATTTAGTTCAATCATGTATAAGTAGTCTTTCTAATACAATATTAACTTTCATCGAATAAGTAGATTCAAGACTAAATAATGTTCTTTCAATTCCACATTTAGTTAATGTAATCGTATATATAATTGAACTGTCTACGTACAACAATAAAAAATCTCTTTCGTTCAACTGCTTCGTTTATTTGCCAAAAGCACATAATTACTCTGAACAACACCGCCAATCAATTTGATCAGTGATTTGATTTTTTACAATCAAAACTTTATACTTTTATAGCAATAAAAAAGTGCTTAAATAATCAGTAGCTGAAATTATTAAATTAACGAAATAAATGATTAATCCGACAAAAGCATTACTTGGAACAAACAAAAGTCGTAATGAAATCCGACCGCAGCAATTCACTTAATTCAATCGATTCAATTCAATTAATTCTATTAATACGTAGTCTTTCTAATCAAATATTAATTTACATTGAGTACGTAGATTCAAGACGCCATTATTTTTTGGCAATAAAATATTTTATGGGCTCAATCGCATATATTCTTCAGTCAATGAAATGTATAGTTCAATTAAAAAAAAAAATCAAAATCATTATGCTTTCGAAAACAATGACAGTATTGTTGAACCACTCACATATTTACTTGAGCGCAAAACATTGCAATTGAATTGATTAAATATATTCCAATAACATCAATTCAATTGAATCTACATTTTTTTTTCTCGGTGTGTACCTATCTAGGAAGCGACCGCTCAGTATTACGAACTCGATTTCACTAACGATATGTAATCTTGCGAACACTTATACTCTTTTGGTTTTTGAGCCGTTTATTGAACTAACAACAAAAATTATCGATTTATGTACCATCAATAAACACTGTTATAAAAAAAAAGTGCGAGAGAGCGAGCGCGTCGAGCTGCGTATGGAAAAGAGAGAGAGAGAGAGCACGTTGGGTATACAAAGGCCGTCAACGGAACTCCACATAGGCCCATTGTTTTGTCCAAGTATACCAAGCAATTGACTGAATTGTCAATTCGCTGCTGTCATGCGTGTTGACAGCGGATGCGCTTTTCATGGAAAAATCGCACATATTCGTACTGTAAATGGATTCATAAATACAGATTTATGTGTCAGGTGTCAACACGCATGACAGTGCGAACTTGACAATTTAGAGGATCCTTTTGTACATCTAGAGGAAGCTTTTAAAGTGATTGAAAAAAATAATTTCTGAGACCCGTGAATACATGAGTGCAAAGCGCAAGGCTCGCTCTAATTATTTTTTCATTAACAAACAAAGACCGTCAATGGAACTCAACATAGGCCCATTGTCTTGTCCAAGTGTACCAAGCAATCGACTAAATTGTCAATTCGCTACTGTCATGCGTGTTGACAGCGGATGCACTTTCTATCGAAAAATCGCACATATTCGTGCAGTAAAGGGATTTAAAAAAGACAGATATTATTGCAGGGTGTCAACACGCATAATAGTGCGAACTTAGCAACTTACGCTATTTTTGTACATGCAGAGAAATTGAGTAGACCCGATTTTATTCTGTTGGCGGCCTTTTAAAGTACATCCGCTGTCAACACGCATGACAGCAGCGAATTGACAATTCAGTCAATTGCTTGGTACACTTGGATAAACCAACGGGCCTATGTAGCGTTCCGTTGACGGCCTTTGTTTATTAAAAAAATAATAATCAGAGCGAGCCTCGCGCTTTGCACTGGTGAATTCACGGGCCTCAGAAATAATATTTTAATCACTTTAAACGGCCGCCAACGTAATGAAATAAAGTCCGCTGGCTTCCTCTAGTTGTATAAAAGGATCCTCTATATTGTCAAATTCGCACTGTCATGCGTGTTGACACCCTACACAGATATCTGTATTTTTAAAATCCATTTACAGCACGAATATGTGCGATTTTTCGATTGAAAGTCCATCCGCTGTCAACACGCATGACAGCAGCGAATTGACAATTTAGTCAATTGCTTGGTACACTTGGATAAACCAACGGGCCTATGTAGAGATCCGTTAACGGTCTTTGTTCGTTTATGAAAAAATAATCAGGGCGAGCCTCGCACTTTGTACTCGTGGATTCACGAGCTTCAGAAATTATTTTTTTAAATCACTTTACAAAACCGTCAACGTAATTAATCGAGGTCCGCTGGGTTCCTCTAGATGTACAAAAGAATCCTTTAAATTGTCAAGTTCGCACTGTCATGCGTGTTGACACCCTAAACATAAATCTGTATTTTTTAAATCCATTTACTGCATGAATATATGCGATTTTTCGATAGAAAGTGCATCCGCTGTCAACACGCATGACAGTAGCGAATTGACAATTTAGTCGATTGCTTGGTATACTTGGACAAGACAATGGGCCCATGTAGAGTTCCGTTGACGGTCTTTGTTTGTTTATGAAAAAATAATCAAAGCAAGCCTTGCGCTTTGCGTTCGTGAATTCACGGGCCTCAGAAATTATTTTTTTCAATCACTTTAAAAGGCCGTCAACGGAACGAAATGAGGTACGCTGGCTTCCTCTAAATGTACAAAAGGATCCTCTGAAATGTCCAGTTCGCACTGTCATGTGTGTTGACACCGTACACATAAATCCGTATTTTTAAAATCCATTTAAACCACGAACATGTGCGATTTTTTCATTGAAAGTGCATCCGCCGTCAACACGGATGGCAGCAGCGAATTGACAATTTAGTCAATTACTTGGTACACTTGGACAAAACAATAGGTCTATGTAGAGTTCCGTTGACGGCCTTTGGTTGCTTATAAAAATATAATCAGAGCGAGCCTCGCGCTTTGCACTCGTCAATTCACGGGTTTCAGAAATTATTATTTTTTAATCATTTGAAAAGGCCGTCAACGGAATGAAATGAGGTCCGCTGGCTTCCTCTAGATGTACAAAAGGATCCTCTAAATTGTCAAGTTTGCACTGTCATGCGTGTTGACACCTGACACATAAATCTTTATTTATGAATCCATTTGCAGCACAAATATGTGCGTCAACACGCATGACAGCAGCGAATTGACAATTCAGTCAATTGCTTGGTATACTTGGACAAAACAATGGGCCTTTGTGGAGTTCCGTTGACGGCTTTTGTATACCCAACGTGTTCTCTCTCTCTTTTTTCCATACGCAGCTCGACGCGCTCGCTCTCTCGCACTAAGGTAAACGGCCCAGTTACTGACCCTTCTAGCGCGGCAGCGTCGGATTTCGACTATTTATTCATGTGTGATATAGCCAAACCGGAAACTAATGGTTTCAACGTGTGCATTAAAGCCCCCCAAAGGAGATTCACCGGTTATGAAAGTGAAATAATCAAGATTTATTAATAAAATCATTGTTTTAATAATGCTTCTCTGCTGTCCGGGTTACTGACCCTGTACATAAGCCCCATCTTCGTTTGTGAACCCTACGTGTACCGATTTCGATTCACTGGTCTATTTCTATTTTTAATATCTCCTTTAGAAAGGTCCCTCTCTCCAATAATGAAAAGTGAAAAATTCTCTTCAATTAGCCGGTAATTGGATTATTATTCGACAAAAACTGTATTTATGGCAATCAAAATGGTGCCGTTAGGGTCACTATCTGGGACAGGGTCAGTAACTGGGCCGTTTACCTTACGCAGCGGCAGGCAGGCGCGTACAGTCACGTCCAAAACAATACTGCCCGCGGTAGGCTCTGGCCGCTAGCTCGGTCTGCTAGTTGCAACGTCATCTTTTTAAGACGTTTTTATATTTATTTTCTTTATGACGAGAGACGTTCAAATAATTGTGTAGGACGAATATGTTGGACTGTAAAATTGTGTAGGAGGAATATGTTGGGCCATAAGTTCGTGTAGGACGATTATCCTGAGCTATAAGTTTGTGTAGGATGATTAGCTTGGGCTATAAGTTTGTGTAGGATGATTATCTTGGGCTATAAGTTTGTGTAGGACGATTATCTTGGGCTATAACTTTGTGTAGGACGAGTATGTTGGACTATAAGTTTGTGTAGGACGAATATGTTGGACTATAAGTTTGTGTAGGACAAATATGTTGGACTATAAGTTTGTGTAGGATGAATAAGTTGGACTATAAGTTTGTGCAGGACAAATATGCTGGACTGTAAGTTTGTGTAGGACGAATATGTTGGGGCCATAAGTTCGTGTAGGACGTTCAAATAATTGTGTAGGACGTAAGATGGTGGATAATAATATGTGTAGGATATTATGTGTAGGACAACAGTTTGTATTTCGAAATTGAATTGTGTTGGAAAACATGTGTAAGAGGGTAGTCTGTGTATTAATAATTGTGTAGGACAAATATGCTGGGCTATAAGTGTGTGTAGGACGATCAAATAATGATGTAGGACGTGAGATGGTGGATAATAATATGTGAAGGACGAAAAGTACTGGACATTATTATGTGTAGGACGTTTTGTTTAGGATTTTATGTGTAGGGCGACCCTTGTGTAAGACAAAAAATGTGTAGGATCGAACCTGGCTCGTCTTTTCCGTCAAAAATCACGTTTGGCCAATTTTTTTTTCGATGCCGGCTGGTCAAAAAAATTTGGAGTACTTTTTTTGATAGGTTGAATAACATAAACATAAATTTGACCCTGACTCCCTGCGATTTTTTCCATTATTTTTTATGTTATTCAGCCTATCAAAAAATGTACTCCAATTTTTTTCAAATTTTTTGGACCAGCCGGCATCTTAACAAAAAATGACCAAACCTAATTTTTGACGGAAAAAACGCCCATTTTTGACATTCCCCAAAAATGCACAAAAGTTCTGTGTCACAAAACAACAATTTTAGGCCATGAAATATAGTGGAAGTATTTTTTTTCTGGGCTTACGGAGAAAAAAGTATATCGACATTTTTGTATTCTTGAAATTTTTACGTGAGGCCTATATAGTTAATGACATGGTAATTCTGAATACCCTACTATACTGCTATTTTGAAGTATTTTATATAAAAACTTGAGTACACCGAGCCTGTTGTTACATTATGACCGACAGCGTCTCGTCAAACTTGCTTTTATCGGCCATTTCTTGCAGTGCGAAACTTTGACACGGCAAAACCTTTGTGACTAATGTTGAAGTACGTTCAGAAAGTTAGCCTGAAACTGCTTGATCGGAGAAGGAAAAGGATTCAGGGAATTAACTTGATACACGTGTTATAATGCTTGTGAAAATATATGGTTTTATTATATGACTCTTTGCGTGCCTCTGACTCGGGTCACGACAAAGCGAAGACTGAGCACCGCCGCTCAAACGCCGTTTTCATGGGCTTGCATGGAAACTACGAGAAGGTTCCATGGCGTGGCTGCGCGCGCACGCGAGACTTCGGTTACAAGTACGCTAGTCAGATTCAACAACTAAAACTAAAACTGCCTCCGACTAGAAATGCAGTGTGACCCTTTTCAGAACTGAAAATATTCTTAACAAACCACCTCCAATTTTGCAAAATAAAGCGCCCTTCTTCAGACCAACAGAATCATATGGGTTTGATTTGGATTTGTGATTTGAGTCTTATAATTCTTAATTGGTTATTATTATTCTTATCTATTATTTTCTATTATTTATGATTCTTCTTATTATTTACTATAATTTATTATCATTTCACGTCAAGGCGTGATTTTACACATTTAATTTTTCGACCAAATGCGGAACCTGAATCACTGCTTTTTCCTCCTAACAATAGATGGTGTAATGCAATCTCACCCAGCTTGCCTCTAACACTGCAAGTTGGAGGCCTTTACCAGTGCATACTGCAGTTGATCCGAAAAATCGAGATATTCTATTTCCAAGGTTCTTTTGCTTGTTGAAATAACATTGTGTATTTAGGCGAATAATTGAGTAAATTTGGATGGGTTATTTCCATTATTTATATCAATTACTTATTTTTATTGGCATGTTTTAGAGGTTATTCCATATTTATAACCTCCTAAAGTGAAGGAAAAGTTATGCCTCACGTAAAAATTTCAAGAATATAAAAATGTCGATCTACTTTTTCCTCCATAAACCCAGAAAAAAAAATACTTCCACTATGTTTCATGGCCCAAAATTTTCGTTTTGTGACACAGAATTTTTGTGAATTTTTTGTGAATTTTAAAAATGGGCGTTTTTTCCGTCAAAAATCAGGTTTAGTCAATTTTGTTTGAGATATTAGCTGGTCCAAAAAATTTGAAAAAAATGTGGGGTATGTTTTTTGATAGGCTGAATAACATAAAAAATAATGGACCCAATCGCAGGGGGTCAGGGTCAAACACCTCTGAGTTGGTGTGGACTGCCTCATATGTTGTATTAAAAATATATGAAACATATATAAAACATATTTTACGTTAATTTATTTGAAATCCCTAGGAAAAAAAACGTTGTTAGTTTATTCGAAATTATTATTTTTAAATAGCTGATGAAAAATTATAAATGGTTCAAAAATTGTGAATGGAAAAGTAGTGAAATTAAAAAATAGTGATGGCATTATGGAGTTGGCAAGGAAATCGAAAGTAGTCCTCTACGTAGTTCTCTACCTAGAGGCTGAAATTCAACAGAGAGGCTGTCAAAGGCCTTTAGAAACTCTACGGAGAGGCTATCCGAGGTCTTCAGAAACTCCACGAAGAGGCTGTCCAAGGCCTTCAGAACTTCTACATAGCGGCTGAATTTCAACAAAGAGACTCACTTCACCTCAAAAAAAGTATAATTTTGTTTATAAGGAATAAAAATGACTTCAAAATGGCAGTATCTTGTTTACAATTAATGGTCTTGAACATACTTTATGTTAGTTCATTTGGAATAATATTCGAAAAAAATGTATAATTACAAAAATAAAAATGCATTGAAAATTAGATCATGCAAATTTGAAATTTGCACATAGCTTCCTAATTTTTTTCGTCGTTCGTCAAGCCTCCCTTATGAAGACCTCCTTAACCATCTTCATGACATGTATTTTCATCATGTTTTAAAATAGTGATTAGAAAAAAAATGAATGTAGGAAAAAATAGCCCAGGAAAGAACAGCCGAATTATCATGTAATTTCGATAATTTAATTGCGTTTAAAAACTAGTTTTGTTTTCTCTGGGGGGGGGGGGGCTTCGCCCCTTCCACCCCCAGAAGAGGCTCTGCCCCTTCACCCCGCTGGGGGGCTGCCGCCCCCCGAACCCCCCGCTCCCACGTGCATCACACGCACCTCCAATCATCGCGAAAAAACATTTACACACACACACTCTCGACTTTGCCCCCTTGATAGCATTTTAATTTATCCGTGTATAAGCGACTGTGCGGTGCGCGGCGGCTAGCGGCGCAGCTGATGGTGGGGAGAGAGAGTCAACGCGAGAGAGCGAGGTGTTAATATTACGATAGGTAAGCATGGTAATATTACAGGGATTGCGAGCGAATTGCGAGCGAGCCGAAGAACAGGTAAAATCTCCGATCCTTGCGAGTTTTACTCGTTCAGTGAGCATGCTCGTACCGAGCAGGTAGCTATATAACTCGTTGGCGAGTTAATACCCCCGCGATATAACTCTTCGAAAGAACGGCACACGAAACTCGGGAGACGATCCCCTCCTCGAACGAGCGCCGAGTCGGAAGGATCGGGCAGTTTGAATCGTTCAACGATTGAATCCCGGCGCTCTCGACAGGTAAAAGTTCTTCAAGGATCGGATCCCCACGATCTTGACGGAGTATAACTCCTCGAGGAGCAAAACCGCTCGCCAAGCGAAAGGGTTTCGATCTTTACCCGAGTTTGGCTCTCCGCACGGTCATCGCTACTATGCATATACCTATATAGATGAAAACGGAGCGCACAGGCATAAACGGGCGTACATATATATATATATGTATTTATATATACGTTACTGAAAAAAATTAAGAGATCAACAAATTTTCCAATTTTTAGTGGTTTTTATCAATGCCGTATCTCAGTGAAAAATTGTCCAATCGAGGTCTTGAAAAAGTATTTTGAAGCTTCAAGTTTCTAGTTTTAAGATCTTTCAGCCAAAAAAATTTCGAAGCTATAGGTTTTACGCAATCTTGAGAAATCTGAAATAGTAAGACAAACCAATCTTTTTTTTTTTGTGCAGTTACTTGGACAAATTTTTTCCAGCTAAACTATTACATGAACCGAATAGCTTGTTTATTTAACTTCAATTTGCTTTTTGTTGAGTCCTCGCTGTGACCATTTTTCGCTGAGATATTGGACTTTTAATGAAAGGAGATCCTTTTGTATTCAACCATTGATATCTCAGCAACCAATGATCGCACATCAATCAGAAGGAGCGTCTCACAAACTTAAATTAATGCTCTGAAAAATTGTCAATAGTTTTTTGAAAAAAACAATTTTCCCATTCTTGCCATGAATTTGAAAGAACAGGAGAAAAAAGGCTATTTATTGTTTTTTTTTTTGGAAATTAAAGGCAAAATTAAAAATATTGATAAAACGACTAATGTTAAGCGTAACTTTTACAGCTCAACATACCCACAAAGACACTGTAAAGTTTCAATTTGATCTATCGGATGTTTTTTTTTGTTTCAAGTTTCAAGCAATCGAATTTTTGAAAAAAATTGAAGAATCATGTTTATTGCCCCTAAACACTTCGTTATCACCATTAAAATGAGAAAATGTTTTTTTGAGCTTTTTCACATTTTTATCGCAAACAACGTTTAAATTTATAAAAGAAAATAAAATTTAAAAATTTTTGGAAAATTTGTTTGAAAATGTTTAGAAATTTTTGAAGAAACTCACTCCTTTGAAAATTGTTCAAAGGTAAAATTAAATTTAGAATAAATTTTCCTTTTATTTTTAGTTTCCGGAAAAATGTTAAAGCTTATTACTAAATATCGTGAAATCTTTCTTTAAAAAAACGTTCAAATTGCATTATCATAAATAACCCAATTTTTAAAGAAATGGCCAACAGTAGTTAACACATATTCACAGTCTAATATACATATATATTAGACCGTGAATAACTTTTGAAGGAGAGTGTTTATTGAAAAATCATGAGAAACGTTTTCTGTAGAGCATTCAATTCCCTACAAGAACATGCATCGCTCGTTTTGGTGTATTGACTTGAAGCCGAGGTGAAAAATTTCAAAGGTTGACTTTTTTTTCCTGTGTCATTTAAATATAAAAAATAAATTTGCGACGAGAGACCTCTAAATATTAATATTCAGAGCTCTGCTTTAAACAGGAATCTTTTTTTACTTCCCTGAAGGTAATTAATTGGAGATTGCGAATTAAAAAAATAGTCTCATTTTTTAAAAGCATAGTAACGATGACCATACGGAGAGCAAAATTCTGATAAGGATCGAAACGTCTCGTCTCGTGAGAGGTTTTGATCCTCAGACTTAGTATACCTATATATATCTCTGTCTCGCTCCCTCGCTCTATATCTCTCTCTCTATATCCATATACATATATATCCACGCTTATTCCTGTACACCCCGTGATAATATATATAGGTATAGACATTGTAGCGATGACCGTACGGAGAGCAAAATTCAGGTAAGGATCGAAACCGCTCGACTCTCGACGAGTTTTACTCCTCGAAGAGTTATACTCCATCGAGCCCGTGCGCATTCGATCCTCGATGATCAACACGTTCAATGAGTTCCGACGGGGGATCCCATTGACTCAGTATATCTATATATATATCTCTCTGTATACGTATATATTAGACTGATTCACGAAATTAGATTTTTTTTTTTTAAATCTCCGATTAAATACTTTCGGGGAAGTGAAGAAGATGCCTGTTGAAAGCAGAGCTCCGAATGTTGATATATTTAGAAGTCTCTCGTCGTTAATTTAAATTTTAGATTTAAATGACACAGGAAAAAAAAATTCAAACTTTGAAATTTTTTACCTCGACTTTGTGTGAACTACTGTTGGTCATTTCTTTAAAAATTAGGTTATTTACGATAATGGAATTCAAACTCTTTTTTCAAGAAAGATTTCACAATGTTTAGTAATAAATTTTAACATTTTTCCGGAAACTAAAAAAAAGGGAAATGTCCTCTAAATTTAATTTTAACTTTGCATAACTTTTTAAATAATACAGGAAAAAAAATGTTTATACTTTGAAATGTCATACCTCGACTTCACGTCCTTGTACCAAAATCTGCGATACATATTCTTATAGGGAATGGAACGCTTTACAAAAAAGGTCTCCCAAGATTTTTTTGAAAAACTCACTCCTTCGAAAGTTATGCAAAGTTAAAATTAAATTTAGAGGACATTTCCCTTTTTTTTTAGTTTCCGGAAAAATGTTAAAAATTATTACTAAACATTGTGAAATCTTTCTTGAAAAAAGAGTTTGAATTCCATTATCGTAAATAACCTAATTTTTAAAGAAATGACCAACAGTAGTTCACACAAAATCGAGGTAAAAAATTTCAAAGTTTGAATTTTTTTCTCCTGTGTCATTTAAATCTAAAATTTAAATTAACGACGAGAGACTTCTAAATGTATCAACATTCGGAGCTCTGCTTTCAACAGGCATCTTCTTCACTTCCCCGAAAGTATTTAATCGGAGATTTAAAAAAAAAAAATCTAATTTCGTGAATCAGTCTAATATATACGTATACAGAGAGATATATATAGATATAATGAGTCAATGGGATGCCCCGTCGGAACTCACTGAACGTGTTGATCATCGAGGATCGAATGCGCACGGGCTCGATGGAGTATAACTCCTCGAGGAGTAAAACTCGTCGAGAGTCGAGCGGTTTCGATCCTTACCTGAATTTTGCTCTCCGTACGGTCATCGCTACAATGTCCATACCTATATATATTATCACGGGGTGTACAGGAATAAGCGTGGATATATATGTATATGGATATAGAGAGAGAGATATAGAGCGAGGGAGCGAGGCAGAGATATATATAGGTATACTAAGCCTGAGGATCGAAACCTCTCACGAGGCGAGACGTTTCGATCCTTACCTGAATTTTGCTCTCCGTATGGTCATCATTACTATACCTATACCTATATGCATTAACACGGGGCGCACAGGAATGAACGGGCGTATATATACGTATATAAGCAGAGATCTTAATATTAATATTTTGAGATCTCTCATCACGAATTTCCATTTAAATAATACAGGAAAAAAAATGTTTATACTTTGAAATGTCATACCTCGACTTCAATTCCCTGTACCGAAATCTGCGATACATATTCTTATAGGGAATGGAACGCTTTACAAAAAAGGTCTCACAAGATTTTTTGAAAAACTCACTCCTTCGAAAGTTATGCAAAGTTAAAATTAAATTTTGAGTAAATTTCCCTTTTTTTAGTTTCCGGAAAAATGTTAAAACTTATTACTAAATATTAGGGGTGTGCGAATAGTGATCGAATCGAATCGAATCGAATATTAAAATTCGATTCGATTTTCGAATCGAATATTCGATGCATTCGAATATTCGATACATTTTAGAATATTCGATGAATTGTCGAATATTCGATTAAATTTCGAAGATTCGATAAATTTTCGAATATTCGATAAATTTTCGAATATTCGATGATTTTTCGAATATTCGATACATTTACGAATATTCGATGATTTTTCGAATATTCGATACATTTACGACTATTTGAGATCACCGATCGTGACAAAAAATCTTTCAAGTATTTGTATTTGAATATTGATTTACACCCCCGCTCAAAAGTTTGGATACACCTGTCGATATTTCTTGTCGCACTAAAAGTTCCATAACTCCGCAAAAAAAAGATATGTAAATTTTTTAAAAAAGCGTTTTAAAAGGAAGAAATTCAGCTTTGTTTTCCTTCTTTTAAGTATTTTTTATGATTTTTTTTCGACCTGGTATGACCTAATGACTTTTGGGCAATATTATTATTGATGAACAATAAACAATAATTATTATTGATCATTGTTGTTCATAGCATGCAAAATGTTTGCAGAATTTTTTCAGATTATTTTTTAAAGTTTTTTAAACATTTTTCTATGATTCGTCGAGGTGTTTTTTTTTAATTTGTCGCGAACCCTACTTAATACAAACAGGTGAAATGTCCAAATTATTTTGACTTGGTTTGGGTTTGTATTAGGGTTCACGATAAATTTTTTAATAAAGCACCTCGACGAATTATAGAAAAATGTTTAAAAAACTTTGAAAAAAAATCTGAAAAAATTCTGCAACATTTTGCATGCTATGAACAACAATGATCAATAATAATTATTGTTTATTGTTCATCAATAATAATATTGCCCAGAAGTCATTAGGAAATTGTTAAAGAAATTGTTTAATAAATTTATTAATAACTTTTGGACAATATTATTATTGATAATTGTTGTTCATAGCATGCCAAATGTCGCTGGATTTTTTCAGATTTTTATTGTATCACGAAGTACGAAAATTTCAATCAGATACATTTTTCGCTGGGACGTCATTGTCACAGTTTCGAGCGAAAATAATTTAAAAAAATTCATAAAAAAATTCTGAAATAATTCCAGGTGATTCCACGTGTACCTACGCTCCTTTTTTATCCTTGACATTTTCTCTAAAACTCTATAGTTTTTGAATTACGTTGCATCTCACAAAAATTGTCTTTTTTAGTCAAAAGTGAAATAACTTGGCGAGAAAAAATCATACGAAAATTTTTTAGAGACAAAAATAAAACGTCTGCCAACCCTTTGGAATTTACCGTACATAAAAAAGACAAGAAAAATGTCCTCAAGTTATGCACCCAATTGGCGATGGTCAAAAAAACGCCGAAAAACGGTCACGTTCACAAGTTCGTACCAAGTCGAAAAAAAAATCATAAAACATATTATAAATAAAGAAAACAAACCTGCATTCCTTCTCTTCAAAACGCTGTCTTAAAAATTTGGATATCTTTTTTTTTCACGGAGTTATGGAATTTTTATTGCGGCAAGAAATATCGACAGGTGTATCCAAACTTTTAAGCGGGGGTGTATATAAAGATCAGTATCCGATTAACCATCTTCTATGATTCTTTCCATCTCTGGAGATTCGACGAAAAAACTCAGTGTGAGTGTCAAAGTACTCACGAGAATTGATGTGTAAAGTAAAAACATGCTTATAACAGTCTATACTATCGGACAATGCAAGAAAAAATCGAATTTATAAATATTTTACCGTGAGATGAACCCCTAATATTACAATTATTCATTGGATTTCTTATACAACATTTAACTTTTTTGTTGATGATTTTACTCTGGTCTATTCCGTTTAGAGTATTACGTAATAAAAAAGCTAATTGGCTAGTCACCGGCACTCGGCAGTTTGACAGAGGGAACTCTGAATTGCTCCGAGCGGCGACCTAAAGCGTTAACCAAAAACATGTGTTATCGAAAAGTCGATTTTTATTTCGATTTTTTGAAATCATCGTACGTTTGTTTCGACCTTTGATTATTCAAAACCGCATAAAATAACTGATTAGAAATTCGATTACATGAGATCATAGAATATACTCAATTAGAAACTCGAATATTCGAAAATGAAACAAATATTCGAAAAAAAATCGAATATTCGAAAAAAAATCGAATATTCGAACAGAAATCGAATATTCGAACAAAAATCGAATATTCGAACCAAATTCGAATATTCGAACAAAAATCGAATATTCGAAAAACATCGAATATTCGAACCAAAACCGAATATTCGAACAAAAATCGAGTATTCGAACCAAAATCGAATATTCGAAAAAAATCGAATATTCGGTTTGATAATCGAATCGAATAATTCGATTCCATTCGAAGCCGAATATTCGAAGTTTTCGAATATTCGCACACCCCCACTAAATATTGTGAAATCTTTCTTGAAAAAAAAGTTTGAATTGCATTATCGTAAAGAACCTAATTTTTAAAGAAACGACCAACAGTAGTTCACAAGAAGTCGAGGAAAAAAATTTCAAAGTTTGCATTTTTTTTTCCTGTGTCATTTAAATCTAAAATATAAATTCGCTACGAGGGACTTCTAAATATATCAATATTCAGAGCTCTGCTTTCAACAGGCATCTTTTTCACTTCCCCGAAAGTATTTAATCAAAGATTTCAAAAAAAAAAAAAAAATCTAATTTCGCGAATCAGTCTAATATATACGTATACAGAGAGATATATATAGGTATACTGAGTCAATGGGATCTCCCGTCGGAACTCATTGAACGGGTCGATCGCCGAGGATCGAATGCGCATGGGCTTGATGGAGTATAACTCCTCGAGGAGCAAAACTCGTCGAGAGTCGAGCGGTTTCGATCCTTACCTGAATTTTGCTCTCCGTACGGTCATCGCTACAATGTCTATACCTATATATATTATCACGGGGTGTACCTAAGATGGATATATATGTATATAGATATAGAGTTCCAAGATATAACGGTACTCAGACAATTATGAAATTCTCAAAAACTCAAAAAAATGCGATTCCAAAATTTTGAAAAAATGTACACTACCCTTTTTCATATAATTAAATAATTTGACAAAATGTCAATTTTTTAGAGTGGACAACTTTTTGACCGTTCGAAATCGCACGGAATGCATTATATATATATATATATTATATAAATATATGTGGCATTCCACGGTATTTCGATCAAAATCTTACCTTCATGATTTTGATTTTCCTCTTAATTTTTTATATAAATAAGGACATTAAAAATAAAAAATAATCTAATAAAATTTTTTATATAAAATTTTTTATATAAAAAAGGACATTAAAAATAAAAAATAATCTAATAAAATATAACAAAATTTTTGGGCTTTGCTCCAAAATGGAGATTTCAAAACTCTATGAGTCAACTTTTTTTTTTAATTTTTTGAATTTGACTCATAGAGTATTGAAATCTCCGTTATGGAACAAAGCCCAAAAAATTTGTTATATTTTTTTAGATTTTTCCGCATTTTTTCAGATTTCACAAAGTTGTCGCTTTTGTTTAAAAAAAATAAATAAATAAATCCAAAAAACGCGTGGCTGAAAAATTCTGAAAACATTTGGGAAATTTTTTTGAATGTCCTTATTTATATAAAAAGTTTAGAGGAAAATCGAAATCATCAAGGTAAGATTTTGATCGAAATACCGTGGAATGCCACATATATATTCATAGATATATGTTATTATTTGTTGATCCGGTTTACGAAAGCCCAGCTTGCGTTAGTGCTTACCTATCGACTGTATGTATCATATTTTTTCGTTACATTCATCGCTGGTGATAATTGTCAAGCAAAAATGCGAATAAAAGAATAACAGGAAATGATCATTTAGAAAAACAACGAAATTAACGGAAATAAATTACGGCAATTCGCAAACATTAATCATGTTAATAAAAATTTGTATTTCAATACTCCTGTTTCCCAAGAATTTAAAGATGAAAAAATAATTGTCGGCTTAAAATAAAAAAAAAAGATTGTCGCAACGTAATTAACTATTAACGGTTGCATGCACAAAAGAAAATGAAGCGTTCAAAAACAATCGTCATTTCAATAGTAGAATATTTAAAAAAAATACGTTTCCATTGAAAAGATTACATTAATCATAATATGGAATCTATGAGATTTTTGCAGTAACAATATTTTTAAAGTTCAATGTTTTATTATTTCATGTAAAAATGCCGTTTCAATATTTCATCCAATAGTCAAGATCGTACATATATAATGTAACGCAAAACAAAGAGGGAAACATCCTATGCCCAACGAGATTGGGCCAGGTAAAGATCGAAACCCTTTTGCGTCGCTCGAGGTTTTGATCCTCGGCGAGTTTTACTGGAAGAGTTCTCGGACGTTTCGATCCTCATAGGATCGATCCAACGGACTCGAGACACCCAATAACTCGCGATAGGATGGAAACCTCGTCCGAGAACTATTTACTCGCTCGCGATACGATCCCCAAAAATAAATGTCTCCTCGACTCGCGAGGAGAGGGAAACTACCTGAGTCTCTTTGCGCTCCCTCTCCGATTCGATCGTCCCGGTATACCATAAAGTTCCTCTCGCGATACGAGCTACCCTTCGTATACCTGCAATGTGCTCGCTCAAGGATTAAATCCCCGATCGAGCAAAACGTTTCGCTCGCATCCCCTGTAATATTACGATATCTCGAGATTGCGTGGACCGAAAAATCCGAAAACAGGCACAATAGAAAGGCAAAAATAACATTACATTGGTAAAATGTCATTAGATTATTGATTCGATTATGCGTTTGTCCGTACAATCTATTGAAGTTCAAATTAATGGTATTTCATGGCATTCTGGAGTATATAAGAGTAGCGGCCGCGTTTACTCTGGCTTTTAAATACTTGGCGTCGAGACGCGACCGCGTCTCTTAATTGCAATCTGCCCCCAATAGATTTTTAAATGATACTTAGAGCATATGTAGGTACTTATAAAATAATAAGATCTTGAAAGTTCCAAATCTCTAACTCAATTGTTTATTGAGAAAAAGCAAAATGTGTAAAAAACAGAAAACAAAATTTTTCTCAAGATTGGATAACCCGATTGATCTGAATTTTTAATACGTTTTTGGGGGCTCCAAGAAAAAAATTAAGAGCTATATAGCTTTATAAGATCTTTGAAAAAAAATTGTTTTTCTTTTCATTTAAATTCTTAGCCATGATACAATTTTGGCACAATTATAAAACTATTTTTGTTTAACCCTTATATATTTCCATGTAACACTATAAATTTTTAATTTTTTCAGAAGAAATACGCCATAGTAGAAAAAAGTAAGAAAAACCCTTTTTGGCCAAAATACTAAATTTATTTACATGTTTTAAGCTGTAATTTTTCTATTTTAACGCATATTTACATAATTTGTATCTATTAAAAATAATATTTCATATTTGAAACAACAACAATAATTTTTTTGCCACAGTCAAAAATTAAACCAGTTACATCAATAATCAATTATATAGTAATTTTTACAAATATTTTTAGACTTAAGATCGATATAATAAAAATTATCGAATTAATGAAAGACAAGAGCATTTGTTTCCTGAAAAAATTTAAACTTTTAAACAAATCTAGGTTTTATTCTATTCATTTGGTGTTTTTTTTTGAATTAATAAACCCAACAGTTGATACTACTAAAAGGATTTCTTAAAGGCTGATAGGTATACTCAGATAAGGTAAATACAATAAATACTCAGGTAAAATACAATTATGACATAACAAACCGTTTTTCATGAGTCTTCGTCACTGCCTTTTGCAATTACGGATGAAACATTGTCTTCATCAAATAATTTGCTCAAAGATTCAGCAGACCTCGGAGTTTTTGACGAATACCTCCCGTATAACAAATAATAAATAATCGCGACAACATGGGAGCAACATCCAATAGTTCTAAGACCATTTGCACACTCACAGTTGTGTCTTAATATGCTTTGATGACTGATAGTATCTCTTTTATATTCGATGACACGTGTATAAACTTTTTTACTAATATGCTGTGATTGAACTTAAGCTTTTAGTATGTTTGAATGGTCTTTTACATATTGAATAGTAATATTACCCGATTCATCTATCATTTGTGATAAATACGATATAGCTCGGTTTAATTTGTAGGAACCGGTGAAAAAGATTCGTAGATCTTTTTCCGTCACATCTGAGAAATCTTCTAAATCTTCTGATGAAATCGTCTAAAATGGCGTTTTTTGCTTTGCTAGCCATTTCGTTGTACCTCATCAGCTAACGTGTTTTCTACATCACTTTGCGATTTCATTGTTTCTACGTTTTCATCCAGGAACTCTGTCAAGGAAGGTCACCTTACTGTACCCCCACAACCGGGGTCGAACAAATTACGTTTAGTAGTTCACATCGAAGTATAAACCCTAACAAAAAATTAGCGGCCCACTCGCATATTTAAGGGGTGAAACTAATTCCTGAAAGTCGGTGGTTTTTGGCGGTTCCCGTTCATTAAAGTTCTCTGGTTATAGGAGTGCAATGTTAAGTACGTATTGAATACTGTAAACTTTTTAAAAAATGCATATCAATCCAGTGAATATCATAAATATTTTGTCGATTTATTTTATGATCATGAATTTGTCCGAAACACCACTGAATGAGAATGAAATGAAATTTACAGATGCAATTAAAGATTTTTAAATGAAAGCATAAATAAATACACGGGAATTGAAATTGAAAAAGACGAAACGTTAGATTTTCAAGAACAATTCAGACACCATGAGCCTGAAAGTATAGAAGACAGTGAATTGAAATGGGATTCAATTTCATCTGATGAGGCAGATGACTCTCACTGTACAAAAAATGAAGATGAACTTTCATTCAATTACAAGAAGAAAGCTGTGGAGTTTTGGAGAAGTGGAAAAACAAAAAATTGAAATATTCATACGGTTGCATACCGTTAAAAAAAAGTGATTTCTAAAACACAATTCATGCGTTGGGCTTATTAAATAAATAACGGTGGGACTTATAAAGAAAAATTGAATGAAATATCTCAATATACTTTGAATTGCTTCATTGAAGCAACCGAATGTGGCAAGATCGTACACGATATTGATTTGCGGTGACGGGCTTTGACCGCCCATGAAAATTTCATGAATTCCGATGCAGGATTCAAAGCGTCAAAAAAAGGATGAATAAGTTCAAAAGAGCACATCGCATTACGTCTCGAAAAATTACAAAATTTATTACTCGGAAAACTTTAGAAGACTCAAAAGATCTTGAAAAATCGGCTGTAGAGTTTATAAATAATGTTAAATCTGTTATCAACGACATTGGTCTGGAAAACGTTTATAATTCGGGTCAAAGTGGATCTCAATTTGAAATGCATTCCGGTCGCACTCTTGCAAACCAAGGATCAAAATAAATTGAATGCGTTGTTCAATCAACATCTTCATATTAATATAACGTGGGGAAAACAGTTAATTGTGAACAAGTGACTGCAGTTTGATGATGTTATTTCGCAAATGCAAATTTTTATCTCTATCGGAAAAAATTGCTATATGTGAAAAATACCTAACAAAATTTTTCCATATTCGAAAACCAAACACATCTAATGTTTGTATTTGTCCTGTTGTTCCTTATGGAATAATTTCGTTTTGTTAGGAGGAGTTACTATATCATCTACTTCTGAACAGTGTCGACTCCAGGAGTCGATTAAAAGCGCACTGTTGTCGCTAATATTCAGAAAATAGATTTCGGTTAGCCATTGTTTAAAATGATCTGTCGAAAAAAAGAAATATTTAATTTGATTTGGTTTGCAATATTTAATGTGCCGCAAGAATGTATACTTTGAATAATTCTTACCTGATGTTAACTTTCCAGATTTCGATGCCGAAACAAAAACGTTTGTGGGTTTAAATAATGTTTTTTTTACGCGTGGGCCAAAGTCACCACCGATTTCTTTTAATACAAGATATAAAAGCGAAAGTAATTTTCCATCAGCGGATATCGTTGGTTGAATCGTATAAGAGTTGAAGATATTAATTTAACAACACATTCTATTTCTTTTGATCCTTGGTTTGCAAGATTGCGACCGGAATGCATTTCAAATTGAAATTCACTCTGATCCGAATTGTAAACGTTTTCCAGACCAATGTCGTTGATAACAGATTTAACGTTATTTATAAACTCCTCAGCTGTTTTTTAAAGATCTTTTGAGTCTTCTAAAGTTTTCCGAGTAATAAATTTTGTAATTTTTCGAGACGTAATGCGATGTACTCTTTTGATTTTTTCACCCATTTTTTCGATGCTTTGAAGCGTGCGTCGGAATTCATGAAATTTTTATGTGCGGTCAAAGCCCATCGTCGTAAATCAATATCGTGTACGATCTTGCCAGATTCGGTTGCTTCAATGAAGCGATTTAAAGTATATTGAGATATTTCATTCGATTTTTCTTTATAAGTCTCACCTTTATTCATTTGCTGAGCCCAACGTTTCAATTGTGTTTTAGAAATAACTGTTTTAAAACGGTGTGCAACCGTACGAAGATTTGAATTTTTTGTTTTTCCAATTCTCCAAAACTCCACAGCTTTCTTTCAGGCTCATGGTGTTTGAATTGTTCTTGCAAATCTAAGGTTTCGTCTTCTTCAATTTCGATTCCCGTGTATTTGTTGATGCTTTCAATTAAAAACTCTTTAATTGTATCTGCTAATTCCATTTCATTCTCATTCACTGTATTTCGGGCAAATTCATCATACAATAAATTGACAAAATATTTATGACATTCACTGGATTGATATGCATTTTTGAAAAAGTTCACAGTATTCAATACGGACTTAATTGCACTCCCATAACCAGAGATCTTTAATGAACGGGAACCGTCAATACTAACTTAAATGTCGCGAGAGTCAGTTTATATAGAGCCTTATCTTTTACTGATATGTCGGTTATAAATATCACAGATAGGATATCGCGAAAAAATAAAACGTATTTTAAAAAGTCCACCTCACAGTTTGATAATGATAAGAACATATCAGTACAAATCTATAAAAAATGTGTGTTTGAAAAAAATATCTCTCCGGTTTAATGAGCTCTTGAGATGGAAAAAACAAATGTAGATTAATATCATTAAATTTTGAGTCGAAAAAATTACGTTTATTATGAAAAAAGGGTGAAAAATTTATCAAAAAGTGTTTTTTATAAAAATAAATGAATAAGAAAATTTCTATATAATTTTCGACTGCATATTATTGCAGAGCACTGAAAAATGAATAATTTTGCTATTTCAACTTTTGCCGTATGTATTTTGGTTCCGAAGATATCAGCGTAAAACAAGAAACCCACCGATTTTGAGGAATGAATTTCACCCCTTAAAAATGCGAGTGGGCTGCTAATTTTTTGTGATGGTTTATACGTAATTTTTTCGACCCAGGTTGTGGGGGTACAGTAAGGTGACCTTCCTTGTGAGTCAGAAGTAAGACGTTTACTGTATTTATTATGGAGAAACGAGGCGATTTAAAAAAAACTTCCGATTCTAGGAAGCATTTTGTTGTCAATTTTTTTATCGAGTAGATGATATTTTTATTTTAATATTCCGTGGGTTGCCTCCACTGACCAACGAATTTTAGTTACATATCTCGAAGCGTTAGACTCAGCTTTGATTTCGTTTTCCTTTAAGTGCTGGCATTAATACATTATAATCTTTACTTTCTAATTATTCTTTCACGTCACGGAATCCACGGTCAACAACAAATGCAACACCAGGTTCCAATAAATTACATATAACATCAGGATTATCTATAATATCCCTCATAATAGTAGCATCGTTTTGGTTAGCATAATACGGTCCTAGCATGTCAACTACGTATCCATCCATTGTGCACAGCGTAAATGGTTTACACAGCGGTACTTTTTTTTGTCTAGAGTATGACTTTTTTTGATATTAATTATTGGAACTTTTTCTTTACGAGCATAGGTCCCATCACAAATAGGAATGAGTTTGCCATCCACATCGTCATAAAGTTTGTTTGGCCACCGCAGATCTATGATTTTGAATGAGATTAACTCTGGACATTGCATTTAAACCAAAATGAAGAGGTAAAACGTCTTTTTCAAAAGATTGGATAACCTGCTCACAATATTTTGATACTAACTGCTCTTCTTCAATCTGTAAAATCGTAGATACACTGGAACACCGATTTAGTGCACACCGATTTAGTGCCAGATTTATCTGATTATGTGATCTACGACCTCGCGCTCCGAGCCATCCAGGGCCGTGCCCATCGAATCCGGTACCTTCAGAAATGAGACATAGTAAATGCTATATGAAGCCGCGTAGACACTTGAGTATACATGTCAACAAACGGCGAAAGACCGCCGCGGACTATCCGCGCGTTGATATGTATACACAAGTGTATACGAAGATGACCGAGCGAGAGAGTGAGAAAGAAAACAGTGTGTCGGCAAAGGACACATCGGGCGGTATCGGCGGGGGGGGGGGCCATCTCTCAGGACTACGCTTCCGCACACCGAGACAAAACATTTCCATCTCTCGGGACTACGCTTCCGCACGCCGAGACAAAACATTTCCATTCTCATTTTGGGGCCCGCCCCCAAATCGTTACAGCACTATGTTTGCCAGTGCTCCAGTTTCGTCTTATATATATGGGACATTCCACCAATTCTTGACTAAAGTTGTGCCGGGGGGTCTGAATTCTGGATAACAAAATTTTTTATTGAAACGTACATTATAAAGAGAGCTTTCATGATTTTTTTCAATTTTTTTCGTCCAACCCTTTGGAAGATACAGTAGATCGAAAATTGCAAGATTTGCAATTATTGACTTTAGATATTAAAAATATCAATTCCTTGTAAAATTTCTAAAAATATATTAAATATTGGTTTTTGTGTAGAAAAAGCTCAGCTTTCTGAAAAAAATATTTTCAATTTTCTCCAGTATCAGGAAAACCCCAAAAAATGAGGTCAAAAAGTAAAATACGTTTTTTCGACCAATTTATCATTTTAAATATTTTTTTAAATATTTTTTTCGAAAAGCTGAGACTTTTTTACATGGGAAAGGTATGTTTTGATTTTGGGAATATTTAAAAATAAACCATAGCAAAATAAAGTTGAAACTCTTGTGATGAATTGCCGATAAGTATTGTGCTGCCGTCACGGTCGATACACGAACTATCGAATCAAGTTTGAAAATTTCTGTACATAGCATTATATTCAGCGATTATGTAGTGAGTATATATGTTCAAAGTGTGAAGTGGGTAAGAAATTAAAATTATTATACAAAAGCGATATGACAAGGATCAAATCTTTATTATTTGTACTCTTCTTGTCACTGTTGACAGAGAAACATTTCTTACAATAGCAGAACTTTTATCAGCCTTGGCATTGTATGACTGGGCACGTGAGTCATTTAAAAATATTGATTTCACTTTCATTTCAAATGAGAAATACGAAGTACGCGCAGCACAGCTAAAGTCCAGATTTGCTAATGCTGTGGCTGTAAAAAAAGACGCAATCTATGCATTGTATTATCCCTGATGCCGAGAATCATGGTTCTGCTATTGTAAGAAATGTTTCTCTGTCAACAATGACAAGAAGAGTACAAATAATAAAGATTTGATCCTTGTCATATCGCTTTTGTATAATAATTTTAATTTCTTACCCACTTCACACTTTGAACATATATATTCACTACATAATCGCTGAATATAATGCTATGTACAGAAATTTTCAGACTTGATTCGATAGTTCGTATATCGACCGTGACGGCAGCACAATACTTATCGGCAATTCATCACAAAAGTTTCAACTTTATTTTGCTATGGTTTATTTTTGAATATTCCCAAAATCGAAACATACCTTCCCCATGTAAAAAAGTCTCAGCTTTTCGAAAAAAATATTTTTAAAAATATCAAAAATGACACATTGGTCGAAAAAGCGTATTATACTTTTTGACCTCATTTTTCGGGGTTTTCCTGATACTGGAGGAAATTGAAAATATTTTTTTCAGAAAGCTGAGCTTTTTTTACACAAAAACCAATATTTAATATATTTTTAGAAATTTTACAAGGGATTGATATTTTTAATATCTAAAGTCAATAATTGCAAATCTTGCAATTTTTGATCTACTGTATCTTCAAAAGAGATGGACGAAAAAAATTAAATGAATCATGGAAGCTCTCTTTGTTATGTACTTTTCAATAAAATTTTTTGTTACCCAGAATTCAGACCCCCCGGCACAACTTTAGTCAAGAATTGGTGGATAAATCGGTGTTCCAGTGTATCAACTTATTCGAATTGCCTGTGCGAAGCTTGACTAAAACACAATGAGTACTTGAGTTATACTTCGAGCGTCAGTGTCTGTTAAGGATACGTCGTAGTCTCGAAAGTTCACGCGAGAGGTGAACCATGGCCTGTCACTCGCTTAGACTTCGAGTGCACCGACAAATTTCCCCCACTCTTCAATATGTCGTCTCTTCGTTTTCCGCTGTCTTCTTCACTTCAGAACGGATAATCGCACGTTTGCTTCGCGCTCTTCGAGTTCAGTTATTTTATCTAGTCAATCTTCACATTTCTTTGCGCTTCAGATCTAACGAGGGGACCTTCGAGTACATAGATCACCGATTTGGACCAAATTTATTCCAACCATACATTCTGTGACAATAAATATCTTTAATTTGTTATTTTTTCTAATCTGTGGACACTTCGGACTTATTTCTCGCCTATTTTATTTTCCCCATTTCTCTCAATTTTCCGCACTTTCACTTTTCACCAGAATTATCGGTCTCTTCCAAACAGTATTTCTCTGTGATGATAACAAATTCCGCAACTCCATCCCGCTTTCTTATTTCAAGCCAGTCAAGACATAAAGTTTCTCATCTGACCCACGATAATCATCCATTTTGTTCAGTAAGGAAGAATCACATTCAACGGTGAAGTTTTTCATCATATTGGTTAGTTCTGGAGGTGTAATTGTAGTCCAATTTGAATAAACTTTTAGTAGTTCGAGAGCTTACCGTAAAATTGTTTATTTATTAAATGGTTCCCACAGCATCGATTCCCATCTGCGATGTAAACTCGCGGTTTAATGAATGACAGCATTCGAGCATATTGAGGAATCATTGTCAAATGATCAGTATTATTACGAAGACAACAGTACTTATAAGTTGAAATAGTTCTTTTGATTGGAACGTCAATATACTCTGTACTGTTGTCTGCAGATGTGATGTTCGCTATGAAAGATGGATCATCCGAACTTGATTAAGACAATATCATCTGTGAAAAGCGGGACTCTGTTTTTTCTAACATTTCATTGACAGTAGATTCTGACTCGTTTTCAGAGCACTGTCCACTCGCATCAAAATCAATTTCCCTTTTTTATACATGTCCAATCGACAAATGCCACAGACAAAATAACCAGTAGAAAAATCATAATCAAATGCGATAAAAAACTCATCAATGTCTTGATCTGTTAATAAGCGTTTAAGAATATCAGAAACTTTTTTCAACAATTTGGAGCAAATGTAACACTTTTCATTTACTGTCTTAACGAAGTTCATCTGGTACCGAGTGAGTCAAAGGAAAATGGCAATGCTTAACCTCAAAATAATCAGCATTTTCGAGACTAATTAATTTATTATTAATTTCACAAGTACCTTATCGATTTTATGAAGCTCTAAAAATATTCCTTAGATATTTTTTCATAATTTCTTAAATTTCCGTTAAAATCTGTATTGTAATGATTATGAATTTAACATTTATAGACAGAATCCCATAAGAGCCCGCATGTTATTTAGGAATTACATTTCTATTTATTTCTCATGAACAAGGTATCCTCGGGTCTTGAAATTTTAACAGATGACTTTTTACATACTAATAACTATATTCTGATTTTTTTATCAACATCTGTATTGAAAATCGTGTACCAGATGAACCTCCTTAAATGAAGACATTTCATTAGCATAATAAATATATACACGTTATCTCACTGAGCATTGACTACACATGTGACAACCTTTGTGTTTGCGGTCAGGGCCTGAAAACGGCCATGTTAAAAATTTTGCCAGCGTTAGTGGCACCGCGAATGCCGCAGCGGCGTTCTGGGGAACTGATCCTGCGTGTCATGATGCGTGTAAAACCGGATCGCGTCGAAATACCAGGTGATGCAAAGCGATGCTCTGCAATCCTCTGTGTTACTTAGTTCCCCAGAACGTCGCTGTGGCACTCGCGGCGCCATTAACGATGGCAAACTTTTCTCCATAAGCGTTTCCAGGCTCTGTTTACGGTCACACTTGCAGGCAGGCGCTTTGGTCAGCGCATTTCTCTTCTCTAGCGAGAGAGGCGTGACTGAGGTGATAAAGTGCTACATAAAACTTTTGCATGAGATGCCCTCTAGCGCAAATTGTTTTAATATTTGTTGTAAAGTTCAATTTTTTTCAAAAAATCCTCAATAGTAAGGTAAAAATACAAACAAATGTTCTTGTCTTCCATTAGTTCGGTAATTTCTTATTACATCTGTCTCAAGTCTATAAAAATATATAAATCATTGAGTTATATAATAAAATGTTGTTCCTAAAATTTTTCGTTAAAATTACTATGTAATTGTTGTTTACTGCAAAAAAAATTATTATTGTTGTTTCAAATATGAAATATTATTTTTAATAGATACACTGTAAAAAAAACTTATTGAAATTTAATGTAAACTCACTGGAAGTTTTCATGCAAATACCGCTCATTGAATTTCAAGCACCACAGTGCTGTAGTTTTCTGGTTTTCAAATAACGTTGCATTAAAAATAATGCTGGGCTTATTAGTTTTACAGATTCATTCATGAAATTTACTGAATTTTGCTTTATTTTCACGTATTTTTTGTTTGGAATTTAATGAAGTCTGGGAAAGTTTTTTACAATGCGGTTCGTTGAATTCCAAACACCAATCCGTAGTAATTTTCAAGTTTTCATTGATTTTTAAGGTTCATGTCTTGAAAATTACGTAACCGTAGCCGGAATTAATTGTTGTTAAACATGGTTAAAAAAATATATAGCCTTTGGAAAATAATTTAATATGCATAGTTTACCAGCCCGAAGAAGAAGTACATGGAAAAAAACAACGTAAATTATCCGATCTAATTTTACTCTCTCCGACCGGGATTCGAATCCTCGACCCTACCTACCATCCTACCTATCGTACCTAACTACCTAACATGCTACCTATTACGCTATCGACGACTTATGAACTCCCTCTACGTGTGTGATATATGAATGCTGGAGTGCTGAAAAAATAACGACATAATTTTGAATGTGCGATAATCCGTAAAAGTTGATTTTCGGATTCGCGAATTCGAATTACAATTCAAAAAAGCTAACTTTACGCCATTCAAAATGGCGGATTCCATATGACAGATCGAAATGGAAAAACGTTCTGATTTTAATGAAAGTCGGTAATTAAGAGTTCCGTAGATTGCTGATCATGAATCTGAACAATTTTGTAATTCAAAATCGCGGATCAAAATGCAACAATGATTTAATTTCAATGAAACTTGGTGATCGAGAGTTTTTGGGATCGTTGAGTACCAATGTAAACTGAAAATTATAAAATTCAAAATTACGCCTCCAATATGGTGGCTCAGAGTGTAAAAATTATTTATTCCGGGAGAGACTTATTACTCGGAGGTGCTCATAAGGAAAGTGTTTCCGGTGACGTCCTCCGATTTGATAAAATTGAAATATGTTCTACTACGCTACTGGAAAAAATTAAGGGATCAAAAAAACTTCCTAAATTTTTAGTGGTTTTTAACGAATTTTTTTTTCTTACTATTTCTACGGATTGTGTGAAACCTGTAGCTTCCATTTTTTTTTTGCTGAAAGATCTTAAAACTAGAGACCTGAAGCTTCAGAATGCTTTTTTTAGACCTCGATACGACCATTTTTCACTGAGATACAGCATTGTTAGAAACCACCAAAAATTTAGGAAATTTTTTTGATCCCTTAATTTTTTCCAGTAGCGCACATCAAAATCTAAGAGACACATATTTTTTTAATCCGCGGAAAAACGTTTCTAGGGAGTGAAATTACCCCCTAAAGTTGGGACCTCCGTGGGGTACTTTTTAGGTTTCACCTATTTCTACTTGAGATAAGTGACTGCACCCAAATGGATAATTGCCTTGATAATAAATGATGAATTATGCATTTGGCTGCATTCGATTATCTCGTTCTTAACCTATTTAAAATATGTTAAGTCAAAATAGGTGAAACCTGAAAAATACCCCTCGGAGGTCCTAACTTTAGGAGGTTATTTCACCCCCTAGAAACGTTTTTCCGTCAATAAAAAAATACATATCTCTTAGATTTTGATGTCGATTTTGTGTGATTTAAATTTCATCAAAATCGGAGGACAACACCGGAAAGACTTTCACTGTACAAAAAATTTTGTTCGTACAAAAAATATGAAGTTATTATACATACACAGTATATTAAATTTTATATACATGTGTGCAGTAATATTCCCATATAAATTTTAATTTTCAGAGTTAATTTTAATATACAAATATTGAATTTAAGTCAAAATTTTTAATTTTCCAATCGATGTCTATTAATTTCGATTTCGTATACTTCTTATTGAAATTTAAAATACAAATGAATATAAAATTTCAATAACAAGTGTATTAAGGTAGACCGCTACCTCTTTTACGCGGCCGGTGGTAAGAGAGGTACTCCTATGCTTAAAATGGGAAGCCTCTCGTGTTACCAATTGCATGTGAATTAATTTTCTGGTTTACAATTTACATGTAAGATGATAATTGTGTATTTTTTTATGAAATATAACATGTTAATAACTATTTCAAAGATAATATTCTCGATTTTGTCGAAATAAATAATCGTTATATATTTCAAAATATTAAACAATTCGGAATAGTGAGTGCTTTCCAATCGAACGACACCGTGTCGCACTGTGCCGTACGGTGCGATTGTGCAAATGGTGCTTGTTGGAACATGAGTCGACTCGTTGGTTCCCTGACGGCACAAAACGCTTGGACACAACAATTTCCTGTGTCCAAAAGTGCGACACCGTGCCGCAGTTGGAACACGCAATGGTGGACACAGTGTCGCACTGTGCCCAGTTGTGCTCTAATTGGAAAGCACTCAGTAGCTTTGACAGTGGCAACGCAGGTAATGGTTTCAGTTTTTAACTGTTGGCTGCCCTGCTTAAGCTCGAGAGGGGCACATCAGATGTTTTTACCATGGCTGCATTCGTCTTGGATGCTTACACGCTTACAGCACCTATGTACAGATGTATATCAACATATAAAATGCTACCGGATGTGGCGCTCATAGCGCTCGAAGCGTCCCAGACGAATTGTCGATTTTGAGGTTATGGTTGCATTCGTCTTGGACGTTTACGCGATTTCCGCACGTATGTATAGATATACATTGGCATATAAAATGCTACAGGACGTGGCGCTCACAGGTGCGTAAGCGTCCAAGACGAATGCAGCCTATGTGTCAACATATTCTATAAACATTACTGTATATAGGTATACGAGAGCGCGTTGGTTGATGCGACGTAGCGCTTGTAGCTATGTCCACCAGAAGATAGAGAAAAACTGCGTTGATTAATTTTCTTCTGTACATTGCAGATTATCGGTACGATGAAATTGCAACAAGTTTTGCGGGAGTGATCTTGAGCGTTGGTTCATGCACTTGTGTTAGTTTTATCAAAAAATTGCTTTTTTAACGGTAGCTTTTAGGCACTCACTCTATATGTAAGGAGTGACTATTAGTATTGCCTTCCAAAAACCTAGCTCTTATAAAAAAATGACCATACAAACTTTATACCAACGCATGAACGGATCCGGTTCAAATTCATAGCACAGTTTTGTTTTACTATAATCTCAAAACCTTTTTTGACTCAATCCATTCAGAGTATGTTGACTATAAAATTTCCCAAAAAAACAGCCATTTTTTAGCCAAAAAGCCATTTTTGTGTCCGTCCAGAGTCAGATCTTCGCAACCTGTGAACCAATGTTTTTGTAACTTATAGACTTTCTTTATAGAATCATAAAGAAGTGTCCTGTAGAGTTTGAGACTTGACAGTTCTTTGAACCATTTTGTTTTAACGAAAATAACTTTTTTTCAGTTTTTCACTCATTGCACGAAGATGCGTGAACGAATTTTTTTAATGTTCACCGTGTACTTTCATTTTAATACATTTCAACTATTTCAAGAGTTTAAAATGATTCAAACAATTTTAACATCGAATTTTTAATATTTTTGTTTTATTCATTTGTAACTTTTTAACGTTTTCGCCGAACGTTAAAAAGTTTGGCGAAAAAAAACATTGATTGGACAAAAAGCTTAGACATTTCTTACTATTCGATAAAATGTTATTTTTCTTTAAAATATAATGATTGATAATTAGTACACTTCTATGTATTTAATTTTTTTTCAAATATTATTATTACTCTTATGCAAAGAAAAAAATCATATGAAACATAACCTTATGTTCCGGAAATACACAATTTTCTTTATGAAAAAAAACATCCCCATACAATACACCACACTACACTCGATCGAATTGCACAAATTGTCACTTGAAAAAAATCATATATCATATTTTTCAACATTATAATTTAAGTAAACAATAAAACGGCCGTGATTACGATGACAGATAAAAATCATCAATAAACGAAAGCAAATGTTGGCTGCATTATCTTGAAGAATGCTTAAGCCCGAGACACAATTACAAGAATAAGAAATAAGGAATAAGAATCAGCCAATCGCCGCGCACTTTAGAGAAACTACGCCAATCGGATGGCTGATTTTAATCCTTATTTCTTATTTTTGTCAATGTGTCTCCGGCTTTATTTACACGCTTACAGCACGTATAGGGGGAATTCTGAAACGGGCGGACTGCGCTTGAGCGCTGCATAATCTGGCGTACCCATTGGTCAAAATGAATTTCGGGCGTGGCATTGTGGCGCGCGAAATTCAATTTGATCAATAGGTACGCCAGATTATGCAGCGCTCAAACGCAGTGCGCCCGTGTCAGAATTCACCCTTCACCCATACATCGGCATATAAAATGCTACTGGATATGACGCTCACAGCACTCAAAACGTTCAAGACGAATGCAGCCTATGCAATCTCAATCAAATCTACTCAATTCTCGCTATTACAATTGTCGACAAAAATATGGAAAAAAAATGTTAATGTCTTTTTGGCTGTTTTAAGCTAAAAAATTGGATTTTATTTCTATGGGACCTCTCCGATTAAAAAAAATATATAAAATTCTACGTAAACAAACAAAATTTTTAAGATTTTACTGAAAATGGGATTCAAATAACTTCCCAATCAAAACATTTAAATGATATGATTGTTTAGATACTTTTAGATCATATTGATTATATTCAAATCTGTCTTTTTAATTATGATTAATAGAATTTATATGACTACTCGATGTTCACAATGAATCAAAGAGTTTAAATAACGGTGTGAGTGCCTATTAAAACGTCCCTAAGGGACATGTTAACCAACATTCAAAATAAATCACAAAAACAAAATGTATGATCCTTATATTCTAAAGTTGTGAGTGCCTACTAATATAATCCTTGAAATTCGATCACCAACTTATTAATAGAATTTATACGACTACTCGATGTTCACAATGAATCAAAGAGTTTAAATAACGGTGTGAGTGCCTACTAATATAATTCTTAAAATTCGGTCTTTAAATTCATGACTCATTGCCCCCATTGAGAATGAAAAATGTGACTCAATATTATCAAAAGCAATGTTCAATAACATAAAAACAATATAGTATTTACATACCGAATAAATGAAGATAATGGTCAAGAATACGGAGCGCAAAGCTCCCCAAGAAAACGTAAAGGGGGGTTTGGGGGGCAGAGCCCCCCAACAAGTACACGAAGCGTACTTGTTCAATGTTTTTTTGCGATTTTTTACCCTTTCCCATAAGAGCGAACGTAAAAAATTTTCTCGATTTTCTCAGAAACCGTCCGGTCGAACTCGTTGAAATTTGTCAAGCAAACATTTTAGTCAATTTCAAACGTATCTGTTACGTACCGAGAGGCACGTTTCAAGGATAAATATAATTGTTATAAATCGAAATGCTTTTAGAGAATAGAGATCTAGCATCTGATTAGTAGATATGGGCGCCTCTACACCGTCCCATACGGGCTCGGCCACTCCTGGAAGGGATGAGGGTCTCGACAATGATACAAGTTTTATACGGATGAATGATATAACAGAGAATTTATTATAATAAAAGTACGTGAAATCAGAATGAGGAGGAAGACGGCGCTTACAATAAATACGGCGTCTTTCGAATACAAACAGAAGACTTACAGTGGTAGACGGCCGGAGCTCCGGGAATATCGCGCGCTACAATTGTAGGTGTATGTAGGTGTCGCACAGACGCGGTATGGACTTTGATCTTCGTTTCGGACGTCAACTTATCGTTACACTTAAAGTTCGTATTCGCACTTAAAGTCTCTAAATCGTGGTTATCGATTGTGGATGGTTCTTGATATTGATTATTGATTCTTGATATTGATTATTGATTCTTGATATTGATTATTGATTCTTGATATTGATTATTGATTCTTGATATTGATTATTGATGGTTGATTGATTGAGTAGTATTATAAGTATTGAGTAATCTTGATGGTTTACTACGACCCAGAAGGGTCATAGGCACGAACTTTTAGGACGGACAAACATTTATAACGACCCGAGACTTACACGTCTACGCGAGCACCCCTGTGTAACGTCCCAAGATGACATACGAGCGGGCGTATGCATCTTATATGGCGACGCGGGAATTACGCCGCAGCGACTGGCTGAAGGCCGGAGTATTACTCCTTGATTCACCTGACGGTGGGTAGCAAGGTACTGACTCGACTTGACAACGTCCCTTGGAACGTTGGCGAGTCGAGCGAGGATTTCTGCAATTCAGCTTTTTGGAAACGGCGCGTGCATGCCCTTGGTGGCCATGCACGAACTCGCCCCAAGGTGACCGAAAGGTGCCATTGACCGAAAAGTTGCTGAATGCGATTTGCGACACATGGGGTGATCGCCACACACGAGTCTCGGGAATGCGCTGACGAGAGCGTCAGGACGGTAGTGCGAGTCAACGTCCGCTCTTGTGAAATAAAATTTAACGCGAAAAGAGGGACGTGACATATCTACCAATTTTCATATAAATCCCTCTTTTTCACATATGGTAGCGTTCTACCTTAAATTTTATGACATTTTTTACAGTGGTTCTTGTCAGATATTGTGATATATGAGGAGTTCTTTTTCAACTGGGCCACTTTTTTTTTACCCTCTCCAATTTTTTCCAAAATCTGCCAGTTTGAAAAATTAGTCAAAAGGAACGTCTATAGAGTTTTTTAGGCGTCCGTTCAGGATTTTCAATTTTTCATTACGAACACTATCTCAAAAAATATTCATCAAACAAAAAAAACATAAGAATAAAAACTTTTTTATTTTTGCCACTTTATCGAAAAAAATTAAAATCATAATTTTTCTGCATTGAGAAAATGGAAATTTGGCAAAAAATGAGAACAATTATTTTTAAAACCTAATAACACACTTTCGATTTCGGTACAAATTTTACAGGATGTCTGTCATTGGGTAAAGAGTCTGCGAAAAAAAATTCAGAATGGCACTTGCAATGGTTACGATGAAATTGTTTTCGCAGACTCTTTACCCAATGACAGACATGAAAAAAAATAAAAACCATGCGAAATCTTTGTGCGGTTATGAGATTTCGCAGGGTTTTTATTTTTTTTCATCGCAACCGTTGCAGGTGCCATTTTGAAAATTTTTTCGCAGACTCTTTACCCAATGACAGACATCCTGTAAAATTTGTACCGAAATCGAAAGTGTGTTATTAGGTTTAAAAAAATTGTATTCTCATTTTTTTGCCAAATTTCAATTTTTTCAATGCAGAAAAGTTATGATTTTAATTTTTTTCGATAAAGTGGAAAAAAAAAAGTTTTTATTCTTATGTTTTTTTTTGTTTGATGAATATTTTTTGAGATAGTGTTCGTAATGAAAAATTGAAAATCTTGAACGGACGCCTAAAAAAATCATTAAAAAATCACAGATATTCCTTTTGAATAATATTTCAAATTGTCAGATTTTGAAAAAAATTTGAGAGGGTAAAAAAAAAGTGGCCCGGTTGAAAAAGAACTCTTAAATGGGGATATTAATTTTCAACGTTTACTTTTTTAATTTTAATTTACAAATATCAGACTTAAATTGAAATTGTTAATTTTCCAATGCGATGTCTATTACTTTTGATTTCGTATATTTATTATTAAAATTTAATATTCTTTTGTATACTAAATTTGAAGACATTTTTTACAGTGTGTCTTAAAATTGTGAAAATGCATACAAAAACCATTTTCATATACCGGGATATTAATTATCAACGTTCACTTTTTTAACTTTAATATGCAAAAATTAAATGTAAGTTGAAATTGTTAATTTTCCAATGTGATGTCTACTAATTTCGATTTCATATACTTATTATTGAAATATCTTTTTTTTTTGTTGCATATTCAATTCAAAAACATTTTTTACAGTGCGTCCACAAGCATACACACAGACACACGCACACACACACACACACAATTGGGATATAGCAGTCGAAGAATACTTGAACAATTCCACTGAATCACACCAATGAACTAACATCAAAAATACTCATGTTAACCTCGTATATACAGGGTGTCACAAAAGCCACGGGACGGCTGAATATTTCCGTAGGTAAGATATTTTTCAAAATGGTCAAGGTCATTTGTGTAGCAACTTTTAAGAAGGAATTCAATGGTAACCTTATTATTAACCTTGACGGGACGGCTCAATATTTTCTCAGGTAAGATATTTTTCAAAATGGTCAACGTCATTTTTGTAGCAACTTTTAACGAGGAATTCAATGGCGACCTTGTTATTGACCTTGGCGGTACCCTCCAAGGTTTTTTCAAAGTCAATTTTTTTATTTAACGGAAACTTCTTTTTTGACATCGACAATTCATACAGCGCGAAATTTAAGTGAGTGACCTCGTCGGTCACTAAAATTTATTCTAAGGTCATTGAAACATAAACAAGGTGTGGATACGGAATAGAAGCTTTTAAAATTATTTCGTAACAAGCAAAGTTATTAATTTTAAGAAGGCGCATTTATTAGTGACCTTGATCATGACTTCAACGATGACTTTCAAGGTGGTTTAAGGGACAACATCACTGTGACGGCTTCAAATATCGATTTTTTGAAAACCATTTTAAAATACTTCAAAGATTGAAATGCCGTTGGACCCAGGTCGAAAAAATAATTAGTTTTGTAGATATTGAATATTTTGTGGAGTGGTGCAGCGGTCCGCGACGCTCGGGGTCCCGCGCAGCTGGGCGCCTTAGGGTCGCCAGGTATTCTTCCCGCCTTTCTCAGCTATTCTTTTGGCTCCCTTCACAAAAACCGGCTATAGCTATAGTATAGCATCACAGCGTCAGTTTGCGAATAGAAGCGACGGTATTCGTGTCTAATCGCTCCGAATCGTTTCGTTTGTGAATACCAAACGCTAAAAATTATTATTTTCAAGTTGAAATGGAGGATAAGAAAGTGTACACGGGGAAAAAGGTAACAAAACGGAGCTATGTGAGGAGGAGTCGATCGAAAATTTCGAACCGAAAACCTCCGAACCGTTATAGCTCCGAAAACAGTTCTGCAGAGCATGTGATCACGTCGGCGAAAAAGTTAAAATCATCGGACGATTTAGAGGTCGGTGTTACTAACGATTTCAATTATCGTATAGTACAACTTTTCACTGCACTGAACATTATATCCACGTTAGTGAAATGTAAAGTGTGTGATCGTGACATAAAATTCACCGAAAAAAGTTTGCGCGGACTCGGGTTCAAAATCGAGGTCGATTGCGGCCATTGTGAAAAAATCTTAATCAATTCGTGTCCTATGATTGGCAATGCATACGAAATAAATCGTCGGATCGTATTCAGTATGCGTCTTCTTGGCGTCGGTTTGAATGGCCTGATGAAATTTTGTGCATTCATGGACCTACCGCGCCCCATATTTCAGTCTTTTTACGATCGAATCATAAATTCGATTTCGATTGCCACTGAAGCGGTGAGCGCAATGAGCAAAAAAAAGGCTGCACTTGAGGAGCAGAGAATTTCGTTGGAAAATGGGGTGGCGGACGGAATTATCGTTCCAGGCGACGGATCGTGGCGAAAGTGCGGTTTCACCTCGCTTTTCGGTATACCATCGCTAATCGGCTGGTACACTAAAAAAGTGATTGACGTTATGGTTAAATCGAAATACTGCAAAGCTTACGAGCATTGGAAAAAAAATGCTATCGAGATGTTTCAACGGTCTGAAGAGCTCTATGGCATAAAATATAAATATTATATTGGTGGCGGCGATTCTAAAACGTTTCTGGGCATATCGAATAGCGATCCATACGACGGTTTCGAGATGAAAAAAGAGTGCATCGATCATGTCCAAAAACGTATGGGGACGCGCCTCCGCGAAATCGTGAAAAAAACAAAAGGATTGTCTGGCAGAGGAAAGCTCACCGGAAAATTGATTGACGAGTTGAGCACATATTATGGCTTGGCTATTCGGAGGAACAGCGATGATGTTGACAAAATGAGGAAGGCAATTTGGGCAACTATCAAACATAAAATGTCCACAGACAGTGAGTCACAACATGACAATTGCTCGAAAGGTGCCGAGTCGTGGTGTTCGTGGCAGCGCGCGGGCGCAAATGGTGATATTTCTAAATATCGCCATAAACCGCCTCTTCCTCAGAAAATATTGGAAGCAATTCAGCCAATCTTCGAAAATTTGAGCAGTGACGATTTGCTGCAGCGTCGTTTGGGCGGCTATACGCAAAGCAATAACGAAAGCTACAATAAATCAGTTTGGGCAATAGCCCCCAAGTGCCAGTCCGGAAGCAAAAAAATCATTGATATTGCAACTGATATCGCGGTATTAGTGTTCAATGACGGCCTGAGAAGTCTCATGAAAGTACTGGAGACGTTGGCGATAACCATCAGCCCAAATTGTTTCAACTTTTGCGTTGAGACCGACGCAGCGCGGATCCAGCTCGCGGAGCGCTCGCTCACAAATGCTGCAAAAGAAGCGAGAAATAAAGCCTTAACAAGTTCGAGGAAAGAATCAGGAGACAACGATTTACTTCTTGAAGGCCAGCTATATGGTGCCGGCATCGCTGGTTGAAGGTAAATAATTTTTTATTCAATTTGTAACATAAATTAACAAACCTAAAACTTTATACGCGTTTTTCTCAAAACCACTTTTTTGAGTGCGGCTCGCAGCAGAACTCGAGCAATTTTTATCCGATCGGCTTCAAATTTTGACTCTATCAATAAAAGTAGATTATCTAGAGAAGTACATAGGATTTTTTTGATATCTCAATAATTATAAAAGTTATAGCCTATTTTCGACGAGAAATTTTGCTCAAAAATCACTCTTTAATTTCAAAAGCGTGCCTATTTTTTAAAAATCGATATTTTTCGAAATTCCTATGTACTTCTCTTCAAAATATCATATTATTAACGAAAATACTCAGTATTTTTTTTCAGATCGACGTTGAAGAGAGTTCTGCTGCGTGCCGCGAACCACTGCGGAGATGACAGCACCTGGCGCGAGAGCTTCCCCAGCGCCACCATGCGGCGTGAACAATGTGAAAAAAATGTTTTTTGATACATTAATAAACAAGGAACAAAACGCAAAAATTTTTTTTCGAATATCTCTTTTTTTCCCACAAAAAAAAATTCTTGATAAATGTGAAAAAACAGGGGGTCACAGTGGTGTTGTCCCTTAAAAAAAATGGGAACCTGTATTTTCGAGTTCTGAAATCGACGAACAAACAGTTTTACATTAACATGAACTACGTTTCTGGGTAATGCTAAAAGTAAATCAAACTTATTCAGGAAAAAATGGTTAATCTTTTCCGAATCTTATAATGTAAATGTAAAACTGTTTATTCTATTGATTTCAGAACTAAAAAATACAGGTTTCGTTTTGAATTTGAAAAGCTTCTATTTCCAGTGGTATCCACGCCCAGTTTAAGTTGAACCGACCATATTTGAACATAAAATTTTGCGCTCTATCGATTGCCGAAGTCAAACAGGGGGTTTCCGTCAAAAAAAAGTCCGCGTGGAAAATAGTTAGTGAAGCCCTGATAATAATCGGGGCCCGGGTCGGCTTAAATGTGGAAACCCTAATATGATTTTCCCGGGTACAGCCTGAAAAGGCCCCGATAAGGCAATAACAGGTTTTCCCTTTAAAATTTAATAGGGCCTTGATAGGTAAGTCAAGGCAGGGCCCGGTCTGGATTGAATAGGTTTTCCAGTTTAAAATTCAATAGGGCCTTGATAGGAAAATCAAGGCAGGGCCCGGTCTGGATTAAATCGGTTTTCCAGTTTAAAATTCAGCAGGGCCTTGATAGGGAAATCGAAGCAGGGCCCGGTCTGGTTTAAATAGGTTTCCAGTTTAAAATTTAATAAGGCCTTAATAGGTAAATCAAGGCAGGGCCCGATCTGGTTTAAATAGGTTTTCCAGTTTAAAAATGAATCGGGCCTTGATAGGTGAATCCAGGTAGGGCCCGGTCTGGATTAAACCCACACGGAACATTAGAGCCATGGAACGTCCAATATTCATACATGGTGGATGAAAGCTTCATCCCAGGGACGTCCATGAGTATCCCACAAACTTCTAAAAGAAGTGCGAAACGGCACCTGTTCTATGTACTGGGAACGTCCTGTATACGTACCCTGAGATGGTTTTTAGACGAACTAGATCCCAAAACTTACGTATTTAAGACGAATAAACCAGTGATCCGAAAGATGTCCAATGATCTATTCTACGTCCCTTAATATAAACAATTTAATCGTTATTAATTAGACATTAGTAACTAATTATAAACTTTATTACTGATTATATAATACTCGGGGTCTATAAGAGATCCATATTTTATAGAAAAAAAGGAAAAAAAATAGTTTTCGATTTTTCACCGTACGGTCACCCATCCAAGTATTGGGTTTAAGGAATGCTGCTTAACTTTTCTAATCTCCTACCTACCTGCCTATCTACCTACACTAACTTGACTTATGAAAAAATTTTGCATGCAAAAACCTTAAACGATGTAGTTTGCTGATATACTTATATATCTTTGTCTCACAGACCTTAAATAATGTATTATCAGTAATGAAATTTATAATTAATGAACAATATGTAATTAATAGCGTTTCAATTGAGGGACGTATAATATATGATCATTAGACATCTTATGTAACATTGGTATTCGTCTTAAATACGTACACTAAACGTCACTTTATGGGGTTTATAGGTACGTCTAAAAACTATCTAAGGGTACGTATACGAGACGTTTTCAGCACATAGATCGCTGCCGTTTCGGATCTGTTAGTGGTTTAAGGAATATGCATGGACTTTCCCGGAATGAAGTTTTCATCCAACATATATGATTATTGGACGTCGCCTGGCTGTTAGGTTACACGCGGAATATATTTACAGCTCCGAAAATATGTGTCGGGGACGTAAAATAAACTTCCGCGATATTCTTCGATAGACGTAATTTGTACGTATATAGGACGGTCAAGCTGCGTATCCATATCGTAGCTGCTCGAAATACTTGAATGTACATCTAAAGGCCGAATGCTTTTGATTGGACAAAACGCGATGGATCACACAGGACGTATATTGTATGTCCACGACACGTACTATTTCTTGAGCTACAAATATACACAACACGGCCATCCATGGTATGTCCATAGGGAGACATTAAATAGCTTTTAATTCAGGATAGAAATTGGACATCTATTGGACGTTCTAGGTTCACGTCTATATGAAATACTGCATGGAACATCCGATAGACGTTCAATTGACGTCCTCCACATATGATTTTCATTTACAAATCTGGAACGTCTAATGGATGTTCAATTACTATCCTGAATTAAAAGCTTTTTAATGTCCACCTATGGACATACCATGGATGGCCGTGTTGTGTATATTTGTAGCTCAAGAAATGGTATGGGTTGTGGACATACAATATACGTCCTGTGTGATCCATCGCATTTTGTCCAATCAAAAGTGTACCATGGATGTTCAAATGTATGTCCGCATTACGTCCATCGTAAATGTAGACGTGTTAAGGATTTATGGATGATCGATGGACGTCCAATGGACACTCGGTTCCGTGTGGAAATAGATTTTCCAGTTAAAAAGTCAATAGGGCCTTGATAGGGAAATCAAGGCAGGGCCCGATCTGATTTAAATAGGTTTTCCATTATATATTTAAACGAGGGCTTTATAGGTAAATTAAGCTAGAACCCGGTCAATATATGAAGTAATTACTTCATATTCCTTTAAAGGATACTCAGACAATATAAATTAAGTAATAATATTCATTATTATTGAATAATAATAAATATACTTGAAAATATTAATAATTATATGTACTATTATTATTCAATATCATTATTATTACTCATCTGATTCAATATTTGATTTTTATTAATTTAGTTTAAAGATAAGTTGAACCAAAATTGGCTTTCGGGTAATGAAAATAAATTCCTAATACTATTTTGATATTTATTTCTCGGCCTGTGTTCCATGAATATAATATTTACATCAGTATATCAAAAGTAGTCGGTGGTGTAGTGGTTAGCGTCCCAGTCTTAGGTAGTTAGTTTAGGGTCGATAGGTAGGCAGGTTTCAAATCCCAATCTGGTCTCGTCCATATTCTAGGGTCCGCGAATATGCAAGACAACTGAATCAGTCAGAAAAATTCATGAACTTTCAAATTATCTATTTTTTTTAAATTTAATTCATGTTGAATTTGAGGATTTGCGTAAAAACGAGGGTCGCAGGTTCAAACCCCACTGAGGGCCAAATTTTTTTTTTCAATTTTTTTTCGTTTCTTGACCCTTAGAAACTATCAATTATGAATATAGAATTTAATTTCACCGTAATGAATGATAAATATATGGAAAAAATAAATAATTCTCTCTTAAGGGCCCCAATACGGAATCTGTTAAGGGCCCCGATACGGCATCTTTTAAGGGCCCCGATACGGTATCTTTTAAGGGCCCCGATACGGCATCTTTTAAGGGTCCCGATCGGGAATCTTTTAAGGGCCCCGCTTAATAAAGTGGGACAATCCCTAACGGGACCTGAACAGGTTTCCTTGTCGGGCCCCTGTATTTATTCGGGAAAGTGAATCGGGCCCCTATGAATCCCCTAACAAAATTTCCACACGGGAGTTGACCTTGAAATAACCTTGAGGGTCATCGTCAAGGTCACTTTCGAATTCCTCGTTATAAGTTACTACAAGAATAGCCTTGATCTTTTTGAAAAATATCTTCCCTGAGGAAATATTCATTCTTCCCGTGTCTTTTGTGACACCCTGTATATCGCGATGTCTCCAGTTCTTCCTCAACGAACTAATTTGCAAAGTGCGACGAGTGGATGCAAACTAGATCTGTTATACGAAAGCATCAAAGCCTTCAATAATAACGCAGAATTGATGTTATACCCTCAGAAACTTTGCCAGCATTATGCACGTGTGAATATAAAATTGCAACTTCAGCAGAAATGCTATTCTTTTTGTAGTAGCTCACCAACGTCACATTCCGTCTATTTCAAAGCACACGATACACTTGATTCTCCGTATGAGTAACCTACTATATTTACATTTTGCGTAAGACAACGATACATTTTGCACACACATACACACGCACGTACACACTTCCACACACACAGCCACACACACACTAACTTAATGCAAGTGTTTTTTAGAGATCGACAGACACGTCCAATATTTTCCAAAGTGGTTACAGTGAAAATCTGCAAAAACATTATTAAATCTAAATAAATTACAAATCATTTTTTGCTATGCGATACTTAATTACTTTGAATATTTTAATGTATAATTGCAACGAATTTTATTCTATAATTAGATGACAAAATATAACTAGGCATGATTTTTTCTGAATTTTTCAGCCCCACAATCACAAAGCGAAGGTGGCAAAATATTACTGGGCGACACCGGAGCTCGTGCAAAAAGCAATTGAAGTTGCTGTCAAGACTCAACGGGATTGGGAAAAAGTAGCGATCGAGAAGCGATTGGAAATATGGTTGAAAGCTGCGGATCTTATGGCAAATAAATATCGACAGCAATTAAACGCGGCGACAATGCTGGGACAGAGCAAAAGTGTGATACAGGCGGAAATCGATAGTGCTGCTGAACTCATTGATTTCTTTAAAATTCACGCTTACTTTGTAAAGGAGGCTCTTAAGTACAAACCTATCTCAGAGAAACCAAAGGAAACACTAAATTCAATGAGGTACCGAGGGATGGATGGTTTCGTTGCAGCTGTATCACCGTTCAACTTTACCGCAATTGGTGGTAACCTTAGCTATACGCCAGCCTTAATGGTTTGCATCTTTACCAATTTTAAATACTTTTAATTATCGTTATTGCATAGTGTTTCATGGCGCGCGTTAAATTTTACCTTATGCTTTGAGTAAGTGAATTATTCCACATTCCGAAATTATTGCGACTGGTGGGTATTAATGAATACCCTCGTGATGCGTAAAAACTCATTATATTTCACGGGTTAATTGAAAATGATTGAGCGCCGTTACAAAGGCGTGACTGTGCTCCGCTATTGTTTTTATAATTTTAATAATAATCGTAATAGTATGCCACGAGGCTGTGAGGATTTTAGCGACTTGGTTGATAGTCGTGCCGTTGATCGATAAACAATAAATATACACGATTTGTTTGAAACCCAACATATCCCACCCTAGAAACGATGATTTCAATGAAAAGTAAACTTGAGGAATCATTTCTCGTTTAAATATACACGATTTATTTGGAACGCAATATATCCCATTACCCCACCCTAGAAACGACGATATCAATGAAAATTGAACTTGAGGAATCATTTCTCTTGAAAACACATAATAATTATATATGTAGTTGTCATATCACCGAGGAAATATGAAATGCTAAAAAGAAACATAGTGTTGAAGAACAAACAAACGAACAACAAAGATAAAATCATAGCTTATGGCTCTTGCGTTCATAATTCGTACTACGCGAACATTTCGTGTGCATCCTTATTTATTGTTAATTTATAACTTCGTTCGCGCTTCTGAAATTAAACTTATACTTCAATGTTACACGCTTTGTTGTTCTCATGCAGTTCGAATGAGATTAGCCTTTCCCGGATGTAATTGTACGATACGACCCGGGAAAAAAAATCATATATAATCATATATGACCGTATATCATCATATATGATCATATATGATCGTATATAATCATATATGATCATATAGAGACAAATTTCGTTCAGGATCATGCATGACCAAGTCATATATGATTATATATGATTTTTTTCCCGGGAAATGTACAAATACTTCGTTTATAATATAATACAAGTGTAAAATATTATTATTATTATTATTATATTATTATACGTAGAAGTACAGTGCTGGCCACTAATGCCTGCAAATCTTTGAAAGAATCTTGGAAAGAGTCTTAGAATCTTGGAAAGAATCTTTCAAAGATTTGCAGGCATTAATGGCGAACACTGTACAATATATGCTGGTAAATGAATATAATATCCAAAAAAATATATATGATGATTATTTAGTGAATAATTACGATTACATATATGATTATATATGATTATATATGATCATTTATGATGTCATGTTAAGGCATATATAATTATATATAATTATATATGACCATTTTTTCCCGAGATATATGATCATGCATGGGCATATACGATCATTCATTATGTGTCATGTTAACGCATACATGATTATATATGATCAAATATGATTTTTTTTTCCCGGGGGAAGTATTTGGATCGTGCAACGAAACTATACCCCAAGTTTTAACTCATTCAACAGTTCCTTATTCTATTTATTATGTTACTGTAATTGTACTACATATTTTCGCGATTAGTTTTTGAATCCCATTAATCTTGTTCTGGAAACACAGTCAATGGCGCTCCAATGAGAAAGTTTCCGGGAGTTAATGCTTTAAGGTCGTTCGAATCAGAAGTAAAAGGAAATAGTATTCTTGAGTTTGTCACTACTTTCATTTGACAATAAACGGCTTGAAACTTTTTAAATGTGAGCGCCGTTTCACCTATTACAACCTTAAGGTGCGTTTTAGCCGATTTTGCTGCGGGTTCGTATTGACCATCTACGTACAGGGAATGAAGTAGAATGAATAACCATTTTATAGCCTGACTGGCCGCAAATTCAGTTATTTAATTTTGATGTAAAGAGCTCAACAGCGGTACCCCGATGCGTTTTATATCGTTGTTTGCGGCGATAAAGTTTGTGTTATTATCTGACAAGGAACATCACTTAGGTGTCCCCCACCGATTTTGTCGAAACTGATATATGTTTTAGAGCATGCGAAACTAAGAGACACGTATTTTTTTTATCGGCGGAAACCAGTTTTCAGGAGTAAACGGCCTCAAAGTTGAGCACCCTCCGTGTGACTTGCAGTTTCGTATAGCTCCAATTAAGATATTCGAATGAAACCAATCCCATGATAATTTTGATGGCGAATAATGAAGTGTGCGGCTTTTCCAGTTTCGAGAGGCTGAATACACGGAGAGAAATATTTTTGTCAGGACAGCACACTACACGCTACTGTAGCAAATTTCCTATGTTAACATAGTGACAGCAGTATGAGTATTTGCTACAGTTACAAGAATGGCGTGCTACAGTTTGATTTGCTATTCTAGCAAATACTCCTGCGCCGAGAAATAACATGGGCGTCGTTTGATTTGCTAGGAGAACAAACTGATTTGCTAACGACTGCCATATGTTTTCTCTGCTATGCTCTTTTTTGCGTCAGCAAAACCAACCGGAGAAAAAAAATCAAAAACAAATTGAAAATATGATTTTACTTTCCTAAATTAGTTTATTGTATATATTCTGTTATTGGGAATGGGTAGGTAATTGATTCTGTCGAAGAAAATTTCCTGCCCATATGGGGATTCGAACCTGATACCTGCCTACCTAACTACCTATACAAATGCACACGCTAACGATTACGCTACCGATGACTTAGGAAAATTTTTTATTGAAATAATATAATAGTTGCATCAGTGTCATTCGCAATCATTCCGTCGTAAATTGTATATAGGACTTAATGTGATGACGTACGTTCCTAACCTCTGTACCTAAAGAATTCGCTTTTTAATACAAATATGTTGTTTTGTAATACTGCGACAAATCATAACCTTTATAAATATATTAAAAATTCATATATATGTGAAACAAGTCAAATTTTCCTTTCGGAGGACAACTAATATTCATAAAAATCCCGACGTGCGAAGGAAGTTTTATGCATTTCAAAGTTTCCTTTCGAAGAAGTATTTTTCACAAAATCCTCTTCGCAGATTATAAATAATTTCAAGATATTTAGAATCCACAAAGGGGATTTTGTGAAAAATAGTTCTCCGAAGGGAAACTTTGAGATGCATAAACCTCCCTTTGCCCAATGACAAAATTCATATTTTGTCATTAAGCAAAGAAAACAATTTCAAGTTATTTAAAATCTGCAGAGAGGATTTTGTGAAAAATAGTTCTGTCAAAGTGACTTCTGCAGTTTCGCAAATTTTCATTCAAGATATTCGAATAAAACAAATTCAAGGATAATGCTTATGGCGAATAATAAAAAATGCGCTTCCGTCAATTCCGAGGGGAAGAAATGGAAGAAATGTATAGGAGTTGAAAGTCGAAAAATCTGCAAAAATAGAATTTTTCTCATTCCAACAAAACCATCTGAATTTAAAAGAGTTATATAACGTACGAGATACCTACTTTTGAATTTCCCGGAAAAACATCGTCCTCGGGCGAACTACAATTATAGCGTTTTCAACTGGCTAGTTTCGTGCACACTCGGGGCACACTGACGTTGCACACTGCGTTTTACTCGTTCTATGATTCTCGTTGAACTCTTGAAGCATCATGTTTTGCTGGTAGTCTAAATGTAAAAATATCACATTAAATATACACTTTTTTCCGACCTCGTGTCAGTGTAGTGCAGAAGCAGATGTTAATAGACATGAACATCTTCAACATCGGTCTAAATATTTTTTCATAACAAACAATAAAGCGGTTCGATTGAAAAGATTCACAGATGAATGGAAACAACTAGTTACTCAATCCAGTAAACAATTTCATGTGAATAACCATACGACGGCAGAAAATACATTCACAATACTTCTGCTAAATAAATGCTTACATAACCTAGAAATATTTTTATTCAAATGTTCTCAATTGTCAAGTTTCTCAGTGCCTATCAATTCAGCCGTGAAGTTTACTTGAGAATTGTAGTAGATTTTTTAATCACACTTGCAAGTTTTGAGCCTCTTATTATTTAGCTATCCTTGACAAAATGAAACAAAATATTCAATTTTTTAAAGAAAATAGCAAGGCGGGAAAAGATTATTACGATTATGGAAATATGTTCATCATAAATGTCTCGTGGTGAAGGTGAAGATGATGATGGATCGTGAAGATGTAAACACTTTATGCCTTATCAATAAGGAGAACCGTATCCAAAATAAAGAATTTTTTCAAGGTTATCGATTAATACTTTCATGGCGATGTATTTAACAATGATAGAAGGAATTCTGTCAAATAAACATAATTTACGCAATTTCTGAGAATCGTTTTATATTTTAAATAAATTTTTGGCTCAGCATGTTGTTTACCATAATCCACCATAATCGGTAAACGTGGTAAAAATGGCCGATAAATTTAAATGGTTAATGAAGCATAACTGCAACCTTATGGCTTTTCTTTACACTCTCCCCACACTGCCTATTTCAGCACGGTATGTTTAGTTGAAAAACGAGTGTGTCCAATCGGGTGTACCCGAGTGTGCTGGAGTGTACACCCGTGGTCCCAGTTGAAAACGCTATTATATTATACTATGTCCGGTGTCCCCATCTGCTTTTGTTCCGTTCCATCGATGGTGTTTTTCATCGAAATTTACGTGATGCGAATTGTTCAAACTCACAGCGAATTATATAAAATAGACCTATTCCGACGGCATACATTAAAAAAAACCAATGCGAATTAAAATTTTTAATCAATGCTGATTAAAAGTTTTAACCCGAATAAGTTTCTAAAGATTCGAATAACTTAATTGAGACTATGTGAAACTGCAAAAGTCACTCGGAGGGTGCCCAACTTTGAAGGTGAGTTTCACCCCTTAAAGCTGTTTTTGCGTCGATAAAAAAATATACGTGTCTCTTAGTTTCGAATGCTCTACAACATATGTACATGAGTTTCAACAAAATCGGAGGAGGACACCTAAGTGATATTCCTTGTGAGTACATCGAGTTACATGTTCCGCGACGCGAAATAAAGCATTTTAACGCATCTAAGAAGGCTGGGGTGCTTAGATCGGTTACAATTTTGAGCTGGACTGACTTCTTTGCCATAAATACAAACAGAGCCAGATAGGCCTTTGTGGTTTCATTTCATGATATTCAAATTGTGAAAAGACCCGCGTAATCAAATCTGATAAACGCAAATGCACGACTCGGAGTGATTCTTTCTCCAAGAAAACCCCGCGTGATTGGCATGGGCTTGTCGGCCGTGCTCGAAAACACGCGATACATTGTTGAAAACTCCGCGAATCTAATGTTTTCCTGATAAAATCCAATATTTTTATTTTAATCCCGCCAATAACGCTAACAGTTCTACGTGTAGTCGGCTGTATTGATATTCATGAATAAGTAATTTGGTAGAAGGATGATTGGAAGATAGGACTATTGGGTCCTTCTGTAGATAGGGAAAGGCAGAGCTTCTCTACCGGCCGCTTACTCGGATTATTTCGTCCTTATCTAAGAAGGGATGTACGGACAATACCTTGCTCTTCGTATGTAGTTCTCGACCATTGTTCAGATGTTGATAATTTTTGGGGAAGGCTTAACGTTGTGCACGTTTTACGAGCGGTAATCATTCGAGTTTGGATACATTCAAAAATTCGCTGGTGCGTTCTCGTTTTCTATCTCTCTCTCGCGCGCGAGAACTGTATCGGTTCGTCCTCTTTGTGCAACCCTTCGTTCTTCGTACCAGCCCGGCCGGGCTTCAGCGTGTACGCGTTGCACGAACATTCTCGATACACGAGTGCGAGCGTATCACGTGATTTTCGTCGCTTGGAGCATACGCGTATCACGAACATTCTCGCCCGTCGAGTGTGTGCACGTATTTCGGATTTTTCTCGGGAATTTTGGATTCTCCGTTGTGCGCGTTATGCGAACATTCTCGCGCGTCGAGTGTGTGCGCATATCTCGTGATCTTTCGGTTCTTCTCGTGTGCACGCAACACGGACATTCTCGCTCGTCGGATGTGTGCGCGTATCTCGTGATTTTTCGGTTCTTCTCGTGTGCGCGTATCACGTCACTCCACGCGCGCTTGCGATTGTTTCGCGCGCTCTTGCTTCGGACATTTTCGCGCTCTCTCACGCACGCTAGCGAGAGAGAGACAGTGATTCTTCGTTATTGTGTGCACGTTGCTAATTAATTTGGTGCTTCGCGCGCTCGTTGATTCGCGGGTTTTCGAGTTTTTATTTGGACATTCTTCGTTGCTACGCGCACTCGTGCTTTCTCGAGCGTCTTCGAGTGCTTCCGCTTCGATATCTTCGCTGAGTCGCGCGTTCGTGGTTTTTCGGTTTCATTCTTTCAACAGACACTTTGGAATCCCTCGCATTACTTCACGGTCCGCCACGGCACTGAATCACCTCAGCAACGCGACGGCACTTCGGGACACTTCGGGAAAAAATCAAGTGGTCTTTCATCTCTCGGCAGCTCTTGAACTTCACCGGCACCACTGCAACTCGCTGCTTCAGTCTGCGTCACTTTGCATAATTCGTGGCTCTCGCACTTCTATCCCCTATCTACGTTGGCTCTCGCTCGCACCAACAAGCACGTTTTATCAGTTCCCTTTGGTTCCCCTCTAGGAGCTTCTCGATACGGGTCGATGAAACGATATATTTTCTCCTTCTTCTTCGCGGCACTTCTCTGACGAGAAAGAAGGTTAGCCGATTTACGCCCGGCTATTCTTCGATCTCGCCGTCTCCTCGTGCTTCACTTCATCGGAAATATTCAACTATAAATTTAGTGCGATTCTCCTCGACAAACATTGCGTCTCCTGTTCATAGAGCCCTTCGAGTTACATCAATTCAACGATCATTATTCTTCAGTCGCGGTTTTCTTGTGCAAGAAAGAGATTAAACGATTCACGACCGGTTAATTGTCGATCTAACAAGTTCGCTTTGTGGTTAGCTTTAGCGGAACTCTTCGATTTCTTATCAGTGCGGTTTTTTCAAAGTATTCGGACAATCCTCGAACATTATTCGCCACGTGGCAGTGTTTCGCGATATCCGCCATTTTTGGGTCTCCTTCGATATTTCGTGGTAATCGCATATGCGAGATCCTCATGCATCTTTGACTTTACTTGATAATTTTGAACTATTACGCTACGAATATTACGAATAGCAGCAAAAATACGCTCTGGATTCTTATTTACGCCGTTTTCTTGTTTCGCCTCTAATTGCTTGTTCCGATTCAGTTTGTTCTTTCGCACGATTGCTTATTGGTATGCACAATTTCTAGAATTTGGCAACGGGTCGAGAGAAATTCCGCAAAATCCTCGACTTTGGATAAATTTTCCGAAATTGTTTTTGATTCCCATGCCCTCTTACTCGCGATGTTAAGATTCAATAAACCCAAATGTAGAATTAATGTATGGCATTGATCAACCGGTTTGTTGCGGTTTTTCAAACCTCACAAATGTTTATCGAGATTGTCTGCTAATGCGCGTAATGCCGACGCAGATTTTTTTTGCAATGGATTTTTAACAACAACAAACATTCTCGGCTTGTTCGAGTCTCGCTGGCAGTTGGTCAATTCTTATTGAACACGTCCCAACGACTTGCCTTCTTTCGTGGTGTTTCTTTGTGATGCTCGTTCACATGATTTTCTGATTTAATTTTTCCTGAACCACCTGTTGTTTTGAGAGATGTCCCCGCCACAGAATGTTTTCGTGTAGTGCGAGCGTTCCACTTCTTCTACTCGATGATTCTCGATAGACGAAGTTTCGGTGAGTATTAGTAAGTACACTTGTTGTGCATAAAAACACATTATATTTTACGGGTTAATTGAAAAAAAAATCGGACGCCTGTACAGAAGCGTGTCTCTGTGCTAGGTTGCTGGGATTCTTGCGACTCACTCGGTAGTCGTACCGTTGATCGATAAAAAAAAATATATGCGGTTGATTTGAAACGCAACAGTGACATGGTTCGATTTGGGGAGTGGCAGGATTAACCATTTTATGGGTCTGCTTACAAGCTGTTGTAAAGATTTTGCGTTACTTAAGATTAATGTAGGATGGCTGCAGTACTTAGAAGTCCGAAAAAGGGGCCAGTACTGATTCATTTTCTGGAAAACGGTTTATTAGTGAGATTTCTATCCTCTCTTGCCAAAGAACTCCAGGTAATAATTGATACTCGGAAGGAATATAAAGGAACAATAAAACTTTTAATAATAATAATGAAAATGATGTATTCGTACAACGTCTTAACATGCGATGTCTTCACTCGCCATTTTGATTTCTACTCTCTTTCCCGCACCCTTCTCCTTCGCTCGAGAACGTCAAAGAAGACGCTATCTGCATACTGCACGTTCACTCTTCTTCCGCGATCGTAATAGGCTTTGATCTTGTGTTGAACTTCTTTAATATTTTCGATCACCCTCTCACGTATCTTCTCAGGCATTCCATATCGTCGTCGTTCTTCGTCCGCTGTCAAGCGTCTCAATGACCCCTCATTTTCTCTCGGTGAGTGACCGTATGGTATCTTGCTTGTCGTCTTGTTGATAGAGTTGTTGATTTCTGGTGTCACTAAACTTCATTTGAATGACTAAACGCTTGAACTTGACTTGACTAAACGCTTTGAATTCGTGTTGAACTTCTTCAATATTTTCGATCGCCCTCTCACGTAATTTCTCAGGACGACGAGAGTGGTACAGACCTCCTGGGGGGCAAGCCAACTAGGCTTTAAAAAAAAAAATTCTCAGGCCTCTCATATCGTTGTCGTTCTTCGTTCCTGCCAAGCGTCTCGGTGCACTGTGGGCAGATTCACATAAAAATCGGCAAAACTAGGCCGATGTGCGTACTGAAAAATGCAATGGTGATTCTTAAAGGGGTTGAGCCTGTTGAGAAATTGCAGTTGTGAGACTGCAAGATCTCTTTTCCAACTCTGTGTATGAATATAACCGATAGATTCATACTCAGGTCAAACTTATTTCAGCTCAAAATAAAACCCTTAAGGTCCACCATCACCCTGACGCACAGCATTTTGAGTTTTTTCAGTCTGTGCGTGATTCAGAAAAGACCAGTCAACGGATTGAGGTCTAACTAGTCTCATTTTGTTCGCAAGGAATTGCCATCGGGAATGAGTGCGGCACATTTTTTTTAAGGCCTTCATTTCAAAGGGACGGAGCAGTTTTATAATTATTCAGTTAATTTTGCTCCTCCCATGAAAGTCAGCCTTAAAATTCACACTTCAATTAACCAAAAACAAAAATGTGCCGCACTTATCCCCGATGAGAATTCATTGCGAACAAAATGAGACGAGTTAGGCCTTGATCCGTTAACCGGTCTTTTCTGAAGCACGCACAGACTTTTCGAAGAACCAGGTTTCGGGGAAAGCCTCGCAAAGTTGTTAGTGTGGCACCTTTTTCCATTTCATTCTCCCACAACGGCTGAATTTTTCCTGCAGAATGAAAAATGTGTCACAACATTTTTCACACAAAAAACAATTTTTTCTGCGTAACTTCTAATTTTTATTCACCAATTCAAAAAATTTCAAATACATAAAAAAATGAAAAGAATAAAAAATGGTCACAATTACCATTATATTTGCATAATTGTAGCAAAATTATGGCAAGAAAACGAAATGTCACTTTCCTTGCCATCCCCGCTTGACGACAACAAATTTATTTTCGTTGAGCGGATGAAGTGGCGCATGAATGTATTTTCAGAAAACACATTCATTGTCGCTCGTATATACTTTTCATAAATATTCACTAATAAACCCACACAACAAAAATACGTCCCAATTACGTCTTTCGGACATCACGTCAATTGTCCCGTGATGGTAATGGGATGGTCCCATGGGATTCCCATGGGCTCTAAAGTGTCCGCAGTGATTACCGGAATGGGATCGTCCCATTGTCGTCCCGGGATGTCTTCGGGACGTCTCTTGGATTTAAATACAGCAGAGTGGAGATATCGATGAGATATTATCGAGACTTCTTAAAGACGTCACCAAGGTATTCCAGAATTATCAGACACAGCAATGATACGTCCCAATTACGTCTTTTGGACATCACGTCAATTGACTCAATTGTCCCGTGATGGTAATTGGATGGTCCCATGGGATTCCCATGGGCTCTGAAATGTCCGCAGTGATTACCGCAATAGGATGGTCCCACTGCCGTCCCGGGATGTTTTTGGGATGTCTTCGGGACGTCTCTTAGACTGCCAACACAGCAGTGGATAATTATTTTTATTTCGATTTAATATTAATTAATTTCAATTAATTAATTAAATTTCAATAAAATGGGTACAGTACAGCGGGTGAAGGCAAGTTCTCCTTGTAATATGGCCTCTTATGAGGTCTGACTCCTTTCGGTGTCAAATGTCCGTGTTCACGCTCGGCTATATAAGCATTCTATTTGCATGATCCGTATGTGAGAGCCTTTGCCATCTCGCGGCGAGTCTGGAACTAATGCCGTGGAATGGCTGACCTCCTATAGACATCTCTAAGAGGGTCCGCTGGGATCGTCTACACACGGTTACGGCAGGATATCCTCAAGACATCCCATATTAATCTCGCGTACAACAATGTCTTACCGGCACCTCCCAGAGACATCTCTATGAGAGTGCGCTGGGATCGTCAAAACATGGTTACGACAGGATATCCTCAAGACATCCTATATTAATCTCGCGTAGAACAATGTCTTACCGGTACCTCCCAGAGACATCTCTAAGAGAATACGCTGGGATCGTCAAAACACGGCCACGATAGGATATCCTCAAAACATCTTATATTAATCTCCAGTAGACCAATGTCCTACTAGTACCTCCCACAGACATCTACAAGATAGTGCGGTACGATCGTCTACACGCGGTCACGGCAGGATATCCTAGACACATCCTATATTAATCTCGGGTAGAACAATGTCCTACCAGTACCTCCCACAGACGTCTATAATAGAGTGCGTTGGGATCGTCCAATTACGGTTGCGACAGGATATCCTCAAGATCTCCTATATTATAATCTCGGGTAGAACGGAATCCTACCGGTACCTCTCAGAGACATCTCTAATAGAGTGCGCTGGGATCGTCTAAATACGGTTGCAACAGGATATCCTCAAGACATCCTATATTAATGTCGAGTAGACCAATGTCCTACTAGTACCTCCCATAGACATCTACAAGACAGTGCGGTACGATCGTCTACACACGGTAACGGCAGGATATCCACAAGACATCCCATATTAATCTCGCGTAGAACAATGTCTTACCGGCACCTCCCAGAGACATCTCTATGAGAGTGCGCTGGGATCGTCTAAACACGGTTGCGACAGGATATCCTCAAGACATCCTATATTAATCTCGAGTCGACCGATGTCTTTCTAGTACCTCCCACAGACATCTACAAGTGAGTGCGGTATGATCGTCCACACACGGTGATGGCAGGATATCCTCAAGACACTCTATATTAATCTCGGATGGAACAATGTCCTACAACTACCTCCCACAGACGTCTATAAGAGAGTGCGTTGGGATCGTCTAATTACGGTTGCGACAGGATATCCTCAAGACATCTAATATTAATCCCGGGTAGAACAATATCTCACTGGTTCCTCCCATAGACGTTCATAAGACGTACTATCTTGGTAGGACACGAATGGGACTATCTCGGGATGGTCCCGGGATCAATTTTGCTGTGTGGGAACACATCACAAATAAATCATAAATGCCGCTAAACAAAAAGCACCGACGAAGCTATTATGACAGCGAGATTAGTCACAAGCACTAAGCAGCACGGGCCGAAGCTCGTGTTCCGAAACCAATTTTATTCATTTTTTCGACACTTCCCACTCATCTTATTCGAGCGTTCTGATTGGCTGGGTGTAATGCATAAACCAATCAGAATTTTTGAATAAACTGCAGCCGCCGAGGCTCTCGCGCGAGACTATAGGTGCATTCGCTTGGACGCTTTGAGCGCGGTAAGCGCGACATCCTGTAGCATTTTCCCTGCACAAGTTTTAGGGTCCATATTCGGCAAACTCAATAGATGGTGGATAACTATTATATCTACGCTTATATTTGTGCAATAATAAAAATATATTTATGTTGTCCATAATTTGACAATGGGTAAATTGTCGATTAAGAAGAGTAACGAGTGAATTGATAACAAGTTCATTAATGTATATGTTGTCTAATTATTAAAAGTCAATTTGAGAATTAAATCTTCCCGCTTCTGTGGAACCAGTACCAGTGCTACCCTCAACTACGCAAGGGTCCCAGTGAAGACCCTATTTGGAAGCTTACGCGCTCGTGAGCGTCACATCCTGCAGCATTTTAGGGGGAATTCTGATACGGGCGCACTGCGCTTGAGCGCTGCATAATCTGGCGTACCCATTGGTCAAAATGAATTTCGGGCGTGGCATTGTGGCGCGCGAAATTCAATTTGATGAATAGGTACGCCAGATTATACAGCGCTCAAGCGCGGCGTAATCTTGCGTAAGTATTGGTGAAAATGAATTTCGCGCGTGGCACTGTGGCGCGCGAAATTCCATTCGACCAATGGGTACGCCAGATTATGCAGCGCTCAAGCGCAGTGCGCCCGTGCCAGAATTCACCCTTATATGTCGGTGTATATCCATATTCCATATGTACGTGCTGGCAGCGCGTAAGCGTCCAAAACGAATGCGGCTTTCATATATCGATGATCTATGCATTAGTGCTAATAGCGCATTAGCGGCCAAGGCTGCATACGCTTAGACGCTTTGAGCGCTTGGAGCACCACATCCCGCATTTATGTCGATGTATATGGGGCACTCCACACCAAATCGACCACTTCTGAACCTGACCCCTTTCGATTTGGCCAAAAGTTCTTTTCTAGCCTATGAAAAACATTTTTCAGCATTTTTTCAAGTTTTTTTACCCAACCAAAAAAAGTTATGAATTAAAAAAAAGGCTTTTTTTTGGAATAGTTATAACTTTTCCAAATCTGACTTATCGAAACCTTTTTTTTTTAATTCTCGTTTTTGGATGTACTTTTTGAAAAAAAATACAAAAAAATTATTGAAACCCATCTTCATCATTTTTTTTTATTTTTGGAACAAATGTAAAATTTCTCGATGATTACCATTGTTGATTTTTTTTCTTGTCATTATATAACTTTGACATGTTTGCAAATTCTCAAATTTTTTCAAAGTGGTGTTTTTATTATTTACATTTTTTTCCGATTAAAAAAAAAATTCAACTAGCCTTACTTCTCATAACACCATTCTGAAAACTTTTGAGGGTGTCCAAAAAAGATCTAAATCTGAAACAAAAACAAAAAAAATTAAAGTGGTAATTATTGAAAAAAATTGATTTTTTTCGAAAAATTAAGATAAAAAATAGAAGGAAGCTCTGAATAATTTTTACATAAAAATTCGGATTTTTCGGATTTTTTTCGAAATTATATTCCCTTGTATTCATTTTTTTAGTCACTTTGTTACATTTTGACCAGTAACTTACCCATTTTTGAAATTTCGACTTAAGGCTTCGACTTAAGTCTTCAAAGATGATAAAAATTGAATTTAAAAAAAAATGATTTTTTTGAGATTTCAACGGGCTCGACCCCTTGAAGTTTTTAACCTCGCTGATTTCAAATCTGGAATCAAAATTTCGAAAAAACAAAATGGTGGACCGGAAGTGACTACCGGCGTTACTAAAAAGCATCCGATTTGAGTAGGGATCGGTAAATTTGTGATTTAAAAGTCACTTATTAAAAATCTCGAATCAAAATTTCGAAAAAATAAAATGGCGGACCAGAAGTGACTATCTGCGTTACTAAAAAGCATTCGATTTGTGTAGGGATCGGTAAATTTGCGGTTTAAAAGTCACTTATTGAAAAACTTGAATCAAAATTCCGAAAGAAACAAAATGGCGAGCCGAAAATATATATTTTTATCTTACTCATAGGCAACTTTTTCTATCAGAAATCAATATTTGTGTGTTTTGAAGGTTGTTCTTATAGAAATTTGGAATGAGAATTGGGGAAAATAAAACGATTGTCTGGAAGTGAGGGAAACTTCAAATAATTTCGGAAAATTAGTTATAAAGCATTTTGAACGAATTTTATTGCTAAATACAGTTGAAACAGCAATCGTCACTTTACGAATTGAATTTTACCGAAAATAATACGTGCGTTTCATAGAATTATTATTATTATTATTATTATTATTATTATTATTATTATTATTATCAATCATTATTATTATTAATCATTATTTCTGATTTCAATATTAATCATAATCGTTAGCGTCGGAATCGCGATCGCCTTCGTCAGAGGAATTGGTGGATTCTGATTCGTCACTCCCGTATTCTATTAGTTCACCTAAACCTTACTTATCGCGAGAACTATCGGTACAGAGCAAAAGTTTTAAGGCTTCAATCGGTTTCTTACAATTCTGAAAAAAATAGCGCGAGCGTTATACGATACATCTTGATCCATAACTCGAGTTTTCGAAACATCAATGAAATTACTTACCAAAATAGTTATTGAAGTTTGCCACCATTTTTCATTTTTTTTTTAAATGCATCGTGGCTTCTGTGCACTTCTAGCCATTTACTTTTGATTCTACAAAGTAATTTTTTCAATGAATCCTTAACATTGTTGTCAATCGAGAAAGATTCGGATGACTCAAGAGTAATTTTTTCCTCCAAAATCTGAAGTTGCTTATCCAGGCACAATTTAAATTTCTCCTTAACCATTTTAAAAATATCCTGATAAGTGCACGTGTAATCCATGGCACGTAAACCTATAGTAAAACAAGTATGATAAACATTTACTCAAAAACGAATGTTTTCATGGGAAAAATTTAAATCTAATTGTAAATGATGGAATAAATTATTGTAACATTTTGAACACCCGTTACATGACTCATGAGTCTTTACGAATAGATCAGTGGGTAGAAAATTATTTTATATTCCACAAGCGCCGGCTATTGTCCCCAGCAGGCATACGTATACCTGCTGGGGACTATGTGCACAGCCTGAGCAAACAGGTCGAGCGTTGCGCGACATGAGAATTCCGGTTCCCAAAGCCAGATATGCAACATTCTGCAGAAAGTTTTTTATAAATTCTAATCTTAATAACATTATCAATAGGCTACAATGTTCAAAAGTCTGGGATCTCCCGGGATCAAAACTATTCTCATACTTCTTTTGGAAAATTAAATTTACACGCTTGCTAAAACTGCATACATTGAACACTCTTTCAAACATACAATGTTTCAAATTTCAGAAAACTATTTGACATAATAATATTCTACATACTTTCAAGATTATCTCCTATTTCACCGATTTGAAATCGGTAGCGTGGAACAAAATATATTCCACTTTGCGCAATAAGGCGTAGAAACACCTGGTCTTTGAAACGACATACATAGAAATACGAAATGAGAACACTCAATTTTTGGGTTTTGCCGATTTTTCTGTGAATCTGCCCACAGTGCGGTGGCCCCTCATTTTCTCTCGGTGAGTGACCGTATAGCGGTTCGAATGGTGTCTTGCCTGTCGTCTTATTGATGGAGTTGTTGATATCTCATGGCTCGTGCCATCGTCAACACTTTCCGCTCTCAATGTTTCCAATTTTTATTTCCGTCGAGCGTTGCCATTATCGTCGGGAGCGGCGTCCGATCCGCCCTTTCTACTTGTCTATTGGCTTGTGCATATCACGGCGAATTTAAGCTATGTTGTATACCGTGATTCTGACAAAATTTAGAGAATTTCGCTGACGTGAAATACGTTCCTTGATCTATGATGAAGCGCTCAGGCACTCCAACCTCCAACTCTCCATTTTTCCCACCACTTTCTCGGCTTTCGTGTTGCATACCGCTTCGAGCCTCAAATACTTTGTCAAATTCAAGGAGGGCACTGGCCGAGTGGCTAGAGCGCGGGTCTTGTAACCCGCGAACCCGGGTTCGAGCACCGAGGTGACACCGCTGAAAAAGATTTGTTCAAGTGTCTCTGCTGCGATCCTGGCGAATTTGGACCCCACCTTAAATAAATCGGTCCCAATACCTCATTGCGAGGGGTGGGTGGTCGCTGTATGGTTCTGGTGGCGCGTCCCGAGGCGGTTGATGAACCCACTTAACCGTGCAGTGGCTGACTCACTCGATCACAAGTGGGGAGGTAACTGCCTAACCGACCAATGATAGTCGTGCTTAAGCGTGCTCGCACTGCTATCAGGGGGAATCAGGTTTAAGTCACCGACTTTATCGGCGAGAAATTTTCTGCAGTTTTCCTCCGTCCACGGCGAATGCGATACAGAGGGGGTAAGTCGGCTGCAGACGCAAAAAGGGGGGGGGGGGAATTCGGAAGGCAGAATGGGATATGTATAAAGCAACGCTGTACACTGGAAATAAATAAATATAATTATAAACTACTTTGTCAAATTATCCACCATCACCAATACGCATCTCACATAGTCGTGAGCCGTATTCACTCTTTACACCGGCGCTCTCATACCATGGACCACGTCGATCGATATCCGCCGCATAGTGGAGACTCTGGCAATTATCGAAGTTGCAGTTTGGGAGGTCGTAGTGTATATATTTGTTCTCCTTGGAACATGTAATGAACGGTCCCAGATTATCCAAGTGGAGAGTAGCGAATTGTTGTCTGCCAGTAAGAATTGAGTTCAACTCCCCGGGCTGCTTTCCCGTTTGTGTCTTCACCATCAGGCAGTGCAGACACGCCTGAATATGCTGCTTCAAATATGGTCGCATTTTTCGGGAAATTATAATACTGGTTAATCTTCGCAAGAGTTCGATCCAGTCCAAAATGACCGGTCGAGTCGCGAAACCTCGCCGCCATCGATTTTTCATTATTTTCGGCACCACGTACTTAAGTTGATTCTGATCGTCTTTAAACAGCATGCCGTCAATTAATCGATAATCGTTTACCAGTCCATTTTCATACAGTGTGTACTGGTCTGGATTTTTGCTTTTCAATACGTTCATTTCCTTTTTAGCTCGTCGTCCTGCAGCTGATACATCAACACCTTGTCTTCCTCGTTCGCCAATGTGAAAACGCAGGCTCGATCGTCCAACGTTTCCGGACAGGTAGCCTCCTCTGTCGGTACATGACTCAACGCATCAACTCGTTGCATCTTAAATCCTGGTCTACGTTTGCAGTAATATTGCCGTTATCCGTGACTACGTGCGTTGATATGAAGCTCCGTGTGACTCGTTGGATTAAACAGTTTGGGCGGCATCGACTTGTCAACGTCTGCTTCGAGTCCGAAAAAGCTTCCGCAGTTCGGTCATTCCACTCGAACGTTTTTCCTGCTTTCAGCAATTTGTACAATGACGGAGCTCGCCACGTAATTTTTTCGACGAATCGCCGAAAAAACCCCGCTAGTCCTAGGAATCTTCTTACCTCGTGAACATTACTTGGTCGTTTGAAACCTTCTATTGCTCGTAACTTACTCTTCCAATTCAATACCCTCCGCCGAGATCCCGAACCTAAGATACGCTACGCGTTGCTTAAGAATTTGCTCAACCGTACCATTAAACACGCATTTCGGAATGCCTCGAACATCGATCGCTTGTTAAAATCAGTCCCATCCTGGAATAAACACATCATCTAAGTAAACAAGAGCACCTTGATTTGTAATAGACCCAATACGCGCTGCATCATCTTCGCGAAGTAAAATGGTGCGTTTTCCAAGCCGAAAATCATTCGGGTAAACTCTCCCGTCTCCTCTGGTGTGATAAAGGCAATTTTGTGTCTGTCTCTCGGATCGATCGGTACTTGCAAGTACCATTTAGCGAGGTCCAGTACGATGAACAACTTCGATCCCACCAGTAACGCTACATCTTCGTTAATGTTGGGAAGAGGAAAATTCATTCTTACCGTTCGGTTGTTGAGTCGTCACAAATCGACCACCATACGTGAATCGCCGGTCTTCTTGACGAGTAATACTGGGCTCGCTTGCGCAGAGTTTGTGTCTGCCGCTACTTGGAATTCACGCCATTATTCCACGATTCCGCGGATTTTCATTTTAGCGGCTTCGCTCACCAGATATCATTTCGAATGCGGAGGTTTACTTCATACTCCATACTTTGCCTCGATCTCCACGTTTAAATCGTCGTATCATCCGATTTCACTAGCGTTCACAACCACATCGCGAAATCCTTGTCGCCCACATTAATTACTGGTGGAAGGAACTGCGAGTCCTCTTGAATCGCCGTTATCAATCTCATTTCTCCCACTGGTATTGGGAATTCTCCGGCTGCTTCGACGGCTACTGATGCGCCTTCCCCCAGTGACGAATGACGAAACGGATCTGCGCCGTTTTTCCCAAAGAAGGTGAGTTTATTGTCCACTTTTTGATAAATAATAAACGGTAACTCCGTGCAGGTACGACCAACTATCACGTCGCTCGCTTGCACATCGTCAGGCACCACATGAAGTTCAACCTTGTCCGCTGATGTCTCATCCATCTCAATCGGTGCCTCGATCCAGCCTGGAGACACCAACTTAAATTCTGCCGGACCAAATGGTTGTAATTCCATTTTTATCTTGAATCTCGAGACTGCTCACAATCACCTATGTTGCTTTGATAGTACAATCAAAGCTGCCTGTATCAATGAATGCGGTCATGTCGCAACCGTTGATTCATACCGTTTTCAAATATTTTTCCACTCCACTTTTCGGTGCACCAGTTATTTTATTCACTTGACCTTGACCACCTCCACGCTCTCGTACTGGCTCCTTATCGTCTCGCGACTGATGTCCTATTTTTTTTACATTGAGAACAAACCGTTCGTTTTAGTTCCGAACAATTGCGCGCCAGGTGTCCACGTCCGCCGCAATTAAAGCACACGTAATTACCGTCATCATCTTTATGTAGCTCTCACACATTGGGCTGCCTGTATCTATTTGTGATCGCTTTTGTGGTTTTTTTTTTATTTCGTGCTCACTTTCGAGTGACGGATTGTTAATTCCTTTTTGTGGGTATATTGAGCGATTTGCTCTCGATCGAGGTGAGCCGTGGCTTAGTTCTATTCCTTTTCTCTTACTTGTGTCGACCCTTTCGCTCTCTTCTTTGCTATTAATATAAACTGTTATGGTTCTTTCCCATTTCCTGGTTTTTTTGCGTGTTTCGTTCGCCGTTTCCTCGTCCGACGTGTTGCGAACACGTTCGCAGAACTGTTGTCGTTGAAATTTTTCATTTGTCAGTGGGTGATCCTGAGGACTTTGCTGTTTTCGCTATATTGTGAGTTTTGTTTCTCCTTCAAACATTGACGAATCGTTATTGTTGTCATCGATGAAGTTATTTATTTTTGAGCGGGCGCTCCCTTTATTTGGTATTTCTTTATCCGTGAATGTTTCTTGGTCGGAATCCATGTCGATAACTTGAGATTCTTTTCCCTTGGTACAAGTATTACTTTATTAGGAGCCGGGTTGCTGGAAGATTGTTCTGCTGATGATCGATTACGTTTTTCTCCTTGCCGAGAGGTTCTCCGTTTTGTGCATCATTTTCTTCATCGTTTGATGACTGTTCCTTGGCCCTTATAGGTAGAATATTAACGGGATTTCGCGATAATGCGTCTGCGGCAACCTTGAGTTTTCCTGTTTTATGATGGATTTCGTAGTCGTAATCATCCAGAATGGCTTGCCATCTTTGAAGTTGTTGTGGTGGATTTGGTTTCTTCAATAAGTGTGTGAACGTTCTGTTGTCTGTTACCAGTGTGAAATGATGACCATACAAATAATGCCCAAAGTGAGCGGTACCCTACTTGACTAGTGCTAAAAGTTCTTTTCGAATTGCGTCGTATGCTGTTACTGGTTTTCAGAGGGTGCGAGATAGTACGCAATGCGGTGGTCAAATTTTTCAAGTTCTCGGTCGATAGTATCGATAATGATTGGTAGTGGGTACGCGTCTGGAACAGTTTTTTCATTTAGCTTTCCAAAATCGATAACTAATCGCCATCGCTTTTTGCCTTCTTGATCTATTTTTTTAGGCACGATCCAGACTGATAAGTTGAAAGGTGACAGTGATGGTCGAATACACTACTCGCAAAAATTAAAGGAGCAAGAAAAATTTCCAAATTTTTCGTTGATTTTTAACAGGCTGTATTTCAGTGAAAAATGGTCGTATCGAGGTAATAAAAAAAGCATTTTGAAGCTCCGACATTCTAGTTTTCACATCTTTTGGTCAAATTTTTTTAGGATCTACGCTTCTTATGAAATTTTAAGGAATGGCGCGAAAGAAAATTTTCAAAATTTTTTTATCTTCCTATTTTTGTTCCACGGGCTTGGAATTTTTTGTTCCAGCTACACCAATATATGGACCAGGTCGCCTGTTTATCCAGCTTCAATTTGGTTTTTTAGTTTTTTCTCTGCGTTGATTTCTCGCAGAGATATCCGACTTTGAATGAAAAAAGATCTTTTTGTCTTTAACCACTGATATCTCAGCAACCAGTCGGCGTACGGAAATTATTCCGGCAGATTCGGAAACTAGAATAAATTTCCTACAAGATCCTTTCAAGAGTATTGGGGAAAATTTTTTTTTTCACCCTCAACATTCAACTGAAAAAAGTACAAAAAAGTGATTTTTTTCCTCGATTTGGTAAATCGACTGCAGCTTTGCTAATATTGATGGGAAGGCTAATGTTTTCAGAAAAATTTACAGCGGAATGTACCCCCAATAACCCTGTAAATTTGCAGATCGATCCATTGAACGGTTCTTCCGGACCGATTGATCGAAATTTCCAAAAAAATTGAAGGAGCAAGATTTTTGTTTCTGAAGATCGGGTAATCTTCTTAAAAATGGAAAAATTGATTTCTTATCGACTTTTTGTACAATTTTGTATCCGTTACCGGCTAAATTTCAAAAAAGAAACAAAAAAATATTGAAATTTTTTCTTTTTTATATTCCAATTTTTTTTTCCAAATTTTTTTCTCAAATTCTTGATTAAAATTTCCAAAAAAATGAAAGGAACAAGGTTTTTGTTTCGAAACATCGAGTAATCTTCTTAAAAATGGATAAATTAATTTTTTTATGACCTCGATACGACTATTTTTCACTGAAATATAGCCTGTTGAAAATCACCGAAAAATTTGGAAATTTTACTTGCTCCTTTAATTTTTGTGAGTAGTGTATGTCCCAATTGTTCACCGGGCAAAGCAAAGAGGTGCAAGTATTTTGAGGCCAGTTCTAGCACATGTCCTTTCTCTGTGTCATCTAGGTCGGTTAAATTCAAGAGCGGCTTTAGTTTTTTAAATCTGTCCTCATCTTCTTTGATTGCTGCAGAACAGGTTACTGGTTACTGCACGATGCTCCGTTTGAGTATCGGGAGAATCGTTCTCGTTGTTGCCACCTCGTATATCGATTATTTTTTCGACTAGTTGTAATTCTACGCACGGGACGTTCAGATATATATTGTGATCGTTCGTATTAATTACTTACAGGTATACGATGCATTTCCAATAAATAGGCCATTCCCGCTGTATATCCTATAGATGTATCCTCCTGAAAGATCATCCGAGTTTTTTTATTCTGATATGGATTATTGACTTTGTCCTAGCCGGGATCAACACTTTCTTTTGACTTTCGAAAGGAATCGAATGACCGGCGAATGTGTTGTTCATGTTACGTACGAACGTAACGCGAGGTTTATTTTCCCCGCTAGACTTACCGTGGTTAGATTTTTGGGCCGCCTTGCCCCGTCTTATACAGGCCCGTTCCCGTTGCGAGATGGGTGATCGTATGGAATAATAATCTCAGCGTCGAATAAAGTTAAAATACTTCTAATTTATTAGTCGTAGCAGTTAATCGAAAATATGGAAATATAAGAACAATACGTATGTCAATATTCCGCCTGCAACTAAACTATTTCGCTAACCTGATTCACACATACGCATATGCTACTCACTCGTACTGACCCACTCCTCACAGCGTATTCTTGGAGTTGCAGCAATCGCACCGAATCCTGCCAATTATTATAGCTCGAATCTCGGTGTCACACAGGCACATAGAGCCAAAAGTCAGTTTGAATAGAGTCAGTTTGAATAGGTAGTTTAAATTCACAGTCACCAAACAGTTTGAATAATGATACACAGTATCGGGTAAAAACCAGCCAAAGACAGTTCGAAGAGTTATATGAAATTGCGGGTGCTCCCGACACAAGAACCCACTGTGCAAATACTGATCCCGCCTACACGCAGATCAGGTTTACAATGCGGTGCGAAGGAGGAAGCAGAGCGAACCGGATTCACACTTTTAATTTATATAACGGTCAAAAATTAATAAAAAATTTCAAAATGATTGCGACAACTTTTATTTCTGAAGTTCAATTAGAAAGAAAACAGTATAGCTTAGAAAATATGTATAATGTAACCTGAAGTGAATTCTAATTAGAAATATAGTCCGGACGAATATTAACGAAAAAGTTATAAAACAAATAGAATGGCTTCTACAATTCGTTCATGATTCGGCCAAGAATATCAGGAGATGGAAAACTACTATCCCGATTTTGTTTCAAGATTATCAAAATATTATTGAAAAAATCATCGGGATCGTCAGGACCAATAGTGGAAATAGTATTCTGTGCACCTAGGGCCAGAGATACGTCTTTTTGATGAGCGTGAAGTTTGCCGCGGCCGCAACCGAGGGCCGCAACCACGCGAGACAAAATACGCGCTGGCCCGTGTTGCATACCATCTTTTTTTCCCCATGCATGATTTTCATGTTTTCTCTTTATGTGTGGATGGCGAAAAACACGAAAATCATGCGTGCGCGAAAAAAAACTATTTTTAGACAACCGAATGTTCTCATAAGTGTGCCCGAATCTAGCAAACTTACATCAGGTATATTGAAATTTTGTACTTTTTGAAGCTCAGAAGGCATTTTGGGATATAGAAACAAATATAAATATAATATTTGAATTGTTGGTTATTTGTAGAACATTTGAAAGTATAGTTTTTAAAGAAGGATACATTCCGAATGTTGATAAGTGTTCTAGAAAATTGCGCCCGGACGTGCGAAGGATTCTTAATCGAGAATACACTGTTGATTCTTTGTATGAGCGTACACAAATTTAAAATTGAGTAGTACCGTGATAATTTTTTGACGAAAAGACCACTAGGTTTAGACAATAATGATATTTTTGCGGAGTACCTGTTGTACATCTCGATAATCGAAAAACGTACAGTGGCGTCGGCACGCGGACGCCACTAGAATCTGGAAAAATTATATTGGATACTTTTCTGATATTGTCATGTTGATCGATTATGATATAGATTTACACTTAGGAAACAATGTACTTAAATTACAATCCTTGTTACATAGTCAATTAACTATTCCCAGGTATGAAAATTCGGTCGACATGTTAGGTTCTAAAGCGGTTTTACGAAACAGAGATTTGACCATTTACAAAATTCAGTCGAATTTGGATTTGGGACATCAAGTTCTCAATGTGAAATTGAAAAATCTACAAATGTAGCTGTAGTGAGATGTACTGGGAGCAAAAAATCACTTTGTTTCAAACATTTCTTTGCTGAATATGACCACTCTCCAGATGACAATTGTATTTTATAACTAAGACAGTAAAGGAGAATTAAACTGAATTTATACAAACATTAATGAGTCAAGATTCGACCGTGTATGCTACGCTAAAAAATTTCTTTTGTATAGAATTAACCAAAACTTCTGATTTATGTAAGCGTAGATTCCATTAATGCCAAGCTCGAACCGCAAGTAACTTAGGATACAGCCCCTCACCGTTAAATATAATGGAACTTTGAAATATATGTGCGATTAGTGTAAAAATAGATTACTTTAAAGTGATTATAAAAACCAACAGACATATAAAATTATTATTATAAACGTGAAAGTGAGTACGCAAAGCGATAATACAGTAAAATCCAAAAACATTAAAAATTTATTTTTGTTTACTTTTGGATTTGGTTTTCAACATGTAATGGTTTGGACATGTAGTGAGACATTTCCTTTAGACAAGGGTGCGTGGAAAGGAGAACGGTTATTTTTCATTATTTGACGTACCGAATGTCATGCAATTTTTCTTATTCCGATCGATATACTTTTTCAGTGTGAAACTGTTTATCAACTCTCTAACAGACCCAACTTTGAGGGTTGATGTTCACCCCCTTAAAACCCCGTGACTGCTGATAAAAACGAACACGTGTGTCTTATTTTTCGATGAACTACAAGATATCTATATATTATCAATGTCGGAGAGAAATTGATTGAAACGTTTCCTTGTTAAATGTTACTAACTGAAAAAAACGAAATATTTTCCGAACTTTATATTTTCAGGGTAATGCAGTATTGTGGAAACCATCGGACACCGCGATACTTTCGAATTGGTGGATTTTCAAGATTTGTCAAGAAGCTGGTGTACCACCGGGAGTAGTAAATTTTATACCTGCACATGGCCCTGATTTCGGTGACACAATAACCGCTTCGCCTTATTTATCTGGCATTAATTTCACGGGTTCAGTGCCCACATTTAATCGGCTCTGGGCCCAAGTTGGCAAGAATATCAACAAATACAAGAATTATCCCAAAATGATCGGCGAATGCGGCGGAAAAAATTATCATTTTGTTCATCCGAGCGCTGATCTCGAGAGCGTTATAATGGGAACAATTAAAAGTGCGTTCGAATTTAATGGGCAAAAATGTTCTGCATGCAGCAGAATGTATTGTCCAGAATCAACATGGCCTAAGGTAAGGATGATATTGCTTCTTTAACCAAGTGTGTTGATATGCGTAACTAAGCGCTGCACTCCTTGAGAAATAAGGCTCTTACATGTACTTATTTTATAGCAGTAGTTCGCACTTCGTTGGTGCAGAGCTTTTTATTATTTTTCTAGTTTGTTTTCGTACGTGGCATATTTCATATTATGTTACATTTGCCAAACATCTTATCGATATAGCTGATAATTTTTTGGCATTATATGAGAAAAAATGTTTTCACGTAAATCTGTTTTTCACAATTTCTTTTTTAACGTTAACCCAAGATCCAAAGACCATGCCCACAAAAATATCAAAGTCTACGGTGCGCGCGTGCGTGCGTGCTTGCCTGCGTGCGTGCGCGCATGTGTGTGTACGCCTTATGCTCGCCTCAGAAAAATACTAATTCTTGGCAAAATGTTTCCTTCGTAATTTTCAACCTACCAAGCTTATTTTTTTGTGACGATATAATTAATGACAACGAAAAATAATAGTGAATGTTAGAAAAAACACTTGAGAGGTTCGGTTCAAAATTTTTTTTGAAATTTTCACACAAATTTTGTTAACGCTCCAACATTCGCAATTTCAGAGGTATCGAGCTTTTTCTGCCACATATATTGAATGACAAGAATGGTTAGTGTTCAATTTGGTGAAAAACGCTCGAGAAGTTCGTTCTCAACGAATTTTTAAAATTTTCAAAAAATACTTATGAACTCGAATTACTTATTTAGCAGCTATCGAGTTCACTTTTTTAGCACCAATATACTGGATGATAAAAACAATTAATAATGGAATTGAACGGAATTGCTAAAATATCATGCAAATTGAAAATTTGCACATAGCTTCTCCATTTGTTTCCATGGTTCATGAAGCTCACTTTATGAGGAAGCCATGATAACAAACACACATGTCCTAAAGATGGTCAAGGAAATCCTCATAAAGAAGGCTTGACGAACGACGCAAAAAAAGGAAGATATGTGCAAACCTGCGATAAATCGTAAATATTACTTAGCTTTATATTGTATGTAATGATTTGAATTTTTTAACTCATTGAATTTTTCACTTCTCTAAATACGCGTTCTTAGCGTTTTTTTCTTCCCTTTTAAAACCATTTACGATTTATATGTACAAATAGCGTGTGAGTGTTATGGAGTTTTCGACTTCATTATTGTATAGACTCAACAATATGAATTCGTATCTCTGACAAGGGGACAGAACGGCAGTCGGATTTTTGTAATTTTTCGTACTCATCGTACGTGAAGTTCAGACCTCGAATATTAATACCCCAAAGCAGTTCGACGCCATATTCAGAAATTTTCGAGAAAATTGACTCTGAAGTTTTCGAGCGCACTCTTATCCCACAAGGATGCAACGATATTCGAACTGGGCTCGTGGCGTACCCGGTAGCGCTCGAGTCGAGTAATCGCGGGGTCGCTGGTTCGAGTCTCACTTCGAATTTTTTTTTTTTTAATTTTTTTTAAATGAAAAAACCCAAGTAATATTTTCAATTATCTCTTGGTTATAAACATACATTTTCAAGTATCAATATTTATATCCAACAACATTTTTAGGATGAAAATGAAAAACGTCGGGTAAGGAATTGAATACTTTATTATTCGGTCTGTATTCGTTTGTTTTATACATCGGGTGTAATGTTACACGAGCCAGAGTGATAACCATCGTAAAAACAAGGAAAACAGTAATTTTCACGGCTTCTCGCACACCGTACAAACGCTGCATTGTTACATTCGCAATTTTTTTTCAATACATCGATCGGAAAACAAACTTCATTCACGTTCATGAAGATTTCTCTTTGATCGCAAAGTTTCGAGGCAAACCACGCATATCTGATCATGTTATTGAAGACCGGAGAAGACAACTGATGATGAACATATATGTGAATTAGCATAGATTTTATGATTTTTATCCCGGGATTATTTTTTTATTTTTTTATAAATAATCACCTATTGTTATATATAAATAATATATGATCATATATGAGAAAATATATAATTATGTATAACTATAAAGAATTTTGTACATAAATAACTATATATGGATTTTGTCCATATATAAACATATATAGATATATTATATTAATTATATATAATAATATGTAATTATATACAACAAAAATTTATCGGGATATTTAAATTACGGAGGTATGCGAATTAAAAAAAAAATAAAAAAAAAAAAATTTCGAAGTGAGACTCGAACCAGCGACCCCGCCATTACTAGACTCGAGCGCTACCGGGTACGCCACGAGCCCGGTTCGAATATCGTTGCATCTTTGTGGGATGAGAGTGCGCTCGAAAACTTCAAAGTCAATTTTCTCGAAAATTTCTGAATATGGCGTCGAACTGCTTTGGGATATTAATATTCGAGCTCTGAACTTCACGTACCATAAGTACGAAAAATTACAAAAATCCGACTGCCGTTCTGTCCCCTTGTGAGTGTTATCAATAATCGCAAACATACAGCCATAGAAGAAAAATTGAGTGCCTAGAAGCCGAGGCGATAGAAGTGAACCTTCCCGAACTCACCCCTTAGATCACAAATATTCCTACGAATAAAACTTTCCTTTTATAACAGAATTAATATTCATTATTTGTCAATTTTTTTGGGAGCTAGTTTTATAAAAAAGGACATTTGATGTGTTTGCTTCTATTCGTATAACATTTATTCATTGATTTCCATATTTTCATGTCCCAAAAAAGATACAATGGGTTTGTGGTATGAGAAATATGTGATAAATACTCCTGATTGCAAATTATTTAAATGTCTTGAGAAAATTGCATGTGTTATCGTTCCTGTTCTTATTGTTGAATCTTTGAAGTGAGAAATACTGTCAAATAGTGTGGAGTTTATCTGAAAGTGTAAATAATGCCTAAATCAAATGCTCAGGTATATGAAGAGTACAGAGATCGACTGCGTGCTAGAAATGTACTTAACAAAATGAAAAAAAAAACGAAAAACTAGTACTGAACGTGTCCGGGAACACAGGGCAAGGAAAAGAGCGGCCAACGTACAACGACCTCCGAATTCTTCACTGGCAGAGGAAATTCCAAACACCGATAATTTGAGTGATTATGATGTGCCTTCGGAGACGCTAGAGAATCCAAATACAATCTTTACTGTGATGTCTCTCAAGTCGTCCCCCCTTGTTGATGGTCCTGGGATGTCTCCACGGACACGTGGAAGATTCATCCCATGGAAAATCGTATTCCGATTCTCTAGCGTCTCCGAAGGCACATCATAATCACTCAAATTATCGGTGTTTGGAATTTCCTCTGCCAGTGAAGAATTCGGAGGTGGCTGTACGTTGGCCGCTCTTTTCCTTGCCCTGTGTTCCCGGACCCGTTCAGTACTAGTTTTTGGTTTTTTTTTCACTTTGTTAAGTACATTTGTAGCACAGTCGATCTCTGTACTCTTTACACGTCTGAGCATTTGATTTAGGCATTATCTACACTTTCAGATAAACTCCACACTATTTGACAGTATTTCTCACTTCTTTATAATCTCAATAACTTCGACACACTATATAACCTCGATAAATAACAAATGCCTATCCCCTCCCTTTTCCTGTAGCTTTTTCGTTTCATCGGAGCCGTAAGAAGTTTCACTTCAAAAAGCAGCGCAAGAAGTAATCACTTGTAGCTTGTCCCACGACCATTTTTTCCAGTTTTCTTTCAGCATTATATTATTTTTTCGGTCCACAGTTGACGTCTATGCACGCATTTGTTTTTCGATTCGATAATATCATACTTTGAGATCTATGGCGGAGTTTGTAACACTTATTGTTTACTATCATTCAGATTAAAGAGGGTTTGCTGAAAACTCGAGATCAACTGAAAGTCGGTGACGTTAGAGACTTCACCGTTTTCACTGGCGCTGTTATCGATGCTGTCGCTTTTAAGCGAATAACCGGTTACATCGACCGCGCGAAGCAGTCGCCAAATCTGGAGATCATCGGCGGTGGTAGTTATGATGATTCGTACGTATGAAATGCCTTTTAGGCATTGTAAACCTCACTTTCAAAAGTCGTGGAAGTTCTTTCTTTCTCGTTCCGGCACTCTAGTTTTATCAAAGTCTTTCATGTCGAAGTCTCTTACCTGTCAAATCGTTCTCGGCCATTTCACTGACCTAAAAACAGTCGAAAGATGGGACTAATGAAATTTCCGTTTTTCCCCGAATTATGTTTGCTTATATCCGATGGGACAAGAACTTATATTTTCCGTGTAGTATATTCCGATTGCGGGCGTGATTGCTCTAACACCAGGCCTAAATTGATAATTGTTATACTTCGTGTGATTTTACCTCAAGAGTTTTCCGTAACATCTACAAGGGGACCTTACGTTCTCGGAAAATCAGTTCGGGACGAGACTTAGCAGATTAGTAAGTTGCCTCAACGGTTTCCACACAAAAGAGCAGTAAAGCACACTAGCCAGAAGATTTCGAGAAAAAGGGCTCTAACGTTTTAAGCGCAGCTCATATACTGGTCGATTTTCACACTATAGCAGCACAACGAAGCGCCTAAGTATAGGGAACTCGCTTGCCACGCGGGCGATCCAGGTTCGGATCCTGCCTTCAAGTATTTTTTTTTATTGTTTAAAAATCATAACAACTTATTAAAAAAAGTCAATGACCTAAAAATATTATCAAACAAATCATAAATAATTATATTTTATTTATGAAATGACTGTTACACCTAATTAAAATGTGAAATAAGGATATTTTTTTTTCAAAAAGTTGAATAATTTCAAATGCATTTTTAATGGAGGTAAATTTAAACTTTCATTACCAATATAACAAAATTTCGGGTAAGGTTTTATTTACATAAAAAGTTTTACAATATAATCTTTGTCAAAAATAAAATAGAAAAAACAAAAAATAATAAAATGTGTGGAAACAAAAATATTTTGACATCTTGCTCAGATGATTTTGACATCTTGCTCAATTTATGAAGGACGATTGTTTACACGAACAACCTTTTGTAAAAAGATCTGTTGGAAAACAGACTTCATTTACAATCAGGGTTGCGACATTCTTAATTCAAAAAATTTGAATTGAAAATTAAAAAATTATTTTTTAATCCGCAATGTCGGAATTAAAAAATAAGAAATCATTTTTCAATCCGCAATATCGGGAGTAAAAAATAAAAAATAATTTTGTAATCCCAATGTCGGGATTAAAAATTAATTCAATAAATAAATAAATTAAAAATTCATTATTTAAATAAATAAATATATATATATATATATATATAAAATGAATGAATGGATGGACGGATGGATGGATGGATGGATGGATGGACGGATGGACGGACGGATAGACGGATGGGTGGGTCTGGGTGGGTGGATGGGTGGATGCATGGATGGATGGATGGATTGATCGATGGATGGATTGATCGATGGATGGATGGATGGATGGATGGATGGATGGATGGATGGATGGATGGATGGACGGATGGATGGATGGATGGATGGATGGATGGATGGATGGATGGATGGATGGATGGATGGATGGATGGATGGATGGATGGATGGATGGATGGATGGACGGATGAATGGATGGATGGATGGATGGATGGATGGATGGATGGATGGATGGATGGACGGATGGACGGATGGACGGATGGACGGGTGGACGGATGGGCGGATGGACGGATGGACGGATAGACGGATGGACGGATGGATGGATGAATGGATAGATGAATGGATCGATGAATTAATTAATTAATAATAATAAAAGAAAAAATCTGAATTTACAAAAAAGAGTATTAAAAAAAATATACAGTAAGCATCCCTGGCGATACATGGCTATATTTAATTACATTCATTTTATGTCGTCACATTTTCATTAATCATCCTTTTAGTGTCCGCCTTAGCGAGTACTCGCTGCTCAAAATGTGCGTCGCTTAACTTATTATATTTTGGTAAATTTAACATCGTTGGATGGATGGATGGATGGGTGGGTCTGGGTGGGTAGGTAGGTTGGTTGGATGGAAGGATGAATGGATGAATGGGTGGATGGATGGGTGGATGAATGGACCCACACAGCAATATGACATCTGAAAGAATCGCTGTAGATTTCTTATGTAAGATGTGGATATCCGAATACATTTTTGGAAAGAAATCTTAATGATTCCCGAAAGTAGTCGAATGCGCTACTTTGAGGAATGATTTTGATATCTGTGAAAAGTTGTCTTGAAGATAACTTTTTCAGACTTCTCAAAAAAGATATCGTCAAGACTACTATTTCAAGATTTCTTCACAAGACATCGTCAAGATAACTTTTTAAGGGTTCCTTTAAAATTATTAAAAATTAATTTTTTTCTCATTTCTATCGTTTGGAAAAATTTTTAATACGTACTTTAATTTATTTACATAGTTACTGGACCGACTGTATTAAAAAAAAATTAGAAAAAAACTCAATTTCATCATTTCAATTTCATCTGTCTCCACGGGGATTCTGCTATCCTACTTACGAACCTAACACGCTACCTATTACGCTACCGACTACTTATGAATTCATTTTACTTATATGATATATCCGTGGTGAAATCCCAGAATTTAAACGATTCCAATATGTATCCGAACAAATATTATCACGTAGTTCATCTGGATATGCGATTTTTAATAACTTTTCAATATTCATTCCGAAGATCTCTTAAGGGGAGGCTTAATACCCTCCCCCCCGCCTTTCCGCTCTTGCGAGTGCGAGAGAGAGCGCCTATAGGGGTCGTGTGAGAGCGAGAGAGAGGGTCTTTAGCCTGTCCTTAAGGGGAGGGTAAACCCCTCCCCCGCCTTTCCGCTCTCGTGAGAGCGAGAGAGATAGAGCTAAAACTTTTAACACATTTTTCTCGGAGATGACTTGATGGAATAAAAACAGAATATAGTAGGGCCACCTGTACACATTAATTACGCAGGCGACCCCACTAATCTTTTTTCATTTCATCAAGCCAACTCCGAGAAAAATGCGTTAAGAAATTTCGAGGTTATGTTGACCTTTTTACACTCTTCTTAAGCAATTCTTATTTCAGACTTCTTCGGACTAACGTCTGCGAGATATCATACGTGTTGCTCCAGAAGTAGTCTTGAAAAAGAGTTCGCGAGGAAGTATTTCTGGCTTTGTATTGGATGACTTTTACGGAATATCTTGAAGATATCTTCTGAGGATGTCTGACAGTTGATTTTATTCCGAAGATCTCTTAAGTTATTCTTATTTCAGACTTCTTCACACTAACGTATGCGAGATATCATACGTGTTGCTCTAGAAGTAGTCTTGAAAAAGAGTCCGCGAGGAAGTATTTCTGACTTTTGTGCTGTGTGGGGGTGGATGGATAGATGAATGGATGAATCGGTGAATGGGTGGATGGATGGATGGATGGATGGATGGATGGATTTATGGATGAATGAATGAATTAATCGGTGAATGGGTGGATGGGTGAATGGATGGGTGGATGGATGGATGGATGGATGGATGGATGGATGGATGGATGGATGGATGGATGGAGGATGAATGGATGAATGGATTACGAAATTACGAAAAAAAAAATCGAATTTCTTTTTTTCATAGGAATTTATTTCAATCCCTTCTTCAGTAAAATAAAAAAACAAGAAAAAAAATTTGCGTAGAATTTTATTATTATTATTTTTCTAAATCGAAGGAGTCGCATTGAAAGAAAATCAAATTTTTTAGCTCAAAACAGTGAAAAAGACATTAACCGTTGAAGGCCGAGCAATTTCGATCGAAACCACTTTTGCATTCAAACGTTCATAACTTTGTCAAAAATCAATATATATAAGAATTGCAAAAAAAACGCTAATTATCAAATTACGTGAAGCTGGGCTCATAAAAATGATCACTCGGGGGTTTTCGCGGTCACTGATAACGAAACCAATGTCAGATTTTCAAAATTCGAAATGGCGGATTCAATATGGCGGAGGACTTTTAAAAAATCGATTCATTTGGCCTGAAACTTGTTACGCGGGGGTTTTCGGGGTTGCTGTTTACGAATCCAATGTTAATTTTTCGAAATTCAAAATGGCAGATCCAATATGGCGGACGAAAATTTAATAAGTTACCCAGTGAACACGTTATGTTGCCGCAATGTAATATGAAAGTTACATGTAATGTTACAATGTTATCCCTATGTAACGTTGCTGTTATATAACGTGCAAGTAACAATGTTATGGAACATTTGTTACATGTATGTTACATGTTTATAACTTTGTCACATTACAGTAATGTAACATATGCTATATTGCGGCAATATAACATGGAAATTATATGTAATGTTACAATGTTATTCCTAAGTAACGGTGCTGTTATATAACGTGCAAGTACCATGCTATGTAACATTTGTTACATGTAGGTTACATAACTAGTATATAACTTGTTACATTACAGTAATGTAACATTTGTCACATTGTGGCAATATAACATGGAAGTTACACACTGTAAAAAAAGATATGAAATTTTTAACGTTTTTACTACGAGGGATCAGGGGTCGCGAAATTAAGTTATGAGAGATAACTTAAGTTATGAGGGGTCAGGTATTCTGGAATACAGTTTTGAGAGTTCACATAACTTATGAGGGGGTCAGGGGCTCTGAAATTAAGGTATGAGGGGACACTCAACTTATGAGAGGTCGCGGTTTTATTCAAACCAGTTTTGAGGGTTTGCATAAGTTATGAGAGGTTAGAAGCTCTGAAATTAAGTTATGATGGGTAACGGAAGTTCTCAGGGGTCACTTGAGTTATGAAGGTTCTGGTATTCTGGAATAAAGTTTACATAACTTATGAGAGGTCAGGGGATTCGAATTCACAAATAAGTAACCAACTTCTATGGTTTATTGCTCATTCTAATTCTAATGCATATATCATTATTTTATTATTTTATTATTATTATTATTATCATTATCATCATTATACTATTATTATTATTTTACTATTATTATTACTACTACACTAGTGGAAAAAATTAAAGGATCAAAAAATTTTCCCAAATTCTTAGTGGTTTTTAACAATGCTGTATCTCAGTGAAAAATGGTCGTATCGAAGTCTAAAAAAAAGCATTTTGAAGCTTGAAGTTTCTAGTTTTCAGATCTTTTAGCAAAAAAAAAATTCAAAGCTACAAGTTTCACGCAATTATGAGAAATACCAAGAAAAAAAAATTGGCAAATTTGCATCGCTTTTGTTTTGGCTGTAATTTTTGGGAAAAAATTCTTCCAGCTAAGACATTACAAGGACAGGATAGCTTGCTTATTTAGCTTCAATTTACTTTTTTTTAGACCTCGCTGCGACCATTTTTCGCTGAGATATCGAGCTTTTACGAAAAGAGACACTTTTCTGTTTGACCATTGATATCTCAGCAACCAATGATCGCACAGAAATTAGAAGGGGCGTTTCATAAACTTGAATCAATGCTCTACAAGGATTATTGATGGTTAAAAAAAAAAAAATTCCATCCTTGCCATGAATTTGAAAAAACAGGAGAAAAAGGGCTATTTATGGTTTTTTAGAAAATCAACGGCCAAATTAAAAATATTGACAAAACGACTAATGTTGAGCGTGACTTTTACAGCTCAATATACCCACAAAATCCTTGTAAAGTTTCAATTTGATCTATTGAACGGTTTTTTTGTTTCAAGCAATCAAATTTTTGAAAAAAATTAAAGGATCATGTTTATTGCCCCTTAACACTTCAAAATCATTATGAAAATGAAAAAAAGAAATTTTTTTCGAGCATTTCCCGCATTATTATCGCAAACAGCGATTAAATTTATGAAAAAAAAAAAATAAAAAGAAATGTTGAAACAAATTTTTTTGAAATTTGTTTCGAAATTTTTCTTTTTTCAAAAAAATTCAAGGATTATGTTTATTGCCCCTAAACACTCCATAATCATTATTAAAAGAAACAAAAATAGCGCTTTTTTCATATTTTTATCGCAAACAGCGTTTAAATTTATGTAAGACAAAAAAAATCGACGAAATTAAAAAAAAAAAATAGAAAATTCTTCGAATTTTTTTTTTCTGTTCATTTAAACGCTGTTTGCGATAAAAATGTGAAAAAAGCCACAAAAAAAAATTGTTTTCCACTTTAATAATGGTTATGACGTTTAGGGGCAGAAACATGATCCTTTAATTTTTTTCAAAAATTTGATTGCTTGAAACAAAAAAACCGTCGGATAGATCAAATCGAAACTTTACAGGGATTTTGTGGGTATATTGGGCTGTAAAAGTCACGCTCAACATTAGTCGTTTTGTCAATATTTTTAATTTGGCCGTTGATTTTCTAAAAAACCACAAATAGCCCTTTTTCTTCTGTTTTTTCAAATTCATGGCAAGGATGGAAAATTTTTTTTTCAAAAAACCATCGCCCATCCTTGTAGAGCATTGATTCAAGTTTGTGAAACGCCCCTTCTGATTTCTGTGCGATGATTGGTTGCTGAGATACCAATGGTCAAACAGAAAAGTGTCTTTTTTCGTAAAAGCTCGATATCTCAGTGAAAAATGGTTGCAGCGAGGTCTCATAAAAAGCAAATTGAAGCTAAATAAACAAGCTATCCGGTCCTTGTAATGTTTTAGCTGGAAGAATTTTTTCCCAAAAATTACAGCCAAAACAAAAGCAATGCAAATTTGCAAGATTTTTTTTTCTTGTCATTTCTCATAATTGCGTGAAACCTGTAGCTTTGAAAATTTTATTGCTAAAAGATCTGAAAACTAGAAACTTCAAGCTTTAGAATGCTTTTTTTAGACCTCAATACGACCATTTTTTACTGAGATACAGCATTGTTAAATACCACTAAAAATTTGAGAAAATTTTTTGATCCTTTAATTTTTTTCACTCGTGTATTATTTTTTCGGCACTCCAGCTTTCATATATTATACAAGTAGAGGGAATTCATAAGTAGTTGATAGCGTAATAGGTAGCATGTAAGTAGATAGGTAGGGTGGTAGGAAGGGTCGAGGCTCCGATTCCCGGTCTTTGAGAAAAAAATTAGATCTGACAATTCGTGTAGATTTTTTTTCTTATGGATCTCTTTGGGGCCGGTAAACTATGCATATTACATTATTTTGAAAGAGCTATATATTTTTTATAACATGCTTAACAACAATTAATTCTAGTTACGGTAGCGTAATACAGTTACATAACTGTTATATAACAATGTTATATTGTTGAGTAGGAAATTGTAACTTACATGTAACGTCCATGTAATGTAACCAGGGGTTGCGAGCGAAACGTTTTGCTCGATCGGGGATTTAATCCTTGAGCGAGCACATTGCAGGTATACGAAGGGTAGCTCGCATCGCGAGAGGAACTTTATGTTATACCGGGACGATCGAATCGGAGAGGGAGCGCAAAGAGACTCAGGTAGTTTCCCTCTCCTCGCGAGTCGAGGAGACATTTATTTTTGGGGATCGTATCGCGAGCGAGTAAATAGTTCTCGGACGAGGTTTCCATCCTATCGCGAGTTATTGGGTGTCTCGAGTCCGTCGGATCGATCCTATGAGGATCGAAACGTCCGAGAACTCTTCCAGTAAAACTCGCCGAGGATCAAAACCTCGAGCGACGCAAAAGGGTTTCGATCTTTACCTGGCCCGATCTCGTTGGGCATAGGATGTTTCCCTCTTTGTTTTGCGTTACATTATATATGTACGATCTTGACTATTGGATGAAATATTGAAACGGCATTTTTACATGAAATAATAAAACATTGAACTTTAAAAAAATTGTCACTGCAAAAATCTCATAGATTACATATTATGATTAATGTAATCTTTTCAATGGAAACGTATTTTTTTTAAATATTCTACTATTGAAATGACGATTGTTTTTGAACGCTTCATTTTCTTTTGTGCATGCAACCGTTAATAGTTAATTACGTTGCGACAATCTTTTTTTTTTATTTTAAGCCGACAATTATTTTTTCATCTTTAAATTCTTGGGAAACAGGAGTATTGAAATACAAATTTTTGTTAACATGATTAATGTTTGCGAATTGCCGTAATTTATTTCCGTTAATTTCGTTGTTTTTCTAAATTATCATTTCCTGTTATTCTTTTATTCGCATTTTTGCTTGACAATTATCACCAGTGATGAATGTAACGAAAAATTATGATACATACAGTCGATAGGTAAGCACTAACGCAAGCCGGGCTTTCGTAAACCGGATCAACAAATAATAACATATATCTATGAATATATATGTGGCATTCCACGGTATTTCGATCAAAATCTTACTTTGATGATTTCGATTTTCCTCTAAACTTTTTATATAAATAAGGACATTCAAAAAAATTTCCCAAATTTTTTCAGAATTTTTCAGCCACGCGTTTTTTGGATTTATTTATTTATTTTTTTTAAACAAAAGCGACAACTTTGTGAAATCTGAAAAAATGCGGAAAAATCTAAAAAAATATAACAAATTTTTTGGGCTTTGTTCCATAACGGAGATTTCAATACTCTATGAGTCAAATTCAAAAAATTAAAAAAAAAGTTGACTCATAGAGTTTTGAAATCTCCATTTTGGAAAAAAGCCCAACAATTTTGTTATATTTTATTAGATTATTTTTTATTTTTAATGTCCTTTTTTATATAAAAAATTTTATTAGATTATTTTTTATTTTTAATGTCCTTATTTATATAAAAAATTAAGAGGAAAATCAAAATCATGAAGGTAAGATTTTGATCGAAATACCGTGGAATGCCACATATATTTATATAATATATATATATAATGCATTCCGTGCGATTTCGAACGGTCAAAAAGTTGTCCACTCTAAAAAATTGACATTTTGTCAAATTATTTAATTATATGAAAAAGGGTAGTGTACATTTTTTCAAAATTTTGGGATCGCATTTTTTTGAGTTTTTGAGAATTTCATAATTGTCTGAGTACCGTTATATCTTGAAACTCTATATCTATATACATATATATCCATCATATGTACACCCCGTGATAATATATATAGGTATAGATATTGTAGCGATGACCGTACGGAGAGCAAAATTCAGGTAAGGATCGAAACCGCTCGACTCTCGACGAGTTTTGCTCCTCGAGGAGTTATACTCCATCGAGCCCATGCGCATTCGATCCTCGGCGATCGACCCGTTCAATGAGTTCCGACGGGAGATCCCATTGACTCAGTATACCTATATATATATCTCTGTATACGTATATATTTGACTGATTCGCGAAATTAGATTTTTTTTTTTTTTGAAATCTTTGATTAAATACTTTCGGGGAAGTGAAAAAGATGCCTGTTGAAAGCAGAGCTCTGAATATTGATATATTTAGAAGTCCCTCGTAGCAAATTTATATTTTAGATTTAAATGACACAGGAAAAAAAATTCAAACTTTGAAATTTTTTACCTCGACTTCGTGTGAACTACTGTTGGTCGTTTCTTTAAAAATTAGGTTCTTTACGATAATGCAATTCAAACTTTTTTTTCAAGAAAGATTTCACAATATTTAGTAATAAGTTTTAACATTTTTCCGGAAACTAAAAAAAGGGAAATTTACTCAAAATTTAATTTTAACTTTGCATAACTTTCGAAGGAGTGAGTTTTTCAAAAAATCTTGTGAGACCTTTTTTGTAAAGCGTTCCATTCCCTATAAGAATATGTATCGCAGATTTCGGTACAGGGAATTGAAGTCGAGGTATGACATTTCAAAGTATAAACATTTTTTTTCCTGTTTTATTTAAAAAGTTATGCAAAGTTAAAATTAAATTTAGAGGACATTTCCCTTTTTTTTAGTTTCCGAAAAAATGTTAAAATTTATTACTAAACATTGTGAAATCTTTCTTGAAAAAAAAAAGTGTGAATTGCATTATCGTAAAGAATCTAATTTTTAAAGAAACGACCAACAGTAGTTCACACGAAGTCGAGGTAAAAAATTTCAAAGTTTGAATTTTTTTTTCCTGTGTCATTTAAATCTAAAATATAAATTCGCTACGAGGGACTTCTAAATATATCAATATTCAGAGCTCTGCTTTCAACAGGCATCTTTTTCACTTCCCCGAAAGTATTTAATCAAAGATTTCAAAAAAAAAAAAAAATCTAATTTCGCGAATCAGTCTAATATATACGTATACAGAGAGATATATATAGGTATACTGAGTCAATGGGATCTCCCATCGGAACTCATTGAACGGGTCGATCGCCGAGGATCGAATGCGCATGGGCTCGATGGAGTATAACTCCTCGAGGAGCAAAACTCGTCGAGAGTCGAGCGGTTTCGATCCTTACCTGAATTTTGCTCTCCGCACAGTCATCGCTACAATGTCTATACCTATATATATTATCACAGGGTGTACATGAATAAGCGTGGATATATATGTATATAGATATAGAGAGAGAGAGAGATATAGAGCGAGGGAGCGAGACAGAGATATATATAGGTATACTAAGCCTGAGGATCGAAACCTCTCACGAGGTGAGACGTTTCGATCCTTACCTGAATTTTGCTCTCCGTATGGTCATCATTACTATACCTATACCTATATACATTAACACGGGGCGTACAGGAATGAACGGGCGTATATATATATATATAAGCAGTGATCTCAATATTAATATTTTGAGATCTCTCATCCCGAATTTCCATTTAAATAATACAGGCAAAAAAATGTTTATACTCTGAAATGTCATACCTCGACTTCACGTCCTTGTACCAAAATCTGCGATACATATTCTTATAGGGAATGGAACGCTTTACAAAAAAGGTCTCCTAAGATTTTTTTGAAAAACTCACTCCTTCGAAAGTTATGCAAAGTTAAAATTAAATTTAGAGGACATTTCCCTTTTTTTTAGTTTCCGAAAAAATGTTAAAATTTATTAATAAACATTGTGAAATCTTTCTTGAAAAAAGAGTTTGAATTCCATTATCGTAAATAACCTAATTTTTAAAGAAATGACCAACAGTAGTTCACACAAAGTCGAGGTAAAAAATTTCAAAGTTTGAATTTTTTTTCCTGTGTCATTTAAATCTAAAATTTAAATTAACGACGAGAGACTTCTAAATATATCAACATTCGGAGCTCTGCTTTCAACAGGCATCTTCTTCACTTCCCCGAAAGTATTTAATCGGAGATTTTAAAAAAAAAAAATCTAATTTCGTGAATCAGTCTAATATATACGTATACAGAGAGATATATATAGATATACTGAGTCAATGGGATCCCCCGTCGGAACTCATTGAACGTGTTGATCATCGAGGATCGAATGCGCACGGGCTCGATGGAGTATAACTCCTCGAGGAGTAAAACTCGTCGAGAGTCGAGCGGTTTCGATCCTTACCTGAATTTTGCTCTCCGTACGGTCATCGCGACAATGTCTATACCTATATATATTATCACGGGGTGTACAGGAATAAGCGTGGATATATATGTATATAGATATAGAGAGAGATATATAGAGCGAGGGAGCGAGACAGAGATATATATAGGTATACTAAGTCTGAGGATCAAAACCTCTCACGAGGCGAGACGTTTCGATCCTTATCAGAATTTTGCTCTCCGTATGGTCATCGTTACTATGCTTTTAAAAAATGAGACTATTTTTTTAATTCGCAATCTCCAATTAATTACCTTCAGGGAAGTGAAAAAAGATTCCTGTTTAAAGCAGAGCTCTGAATATTAATATTTAGAGGTCTCTCGTCGCAAATTTATTTTTTATATTTAAATGACACAGGAAAAAAAAGTCAACCTTTGAAATTTTTCACCTCCGCTTCAAGTCAATACACCAAAACGAGCGATGCATGTTCTTTTAGGGAATTGAATGCTCTACAGAAAACGTTTCTCATGATTTTTCGATAAACACTCGCCTTCAAAAGTTATTCACGGTCTAATATAGATGTATATTAGACTGTGAATATATGTTAACTACTGTTGGCCATTTCTTTAAAAATTAGGTTATTTATGATAATGCAATTTGAACGTTTTTTTAAAGAAAGATTTCACGATATTTAGTAATAAGCTTTAACATTTTTCCGGAAACTAAAAATAAAAGGAAAATTTATTCTAAATTCAATTTTACCTTTGAACAATTTTCAAAGGAGTGAGTTTCTTCAAAAATTTCTAAACATTTTCAAACAAATTTTCCAAAAATTTTTAAATTTTATTTTCTTTTATAAATTTAAACGTTGTTTGCGATAAAAATGTGAAAAAAGCTCAAAAAAACATTTTCTCATTTTAATGGTGATAACGAAGTGTTTAGGGGCAATAAACATGATTCTTCAATTTTTTTCAAAAATTCGATTGCTTGAAACTTGAAACAAAAAAAAACATTCGATAGATCAAATTGAAACTTTACAGTGTCTTTGTGGGTATGTTGAGCTGTAAAAGTACGCTTAACATTAGTCGTTTTATCAATATTTTTAATTTTGCCTTTAATTTCCAAAAAAAAAAACAATAAATAGCCTTTTTTCTCCTGTTCTTTCAAATTCATGGCAAGAATGTTTTTTTCAAAAAACTATTGACAATTTTTCAGAGCATTAATTTAAGTTTGTGAGACGCTCCTTCTGATTGATGTGCGATCATTGGTTGCTGAGATGTTCTTTCATTAAAAGTCCAATATCTCAGCGAAAAATGGTCACAGCGAGGACTCAACAAAAAGCAAATTGAAGTTAGATAAACAAGCTATTCGGTTCATGTAATAGTTTAGCTGGAAAAAATTTTTCCAAGTAACTGCACAAAAAAAAAGATTGGTTTGTCTCACTATTTCAGATTTCTCAAGATTGCGTAAAACCTATAGCTTCGAAATTTTTTTGGCTGAAAGATCTTAAAACTAGAAACTTGAAGCTTCAAAATACTTTTTCAAGACCTCGATTGGACAATTTTTCACTGAGATACGGCATTGTTGAAAACCACTAAAAATTGGAAAATTTGTTGATCTCTTAATTTTTTTCAGTAACGTATATATATATATATGTACGCCCGTTTATGCCTGTGCGCTCCGTTTTCATCTATATAGGTATATGCATAGTAGCGATGACCGTGCGGAGAGCCAAACTCAGGTAAAGATCGAAACCCTTTTGCTTAGCGAGCGGTTTTGCTCCTCGAGGAGTTATACTCCGTCGAGATCGTGGGGATCCGATCCTTGAAGAACTTTTACCTGTCGAGAGCGCCGGGATTCAATCGTTGAACGATTCAAACTGCCCGATCCTTCCAACTCGGCGCTCGTTCGAGGAGGGGATCGTCTCCCGAGTTTCGTGTGCCGTTCTTTCGAAGAGTTATATCGCGGGGGTATTAACTCGCCAACGAGTTATATAGCTACCTGCTCGGTACGAGCATGCTCACTGAACGAGTAAAACTCGCAAGGATCGGAGATTTTACCTGTTCTTCGGCTCGCTCGCGATTCGCTCGCAATCCCTGAATGTAACATGTCACAAACGGTAACATTGCCGTTATATTGCTGCAACATTACTGGGTCCACTGGGTTCACTTCCGCTCCAGAAAATGACTGCTCAAACTTTTACGGGGTCACTGTTCACAAGTCTGGTGTTAATTTTTCGAAATTTTGGATCCGCCATTTTGAATTTTGGAGAACTAACATCAAAATCATAACCAGCGCCCTCGAAAACCCTTGAGTAACAAGTTTCAGGCCAAATGTATCGATTTTTAAAAAGTCCTCCGCCATATTGAATCCGCCATTCTGAATTTTTAAAATTGGACATTGGATTCGTTATCAGCGACTCCGAAAACCCCGGAGTAACAAGTTTCAGGTCAATTGGATAAATTTTTAAAAAAGTCGTCCGCCATATTAGATCCACCATTTTGAATTTTGAAAATTTTGAAGATCTGACATCGGATCGTAATCAGCGACCCTGAAAACCTCCCAGTAACAAGTTTCAGGCCAAATGAATCGATTTTTCAAAAGTCGGCCGCCATGATGAATCCGCCGTTTTGAATTTTAAAAATCGGGCATTGGATTCGTTATCAGCGACTCCGAAAACCCCCGAGTAACAAGTTTCAGGTCGATTGGATCGATTTTTAAAAAAGTCGTCCGCCATATTAGATCCACCATTTTTAATTTTGAAAATTTTGAAAATCTGACCTCAGATTCGTAATGAGCGACCTCGAAAACCCCTCATTACAGAATGTGACGAAAATAGCGTTACTTTAAAAAAGTCGGGTCTTCAAGGGTTATTATTTATTTTTTCTTCACTTTCGATATTTTTTTTTAAAAAGTCCATTCAAAAAAAAAATGTCCTCTTAGCAAGTAAGAATATCTTGGTTATTGGAGAAGTTATGATTATTCTAAGAATATTTTTTCAAAAATCAATAACGATGTGCGGAACACAAAGTAAAAGCGCGAAAAAAGTTGAAATTTGAATCCTTCAAATAATAATAATAACAAGAATTTATTGTAATTGTTGATTAAATTATCATTACTATTATTATTATTATTTTTTAAATATTTTTATTCCTTACTCCCCGACATAAAATTAAAAATAAATTGTTATTGGAGTAGTTGGAAGTAGCCATCATGTTGCGCAGTTCAGGGCTCTCAAACTTCTGCCCGTGTGGTGTATACTATTTTTCTTTATAGCCGGTCGAAAGTACGGTAATAAAGTACAATTAAGTACGATAGATTTATGTTTTGGTGCCTGCCCCGACATTTGCGGCACGAGCGAAGCGAGTGCCGGCTAGTCGGGGGCAGGCATCAATACAAAAAAAGCAAATATAATTAGAGTGAAAAAACAACAATAATGAGTTCAAACTTATGCCATTTTTTTATTTGTTAATGTCAATGTTGTCTTTTGTATTCAATGTTTTTCTCACTATCGACCAAATGCTCCATAGAGTTTATGGTTTCAGCTTTTTGTTACATCTTTAAAATAGATGATCAAATTTGTTCCTTCCGAGCTTGACAGAGAACTTTCATGCTCCATCTGCCATTTTTTATAATTCTCGTAGACAAGCTTGTATCGATCAGAAGACTTTTTCGGTAACGTTTCCGAATGTCGGGCAGGCATCAAAACATGAATCTATCGTACTTAATTGTACTTTATTACCGTACTTTCGACCGGCTACAAAGAAAAATAGTATACACCACACGGGCAGAAGTTTGAGAGCCCTGAACTGCGCAACATGATGGCCCTCGGCTTCGCCTCGGGCATCATGATGCGCATCTCAAACTTTCTGCCCTTGTGGTGTAATATACTATTTAATCCCTGTTATCATGAGAGATCGGTCCAATCGGAGAGAAGGACGAACTTGTTAATTGTTATATTTGCTCCTTTTAGGCGGGAATGTGCCCACCAGGGATGGAGCGCGAGCGGGATTGGTGATATAAAATAATGACACTCGCGTTATTGGATAACAATAACAAAGATAATATTTATTGAAACGTAATCTCGACCAATGGTCGAGTTCCTTTGTGAATTAGGGTTTACACTTTTGGTTACTTTTTCGATTGGTTGAAGTTTTAATTTGTGATCTCAATTTATTTTAATACACTTCGATGAGGCGTCTCAGAGGCGCTGGAAACGTGTCTGATTGACGATTCAGAGGTGTGGCTATACATGATCGTCAACAGCTCAGAGGTCTCGTTACACATGTACGCTCTTGCGTCGATGTTTATGGATTTATTTATTTTATTTGTTGTAACTCTTCAAAGAGACCGCGCTGATTATTTATCGGCAGGGGGGGACACTCTGGTCACCACTCCCGAATACAACTGACTAATTAATTTTGCGGGTGCGACCGTTCAGGTCGCACCTCTGAACGCAACTGACTGATTTTATTCGCATAAAAATAGTCCTGGGGACTCCATTGAATATCAGGGCGTGAGCGAAATGTTCTTACGCCGAGCGCTGCACATCTCTTGTATGTGCAGCGTCTCACGGCTACCGTGAAATCTCCTTGGTCAGCAGAAAAGCTGCAACCAAGCATCGTGAGATCGTCAACGGCCACTCGCTCGCACACCGATAAGCCATTACAAAATATTTTTAATAGTTTTAGCTCCTCTGAGCACCAATGATCATTATTTGTATTAATTTCGTTTTCGAAATAAATAAAATAAAATAAAATTGCCGTCGCACAACCGAGGACGTAATAATCCCAATGTGGGGATTAAAAATAAAAATTATTTTTTAATCCCAATGACAGGATTAAAAATAAAAAAATATTTTTTAATCCCAATGTCGGAATTAAAAATTAAAAAATTATTTTTTAATCCCAATCTTGGGATTAAGAAATTAAACATGGAAATTTATCTTTCATCAGAAAGCTTCAAATTTACAACGAATATTATCAATCTCTCCACAGCTTATAATATCGTAAAATTTGTAATAACTTTTTAATAACAATAGTAATTAAAGTTTTAATTTACCTCCATTAAAAATGTATTTGAAATTATTCAACTTTTTAAAAATAAAATATTAATTTTTACTCACATCAATTAGCTGTAACGGTAATCTCATAAATAAAATAAAATTATTTATCATTTAATTGATAATGTTTTTAGGTCATTATTTTTTGTATTGGTCGTTATAATTTTTTAAACAATTTTTTAAAAAGTTACCCGACGGTAGGATTCAAACCTCGATTGCCCGCGTGACAAGCGAGTTCGCTACAGACTCAGCCATTTCGCTGTGCCGCCATAGTGTAAAAATTGACCAGTATATGAGCTGCGCTTAACATTTTAGAGCCCTTTTTCTCGGAATCTTCTGGAAAGCGCGCTTTACAACTCTTTTGGGTAGACAGCCTTGAGGTATGCTACTAACCTGCAAAGTCTCATCCTGAGCTGAATTTCCGAAACCGTAAGTCCCCTTGTTAGACACATTTACCATCTAGTGGTAGATATGAGAACGACCTCCATAAAATCATCCGCGATCGCTCGAAGTGCAAACGCCTTTCCTTATACATCTAGGTCATGGAAGTGACATACAATTCTACCCTTTCCCCACCCCCCGGTTACCTATAATTGTGTATCCAAAGACAGTGTTAAATAAAATATTTTCTTATTCTACATGAAAACAGAATGCCATGTTAAGTCACAACCTTGTTCTTAGATGCGGTTACTTCATCGAGCCTACGATAGTTCAGACCAAAGACCCTTTGGATCCAATCATAACTGAAGAGATATTTGGCCCTATATTAACAATCTACGTTTATAAGGATTCGCAATTGGACGAAACAATGAATCTGGTCGAAACTTCAACGCCATACGCCCTTACCGGCGCAATATTTGCTCAAGATATGTAAGTCCAATAAGTGCACGTAGTATTTGACCTAGATTTAAAAAAAAACTTGCAGCAGGTTCGACCAACCCCTTTTCATTTGCCATAATTTTGCATATGCCACATATAGGCAATGCCAACTGCAGCGGCAAAAAATTATTTTTTATTATGGTGACAACGCAAAACGAAGCTCTCCTTTAATTTAGCGATTCAATATTTTTATGATTGCAATGTAATCTCAATTAAAGAGAAAATTTCAATTTCAGTGACTGGGCGACGAAAGCTTTGGACAGGTTTAAATACACCGCGGGAAATTTTTACGTGAATGACAAATCTACGGGTTCGGTGGTCGGACAGCAGCCGTTTGGTGGTAGTCGCATGTCCGGAACAAACGATAAAGCAGGTGGGCCGCACTATCCTCTACGCTGGGCTTCACCGCAGTCTATCAAGGAAACTTTCATACCTCTCCGTGGTTATGATTACGACTATATGCGTTCCTAAACACGCCGAACCACATTTTTAAACCCGGACAAAGTTGGAAGGCAAAGATTATTACAGAAATAAAATAGGACTGATGAACGAGCATAAAATGTATGATTCTTCGAAGCCCTCAAGTAAGATGGACTTATAAACGATACTTTGAAAAATTTACTAGAGTTTAGAGATTGAATGAAGATGAAGATAAAACGTACCTAATTTCGTGATCTATTGCTTTATTTTTTTTTCTCATCTTTGTCATTGATTTTTCCTCCGTCTGGCTTATTATAAATCCAGTAATTTTTTTTTATCTTCGTGATTTTATTATTTCTGTTTAGTGTAAGATGTAAAATATTCAACAGGAAAGATGTCAAACAGATAAGAGAGTTTGTGGCTTGTCAATTAAGTAGCCCGAGATAGAGCATATTATTTATGAGTTGCAAAAACATATTACGAAATGTATACGTATTACTGTTAGGTTTTTATTATTCATCGCGAAAAAATCTGATTTCGACTGGATCGTGCTTTGATTATCAAACCAACTCGGACCGAACCGAAATGAGCTTCGATTAGTTAGGTTCGTGTCGCTCGAAATTGAACTATGGTAGAGATGAAACTATGTGAAATCGTCGTGTATAGAGTAAAAACCTTTCGTTTCGCTCACTTCAAAGTCATTCATCGGTGATCACGTAATCACGTCCCACATTATATGTTGCATCGAATGTGCAATGCTGAGTTATACCACCACTACGTGAAAACGTAAAAACCAATATTATGTTTAACAGTGTTATCAGAAATTTTTTCTCCAAATATATTAATATCAATCGATTTCAACCGCTCGAGTAATATAAAGATTCATGCAATATGTTTTCCCGCCCAGTTTCTTCTTGCTAGCTTACCGAAAGACAATAAAAAAAACAATCCGCAAGCTGAGAAAATGAAAAATATTGAGTAAAAATTATGAATAAATTTGAAAAAAAGCTATGGCTGTGGTGATTGAATGTGAATGTCTGGGAAAAATAATACCTAACGAAAGAAGAAACTGGTGGTATTTGATGGAATATCGTAAATTGTGTAATGTATATTAAATATATTTCAGGTAATACCCAAAATAAGCATCTCCGCGCGCGTGCGTGTATCAGTGTGAAATTGAATGTGTGTGTGTGTGGGCGTGGGCGTGTGTGGGCATGCGCGTATGTGTGTGTGTTTGCGTGCGTGCGTGCGTGTATGTGTGTGTGTGTATGTATTTGTGTAAATGCGTGTGTACATATTGAAACACCAAACGTTTACCTATCGTCAGCGAACATATATTAGATGGAAGCGCCAGGCCCGTGTTAGGATTTGGCACAGAAAATGTAGTTCCGATTTTTACCGGTAGAATGAGCGGCTAGATATCGAACGTCGTTCGCTCACAGATACGAGCTACTGTGATTGTGTTAGCGCGTGCGAAGGGGGCTGAGTGGGGGTGGATTTTACACCCGATCTGGCTGCACTGCGCATCAGTACCCCAGGCATTTGAGCCTGTAAGAGAGATTGAGAACACACATCACCCCAAGTGCCTATTGGCCGCATGACGTAAGCGGGGTGGAGCTAAGTATATGTGTTCTATGTATTTGTGTAAACTGATACAGGCAGCGCTCGCAGTGGCTGGGGTACCTTACTAGCGGTACCCCGCAGAAATCGTGCCACATGCTTCCATAAGCGTGGCGCTTCCATCTAATATATGTTCGCTGCTATCGTACATTCCAGAATTATTGTAGGTGTTCTAATATTTGTTGTTACAATAAAAGATAACACTATTACCAGTAATCAACATGAATAGTATTTGATCTAATTTCAAGAGACTAGAAGAATATTTCAACACGGGAAATGCAACACAATAAAATGTGTAATTGCCATTAGCAACGGCTATTGAAGGTACTTTCATATTAAAATTCCTGACAGAATCTGTAAAATGTTTTGTAACCGTTACATAATTCATAGCTCTCAACATTTAAGGAAAAAATATTATTCTACCATTAGATAACGAAATGGGGAATTTTCATGGAAATATGTGAAAGTGATTGACCATTATTAGCTACTTATTTGTTGCAATCCACGGTACTGTGGTTGACTTTCGTAATTGAAATACTACTTTAGTGTCTTAACTTTTTTTGGGCGTCATGAAAATTTTACATATATAATAAACGTAGAACCGAAAGCAAACAAAAGTATGCATGAATAAGCTTACAAGTTACTATGTTACAAGTAATAAGTTACTCAACAGCCGTAAACACAAAAGCAGCGCATTTGGCACAAATCATTACCAATAATTGTGACTGTCAAAATTTATTGATACCGTTAGCCTATGACACGTGCTACGTGGATATTTATTGCAACGACAAACTTTGGTTAGATTGTCGTAATGTTTTATGCTATTACCCGAAACGTTTATTATTATTTTAATCGATTTTATTTACATAGTATTGTGTAAAGTTATGTTTCTTATTATTATTGATACTATCTTTCAAATTATGATAAATATATAATTATAATTACTATATAATGTATTATAAGCGAGCAATTTACAGTGCGTGCTTTGCGGTATATGTGGTTATGAGGTGGTTCATCCTTGCTGGGAAGTTCGTGCGCTTATTAACTTGGCTGATATGGCAGATCCCACGAGGTCAGTACCGCAGCCGCGTGAACATCGGCCTTCCGAGTAAAACCAATTGACTGGACGACAAGCCCATCGTGTACATAGTTGCAGGTAGTAAATGCCCTATTCGAAGGTTCATATTTTGATTGCCTTTGAAGTTGATCGGAAATCGGTAAATTCGGAGAAGATAACGAAAATATCTGATAGTTTAATATTTTGGGAAAACGCAGACTCAGCGTTCGCAGTTAATTTAATCTGCCATTTTTCCGAAGCTAATGCCACCATGGGATTTATTAGCTATTCTATAATTTCTGCTAATCCAGTTATGATTGTAGCGTTAGACGTGTGGTTTGCCAACAGTCTGTGAGACCGATTGAAATGTGTTTAATTGTGCACAAAAAATACAATATCTGTATTTCAAGTTGTAACGCGCCACCTGAGAATAAACGATGAGCCTAATTTTTTTCAGAAGGGCCCGCAAGATAGTACTCACAGTCAATCAGCTACGAACAGATAACCTAATTTGTATTGAGCTGTTGTAGATTTTGAGCATGTAAAAAACGGTTACATGACATCTTTTAGAACTTTAGAAGAATTTATATTTTACTGTTTTTCGTTGACTGTGAGGAAGGTTGAGTAGGTTAATAATTATTCGATCGTATAGAAATCTTATATGAACTTTATTTCTCGATAATAGATAAATGCGTATACGCGCGACTCGAGCCACCGACGAAGTAAGTGAGAGACATTCTTTTCGACTGTTAATTTCTCCGAGGGATCACGGAAAACCCCGAGCACGCCGACGGCGCTTTGGGAGCATTGAGACCGTACGGTGGTGCTCTTTGCCCCGAAAACTAACAGCTAGGTGCGACTAACTTATTTTGCTTCAATAACATATCACAGTCAAAATATCACCCGACAAACTATCACGGACAAAATATCATACGAAAAAAGATCACACGACACGAGACTAAACCCGACTAAACGAGACTAAACGCGACTAAACAAGACTAAATGAGACTAAGCGAGGCTAAATGAGACTAAGCAAGGCCAAACGCGACTAAACGAGAATAAATGCGACTAAATAAGATTAAATGCGCCTACACGAGACTGAACGCAATTAAACAAGACTAAATGAGACTAAACGCGACTCAACGAGACTACCCTGACTGTTTCTTTACCCATGTTTTGGGTAATCTACCCATGTCGGTTGGAAATGGAAAAATTCCAACCCACGAACGCTAGGTAGACTACCCACAAAACCGAAGTTTTTGGGTCTTATGGGTAGTCTACCTAGCGCTCGTTGGTTGGAATTTTTCCATTTCCAACTCACCGAATGAGTAGCGAAATAGTCAGGGTAAATGAGACTAAACGCGACTCAACGAGACTAAATGAAACTAAACGCGACAAATGCGACTAATTAAGACTAAACGCGACTAAACGAAATTAAATGCGACTGAACGAGACTAAACGTAACTAAATGAGACTAAACACGACTAAACGAGACTAAACGCGACTGAACGAGACTGCATGCGACTGAACGAGACTAAAGGTGTCTAAACACAACTAAACGTGACTAAACACGATTAAACGAGACAAAACGAAACTAAACGCGACTAAATGCGACCAATCAAGACTAAACGAGACTAAACACGACTAAACAAGGCTAAACACGACTGAACGAGACTAAACGAGACTAAGCCGTGAAAAAATTTACAACGCTGGAATCGTGGCCAACGGTAGGCCCAATACTCGGCTGCCAAGTATTGGAAAACGACAGTGGGCCAAGCATGGGCCGATTGCACAACCATTGCTTGGCCATGGTTGTTATTCAGTACTGAAACCCGGCGAAATACCAAGGATTGGCTGAGAGTCGGTTTGAGGTCGGCTATCAACCGTCGATCGCCGTTTTTCCTTCCATCTTTGGGCCAATACTAGTTTCTACGACTTATCTAATTTTTGATCGGGCCTCGAATAACTATTGATAATCAGCATCGGTTCAAGAGTGAGAAAAGAATGGCTATCAATGGTCGACAAACGTTTTAAAATCAATGCTGGCCCAATGCTCGGCATTCTACCGATTTTCGATGTTCCAGAAAAAAATTGGACGAGCATATTATATACCTAGGTGGGATTGGTCAGAGTTTGACATATGGCACAGCATTGGCCCGATGCAGTGTGCCGATGCTGGTTTGTAACCTCGGGCCAGATCTGGCCAACCTTCGAAGCCAACGTCGGGTCAATGCTAAAACTGAGCGTCGGGCCAACAATCGTACAATGATGCTGGCCCAATGCTGTGCCAAGCCCGATTAATAGTATTACATATCCCATACGATACACTCGATACGTTTGAGAGGTTATGTTCGTACGTAGATGTTTATTGACATCGTGCAAAATGTCAATAAACTAAAATGTCATAGACAAAGTGTAGTACTCAACGTAGAGGCTGAAATTCAACAGAGATGCTGTCCAAGCCTTCAGAAACTCTACGAAGAGGCTCTCCGAGGCCTTTAGAAACTCTACGTAGAGGCTGAAACTCAACAAAAAGGCTGCCCGAGGTCTTTAAAAACTCTACGAATAAGCTGTTCGAGGCCTTTAGAAACTCTACGCAGAGGCGGAAATTCAATAAAGAGGCTGTCCAGGGCCTTTAGAAGATGTAGATCTTCTACATCCCTGTACGCCTTTTGAAACATGATCATTTTTCGGTTTTTTTTCTGGATTGAATGAAATTTTTGAATGCATCTTTTTACCCTCTTAGACCTACACTAAAACCCAGTAGTTTCAGAGTTACGTTCGATTATATAAATATCGTTTTTTTTTGCGAAAATCTGAATATTTTTGCGAAAACAAATCGTACAAAACATTTAAAAAAAATCAATTGAAGCTAATAGCCCCCACTACGAGATTTTCATGCGAAAAACAGTCGAAAAAAAATGTTCATGGGTTGTGCACAAAAATTTCAACGTCAAAAAAAAAGCAAAAAACGACCATGTTTCAAAGGACATACCGGGTTCAAAAAAAATCAAAAAGATTATTTGGTAAAAGCGAAATGAAGCTGAGTAGGTTTCCCCTTTGAGACGGCGCTTGTTCAATTAAAATATATTCATTTTTAAAAGAGCAGTCAAATTTTTTGTCTAAAATAGCGTATATAGTTATTATAAAATATTAAACGGGAGAACAGTTTTACTCGGAGAAGGAATTAATGACATTCATTGACTATTTCAGTGAAATGTTCAAGTGGTATTTATTATTCCTTATAATTTCTCACTGCGCAAAGTGTTATTGAATTAGATTTTCAATTTGTATTCCCATATAAAATGTAAATACAGAATGTACACAGATGTTTATTGTGTAGCTGCGATCTTATTCCATCGATCATGTTATATAATATGTTATTTCAAAATTATGAAATTAATGATTCCGTATTTAAAAAAACGGCAATAACTATCAATTATCCTCAGCGTAGTAAACTATTAATAACAGCGGGGCAAGAACGAAAAAGAATCGGACTGGGTAGCGCGTACAAAAAATCGATTATTGATAAGATAGTTCTCCACTTTGCCAGCGAAAATTCAGCAATGCTACCACCATTAGCACCGCATACTGCAGTTCAAGTTTCATGCCCTGAGGTTGGTAGCAGTATTATACTTTAACCAATGGGAAGCGTGTCAAATAAGCGACGCTCGTTTAGCATTGAGCAGCATTGAGTGTCACTCCCCTGGACGCGCTAGTCAGGAAAAGAATTTACTACTCGTGGCAGTCAAATCTCAAAACACATCTGGCCTATTTTAAAGTCTAACCTGGCGGAAAATTGCTTGGGATTGGGCGCGAAATATTGCTCGTATTTAAATGCGATCGGAGCTATTTTTTTATGGGGAGAGCATCGAGGTCGCAAAGGGGGTTTGGAGTTGAAATTAAGGAATGGATTTCACAAGAATTTACTTGTTTAAACAAATTATTTATCGCGAGCACTTTAACACTTCGAGTTAACACTGTCAAGAAAAAATTTGAAATGGGGTAAAAAGCGGGGCCACAAGAAATTAAAATTCTTACCCTGACTGATATAATTCAGGAATCAGGAATCAACGCAAATCGGACGGTTGGAGACTGGACACGTCGTGGCCTGCGATGATGTAGTTCAGGAACTTGAAGTGGGAACAAATGAATGTTCGAAACGCGTTGCTCGAAGTTCAAAATTTATTGATAATTCGGAAAAAATTTAAATTAATATAGTGACTACCAATTCGTAGTTCACTATTTACAAATATCGAAAAATAGTAATACTTCGGGAGAATGTTCAAAAAAAATCTTAAATTTAAATTAAACGAATAGATTGTCCGTTAATTCGAAATTCCGAAATTCAGTTTAAATGAAATAAAATGAGTCTTCAGTTCGAGAAATAAAAAATGAAATTTAAATAAAATTTAATCGATGAAAGAGTCGCGATTTTCTAAGGTTAAGGACTGTCAAAAAAAATGTTCGAACCCTCGCTCGAAATCAGTTCGGCAGAACCAGAGGCTAATTGTCGAAGCTCCGAGTAAGTGAAACTTCTTGAGACTGAAATAATATTCTAAGTCTTATCTCGGCCAGGCTCAGAATATTCTAAGACCTGAATCGAAAGAGAACGGAGAAATATTATAAGTCCAAACTCGGAGACAATTTACAAATTCGAATAAAATTTCAACGACGAAGGAGTTCCGATTTTTCCAAATCTGAGACTGTCAAAAGAAACGTTCAAACACCACTTGAAATCAGCTCGGGAAAAACCAGAGACTAATTGTCGAATGTTGATTTGGGTATGCGGCCGTATAAAGACAATAGTGAAGGAAGAATCGGCTGCGATTCGGCCAGTGGGTCCAAATGACAGTGGACAATTTTTTTGGTATAACGTTTCGATCCTTATTCGGATCCTCTTCAGATTTATTGTTTCTAAAATTACATTCGTTATTATCTTATTTTGTATAATGTTTTACATTATAAGCTTAAGTGTTATGTGGCATGACTGACCTGAATTTGTATGGGTATTTTTTGATCATTTGGTGAATCTTGGATAATATTCATTATGAACTTATTGTATCAAGACGGGTCATTTTTTTGTGATCCTTGGTGTCTGCGAGAGGGAGGATTTTGATATTTTAATGCTTAGTTAATGTTTTTCGTGAGATCTTTGTGTACGTGTTATTTACCTATGAATTTTGTGTTTGATATTTTCCAAGATTCATTTTTGATCAAAATTAACAATTTTCATTACATAGTGTTTCGAGAGCTGAGTAGCGACTAAGTATTGCCGTTTGCCGTTAGTTCTTTTTCTTGCCGGACTAGATGTGTTAACCGGTTTTGGACCGGTTTTAAATTGATAACTGTTATATTTGGTTATGAATTTTCAATTGATGGATGGTAATTTAAGGTTTTTCAGTTGTTATTCAGAGTTTTATTAAATTATTGATTTATATATGCTACTTTGTCTGTCGATGTCGGTTCTAAAATTGATCGCTTTTGAGTGTGCTTTAATCCAGAATTTCCAGCATTTCCAGAATTATTCGCTTTTTGAGCCATTTTTCATTATTAAAAATTTTAACGTCGTCAAATTAAAAATTGTGTTCTAGTTTTATTCCGTGTTTTGATAACGCTGTGTTTACTGTGTTAGTGTGATTTAGACTATTTTTGTGTTCGTTGATTCTCGTTTTTAGATATCTTTTTGTTTGTCCTATGTACAATGCAACACAATCATTACAATCGATTTGGTAAACTACGTTGGATTTATCCATGTTATCTATTTTATCTTTTGTAGAACCGGTCATAGAGTGAATATTGTGTTGGTTGTTAGTCACTAGTGTTATATTGAATTGTCGAAAAAGGCGGACTAGTTGATGGTGAATATTTTCAGTATAGGGTAAATTTATTAATCTGGAGGAGTCGAATGCGTTGTTATTATTTGATTGTGAATGAATTAATCTTAGCCTTCGTTTTATAACTTTTCTGTGAGGGAAATTGGGTAACAGTTTTGTGTCATTGTGTTTTTGATTAGTTCAATGTTTTTTTGGTGGAAGGATGCGTGATAGTTTTATCGCTCTGTCTACCAACATCATGATAATTCCTTTTTTTTTGCTAAGAGGGTGGTGAGAGAAGAAGTTTATGAATCGACCTGACCAAGTCGGTTTTCTGTACCAGTCTGTGATTATTGAGTTGTTTTTGCGGATTAGCAAGTTGTCTAGAAATGGTAATTTGTTGTTTGTTTCTACTTCAACTGTGAACCGTAGTTTAGTGTGGTATGCGTTCAAGATGTTAAGTGTTGAATCTATTTTGTCCGTAGGCAGAGCTATGATAATATCGTCTACGTATCTTTTGTAGATTGGTATCGTGAATTTCAGTTTTTCTAAGCAGTTGGTTTCTAAGTCGATCATTACAATGTTTGATAATATCGGGGCTAACGGTGAACCCATTGGTAAGCCGAATATTTGTTGATATATTTCATCGTTAATGATAAAGTAGGTCGAGAACATTATAAATTCCATTGTTTTTATTACTTTGTTGAGTGGAAATTTTTCAGGGAAGAGATTTGATTTTTTTTGGAGGCTTTGTATGACTAATTCCAAAGGTACATTGGTGTAAAGTGAGACGACTTGAGATGTCAGGTCGATTCATAAACTTCTTCTCTCACCACCCTCTTAGCCAAAAAACGGAATTATGATGTTGGTAGACAGACCGATAAGACGATCACACGCATCCTTCCACCAAAAAAACATTGAACCAATCAAAAACACAATGACACAAAACTGTTACCCAATTTCCCTCACAGAAAAAGTAATAAAACAAAGGCTAAGATTAATTCATTCACAATCAAATAATAATAACGCATTCGACTCCTCCAGATTAATAAATTTACCCTATACTGAAAATATTCACCATCAACTAGTCCGCCTTTTTCGACAATTCAATATAACACTAACCACTAACAACCAATACAATATTCACTCTATCACCGGTTCTACAAAAGATAAAATAGATAACATGGATAAATCCAACGTAGTTTGCCAAATCGATTGTAATGATTGTGATGCATTGTACATAGGACAAACAAAAAGATATCTAAAAACGAGAATCAACGAACACAAAAATAGTCTAAAACACACTAACACAGTAAACACAGCGTTAGCAAAACACGGAATAGAACTAAAACACAATTTTTAATTTGACGACGTTAAAATTTTAAATAATGAAAAATGGCTCAAAAAGCGATTAATTCTGGAAATGATACAGATTAAAGCACACTCAAAAGCGATCAATTTTAGAACCGACATCGACAAACTAAGCAGCATATATAAATCACTAATTTAATAAAACTCTGAATAACAACTGAAAAACCTTAAATTACCATCCATCAATTGAAAATTCATAACCAAATATAACAGTTATCAATTTAAAACCAGTCCAAGCCCGGTTAACACATCTAGTCCGGCAAGAAAAAGAACTAACGGCAAACGGCAATACTTAGTCGCTACCCTAGCGGATTCGACGACCGTACATAGGTCGTAAATGGTCGTCTTGTCGACCGTAATTTTGTGGTCGTCAGAAAAATCATTGCATTTTGCTTGTGGTTCGTTACGACCAAAAATTATTAGTCGTAACAACCCGTTCCTAGGTCCGTTTGCTGGTCGTTACGACCCGATATTTTGAGTATAATTTTTTGCCAGCTCCGCGGGCCCTGGTCGTTACGACCAAAAATCTTGAGTCGAAGTTTTTTCCCCCCCAGCTCGGCGCCCCACAGTGGGGCCAAATCCCAAAAAGCTGACCAAAAGTCGAAAAATAAAGTTTAAGTTTCGGTAATTTTTAGTCGTGGGTTAGGTGGGGGAAGAGTCCGAAGGTCAAATTCTTGGCATCAGCGGGCCCTAGCCCTTATACCTGCTTTTGTACGGCAGTTGAAAGGGAGCCCTCGAGCGAGCTCGACGCGTCGTGCAGTAAATGACCATTTCAACGTTGTATTGAACAGGACGCCAAAACTTTACAATATATCCGATTCGAGTTTTTTCAAATGGAATCAGCAGCTGAAAGTGAGTAGAAAATCATTGTGTAACTGAAAATTGATAATGATAGTTCATGCGATAATAATAAATGAATCATTTGCACGAAAATTCACGGAAAATTACAAGTGAAAATTCTAAAAACGTAGAGAAAAGTTGATAAGTTCCACAGTGTTCCACGAGCTGACCTATCACATGTTGTAGATGGATGTATTATTGAATGGAAAACATCGAAAATGGCTGCGCTTAGCTGCGCGCGTGTCATTGCTACGAGTTTTTGCAATATAAAACATAGTTTTCTGAATTTCGTACATTAACGACGCGGAATGTCTTTCTTGAATTGAATCTTTTTCTTGAATTTTATTGCGGTCTTCATTGTACACTGAAATACATTGGCACCCATCCAAGCAGCGTGTCGCGGTCGGTCGAGTTGAAGAGCGCTATATCTATATATGAGGACCATCTCAGATGTGCCCCATAATTGGTTATATTAAAGTGCTACTAATTTGTGAATTTCTTCACATTTTTAAATTAAAATTTTTACAAATCGCCGTTTTCTTTCCAAATGAATATATCTCGGAAATTTGAAGTAATTGAAAAAAAAATGTCTGCACATAAGAGTTGTAGTTTTGTGTTAGCATTCGAGCGGAATATTTGAAATAGTTTTTACGTTCTGGTAACGCTGATTTTTTACCAAAAAATAGAATGATTATTTTTTTATTGAAAAAAGGCCACTTTTTTTACTGAAAAAATTAGTCTTTCTGTATATCTGACGATATCGCGAAAAGATCACTAGAGTGACACGGATCGAGGTTCTAGGGTAAAAAAATGAAACCACACATATTAATTTTTTTTCTACCGAAACCTGTGACTGAGTTGACAGAGAATCGCTCATATGCGTCTTAGTTATATGGTTAAGCCCCAGAGGGGAGAGAATATCAGAGAGTTTAATGTATTGAGTTCTATGGACCGTAATTCTTTTTTATGCATATTTGATTTTTATTTTCAAATAATATTTAAAAATAAATAATAGAAACGAGGTTGAATATGGAATTATCCATCTATATAGATATTATATTTTTCAATTTTAGAATTAGTCGCTGATGAACGTGTACATTCTCTATAAAAGTGATTTATGTCGAATGCGCCGTTTTGTTTTTATTTCAAATTTGAACTTCGGATTCGTAATCAACGCCCCCGAAAACCCCCGAGTACTGACTTTCAGCCGAATTTATGACGCTTTCGACTTTTTGCGAGCTTTTTGGGACTTCAAATCTGCCATTTTGTTTTTATTTCCAATTTTGACTTCGGATTCATAGTCAGCGACCCCAAAAACCCCCGAGTACTGACTTTCAGCCGAATTTATAACGCTTTCGACTTTTTGCCAGCTTTTTGGGACTTCAAATCCGCCATTTTGTTTTTATTTCCAATTTTTACTTCGGATTCGTAATCAGCGACCCTAAAAACCCCCGAGTACTGACTTTCAGCCGAATTTGTAACGTTTTCGACTTTTGGCTAGCTTCTTGGGATTTGACCCCACTGTGCGAAGTGATAAATCCAACTGATGAAGAAGGCGGAAATCGAAGAGACGAGGTATAGAAGAGTGCGAGAAATCTATCGATACTCTCGGAGCTCGAGCGAGTGACAGGCCAGGACTTGCTGACCTCTTGCGTGAACTCTCGGGGCTCGGCCTTTCCGTAACAGAGACCAAACGAGACTAAACGCGACTAAATGAGACTCGCGACTCAACGAGACTTTTTTGGAACAGACCGTAAATTCTGGGGTGAGCTAATCGTGAGAAAAATTTGAGGAGACGTCGAGAGGAAAATAGGCCAGAAATGAAATGCGAAATGTCCACCAATTTAGCAAAAATAACAAAACTATTAATATTTATTGAAATGATCGTTAAACGGGTATATAAATGAAACGTAGATAATCATTGTACAGATTTTATACTCGCGCGAACAATGGCGTGCTCGTCGACGCGTGTGCGAGGAGACCCGAAAATGTCGATTGGAGATTTCCTTGCGAAACTTGTACTGTTCTGATTTGAAGCGCTCGAAAATAATCCCACGATCGCGGTAATCAATGCGGGCGTAAATCGCGTTAAATGCTTTGATCAGAAGCCGAAAGAAGTACGAAGATATCCGAAAGAACTGAACCGAAAAAATAATAGCGCGTAAAACCGTGTTATCTATTCATGCGTTGGACACGAAGCCCGTTACAGAAGGTGCGAAGATCTTAACAGAACGTGACGCAGTGATAAACCAAATAGATGAAGAAGGCGGAAATCGAAGAGACGATCTATAGAAGAGTGGAAGAAATCTATCGATGCTCTCGGAGCTCAAGTGAGTGACAGGCCAGGACCTGCTGAACTCTCAAGGCTCGACGCTTCCGTAACATTCTCCCCGCCTTCGGCGACTGTTGTCGTCGAATAATGCACAGGAAGTACCGCCAGTTTTGAAGTTGGTCTCTTGAGAATTCAAGTTGCCGTGCGCAGCGTCACGACTCGAGTAAGGCCGTCCGATGCAGAGTGAAATTCGACCACTCAAGCCAACGGCCATCTTGAAGGTGGAAGTCGCTCATCTATGATGAAGTAGGTGCCACAGTCACTATAGAGTGTGTGACAGATTCGTCGTCGCCCCGAAAATCGCCGATACGCGGCGATGAAGGCCTCTGAAGTATAATCGGGGACGAGCTCGAAGTGTACTGCAGAAGTGGCAAAGCAAACGAAAACAGCGAGGTAAGCCTTGTATGTTTTCGTGCCTCGTCCGCGCCATGTCTTGATCGTGAAGGGCCCCGCGTAATAAAGACCAGAATGGAAGGAAACTCCTGAAGGTGTGATGCGGGCAGGCGGAAGTTGACCCATAAGCTGTCAAGCTTGAAGTCCTCGAAGTTGCGCACAGTTAGTGCACCGAAGAATGTGCGCTCGAACCGGTGCTCGACCGCCCAGAATCTAATAAGATTACCGAAGGAAGCTCAAGGTGGCCTGTCTGCCACCGTGAAGCGTCCAGAAGTGCGCATCTGAAATGACTAATGTCGTTAGTTGTGATTTCCGAGGCAAAATCGGTGGATATTTTGCCTTGGACTGTAGAAGTGAATACTTTAGCCGACCGCCAACACGAAAGGTGATCGATGAAGAGCGTGAAAGCTGCGAGGCTATTTTGCCGCTATTTTGAAGCGTTTTTCCGTTCAAAATTGTTCTTAATTCAGCCGAGAAGTACGCCCGTTGCCCGAGGCGTATCCAGAAGAATTTTGCTTCCTCCAAGTCTCCGGGTATCAGTGGAAAACCATTCGACGTGCGAGGAAGGCGTTTGAAGCGAGCGGCGGCTCGCTGAGACACTGCCGTGACTCAAAGAAGCCTGGTAAGAGACGAATATCTCTCAAGAAGGTCCCAGATCTGAAGTCGGTCTCAAGTTGCCACGAAGGCGATCCCCGGTCGTTGCTCGAGGTCGCAGTCCAACGAAGTTTAAGCAGAAGAAGTAGGCCATGAAGCTCGTGGAAGTATGAGCCACTTAGGCCCGTCCCACCATAGACGATGTTTTGAATGTAGCCGAGGAGTTAACCCGCGAGACGCGCAGTCCACCGAGTTTTTGTTTCCTGAAATGAACCGCTATGTTGCTTTCGAAGTAAGCTCTTGAATGGAAGTGACTGGATTTCTGACGAAGTCCTTCCATTGAGCCGGATGCGAAGTTATCCACGTCAAGGTAACCGAAGAGTCTGCCCAGAGGGACACAGGAACCTCCGATAAGTTCAGTGTCGTCTGAACGTGCGAAACCAACCTTGAAAGAAGAAAGGCTGCCGTTCAATCAAGACGTGGTATTGTTAGTGGCTTTAGCGGTTCGTCTTCAAGCAGACGAGGGTGATAGTGGTAGACACATCGGCTGACGTCGAAAGAAGGTAGACCACGGCCACGGTCGTACATACAGGTCTGGAAACTCCCGTGCTGGGTACTATGCTTATCGATGCCAGACGCGTAGTTCATATATTTATCACTGTGATCGCTACTATCTAAACTCTGACGCGATGACGATGGGTGGGGGAAGTGAGATAGAGACAGCGCTATAGCTTTTCAATCTCTGTCTCACCTCAATGTATATTACTCGTTTTTAATATTATTGTAGACTATTATAACACGTACTAAAACGCAAATGCTCATTTTACAAAACCTCTGACTCCAGGTGGGTCTGAAAAACATGAGAGATTTCGAGGCGTTTTCCCACTTGGAGCGCAAAACATTGTCATTAGGCACCCGGAAAAACGACACATTCGCAATATCGGCTTTCCGGCCGGTATTGTAATAAGGAACAGCGCAACGTTTTGGCATTTTTGCCAATTTTTCAAAAATCTTTTCTTTTTATGAAATATAATTTGAATCACAACCGCAGCAAATCACAACGTATGAGAGCATAATATCTGACAGTTGACACGGGGATTTTGAGGTCAAGTTTGAGAATACTCAGAGAGCGCATAAATCGCAGAGACGAGTAGTGACGGAATTACGAATTATTCTCGTGCTTCTGCTTTGCCACATATCCCCACCCACGAAATTTGGCTGAGTTTCCAGACCTGTATGTACGACCGTGACCACGGCTGACATTGCAAGCTGCGAAGCGTCTGAAAATCCATGAAGTTCCGCAGTAGATGAAGGCGAAAGATGTAGCCACCGAGGAAAAGAGATGAGTGAAAGATCGTTCGAATTCTCTCTGAAGTTCAGTCATTTTCCGTGAAGTTGACTGGGCAAATTAACATCCCAGTGAAGTTTTTGCCAACGACAGTTCTTTTAAGAAGACTTTCGCTGTGATTATAATCGGCGAAATAAAGCCCAATGGATGGAAGAATGAAGCGGTCTCCGACAAGACCGTTCTTTTCGAAATTTCCGAATTGAAGGAAAGCTGAAGTGTGAAATTGAAGTTGTCCTTGGTCAAATTCTATACGAGTCCGAGGAGTTTAACGTTGAGATCCTTCGATTTGATCGCAACCGCGTCCAGTCGAGATTCTGAAGCGACATGTTGAAGAGCTTCCTTTGTATTAGCTGACCATTTTTGAAGTGGAAAGCAACTGCGCTGACAAATCCTCTGAAGTTGACTTGCGATTTCACGAAGTTCTTGAAGCGTGTCAGCGCCCCCGAAGATGTCGTCTAATCCGAAGAAGTACGTCGAAGGTATCCCATTGAAGTTTGGCCCTGGTGTGAAGAATGTCATTGATCGATTCACCGCTGGTCGTTTTGTAGGACCCGTTGAAGACGAAGTTTTGACGTGACTCTGTGAGCGCGAAAAGACGCCGCGATAAGAAAGAAAAACCCGTGGTTTTGAAGAATCTGTGTTGATTGCACGAGCCATGTGCGACATGATCGCGTACTCTTGAAGAAATCCGTTGTAGATCTCGTGATACGATTCGTTTGTCTCGAGTCGCTGAAGAAGTTGGAGCAGACAGCGTCTTGCACCAGTAAATGAATCTCCGAAAGACGAAGGTGATGATTTAAAGGGAAGCCGATCCACGTAACGACCGGTGTTGTTTCTCGAATGTATCTCTCTGAAGTGTTGTTCGCATGCGGACTCCTCCAGCTCGGGTGTAGGGGCCGAGTCGCGAAGGAACTTCCTCTTGTTCCCAAAAACTTCGAACGCAATGAAGCGACCTCATTATCAATTGAAATGTCATGAATACGAACTGAATTTGAAGTGGAATCGTTGACTGGACCAAGCTCGATCCATCCCAGAAGAGTCCGTTGAGCGATAGACTCAGTGGTTCGACCCTTGATGACCTCTGACTCGACCAAAAGACCGTAAGAATCCGCTCCGATGATGATGTCAATTGGTCCGGGTCTCCGAAAGTCAGGGTCAGCCAGAAGAAGTCCTTGAAGATGATCCCATTAGGTTGAAGTGGTAAACGAAGGAAGTGTAGACGTCAAGGCGCTTAGGATGAATGCCGTCGCCGTGAAGTTTGAAGTCGAATCATAAATTGAAGAGAGGGTGACGGTGGTAGCTCGCCGCGTGCAGCCGGCTGCCCACCTCCCAATTCCAAGAATATTAATTGAAGCGACCATCCTTTTTAACCGAACAAATTGACCTGTGCGTTCTGAAAGTTCCGCACCGGGATCAATTAAGAGTCGAACTCGATGTGAACCGCCCGAAGGTGATATCAGAATTGCTTGGCTTTCGAAAGTGACCCAAGTCGGAAGTTAAACTGGCGTATCTAGCGACCCAGACAAAGAGTCGCATTGACTGTTGCTGAATAGTATCGAAGAATTTCACTGAAGCTAATCCCGAAGACAACCACGAGATCGAATATTGACCGGTCGTAAATCGTTCAACATCTTTCTCAAAAAAGAAGATCGTGAATGAGTGATAAATTTCTGTTCATTCGAAGTGAATCGTAGGGCGCGAGAAACTGAAGTTATAGTATTCATCGAAGAAAATCGCACTGAATTTAATCTTGAATATTTCCGATGAAGTGAAGCACGAAGAGACGGCGAGATTGAATTATAACCGGGCCTAAGTCGGTTATCTTTCTCGTTAGAGAACTGCTGCGAATTCTCGTTGAAAACGTTTCCAATTTGTTTCCAACAAGGATAGGCGCGTTGTGGCCGGAGCTTTGTTGGTATTTTCCGAAGTTGAAGCAGAAGGTTTCTCCGCAAGAACCCCAATGCACTGAATAGTACTAATGAGAACGGCGATGCGACGCTACACCTTGGTGACGCTGCTCGTAATGGTTGGAGGGAAGAAAAAACCAAAGGGACCAAAAAATAACGTGATGCACCCGCGCGCGAAGCAATGAAAGTTGTCTTTGGCGAAGCACTCGAAGAGTTCCGAAGAAGCCCGAGCGCGTGAGATGTATAGCAAATTATCGAAGTGACGAACAAACCCGAAAATGCACGAACCACGCAAGGAGTTGCTATCTCTCTCTCGCAAACGAGCTTGAGAGAGCGCGAAAATGTCCAGAAGCATGAGCGCGCGAAGAAAATCACAAGCGCACAAAGAGTTGCAATCGCAACATATGCACACTCTCGGCGAACGAGAATGTCGTGTGACGCGTAGAAAGAAAACCCAAAAAATAACAAAATTCGCGCACATACTCGGCGAACGAGAATGTTCGTGATACGCGTATGATCGAAGCGAAGAAAAAACCAAACGCGCGAAGAAATCACAAGCGCGCGTAAAATCACTAACTCTCCCTCGCGAACGAGTTGAGAGAGCACGAAAATTTCTTCGAAGCACAAGCGCGCGAAAAGTCGCAAGAGACGCGCCCACACTCGATCACACGAGAATGTTCGTGCACCGTGTACTCTCGAAGAGCCCGAAAAAAACCACGAAATACGTGCACAGACCCGCGAACGCGAATGTTCGTGATACGCGTAAAGCGACGAGCCCGAAAAATTATGAAATGCGCGCACACTTGACGAACGAGAATGTTTGTGTAACACGCGCAATGAAGAATTCAATAAAAAAAACCGAAACAAACCCGAAATACGCGCACATACTCGACGGGCGAGAATGTTTGTGTAACACGTATAATCGAAGAGCCCGAAAGATTTACGAAGTGCGCGCACACATTCGTCCGAAGAGAATGTTCGTGATACGCGTAAACCGAAGCGAAGAAAAACCCAAGCGCGCGAAGAAACCGCAAGCGCGCGAAGTCGATCCATTTCTCTTGCTAAGCGTATGAGAAAGCGCGAAACTGACTACGAAGCACAAGCACGCGAACAAAATCCCAGGCGCGCGTAGAGTCGCGAGATACGCGCACACACTCGCGAACGAGAATGTTTGTGTCAAGTAGATGAGCTAGGGGGATACGAGGACAGATCGGTAAGGTAGATTCCTACCTTACCGATGGCGATAATTTTTTTCCGGAAAATGCATACCGGCCGCGAGGCATCATGTATGTAAGGTAGGTTCCTACCTTACCGACATCCTGCTCCCTGCCTTACCGACTCCGATGGTAAGCATCCGGACCCAAATATCCTGTCTTACCGGCATTCTGCCCCAAATACCCCCCCTCCTATACTGGCAGTAGGCTTATCCCCACCACCTGACTCAAATTGCCCCTACCCGCACTACCACCTGACCCGCACCCCTTGCCGACGTCGATGGTGTCTTACCACCCTGACCCAAATGCCCTGCCTTACCGGCATCCTGGACCAAATGCCTTATGGTCCTGCATCCTGCCCCAAATGCCCCTTCCCATACCGGTAGTAGGCTGTCTGACCCAAATTATCCAGCCCTGCCTCACCAATAATAATGGTAAGTGCCCGCCCTCCCTGCCTTACCGACACTGATGGTAAGCCTGGCCCAAATCACGCCTCCCTCCCTTACCGTACTCAAATTACCCCCTCCCCATCTTACCGATAATGATGGAAAGTCTCCCGCCCCTGCCTTACCGGTAATGATGGCAAGTCTCTGCTTTACTGATAATGATGCCGCTAAAAGCGATCCGGGATACCGGTATTCAGATAAACAGATAACTGGATTCAGCTTATCAGATAGCAGGAATCCAGATTCAGCTTATCAGATAGCTGGAATCCAGAATCCGCCAATCAGATCTCAGGAATCCTGAACCTGCCAATCAGATAGCAGGAATTTAGAATCAGCTAATCAGGTAGCAGGAATCCACCAATCAGCTAGTAGGAATCGTCCAATCGCAGCAGGATATCGTGCAGGATAGTAAAGTAAACTTTCAATTGGATTATTTTTTTTTCATTGATTCAACGCACATTGACTACAGTGTCTCCTCATTGGCGCACCAGGGAGTCCATGTTCGCCGCATCGTAGACACGCAATGACTTCAGGGTCTTGCTGCAGGGATGGCGGCAATTAATCCCAAGCAAGTTCGACACTACTCGCAGCAAAGTTAATGATAAATTCCTTTGGCAGTTGTGCTATATCTCGCACCTTCATGAATGATAGGAGACCCGTGCGCTAAAATATCTTGAGCGATCGCTCGATCGATGGACTATTTTCACGAAGAAACTTTTCCAGCAGCAGGGCGTTGCGAAGTGCGCAGTAGCATTGGGAATTTCGATGATGATGCGGACAATCGACTGTCAATTCTTCCATATTCAGCTGCTTCAGTGATGGGCATGGTGCGAATTCGCACACGTTGAAGCCAAACTGCTCGAGTCAGCGCTTTTTCTGCTCACCCTTCACATAGACGGCGCTTGCATTGTGCATCGTCGATCGAAGAATAGATTCCACATTATCGTATGGCAGATCCCCCGAGCTCCATCGTAGATGGTGATGATTACGTTCCAGCCAGCGATTTACACTCTTAAACCTTGCTGGTAGATCATGCCAACTCCCCGGCGGCTTGAATAGGAAGACAGTCACGGGTCTGGCACCCGAGTTGAGTGGAACAATTGCCAGCTCTTTGATGATGAAGTCATTGGGAGCCAGCTGGAAGCCCTGTGCGCCCAACACGTACTGCATCGTGACTGTGATTCGTGCTCGATTTGAGTAGCGCTTTTATAGATGTTTCCCCCACTCCTTACACACGTCTCCTCACTTTCCCCACTATGGATGATTCCCCCACTCCTTACACGCGTCTCCGCACACCCCCACTTATTGGATTATACTCAACAATGTGATCATGCAGGATCAGGCAGTAGGCCGTAGTTTCCGCGGGGAAATTCGCTTCAGACTCAAGTTGAAGGCAAACGTCAACGGGGGCCTGTTTCAGCGCTTCATTCTGTTTCGAGCAGTCGATTACAATCAGTGGCGCATGCGCGAGAAAATCTTTTCTCGTGAGCAGCGGTTCCGCAGTCTTGTCGTAGTAGGCTTTCTAAAAGTTGGCATACATCTCATACAAGACAGCAAACTGATTGCAACTAACGTTACGATTGAGATTGCCTTATGGATAACACTGCGAGTTGAGAAATAGTTTTACATTTGTAATGTCACAATGATCGAAGCGGCTCGCATTCGCCGTTTTTACTCCCCTCCGTTTAGTCTGGAAGCCCACAATGACGAACCGTGGTTTCTCCAATTGATTGGCTGTCTTCACTGTCTATACGTGTTTTGTGGTGTTCGGAAGCATGGGATACTCGTACAATTCCCAGGTGCGGAAACTCACAATGACATCCTTCTCGATGTGTCCAAGCAGGTGTATTTTATGCTTGTCCGACAGTATTACATATGGCATGAGCCACTCAATTCGTCCAAGCTCAATCTTGAAGTCCTCGTAGGTGCCATCTGCCAGTGTCGTTTGTACAACTGCATTTGTATCATTTCGCGATCTCGTGAGAATGAGCTCATGCTTCGTGTTGATGATGATCTTCCCGTAGTCCTCGGTGAAGCCGAGGATCATGGTGAGTGGTATACATACGTCAAAGTAGCCATTATTATCAGTTAACTTGAGGCTCTCTTCAACATCGAGCCAGCCAGCGTTTTCAATAACTGCACTCTGACTGGGACTGAGTGATGCGTAACCCTTCATGAGACATGTCGCAGCAACATTCTTCGTTCGATCGATCTCCATAGCATTGATCTCATATCGTATTTCCTCAAATAGATGAAGTACAGCGTTGTTGACGAATTTTCTAGTTGTGACCGCGGAGCCGTTTGCCTTAGTTAATCTTCCGCACACATGTAGTGAGCTCCGTGCGGTTAAGAGACACAGATCCCGATGTTGAATCGATATCCGGATATCCGCTGTTGTTGAAAGCCGATGAGGTGTAGGGCTGACGTGTATGAATCTCGTAATGCGACACCGATTCGTCGAATACGACGGGCGATAGAACGTGCAGAGTCTCCTCCATTCCGGCAGCAGCAGCAAATTATTGCACACTCTATTTCATCTTCTTCCCTGCCACTCAAAGCCCTAGAAGTCGTAGAAACTGAATGTTCTGACGTGTTAGTGCCTTCGGCGCTCGTGGACGACTGATGGTTGGGCGCCGAGTTGATTCTCTTTTATAGCCACTACCAGTTTTCCTCTCGGAGACGATTCCCATTATTACACCGTCGCCACCTTCATGTGCACTCTGATGGTAATAATTTCACCGCGAAAGTTCGACAACGTTCCGTCCTGGTCGACTATGCGCAATTGCAGGTGGTCAATGACTTTGACGATGACTGGAAGGTAAATGATCTGTGGTGGCACTTCGATGATCTTATATCCAGGCGGTGCAGTCGGGAAGAATTCATGTATCGTGTGAACCTTGCGCTCGTTTATATACGCTCCCGATGTCACGTTGCACTCGACTCTCAGCGCGTTGATTTTGAGAATAGCGACGGGTAATTCTGAGCGGTGGGCTGTATCACGCGGCAGTTCACGGTGGGTGAAGCCCAAAAGATCGGCAATGGAGTCTTGCGGCCGGAAATCAATGTCCCAATTGCACTTTATAAGACTGCGCAGGGTATTGTTGTTGGGTGCGATGTAGATTGAAATATTTTTGGGCGCGAGCGCTTCCTGCAGATACTTTTCAATATCCTCAATTTCGTAACTTCCGGTCGGCAGCACAACCACCTCGTTGCCCACGTAAAACTTATTTCTGTCGAGGTCAATATTCGGTATAGAGTTGAAGGATAATAGCTCCACCAGTCTACTGCTTGCTGAGCAGGAATTCAAGTCACATCAATGAAATCATCTCAATCATTGAGGAGTTGCGAGAAGCTGGAATCGTATATTAGTCGGATGCTGATGAGACGCAGTTCAGTTGAACAATGAGCGTCGACGTGTTCGGACGACAATTGGGACGAATTGAGGGTACCAGAGGTCCTCCCGGCTTCGGTTTTAAGCTCACCACTAATCAACAGTACGATATCGAGGGTAAACGATTGTGCAACATTGCCGAGCCAAGTGAACCAAACGACGCGGTGAATCTGGGCAGTGTGACACAACTCATTCATCGACAGACAAGTGACGCCCTTCACCTGATAGCCCAACAACGACAAGACATTGAGAATCTCGCAGCGAAGATTGACCGTCTACAGGAGCTAGTGAGGGAGGCATTGAAGAATATTACAATAAGCGATACATCGATTATGGATTTGACCATTCACAACTAGTGGCATGGAACACGAGCAGAGAGTGGTTGTGGAAGAATTACATAAGCCAGCACGTCGTAATAGAGAACTTGCATGTTTTTTTTTAAAAAATTTATTCGAAAGTAGGATAAAAAATAATGTATTTCCCAAGACAGTTTTTTTTTTAAGGAATATTGACGCTGCAAAAAAATATTCTTTGACTCTAATTTTTCTCGAAAAATTTGAATTGGCAACCATATTGTTGTACCCAACTATCAGCGCCGCCAGTGTCGTGTCCGGGAACCACGTCTCATTGTGAACAGTTTCTGCTCTCGGTGATGCAAAAATCTAACCTATAACTTACGTATAACCTACAGTATAATATTCTTCAATATTATTATTTACGTCAAAAGTATCACAGAAAAAATATAAATTGACAAAGCAATTATGGATTCATTCACCCCGCAACCAAACTTGGATTGGTTCATGTCTTGTTTTGTACCATCGTGCAAAAACACAACAAGTACTACACCAGAAAAGATATTTGTCCATGTGCCAAATAATCCAGCGAAAAGAATGGTTTGATGCGCGGCTGTTGGTTTTGAGAAAAATAAAAAAATAAATAGTTATTGTTGCGAAGATCATCTTGAGGTAAGTCCTTTCTTATACATTTAAAGAGAAAATAATATCAGAGCAGCGTTGCAAAAATATTATTCTTTACAGCTCGAAACTGATTTGAAAAACTACGATGAATATAAACGCTTTCGAGCTGTAAAGAATATTATTTTTGCAACGCTGCTCTGATATTATTTTCTCTTTAAATGTATAAGAAAGGACTTACCTCAAGATGATCTTCGCAACAATAACTATTTATTTTTATTTTTTTATTTTTCTCAAAACCAACAGCCGTGCACCAAACCTTTCTTTTCACTGGATTATTTGGCACATGGACAAATATCTTTTCTGGTGTAGTACTTGTTGTGTTTTTGCACGATGGTACAAAACAAGACATGAACCAATCCAAGTTTGGTTGCGGGGTGAATAAATCCATAATTGCTTTGTCAATTTATATTTTTTCTGTGATACTTTTGACGTAAATAATAATATTGAAGAATATTATACTGTAGGTTATACGTAAGTTATAGGTTAGATTTTTGCGTCACCGAGAGCAGAAACTGTTTACAATGAGACGTGGTTCCCGGACACGACACTGGCGGCGCTGATAGTTGGGTACAACAATAGGGTTGCCAATTCAAATTTTTCGAGAAAAATTATTGTCAAAGAATATTTTTTTGCAGCGTCAATATTCCTTTAAAAAAAAAACTGTCTTGGGAAATACATTATTTTTTATCCTACTTTCGAGTCCCATAGATTAAAATACAGATTTCAGATGCATGCAAGTTCTCTATTACCCCCGTCGGAAGTTTGATGTGCGTGGGCTGGATGAGACGTGGCAGGCGGATCTCGTCGAGATGCAATCTTATGCACGAGAAAACAAAGGTGCACGATACTTGTTCACCATCATCGATGTGCTGTCCAAGTTTGCTTGGGCTCTTCCCGTGAAACAGAAAACCGCCAAGGATGTCACCGAGGCCATGAAATCTGTGCTAAGACAAGGTAGAGTACCTGCGAATCTGCAGACCGGCCGAGGCAAATAATTCTATAATACCGGTTTTCAGAAGCTCATGAAGGAATACGGAATCAATCAATACTCGACATACAGTAATCTCAAAGCATCCATCGTTGAACGTTTCAATCGAACTCTCAAGAACAGAATGTGGTTTCGTTTCAGTCTGCAAGGCAGCTATAAATGGCTCGACATCTTGCCCGATCTCGTAGCCGCGTACAATGATTCCAAGCATCGAACTATTGGCATGAAGCCTCGAGACGTCACGAGCGTTGATGCAGCATTGATGGGAAATTTCGCCGATACGCGTAGTCGCAGAGGAGCCAAGTACAGCGTGGGCGACAAGGTACGTGTGAGCAAGAACAAACACGTTTTCGAGAAAGGCTACACACCCAACTAGACCGCAGAAGTTTTCACCGTGACGCATGTAGCTGCGACGAGCCCGGTGACGAAGAGGAACTCCTCAGAGCGCAATATCCCGACGTATATCTCGTGGAGAAGGTGCTGAAGAAACGCGGAGATCGTCTTTATGTTAAGTGGTTGGGGTTCGACAGTTCACATAACAGTTGGACAAATAAGACTGCAGATTTGTAACGAAATTATTGTATCGTTTTATTAATAAATAATCATTTGATTTAAATAATTAACTGTTTCAATTATTCACACCACCTAAATATTTCAGGAAGAGCTTGCGTGATAAATAATTATTTTTCGATGAATTCCATATGATAATTCACACCACCCAGATATTTCATGTACAGCTTTTTCTCTGCCACCGTACGCGTCATGAGGTCGAACATCGCTCGATCTTGCTCGAATGCTGTAGAGATGCGTTTCGGCATGAAGACATGGAAGTCGTTGTCGAAGTCGCAGACGATTTTGGATCCATACCTCGTTTCAACTTGACGCAGATTCGTTACTTTGTAGATGCGATTGAGTTCCAACTCAGCCAGTCGCTTCACCGGGAGGAAGTCATCTAGACTAGCAATCTTGTTGAGCTTGTCCATCGTGGGTGATGATGTGATGGCAATAGCTCGGCGAGTGCTGCTAATATACTCGCTATCCCCACTTCAGCATCCTTCTCTCACAACCATTTCAGTGTGCTCCCACTTCATCACTGCAGAGGTAGGGATGGTGGTGATGGTGGAGGTGAACTCGGTATCTCTACTCGAGAACGACGAGTTCTGACGCGTTTTGTTTTTTGGCTGGTGGTGGTGATGGTGGTGGTGGTGGGAGTAAACTCAGTATCTCTACTTGAGAACGACGAGTTCTGACACGTTTCGTTTTTCGGCGTACTGTAGTGCGCGTTTTTTCAGTGCGCTATAGTGTGTGCCTTCCGGTATGCTATAGTGTCCCCAAGGCAATGTGTCAGTGCTATTGGGCAACAAGTACCGTTTTATCATCGTGAGGACTTAAAGCCACCTTAACCTGCCTCTCCGTGTGAACTCGATGCTCCCATGATCTTATGGTGCATTGAGTCCCATGCTGTATCAACTGTTCATTGAGGCACTTGGTGAAGTCATCGAAGGTAATGGTGGCCTCCATCACACTCGTCTTCACCCCCTTCACCTTCTTCATACGGTCCTCGCCATCGACACGTACGCTATACATCTTACTGCGTAGACCTACGAACTCGGTCATTATTCGCCCATTACAGTCATACTTCATGAGGCCGATAACGTTTTTATTTCGCCATGGCATGCCGAATGGGTTCGCGTCGGGGTAATCAGACGTATCGAAATGACCAATGTTACCTCTCATCATTGAGTAGACATCATCACACTGCACCTCATACAGCAAACTATCTGTGTCTGTATATAACAGTTTACAGCCTGCCTGAAACTCGTCCTTCTTCAGCATAAACTCATAGTGGAAATCGCAGACGAGGATTTTTGACAAGTCTAGCACACACAATCCCACGTAGATTAGTTTATTTAGCCAAACCTCGGTCTTCGCCACTTGTACCGCAACGAGATTCTCCTCGAAGATTGTGTATCTATGGAAGGTTGGGCTTGCAATAAGTGCCTCAGCTCCGTAACGTCCTTCCCAGTGCGTCACGAGTTTCACATTGACATGGTTGCGAACATTCTCCATTGTTTTACCAAACACCGCATTGTTCATCAGCTTAAACAAGTTTTTCTCGAAGTCATGGGTGGCCTTCTTCCGCAGATCGGTATTGAGCTCGATGTATGACTTGAGCCACGGCCGCTGATTAAATTCCAGGACGCGATGAATCCGGGTCAGCTTGAGTCCGTACTTTAGAGCTTGCTTCAAGCTGCGATAGTGTAGAATGTAGTGGCTCTTTGAATCAAGCGTTGTCATGAGTTTCGTGTGCTTGGAGCCTGATGCGCTCTTGTGTTCGGGACATAGAGGCAAATCCTTATGCGCATCGTGTAGATTATCCGGATACTCGAGATCAGCCTCAAGGATATATCCAGTCGGCGAATCATCCTTGACGTTCCAGTCGACGCCATTTTCAACCCACTTGAAGCAGCTGTAAGACAGGGACTCCATCATTGCCCAGCCGTAAGGGTTGTTCACATCAAAGTACATGAGATACTTGCTCGCTTTGTTCCGATCATAATTACTCATATATTTATTATTAGCTCGAGCATACCGATTACAGCACTGACTCACTCCACCACGTATGCCCTGCTCAACAAACAAATGCATATCTACGTCGGTGAGAAGCTCCAGCTCGATCTTCGTGAACTTCAGCATGGCGTCCCATGTGAAGCCTGGCGTCGCATAATAGTGTGCTGGAACGAGTCCGTAGGCCTTGAGACAGCTATCGCGGAAATTCTCGAAAACATCGGTCAAGAGCATCACGTCAGTCTTCAGATAGAGATCTGAGTATTCTCCCAAGGTCTCGATGTCGACCTCCTTCCACACTTTACCAGCGTGCTCATAGTCCACGTTAGAGACGTCACTATCATTTAGCGTGCTGTGGAAGTTCTCCCTCGCCGGCAACTCCTTATATTCGAGTTTGATAATCGAGTCAACATACTCATACGGGAATACGCCTTAGCGTATTACGCGTAGCGTAATCGGCAGCTCATCGAGGTAGGAGGCGAGTTTCTCCAACGATGAGTTCATGAAGCGCAGCGAATCGATGAATCGGAAACTTACATCACTGCCCTTGATTTTCTTCGTGAATGAGATGTAACGCTCCTTTGTCTGCGGCAGTGGAATGATCTGTCCCTCGAAGCAGATAGCAATTTCTCGGATGATAAAATGCGAGTCGTATCCTGATAGATTATGGAATGCCACCGGTATCATCCACGAGTCCCGATAATTAAGGTTACACTCGTTGTGGGCTGGCCCTCGGTATCTGTAAACACACACACACACTCTTTAGTAATCATGAAAAAGAGTATAAAAAGTATACATAAAAGAATACTTACTTTTCCGTTAGATGACAATGATCTCGGACTCGATCAATACTCAATGACCTCTCGCAAATGTGGCATGTTTTAGCTGCACGAAATTGCCGCAGCTGATCCATCGACAGTGGCTCCATTGGTTTAGGATTCTCATGAATAGTTTCCAGTTCTTTCGCCAGTTCTTGGAGCTCTAGAGCGAACCATTCGGCGGGCTTTGGCCCTCGGTGGCTGCGATATCATCACAATGAATCATCATACGAGCACTTAAAATAATATCCCACGCTGAATGCCTCATGCTTCTGATAGGCATACTCATCACGTGTGGGCTTCAGGAGGCATTCAAAGTCCGCGTACACGATAAATGGGGCTCGCTCCTTATTACAGTGGTTCTTAAACCGGAATACTGTATTCCCCCATTTTGGCATTTTTACCTTGCACTTGTTGACCCTCGCGCAGTCAATGTCATGAGCAGTCAACTTTTCTTCATTGCGGAAGTAGTGAAGGCAGCGATCACAGATGTGTTTCTTACACTTGTGCTTCGATAATTGACGAGAGACCAGGCCAGACAAGCTTTTAATCCATACATAATGGAATTTTGGCTCCTCCTCCTCTTCTTCCGCATCCTCGTCCACGTAGTCATCTTGTATGAGGAGCAATTTCACGTGTCTATGCTTTTTTAATGATGTCACGTGAATGGGAAAGGTATCGAGTCGGCTCTTCTTCAGCTTCAATATATATACATTCACCGAGATGTCATTTTGCTTCTCAAATTTCGACACTTGTCTCGGCATTACAGGGAATTCAATACCGTTAAAATTCAATTCCGTCTCAAATCTTCGGTAACGGGAAACGCGTTCGGAATCGAGACCGGGATGTAAGGCAGAAAGTATGGCCCACTTGAAACACATATTATCCTCGTTTCGTACGTTGATGCATGCCTCTTTTTTTTTAATCACATTCGGTATTGGTTGTTGTTGGAAGCACATTGGTTGTTAAGCGGAATTTTGCCGTGAGTGCTGTATATACCTTTACAGCATTCCTCTCACGCTTGAGAACATGGCGGATTTTCGATTGGAAATTATTCTTGCATTCTTGCAGAAAAGATTTTACATCAACATGATCGAGGTTGAATGAAGATTTGGGAAGCTAACTGTGGTGGAGGGGATAGGAGATTGGTATAAAAGGGCAGCGGTGGCAGTTGCAAGCATCATTTCAACAATCGAGTTCGTAGTAGACATCCAAGGCTTCAAGGGGCTCTTAAACGAGTTCATCTTCAAGGAGCTGGCGATTATTGCCCTCGTGGATATGCGATGCCATCGGTCTACCTATTCGAGCCGCCATACCTTTGGAATGATCTACCTCCCAAGTACCGAGGGGCGAATCTCTGACTAGAAGCGAACTTCCACGCCATCAACTGGAATGATGGCAATGTCCCATACGAGCATATACACGAGACTCTGTAAATGCTGCTACGAGGAGCCAGCAAGGTGTACCTGAAGGGTGCAGAGAAAAAGAGCTGGTTGAGACAGCAACTCCGCCTGACCAGCTAACTGGTTGATCTCGATGCACTCGTCTGAATCACAAGGACTTGTGGAACCCGCACTGCGCAGCTTACAATGCAGTGGTGCTGAAAACGTGGCTCCTTCACTACCACGACGCTGATGGCGATGATCCTGACGAGGATTCGTCCGGTGCCGGGGGCATCAACTTCTCCGAAGATAATTCTAAGGAGGTGGATCCTCCACATCCGGCCGAGGATGAGGTGAACATTACCGATTCGCACGAGGGCGTAAATACTACACAACCGACAGAGGATAATACGACCACTGCAGATTCCGACGTGAATACAACGCGATCAACCAAGGAGGAAGGTGTAGACATTGGGCCCGATACCCAGTCCAAGGTACCCCCTGAATATATTCGATGAAAATAATTGAATGTACATTTTTTTAAAAATAAAACCTTTATTACAATTTTGATAAAGGAACATTCATGCATAACAGCGCATTTTTCTTTAAAAAAAAAGTTATTTTTTGTTACAGTGGGAATTAAATTAATTGATCAAAAAACAATGAAAATAAAAAATGCTGCGTGGGGTCACCTCCCCGACGCGACAACGACCGCGACCGCGACCAGGGGTGTGACACTCAATGTTAAAGGAGGAGTCCGCGTATGCTGGAGTTGCCAACCTCAGGACATGAAACTCGAACTACGGTATGCGGTGCTAATGGTGGTAGCATTGCTGAATTTTCGTCGGCAAAGTAGAGAGCTTTCTTATCTATAATCGATCTTTCATATGCGTTACCCAGTGCGATTCTTTTACGTTCTTGCCCCGCTGTTATTAATAGTTTAGTTTATTAATTATAATGAATAGATCTTGCTATTTTTTAAAAATCGGTTTTATTGATTTCATAACTTTGAAATAACATATAATATAACTTGATCAATGAAATACGATTCACAGCTGTACCATTTAAATTTGTACACATTGTGTATTTATTTCTTATACAGAAATACAAATTGAAGATCTAATTCTATAACATTTTGCGCGGTAAGAAATTACGGAATGATAAATGAAACTTCCCAGATAGACATGAGCCTACATTACGGCTGCACAGTAACGTCGCGTGTCGCCACTCCGTGTTGTCACAGATGTAGACATCTATTTCCGTTTGTAACTGTTTGGTGTCGTCACGCCGTTTCGTTGTAGTGCGCGTCACAGTTTACGCATAGTCGCTGCACGGCGCAGACGCACTCGTTCATCATCCGGGCAACACAGTGACGACACGTTGTGCACTTTGACATCAATGTGTGATGACACCGTAACGGCACAGTAGCTGCACGGCGAGTATGTGTATCATGGCAGCACGGGGACTACACTCCGTGCACGTCTGCACCCAGATAGAAATGTGACGGCACAGGGACGACACGGTGGCGGCACGGCGTTCCGGCATATCGTGGCGACTCCGTGGCTGCACAGTAAGTGCACGGTGTGCTGCGCTCTCCGTAGGGCCACCGTAGCGGCACAGAGGCGGCCCACTGTGCAGCGCATCATACTATGCCCTTTAAAAATTTATACTGACGTCATCATGTGACGCGGTAGCTACTCGAGAACTTTCATATATGCCCTTCACGTCGCTTATTCGCATGTGAGAAGGATAGCGAGAGAGTCTGTGACACCTTCCGGCGGCTAGTCGAACTACTCCAGGTGCACGGCGTGCCGCCACCGTGTCGCTACAGTGGCGGCTGATAGGAGCACGCCGTGTTGTGTCGGTGTCGCCACGGTGCCGCCCCAACATCCCTAGGTACGATGGCGAAGTGCACGGCGTATTGTCCACGTGCCGTCATCGTGACGTATTACAGCGTCAATATCGTGCAGCCACTGTGCAGCTATTGTGCCCATACAGCGTGTTTATGCATGATGTGACGGCAGCTATCAGTTACCTACGGAAATAGATGTCAGCATCCGTAACGACACGGCGTGCCGCTGCGTGGCGCCATCGCACCGCTACCGTGCCGTTACGTGCGATGTTTGCTGCACGTTTGTCTATCTGGGTTGTACATTTTAATGAAGTAGTCAATGAATATCCTTATAATTATTATTACGAGTACAATATTGTTCCCCAGTTTAATATTTTATAATGACTATGCTATTTAGACAGAACAGAAAATAAATCTGTACAAAATTCCTTGCTCATATGGCAATTTTTTAACATTTATTCATTCGGTGATTAATTGTAAGAACAAAACATATAAGCTATTATAATTTCCGAAACTTGATCTACATATGGCAATACAATAACTCTATTCTTTGCTTTTCTATTTGTAAATATCTGCATTCATAAATATCTCCACTCTGAAATATCTCTAGTCTTAAATATCTTTATTCAAATATCTCTATTCTTCTGTCCTGAATAACCTTATTATGAAATGTCAAAAATTTGATCAGTAATCTTTTTTACATACTATTTACGAATCGAATTAAATTTGTGGCATTTCATAACAAAGTTATTCAGGAGTAGACAGAAGAATAGAGATATTCAAGAGTAGAGATATTTATCCGAATAGACTTATTTAAGAATACAAATTGAAGAATATATAGAGATGTTTACGAATAAAAAAGTAAAGAATAGAGTTGTTGTAAATTGCCCTATATATTAAAGACTAATTGCTAACAATCTATTAATATACAATTTTCAATTTAATGTACAACAAAATACAAATCGTGTCGCTTACAATTGCATGTATTAGTAGACTAATTAAAAAAGAGCGACTATTTTTTGTTTTTCGAAATAACCTATTACTTTCGGGCAAGTGAAAAAATATGCCTGTCAAAAGCAGAGCTCTTCATATTAATATTTCGATTCAAGGTTCAAGTTGAATTTAGAGTAACTTACACTTTTTTTTAAGTTTCCGGCAAAATGTTGAAACTGAATTATTACTAAATATCGTAGAATCTTTCTTGAAAGAAAAAGTTTAAATTGCATTAACATAAATAACCAAATTTAATATTAGACCGTAAATAACTTTTGAAGGAGTGAGTTTATCGAAAAATCATAAGACACATATCTAAATATTAATATTAAGCTCTGCTTTTAACGGGCATTTTTTTTCACCTCCCCGAAAATATTTAATCGGGTAGTTCGCAAAACAAAAAATAGTCACTTTTGTGAATCAGTCTAATGTATTACAAAAAATACAATATTGAATCATATTTTTTGTTCCATTACAGTCCCTGATTGATTGTTTCATCTATCATTGTCGGACACCACTTTCTGCATCGTCTCTCTCTTATTAAGTGAAATTTACTCGCCGCCCGACAGATACCGCTACTGTCGTGCAGTGCTACCACCATTACCAACGACATTGTATGTTTTTTTTTCTGAGGTTGCAGCTCATGACATACCCTTCAGGATTTGGTCAAATAAGAAACTCGATTTAACCCGAAGTGTCATACCCCTGACCGCGACCACAGAGCGTTCCACTACATGAACAGTGGGTAGTCGCTTACCTTTGGGCCAGACTCCTCCATGACTAGCTCCTCCACGATTGACGCTCTGCGATTGGCGATGAAATGTGCCAAAATCAGTCTCGCGCTCTGCTATTTATGCAGCAAGCGCGAAGTGGGAGAGCGTGAAGTGGGAGATTTATTGCAAATGACGTCCACGTTCCACTGCCGGGGGAAGTCATACTGTCGGGGAGGCAGTCACACACACACACACACCCACACTGGGCGTAGTAACACTGGGACCATTTGTGTCGGGGTAATAAAGGTCAGGGGGCAGTATGGGTTAGGGGGTAATATGGGCCAGGGCCCATATAAGTTGGGGTAATGAGGGTCAGGGGGTAATGCGGGTCAGGGGGTAATACGGGTTGGGGCAATTTGGGTCAGGTGGTGGGGATAAGCCCACTGCCAGTATAGGAGGGGGATCTTTGGGGGAGGATGCTGGTAAGGTAGGACATTTGGGTCCGGATGCTTACCATCGGAGTCGGTAAAGCAGGGAGCAGGATGTCGGTAAGGTAGGAATCTACCTTACCGACATGACACCCCGCGCCGGTATGCATTTTCCGGAAAAGTTACCGCCGTCGGTAAGGTAGGAATCTACCTTGCCGACCTGTCCTCGTATCCCCCTAGCTCATCTACTGTGACAAGCGTATACTTGTAGCGAAGAAATTCCCAAGCGCGCGAAGAAACCGCAAGCGCTCGAAGAAAAGCCAGTAATACGCACACTCTCAGAAATGACATCTTGTAGGGCGTACACTCGAAGTGCCCGATATCAGGTGATACGCCCACACACTCAAATTCGAGAATGTTCGTGTAGCTCTTCGTGTAGCACACACTGAAGACTGTCCAAGGAAGAACGAAGATCCGCACAAGGCGGACGAACTGATAACTGTCCTGACGCGCGCAAAGAAAGTGAGAGAGCGCGAAGATCTACACCGCGTACTCGACAATGAATTTTCTCGAAGTGTCCAAGCTCCCGACTCACACGAAAGTGAGAAAGAGAGACTTATGGCGCGCTGAACGCGAGCGAGAGAGACCGATATATCGAAGCGTGGCGAGCACGCTGTCGAACAAAGGTACGCTGGTGCTTTCGCGCACTTTTCGCGTTCACGAAAACCGAAGCACACCCGAAATTTCTTTTTCTCCAAGGGGGTCGAGTCAGTTGAAATCTCAAAAATGGCTAAGTTGCGGGCCAAAATGTAACAAAGTGACTAAAAAAATGAATACAAAGGAATATAATTTCGAAAAAATTCCGATCAATCCGGATTTTTATACAAAAATTATTCAGAGCTTCCTTCTATTTTGTATCTTAATTTTTCGAAAAAAATCAATTTTTTTCAATAATTACCACTTTCATTTTTTTTCAAATCTAGAAGTTCTTTGGACACCCTCAAAAGTTTTCAGAATGGTGTTATAAAAATTAAGGCTAGTTGAAATTTTTTTTTCTTCCAATTAGAAAAAAAATAGAAATAATAAAAACACCACTTTGAAAAAATTTGAGGATTTGCAAAAAATGTCAGTTATATAATGACAAGAAAAAAAAATCAAAAATCGTAAACATCGAAAAATTTTCCATTTTTTCCAAAAATCTAAAAAAAAACGATGAAGATGGGTTTCAATAATTATTTGTACTTTTTTTTCAAAAAGTACATTTAAAAACGGAAATTTTGAAAGAAATGGTTCCGATACGTCAGATTTTGGAAAAGTTATAGTTATTCCAAAAAAAGCCATTTTTTCAAAAATTCATAACTTTTTTGGTTTGGTAAAAAAATTTGAAAAAATTCTGAGAAACGTTTTTCATAGGCTAGAAAAGGACTTTCAGACAAATCGAAAAGGGTCAGGTTCAAAAGTGGTCGATTTGACGTGGAATGCCCCATATACATCGACATGAATGCAGGATGTGGCGCTCACAGCGCTCAAAGCGTCCAAGCGTGCGCAGCCTTGGACGCTTATGCGCTTTTAGCACGTATGCATAGATCATGGATATATAAAGCCTGGTTTATCCAGCGGCCGTAACTTAACTTAGCCGTAACTTAAGAAGTTGAAAGTATATATTGCCCTTGTGGCGTTTATGCAGCAATTAGCCGTAACCGTAACCGTGCATAAACGCTACAAGGGCAATATATACTTTCAACTTTCTTAAGTTACGGCTAAGTTAAGTTACGGCCGCTGGATAAACCAGGCTTAAAAGCCGCATTCTTTGTGGACGCTTACGCGCTGTCAGCACGTATACAGTGGACGCTCCCACAATTTAATCTCCCATAATTTGATTGCTCCCACAATTTTACTCGTTACCATGGCAACACGCTCCCATAATTTGATCACCCCTATCGCGCTTTCTCCCCACTCCAAACCCTCCAAACTCAGCTGCCATGCTGAGAGGGCAACATAACCTCAATTGTCAAATTTTCCACAATTAAAAACGATGAATTAAATGTTATCATCAATTAGTGTATATTTCTCAACGAAAAAGGAATTCTTACACTTCAGAAATAATAAATTTCCGTAAAATGTGCTATACAGATATAAAGTGGGGGAATGAGGGGAAAATCAAATTATGGGAGCCTTTCCGGTCCCGACGTATCAAATTTTGGGAGCGTCCACTGTATATGGAAATACATCGACATATAAAATGCTACAGGATGTGACGCTCACGAGCGCGTAAGCTTCCAAAACAACTAGTGCAGGGAAAATGCTACAGGATGTCGCGCTTACCACGCTCAAAGCGTCCAAGCGAATGCAACGTCTCGCGCGACAGCCTCAGCGGCTGCAGCTATAATTAGGGTCCTTACTGGAACCCTTGCGTAGTTGAGGGCAGCACTGCTACTGGTTGCACAGAAGCGGGAAGAATTAATTCTCAAATTGACTTTCAATAATTAGACATCAAATACATTAATGAATTTATCAATTCACTCGTTTCTCTTCTCAATCGACAATTTACACATTTTCAAATTATGGACAACATAAATATATTTTTATTTATGCACAAATATAAGCGTAGATATATTAGTTATCCATATTTACCGACTGTCAGTATCATGTGTATAGCCGGCCAACATAACCTTACTTTATTGCAACTTCTCATGTGCGTTGTATCCATGCTCGTGTCCAATAAATATTATTTGGAAAAACAAATGAGTTAAAAATGACAAAGTGTTGCGTACGTCATTGCCAAAAAAATGGTAATTTTAAATGGTAAATTAAAAATGGAATTTGATTTTGCGCGGGCAAAAGATCCAAGACCATTGGCGCCATCTACGCCGAGTTTGCCGAATATGGACCCTAATTCACCCCCCTGGCACTCGGCCGAAATCTAATGGTGGGGACGGTGGTCTTAGCATCGCCCTTCGTAGTTCCGATTGTGCGCCGCTGCCAGTATACCCATATATGTAATACTCCTATATTGCTAGCGGCCTATGCTTCCCTATAAGTGGTGGGTCCACAAAAAAAGAGAGATTGAAGACACAGACAGGGTCATTCTGCGCACGCGCGACCCACTACGTAGACATAATATATATATGTTATTGGCTAGCGCACTCCCGCTTTCATTCGCACTTGCGCATTGCAAGAGCCGGTAAAGTGCACCGTAAAGGGTTCGCAGAGTTTCCGCCAGCGCTGGCAATATAGGAGTATTACATATATGAGTATACCGCGCCGTACCCCACATCCCCGCCATCCCCTTGTCATGAAGCCTCATCAGGGGGTACAAGCAACCATAGTAAATGGTGAGGCATCGTTTCGCTGGTGGCGCTCGTATGAGTCGAAGACCGAACTAATGGCTATGACATATATATATAGATTTACGCCCCCTCCACGGTTCGAAAGAGGCTTATTATTATTATTATTATTATTATTATTATTATTATTATTAGTTTTTCATTTTAAATAAGTTCTATCATGAAAAAATACAATAAAAATGCCAATATATTTGTGTTTTAATATATTTTAAATGTTTGGTCTACAAAATTCACATAATTACAATACTTGAACACTTGCAATATAAACATGTTTATGAATATTTAAGATAAAAAAAAACTGTAAAATTTGTTCGCGAGTCGCGTAACGTATAAATATAATCTCTGAGCTTCAAGAATTTGTGATGGCAGTTCCGACATCGAATGATCGAAAACTGCATCCTTTTCGGTCTGTAGTGGTTCCTCATTTGCGTCTTGTGCACTTCTTTTCCTCGATTGATTCTCTGAAATATTTCAATTATGCATGATATTTTTTTTTAGAAAAGAATACAAAATAGTTTTTCAGTCAAAAGATGTATCAGTCCATTGGTGTAAATATCATTTAACTGTTATCTTGTTGTAGGCTTTCAATCCACAGAAATGAAATTGGCTGTGTAAAATTTGTTTTTTTTCTAATTTTAAAAATTGTTAAAAAAATTTTTTTTCAGATAACATTTTTCGTTTAACCAGAGCATTTGACATTTCAATTTTTAGCACAGAAACAATAGTTATTTTGTAGGTTTGTTCATTACACTGTGACGTTTTTCAAATTTACTCTGCGGCTGCAGCGCAGTAACTTCAAATGAGATTGTAAATTTCACATATAAATACGAACGATCTAACTTATTAGTTAAAAGTATTAAGCAAAGATTATAAAATTACCTGGGACGTTTAGAGTCGGAACCGCAGTGGTGCTGAGTTTTTTCGCCAACACATACTTCGGCTCTCAAAATGAATCAAACACAAATATCGATTTCTCATGTTTGCTGGAGAATCATTCAGCAGCTTGCGACTCCCACAGGCACCCGGTCACTTTGAAAACCGATCAGCCTCGGTTATTGCATTCGGAAAGTTGAAGAAGCGTGATGAGTTTAGTGATGTTTTCAAACACCCCGAGACAACACTTCTTTGTCATGGCTGCTACCAACTAAAAGTAAAAAGGATTTTCTTAGTTTCGTAATATTTATAAAAATTGTGCGGTCCACTTTCAATACTAAGTTTTTACATATATTATAAAATATGAGGTTAAGAATTCAACTCAAGATCAAAGTACGAAAAGAGGTTATGTTAACAACAAAACATGAGATGAAATGTATTTACCTTGCTTTGGTGAAGCTCGAAAATGATCGTCGAAATGATCGCCCAACGTGACGCAACAGATTTTTTTTACAAAACGCACGATATACACTAATTCAATAACGGTGAATAAATCTTCCAAATAACACAATCGAGCTCACTGTAACGCCGCACAACACGCATGAACACGCAAGTCCGTCCAAGAATTCCAAGATGCAGGGAATTTCGTTCGGTACGTATGTGCGAGCGAGACATAATATTGATACAATGACTTATGGGTAGCGACACTAGCGCTCCTAGGAGTCGAAGACCGCGTTACTTGAGCCTCACTCTTCCCATCTGTGCTTGGACCCCCTGAGCCTCATAACCTCAATCAACACCTATTGCAAGCGTGGCCCTAGTAACTTGTCTAACCACTCATTCTAACCGGTTATCTAACCGGAAATCTAACCAGTTTGAATTTATGAAAATTCTACCGTCTTTCTAACCGGACTTCTAACCGCTACGCGTAATTTTACCCAAGTTAGAATGGTGGTTAGAAACGCGGGTAGAATTTCAAATTCCATCTGCTACCAAAATCCAACCATGCCTAACCCACTTTCTAGCCGCTCTTTCTAACTACTACGCATAATTTACTCAAGTTAGAATAAGGCTTAGAAAAGAGGTTAGAAATTCAAATTGCAACAAGCTGTCAAAACCTAATCCCCCCTTACCGGCTTTCTAGCGACCACGCGTAACCACCAGACGGTTAGAAATTCGAAATAAAATCTGAGCAGTGATTTTACGTACCTGGAACGGTGGTCACCAATTAAAGATGCATGTACCTGTAATTGGCATATTGATGTGGATATTACAGAGTCGATGGTGCGATACACAATATCGTAAAATCGTAATTTTATGTATTATATTTTTTTTTGTTGCGTAACATTCACGCAATACCAATGTTCACGCAATACAATATTCTTTTTTTTACCATAATATGTTTTATTATCAAATCTAGCAAATATAATACCGAAAATTGAGTCTTGGTATGATAATTTTTCCGCGGTTTCTTCATATACGGTCTATGATTATAAATATTTTTCATGTTTTTTTTTTATGTTGAATTAAGATTAATATAATATTAAGATTAAGATATATGACACCACTGTGATGAGCGTTGCTTTTATAATCTCAAGCTGGCAAGACACTGGGTACACTGCAGGCGAATAAACATTTTAAGACGAGTCCTGAATGCGCACTGACGCGGACCACGATCGTTCGAGCGCCACGAAAGTAGTTTATTTTGTCGTCCAATAACTTCGCGAAGACATTCCACAACGACGCATAAAATATATTTATTTGTTAATAATATATATCTGTTAACAGAAACGTGCTTCCTTATTAAAGAACATTTGCGATACGCCATCATGCCTCGTCTTGGCTAGTCTCCCTTAGTGGCGTCTCCGGGAGTCTAGCCCTTTTGCATCCATTCATGGAAATAGGCTAGACTCCCGGGGACGCCGCTACGGGAGACTAGCCAAACCCACAGCGCCCTGAAGAACGAAGGCAAGATGGCGAATCGCGAATGTCCTTTAATAAGAAAGCACGTTTCTGTTAACAGATATATATTAATAACAAATAAATATCTTTTATGCGTCGTTGTGGAATGTCTTCGCGAAGTTATTGGACGACAAAATAAACTACTTTCGTGGCGCTCGAACGATCGTGGTACAAACGTGTAATTGATAATTAAATGTAAATAACAATGAAATAAAAATGAATAATAATATTAATCTAATATACAATTTAATTATGATAATTCTAATTTACTCCACGTTTTCAATTATTATTAGCTATACGATTATGAATATATATATATATATATATTAGACTGATTCATTTTTGGGCTGTTTTTTTTGCACCTGACCCGTCAAAAGTTTGAGCATTCAAGGGTTGCATATTGATTGGATGCAATATTTCTGGAATATTGCAGAACATTGCAGCAATATTTCAATCGTCGGACATAGCAACATTGCAGGAATATTGTGTGCTGTAGGGGTATTATCAGTATGGTTTATAAAAATATGATATTCCAATTTTGCCGACTGATCATCGGTATTCTCTTATTGCAGTCGACTCTGGAATGAATTTTTAGTGGGTGAGCCCAAACTGATACCCAAATTGTAATAAGAATTCATTCCAGAGTTGACTGGAATAGGAGAATACCGATGATTAGTCGGCAAAATTGGCATACCATATTTTTATAAACCATACTGATAATAATATAAGGTAAATACAGTGCGTAGATGCTACAACAGAGAAGACTGGTCCATTTCGATCCACTCTGTAAATGATTGCTTTACTTTTTTTGCTTTACTTTATTTTGTAAAATAAATGCAAAGTCATTTAACAAGCATTTTTGTATTTCTTCATGCAAGGTTGATTGAGTCACTTCTTAGACTTGGCTGTTTGCGTCCACCTTTCGCGTGATACATTGTTACTTAAAATTGAGTGAATATATCGTGGGAATGGTAATACCGCGAGAGAATTCGAGACTCTTGAGATCTCGTCAAGACAACATTTTTGTGATTGAAAAAAAACGTTTAAAGAAAACGTCGAAATTGTTCATATTGAACAAAAATTGATTTTGCAAAAAATATGAAAAAAATCTCTTGGTCAGAGCGACAATTAGCATTTGACGAGTTTTGCGATCGCTATAATTACGAATCGCCAATGCAATTTTCTAAATTAAAAATAGCGGACTAAAAATGCAAAAAATTTACTCGATGAAAGCACAATTAAGTGGCTTTCCAAAATTTTTGGGCTCGCTAATAACGAATTTGCCATGCGAATTTTGAAATTAAAAATGGCGGAACCGATATGGTAGACCAAAAATGCAAAAAATCGATTAATTTGAGTGAAAGTTAGTATTCGAGAGGTTTTGGGGTCGCTGATTACAAACGTTCTGTGAGAACAAGATTGCATGTGACTTGCATGTTCAAGACTTTTCATCCAAATACACACCCTACCTGACCTGAGCAAAAATATTTCTTCATAACGTACAATACGTTCACATGCTTGAAGTGGACTTGATACCTTGAAAAAATTGAAATAACAATAACAGTGGCGTTCTGTGAGAACAAGAGTGAATGTGGCTCGCACGACTTTTCAATTTAATACTCATTCTACCTTACCTATAGAACAATCTGTTTGCTTGGAATTTTCCAAAACTACCGTGTCTTTGTTTCCTTCAATATCCTGAAATAGGTACTAGCTCAACAGAAACAAGACCAATGATTTTTTTGTTATTTTTCGAAAAAAGAATAGTCTGTCACGATGTTAGAAGCCTATATTTAACTACCCAATATCCGTGGACCGGTGAGAACATGAGTTTTTTAAATATTGGAGCACGTAAGTGATCAGTAGACGATCGCTCATTGTGGGTTGAATACCGCACCGGAAAATATGACGGAAATTATGAAGTCTGGTATGAAAACGTAACCGGATGAGGCTTGCGGAGATAGTACAGCTCGGTCCAGCGTTCTATCTTCTTAACGCACAAAAACAAACAATGTTATTATCTAGTCTGTTTATTTCTTCATAAGGAACATTAATCCGACATGGACTTGACACCTCTGAGACTTTCCCGATCGTATTGATACAGCAAGATGTAGAAAATGGCTAAATTTTACATTGCGAGCTGGTCACGTTAATCGAACTGCAACACTATTATAACCCAACATGCGACTTTGTTTTCGGACTGTCTTTCTTCATAACGTATGAAACGATCACATCCTTGAAGTGGACCTGATACCTTGAAAAATTTAAAATAAAAATAACAATAGCGTTGTGTGAGAACAATAGTGCATGTGGCTCGCATGACTTTTTATTTTAATACTTATTCTACCTCACGTATGGAACAATCTGTTTGCTTCGAATTTTCCAAAACTACAGTGTCTTTGTTTACTTCAATATCCTGAAATAAGTACTAGTTCAACAGAAAAAAGACGAATATTTTTTTTATTATTTTTTGAAAAAAGAGTAGTCTGTCACGATGTTAGAAGCCTGTGTTTAACTACTTAATATCCGTGGACCAGTGAGAACATGAAGTTTCTACAATATTGGAGCACGTAAGTGATCAGTAGACGATCGCTTATTGCGGGTTAAATACCGCACATGAAAATATGACAAAAATGGGGAAATTTGGTATGAAAACGTAACCGAATGAGGCTTGCGAAGATAGTACAGCTCGGTCCAGCGTTCTATCTTCTTAACCCACAAAAACAAACAATGTTATTATCTTGTCTGTTATTTTCCTCACAAGGAAAATTTATTCCACATCGACTTGACACCGCTGGGACTTCCCCGATCGTATTGATACAACCAAATGTAGAAAATGGCCAAATTTTGCATTCCAAGCTGGTCATTTCAATCGAATCGCAGCACTATTATAACTCAACGTGCGACTTTTTTTCGGACTGTTTTTTTTCATAACGTATAAGACGTTCTCATGCTTGAAGTGGACTTGATACTTCTGGAACATTAAAAAAATAACAATTACAATAGTGTTTTATGAGAACAAGATTGCGTGCTGCTCGCATGTACGAGACTTTTCATTACATCATCAAAGAAAAACTTTATTTGCTTCGAATTTTCCAAAACGGAATTTTCAAATTTTGCAATGTCTTTGGTTGTTTTCATATCTCAAGATGGGTACTGTTTCCTCAGACACGAAACCAATTAATTGCGATTATTTTTTGGAAAAAAAGTATTTTGTCACGATGTTAGAATTCTAAGTTCATCTTTTCAATGTCCTGGACCATTGACAACATAAGTTTTTAGGATATTGGAACACGTCAGTGATCAGTAAACGATAACTCATAGTGGGTTAAATGCCGCACAGGAAAAACGACATTAACGATAAAGTCTTCTATTAAAGCGCTACCGAATGAGGCTCGTGATTAGGGTACGACTTGCTCGAACGTTTTTTTTGAACCCACAAGAAGCCGGCGATTTATTGTCTTATCTGTTTATTTCCTCGAGTGAAAATATATCCAACATGGACTTGACACCGCCGAGACTATTCTGAAAAAAATGATAAAGTTACCCGATAAATGTCGTCTTACAAGTCGGTAACTTCAATCAAAATGACGCGGTATCATTCTAGCCCAACGTGTGACATTTTTTAAAAATTTTTATTCTTCAGAACGTCCAATAGGTGAATGCTTGAAGTGGACTTGATATTTTCAAAACATTCAGATAAAAATATCTATAGCATTCTGTGAGAACAAGATTGCATATGGTTTTTATGTACATTTCATCCGAACCCTCACCCTACCTGACTCGAGCGAAAATCTATTTTCCTTGAATTTTTCAAATCTACAGTGACTCTTGTTGCTTCAATTTTCTGCGATGGGTACTAGTTTAAGAGAAACGAAACTAATAATTTGTGATTATTTTTCGATAAAAGAAGTCTGTCATGGTGTTCAGAGTCTAAGTTTAACTGCACAATATCCGTGGATCCGTAAGATCATTCGGTTACGTTTTTATACCAGACTTCACCATTTCCGTCATATTTTCCTGTGCGGTATTTAACCCACAATGAGCGATCGTCTACTGATCACTTACGTGCTCCAATATTTAAAAAACTCATGTTCTCACTGGTCCACGGATATTAAGTAGTTAAACACAGGCTTCTAACATCGTGACAGTCTACTCTTTTTAAAAAAAATAATTAAATATTATTGGTCTTGTTTCTGTTGAACTAGTACATAATTCAGGATATTAAAGCAAACAAAGACACTGTAGTTTTGGAAAATTTGAAGCACCCAGATTGTTCCATACGTGAGGTAGAATAAGTATTAAAATAAAAAGTCATGCGAGCCACATGCACTCTTGTTCTCACACAACGCTATTGTTATTTTTATTTTAAATTTTTCAAGGTATCAGGTCCACTTCAAGGATGTGATCGTTTCATACGTTATGAAGAAAGACAGTCCGAAAACAAAGTCGCATGTTGGGTTATAATAGTGTTGCAGTTCGATTAACGTGACCAGCTCGCAATGTAAAATTTAGCCATTTTCTACATCTTGCTGTATCAATACGATCGGGAAAGTCTCAGAGGTGTCAAGTCCATGTCGGATTAATGTTCCTTATGAAGAAATAAACAGACTAGATAATAACATTGTTTGTTTTTGTGGGTTAAGAAGATAGAACGCTGGACCGAGCTGTACTATCTCCGCAAGCCTCATCCGGTTACGTTTTCATACCAGACTTCATAATTTCCGTCATATTTTCCGGTGCGGTCTTCAACCCACAATGAGCGATCGTCTACTGATCACTTACGTGCTCCAATATTTAAAAAACTCATGTTCTCACCGGTCCACGGATATTGGGTAGTTAAATATAGGCTTCTAACATCGTGACAGACTATTCTTTTTTCGAAAAATAACAAAAAAATCATTGGTCTTGTTTCTGTTGAGCTAGTACCTATTTCAGGATATTGAAGGAAACAAAGACACGGTAGTTTTGGAAAATTCCAAGCAAACAGATTGTTCTATAGGTAAGGTAGAATGAGTATTAAATTGAAAAGTCGTGCGAGCCACATTCACTCTTGTTCTCACAGAACGCCACTGTTATTGTTATTTCAATTTTTTCAAGGTATCAAGTCCACTTCAAGCATGTGAACGTATTGTACGTTATGAAGAAATATTTTTGCTCAGGTCAGGTAGGGTGTGTATTTGGATGAAAAGTCTTGAACATGCAAGTCACATGCAATCTTGTTCTCACAGAACGTTTGTAATCAGCGACCCCAAAACCTCTCGAATACTAACTTTCACTCAAATTAATCGATTTTTTGCATTTTTGGTCTACCATATCGGTTCCGCCATTTTTAATTTCAAAATTCGCATGGCAAATTCGTTATTAGCGAGCCCAAAAATTTTGGAAAGCCACTTAATTGTGCTTTCATCGAGTAAATTTTTTGCATTTTTAGTCCGCTATTTTTAATTTAGAAAATTGCATTGGCGATTCGTAATTAGCGATCGCAAAACTCGTCAAATGCTAATTGTCGCTCTGACCAAGAGATTTTTTTCATATTTTTTGCAAATTCAATTTTTGTTCAACATGAACAATTTCGACGTTTTTTTAAACGTTTTTTTTCAATCACAAAAATGTTGTCTTGACGAGATCTCAAGAGTCTCGAATTCTCTCGCGGTATTACCATTCCCCTGTCATGCGAATTTTTCGTCCGAAGTGATTCGGAAATGTCATTGCGAATGACATTTAGTCACTTCGATCGCGGCAAACTTGACAGCCGTGTGCTCAGACCGACTGACGGGACAATAGCACAGCGCACTTCACGCGGCACCTTCGTTCGATGAAATTCATGATTTTTCGTCAACTTTGATATTTTTTTTCACAGCGAAAAAAATATGTAAAGCACTTTAGTACGAGTGGTCTGGATTTGGAAAAATATGAACTTTAATAATATATTTTTTAAATGCATTTCCGATTTTTTTTCGAAAAAAAATTTTTTCCACAGCAAAAACTACGAATCGGATAATTATGCCATATTTTTTTTTAAAGAAAGCGGACAAAATCGTTCGCGATACGTACTTAAAATCAGTCAAAATCGCACTATAAATCGGTTTAAAAAAGCATGGCCACCCCCGAATTGTCACCCTGTATATATGGCACATTCCACCAATTCTTGACTAAAGTTGTGCCGGGGGGTCTGAATTCTGGATAACAAAATTTTTTATTGAAAAGTACATTACAAAGAGAGCTTTCATGATTTTTTTCAATTTTTTTCGCCCAACCCTTTCGAAGATACAGTAGATCGAAAATTGCAAGATTTGCAATTATTGACTTTAGATATTAAAAATATCAATCGCTTGTAAAATTTCTAAAAATATATTAAATATTGGTTTTTGTGTAGAAAAAGCTCAGCTTTCTGAAAAAAATATTTTCAATTTTCTCCAGTATCAGGAAAACCTCAAAAAATGAGGTCAAAAAGTAAAATGCGCTTTTTCGACCAATGTATCATTTTTAATATTTTTTAAAATATTTTTTTCGAAAAGCTGAGACTTTTTTACATGGGAAAGGTATGTTTGGATTTTCGAAATATTCAAAAATAAACCATAGCAAAATAAAGTTGAAACTTTTGTGATGAATTGCCGATAAGTATTGTGCTGCCGTCACGGTCGATACACGAACTATCGAATCAAGTTTGAAAATTTCTGTACATAGCATTATATTCAGCGATTATGTAGTGAATATATATGTTCAAAGTGTGAAGTGGGCAAGAAATTAAAATTATTATACAAAAGCGATATGACAAGGGTCAAATCTTTATTATTTGTACTCTTCTTGTCACTGTTGACAGAGAAACATTTCTTACAATCAACGCGAAACAAATTTCTTACAAATTTGCGAAATTTACTTTGAATGTGTTTATTAATATAAACAATTTAAAACCGGTACTCTGGTGTAGTGGCTAGCGTGCTCGCCTCTAAACCAGAGCATCGGGAGGTCCTGGGTTCGATTCCCTGTGCCGTAGTTTCGTCGAGAAATAAAAATATGGGCGTGACAAGCTCCAGATATATATATGTGGCATACACAAGTACTCGTACAGGTGTGAGTCACATATATATAGCTGTAGTCCACCCAGCAAACACACTTGGATGATTTACGAAACATTTACGTATAATTGAAATGTAATAACTACGTCATATAATGTTCATCACAAATTCGTAACTTTTTCATAACGCACGTAAACGAGATGTATATAATACGTCCTGACGATATGTAGTAAGGATGTCAATGAAAGATGTAGGAATTACGAAAAACTATAGACATCACAAATACGTAACATTGATACGTCAAGATCTCGTCACTCTTATACGAGATATTTACATGTACTGTAAACTTGTCAAACTGTTACGAGTCGATGCTGTAACAATTATAGAACATTGGTGATATTATAATCTCGTAGTATAGGCTACGTAGCAAAGATGTCACACTGTGACATAAATGTTATAAGACATTTCTTGTAACAAATCCGTAACAATTATAGAACATTGCTGTAACAATTATAGAACATTGGTGATATTATAATCTCGTAGTATAGGCTACGTAGCAAATATGTATAATGTGTGACATAAATGTCACAAGTCATTTCTTGTAACAAATCCGGAACATATACGTATCATATATTACGAGAAATGTCTTCAATCATTTTAAGGTTATGTCGATTAAGGAACGTAAACAATATGTGAGTGTAAAGTACAAGGAGGTGATATCGAATAATCCAGCGTAATACAGAATAAACTAGAATAATACAGCATGCATTGCAAGAGGTAAGTTTAATGTAATCCCTTTATTTAAAAGAAAAAAATAAGTTATATGGGTATTTGCCGTGATGGAAAAACACCCAGGAATTTCCCTTACTCGGTTTATAACCTTATTCGCGTTGCACGTTCGCTTAATTTCTCTTTGCCCTTTCTTTCTGTGTTGCAGGCCTGTTTTCAAATTGATAGCCTATTTTCAATTTTCCAGGCATTGTCCTGGTCACAATTTTGACTTTAATCAAAATTTGCCGCGCTCATCCTATAATAAAAAGTCTTACGAAGGAAATGAGACGTCGTAGAACAAAATCTATCTAGCAATTCTTTCTGAATCATGCGCAGAGTGTAAGAACCCAGTTTTGAGTTTTTACACTCTGCGTAAAAACCTAGCTTTGAGTTTTTACACTCTGCCGCTGATTCAGAAAGAATCGATAGACAGATTTTGTTCTATGACGTCTCATTTCCTTCGTAACTCATTTTCCCATGGGATGAGCATGACACATGTTTTTTGCTCTTTATTTCAGAGTTGGAGGCCTGCTTTGAAATTGTTAGCCTATTTTGAACTTTCCAGGCATTGTCCTGGTCGAAATTTTGACTTTAATCAAAATGTGCCACGCTCATCCCATAGGAAAAAGTGTTACGAAGGAAATGAGACGTCGTAGAACAAAATCTATCTAGCAATTCTTTCGGAATCATGCGCAGAGTGTAAGAACCCAGTTTTGAGTTTTTACACTCTGTGTAAAAACCTAGCTTTGAGTTTTTATACTCTGCGCATGATTCAGAAAGAATTGATAGACAGATTTTGTTCTACGACGTCTCATTTCCTTCGTAACTCATTTTCCCATGAGATGAGCATGACACATGTTTTCTGCTCTTTATTTCAGAGTTGCAGGCCTGCTTTGAAATTGTTAGCCTATTTTGAACTTTCCAGGCATTGTCCTGGTCACAATTTTGACTTTCATCAAAATGTGCCACGCTCATCCCATGGGAAAAAGTTTACAAAGGAAATGAGACGTCGCCAGCAGTTTATTAGCGTAGAGTATAAAAACTCAAAACTAGGCTTTTCAGGACACCGGTGCACCTTGAGGGTTCTAACTAGTCCCAAAAAATTGTTCATTTGGTACCTCAAATGGTGGACGATACATCATATTTGTAGGTATTCTACAAAAATTATAAATTATAATTAAAATGTACTTTTCAAATGTTAAAATAAAAATAAAACTCCAACCTAATATGTAGGTTGGAAATACATAAATTTCTTGTAATTTGTTCATAAAATATGTATATACGTAAATTACCTGTAACCACGAAATCACATTGACATCATTGTTACGAGTATTATGCGTTACCAGGGTTACGCTTCGTTTCGTAGAAGTTACATCAATGAGCTGAGTTTGTTACAACTATGATCTGAGTTTGTTACATCTATTATCTGAGTTTGTTATGGCTATGTGATGAGTTTGTTACATCTATGAGCTGAATATGTTACATCTTGGGTATGAGTTTATTTCATTATTATTTCTCGTAGATGTTTCGTATCTGTGACTTGCTTATAGGATGACATATTTGAGAACAAACTCTGCTTCATTCACGGAGTTTGTGACATAAATGTTATGTCCAATGTAACACACGTTACGTAACATTTTCGTAACTATTTCGGAACTGTGTTTGCTGGGCATGTTTACAATTTCTCGACGAAACGTGACGTAGCTCCGGCATCGGAAAGCGAACTCAGGACGGGCTATAGTGACACAGGTTTTCCGCAGTTTCCCTGTGTCTATGGAAATTAATTTCCATAGCAAATGTGCTATAGAGGGGGAAGTCGGATGCGGCCGCATGGGGATCTGGTTACTGATCCGGACCAGATCCTCAGGGGGGACTGGCTACTGACCCGGGCCGACCCTGTAATAGGCGAAAGCCTCTAGACGGGGGGAAATGCACAATAAAAGAAATATATATATATATATATATATAAACAATTTATAGGGCAATGGAAATAATCAAAAACACATTGAAATTAAATTTTCCAGATTTTTTCAGAATTTTTTAGACACGCGTTTTTTGTATTTTTTTTGTTTTTCAATGGCACTTCTTTGTAAAATGTAAAAAAAATCAGAAAAATCTAATAAAATGTAACCAAATTTTTGGGCTTAATTCCAAAATGGAGATTTTAATACTTTATATCACTCAGTACAATAATGGACGCTTTTACGTCCGCAAGCGGACGTGAAATAAAATGCACCTCGTGATATAAAATATCGTACATCACTCGGCGTAAAAACATTTTCTCACTCAGGTGATTGCAGGACTCGCCTTCGGCTCGTCCTGCAAACTCACGCTCGTCAGAAAATGTTTTTACGTCCTCGTGATATAATGTACTATTATTTGGATTTGGAATTTCCTCTACATTTTGTATATAAAAAAACACATTGAAATGAAATTTTCCACACTTCTTCAGAATTTTTTGATTACTCATATTTTGATTTTTTTTTCAAAAAAATGGGACTTCTTCGTAAAATCTGATAAAATTAAGAATAAACTAATGAAAAAATATAACAAAATTTGTGGGCTTCATTTGAAAATGGAGATTTCGATACTCTCTGAGTAAAATTCAAAAAATTGCAAAAAACCATTTCTTTTTTTTTTACTCAGAGAGTATCGAAATCTCCATTTTGAAATAAAGCCCAAAAATTTTGTTATATTTTTATTAGTTTATTCTTAATTTTATAAGATTTTACGAATGAGTTCCAATTTTTTGAAAAAAAAATCAAAATACGCGTGATCAAAACATTCTGAAGAAATGTAGAACATTTTATTTCAATGTGTTTTTTTATATACAAAATGAAGAGGAAATTCCAAATCCAAATAAAGTATTAAAATCTCCATTTCGGAATAAAGCCCAAAAATTTTGTTACATTTTATTAGATTATTCTGAATTTTTTTACATTTGTTCCGTCTTTTCAAAAAAAAAAGAAAATCCCGAAAACGCCTGACCAAAAAATTGTGAAGAAGTTTGAGAAATTGTTTTTTAATGCGTTCTTTTATGTAAAAAATGTAGAGGACAATCGAAATCATCAAGGTAATTATATGATATTATGTGTGTGGTTTTAACGATTTATTATCCAAATTGTGATTAAAAAATGGCCAAGGAACATCGGTGAGCTGTGTATATATATATATGGGTTTATGAAATAATTTGTGCCCGTAAATCGGCGATTAATCAACAAAGTTTGGCTATGCACGAAAATACATGAAAAAAAAATTTTCTTCTTTTTTGTTCTTTTTTTGCTTAATAAATCATTATATCTTAAATCATGTATTAGACACTATAGATAGAATTTCATTGACAAACAAAATTTTATTACCAATGTACAAAATTATTTCTTTTTCTTACATATGTACTTCCTATTTCGACGGTTTGTCTTAGTTACATTAATTATGTTGTAGAAAATAAATGAATTAATTTACATTTTTGATGAAATAATATGTGAAATGACGCGTTCAAAGTTTGCATGTCAGGTAATTAAAAAATCTTTGTTTTAATGTTAGAACGCAACATGTTTAAAAGTCTTTTCATTCAGAGTCAGATTCAAAATCGGATTCATTGTCATTTTCCTCATCTGGAAAACTAAAAATCGCGATGTCATCATCGCTGCTCTCATCGCTATTATTCTCGCAGTCGCTATCGTCAATATTTAAATCTGCGCCAATTGGTTTGCAGTTTTGGCAATTAACTCCATTGCAATTTTTGCAGAGCGCCGAGCAGTAGGCGTTGTTTTTTTTGCACTTACAGCGTTTCGTTGCACACTTAGTTGTGCAGCCACAGGAGATCTGTTGAAATGAAATTAAAAAAAAATGAGCTTTTAAATTTTTCTGTTCATTTTTGTTGATTAAAATAATTACCATATTCAGAAGTTCTTCTGGCGCTGAGTTATCTTCCGTCATCACCGGGAGGAACATGATGGTGTCCGATCGCATCCATTCCCAATCTTTCGGATCTAAGTTGTTGCCCAACCACGTTTGGACTTGCAGGTACACACGTTTGGCATGTTCACGCAATGCGCCTTTGGTCGGAGGTAGACAGCTGAGGCGAGTTAGCAGATCTAGAGCTGTCGAAGACTCATACTTCCGATATCTTGCCTCTCCCAGGGAAATATTTTCGTTAGCAAAGTCGTATAAGTGCGCAATAATTTTTTCAGCAGCGTTGGAAATTGCGACTGCTGTATTATCCGGTTCATAAAACTCGTTGACAATGTTCTGGATATTCTTATTTTCGGCGAGCAACGTTAGTATACTTTTTTTCCCTTTAGAGAAAAGAGCCGATGTTGTATCACATCCGACAAAAGCATGCGCGAATAAAATATACGGCCTCAAGTTTTCATGATCCATGGCAGAATACAACGCTGAAGTCTTCATTGAAGGGACAATTTTGTTGAAATAAATTGACTGACTTGAATTTGTCAAGCCTATCAGGAGCACGAGCAGGTCCACATCGTTTCCTACAATTACAACAGGATGATCAGTCACGTCTTTGTAAACTTTTAGGGCTGTGTTGACAATGAGTACGTCTGCATCTTCAGACGCAATGTGCACTGGAATCTTACTTTCTTCCAAAAACCGAGCAAGAAGCTGAACAAATTTATATTTGTTCGCCGTGTTGGAAAAGAACTTCGGTTTACTCAATGTCACTAATTTGTCCGGAGCGATTTCAACGTCGGGGGCCATATTTTTTTCGCGGCGACGATATCTTTCATAAGACTTTACACCGATGCACTCATTCTTGTAGCCGTCGAACACAACATACGCATGGCCATTGTAATGATGAATAATGTATTCGCGATAGCGTTCAAAAATTTCATTGAATTTGCAGCTATGCGGCCACGTTACTTGGTGTAACAAGAACCCTCTGTCAATCACAAAAATTGAATTCTCAAACAAATCACTGATGCCTCTTCTGTACCTGCTAGGAATTTCGGCTGTCTTGAAAGTAGGGTAGAGATCGGCCTTGGCAGTTTTTCTCATAAAACCTTTATCATCGAATAAAGCGAGTGGATAAGGTGATATTTCGAACTCAAATGCGCGTTTCCGCTCCACTTCGGTGAATTTGAAGATTGCTGTGAGACAGTTCATCAAGTGTGATGAGTTAAGGGGAGAGTAAGAATTCCCGCCAACATGTAAATGCGCTGTGACTGAGCCGAGTGTCTTCACCCGATTGCTCATGGAAAGTTTACATTCCTTCACACTCTTCCCAACCATGTTCGCTATGAGCTTTTGCCCTTCTTCAAATGCCATGTGACATTTGATGTCTGAACTCACAATTCCTGATGCCAATGAAACCAAATTCTTCCGCTCTTCCAACGGATTGTGCTTTTTCAGCCAGTACAAGAATTGTTGCAAGTGAACCTGATCTTTTTCCATTCTTTTTTTCCCGAGATTCTTGTGTTGCTCACTTGATTCGGTTGTTACATTGAAATATTCTTCCACTCCAGTCGTGATGGTGAACATGGTGGGCATTGCTAGGAGATAACGGGCTACAACACCTGGAGTGACTCCTCTTCCGTGCTTTAAATCAGTTCCGAAATACCGATTCAGAGTTTGTTCTATGGTCATGTCGGCCCATACTCCAGCCCAGATTTTATCACTCCTTGCGGTAAAATATCCCTTCCTCGAAAAAAGCTCGTATCCAGGATCATCCACAGCCTCTATATCCAACTGCACCATGTCTTGTAAATATAGCTGGCCACTCCGTGCGTATGGCATATGGCCTGCGGCAGAAAATATAGGCAGCATTTCTTTGACTGCAGATGTAATTGCCAATTTCCTAATCGCTCAGCCTCAACATATTGGAGCGCAATCGCAATCATTTTAAAATACTGGATCCATAATTGCGCCGTAGGTCCTCGGTTATTCAAATTTTGGATGTGAGCAATGAGATCTTCCGTCATCGCGGCAATGGACTCGTTAGTACGGCAGGTACTGAATGTCAGAGGATCCGAGGTCTCTTCATCCCATCTCATTTTTGCAGATAGAACTGTTTATACTAGCGAGCATGTTCTTCGACTAAACAACTAATCCCGGTAACTCGTTGCAACACTTTCGTGCTGTAGTCGTTGTTTAACAGATTTGCCGTGTCAATTACGCGATTCTTCAGTGATTTGTCCTGCACAACTCGGCTACAGGGCTGCTTTCTCTTTACGTTGCAAAGATGGCCACAATAATAACAGTGGGTGAGAAAATTAAAATCCTCCATTGTCATCGGATTCAGCGAGAGTTGTTGACCTGGAGCCGGTTCATTTGCTGATGAAGAAGACGATGTTGAAACATTTGTTGACACAGGAACCATTGGTTTCGACGTCACTAAATACTTTTTGTGACATGACATATGACAAGACAATTCACATATGTTTTCCCATTTCTGTTCTTTCCATTTTGAGTCGCCGTATGTTTTACTTTTGTTGATCAGAGTTTGTAAGCCCTTTTTCTTTACTGTATAAACTTGATTCATTTCAGCATTGAGCTCAAAGTGACAAAACCGACACAATGGGAGTAATTGTGGCGGATCCGGTTCGATGTCCATTTTGCTAGCTGGAACATGAAGTCGTCAGTTATACAGTGACAGTAACTATAATAGAATTCCAATGAAGATAATTTAAAACTACAAAAAACCCGTCGGACAAATTGAAAATAAAATTTTCCGAAAGCTTCAAAAGGAGTGCATGTAGATAAATTCTTCAAATTGTTGTCATTTTTCCCCCGAAATTTTTTAAGAATATCTTTTAATATGATGCTAATTTATTTTGGCATTTACCGTTCAATATGGAAATTTTCTACAAATACTTTTGATGCTATAACAGCAGCAATTGGAGTAATTGAATGTGTTATAGACGTTCATAAAGTTTTACTAAGCTCTACGGCAATTTTTTTAGATTATATAGAGAAACATTTCATCTAGCATCTTTTAGATCAGAAAGAAAACGAAAAAAATAGAATTTAAAAAAACATGCGTAATAATTTTGTATGGCCTTTTTAGAAAAAAATACAACCAAAATATTCAACGTGTTTTTGAATGAGTTTCGTGAGTTTCTAACTTTACATCGCGGTTCTGAAAGTTAGCGTCATTTTTTGTTTATTTTTTTTATTTTTTGTGATAAACATCTATCTATTCAAGAATTTTTAAGACCATTCCGATCGTGGGATTTCCATAAATATTTTTCTTCCATTTGTAAAAATAAAAATTTTTTTTTCCAATGAATTATTATGAATAACCAATTTTTGTTACTGTATAGTATTTTTTTGTAATATTTAGAATTTATTTTGACACTTTTTCACTGTTAACAGGTTCTTCAAATTAATAATTAATAATTATTAACAAATCGTCGAGCAAATAACAACAGTTCAAGAATTGTATAACGACATCGAACCCAAATAGTCCACCCAATATTGCTGTTAAATTTTTACTTGAGCAACACTATTTAAATGCAAAACAACAATTATATTTGCGATACATTACTGCTAAGTCAATCACAGAGACACAAAAATTTCATTCCATTATGCCAATGAGCAACGGAAACGTATTGGCAAACGAATATTCTAATTCAGGAAATTATCATATATGAATGATTTTTCAAAGAATACGTGAATAAATGAAAACTGCTGTTACTATTGTTCATAAACAGACTTGACGATTATTAATTATTTATTACTTATTAATTATTAATTATTAATTTTAAGAACCTGTTAACAATAAAAAAGTGTCAAAATAAATTCTAAATATTGGAAAAAATACTATACTGTAACAAAACTTGGTATTGATAATAATTGATTGTAAAAAAGAAAAATTTTAATTTCCAAAGTCGAAAAAAATAGTAGCTATGAAAATCCCACGATCGGACTAGTCTTAAAAATGGTTGAATAAATAGATGTTTAACGCAAAAAATAAAATAAAAATAAAAAAATGATTCTCACTTTCAAAGCCGCGATGTAAAGTTTGAAACTGAAAAAACTCCTTGAAAAACACGTCGAATATTTTTGTTGTATTCTTTTCGGAAAAGGCTATAAAAAACAAAAATGTAGAAAATAAACTTTTTATTTGGATCATTATTAAAGAAGTTATGACCAAAATACCAAAAAAACAGCGGTTTTTGGTTAATTTAATATCTTTTAAGGATGCTTTACCCCTACCGTCCTAGCCAAAAATTATATCCGATTCAAATTTCCGTACTTCCTGATACAATAAAAATCTGAAAAAATTCAGCAACATTTGGCATGTCATAAACAACAATCATCAATAATAATATTGCCCAAAAGGTATTAACAAATTGTTGAAAGAAATAATTTTTCAACAATTGGTCCATAAATTGTTTTTTTCCTTAAACAAATCGAATGCGTCAATTTTTTTGAACGCATATGAATTTATTGAGAATTTTCCCTCTATTTTGAAATTCCAGTTTTGAAATTTTTCAAATGACTGTATTTATGTATTTTTTGGCCTAGTGTCTTTGAAACTTTCCAAAGCTGGCGATAAACTTGCGTACAAAAACATATCCAAAATTGGTAATTTTTGGTTTATATTTAAAAAATTTTTAAAAATTTTTAAAAATGGAGAGAACATTTTGAAAAAATTCATACGCGTTCAGAAAAATTGACGCATTCGATTTGTCTAAGAAAAAAAACAATTTATAGACTATTTGTTGAGAAATTATTTGTTGAAACAATTTATTAATAACTTTTGGTCAATATTATTATTTATAATTGTTGTTTATGACATGCCAAATGTTGCTGAATATTTTCAGATTTTTATTGTATGAGGAAGTACGGAAATTTCAATCAAATAAAATTTTTGGCTGGGATGGTAGGGGCAAAGCATCCTTAAATGGATATTCGAAAAAATCTCAAAATGGAAAAGGAAGGATCTTTCGATGGGTACTACAAAATATTAAAAAATTAAGGAAATAAACAAAAAAGTTTTTAAAACTGTCCGATTTGGGATGGAACGTCCCATATACACTCGAATAAAATTGATAGAGTAAATTAATCAAAAATACAAATAAGTATAATTTGTCACTAAAAAAGTTTATTTTCACAGTGTAGAATCAAAAATGAAAAAGAGCACACTACATAACCTCAACATACCTTGGTCTTGCGAAACTTTGTTGATAAATCGCCAATTTACGGGCACAAATTATTTGATGAACCCATATATACACAATTCACTGATATTCTTTGGTTATTTTTTAATCAAAATTTGGATGAAAAATCGTTAAAACCACACATATAATATATCGAATTGAACACGAACGCTAAAAAGGGAAACACAAGACGCCGTTTTACTCCGATACTATAGTTCTGTCTCGCTCGCTTCTGTCTCTCCCGCTCGAAAGTTGTTTACACGCCATCGAAAGCGGCGCATGCTCCGTAGTAGCGCGAGAGATGAGCGACAACAAGCGACAAGCCCCACTCTTGCGCCGGAGGGGGATCTGGCCGACCTCCGGCGGCTCCCCACCACTCGCGGTGGGGGCCAACTTTAAAAATTAATATTAAACAAACTATTAGTTGTAGAGAAAAATGCTTCAAATTAAAGTGACGCGGAATTTTTTTCTCTACAACTTTTATTTGAAGTTTTTTTCCCTAAGTCCTACGGTTTGTCCGGAAATTCGTTTACAACCCTTAAAATAATCATTTCACTCCTAAGGCAAATGCGAAAACTCTTGAAACCACTCCCAATCGTTTTCTCGAGGGCAAAAACGTAGGGTAGCATGTATTTCGCTGCCTCTATGGAAAATTCCTTCTATGAAGCCCGTGAAGCCCGTTCTTCCTGGACTAAAAGCCCATCGTATAAGGGGCAAGAAGCGTGTTTTTTAACCGAGTTCTTTCATCCATCATTGAAAACTAAAAAATAAAATAATCATATTATTTATCAAATCGTCGATCCTGTTGAATCAAAATCACACATAATTTGTAAAATTTTAAATTTTATATAGATCTTGCGTAAGCTATGCATCTGTTATTCGATGTTCATTTGTAATTTCTGAAAGACGGGAGTTGGAAATAGTTGCATTTTTGAAATGTTTCGGACTTTGCGGGCATTCAAACGAGAAGTATGAAAATATTGATGAGGCATGCGTAAAAGATCTTATAAAAATAATCATAAATCGATAAAAGAGACTGCAAAAGTTTGGATACTCTTCTTTCATAGATAATTACTTCGGAATTGTATTTTTGGAGGTAACATTCTTATCCGTTCGATTTATCACAAATGAACTGAAAAGATCTATTATAGAAATCAAAGAGATGACAAAATATTGGTTTTAATATCCCTGCATTTAATAATGAATGTTTGGATCTTTGATTCCATAAGATATCGTAAGACGAGTTGACAGATCGACGCTTTATTTCAGAGTAATAGATGAGGCAGCCAAAATAACAAAACACGATCTCAATCAATTAACAAATGAGTTCTATCCAATACCCCCTTTCGAGATGATGACGAAAATTAATTTTGAGAACTAAACGTTATTTATTCCAGGAATATCGAGACACTTGCAATATCATGGGCCCAGAAGTCCTTCAGTGAGCACATCAGCAGCCGTATCGTTTGTTGCAACATATTCCACTTCGAAATCTCGATTATTTCCCGAACAAAATGATGATGGATTTCAATATGTTTAGTACGCTTGTGGAAAATTGAATTCTTTGCGTGTTTTCGTGCACTACAATTGTCGCTAAAAAGTTTTAATTTCGTCATTTTATTGTATCCAAATACTTTCAATAATCTCTGAAGATACATGGCGTCCTTTGCAGCTTCATTAAGAGCCATATATTCTCCTTCCGTCGAGGATAACGCGACAGTCGGTTATTTTCGTGATTCCCAAGTAACGAGACATTCCCCGAGGATAAATGTAAGCTCGGTGTATGATCTTCTATCGATGATACGATTCCCCCAATCTGCATCGACGTACCCTTCAAAATATTTTTTTAGTTTTCTTCAACATTAGGCCAAGATTAGAAACCTAATCGATTCTCTGTACCGCTGTTTGTCGATTTGTCAAATCTTCGTTCTTTTGTAGTTTTGTTCAGAGATCCATCGGGGCTTGCCGAAATTCAAGATTCATTGATCTTATATTGATCGAGTATACCTTTTATGTATCCTCGTTTATGCATCGCTGCTCCGTTATTGTTTCGTAAAAATTCTATACCAAGACCGTATTTTATATTGTCAACATGTTTCATCTCGAAACTTTTTGACAAATAACTTGTAAGTTCCTTAATCATGTTTTGATTCCGTGGTGTGTCCAAAATGTAATCAACATATTCCGTCATTATGAGTATTTCGTTTTTGCATTGTTGATAGAAGACGCAAGGATTCTCGTTTGATTGAATCAATTTGAATTTCTTCACTTCTTCGGCCAAACGTACGTGCCATCGACGATCTGCTTAATGTAGACCATAAAATGCCTTCTGGAGAAGACAAACTTCGTTGCCTACTTTTAGTTCTTTCAACATAACTCGTGCGGCATTGCCGATTCTGCTGGACGACTTTTCAGTACGAATAATCTCTTCCAAAATTTTGTTAGAGCTTTCAGGAACTTTCATGTAAATATTTTCCTCTAACATACCGCTTACATGAGCTATTGTGACATCGAATTGTTGAATGTTCATGTCAAATTTGACAAGTAAAGCCGTCATGATTCGAATCAAGCAGAGTCCAGTCACCGGTGCGAATGTTTTGATAAAATCGATTCCGGAATGTTGAGAAAATCCTTTTGCAACAATCCTCACCTTTTTCTCTAACGTTCGATCTGAATTATTTTTATTTCGCAGAATCACGTGACTTCCAACGACTTCCTGATTTTTTGGCGGATCGATTACGTTCTACGTATCATTTTTCATAATTGATTTTAGTCCGCTGCCATAACTCTGAACCATTCGCCTGAATCGGCACTGTTGACAACTTCGCAAATTGAGGTCTCTGCAATACAAAAAACACATTTGGTACCCGTCTTAACGTTTGGGTTTTCTTTTATTGCATTAACCATTTGATACTCCTTTCGCGGCCTCCCTCTTAATCCAGTCATTATTTTATTTGGTCTTCCTGGACCTCGTCTCGGTGCTTCTCTCGTTTCGTCTTCCTCGCAGTCTTCTTCTCTGCTTTCTTCTTCTTCTTTGAAATCTTCGTCGTTATTTTCGATATTTTCATTGTTGTATTCTCCGATTTGATTTAGCGGCGCTTCAAGCAAATTATTCTCAATTCCTTGCAATGAGAATTCGATTTCTCTAACTTTCGAGATTCTTTGTGTTTTTCAAGAATAATGGACTCGTCATTATTTCTTTCAAACGAATTGTACGAATTTTCTTCGAATTGTACATCTCGCGTAATAACGATTTTGTATTCTTCCGTTATCCGGACTCTGTATGCTTTTGATGTCTCCAAATAGCCAACGAAAATTCCTTCTTTCGACCGAGCGTCGAATTTTTCGTTGCCCGACTCCCGAATTAAGGTAAGTTACAGTTAAGTTCTTCGAACTCCATTTTCTCTTAAGAGATCTTCCATATTTTTGCTCATGTATTCCTCACCGTCGTCGGTTTTCAAGAGTTTGATTTTCTTTTCCGTTGGCATTGCTGCGATCGCATTATATTCTTTAAGAAGATTACAAAATTCCATCTTTCATCTTAATCATTCGCACTTCGCACCATTTCGAGTAGTCATTCATGAAAATGACGAAGTATCGCGCATTTCCATTCGACGCGACTCTCATCAGTCCACAAATGTCCGAATGTACGATTTTTAAAAAGTTTAGAACTTCCTTCCGTTTTCTTCGGAAATGTTCTTCATGACGCATAAAAATCTTATCATCTTTCCGCGAAAATAAATATCGCAGTTTAAATTTTCTTTTGCTTCACCCAGCTTCATTCCAAGAACCGCTCCAGTTTTATGTCCACTTACGAGATCATGCATGTTCATGTCCCATCCGGCAATGCAAATTATCGATTGCTTCGAACGGCGATTCTGTCACCAAATTATCAACAGCATCTTTTTCTTTCACGAAGTATAGTCCACCAGTTCTGCCCGCTTGCGAAATCGCATTTCCGGCTTTGTTGACAATGAAGGCTTGGTTTTTTTTTTAAATCACTTCGTATCCATGATCAGTAATCTTACTAATAATAAATTCGTTTGTAAATCTGATAAATAGAGAGCATCGTGCAACTTCAGATTCGTGGATTTTCTTTTAAATTTGCTTACAATCGTAACAGTTTCTTGAAATTTTATATCCGCCGAAGAATTATTAGCGAGATTCAATTTTTGATTTTTCGTTTCAGTAATCGTAATTGAATTTTCTTCATCTTTACATAAATGCGAAGTGCATCAGCTATCAAGACACCAGTCTTCGTCAAGACTTTTCGATTTCGCTCCGAAAGCTTGCTGAGAAGTTTTTTATTTTGCGTAAAAAGCTTTCCACTGTATTCGCGTTGTTGCAATTTACTTATGTGACCTTTCTTTCCACATCGATGGCACTCGAATTTAAACGGCTCCTCTTGTTTCATGTCCGTTCTAGCGCTCGTCGAATTTTTATTTCATTTTTTGATAAGATTTTTGTTCGCAATCATTGCTTCCGATCGAGTCAGAAATTCACCGCGCCACTCGATTGCGCGACGAAAATGCTTAAATCTCAAAGGAAGACTATATAATAATATAATTCTTAATAAATCTGGATTGATGCCCATAGACACTTAGTTCAGTTTATCTAATGTGTCGAAAAATTTTCGAAGATGATTTCTAACGTCATCGTTATCGTCGATCCGATGCAACGTTAATTTTTTCGGTAGTATTTAACCCATACCTCATTTAATGTAACGCAAATTTTTATCTGCATCAATTTGCTTGAATTTATTGATAAAATCACGTCTGATTTCGCCTTTCGATCTTCGTTTGCCCACGTTGCTATTGCTATTGCTATTGCGACTTCGTTTCCAGCACCAGGAGCGGGTTTCCTTTTTCGCCCGTAACGTACGACCATGCACCGTTTTTTATCAACAGAGCTTCTATGTTCTAAATTGTTTGTCCATGTATTGTCGTACGAGAAACACGAAAATATCGATGAAGTGTGCGCCAAAGAGCTTATAAAAAATAATCATATATCGATAAAAGAGACGGTAAGAGTTCGGATGGATTGTTCGTGCGCAGAAAATTACTTCGCAATTAGATTTTTGGAGGTAACTGTATTATGCGATCCATTTATCAAAAGCAAGTTCAAAAGGTCTGGTATAAAACTTGAAGAGATGACAAGTTAAAATATAAAACACTGTCGCTTTTGTATAAATTACACATACTCACCATATACTCTGTTTCAACATGTCTACGGGCAATTATGAATAAATGAATATAAACGTTTCAACGAAATGAACCTGTATCGTCTGTTACACATAACCTTTCTCCCGTAAAATACGGTTAGGAAGATAACTTACCGACACACGGTATTTACCGACCGACGATAAAAAAAGAACGGTTTTACCGACCGTAAGATATCCGAGGAAACTCTAGTCACCTGGCTACCAAGGCACGTGCTTGCACGCCACTTCTGGCGAGGGTGGTGACCCAGTGTAGGGACCAATCAGCGCTCGGGAAATTTGCGAGGGTGTAAGGCCCCATATAGTGCGCTATACCGGACAAGTGAGCAGTACAGGGACCAATCACCGCTCGGAAAATTCTGAGGGGGTGAGGCGACCAGTACGGGGTCCAATCAGCGCTCGGGAAATTTTAAGGGGGCGGGGTGACCAGTACGGGGACCAATCAGTGCTCGGGAAATTTTGAGGGGGCGGGGTGACCAGTATAGGGACCAATCAGTGCTCGGGAAATTTTGGGGGGTACCACCCCCAACCCGTCTGCGTCACTCTGGTGGGGGTGGGTGACCAGTATAGGGACCAATCAGCGCTCGGGAAATTTCCAGATGGCGGGGATGGGGGCGTGGCTAAGGGATGGGGGGACCAATCACAGACGACCATGAGGCCCAAAGTGGTGGGGGGTGGGGCCTGGCAGGGAGGGGGCGGGGCCAGAGGGAGAGGGGTGGGGGAAGGACCCGGTCTCCCTATCCTGGTACCTTACTACTGTCGCCGCAGCGCGCACTTTTTTGTACGCGCATGTGCATACACAAAAGCATGCCGCATACGCATACAAAATCTTGTCGGTTTCTCCCCTTCCCTCGATCGTCCCCCTTTTTGCCCCCCAGCCGGCCACTATTGTTTGCAAGCGTCCAAATTTTCGTCGTTGCGCGTCCCGCTTTCGATATTTTCAGTTTTCACGTGCTTTGAAGAAAATTTGCACGCAATAACACTCTTCATGCCGAAGGCAATGTTGCAAAGGCGGACAAACGTAAGTGTACAATTAAAAGTCACGAAAATTTTTGAAACGATAACGAATTTATCCATAGCATCATAACCTCAAAATTTCATTAATATCTTCGTCGATTCCTCGTTTCTGTTTGTTTTCACGTATACTCTTGCAGGTGAGATTACCTCCCGAGGTTAATCGAGTTCTTTACGTTAGGAATTTGCCTTACAAAATAACGCCCGAGCAGATGTACGATATATTCGGAAAATATGGAACGATCAGGCAAATCAGAGTGTAAGCATCGATGTTTTTTTCGTATTTTGTTTCTATTCATTATTTCTGTACTGCATGTTCCGTATTCTTCATTGATTGAAACATGTTTTTCTCAATATCCAATCGTAATTATCGATTGTGTAATTTCAGTGGCAATACCGCAGCGACTTGAAGCTTTTTTCGTTGTCTATGAAGATATATTCGACGCTAAAAATGCGTGCGATCATTTGAGCGACTTTCATGTTTGCAATCGTTACCTGGTCGTTTTCTATTATCAAAGTAACAAGGTGTTCAAGCGCATCGATGTTGACAAAAAATAGAGAAGATTGACAAGCTGACGACCAATTACAATCTCAACGAGGAAAAGAAATAATTTAAGGATCCAATGACAACTTTATAAGCATGTTTCGTTCTATTTTTTTTACAAAACTGTACATATTTCAAAATTCAATGCTATATTTAATAAATAATTAATAGAATAGCCATGATTATTATTAGGAGGTAATTAAATACAGCATTGAATTTTGAATTTTTTAAAAATAACATTATCGTACGGAATAAGAACTTACTTAAAAAAATAAATAACAATGATTATTATTAGGAAATATTCAAATAGTAAGAATTGAATTGAAATAGTTTTAAAAGATTCTGTACATGGTTGAGAAGAATCTTTTCAAACTATTTCCATTCTATAAACTATTTTCATACAATTTTTACCATTTTGACATTAATAAATGTACAATATTTACATATTTACAATAAATGTACTCTACAATATTTTTTTCGTGCGTTTCTCTCATGATTTATTTAAGAGGCATTTCCCCTCATCGGGAGCCCCTTTTAGGCCGACCTCAATCGAATTGCTTGAAACTTGAGTATGTTTTAGTGTTGCTTGAAAGTATATTGTACACCAATTTTCAGGTCTCTAAATATAACAAGTTATAGTACAAGCTTTGGCCCCCCGGACAACACGGAGCACATAAAAAAGATGTCAGTGAGACGTCTCCAAAGATTCCGGTAATGTCTGCAGCAGAGCACTGTGCCGTCACAACGACGTCTTAAAGATGTCGATGTGCCACTTATAGACGTCATTTTTAAGTCCTTGCTAGGTCTACCGGAGACATAAATATAACTTCTCTTTTGTGTCTTTATTATGTACGCCTCGAACACAAGTGCGCCTGCGCAGTGCGAGCCAAGCTTCGATTAGCTAATCCACCGATACCGTGCAGCCAATCAGAAGCGTCATTCGTCATATGGGTAGGAGGCGGGGAATTTAAAATCTATTCCCCCTCATCGGGACTCCCTTTTAGCCCGACCTCTTTCGAATTGCTTGAAACTTGAGTATGTTTTTTAGTACTGCCTGAAAGTATATTATACACTAATATTCAGGTCTCTAACTATAATACTGTTTGTAATACGCCAAAATTTTGTACTATAACTTGTTAGAGTCTATTTTCTTAGAATTACTATTGTTCGGCCAGGATAAGGTGATTTCGATCTTCCTCGACTCTCACGTCTGCCGCGCCACTGAGGTCTGCCGTCGTTAAGCATTTTGTCGAGTCGCTCGGACAGAGCATTGATTGTGCGCCTCATTTCTTGAAATTTGGATGGAGATTCCGATTCGATAGCGCTGATATTAGCAGGACGTTGTAAATCCATTATTTTATCTGCGAGTAACGCGAGGTTGTTGAGGTCGTCCTCACTCGATGCGGACAAAATAGCACTTACTTGTTGTGGTAATTGCTCCAAAAACATAGATTTCAGCAAGGTATCATCACCATGATTTGACGAGAGGTTTCTCATATGTTGCAAAAAATGAGATGGCTTCTGATCGCCAAGTAATTGGCCTTTGAGAAGACGACGGATCTTGCTCACTTTCAATTCTGCAAACGAATTAAGAATACGTTTTTTAATTTCTTCGTATTTACCAGTCGCAGGAGGATCCTGAATCAAATCGGTGACGAACGGCAACACCGATGGGTCGAGATTTGCGAGCAAATATTGAAATTTCATCTGATCAGTGGTGATTTGCGCTATTCCGAAACCTGCCATAACTTGTTATATTTAGAGACCTGAAAATTGGTGTACAATATATTTTCAAGCAACACTAAAACATACTCAAGTTTCAAGCAATTCGACTGAGGTCGGCTTAAAGGGGCTCCCGATGAGGGGAAATACATCTTAGATAAATCATGAAAGAAATGCACGAAAAAAATATTGTACAGTGTACATTTATTGTAAATATGTAAATATTGTACATTTATTAATGTCAAAATGGTAAAAGTTGTATGAAAATAGTTTATAGAATGGAAATAAATTGAAAAGATTTTCCTCAACCATATACAGAATCTTTTCAAACTATTTCAATTCAATTCTTACCATTTGAAAATTTAAATTCCGTATGATAATGATTTTTCTAAAGAATTCAGAATTCAATGCTGTATTTGAATATCTCCTAATAATCATCATTGTTATTTATTTTTTTAAGTAAGTTCTTATTCCGTACGATAATGTTATTTTGAAAGAATTCAAAATTCAATGCTGTATTTAATTATCTCCGAATAAAAATCATGGCTATTCTATTAATTATTTATTAAATACAGCATTGAATTTTGAAATATGTATAGTTTTGTTAAAAAAATAGAACGAAACATACTTATAAAGTTGTCATTGGATCCTTAAATTATTTCTTTTCCTCGTTGAGATTGTACTTGGTCTTCAGCTTGTCAATCTGCTCTATTTCTTTGTTTGTCAACATCGATGCGCTTGAACGCCTTATTGCTACTTTGATAATAAAGAACGACCAGGTAACGATTGCAAACATGAAAGTTGCTCAAATGATCGCACGCATTTTTAGCGTCGAATATATCTTCATAGACAACGGAAAAAGCTTCAAGTCGCTGCGGTATTGCCACTGAAATTACACGTTTAATAATTACGATTAGATATTGAGAAAAACATGTTTCAATCAATGAAGAATACGGAACATGCAGTACAGAAATAATGAATAGAAACAAAATACGAAAAAAACATCGATGCTTACACTCTGATTTGCCTAATCGTTCCATATTTTCCGAATATATCGTACATCTGCTCGGGCCTTATTTTGTAAGGCAAATTTCTAACGTAAAGAACTCGATTAACCTCGGGAGGTAATCTCACCTGCAAGAGTATACGTGAAAACAAACGGAAACGAGGAATCGACGAAGATATTAATGAAATTTTGAGGTTATGATGCTATGGATAAATTCGTTATCGTTTCAAAAATTTTCGTGACTTTTAATTGTACACTTACGTTTGTCCGCCTTTGCAACATTGCCTTCGGCATGAAGAGTGTTATTGCGTGCAAATTTTCTTCAAAGCACGTGAAAACTGAAAATATCGAAAGCGGGACGCGCAACGACGAAAATTTGGACGCTTGCAAACAATAGTGGCCGGCTGGGGGGCAAAAAGGGGGACGATCGAGGGAAGGGGAGAAACCGACAAGATTTTGTATGCGTATGCGGCATGCTTTTGCGTATGGCACATGCGCGTACAAAAAAGTGCGCCCTGCGGCGACGCACTCAAAAAAACGTCTTTTTGGAAGGTCATAAAGACGTCTCTAAAAAAACTTCAAATTTACGTCATCTGTGCATTTATGTTGTCCGGGCCGTGCTGCTTGTGACTAACCTCATTGTGACTGTCATAATAGTTTCGCCGGTGCGTTTTGTTTGGCGTCTTTTATTATTTATTTATGATGTGTTTGTTAGTGAATGTTTTCGAAAATTATATACGATCGATAATGAAGGTGTTTTCTGAAAATAAATTCATGCGCCACTTCAACCGCTCAACGAAAATAAATTTGTTGTCGTCACGCGTAGATAGCAAGGAAAGTGACATTTCGTTTTCTCGATAATTTTTTTACAATTGTGCAAGTGTAATAATAATTGAGAGCATTTTTTGATTTTTTCATGTATTTAAAAATGTTTAAATTGGTGTGCAAAAATTAAAAGTTATGCAAAAAAAATTGTTATCTGTGTGAAAAATATTGTGACACGCTGTTCGTTTTGCAGGAAAAATTCAGCAGCTGCGAGAGAGTGAAGAAAAAAAAGTTGCCACATCTTCAACTTTGCGAGGCCTTCCCCGAAACCTGGTTCTTCGAAAAGTCTGTGCGTGATTCAGAAAAGACCGGTCAACGGATCGAGGTTTAACTAGTATCATTTTGTTCGCAACGAATTCCCATCGGGGATGAGTGCGGCACATTTTTGTTTTAGGTTAATTGAAGTCTGAATTTTAAGGCTGACTTCCAGCGGAGGAGCAAAATTAACTGAATAATTATAAAACTGCTCCATCCCTTTGAAATGGAGGCCTTAAAAAAAAGTGTGCCGCACTCATCCCTGATGAGGATTCGTTGCGAAGAAAATGAGACTAGTTAGACTGCGATTCGTTGACCGGTCTTTTCTGAATCGCGCGCAGACTGAAAAAATTTCAAACACTGCGCATCAGGGTGATGGTGGATCTTATGGGTTTTCTTTTGAGCTGAACGAAAGCTTGAAGAACGTAGAAGAATATAACCTATCGGTTATATTTCAATGCAGAGTTCCAAAAAAGATCTTGCAGTTTTGCAACTGCAAGTTCTCAACTGACTCGACCCCCTTAAGCAAAACGCTCAAAAAACTCACTCACTGGTCACCCTGATCCGGCGTGACGAAGTGATAAACCGAACGTGACGAAGTGATAAACCGAACAGATGAAAAAGGCGGAAATCGAAGAGACGATCTATAGAAGAGTGGGCGAAATCTATCGATGGTCAAGCGAGCGACAGTGTGGGGAATCGTTCAGCACGGGAGATAAAAAGAACGGTTTGCAATTTATTTAAGTCGTCGTTTATATAAAAAGATAAAAGAAGTATATCTTTATTAACAACTGCAAACGTAAATGATTTAGCTTTAAGTGTGCGTCTATAATCGTGCGTGTCTCCGAAGCAACTAACGTCTTCTCTCTTCGTGCCAACCTGTGACCATCCTTCCTTCTGATTGGCTCACCATTTTTGTCCACCGATGACGTTGGCAATGTGGATGAATCTCCATAAAGGTGTTCCCACATCACCCCCCTCCAAGCAACCGAGACGTTGCGAGAAGGAATAGAAAGATTATTTTTTCTTTTTAGCCGGTCCGGGGTAAGTTTTTGGCAATGCATCTGGACGTGGAGAAAGTGTTATGGGAGCAGAAGGAAAAAAAAATACTTTTTTAGTTGCGGTTTTCTTTCGTAAAGAAATGGAATTCGGAGATTGGTTTGATGAAACAGGTACAGGCAACGCCGACCAGGTCAAAGGTTGCGAAGCGGCGAACGCCGTTCGATCGGTTATCACAGTGGACGGTAAGGTTAGGTAAGGTTGAATTGGTGCGGACCGAAATTCTTGACCAGAAGCGACATGCTGATTCGAAGAAGCGTCCATCTCGAAAAACGCTGGTTTGATTCTTTCGGTGGAAACTGTGACCGACTCTCCGTTGACTAGTATCCGGAAAACGATGTCCGAAATTCGTTCGAGAACTTCATAAGGGCCGACAAATGGCTGCTCCAAAGATTTCTTCGCGTTATTCTTTAGAAAAACGTGGGTGCATTCGTACAGGTCCTTATGAACAAATGGTTTCTTTTTAGAGTGATGCGCCGTTGGCACGGGTCGAATGTTTCTCATGAACGTGCGTATTCTCTGGACGTAAATCTGTTGGTCGTCAAATCCCTCATAATCGGCAAGAAATTCTCCCGGGATGCGAAGAGTCGTGCCAAAAACAAGTTCAGCCGATGACGATCGAATATCCTCCTTGAAACCCGTTCTTAATCCAAGAAAGACGATAGGAAGGGTGCCGACCCAATCCGTTGTTTCATGACACATTATCGCCGATTTCAGAGACCGGTGCCACCTTTCAACCATGCCGTTAGAGGCCGGATGGTATGATGTTGTACGGATTCTTTCGCAACCCACGAATTTTATTAAAGTCGCGAAGATATTCGATTCAAATTGCGAACCACGATCCGTTGTAATCGTGATTGGAGATCCGTATCGGGAGATCCAGCCAGAGAAAAATGCGTCTACGATGGATTCCGCAGTGACGTCGGCTAGAGGAACAGCCTCAGGCCACCTGGTGAACCTATCGATGATTGTTAGGCAGTACCTGAAATTTCGCGAAGGTGGCAAAGGTCCCACGACATCAATATGAACATGTCCGAAACGAATATCCGGTACCGGGATGTGTTTCGGAATGTTATGATTATGCCGTGACACCTTACTGCGCTGACAAGGAAGGCAGGTACGTGCCCAATGAAGGATGTCCTTATTCATCAAAGGCCAGACGAATTTTTTTTGAATCATAATCTTCGTGGCTCGGCCGCTGGGATGAGAAACTCCATGTGTCGTATCGAATACGCGTCTTCTGAGAGATGTTGGAATGTACGGACGAGGCTCTCCGCTAGAAAGGTCACAATAAACCAGTTGATCACTGTTGTCCACTCGTAAAGGACGAAGAACGAGAGCGGTATTCGAATTGAGGAGATGTTGGAGTTCATTATCCGCAGTCTGCGCGGCTGCGAGGTCCGAGGTGGAAAAAAGGTCGGCATTTCGATCGTCTCGATCCTCGAGAGAGCATCCGCGACATTTTCCACGCCAGTAACGTGGGCGATGTTTGTGGTGAACTGACCGATAAAGTCAAGTTGACGCAGCTGCCGAGGAGAGGCTTTGTCGCTGCGTTGATGGAAAGCGAAGATCAGAGGTTTATGGTCGGTTACAATGACCAAGGAACGTCCTTCCACCATGTGCCGAAAGAACTTAAGGCTAGAAAAAATGGCGAGAAGTTCACGATCGTAAGTACTGTACCTCTGTTGAGTTGGAGAAAGTTTTTTTGAATAAAAACCAAGTGGCTCCCATTTGCCTTCGGAAAGTTGCTCGAGAACAGCGCCCATCGAAAAATTCGACGCGTCCGTTTTAAGCGCCAATGGTGCGTTGTCGATGGGATGGGATAAAAGCGTGGCATTGGCGAGTTTCATTCTATCGGTCTTTTGTCGTTCTTGGTTGCCCCTGCAAGGTACGCGTTCAGAGCAACCTGCGTCTCGGCCGCATTCTGGATGAATCTGCGATAAAAATTAACAATCCCAAGGAAACGGCGAAGTTCCGAGACGTTTTTCGGTTGTTTATACTCCATTATCGTCGCGACACGGTCAGGAAGAGGACGGGTGCCAAACTTGTCGATTTCGTACCCCAAGTAACGAACGCATGTTTGTCCAAAGATGCTTTTGGAGACGTTAATTGTCAATTCGAATTCCTTGAGACGTTCGAGAACAATTCGTAGGTGCGGTTTGTGCTCATCGAGATCCCTGGAAGCCACAAGGATGTCATCGATATAGCAGAAAGCAAAAACAAGTCCACGAAAAATCGTAATTTAAAAAAGTACCATAAATCGTTGGAAGGATTGAGCAGCATTACAGAGCCCGAAGGTCATTACGGCGAATTCGTATAACCCGAAAGGCGTAATCACTGCCGTTTTTGGGCGTTCCTCCAAGACCACCGGAATCGGGTTGTACGCTCGTGTCAAATCTATCGTCGAAAATATCGTGCATCCACGCAACTTGTCTGAAAAATCGTGTAAGTGCGGGATTGGGTACTTATCGGGTTCGGTGATGCCATTAAGGCGTCGATAGTCCCCACAGGATCGCCATTCACCAGATTTCTTCCGAACCTGATGGAGCGGACTGGCCCATTGACTAGTCGACGGATAGCAAATTCCCCGTGCAATCATATGGTTGAAATCTGCTTTTGCTGCGGCGAGTTTCTCTCCTGACAAACGACGAGCTCGTTCAGCTACCGGGTGTCCTTTAGTGACGATGTGGTGCTGTACGCCGTGGTCAGGTACACCCGAGAAACGAATAGGTTTTGTGATTACAGAAAATTCGCCGAGGAGATCTCGAAAAGGAGCGTCATTGTTGATTGTCGAAAACGAAGAATATTCCTCGTAGCACACGATTCCGAGAGAGGATATTTTCGTTAAGGCATCGATAAGACGCTTTCTTTTTAGATCTACAAGCAGTCCGAAATGTGAGAGAAAGTCGGCGGCGCCTAATATCGCGCGCGAGACATTAGCGACGATAAAAGACCACGAGAAACTCCGACACAGATTGAGATTTAATGTTAAAAGTTTGTCACCAAATGTGTCAATAACCGTGTTATTGGCAGCGTACAGTTTAAATCCCGACGGCTCTGAAGAAGCACCGATAGAACGCCTTCGAGGTATCACAGAAACATCCGTACCGGTGTCGACAAGGAAATAAAGCCCCGAATTCCTGTCGAGAATAGTCAAGCGGTACAGTCTCTCGTCGTTGTCACTGACCGCGCCGACATGCAAGGACGACACTAGTTTCCCGAATTCGATGAACCGGAAGACCACGCACAAGGGCTATAACAGTCACGAGCCTTCGCACCAAAACGCGCATGATAAAAACAAAACTTATTTTCAGAGTCTATTTTCTTAGAATTACTATTGTTCGGCCAGGATAAGGTGATTTCGATCTTCCTCGACTCTCACGTCTGCCGCGCCACTGAGGTCTGCCGTCGTTAAGCATTTTGTCGAGTCGCTCGGACAGGGCATTGATTGTGCGCCTCATTTCTTCTTGAAATTTGGACGGAGATTCCGATTCGATAGCGCTGATATTAGCAGGACGTTGTAAATCCATTATTTTATCTGCGAGTAACGCGAGGTTGTTGAGGTCGTCCTCACTCGATGCGGACAAAATAGCACTTACTTGTTGTGGTAATTGCTCCAAAAACATAGATTTCAGCAAGGTATCATCACCATGATTTGACGAGAGGTTTCTCATATGTTGCAAAAAATGAGATGGCTTCTGATCGCCAAGTAATTGGCCTTTGAGAAGACGACGGATCTTGCTCACTTTCAATTCTGCAAACGAATTAAGAATACGTTTTTTAATTTCTTCGTATTTACCAGTCGCAGGAGGATCCTGAATCAAATCGGTGACGAACGGCAACACCGATGGGTCGAGATTTGCGAGCAAATATTGAAATTTCATCTGATCAGTGGTGATTTGCGCTATTCCGAAAGCTGCCTCGACCTGGCAAAACCAAATTGCAGGCTCGTGTCTCCAAAAAGGAGGAAGCTTCGCTATGCGTCCCATGTGGATTTGCGCGCTCTGCTCCGAAACATCCGGCGTGACTTGCGCTTCTTGTTCCGAAGAGGTTGACATATTGCGTACGGATGGACGAAAATTCCGTAAAAATATTCACTCCATGGTATTGGATAAAGCTTTCGAATTAATCACGCGCAAGAAAAAGCGACGATTGCGCGGATAAAAAAGAGATGTTTTCGGAATCGTGAGTCGCGATGCTGAGCCTCGTGTCCGTTATCTATCGCGGCGAGAGTCGATAAAGTTCTAAATCACACGAAAATTCACCCACGTACGAGAATATGCGAAAGTCCACGTCAAATTATTCACGTACAGTTCATGAGGATTCGAAAAAAATTACGGAGCGATCAAAGAAAGATCGGTCGCGAAAAATAACACGTGCATGGGCCGACGCGAAAATGGCCGACGACGATGAACACGCGGCTCGCGAATTTTTCTCTCATCACGTCGGGGTCACCAAAAATGTCTGTGGGGAATCGTTGAGCACGGGAGATAAAAAGAACGGTTTGCAATTTATTTAAGTCGTCGTTTATATAAAAAGATAAAAGAAGTATATCTTTATTAACAATTACAAACGTAAATGATTTAGCTTCAAGTGTGCGTCTATAATCATGCGTGTCTCCGAAGCAACTAACGTCTTCTCTCTTCGTGCCAACCTGTGACCATCCTTCCTTCTGATTGACTTACCATTTTTGTCCACCGACGACGTTGGCAATGTTGATGAATCTCCATAAAGGTGTTCCCACAACAGGCCAGGACCTGCTGACCTCTCGCGTGAACTCTCGAGGCTCAACGTTTCCGTAACAAGCTCAACGCGACTCATCAAGACTAAACGACACGTAACGAAACGAAATGCGACTAAACGAGACTATTCGCGAACAAACGAGACTAAACACGGTTGAACGAGATTAAACACAACTAAACGAGACTAAACGCAACTTAACGAGACTAAACGCGACTAAACAAGACTAAACGCGACTAACCGCGACTACACAGGACTGAACGAGACTAAACAAGACTAAACGAGACTAAACGCAACTAACACATGGCCCATTTTTTGTTCCCCCGTGATTTTGACGATTTTAACACCATTTTATATAAAATTCATGTAAATAGATTTTATCAGAAAAGATACTTCGAAAGAACTTTCAAATAGAAGTGAAATAAATCACAAAATACTTCTGAGAAGTAAAAAAAGGACGCCGAGTATTAAAAATCCCAAAAATGTTTCGTTTGAATAAAATCTTGAGAATTTGAAAAAAAAACCAAAAAAAGCCAAGCCAAAAACTTGGCATGCTTAAATTATTAATTACCAAACCAAAGAAAAAACTTGGCGTGCAGGGTTAAGAACGAATACGCTCGGCGCGGAAAAACCGAGTCCAAGCGCCCCTATCCCTTAGGGAACGTACCCATACTACGTGACCCGTTGAGGGGGGGGGGGGGGGGGGGGGCTTAGGTTTTCGTCACGTGGTCATTATCCTCTAGGGAAATCCCGTACTTTTTCGAGCTAATATACACTCAGTCAAAAAATTAAAGGAACAGAAAAACTTGCGAGATTTTTCAGCGATTTTCCAAAGGCTGTGACTTTGTTCATTTTGGTCGAAAAATAAAAAAAAAAGCATTTTGAAGCTTGAATCTTCTAGTTTCGGAATCTCGAGGCAAACGAATTTTTCGGGCACGACTCTCAACGCAGTCGAAAGAAATATCACAGCAAAAATTTCCTCGAAATTTCTGCTTTTTTCAAAACAGTCGTTGGGCTCCAAAAATTTTTTTTTTCCAAATTTACATTTTTTTTTAGCTTTCACGCTCATTAAATAAATGCAAATTTGAGAGATAAAAAAAGAAAAACTTTTTTTTATTTTTAACACCATTAATTGGTCTTTAAGAATCAATAATCGTGTTCCTTTAATTTTTCTAAAAGTTCGATGATTCAGTCACAAAGAACGGCTGATCGATTGTTTTAAAAATTGGCATGGCTTTTAGGTATATATATATATTGAGCTAAAAAAACCTGAAAACATTGGTATTTTTCGCAATATCTGCAAAGTTGTGCCAGATTTTCTACAACAAGAAAAAAAGCTATTTTTTGGACTTTTTCAAGTCAAAATTAAGCATCGAAATTTGTTTTTTCGTTCATGACACTAATAAGCACTTATAGAGGGTAGATTTAAGTTTCCGAAACCCACCGTTTACTCGCTGTACGATCATTTATTTTAGAGATATTGAAATTATAAAAAAAAAGACGAATTTTTGTTCAATCGCCGAAATCTCAGCAAAAAATGATCGTAAAACAAAAATAAAAAAAGCAAATTGAAGCCAAAGACTCCAGCTAAACGATCCATAGATTGGTTAAGCTCGAAAAAAAATTTGGAGCCAAACGACTGTTTTGAAAAAAGCGAAAATTTCGAGAAAATTTTTGCCGTGATATTTCTTTCGACTACGTCGAGGGTGAGGTCCAAAAATTTTTTTTGACTCAATATTCCGAAACTAGAAGATTCAAGCTTCAAAATGCTTTTTTTTTTAATTTCGACCAAAATTAACAAAGTCACAGCCTTTGGAAAATCGCTGAAAAATCTCACAAATTTTTATGTTCCTTTATTTTTTTCTCTGATTGTGAGTGTAGATATGCACGCACTCTTGGCGTCACGCGGCAAGCGCCGTATTAATATTTAAAGACAAATATGAGCCAAATTAGTTTTTTTTCAACTTTCCCGGATAGAAATGTGACGGCACAGGGACGACACGGTAGCGTTGCGTGCCGGTCCGCCGTGTCGCCACCGTGACGTCTTATATGTCCGAATGTGATGGCACGGTGGCAGTACAGCGTACTGTGTTGTTGCAGCAACAATGTGGCTGCACAGTAACTGCACAGTAACTGCACGCCGTTTTGGCATATCGTGGTGACTCCGTGGCTGCACAGTACCTGCACGCCGTGTTGTTTGCAGGCGTAGCGCCACCGTGACGGCACGGTGGCGGTTAACGCGTACCGCCACCGTGACGGCACGGTGCAGTACACCGTACCGGCATATCGTGTAGACTCCGTGGCTGCACAGTAACTGCACGCCGTGCTGCTCACAGTTAGCGTGTAGCCCAACCGTTACGGAACGGACGCGACACGCTGTGCAGCTGCGATATTCTGACCCTCTCCGTAATGTACAAAGGCGGAGACTTCATTATAGGACGAGGCAGCGTCTCGATTACTTTTCTTATATGCTCTTCGCGTCGCTTAATCGCATGTAAGGATAGCGAGAGGGTCTGCGACACCTTCCAGCGACTAGTCGAACTAACCAGCACGCCGTGCACCCGCACGGCGTGCCATCACCGTGCTGCTACACTGGCGGCCGATAAGAGCACACCGTGTTGCGTCCGTGTCGTTACGGTGCCGCCACAACGTCCCTAGGTACGACGAACCGTCACTGTGGCGTCACATTCGGACATATAAGCGGTCACCGTACCGACACGGTGTGCCTGGAACGTATTGCCATCGTGTCGCCACCGTGCTGTAACTCTCCGATTTGATGGCACATTTTTCTATCTGGGTTCTATTTGCCAAAAATAATTTAAAACCATATTTATGAATTACTACGTGAAACCTAGATGCGGAGGGGGGGGGGGTCTAGGCATATACTACGGGTGGTCACCGGGGGGGGGGGGAGTAAACATTTTTAGAAAATGGGTCACGTAGTATGGATACGTTCCCTTACCTAAGGAGTAAACAAACGAGAGAATAAAAATGAAAACAATTGAACGAGTGCACCAGCAACCAACTATGAGAATCAACAAAGAGGTAACGATCAAGTAAACTAGAGAGTAACTACGAGAAGAGTTCACTGAGAAAATTCTTGTACAATGTCCATATTTAAATGAAGGGACAATAATATTTTAATTATTTCCGGAATAGTTGAAAATCTTGAATTGACCTTTTGCAATGTCCGAACTTGATAAATAATAGAAGCATCACTGCACATAATTGTTGCAAATAATCATAAATATCGTTGCTACTTCTTTTATCATACATTTATCTCAGTGTAACCTCTGCGTAACGATTTTTTATTTTTATAACAAATTTTCTTTTATTTTTCTTTTTTAACGGTCAATCGTTTAAATATCGCATACTCATCTTTAATATTGAAATACGATGACATCCAGTATGTACGCAGAAATATGCGACGAGGCCTAGTTTTACAATGATTATCGTGGATGAACGTGACGATTAAGCGAGTATATTAGAAAATTCAAGATCATCTCTAGCATTTCGAACGACCGTGTGAAATCACTATCAAAACCACTACAAAAACGACAGTGGTTTTGTGCAAAATTTATACCGTCGGAACCATCGCGGGAACTACACCACAGTCCTGTTTCGAGCGTGGTCGTTTCATAACAAAAAAAACCGCCTAAACCACCACAGCAACCACCGTTACTGAAAAACTGTATCTAATTTATGTTTCGGGACCGTGGCTTTTGCAGTGGTTTGATGGATATAAATTTTGCACAAAAACACCGTTGTTTTGATGGTGATTTGTACGGTCGAACATTCTGCTAGCGATTCTTCGCAATATAAAAAGCGATGCTCCAATTACGGTTGAATTCGAAAATCTCATAATGATCATTACACATAATGTGTCAGTAACACGTGAGCGAACTATTTGACAGGAAATATACCCGTGTTGATAATCTGTGTTATCACAAGATGAGTAGGTATAATAATTTTGTATCTTATCTCGTGGAAATCGTGCAGCACGTCCCGGGCTTATTTTTCTTAACCCTGCACGACAAGTTTTTTTGTTTGGTTTGGTCATTAATAACTTAAGCATGCCAAGTTTTTGGCTTGGCTTGTGTGATTTGGTTTTTTTTCAAATTCTTAAGATTTTCTTCAAATTAAACATTTTTGGGTTTTTTTTAATTTAAATTTTTGGGATGTAGATATATTCGCCGTGCATTAAACTCAAATGTAGTGATATATAGTATTTTCGCCGTGCAAGACGCCCATAGCTATAGATATAATATCGCCGAGTATGATTCTCATAGCTATAGATATACACCTCGGGTGTAAGCGTGACCGAAATTTGGCCATTCAGGTGACGCGAATAGTCGGACCAAGTTTCGGACGGAAAAGTAAAATAAAGTCAGAATTCCAAAAAAATCATTTTTTTTTAATTGACTTTATTTTGGTTCCGGGTAGAGCCTCAAGTCTCACAATAGAAATGGCGTTTGGTTTTTTTATTTCAGATAAGCAGAACGGCCGGAATCATGGCAGCAGTGGAGCACCTTTTTTTTATATGTGTTCCTGTTGGGCGGTGTATCTCCGATTATATTTAATACATTCACTTCAAAAAATTCACAAAGTTTGTTCAAATGTTAATAAAAATAATACACAATTCATAATTCATTTCATTTTAATGGTTGGTCAAATAAAAATTCCCGAAAAAAGCATTAAAAAACAGCCTTCACACTAGACGACCCCCTTAAGGGATCATCACAGTGTAAAATTTTCAAAAAGTCGATTTGTTGCATTATCCGATAGTATACACGGTTATAAACGTTCTGTGCAATTTCTCGGTCGCTAAAGCCTTTCTTGGAAAAATTTTATTGGAGCGTGAGACCTAGCGCGGAAATTTTAAATGCGTTTTTCTCGGAATGGTGTTTTGCAAAAAGGGGGCCACTCTCAAAGGAAGAGTTTTTAAGCGATCCGTTTGAAAATTGTACAGGACATTCTTCACGTCATTTCTTAGGACGCTATGGAAGCTTTTTTTTTTGAACAAATCTTCCTATTTTTTTTACGAAAAACTGTCGAAAAACGCTAAATTTGATACTTTTTGGTTCAAACCGCCGCCATTTTTTCAAATTTCACTTTAAAAAAAAAACCTCCATAGGGCGATAGCGGTTTTGGTACAGATTAATAATCTTTTTTAAATTTTTGTTTCGGATAAAATTTGCAGCTGCAATCCTGGCCCCCATGGGACAACATTTTTTTTCTACGCAATTCTCCGCAAATAAAAACAATGTTAAGCATTAAAAGAAGATATTTTTTTTAAATCATTTGGTATGCTTTATCGGTGCTTCAATTTATAAAAAAAATGCACCGATTAGCTTATCCTATCCACATTTAAAAAAATCGCGAAAATCGGTTATTTTTCGTGCGGTCACAGTGACCAGTGAGTTTTTAAAATAAATTGACACTATACCTTCTCGAGGATTTATACCTAGATACGTATTTAATTAGTTGTTCTTTTAAATAAAATACAGCTGTTTACTGAAATTCTGGTATTTTTACCCCAGACTCGAACTTAGCGACTTTCAAAACCCGTAAATACTTATTCTTACGTGCCTCTAAATAATTTTCGGTTTACAGTTCACCATCTTGCATTAACTATTTCGAATCTGTCTATGTTGTGATTGATTTCTGAATCAGCAATTTAAAAAACTCCTGCATACCCATCTTTATAATCATCTCACTACTGTTTTCTCAAGTGCGTCATCATGGATCACCATTTTACATTCAGCTATTCCCAGTCTGAGTTCGGAATTAACAGCCTGAAAAATCTTCAGATATCCATCCGTGGACTCCTCCAACATTTTTCGGGCCAAAAGCCACCATCGACTATTTTGAGTTTGACTATTCTAAGTTTAAATTTGGAATGAACGACCTCAAAAACCTTCTGAAACCTAATCTTATACATGTTCAGCTATGTTTTGTTACGAGCTCGGCGAATCCTTGTATTGGTTGATTTTAATGTGGTAGTCCTGAAGGTTGAGAACGCTTAGGGCTCGATGATTACATGCGTTCTCTAAATATTACATAAATCTAATATGTAAAACAACAATCATCATCGAAAAGTTCCGGATCCTTTATTATCTGTTATCTTCTTTAAACCTCGAATAATCTCCCGATGTAGAGGAACTCACCTCTTATTTTGTGGCAGTCAAGTATACATACACACTGCTTGCGCGCTTGATTCGCTACAACTGCGGAAACTGAGCCTAGAAGGATAATTTACATATATTAAGTTTACTGACATCGGCGTCAGTGCGGCAGGAACACAGTATGCTCTGTCAAAATTGGCGCTCAATATACCTCAACAAGCTCTATATATTCAAAAAGTGATATTTATTCTGTTTCTTAGCCGAATTTAAGGAACACGGTGTAAATTTTTTCCAAGCATATACTCTTTAAAAAACTCAATCGATCATTAAATATTTAGTTACTTACTAAATGCTGGTGGATCAAATATGAGATTTTGAAAGTTTTCAGCCGCTGCTTGAAATCATTTATGCACTGTTACATTGAAACAACGATCCCCTAGAGCATTTTCATTAAGGGATCATCACAGTGCAAAATTTTCAAAAAATCGATTTTTTTGCATTATCCGATAGTATACACGGTCATAAACGTTCTGTCTAATTTCAAGATCGAAATTCGAATTATTTCGGTCGCAACAGCTTTTCTTGAACAATTTTTATTGGAGCGTGAGATTTAGCGCGGAAATTTTAAACGCGTTTTTCCCGGAATGGTGTTTTTCAAAACGGGGGCCACTCTCAAAGGAAGAGTTTTCAAGCGATCCCTTTGAAATTTGTACAGGACATTCTCCTTCATGCCTTAGGACGCTATGGAAGCTTTTTTTTTACAAATCTTCCTATTTTTTTTTACGAAAAACTGTCGAAAAAATACTCGAAATGATACTTTTTTCTTCTAAGCGCCGCAATTTTTTCAAATTTCACTTTTAAAAAAACCTCCATCGGGTGATAGCGGCTTTCCTACAGATTAATAATCTTTTTAAAATTTTTATTTCGGATAAAATTTGCGGCCACAATCCTCGCCGCAATGGGACAAAAAATTTTTTCTACGCAATTTTCCGCAAATCAAAACAACGTTAAGCAATAGATAAAGAAATTTAAAAAAAAATCATTTTGTATTCTTTATCAGTGCTTCAATTTGTAAAAAAAAATTGAACCGATCAGCTTATCCTATCCACCTTAAAAAAATCGCGAAAATCGGCTATTTTTCGAGCGGTCACACTGTGATGATCCCTTAAGGTGATGTGAAACGTTCCCCCACTCTTCTACCCCCACTCCGTCATACCGCAGTCGGTAAATCATCAGTAAATTTAATTTTTTTCATGGGTGCATTGTCTTTTCGAAAAAACGCAAAATCTTAGGAAGTGGGAATCCCAATTACGCATCTACTAAGATGAGTTGTTTGCCGAAAAAACCAAAACACATCTTAGTAAATGCGTAATTGGGATTCCCACTTCCTAAGATTTTGCGTTTCTTCGAAAAGTCAATGCATTTATGAAAAAAATTGAATTTACTGATGATTTACCGACTGTGGTATGACGGAGTGGGGGTAAAGGAGTGGGGGAACCTTTCACATCACCTTAAGAAACCATTTGTCAGAATTAGATAGGAAATTGATCATGTTTTTTTCAGATTTTAATATCCATGGTGCTGACACTACTCTGTGTGGAATAAAATTTCCCTCGCAAGAAATACCCTAGTTATCGTTATTGTTAAAATAAAAATTTGTTTGTGACTGAAAGGGGATCGTGTGGTTATTTTTTGAGACTTCGCAATCGCAGTAACCAAAAGGACGTCGTGTCCTCGATTATCTTATTCATCTCTGTTATCTGTGTTAAAAGGTTATTACGTCTCTTGACGTGAAAACGTCTATTCGCTCATTAAGTACAGTGACAGCTGGTCGAACTTTCTTGTGTTACAAGATACTGTCAGATCTCAATCGCATAATAATTACGACACTGCGTTAACAATGATTGAGCCCACAACTGGTAGTAGCTAGGGAGCTGGGTGCAAAAATTTCTATATGATTTATTCGTGTGGCAAACATTATTAATATCGATGTTTGTACCATAAAAACCAATAAGAACCGCGTCTGCCACCATGACAGTCCTGCGTTGTCGATTGACAGCACTTTGAAAAAGTAAAAAAAAAAACAATGTGCTAAATCATTTGTTCGTGTCTGCCTCTTGGGCTGATGGTAAGAATCATCCTCACAACGATAAACAACGAAGAGGCAGACTCCAGAATGACGTTCATTGTCATAAATCAAATAATTCAGGTCTGCCAAGCGAACATTTTATATACCCGTTTTTAAATCATCAAATTTAAAAAAAATTTCATACACCCGCTTTTAAATCATAAAATAAAAATAAAAATTTCGTATACCCGTTTTTAAATAATAAAATTTTTTTCAAAAATTTTATGATTTGAAAACCGGTATATGAAATGTTCGCTTGACAGACCTGAATCGTTCGATTAATGACAATGTAAACGACCACAGAAAAATAGTCTGCCACCATGGTAGTGCTGCGTTGTCAATTGACAGCGCTTCAAAAATGTAAAAAAAAAAAGTGTGCTAAATCATTTGTTCGCGTCTGCCTCTTGGATTGATGGTCGGAATCATCCTTAAAAGGATGAAATTCGAATAGGCAGACGTCCAGACCTCTGATTTGGCAAAGGCAGACCATTTTAATATATTTTTTTTGAAAAACTCTACGGAAAACTCTTTGAAAAATAACAAGTTGTGCTTTTTCAATTCTTTTAACTTTTTAATTAATTAACAGTTAAGTTTATGCAATAAAAAACACTAAATAATATAATAATTCTCAAACTATTAATAATAATAATCATGAGCGTAATACTCGCTTTCCCGTGATTCTGCGTGAATTTAAAAAAAATGTACATCTCAAAATTAGTGACCTAGATGTGTGCCAACTTTTTTTTTGTATTTGGGGAGTCCTAATGAATCGAATGCACGCAATGGAACGACGAGCAAAAGATTTAGTATAGCTTTTTTTTTACATTTTTACAACTACGCCCTATGATAAAACAGAGACCTGCACGTCTGCCACTTCAATTTTCCTTGTTTTCAGAAGAATTGTGAACAGCATCCCCAGCGGCAGACACGAATACATGATTTAGTACCTTTCTTTTTTTTTTACATTTTTGAAGCGCTGTAACTCAAAAACGCAGCGACATACGACTTTCATTTACTGGACCAAATCGATTCGTATTGATACAAACTTTCATCCCTATCGATATGAAAGACGAACAAATCATATACCAAAATGGCACCCAGCTCCCTAACTTTAGAGCATGTCTGTGAAAGTTCATCGTGCAGCATTTGTTTTGCCGGTGACGTCACCGCACTAACGTAAGGTAAGTGCATGTCCGCGATTTTTTCAAATTAGCGTCGCGTGAAGTCATAAATTAGTGTAGCGTGGAAACGCGTTCAACTAGAAACTAGGCGTTTAAGTGTCATTGTAAAAAGCTTACGAAGCATTACTAGAACCCAAAGTAAAATAATAAAAATATTCGTAGATACTGCGGAAGTGACGAGCCGTGGAGACCTAATCCTTATGAGTGTTCCACACACTCAAACTTACAACATTGCACACACACACTTACAAAATTACACACTCATACAGTCAGATACACTAACAAGGAGAGTTTGGAGTGGAAAAAATACTGCGAAAGTGACGAGACTCTACCTCCTCGTCCTCGTGGTTATCCCGGATAATACTAAAATAGTAAAAAATGGTGATCTCTTATGGACTGAATAAAAAAAATGTTCCAACAAAAGTTGTTAGTTTTTTACTTTGAATTTTGGACCAAAACAAAAATTTTTTTGAACGTCCCCCTCTGAACCCTAAAAGTTTCATCCCACTCAATTTTTGATCAGAGCAATATTTTTCAAAATAAATCAACTGTAAGATTAAAATGGGACACCCGGTATAAGTAAAGATCGATATTAAATTGAAAATTAAAAAAATAAATATGTCGTTTCATATGAGTCGTAAATATGCTCGGAATTATAGAAAACGCAAATCAGAAGAAAGCTTGCGTCTAACGGAATGCAAGAAACCTAAAAGGTCCAGGGCCCAACAAATGCAAGAGCTACGACATCATCGAAAAGAACATGAAAAAACAGCGCAAAGAGATGACATTTCTCCACATAATCACCCTTTAAATTAATACATTCAAATATTTTTTTTCCAAAGCTAGAATTTCTTATTTCAAAAAATTTTCTTCTTGGGCAGTTTAAAAATCGTTTACAGCTGCTGTCACTTCCTCGTCATCTTCGAATTTTGTGCCTCTTAAATGTTCCTTTAATCGCTGAAATAAATAGAAATAACTGGGAACCAAGTCCGGTGAATATGAGGGATGATCCAAAATATTTAATCACCGCCCGAATTTCAGTTTATCCATTTTTATCAACCCGCAACGACAAGTCACAAACAAATGTGTATCAGTTTACTCAGCGCTACAATAACAAACTAATTACTTGCGGGTATTCTTACAGAGATCTAAGCTATACTAATAATCATATCGTCCTCATTACTGTTCAAACGTCGTCGGATCATTCCAAAAATCTCGATTCTCCAGAAAGCGTTTATCCACGTGACGTGACTTTTCTTCGACAAATGGAAAAGCCGACTATCGGCGTCACAAAACCGCTCACGCTAATTTCCTCGTTTTACTCAACAACTCTTCGGGAAACACAATATTCTTTTATTAAACTGAAATCAATCTTTCGACTCGCAGAAGGCGAGGCGAAAATGTAAATCACAAATTTCAAATGCAACAAAATTCCCTTTTTAACACAAAATCCTTACTCAACTATTCACATAATCTCGTATTCGCTTCTACACAATTGAATCAGATCTCGTCTTCGCTTTCTTTATGTTCGATTAACAATTCCTCTCGGCCTCGTGGTAATATCGCGCCTCAATTACAAATGGCCGATATTTCAACGGTTTTCCCGTAGGCCACGCTTTCACTCAAAATGGCCGTTATTTCTTTTTTTGACCGAGAGTTCTGATTAAATTATCCTAATTAACCTATGGACTCTCGCCTTCGTATGAATGGAACTTGAATCCCTCTCGGCGATTCTATTAATTTAATAAGCGAACGGTAACTCGAGAATGATTTTACTCGCGGACAAGACTCGACTTTGGCCGCGCACGTTAACTCGTCGTCGAGACAATATCGCTTCGTTTTGGAACCCTTTTACCCTCGAAAATGCCCCTACTCGCGATTTTCCTCAATTCCACAACCAAAACGAGCAAAACGACGTTATTACCGGTTTGTTTTCAGCAGAATGGTCCCGTAATGCAGCGGGAACTCCAATCTTTTATATATTCGGCAGACGCGCTTATCTTGCTCGGTACTCGATAACGGCGCGATTCCAACGTCCTTCCTCGTTCGGTACGGCGGCTCAAGTTTTAAGGGGCTATACCAGTGTAACCCACGAAAAATTAGGCGATTTTCGGGCATTTTTTCAAAAGAAAGTACTCGATAGAATGTTTTGAAGTTTTTTGGACATAATAAAGTATATTTTCAGCTATATTTTAAGATTTTTTTTTTGCAAAAATCTTGAAAAATAACGGAGTTGTGTGCTGTTTTCGGAGGTGCCAAAAAAAAAAATTCCCTAACTGCTGACATGATTCCGGCCGAATGAGTAGCTGAAACAAAAAAATTCAAAAAGGTTATTAAAGTTGAAGGTATTTCCTATACAATGACCTACGATTTTTGAAAAATATAAAAAACTAACAAAATGGCGCAGTTCTGAAAAAAGTGTCGTTTTTTCGGGTAAAAAAATGGTCGTTTTTTAATGCCAAATTGACAATTTTCAACCAATCAAAAAGATCGGTCAATTTCTCGTTGAGTTATGATATCAGCAATTTTGAAAAATGTCGTTTCGAGAAAAACGCGTTTAAAGTTTCAACTATCGATTTTTGCTAGATAAAATTATATTTACCATAAAAATTGCTAATCTGCTATGCCTGGCCCATACAATACACCTTCTTCTTCCTCGAAAAATGCCTGCTGAGAAGCTCATGCTTGTCTCCGGGCTGTTCATCTCTCTATTGAGGATGCCGCGTGACGTATCTCCGCCTGCTTGATTCGGGTGTCATCTCTTTGAACTGCATATTCTTCCGCAATAGGGCCGACAACCACGCCCATTACTTCCATCATTTTTAAAATACTATAAAAACTATCATTAAATATTGAAACTGCTAGGAAATTAGCGTGCTCAATCGTTTTCATCCTGCTGTGAAGGTACTTTTGAGGAAAGTGCCATAGCAACCCATTATAACTTTCGTTGTTGTTTTGTGTGTTTCCTTCTTTGCATCGCTCTAGCAATTCCCTTGAATTCAAATCAGTATAAATTGATTTCAAAGCTTCCGTAACATCCTTATCAAGCGGTAAATAATCGTGCTTGAACTTTGATAAGTCCATTCCTTGAGCTTCCGCGCGACGATAGGAACATCAGCTATTCTCACCAACGGGGCAATTTTGATAATTTGGATTTTTATCTGATGAAGATAAGTGATAAAATGTTGCCCAAATTTCTTTGTACATTTCATCAACATTATCTTGATGCCTGGTAATTGCTAATCCGTAATATTTCTGTAATTTATTGATAACTTGATCAGTCAACTTCTTCGTATTCTTACTCCTTCCTCCTAATCTTTTGGTTTGTTTTTTTAGATTACGGCATCACGTTCCCATTCTTTTTTTTACGTGCAAGTAGCATTCTAATTTTTCTATATGTATATCATCGTATATGTATAACATCGTAAACTCCGTCTATAGGCAGGTGGAGGGGTTTATACCTGCGAGCGGTCGCTTTTTAGAACGCTGCCATTCAAAAACTATTCAAGATACGACCTTGCCGCTTTCACAGGATATTTTTGAAAGTATAAACTATCGGATAAGCAAAAAAAATCGATTTTTTGAAAGTGTCACACTGGTATAGCCCCTTAAACATAACATGCCACGTTCTTCTTCTCCACGTTCTTTACGACACATTTCTATCCTCCACGATCGTGAAGACACATCGCCATCCTCCACATCCTAATACACCACATATCTGTCCTAAACAAAGTATCTTGTTGGTATACCCTGCATGACTGCACGATTATCCGGAGCCAGTAAGGAAGGACTCTCGATATTTTGTGGCCAGACAGTGAAGCGCCGACACTAGGGCTCTCATATGATAGCTCATTGCGACTTACAGATTTAAATGAATAAACTTTAAAAAGCTCGAGACACAATGACAAGAATAATAAATAAGGAATAAGAATCAGCCAATCGCCGTGCACTTTAGAGAAGCCACGCCAATCGGATGGCTGATTCTTATTGCTTATTTTTGTCATTGTGTCACTGGCTTAAGTCGCAATGAGACATCGCATGAAAGCCCCTGCGTCGGAGCTTCACTCTATCGCCATAAAGTATCAAGAATCTTTCCTTAACGGCTCCAGATAATCGCGCAGTCGCGTAGGTTATTCGCTCTGTGCACACCTACACATGCTGACCAAAGTGAGGATATGTAGTCGTGTATATGCATACTGGTGGCGACGCCAATAGTCGGGAAAGGCATTTTATGCACGCAAAAATGTATGTATGTACACGACTACACATTTTCACTTTGGGAGTGTGTGTAGGTGTGCACGGAGCGAATACCAAAAAGATACTTTGTGTAGGACAGGGATGTGGTGTATTAGAATGTGGAGGATGGCAATGTGTCGTCGCGATCCTGGAAAATCGCCATGTGATATATGAAACGTGGATAAACGCTTTGTGGAGAATCGAGATGTGTGGAAAAGACATAGTGGAGAATCGAGCTGTGTAGCAATGAGAATGTGTGCCACTGAGCTTGTGTACAATCAATACAATCAAAACCATTATGGAGAATCGAGCTCTGTAGTAATAAGAATGTGTGCAACTGAGCGTGTGTACAATCGAAAGAGAATTGGTTTGTGGAGGACCGAGATGTGTGGAAAAAGGATTGTAGAGGAACAAATCGTGCCGGAAAGAGAATGTGTGTAACTTACCTTGTGTACAATTCAATTTGAAGGATACGTATTGTGGAGAATACGTAAAAGTTAGCCACTCTGAAATTTATTAGAACAAGGTGAGCTAGGATACAATATAATGCACAGGTAAATAAAACCATTCGGTAGATTGAGTATTTGATGTTTTACTGTTTGAGAAAGAAAATGCAACATCATACTTCATATATAGGTAATATTAAATTAACAAAGTAATCAATTGTTCCTACAATTTTACTCATTTTGCATGAGATGCACGTTTCCCTTCATAAACATTAACATGTTCAAATTATCATCCGAGAGTGATGATCGTCTGGCCCGTAGGACATCTTTTCCCGTAGAAGAAAGACGTACAGCAGCACTAGACGGAATAGCAGTGTTATATCTTTTAAATAGATTTATTAACACTGGTTCACCTAGAAACGCAGCATCTAAAAGAGAGTCTTTTGACTTCAAGTCCAGCCAGGCTCTTACTAAATTCTGAGCTTTGTTTCTCAGAGATTTGTCACCTTGAGACCTTTCTTCAAACTGCGTAACAGAGTTGAAACAATCATCGCCTTCTTCTTCATTATTGCTGCTTCCGCTGATGCTGACAGTTTCGCTTGCGTCCCTTTCTCTATTCAGAGCATCTTCAACTTTTGCTTCCATCAGCTTCTTAACTTTTGACACTTTGCCGCTATCATATTTCTGGAGCCACAGCAGTCGAAACTTTGGGTGAAAGGCTGCAGCCAGTTGGCAACAGACTCCCAAGATATGCTTGAGCTTCGCCTTGGATTTCTAGCCACACAGTTATGTACGCCATACAGCCTTGCATTCCAATTCCACACTCTACTCTCTACTTCGCACCGTGCCCGGCTCCCGTCGTACGAGCGTGGCGTGGTTGGCGCGGCGCGCAATTTGCGTAATGTTGAGTGAAGAATTCGGACGATTCATTGAACGTTGCAATGTTTGAGCTGTGTTATTTGTTTCCCACTTTTGTCTGGTGACAAAATCGAGCTTTGAAGCCATCATGTGAAATATCAAACTATCCCAACTGCTCTGTGGGTTGACCAAGTGTCTTAAGTGTTTTTAAATGTTTCAACGTATCATCAAGCAATTTTCGTAGTTGTTGAGCTGATTCCTTGGGAATTGCAGCCATATCAAAGAGACCTCGAACGCGATCATGAATCAATAATCGTTTCTTTTCGAAACGTGCTTTCAACAGATTCCATGCTTCATTGTAATTTGCTGCACTGATCTCTAATGAGTGAATTGCTTGAGTAGTAGAATTTTCGGATACCAGATAGGCTTTCGTTATTGTCGATTAACGCTTCGAACATGTCACGGAACGGTGGCCATTGCGCATAATGACCGTCGAATTTAGGAAGATTGAGTATCGGCAGTTTTATACTTGAACCAGCCACCAACTCTTGATCGTGTTGTTCACCGAACTGCATTCTATTATTGCGCGCTTGACCATTGGCTTGCAGAGTTGGAAGCGGTGCCAAGAATTGTTTGGATAATGCTGAAGGTCTATAATACGTAGTTTCAAATTTAACATTCTTCTCGGCATCTCCGGTGTCTTATATTTGTTCAATACCCGTTTGAGCTACATTGAATTTATCCCACAGCTCGAGAAGTTTTTGTACCCTCGTTTCCACCTCCGCAAGGTTACCGCCCTCTTCGAATGTCGTAATTGCATTAGCAATGCGTGTTAACTGACCTTTTATTAACTTCATATCGCTTTTCAATGGAGCTAACGCTGCCATATTTACTTTCCGTACTTGTATTTCTGGTGATGCTCCACGTGATGATGTTCAAGACCCTGGACGTGACGTAGGACGAGATCCTGAACGCGACGTAGGACGACATCCTGGACGAGACTTAGACCGAGATGGAGGACGAGACGTAGGACGAGATGGAGGACGAGACATAGAACGAGACGTAGACTGCGTTGTTCATGACTTAGATGTTTCTTTTATAGGTTGTGAGCGTGTTCCGGGCATGTATATGTTGCTGTATTATCCGACTTGAAGGACCGAAATGGGTTATGAATGAGCGATGGGTCGATCTAAGAAGTGTAAACACAGTTTCAACAATCGTTGACTTTATTTATTTTATAAACTTATGTCGAAAAGGCGAGCGTTGTGCCGAATCACGCGTCATAGCAGCCATGTTTTTGCACACTGCCCCATGTTCGGACAGTTGCGTGCGTCTCGGGTGGGGTACAAAATAACAAATAAAGAATTTCAGAACGGTTCATATAACGAATTTTTTAATCCGAACGTCAAAAAGACGAAACGTCAAGATTCGAAATTTTTTTCTCGATAGATGATTTACCCGAAAAACTTTTTTATTGAGATGTCAATTATTCGAATGTTCATTCCTTTCAAAACAAATTGTCGAAAATTCTGTACTTAGAATGGAGAACATGCAGATTTCAAAGTTGTAGAAAGTTCTTATTTGGGAAATTGATTATCTAGACTAGTTACTATAGCGAACGGTTGAACCACCGAAAAGAAATAAGGTGAATATGAATATTTCGATGTCGTTGAAGTTACGAACGTTCTGACAAAAAAAATAGAATTTTGATATTTTGAGAGAACTATTAGTTCTGTGACATGAAAATATATTATAATACTATAAATAGTAAATAAATAGTGCCACGCGGTCAAACAGCCGTACATTTGAACTAAAGAGATTCTGTTGAAAAACGAAAAAAAAACGATAACGGAAAACCTGTCCAAGTTTTTAATCATTCGATAACATATATGGGGCTCCATAGAACATTGGGAAAAATTGAAACCATAAGATTTCAGAAGGGAACCATAAAAAACGGTGGGTTGAAAGCACACTTGCCTGACTATGCTAGAAAAAAAATTCTGTTTGTCGCAGTGCGACGGTCCAAATTTGATGATCAGACTTTTTTCCTGGTATACTTCAGCAAGGGTGCTTTTCAGTCACCGTTCTCTATGGTTCCCTTTCAAAATCATATGGTTTAAATTTATTCAACGTTCTATGGGGTCCTACACGTGATATGGAACGATTAAAAAAGTGGATAGCCCCTCAAAATGCGACGGTCCAAATTTGTCGAAAGTATACTTAGGCAAGGGTGCTTTGCAGTCACAGTTCCCCATTGTTCCCGTCAGAAATCTTATTTTTTTATTTTTTTTCAACGTTCTATTAGGTCCTATACGTAATATGGGACTATGAAAAAAGTGGACAGCACCTTAAAATGCGATGGGCCGAATTTTTTAATAATATACAGGCAAGGGTGCTTTGCAGTCACCATTTCCTATTGTTCCTTTCCGGAATCTTAAGGTTTTTATTTTTTTAAACATTCTATGGGGTCCCACAGGGGATATAAAAAGATTATAAAAGTGGACAGCCCCTCACACTGCGACAGTCTGAATTATTTTTTTAGTATACTCAGGCAACGGTGCGTTCAAGCCAACGTTCCCTATTGTTCCCTTCCGAAATCTTATGCTCTAAATTAAAAAAAAAAAAATTTTTTAAATTAAAAAAAAAGACGCCTCTCAGATAGTGACGGTCTGATTTTTTTCCCTAGTATACTCAGGCAAGGTTGCTTTCAAGTCACCGTTCCTTATGGTTTCCTTGCGAAATCTTATAGTTTTAATTTTTTTCAACATCGTTTGGGGTCATACACGAAATATAAAATGATCAAAAAAGTGGACAGCCTCTCAGAATTTAACGATCCAAATTTTTGCCGGGTATACTCCGGTAAGGGTGCCTTGAAGTCACCATTCGTTACGGTTCTTTTCCGAAATCTCATGGTTTAATTTTTTTTCAACTTTCTATGGGATCTTACACGTTCTACACATTTTTTTCATAATATACTCAGGCAATTGTGTTTTGCAATCGCCGTTCCCTATTGTTTCCTTCCGAAATCGTAGGGTTTTTATTTTTTTTTACATTTTATGGGGTCTCACAGGGGATATAAAAAAGTTACAAAAGTGGACATCCCCTCACACTGCGACAGTCTGAATTTTATCCCTGGTATACTCAGGCAAGGGTGGTTTCAAGCCACCGTTTCCTATTGTTCCCTTCCGAAATCTTATGATTTTAATCTTTTTCAATGTTCTATGGGGCCCTTCACGGTATATGGAACGATTAACAAAATGTGACGGTCCAAATTTTTCGAAAGTATACTGAGGCAAGGGTGCTTTGCAGTCATCGTTCCCCATTGTTCCCTTCCGAAATCTTATTGTTTTTTTTTAACATTCTATGGGGTCCTACATGAAAAATAAAACGATTTAAAAGTGGACAATCTCTCAGACTGCGACAGTCTGAATTTTTTCTGGGTATAATACTCAAGTAAGTGTGCTTTGCAGTCACCGTTCCCTATTGTTCCCTTTCGAAATCTTATGGTTTAAATTTTTTCAACGTTCTACGGGGTCCTACACGTGATATGGGACGATTGCAAAAAATGACAGCTCCTTGAAATGGGATGGGTTGAATTTTATTCATAATAAACTCAGGCAAAGGTGCTTTGCAGTCACCTGTTCCCTATTGTTCCCTTCCGAAATTTTACGGTTTTTATTTTTTTCAACATTCTTTGGGTTCCCACAGAGGATATAAAAAGATTACAGAAGTGGACAGCCCCTCGCACTGCGACAATCTGAACTTTTTCACTAGTATACTCAAGCAAGGGTGCTTTCAAGACACCGTTCCTTATGGTTCTCTCGCGAAATCTTATGGTTTCAATTTTTTTCCACGTTCTATGGGGCCCCATATGTGTTATGGAATCATTAAAAACTTGGACAGGTGTCTGTCTTTGTCGATTTTTGTTTCGTTTTCCAATAGAATCTCTTTAGTTCAAATGTACGGCTGTTTGACCACGTGGCAACCTTAATTATTTATTTCATTATAATAGTTTTCGAGTCACAGCAGTTATAGTTTTCTCAAAATATCAAAAATCATTGTTTTTTGTCAGAACGTTCGTAACTTCAACGACATTTATTTCGAATGAGTATAATGCAAAAATGAAATATTCCGAAGAACTAAAATGATGAACCGAACTGCAGTTGCGCATCAAAACGAATTTGTTATTCTGGCCGTTCGCTATTGCGGCCCTTCGGTATATTGGATTTCGGAAATTAAAATGTCGGGATATTAGATATTCGAGATTTTGTACGTTCCAATCATTACGTGGTCTCTTTAACGTAATTCGATTAGTACACTCGTCGTTATATTGTAAATTCTTTAATTGATATTCGATGTAAATTAATGTCGGAATATTTTTTTCCCAAATTTTCATCTTCTACTTTATAGACGATTGTGTCATTAACCTGTCGACATTCTAACGTTCGTTAACGTGAAATTCGGGATTCAGCCCTTCGAAATATTGATCGGTCGTTATTTTGTGTCCCACCCCCGAACAGACTGAGTCTCACGATACCAAAAATGTACCAGTGAAAATATAATTCCTCAAATCATTATTTGTTCAACCCGAACAGTTTTCGAAATCTATGGTGCACGTGGTTTATCTTGGTTTTTCGGTAATTAAACACAACCCACGTTAATTTTCATTTTCGTTTAATTTCACAGGTATCTCAATTTTATGAAGATATTTTTTTTTACCAATTCCTCTTATCAATATGGTTATAATAATTTTTTTAGGATTCTTATTTTGTCAGAGTACTTTTAAATTTCATATTTTGGTGGAGACTTCTCTCGCGTACATTGAGTATAGACTGAATAGCTTTAAAAGTACTTGTAAGTGGGTAAAAGAATTTTAAGCATAACACTAACAAACCAGAAAAAAGCATATCCGTGCAGAATATCTAGAATCGGGCTTTTTATTTGAAAAAATTAGTTACTTCTACCACGGCAGCTTCTGATATTGCACATGAGAAAAAAATACCCATTTAAAATTGGGTTTTTTTCATAAATCAAATACATCACTCAAATGCAATATCATGTACTGTGCACTTCCATTCATCACTCTTCCAGATATAAATCACGGAAGAATATTTCATAAAGATAACACTTTTTCTGTCATCTGACTCAACCATTAGAATTCTTGTATCTTCTACATCATTGTGATTTTACTCTGTTTTCATGATTTGGCCTTTACTTTCTCATGTGAAGACAGGGAACTTCCAACAATTTTTTTCTTTCTTTACACGTAATGATAATTCAACATCAGAACTTTCGAAACCCAAGCAGTTTTCAGAATACAACCGGTGAATGCCAAATATATCCGAGTAAACTGTGAGCACTCGCAGGAACCAGTCGCGGCGAAATCCAATAGATCATGGAGAAATCAGTGTTTAATTTGCACTTGAAATGGAATTAATACTGAAGTAACAATTAAAAACTGTTTTGTTCAGTAATCAGACAATTTTTGTTAGAACTTTGAAGATAATGCTGGTTCAATAAATTATCTGTAGCTCTTCACATGGCAGAAAGATTGTTGATTCTTTCTGTTCTTTCAAAAATTTTATAAATTAAATGCACCGAATATTTATTTATTTCCAAACAATAGGTATATCTTTATATGTAATTGATTAATTTTCTTGCTAAACTCCATAAAATCCGCTCATTGAGTCTGTTTTCCGTCGGGAATTTTCTTCTGTAGTGCTCCTTGGCTGTCTTCATTGGTAATGATTATTCACGTTGGATTTTATATTCTTCTGCGTATGATGGTACAGTGAGCCTTTTTAGTATCCATAGACATTCTCATCACTGTAAGCTATGTAAAGGAAGAAGTCCTCTTCGTGATGTTCCTATAAATGTACAATGATTCGAAATGTTATTTCAAAGAATATGATTTTGCAACATTTTTAGTCCATATAGTAATGATTGTGACTTTGTTGAATAGCGAAAGAACTGTACTTTTCTAAAAATCCAATATCTTGAACAATTTAGAACTCATTTTGAGATCGTGTGGCATAATTTACCTATCCTGCTTTAAGGTGATACTGCTATTGTTTATGATATTGTTTTGCCTTTCCTCTCTGAATTTTTTGATGGATTATTATTGATCGTTCAAATATGCATATGCAAATTTTATAAAAAAATATATACATTTAAAATTTATCTAGCTCGACTAATTTCAAGAGTATCATTAAACAGTTTTTACAGGCCTATTCGGAAAGGTTTGCAAAACAAACATGAACGTATTTTTCATTCAACAATACAATTAACATTTTTATGTTTTAAATTGTGGGTTTATTTTTGTGGCGGGCGACTATAGTCACCCATCGGGTATACTTGGCCTCTTGTGGGGGATGACTATAGTCACCCATCGTGTACTGGTTTCATTTTGTGCCGGGTGAGAGTCACCCGTAGTAGCGAAAGGGTTGATCTATACGACCTTCATTCTCGGTAAATTTTGTTCAAATTACTCTAAAATTACAAATTTGGCGGCGTTTTGAAATATTCAAAAATGTCTGCGGTTGCTCTAATTTCCGCAAATTTTAAGATTTATGGCGAATTTTTTTATTAGCATAAAATATCACGAATATAGACTACCGCTCAAAAGTATTTGCCAACCCGTCGAAATTTGATGCCACACTAAAAGTTAGATAGCGGACTCAAAAATGAAGATAATCAAATTTCTTTAGCGGCGTTTTAGAGAGGACAAATTTAACTTTATTTTGCTTTATCAGAACATTTTCTACGATTTTTTTTGGCCCGGTACGTACTGTTGAATATTGCTATTTTTGGCTATTTTTTAGCCGCCGAAAATTATTTTCATATCTTAGATGAAATTTGTTCCTTCCTTTTTTCTATGATCAACTTAAAACCGATATAAAAAACTACATTTTCATTTTTTAGAAACAGGCGTATGATATTTTTTCGCCTCAGTATTGCATTTTTAGCTTAACAATACATGTTTTAGAAAAAAAGACGTAATCCAATAACTATGCTACAAAGGGGTAAAAAGTCCCTAGGTTCACACTGGAGTAGCTCGATTTTTTCGAATTTTTTCTGGAAATTTTTTTGTGGATCAAGAAATATAAAATTACCCGCATACCCGGAATTATCCAGGTAATTGGATCCGAGATTTCAGATTTGTGAACCCGAAATTATTCCGATACCCGAAATTATCCGGTGTGATGGATTATTTTTCTCCGACACCTGTGGCCGTCACCCCCGCGCGAAGTGTTCGACATGCCGGCGGGCGCCAGTCAATTTTTGTATCCCTGGAATTGACAATCCGGTTACAATTGAGAGTCGAGTGGGAAGTCTCGACTCCAACAAGGCACCTTTTATTTCGCCGATGGGCTAACAGGAACTGAACTAAGAATCGAGAGGGAAGACCTCGATTCCCGCACGCACGAAATAGGACAGAACAAACAGATGGAACGTACGAGTGAGGACAAACGGTTGCGAAAATGCGTGGCCGCTCAGGCTGCGGGCTAAGCTGGAGAAGACTGGAGTTGTATGCCAGCAGGTAGCACGAGATCTGATCCAAATTCGAGACCTTTGACGAGATCGTAGCGAACGAACGACTCACCTGAATAATACTTATTCTTTCAGGGAGTTGCGAGATCGGTTTCGGTCAAAACACGAGAAACCAGCACTGGTGCACTGCACTTTAATATTTCGAGGGAATATTCATCGAGAGCAATACGTATTTTACCCGTAATTACACGGCGAAAGCTCTTGTCAAAACGACGGACACACACAGCCGCAAGGCGCACGTATTTCGTAAGCAAGAGCGAGACACCCGCCACACGTAGGGCAAACGAGAGAGAGCGAGACCAACTCTGCTGATCTTTTGTCGAAAACTTGAATTATTACTCAAATTCTCTAACCGATAGCTGTTGCCCTCTCATTTTTATTTCACAAGGTTTCGAGAGCCTTATTGGAGAATTATCGTCCTCGATAGCATGTTGAGAATTTCAGTGACCGCTTCCCCAAGAACTCCAGCGAAATCAAGGCTCAACTGTACTTAACGCGGCACAATGCTTCCCAGCCATTGCCCGTAACAAACGCCCCGCCCGCTCGCCAGCTCAAAGTTTCTTCTATATTGATCTATATTGATTTATATATATTCTATATTGAGTCGGACTTTGTGCAATATTCGTATCAAATCGTTAGCGTGAATTTGGTGCAGGCCGAGTATCGATACTGTGGGTCGTAGCTAAATTATAGTCGTGTAAATTCATTCGTTTTGCGAGAAGCTGTCGAGAAGTGGCCTTTGAGTCTGAGGTTGTCGTTTCCGGTTGTCGTTTTCGGTGCCTGAAAAATGGCGCGGTTTGAGGAAGAGCTAGCTGGTACTTTCGTTCGGGTTCAGTGCGCGAGCGACGAATTATTCTCCCGAATAGATTCGGGAGACTTTGAAGGTCACCTTAAGGTGAGTGGCGCCCTTGGGGTTGCTCGTAGCGCTGGATGTCCGAAGAGTAACGCGCAGGTAGCGGTTACACTACATATGCTCTAAGTATCACTTAAGAATCTTTCGGGGGCAGATTCACTATATCTCTAGGGCCTTTCTAGCCGTTTTGGATCCGCCATTTTGTTTTTTATATTTTTTACTTCGGATTCATGATCAGCGACCCCAAAAACCCTCGAGTACAGACGTTCACCTGAATTGAATCGGTGTTTTATTTTTGGCCATGTTTCCGAGGTCTCATCCCACTGTGCGACGCGATTTACTGAAAATTCGTCGAAAACAATTCGTCGAATCACAATTCATCGAAAACACAATTTGTCGAGAGCACAATTCGTCGAAAAAAATTCGTCGAATCACAATTCATCCAATCACAATTCGTCAAAACACCATTAATCGAAGATTGCGGAAAATTGGTCAAAAGTACTGTCGTGAAACTATAGCGCGAAACATTTATGGAAATGTTCAGCTATAGCGGAAAATAGTCATACAGATTTTCAAATCTAGCGGGAAATAGTTCGGGGATTTTCAACTATAGCGGGAAATACTCCAATTTTAAATTGTAACATTAAATATTCTTAGCGATGTTCAAATTACAGGGGGGAAAATTAATAAAAATTTGTAACTACAGCGGGAAATACTGAATTTTTTGTTCAACCATAGCGGGAAAATTTAATAAATATTCGTAACTACAGCAGGGAATACTCGATTTTTTTCCAACTATAACGGGAAATATTCATAAAGATTATCAACTATAGCGGGAAACAGTTATAGAGATTTTCAACTATAGAGGGAAATACACCAAATTGTGATTCGGGGAATTGTTCGCGACGAATTGTGCTCTCGACGAATTGTGTTTTCGACGAATTGTTTTTGACGAATTGTGATTCGACGAATTTTCCGCAGCCGGTGCGACGCACAGTAAAGGCAAATCGCAAAAAGCTGGCACGAAGTCGAAAAATAAAGGTTTTATTTCACCACTGGGAACTTGGCACTCGACTTGTTCAGATCTTAAATCGTTTTGTACTATTTGGTATGTAGTTGATTGTAGTAATGATTACTTCGTTTGTAGTTGCTAGAAAAAAAAACATTGATAGGACTTGAAAAAATGCTCGCATCCTATTTTGAAAAAAAAAATTTACCGTTGATTCCAATTTAAAATCGTTTATAGTTAATAGTAACACCTTTCTTTCCGTTTGTAGTAACAGGAAAAAACTCGTAGCCCTTGCTCGACACGTAAATGACTATTCCGGCGGTGTGCGATTGCATGACTAGGTACCTTGCATGACCTACTCGCTTCAAAATCGTTTTCAGCAATCTGTTCGTTTGTAGTTCTTTTTCGAGTGTTTGGAGACGACCGCCCCACTTCAAAATCATTTGTATATTTTTTATTGTAATTCTTCAGAAAGTGACAACAAACGACCTACTCACTTCAAAAACGTTTGTAGTCGTTTCGTTTTCATCGTCTTTAGACACTCTACGAAAAATTACAAATGAAAATAAAACTACTACAAACGATGTTGAAGCAAGTAGATCATGCAAGGTACTATTTCAACGGTACATCGCCGGTCATTTACGTGTAGAACAAGGGCTGGACGGAAATAAAGGTTCTACAATCAAGTACAAACGATTTGGAAGACGAATCAAAAGCTGAAATTTATTTTTTCATAATGGGATGTGGACATTTTTTCGAGTCCTCTTCATTTTTTTGGAGCAGCTACAAACGAAATTATTGTTCCTACAATCAAATACATATCAAGTAGTACAACAAACCTCAGTAAGTCAGTTGCCAAATTCACAAAGGTTGACAGGGTCTATGAATACTTCGCTTAAGTAATACATTTGACAATTTGTCGTTCAACCCAACGTTCGCAACTTCAAAAACATAAAAATAGATGAATTCCAAATTTTGAAAAAGGATTCGAATGCTGAAAGTAATTTAAATATCATCATAAATTACAACTTTATAGTAACACTTCATGTGATAGCAATAAACGAATGATTTGTACGAATATTAAGGTAAAATATCGACCAAAAATTGCGAACTCATTTCAAAAACATTATTATTTCCACGTAATCCCGCAATCGGTCTTATTGGAGGTTGTCGATTTAATTATCGTCTAATGGGTTTAGCTTGGGCAAGTTTGCGCAATTGTCATTGATGCAAGTTTTTTTTAAGGAACAGTGTTATTTTGACTATATTGAATGTTGGCTATTACAATCGTAAAATTAGAAATGTGATTGGAATAAAGTTTGTACGGTTTTTTTTGGGCCCAGTCAGGCCAATTTATTCTCCCTTCAATGACTTTTTTCAGATATTTTCTGTAGGCCTCAAAACATAAATATTTCGTGCAATGTGATTTTTTGATAAGTCCTTTCCAAATGACTAAAAAAATGAGCGGGAAACTTTATGATAAAAATCTTTCTATTTTAATGTATAATGAACCATAATAAAAAATGCCGATTAACATGAAGCAAAATTTACTTTGTCCTCACTTTCTATCGAAACCCTGTAACTATTATTACAAATCCTTTTTTATGTTATGAGAAAAAATGACAATTCATGTATTTAATAAGAAAGCAATGAAATTCAGCGAACAAATTGGAATTTGGTTGAAAAAAATTCGATTACTCGAACAATTCGTAATTTCATTAGGATAAACATTAATTACTCGAAATAAGTTTCACTAGACTAGAAAACTTTAGAATTTAACAAAATGCTCGTAGAATAATTATTATTTCACAAGAAAAAATGACGAGTAATTAGAATAATTGGTATTTCGTAAAAAATAACAATTATTCGAAATGATTTTTATTTGATCAGAAAAAAACTTCCATTAAATAGGCTTGATTGAAACGAAATTACGATTGATTAAAAGAATTGGCATTTTATTAGGAAAAAACATATCTAACTGAAGTGATTGTAATTTGGTTGAAAAACAAAAATTGAATGGTATAATTGTAATGTGATCGAAACAAATCACAATTTGTCGGAAAAAATTCATTTGATGAAAAAAAATGGCAATGAAGCAAAAAAAATTGAATTCCATATCATATCATCACTGGTGATATGATATGTGATATATTCATATGATATGGAATAGCAACAATTAAAAACTTTTGGTTCCATAAACTATACAAATTTTATACCATAAATGAGTTAATGTTCAATATCTCAAGAAACATTAATTTTAGCAATTAGGTCTAAAGGACCTTTTATGTTGGAAATTTAATTTCCAACAAAATTTTCCTTTACGATTTTTCGGTTAAGTTAATCATTTTGGAGGTAACAGCGAAAAATCGAGGATTTTAGGTAAAAATCAAATTTAGGGACTCGTACCATCTCACCAGTGTAAGTTACACTTACGCTGTTCAAAACACTTTAAGAGATCGTTCAATTCTACCTAAATTACGACCAAAATCAATGTGATAGCATGGAAAACCGCGGAGTGATAAAATTTTGACGAAAAAAGTTTTCATTTACGTGTATTTTAGATGAAAAAACTTATCACGCGAAGGGAAAGTACTTAATATTAATATTAAGGGCTGTAACTTTTAGGGAATTTTCTTTCAGAAATAAACAACAAAATTTTAGGTAAGGAGAGGAAGAAAAAAAAGTCGAAAAAAATGCTCTACTGCTTATATCTAAATTTGATTGGAATAATCACAATGAAACAAATTACTGTGATTAGATTGACAACAAATGCAATTCATCGAAATCATTGTTATTTTTATGAGAAAAAAATACGTTTTTCCAAAATACTTTTCATCTGGTGAGAAAAATCATAATGAAGCAAAATAATTTCAACATGATAAGAAAAAGTCATGGCCACTCCAATTAATTGTAGTTTTAGTGAAAAATAATTGTATTGTTTTTTCAGCATTGTATATATCGGCAAGCTTGAGGTAGTTCCTCCGCGATAACCTCAACAAAAAATTAAACAGCATGTCCAATATGTACATGTTTACAAGGTTGATGATTATTTCGATTTTTAGTAAATATATTTAAAAAGCACACAAAATTAATTCAGTGCCAATAGATAATACGATAGATATATTTTACTGTCGTCAAATTTATTCTATTAATTAAGTGTTCTTAACCTGCAACTGCTTTACTCTGCGAGTCTACTTTTTAGCGGAACTGTCCCGGTTCTGTCCCAATACACAAAAGAGCTACATATACAGACAATGCATTCTTCTGTGTCTGTAAGCACGATGATCGTGGCAACGTTTCGATTACTTCCGATCGCCGTTCCGTTCCGTTCCCCCTCCACGCACTCCTCCACTTACAGAATTTATGTTATAATACCAAAACCATCGGATTCTACTTATTATTTCTTGAAAATTAGTCGATAAATCATCCTGGTTTCTTCCCTACCAGGACGAACGACAGTAACCGACAGTCGCTTGTCTTGTAAAACGACGGTACCCGACGGTCCAACCGTCGGAGTTCATCATTTTGCTGTCGGAATAAAAGACAAACGACGTTGGTTACTGTCGTTCGTCCTGGTAGGGTTTCACGTAATTCGTGACATTCCGTTCGAGCTTCCCTCAGTTTTTTATCAACTTTGTAATTTTTTTTTGACGCTATTGGGATCTGATATGGAGACAAGGCTAAGACAATATGGCGGAAACGATGTTGCACTTAGGCATGCATGTGTAACATGTACGCGTGACATATTCTTGTGTTGAATATCCGTGTGCACCCTACGAAAAGTCCAAAATTTAACACCAGACGTCTCACGAATTTTGTCAGATCCCAATAATTAATAACGTACCTATGCATCATGCGTGCCCAATGCCTTACGTGTAAATTAAACCAACTTTAATTGTGAATATCTCGAGTTTGGGGACTTATTTAAACTGCACAGATGTTTGGATAACATTAAATAACCTGTATGCCAAATTTCAACCATTTCTTAATTAAACGACCTCATGGAGGAACTATCTTATTGCGTTTTCATTCGTTTGTCCTGCTGTATTTTGTTTCAACTATTTCAGCAACTAATTGAAGAGAATTTAGGTGAATAAATATTTTCAGGAAATGTACTTTCAACAGAAGTTTTATAAAAGAGCGGAATAAACCATAAATAATAAAAGTATTCAAAGTACTTAAATCCCAAGAATTAAAAGTTAAAAAAATAGTATTTTGTGCATCTAGGGCCAGAAATAAGTCTTTTTGTCGAGCGTGAAGTTTGCCGCAACGAGCGAAGCGAGGGCCGCAACCACGCGAGACAAAAGACGAATCTTTGGCCCATGTTGCACACGATATTTTTTTCCCCCATGGGTGATTTGAGTGTCTTTTCGCTATATGTGTGGATAGCCAAACAGAGGCTTTTTTTGACAGCTAAGAGTGAAAAGGGTCACTTTTTGGCTATCCGCGCATATGGTGAAAATGTTGAAGAAATTGCCTTTACCGACAAATTTCTTGTTTACTATATTCAGGGGCACGCTGACAACCTCCCTAGTCTTTTGTCTTATCGATAAGTTTTTGTTTGTTTCGTTGCTATACAAAAATTTATATCGCGAGTAACGTTGTACTTTGAATTACACTACCAATTAAATCTTATTTACTGCACATCCCAAGTGGAATATTTAATCTGACTATTCTCAATAGGTTATGGGCCCAGAATAAAGTGCAATAAATAATTCTCGAGAAAAGTGTATCGTGATAAGCAGAATCATACAAATAGTGACACTAAATTTTTTTGACGATATTCCCTGCCTTGTGCAATAGTGGAAAGAAATCATCGGCAAAATGGAGAGCGAACTTACGAGAGTTGCTAAGCTAACGAATAAAGAGACCTGGGCAGTTTGGCAATTTCAAATTCGAGTCATATTAAACTCGCACAGTGCACTGGAGATTGCGTTGGAAGGGAGCGTGAAACCGGCCCAACATGCAGCTACCGATACCGTTGGCAAGCCGCGCACATGAAGGAGCTCGCATCATGGAAAAAAATCGATGCGATCGCTCAAAAGGTGATACATAAAGAATACATACATAGAGAAGGTGAGACAGCCAGAAACGCGTGGCTCCACGAAAAGTGAGAGAGATATTTTCATGGTAAGGGCTTCCTTGTCTGATCACGCATGCGCAGTAAGCGATTGGCCTCCGGTACTATACTGACGTCAGTATGTTGCCATTGCGCTTGCGGCAAGACAAGGACAGCTTTACCAGGTAACCATGGAGACTAGAGTAAAGGAGGCTCAGCGCAATGTTAAGAGAATGATCATGATATTGTGCGCAAAATTTGTTGGAGGCGCTGCCGTCGATAGGGGAGTGCTGAGTGAGAGAGAGACTGAAATGAGAGAGACAAAGCGATATTTACGTGTCAGTGAGATGGCGAAACGTCAAAAAATTGTTAACCTCATAGATTTATTTAATTAATGTTTCTAAGGAAAGAGTTTCCGGCGTGATTTATTATTTATCGTGATTATACTAAGAAAGTTCTATGAATATTAATAAACGTTAATTGCGTGTAAGACTGTGTACAAATTATTTAAAGATATAACCTCTCGTACACACGTTGATCACAATTATAAGAACTGTGATTGTGTAATTTATTGGCGAGTTTCTTTGCCTCCATGTGCGTCATGTATCAAAACTTTTCACAGGATTTTCTCTCGATAGCAGCTCCCATACCTTTTCTGCATTCGGTAATTTTTCAGGATTTCTATGTTAAAAAAAACCTCCTCTGCAATATCCAAGACTCAATTTTAGGACACCATCGAGTCAAGTGATGTAAGAAACCAGTACGATCGTGTAAATCGCTAGGATTTCATCACTGATAAATTGTCCTTTTTTATTATTATTCTTTCGAATGAGAAAACAAGTTCGCTGGAATGTATCAGAATATTGTATATATAAGCCAACCCTACCAGGACGAACGACAGTAACCGACAGTCGTTTGTCTTGTGAAACGACGGTACCCGACGGTCCAACCATCGGAGTTCATCATTTTACTGTCGGAATGAAAGACAAACGACGTTGGTTACTCTCGTTCGTCCTGGTAGGGAAGGGAATGAAAGATATTAGTAATAAAATTGTAACAGAATTCTATGTTGCGTATCCTACAACATGAAATTGTCTAAAATAGTATGTGATACATGCGCAAGTTATTCAATAAAGAAAATAAAAGTCTAGTCCACGAAGTACTTGAGAACGTGGGAAAATATCCATCGTATATTCACTACCGTGAAATTGATAATGCACAAGGATGATTTAAATGATTGACACGATTTTTTTGTCCCACCGCATCGTCTAGTTGAATCGTTTCTCTTTTGTGAATTAGAACCAGTTTTTTTTTTATGCAATTGCTATCGCTATTGTTCACTGATATTATATTCTGCATTTATTTTGTTTCATCGCCTTCAGTGAACGAATATCATACGGAGCAGAATGGAAAAAAAAATGACAATTGATTCGCTGTGTTGGATTTTTCGAGCTTCTTTAACGTTTCACTATATAATACAAAAGTCAGGTTTCTAAACGATGGCGGTTGTGGTTTCAATTTCTCGATGCTTCAATGACTCGTGTTATTTGCTATATGTTATTTGACTTCGTTCGCTTAATTGATTTTTTGTATCTGGCGCGTCTCGAAAGAGCGCGAATTGAATATGCTAACTTCGTGTTGTCATCGATAGCTTACTTGGGGTGCTCTCCTATTGCCAAAAGCGACGCTAGTGGTGGATTACGGCAACAAAATTAGCACAGTCTTTCTTGATCACGCTGTCGACACTTTCCCCATTTACGCTGAGCCTCCTTTACTCTAGTCTCCATGCAGGTAACGCTTGCTGTCTCTGTTTGCCGGGCCACGCTTCCACTTACAGGCAGCCCAATGGCTCACCTCCTCTATGTATACTACCTCTATGGGCAGAAATTGTCGTCAATCTACGAGCGGATATCCGAAGCGAGCGTACAGGATTGCTTTAACAGGATTGGTACAATGCCACGTAGTTGAAATTGAATGACATCGCGAGCTGGAGGATATAGCGCACCGACTAAAATTACTGGGTGAGGAAATTTCTGATTCGATGATGATCACGAAAATCCTCATGACTCTTACCGAGGATTTTCGTTATTTAGTCAGTGCATGGGAATTAGCGCCAGCGGGAGACCGCACGCTTGACAATTTAAAGGCAAGGCTGGTAACAGAGGAATCTAGAAATACTATACGAGAGGACAAGAGCGGAAACGCTCTAACGTCAAATGTCCAGCAAGAAAAATTCAAGCGTGATGGTCGAGGCGGCAAATTCAGATGCACGTCGAACGGTTCGTCTAAACCAGGCAAATGCTACGTCTGCGGACAGGCGGGGCATTGGGCCAGAGAGTGTTCTCAGAGGAAGGGAAATGATGATTCAGAGGGATCGACAAACGATGACGCTTCGGGAAAGAAACCTTGCAGCGAAGGTCTTGTGAGTGTAGCGCTCCAATCTGTTTTGCTACAACCTGAGGGAGACGCAAGTTGGATCATGGGCTCGGGAGCCAGCGACCATATGTGTTGTCAAAGAGACTGGTTCCTCACGTATGAAGTCTTCGATCACTTTAGACCCGTGTGCATAGGCGACGGAGGTTACATTGAATCTTTGGGAAAAGGTTGCATCAACGTCAACATGTTCATTGAAAAAACCTGGAATGAGAATCACCTCGTTGATGTACTTTATGTATCAAGACTAAAATACAATCTGTTCTCTGCGGGCACGGCACTCGACAAAGGTCTAAAAATGCGATCGTCAAAAACGACTTGTGAACTAACAAGAAACGGACGCATCAATGCGACAGGGACACGTCGAAACTCTTCGTCATGCAGTTTGAAGCCAAAGAGCCACCACGGCCGGAATGGAGAAATGATCTACCATAGGTACACATAAGCTCGACGGACACGCTTCAAAATTGGCACGAGAAACTGGCTCACCAAAACTTTCGTCACGTGAGACAGATCCTTAAGAGACTTGAGATACTCGTGAAGGAACCAGAAGATCCGTTTTGCGAGGCATGTACCATTGGAAAAATGCACCGACTTCCTCTCCCGGAAAGCACGTCGAAATCGGCGAGATTATACATGCCGATCTGTGCGGGCCTATGCCTACGAAATCTCTTGGATGATCGAGATATTTACTCCTACTGAAGGGCGACTACTCGTATTACCGCGAAGTTTATTTCCTCGAGAAGAAAGCGGAAACTGCAAACTGCGTGGAAAAATTCTTTACAAAGGCGGAGAAACATTGTCCAGAAGGCATTCGAGTATTTCGCACTGACAATGGACTCGAATTTGTCAACAGCGAGATGAAAACGTTGACAGGTGCACTCGGAATTTGGCATCAACGAACGGTTGTATGTACTCCGGAGCAAAATGGTTCAGCCGAGAGAGACAATCGCACCCTGAAAGAAGCGGGAAGGACGCTTATGTTCGCGAGAGATCTCAGCGCGGAATTTTGGGCAGGAGCAATTAACACGGCTGTAGCTACCTTGAATCTGACCGGAACAAGCAGCATTAAAGCATGAGAAAAATAGACTGCAAGTGGACGTTCAAGCTGAAGAGAGACGCTGGTGGGAATGTTCAGCGTTATAACGCGAGACTCGTCGCGCGCGGACCCAGTCAGCGGGAGGGAATTAACTATCAAGAAACGTACAGCCCTGTAGTCAGATTCGACTCGATTTGGACCATCCTCGCTATAGCTGCAAGCGATCGCATGATGATGAAGCAGTTCGACGTAAAAACAGCATTTGATATCGAGGAAACGCGGTATCGATATCCCGGTGATATCGAGGAAACGATTTACATGCAGCAACCGGAAGGATATGATGATGGAACTGGAAGGATTTGTCGATTGTAACGAAGCTTGTACGGTCTAAAACAATCTTCTCGTTGCTGGAATCGGCGCTTCACGGATTTTTTAACAAAATTCAATCTGAAAGCAACAAACGCGGATCCGTGTGTATTCACCAGCCAAGACGACAACCATACACTAATCTTGGCGGTATATATATAGATGACGGACTCATCGTTTCAATAAAACAAGAGCTGATCGATAAAGTTATCGACGGCCTCAATACGGATTTTGAGATAACGCACAATGATGCAAATCTATTTTTAGGCATGCAAATAGAGCGATCGTCGGATGGTTCAATATTTCTGCATCAAGAAACCTACGCGAAGAGGATTTTGGAGCGATTCAGGATGAAAGAAGCAAATCCAGTGACTATTCCTGCAGATCCCCACCAAGAATTAAGCCTTATCGTTGAAGCGGGAGACCAAAGTGATTCGACAACGGCGCCGTATCGCGAAGCCGTTGGAAGTCTTATGTATCTGTCGGTGGCGACTCTACCCGATATTACGTTTGCTGTATATCAAGCAAGTCGATATTTGAAAAATCCAACAACTACGCACAGGAAAGCTGTAAAACGAATCATTAAGTATGTCAAGGGTACTATCGGATACGGGCTGCATTTTAAATATGACAAGAACAACGAGCTTCTTGCATATAGCGACGCAGACTACGCGGGGGAACTAGAGACGCGACGATCAACTACAGGATTCGTCCTAAAATTCATCTCGGGAACGATCTCGTGAAATTCTCAGAGACAAAAATCCGGTGCTCTATCGACAACGGATTCCGAATATATGGCCGCTTGCCAAACTGGAAAAGAGATCGCGTGGATGGGTTCTCTCATCAGGGAACTTTTAAACATCAAAGACGTCCCCACAACACTGTTTGGATAACCAGAGTGCTATATGTCTGGTGAAAAGTCCTGTATTTAAGAAACGCGTCAAACACATCGACGTCCGATTTCATTATGTGCGAGAACGTTACGCAGCAAAGGAGTTCTCGCTCGAATATGTAGCATCAAATGCGCAACAAGCGGATATACTGACGAAGTCACTCCCTCGACAACAATTCCAACGCAATCGTGAGGAACTGGGGGTCGGCGGAAAAATTGACAATGGTCGATAAAATCAAAGCGAGAGTGTTGAAAAAATTGCCTTTACCGACATATTTCTTGTTTACTATATTCAGGGGCACGCTGACAACCTCCCTAGTCTTTTGTCTTATCGATAAGTTTTTGTTTGTTTCATTGCTATACAAAAATTTATATCGCAAGTAACGTTGTACTTTGAATTACACTACTAATTAAATCTTGTTTATTGCACATCCCAAGTGGAATATTTAATCTGCCTATTCGCAATAGAAAAGCACGAAAATCATGCATGCGCGAAAAAATCAATTACATAAACCAAGCCCAGAAACCAAACAAAAAACCTTGACGAGCAGCGTTAAAGACTGATACGCTCAGCAAAAAAAATGAGAGCGGTGCCCTCATCTCTCAAGCGGGAGAGAAAATAAACGCGAGTAGGAGTAAAATAAGATAGTGTGTCAATAAGATGTGAGAAATAGATTTGACAGTAAAATATACTTTTCATAACAATCTACGCTATCACAGGATAAGTAGGTACGATATTTTGCATCCGACTTTTTAAAAAGAATAAAATCAATCGGTGAATTCCGAAGTAAAAAAGGAATGCCAAGTATTAAGGTAGTACATGCCCGACAGTCCAATTCAAAAGTAATTTTTGGCGAGACCTCTCCACTGCGCACGCCAATACTTCGAAAGACTGTGTACATAAATGAACGAACTGAACGCACACAACTTCGAACGTTCGAGCAGCGAACATAGAGGTACATGGAAGTGTAGGCCTTATGGGAGCGCTTGGCAGAGTTTTGTTAGTTAGTACCTCGACCACGGCGAGCGCTGCTTGTAACGGTGCGCACGAACACATCGCTATATTACTAAGCAGCTTGGTGAGGTGGTATGTGTTCGTGGACACCGTTACAAGCAGCGCTCGCCGTGGTCGAGGTCCCGTCATTCTTTAATTATCAATCGAAATGTGTACGTACCCTATGCAAAGCGTGTTAAAAACGCCTATTTCAATTGTAAAACGGGATGGTCAATATATTTGAAATTTCACAAGCGCGTTCTGAATGTCCTGAATAATATTAGTTTCAAATTACAACCTTATCTGTCCCAAAGCGATTTTCGGATCTACTACCTTAAAATATTTTAAATTATATTTTTATTTTATTAGTGGGAATTTCAAAAGTTTCTTGTTTGATATTATGAAAAAACGAAATTTAAAATTAACTTGATCTAAAACCATAATAATACGAGAAATTTTTTGGTAAGATATTAAGAACGAAAATTCAACATTATAATTGCATCGATATTAAGATTATATCGATATTTCGTTGTTTCTCAAAGCACATTGCTTACGATTTATTAAATGTTGATATATTAATTATTAGAATCGACACGTAAATCCTTTGACTATGTATCTGTTCTCATGGAAGTCCTGCATTACCTCCCGGATTCATTTTTCTTAACCCTCTTCACCAGTTTTTTTGTTTAGTTTGTGTCATTGATAGCTTCAGAAATCGAAACTCTTGGCTTGACTTGTATAATTGATTTTTTTTTTTTTTATAATGAGTTTTTTGAATTTTTCATATGGCGCATATTTTTTTCGAATGTTAATCAGTGTTCATGAAATATGCTTGATTAAACTTTCATACAACGCTATATATGATTGCTCCCGAAACGAGTAGACTTCGTTTGAGGGGACAGAGTCAGTGTGAAATCGGAAAAAAATCCTTTATTTTTTTAATTTTTTCTTGTTTTACAAACTCTTTTGCACCTTTTTACCAAGCCATAGACCCCAATTTTGAAAAATGGCAAAGTTACAGACGAATCTGTAAAAGTAGAATTTCGAAAATTTCGAAATCCATTTTTAAAATTCTGCAATTTTTTTTCACAGATTCTGGGTCATAAATAAATAATATCGATCATGATTAGAAAGTCGGATGCGGCTGCCTCATTTCTTTTTTAGAATTTTTTTCTTTCAGTTTCTAAAATTAAAAAAATCATAATAATTTATAATATTTCTTATAAAAGTGAAAAAATAAAATAAAAATAAAACATGTCTTGAAAAATTTCGATATTTTGCATATTCTCCAAAGTAAATGAGAAAAACCTTTTATTGAAAAAAAAGTATTCTCATTTATTTTGAAAAATATGCAAAATATTGAAATTTTTCATATGATACATGTATGGACCAATTAAAACGCTCAAAAGACGTGATTGGCCCTTACAACTCTGCAGACCAATCAAAACGCTCGAAAGAAGTGATTGGCCCACGCAATTCTACGGGCCAATCAAAAAAATTGTCGAAAGTGATCAGAAAGTGCCTCGAAAATTTTCTATTAAGTTTTCCTAGTTACTAAATTTTTTTTACCAGCAAATTATTAGTGAGTTGCAAAACACATGTTCGCTCGTGGTTCATTTTTTTTTGTATTCAATTATTTTTATCAGTTTATTTTTTTTTCAAATGTAATATTAGAGATTTACACTAATCAATCGAGAAATTACGTGCAAGTGCTTTTTCGACCTCGACAAACGACACGAGCAGTTTCACAGTGGTTATAGTGTCACTTCAAATGTTCACATGTTCATATGTTTATTATAATCACTTATTTTTATAAACAATGGTGTTCGCTGTGTTTGCGAAATAATCAAATTAATATTCATACTCATCTAAAAAAATTTCAGTGAGTGAATTTGGTTTTGTGCCTTGTATACAGATTATAACCTCTAAACTGTCAACGGAAGAGTTTCCAGTTATTTTTAAATTTTGAGCAATTTTTTGGTAAAAATTCTTATTATTAAAAATAATAAAAAACATAAAAAATGAAAAACCGTGATAAGCGCGTAAAAAATGTGTTTTTCTTCTTGTAATAACCTTGGAAAATATTGTTTGTTATGCAGATACATGAATCAGTGGAGCGAAGGACTGCAGAAGCTTTTTGCCACACATTTCACTTCGGAGGCTGTTTCCCAAAACCTGGATCTTCGAACACGCTGCGCGCAGTCCTGACCAAACCGCTGGATGGATTTTATCCTGGGATATCTCATTTTCTTTGTAAGACTTTTCCGGACCGCTTGTATGCAACACATTTTCATTAAAATCAAAATTGTATTGTGTGCGATGCTCTAAAAACCAAAAATGGTTCAAAAATTCAAAAAGTGGCCTGTAACTCTATAATGAGAACCTAAAAAAAAAACGTGTCACATACAAGCGGTCCGGTAAAGTGTTACAAAGTAAATGAGACGTCGCCAGAATAAGATGCATCAAGGGGTTTGGTCAAGATTGTGCGCAGCGTGTGAAACTAAAAAATTTATTTATGAGAGAACCACTGCACCTTAAGGGTTCTAATTAGGGCCAACAATTTCTACAATTTATACGTCAAATGATAAATCATTGATGAAGTTTACGCCAATCCTACGAACATTTATATTTATGTTCGAAAATCGGCGTTTTGACGCTGACTGGGTACCCTTAATCCAGTTTAAAAAAAAATACTTGAACACGTAAACAGATAGAAATGAAGGAAAAAAATTGTTGTTGCATTCGGGTAGTTATAATCCCTAGGAAACGCGTTTTATTAATAAAAATCCATGAATTTCGGTTTTCAGAATAAAAAAGATATCGTTTTACACATGCGGAAAGTGATTTTCTCATTCCGACTAAACTGGTGTTCGATTAAAAAAAATTGAAAGGGGATAATTGCCGAAACATCATCTGAAAATTGGATTTTTTTGGCGATCCAGTTATTTTCCCAAATCTGTTTCAAAACGAGACAAAATGATCCTTATAGTGATGATACCTGCTACTAATCGTTTTTTAGTAACCAATATTAAAATATTTGATATTGGTACAAAGAAAATATATGTGAAAGTCTGCTTAGGCAAACTGTGTAGCCATTATTGTAAGTGTTGAAAAAAAAGAATGCTTTTTGGCATAATGTCGCAAAGAATAATCTGAACTCATTCTCATAGATCATTGAGTAAGTACTGTATCATATTTCTCTTTTATGTGTTTTCAGAAACTACTGGCCGTATTATTATGATTATTATTATTATTAGCAAGATGTGGTTCTTCTAATGTCAGATATACCTGATAAAGAGAACCCATGGTCGCACTTGTCGGGGGAATAATGTTGTTAACGAAGAAGAAAAGTGCATCTTCCGGCCGTAGATGAATTCGCTTCCGAATTAAAAAGTAAAATTGACCAACTGTCAGATCCGATGGCACCAGGTATTTCTGCTTATCAAGATCACTGATTTTCGCTTTCGGTGCTTTCTCCACAATAACCTGAAAAACAATTAATAATAACTTGAAACTGTAAAGAAGACGAGTTGGGTACAAATTTCACTCGCGAAATAAAAATGAAATTCTATGCTTTTACTATCTCCTTAAAATGGTTTTTAATTTATTAGAGCCTATTTTTTAAATATTACAGATTTTAATGAATCTTATGAGGAAACAAAGTCTTCAATAACGGCTTATCGGCGTGCAGGCGAGTGGTCGGTAAGGTGAACCCACCAGTGAATGAGCGAAAAAGGAAACCGAAATAGTCCGATTGAGCGCAAAATAAGAATATTATCGAAAAAAAAAATTTGAATTGGTTCCGGTGAAACGAGAAATCACACTGAAGTGAAAAAAAAATATTCGAGTTAATTGAAACAAATAGTATTCAAGAAATTAATTGCGACGTGGCCAAATAACGAAAACGCTAGTGAATTAACAAAATACCAGTGAATGGACTTCCGACCCCCCAGTGAATGGACGTGTATTGTAAATGGAAGCTATGGGAAAATTTATTAACAATGTTTATCGAATATTATATTACAATCACAGCATTTAAATTATTCATATAAATATTATTATCGTACGATAGAACATTGACATGAAGCTTTTTGGCATATTATGGTAAGGGTAAAGGTCAACAAAACTCAAGTATATTTTAACACATTTCTAATCACAATATCTTTTTTGCACTGACAAAAGTGGAAAGACAAGGGCGAAAGAATTAAGCCTCTTGTTAACGCGATTAGAGTGATGCCTCTTTCCTCTCTTGTGACTTTCGGTTTGGTTTCAGCTGGTTTTGAAGCCTCTTTCTGCTTCTTTCATTTTTATCTTCTCTTCTCTGATCTTTACTTTTTCAAATTTTCACTTTTGCTTTTTCTTCTTTTACAGCTCAGAAGATTCTTTTTTTTTTAATTTTTCGCATGAAAATCCTTTTCGCAGTTATTTTTAGACTTGTTGCTTTTTTATTGTTTCGCGAAATTTTTTTTATTTCGAGGATACTATTGCAAATGTTATTTATCTTTTTTTGCGGTGCACAGCATTTTTGATCTCGTTCGAATGCATGGGAAATCCAACCTGAGCTTTGCCCAAAATACACTTCTCGATGCGACCCTCTTCTTCTTCCGTAAAAATTGATGTTGGTTCTATCTTACGTTGTATATGAACTTTGCCACTGAATTTGCTATGCAATATAGTTTAGGAAATATTATGGGCTGCCGTTGCTTTACTGATGATATGCCGGGATGTACTGCGTATAAGGGCTTCTGTCAAATCCTCTTCGTCTTATCGAAATCGTTGATAAGTTTTCTTTTTCTCTTTTTCTTTACCTGCTGACATCTGCAATAGATTAATATCGTCCGTTTACAAGTAAAATTTTCCAGTTCACAAATAAAGAAAACAATTGTTTCCTTATTTATTTACTTTCATTGTAAACTGTTGACAATAAATAATCTTCAAATTTGCAACATTTAAGATTGAATTGGATGTTGAATAAACACGATAATTTCCAATATATTTTGAAGAATATATATTAACAAACTTTGCAAAAAATTGAAGATCATTCCTATCTTAATCTATAAAAAGCATCACTTACCTTTCAAAATCAACAAAACGGTTGTTTTTGAACACTGATCACCGATTGCACAACGACGTTTTGTAAGTATTTAACGCCATTTGGCGCGTTATACCGGTACCATAAACTAGAAAAATTCCGTGTGGTATCAAAAATTGATATTAAATTAAACTATCGGTTTTAATGATATCTGTGATTTTTTAACCTAATTATTGTGACAGACGAGCGGGTTATAATAAATGATAAAATAGGTGAATGTTGATTATATAAACGCGGATGAAAGTTTATTGAGTTCTTTAGATCAGAGGAAGTGCCCGTCTTGATCGTAGGGATGTTGGCGATGAACTTATTAAGGATTAGGAGAGAGTAGAAGCGTGAAGGGTAAAGTGGGGAAAAGTAGGGGTCCCAGCGAGTGGAGGGAGGTCACGAGCCGGTGAAATGAGGCCCGTAGGACCAAGGACAATGCAGAGGGTTTTCTAAAAAAGGAGATTCGGATATGCTGAGGAGTAAGGTTTAGCGTGAGGGGGAACTGATAAGGGAGTATGAAGTGTAGATGGATGGCGTGGGAAAGGAATGTATGGGATATGGGATATTCTATGTATGATGCCGTGACATTATAGTATTTTTTGTTTTTATCGGTGGTTGATAATATTTGTTAATTTTTAATATCAAACTGATTTCGTCCATTTACAGGTCCCCGTCCATTCACTGGTGGGTTTACCCTAGTCGCATGGCAAAACGTTTGTGAATTACGCTAACCATTGAGGTCTCATGGGAGAAGATTTGGAGAAATGCTACATGTAACAACTTCGATCGCGTGCGCTGATTCACCGTTATGAGTGGCACTGTTTTCATTTTTCGCAAAAAATAAAATCACTTCTAGATGACGAAGCAACTGGAATGATTAGTCCCAGATGAATATATATATAGTCGACGATGTGATGCTAATAGAGCGCATAGCAGTCCCAGTAGCACAAGACGAATTGTGAAGCAGTTGGATGGGATTGAATAACTACTTGAGGGGTATCAGTCTAAATTGATTAAAATCACCATTGTTTAAAAATGTTTATACTAAATGTGTGATGTTTTCTGAAAATTCAAGAATGTAGAAATGGGAGCCTCGAGAAATGACAGACCGACGGGTTTATAACGAAAGCAAATTCGAACGCGTGGCGTGCAGCTTTTAGGATCGAGTAATGCTGCTAATCGGGTTCAGGGTGTATACCAATACTAACATAGTGTTTGTATGTATATTTGCCAACCGTTGTAAACCTATAAATTGTTTTACTTTCTAGTTAAACGTGAATCTTTTTGTTTTCGGTCTGTACTCAGCGGTGACTTCTTCTTATACTTAAACTTCATGCTTATACCAAGAGATACACTCCCACTCAAAAGTTTGGAATCACCAGTCAATACTGCTTGCCGCGCGAGAAGTTGCATAACTCCGTAAAAAACATGAAAAACGAACTGTGAACAAAGCGTTTTGACGAAAAGGAAATCAGCTTTATTTTCCTTTTATTAAAAATATTTGTTATGGTTTTTTTTCGATCCGGTTCGCATTTTGATACGTGAACTAGTGAAGGGATGAATGACATACATAGGACAAACAAAAAGATATCTAAAAACCAGAATCAACGAACATAAAAATAGGCTCAAACACACTAACACACAGAATACAGCGTTAGCTAAACACGGAATCGAATTAAATCACAACTTTAAATTTGACGATGTCAAAATTCTAAATAACGAAAAATGGCTAAGAAAGCGATTAATTCTTGAAATGATACAGATTAAAGCGCATTCCAAAGCAATTAATTTTAGAACCGACATTGACAAACTAAGCAGCATATATAATTCAATAATCTAACAAAACTTTAAATAATAACTGAAAAATCTTAAATTGCCAACCATCAGCTTAAAACTCATTACCAAATCTAACAGTTATCCATTCAAAACCGGTTTAAGACTCGTTACCACAATTCGTCCGGCATGTAAAAATAATTAACGGCAACTTCCTCAACCGTAACAAATACCCCCATTGTTCAACCTCCTTACTCGTCTCTAATACTCAGTTGCTACTAAGCTCTCGAAACACCTTGACCGTTTAACAAGATCATGTAATGAAAATTGTCAATTTTGATCAAAAATGAATCTTGGACAATATCAAATACGAAAATCATAAGTAAATAATATATACACACCTTCTCACAAAGAACATTAAGTAAGCACTAAAATATCGAAACCCTCTCTCTCGCAGACATCAAAGATCGCAAAAAACACGACCTGTCTTGACATAATAAATTCATAATGAATATCATCCAAGATTCATCAAAAGATCAAAAATTACCCCTACGAATTCAGGTCAGTCATGACACATCACATAAACTTATAATGTAAAACACATCAAAACATATCAAAATCTATTATACAAAATAAGACTAAGATGAATGTAATTTTTAGAAATAATAAATCTGAAGAGGATCCGAATAAGGATCGAAACGTTCTACAAAATTGTCCAATTTTATTTGGAACCACTGGCCGAATCGCAGCCGATTCCTCCCTTGACAAATTCTCTACACGGCCGCATATCCAAATCAACACTTTATACGTGAACGTTTTTTGGCTTTTTTCGCCTATCGCAAATTGGGCGCATAACTTGAGGATTTTTATTACGGTTAATTTGAAAGGGTTAGCAGACTGTCCATTTTCGTTTTGTAAAAATTTTCTTACGATTTTTTGTCGCAAAGTTATTTGATATTGTTCAGATATTGATCTGAATTATTACAGATTCTTTTTTTAGTTTTTTTTTGTTTTTAGGCACTCACTCTATATGTAAAGAGTGGCTATTAGTATTGCCTTCCAAAAACCTATCTCTTATAAAAAATAACCGTACAAACTTTATACCAACATATGTTGGCATATTATACAAAAACAAAAATTTTTGGATTTTCCGTCACCTGAGCCGTCCGTCTGCACTCATAACTCAGCAACCGATGAACGGATCCGGTTCAAATTCATAGCACAGTTTTGTTTTACTATAATCTCAAAACCTTTTTTGACTCAATTCATTCAGAGAATGTTGAATATAAAGTTTCCCAAAAAAAACAGCCATTTTTGAGCCAAAACGCCATTTTTGTGTCCGTCCAGAGTCAGATCTCCGCAACCTGTGAACCAATGTTTTTGTAACTTATAGACTTTCTTTATAGGATCATAAAGAAGTGTCCTGTAGAGTTTGAGACTTGACAGTTCTTTGAACCATTTTGTTTTAACAAAAATAACTTTTTTTTTCAGTTTCACTCATTGCACGAAGATGCGTGAACGAATTTATTTTAATACATTTCAACTATTTCAAGAGTTTAAAATGATTTAAACAATTTTAACATCGAATTTTGAATATTTTTGTTTTATTCATTTGTAACTTTTTAACGTTTTCGCCAAACGTTGCAAAGTTTGGCGAAAAAAAACACTGATTGGACAAAAAGCTTAGACATTTCTTACTATTCGATAAAATGTTATTTTTCTTTAAAATATAATGATTGATAATTAGTACACTTCTATGTATTTAATTTTTTTTTTTCAAATATTATTATTACTTTTATGCAAAGAAGAAAATTATATGAAACATAACCTTATGTTCCTGAAATACACAATTTTCTTAATGAAAAAAAAACATCCCCACACAATACACCACACTACACTCGATCGAATTGCACAAATTGTCACTTTAAAAAATCATATGTCATATTTTTCAACATTATAATTTAAGTAAACAATAAAACGGCCGTGATTACGATGACAGATAAAAATCATCAATAAACGAAAGCAAATATTGGCTGCATTATCTTGAATGCTTAAGTCCGAGACACAATGACAAGAATCAGAAATAAGGAATAAGAATCAGCCAATCGCCGCGCACTTTAGAGAAACTACGCCAATCGGATGACTGATTTCATTCCTTATTTCTTATTTTTGTCATTGTGTCTCCGGCTTTATTTACACGCTTACAGCATGCAACAGCACGTATAGGGGAAATTCTGAAACGGGCGGACTGCGCTTGAGCGCTGCATAATCTGGCGTACCCATTGGTCAAAATGAATGTCGGGCGTGGCATTGTGGCGTGCGAAATTCAATTTGATCAATAGGTACGCCAGATTATGCAGCGCTCAAGCGCAGTGCGCCCGTGTCAGAATTCACCCCGTGATTCACCCATACATCGGCATATAAAATGCTACTGGATATGACGCTCACAGCAATCAAAACGTTCAAGACGAATGCAGCCTATGCTATCTCACTGCCACGCGCCGCGCCACACACATAATCAAATCTACTCAATTTTCGCTATTACAATTGTCGACAAAAATATGGAAAAGAATGTTCATGTCTTTTTGGCTGTTTTAAGCTAAAAAATTGAATTTTCTTTCTATGGGACCTCTTCGATTAAAAAATATATATAAAATTCTACGTAAACAAACAAAATATTTAAGATTTTATTGAAAATGGGATTCAAATAACTTCCCAATCAAAACATTTAAATGATATGATTGTTTAGATACTTTTAGATCATATTGATTGTATTCAAATCTGTCTTTTAAATTATGATTAATAGAATTTATACGACTACTCGATGTTCACCATGAATCAAAGAGTTTAAATAGCGGTGTGAGTGCCTACTAATATAATTCTTAAAATTCGGTCTTTGACTCATTGCCCCCATTGAGAATGAAAAATGTGACTCAATATTATCAAAAACAATGTTCAATAACATAAAAACAATATAGTATTTACATACCGAATAAATGAAGATAATGGTCAAGAATACGGAGCGCAAAGCCCCCCAACAAAACGTTAAGGGGGGTTTCAAACGGGGAGCCCCCCAACAAAACGTGAGCGCTTCGCGCGACAATGTTGTGTTGCGCGGAGCCCGGGGGGGTTTGGGGGGCGGAGCTCCCCAACGAGTACGCGAAGCGTACTTGTTTACTATTTCGCCCGAGATTCTGATGATGACGTCCCAGCGAAAAATTGTATCTGATTGAAATTTCCGTACTTCGTGATACAATAAAAATCTGAAAAAATTCAACAACATTTGGCATGCTATAAACAATAATGATCAATAATTATTATTGATCATTGTTCATCATTGCTTAATAAATTGTTTAAGCAAGTTGTTACGACTTTTGGGCAATATTGTTATTGATAATTGTTGTTTATAGCATGTCAAATGTTGTTGATTTTTTTCAGATTTTTATTGTATTACGAAGTACGGAAATTTCAATCAGCTGGGACCGGACGTCATCAGAGTTTCGAGCGAAAATAGAAAAAAAAATACTTGATATTTTCTCTTCAACTCTATAGTTTTTCGGTTACGTTGCATCTTATAAAATTTGTATTTTTTAGCTAAAAGTAAAATAACTATGTATCGTACCGTAATGTACCGTATGGACCGTAGATAAAAAAGACAAAAAAATGTCCTTAAGTTATGCGCCCAATTCGCGATGATCGAAAAAAGGCCAAAAAACGGTCACGTACCAAAATGCATACCGGATCGAAAAAAAATTTAATAAAAGCAAAATGAAGCTGAATATCTTCCCGTCAAAACGCTTTCTTGAAAATTCGATTATCTTTTTTTGGTTCTAGTGCGGCAAGAAATATTGATTGGTGTTTCCAAACTTTCGAGCGGGAGTGTATATCAATATTTAAAAAAAATTATTTTCTCGACAATTAATCAAATCTATGGTTTAGAAAATTATAAAAACATACGAATTGTTCGTTTTTTTTTCTCTTTGGATTGATACCCAAAATAATGCTATAGCTGTTGGTATTTCGAAAATATCGCAATTAAATTATTTTTCCAAAATTACGACGATCGTGGACTTTCTTTTCTTTCGTCAAATTTCCGCAAGTTGAGTGCGGTATTTTTTTTCTCCATCAAATTTTTGCAGGTCATGACGTGACTACACTATGGGCGCATTCTTTCATCACTTTTCATTTTTCTATTTCTGTCACCAACACGTTAAATAATAATAAAAAAAAGACACGATGGCGAGAAAGGATAAAAAGATATATACTTTTGCTCTTTCTCTGAAACCTTTGCATATATCATGCAGTGCAGTGGTATTGTTTTTTTGTTTGTGAATTAAAAAAAAAAAAAAAAACAGAAGGCATAAAAAATAATAAAATGTTTGTGTAAAGTAAATTTTTTCTTTGTTATTGTATGGAACAAAAATTTGCTTCACGGAGTGGATTTTGTTTATTTCCATATTTTTATTATTTATTGGTTGGTTGATGCCGGCATATGGAAAAACTAGAGTTAACCTCAAAAACTGATCAATAAGATATAGCTGTGCAACGTTCATGATAAGCGACAGATATATGAGTAGTCGAGATGACATAAATCACACCATGGCAAATTTGGCAAATTTGGATTGAACAGATTTGAAGAATATAGCGCAAGTGTTGCTTCCGGTATTCGAGAATTGTGATTGCACCTACAAATTATTGAACTTAATGACACATTTGAAATTTATAATTTTTATTACGTTGCAAGAAAATTCATTTCAAACTTGATGTTTCAAACTAGGGGTTCATGCGGCTCGGGCGCTACGCGCCCTCGCATCGCCAGGTTATTCCCCCTTCCTTACTCTAACCACCCGAACCCTACCTTCTACAACAATCAGACCCAAACCTTACCATCCCCAACCCTTAAACCCAAAACCGAACTCTATTCTCCCTCACCTCCAAACTCTAACTCCACCCTCCCCCGCTTCAAACTCCAACTTCGTCCCTCATACCCCCAAACCGAAACCCACACCTTACCCGTTCACCCCAACCTGTTCAATCTGTGGCCAACTTCACTCCGTCTCGATTCTTGTACACAGCGGCGGCGGCGGCGAAATATTTATATAACTAGGGGTTCTTGCGGCTCGGGCGCCCTCGCATCGCCCCAAACCCAAATCTAAACCCAAACCTGACCCCTCGATTCTTGTACACAGCGGCGGCAGCGAAATATTTATATAATATAGAGAGAGATGGGGCATTTCATACGGAACCGACCAATCCGTAGCACCGAAAATTTTTTATTTTCTTGTAAATTTTCAATTTTCTTGTACACACTGAAAGCAGTGTTTCGGAATTTTTTTGGATTTTTGTCTGAACCCTTCCAACGGTTACTCGACTTTTTATCCCCGCGGAAATATCCCCGCGAAAATATTCCAAAAAAAAATATCCCTTCCCAAAAATATCCCAGGCAAAAATATTCCCTCGACTAAAATATCACGACCGAATATCTAATGAAAAATATCTAATAAACATGAATATCAGAATAAACCAAATCACACATCAATTATCAGCACATTTCGCTTTATTAACAAAAAATTCGTTTTATTGACAAAAAAAATCGGTTCATTAACAAAATAGGTTCGCTTCATCAAAACGTTTCAGTTTATAAACAAAAAATCAGTAACACCGCAATAATAGATCGGTAGCTCAAATCACAGAGCCAAATTGTGTGCAATGCCACGCAAGTATTCGACAATCTCACGGTTGTTTACTACGTACAGTCTTTGCCTTCATTTTTTCGCCAACTTTTTTCGCACCAACCTTCACGACATCAGGTGCATGGACATGCTCCGTTTCCTTCAAAATCTTGCCTGTGCAACCCCACACAAACAAAAATTGTACATAATCATACCAGTCTTGTAACAAAGAAAAAAGTTATTACAGAGAGATTTCTATTATGTCCGTGTCTATATATTAATACATAGACGTATCAATACAGATAAATGTCTATTCTGTCCATGTATTTCTCATTCGGATATATCTCGTCTATGCATTATATGTATCTCTCATCTGGATTAATAATGTGTATATTACACACACTCGTTACATTATGATTATTATTACACTCATAATTCCAATATCCCTCCCACCTTCATGACTTTTCACGGATATAAATATAATACGATACCTTATACGGAAATGAATCTATTTTGTGTACGTATTTTTCTCTACGTGTTTAGAGTGTCTCTACATATTATGTTAATAATTTAAAATAATATTTATATGAGAAAATTTTGGGCACGGGATTTTTTGGATGGGGAATATTTTGGGTGGGGGATATTCTTTCCGGGATATTTTTGTTGAGGGGATATTTTTGGTAAGGGATATTTTTTTGGGGGATATTTTTCCACCAGGATATTTTTGTGGGATATTTTGTCGCGGAGATCAAAAGTCGGGTCACCCTTCCAACCACTATAAATTTTTCAAAATTTTGCACAATGTATTTTAAATGTTTGTAACTTTGAAAAAACTTAGATATCAAAATAATATAGAAGGTCATTTTTTTCGTCTTGAGTTATTGTTTTATAAATAAAATACAAAAAAAATATCGAAGTCATTTTCATATTCTTTTTCAGTTTAAAAACCGAAATAATTTTTTTCAATTTGGACTATTTTGATTTTTTTGAAAAAATTCAACACTTCTTAAGAGACATCTTTACAAGTATTAAAAAATTCGTAGGTTCGTAAGTTATACGAAACACATTAAAGGAGTAAGACAAATGACCGTTGCGGCGCTGATTCACACCTGATCTGTCTGCCGCGTTCTTCCAACTAATGTAAGCATTAATTAAGTTGAGACCAGGAGGCTTATATTTTTCTGCGATCATGTTCAAGAAATCATCAAATAGCATATTAATACTTTAGCGTTATTGACGGTTGTTACATGGAATGATACTCTAACCGTGTCGTTTTTAAAAAAGGTGACAATGAGAAACGAATTAAACTAAAACATTAGATTCTTCACCTCACATTTTCGTTTAATTAGTTTCGACTAATATTTAATAATTTATTTAATTGTCAGTCGCGGAATCGACGTTGGAATTTTTACCGTCATCAGGATTTTTGGTTCCATCGATGATATCTGTGCCATGTTTTGAAGAACTGTCTCCTAACATTTTTTGTAACAAGATACACATAGGCGATCGCCTGGTGCTAATTTCAATTGATTGAGGGGGTGCTCGGGTATTGTGCGTAAATTTGTGCTACTTCTATGATGTTCTAATTTGAATACATTACAACATCGATCGCGAAACATCGGCATAATTCTGCTGGAATTGATGCACGTTGAATATTTGTCAACGAGATAATGGTACACGGATATGAGAGGTTAACAATCCAATATTTTATCTCTAGTCGTTTCTCATTGTCACCTTTTTAAAAACGACACGTTTCAGTATCATTCCATGTAACAACCATCAATATTTATTCGTTATTATTGCTAAAGTATCAATACATTATTTGACCATTTCATGAACATGATCACAGAAAAATATAAACACAATCCCTCCCGGTCTCAACCCAACTAATTCTTACATTAGTTGGGATGACGCGGTAGACGGATCAGGTGTGAATCAGCGCCTCAGCGGTCATTTGTCGTAAATAAATAGACAAAAATTACAAGTTATAAATATCACAAGCTAAGAATTTATAAGTACTTGTAAAAATGTCTGCTAAAGAGCGATCAATGTTTCAAAAAAAATCAAAATAGTTCAAGTTGAAAAAAATATATATTTTTTGTTTAAAACTGAAAAAAACATGGAAAGAATTTTGATATTTCTGATTTCATTTTTCTGTATAAAACTACAACTAAGGTGCTCGCAGTAAAGCATATACAAGGTGTCATAAGAGTAACGGGGCGGCTTAATATTTCCTCAGCTAAGATATTTTTCAAAACGGTCAAGGTCATTCTTGTAATAACATTTGACGAGGAATTCAATGGTGAGCTTTACTTTGACCTTGACGATTCTCTTCAAGGTTATTTCGAGCTCAATTTTTTTTTCAAATGGAAACCCCTTTTTTTTAAATCGGCAATCGACAGAGCGGAAAATTTGGCGTTCAAATATGTACTTAGGTCAAGGGTACATTTTGACCTTGAAGGTCCCTAAGATCAATTAAAATTGAAAAGGTGTGGATACTTTTGGGAATAGAAGCTTTTCAAATTCTTTGGTAACGACCAAAGTTATTAATTTCAACAAGGCGCATTACATAGTGTTCTTGACGATAACCTTCGAGGTGATTTCAAGGTCAACTTTTTTTTAAAATGGAAACTTGTATTTTTTAGTTCCGAAATTAAACTTCTTCCAAAAAATTTGATTGGTCTTTTCCGAATCTTTTAATGTAAATGTAAAACTGTCTGTTCCATTGATTTCAGAACTCAAAAATGCAGGTTTCCGTTGAAAAAACAAAAGTTGACCTTAAAATACCTTTGGAGGTCATCGTCAAGGTCACTACTAAATGCGCCTTGTTAAAATTAATAACTTTGATCGTTACGAAAAAATGTGAGAAGCTTCTATTCCCAGAGGTATCACCTTCGAGGTCAAAATGTACCTATCACCTAAGTACATATTTGAACATGAAATTTTCCGCTTTATTGTAAAATCTGAAAAAATTCAGAATAATCCAATAAAATATAACAAACTTTTTGGGCTTTGTTCCAAAATGGAGATTTTAATTCTCTATGAAAAAAAAAATTTCTTTGTAATTTTTGGAACTTCACTCATAGAGTATTAAAATCTCCATTTTGGAATGAAGCCCAAAAATTTTGTTATATTTTAATAGATTATTCTGAATTTTTTCAGATTTTATAAAGCGGTCGTTTTAAAAAAAAATCCAAAAAACGCGTATCCGAAAAACTCTGAAAAGTTGGCAATTTTTTTTTAATGTGTTTTATTATATAACAAATTTAGAGGAAAATCGGAATCATCGATCGTCGATCATCATTTTGATCGAAATGTCGTGGAATGCCTCATATATATATGTGTGTAATTTTTTTTATATATTAATACAATTTTTGATCATAATTTCAAATAAACTCATATAAGGTATATTTTATAATTTATTCAAAATAACACGTGTTTGTTATGATTTCTAATATAATTCGATTTATAATTTGAAATTAATTACCAATCTTTAGTAATTTTTCTTCTCATAATTTCAACACTTCCAGTGTGTTTTATATCATTTTTTTTATTCAAAATGAAATAACACCATTTTTATATCATTTTGCTTTCTCATAAAGGAAGCTTAATTTTCGTGAAAAATTTTGTTTTCGCGATTTTTGTGCCAATATGTTCAAAATGTCCTAAAACATCGAGAAATCATATTTAGAAAAAATGTCCGGATGGATGTGTGTGTGTGTGTGTGTGTGTGTGTGTGTGTGTGTGTGTGTGTGTGCGTGTGTATCCTGAGTTTCAGATGTAAATAATTAATAACTCGAAAACGCTTTGAGATATCAAGCTAAAATTTGGCACACTTGTCAAGCACGAATTGCTCTTCGTTATGAAAAAAATTTTGTTTGAATTATAACGGGTGTTCAGATTTTATCGACGTTTTTCGTTTTTGCAAGAATGGCGTAAACGCTCTAACCCCTGTAATTTTCAAGATATTGCACACAAACTTTGTACAGAATTAGTATAGCTATTAAGGTTGTTTGGTATTGAATTTGGCGAAAATCCATTGAGGGATTAAAATTTTATGAAATTTTAAATTTTTTGAAAAATAGCGTAAACGCTCTGACTTGTGCAATGTTTAAGATATTGCACTGAAACTTTACACAGAGCTAATATAGCTATTGAGGATAGTTATTAAATTTGGCGAAAATCGATCGAATGATTAAATTTTTATCAAATTTTCAATTTTCATAAATGAAGCGTAAACGCTATAACTTTTGAAATTTTTTAGATATTGCAATGAAATGTTGTGAAGAGCCAGTATAGCTATCAATGTTATTCGCTATCAAATTTGGCGAAAATCGATCGAATTTACACATTGATTACCAATATTTTTCAATAGTTAGCAAAGCTTCCTTTATGAGGAAGCCAAATTTGATCGCCATACTGTGTGTTAAAGGACGCTATGTGAACTATGGATAAAGAGGAGGAAGCAATGCGCAAATTTCAATTTGCAGGGTTACGGAATAGTACACGTTTTTTTAAATAATTACAAATATTTTTCGATAATTTTCAAGCGATTTCTAATTAAATAAAAAAAAATTATTTGAACAATAGTTTCAAATAAAGTAACATTAAGTATAGTTTAGATAATTTATTGTAAAGAAAATAATACGTTTTGTAAATATTTCTCTGTATTATCTAATTTATAATTGTCACTAATTAGTAATCTTTTGTAATTAATGTTCTTACCATTCCTTCAACACGTAACCTATGTTTTATAAATCATTAGGTGTACAAATAACTAATCCAATTTTTTTAGCTACATTAAAGGTTTATTTTAAAAGAAAGTAAATTAAATTGTTCAAAGTATTCGCCGTTGTTTTCTAGAACTTTAAGCCATCTTTCGGGTAGCTGATAAATTTCATCTCGGAAAAATGTTACGTCTTTGGACACGATAAAGTCGTCAAGCCTTTGCGGATCTCATCGAACGGAACAAGTGATAGTCGGATGGAGCGATGTCTGATGAATATGCCGGGTGCTGCAAAACGTCCCAGCCAAGACTCATTATGATATCCTTTGTATTGGAAGGAATGTGTTGCCTGGCGTTTAGTACAGGCAATAGAGAATTTTTTCTTGCACTAAATTACCGGAGTTATTTTTTTTAAAATAGGTTCAGTATAACGTACTGAAGGTAAATGCACAAAATCCTTATAAATTTGGAGGGCGGAAGCACCGCGATTTTGAGGAAAACCGTTTCGGCCTATATCTCCGTAACCGTGCACTCCAGGCCAAAAATGGTAATAACCGTTAGTGTAGATAATTAAATTTCCTATCTTTTTTGTGAAATGATTTTTTTTTGTATCACTTACCGTTTACGACTTATACGACTATTACGATTTGTTTATTGACTTTCGGACCCATATCTCTTTTAATAATTGTTTAAACGATAAAATGCTGATGACCTAAGTTTTAAATCTACAAATTTTCTACAACTTTTACTTTAAACCTTTTTTTCTAAAATTAATATTTTTGAAGTTATAACGCGTTCAATGTTGCACTAGCAGGTGCAAGGTTAATAAAAACGAGGTATGCATAGTGTACTGATGAAAATTCAATAAATATGTAAAAACATATTAATGATAGTGACATAATTAGCAATAAATAATTTGCCTTCTTACTTGCAAAAAACAGCGACTACCCATTGATTTTTTTTTCAAATTTATATTATCAAGAGACGTGGCAGCGTCTCGACGCCAAGTATTTAAAAAAACTGAGAGAATTCCAGTCGAGATCGCTGCACACTCTTATATACGCGAATATGCCGCCCGCCAAAGCCGATTTAAATTTCAATCGGATATTACTAAAAAACACGACAACCTTTTTAAGATCTACGAGCACTAGTGATCTAGAAATAATTTTATCTTTCATTTGAGTTCATTGTTATTTTTTTCCGCCAACGTCATACTGAGATATGATTTTGGGCGTATTATTCCGAATATTTATCATCGCGAAAATTATTTGACAGTCGACCTGGAACGCTTATACACGGGCTCTATATCTATATGTATCAAAGTGACACGGTTTTACACGAGGTCTTGTAGGGTTGTGTGAGAATATGTGAGTGTGTGTGAGATTAACATCGCGCTTTCTCTCTCTCTCTCTCTTCACTGTCTTATACACAGGCTTGTATATATAGTAGCATTATGTATAGCATTATCTATGGCGGGATCTATATATATAAAGCATATTTATGTGTCTATATAGCGTTATATATATGACATTATCTATATATATATATATATATATATATATATAGTATATGTGTCATTCCATATCAATTCAACGACGTTTTGACGGTGACCCCTTCGATTTTTTTATTTTTTAATATGTTATTATCCATACAAAAAGGAGTATCATGCCAATTTTTTAGCTCTCTATCTTAAAGCATACCGAAGTTATTGATTTTTCAAGAATATACTTAAAATAGGAGGAAGAAGATGGCGGAAGGAAGCTTGGGCCAGGATGAGGTGCGGAAACATGGGCAAAACGGGCAACAAGGGATATAATGACGTCAAGTGCAGATGGTGTAAAATGGAAGCGGAGAGCTTGGAGCACATCTGCGTATACGAGGAGGTGGGGAAGAAAATGGAAAAGGGAGTAGCAGAAAATCTGAGGAAGAAACTAGAAAACAGGGAGGGGGAGGGAATCAGGGAGTGGTTAAATACTTGCTTGAAGGGTGAGCCAATGGTAGACCTATGCGAATATGTACGATAGGGATGTGCGATTGTCAAAAAATAATCAATTATCCGATAATCGATTTTAGAAAAAAAAATCGTTTTCGAAAATCGATTATTGAGTGGAAACAATCGATGAATCGATTAATCGGTTGTCGGTAAAACAGCCTTACCGACAGTCAAGATTGTCGGCAAAACAGATCTTTTTGCCGTCATTTCGGATATTTCCTACCTTACCGACAGTCGAGATTATCGTTAAAACAGCGCATATCAAGGCCGAAGAGCCTACTCTTGCATGGTTGTTACTAATACACCATGGTCGCGTCCACGAACCTAGTCCTAAACGCTCCTCAAACGTAAAAAAATTTAAAATTCGAGGGAAAAAAAATTGAAATTTTTTTGTCGATATTGCCGTAAAAAAATCGACAATCGATTAATCGACGGAAAAAAAATCGACGAAATATAATCGATTATTCTGAATAAATAATCGGTACTTCCGATTAATCGAAAATCGCACATCCCTAATGTACGAAACTATGAAAAGATTTTAAAGGTTATGGAAAATGTTGTGAGATAAGTGGCAGAAGATGGAGGAGCTATTGTAAAAATGTAATATATGTAAAAGCCCGAAAGGGTATACTGGAAATAAATATCTATCTATCTACTTAAAATAATCATAACTTCTACATTAACCAAGATATTGCAATTTGTCAAGAGGTCTTTTTTTTTGTTTTCCGAGGTACTTTTTGAAAAAAATATTAAAAATTGAAAAAAACAAATTTTTAATGTGTTTTTAACTGTTTTAAGCAAAAAAATTATAAAGTTCTACGTAAAAAAACAAAATTTTTGAGATTTTACCGAAGAGGGGATTCAAATAACTTCTTATCGAAAAGAAAATTTTCTACATTCTTCTACATTCTACAAACTTCTATATTAACCAAGATATTGTAATTTGTCACGAGGTCATCTTTTTTTGTTTTTCAATGTACTTTTTGAAAAAAAGATTAAAAATTAAGAAAAACAAATTTTTAATGTCTTTTTAACTGTTTTAAGCTATAAAATTGGAGTTTCTTCTAATGGGACCCCTTCGATTTTTTTATAAAAAAATTATAAAATTCTACGTAAAAAAATTAATTTTTTGAGATTTTACCGAAGAGGGATTCAAATAACTACTTACACTGGAACACCGATTTAGTGCCGGGCTCGGGGGAGCCGGCACTAAATAGGTTATATATATTGTGACGGATTTTCTTTCTTGTATCGACGAGATCGAAACGATACCGATTCCGTCACCTTCAGCCGTCACCCCCACCCGGAACGTCCCAAACATTCCTGGTGGGCGCCAGCTAATTTTTGTTTCCCCGGAAATTAGCAAACTGGTCATACCTGGGAGTCGAGTGGGAAGGGCTCGACTCCACGAATGCACTCTTTATTTCGCCGGTGGGCTAACCGGACTGAACTGGGAACCGAGTGGGAAGACCTCGATTCCCGCAACGCACCTTTTATTTCGCCGGTGGGCTAACCGGACTGAACTGGGAATCGAGTGGGAAGAACTCGATTCCCAGACGGACGAAACAGGACAGAACAAACGGACGGAACGGACGGAGTTAGATGTCAGCAATTAGCGCGAGAACTATTTCCAACACGAGACGAAACCAAAACGATAACCGACTCACCTGAAAAGGAGTAATACTTTTGGTGAGGTGCGAGAGCCATTTCTTGCGAAATCGGGCTCCAGAGCCGGTGCACTTGAATAATCCGAAGGATTATTCATCGAAAACGGTGCGATTCTCATTCGCAATTATCCAGCGAGAACGGGTGACAAACTCGAACACACACAGGCACGAGGCGCGCGTATCACACACGAGCGAGGGCGAGACACTGTTACGCGAAGCGCGAACAATACAGAGCGAGACCGAGTGACAACAAGCCAACACAATAGCGGGAGCAGGTCTTGCCTCGACGACGGACGGAGACCGACTCTCCTAATTTCTTGTCGAGAATTTGGAATAATCATCCAAATTCTCTGACCGATAGCTGCTGCCTCATTATTCCTCTTTTCTTACGTACCCGAGAGCGTGATTGGAGAATTATCATCCTAGGTAGCGTGCTGAGGATCTCGGTGGCAGCTTCCCCTGGAACCCGGGCGAAAGCAAGGCTCTTCTCTACTTAACGCGGCGCAATGCTTCCCAGCCATTGCCCGTAACAATCTCCGCCTGCTCTCCAGCTCGTGATTCCTTCTACGCTAGGGCGCCGGCATTGCAGCCGAACCTTTGACAATTCCACCAAGACTTCTCGTCGGGCGCTCTCCTCCGTCGGGCAACTCATTACCTGGAGCCATATTTTTCCGGCGGATTCGAGCGCGCGACCTTTTCAAAACCTTTCTTTACGAAATCCGAACCAAAATGTTCGTCACGTGCTCGAAACGCGACTGAAGCGAGAACACGTTTTCTTTACCTTACTGAATCGAGCAATAAAACGAGAACAATACATTTTTGCGAGAGCGTTTCTGGCTTTGTGGCCGTGATTCCGAAAAATCACGTCACAATATATAGGACGAAACTGGAGCGCTGGTAAACATAGTGCTGTAACGATTTGGGGGACGGGCCCCAAAATGAAAATGGAAATGTTTTGTCTCGGCGTGCGGAAGCGTAGTCCCGAGAGATGGAAATGTTTTGTCTCGGTGTGCGAAAGCGTAGTCCTGAGAGATGCCCCCCCCCCGCCGATACCACCCGATGTGTCCTTTGCCGACACACTGTTTTCTCTCTCACTCTCTATTAACATGATTGAAATCAACTATTGTAGTCATAGAAGGAAAAAAGATCAAAAGGAGGAAAAAAAATCGATAAAAAAAATTTTCGATAAGAAGTTATTTGAATCCCCTCTTCGGTAAAATGTCAAAAATTTTGTTTTTTTATGTAGAATATCTTTAATTTTTTTGAAAAAAATCTAAGGGGTCCCATTAGAAGAAAATACAATTTTTTAGCTTAAAACAGTTAAAAAGACATTAAAAAAATTTTTTTCTTAATTTTTAATCTTTTTTTTTAAATGTACATTGAAAAACAAAAAAAAATGACCTCTTGACAAATTACAATATCTTGGTTAATATAGAAGTTTGTAGAATGTAGAAGCAAAAATAAAAAAGCAAATTGAAGCCAAAGAATTCAGCTAAACGATCCATAGATTGGTTAAGTTCGGACAAATTTTTTGGAGCCCATCGAGGAAAAGGAAAAATTTCGAGAAAATTTTTACCGTGATATTTCTTTCGACTGCGTCGAGGGTGATGCCCACAATTTTTTTTTTACTTAAGATTCCAAAAGTAAAAAATTCAAGCTTCATAATGCTTTAAAAAAAAAAATGTACGACCAAAATTAACAAAGTTACAGCCTTGGGAAAATCGCTGAAAAATCTCGAAAATTTTGCGGTTCCTTTAATTTTTTGGCTGAGTGTATATAAAGCATATCTATGAGTACATAGCATTATATATAGTTAATAAGTCAAAATCTAACTTTAATTTGAAGCTGAACCAAAATTTAACTTGAATTTTAGGCTAAATGAAAATCTAACTTAAATTTGAAGCTAAACCAAAATTTAACTTAAATTTTAGGCTAAACTAAAATCAAACTTAAATTTTAGGCTAAACCAAAATTTAACTCAAATTTTAGGCTAAACCAAAATTTAACTTCAATTTTAGGCTAAACCAAAATTTAACTTAAATTTAAGGCTTAGCCAAAATCTAACTTAAATTTTAGGCTAAACCGAAATTTAACTTAAATTTTAGGCTAAACCAAAATCTAACTTAAATTTTAGGCTTAACCAAAATTTAACTTAAATTTTAGGCTATACCAAAATTTAACTTAAATTTTAGGCTAAGCCAAAATTTAACTTGAATTTTAGGCTAAACCAAAATCTAACTGATATTTAAGGTTAAACCAAAATCTAACTTAAATTTTAGGTTAAATCAAAATCTAACTTAAATTTCAGGCTAACCCAAAATTTAACTCAAATTTTAGGCTAAACCAAAGTTTAACTCAAATTTTAGGCTAAACCGAAATCTAATTTATACTTTAAGCTAAACCACAATCTAACTTTAATTTAAGGCTATATTTGTTAACGCTCTATGAAAAAAATCTGAATGAAGATTTGCGTGAGCCGTTTCGGAATAAGAATAACATGGGAAAAATTATTTTCACGTCATCTAATTTTTATAACTAACAAACGATTCATCATAAGAGAAATCTACAGACATATTTTTGTATAGAATTAAACGCTCTACAAAAAAGGTTCCGAGTTACTTTTTGATAAGTCCACTCGTTTAAAAGTTATTCAATGTCGAAGTTCACTTTTTCGAAGATTTGGCCGATTTTATAACGGAACGATTAGTTTTATAGCCAAAATGTAAATAAAATTTCATATAAAATACAAATTAAACTTTCGAGAAATGTTTAAGAATAGTTCTCACTATAATGATAATAAAAAATAGAACGGCTTTAGAAAGTTGTGCAGTAGAATTCAGCTTAGAAATTTTTTTTTTAATTTTATTTAAAAATCTAATCGAATAATAATTTTATGTTACACTACAACAAATGTCATTTTCTTAATATTTATATAGCACATATATATAAATATATAGCTTTATATATTATGATATAGACTAAGGTGATGATTATTTGAGATTCAAGATTCAAGTCTAATACATATAAGTACAGTACTGAGCAATTGAAGTGGGATTTTTTTGAGAGCCTGTATTTTTGCAAAAAAAATCGAATTTGGAAAAACCTTGATACACGGTAGATCGGAAATTTCATCAGCTTTTGATTGCGACCACGCTCGTCGCGATCGGTCACGAATTGCGGGCGTGGGAGGCAAAAAGGTGGGGGAGTGCAAAATCGGGCCTCCCACGAGGGTCGGGATTTTAGAGTTGCGAGTGCCCCAGAGGCTCTGTGCGGTATCAAACGAAAAGGTATCAATCAAAGATGAAAAAAAGTTGCATTAAAATCCAATCCCCCACCCCCCGAGAGAGGGGTGGTGCCAAAAGAGTGAAACGGTATGTTGGGCATAATGAGAAAAGGGTTCGTCCAATCCGGTTAATTTTTTTCGAGAATCATTTTTTTTGAGTACTCCGTGATCCTGTGAAAAAAAACCTGAGAAAAATCGCCCCTGAAATGGAAATTCACGTGTCCCGCCGGAACGCATTTTCATTCGCGAGCATTTTTCGCATCGAAAAACTCGAAATTTTTTTTTTTCAATTATACCTCATTAAAAAGGACATTTCAACGAATGAAGTCGCATTTTTTTCATATTTTTCCTATGCCTGGTTCATCTCAACGAGGCATTTGAAAAAGGGGTTGCGAATCGAGATTCTTTCGATGGTCGTGGCTTTCCACAATGGATGAGCACCACTTATCCACACACAGATATAGTTTAAGCTGTTTTCGATTAGCCGTATTCAGTCCCCACCAGTTTTCACGAGGCAATCAAAAGACTTCATGGGACTTAGAATATTTTCGATATCTCGTGTCGTGCTGGAGCGCGTACCATGGAGAGAGACTCCCGTGTCGCTATCCAGAACTTGGAATATTTTTGCGACAAAATTTTGCTTCCTCCCGCCAATCGAGCGTTTTTGGCGTATTTTGCGAAACTTTTAGTTTTATTAGGCGTAAAGTAACGAAGATTTATATGCAATAAATTACAATACGTTTTTCAAACGTAGATTTATTTGCATGATGAAAAAATAAAGAAATTTCTTTTTCCCTGATTATTTTTCAGGTAAAAATGCATGATGGCATGATTATTAATTGTATTGCAAACAAGAATGTTCAAACGTTGAAAAAAATGAGTAGCCCTGAAAAGGACCGTTTATTTTTTCTATCTAATTTTCTTCGAGTTGATTTGCAAAATTTTCAATAACTCGGGGATCGAATTTTTCTATAAAAATGTTCGATACCTCGCGCGAAGTGGAAGAGAGTGCGAGCAAAAAATAATTCTCGCAGCATACCGTGCGCGTCTCGAAATTTTTTTTTTGTTTGGATCTTTCACCGAGCATAGAGTTTTCCTAAGTACAAAATAATTTTTGGCACTGAATAGAGCCATTGCATTTTATTAAATTCGGTCGCGTCGATCCACAAAATCCGTTAAGTCGTCATCGCCGCTCTGAATGTGCTGAAAAAAACATGAAGACATAAATTTGCAATACCTAAAAACATCCATTTTGATCTGCGGAGAGTTGTATTACGTTGAAAAATTTTGATGGCTCTGAAAAGGGCCGATTTTTATCTCGAGGCGTCGTGGCATCGAGTTTCGAGATGAATCTATTGCTGATTCATTTCACGTAGAGTGGGGAGAGAGATGCGGACACGTCGGGCAGCGCGAGGCGACTGAAGCAAGAGACATGCGCGCCACGGCTTTATATACACTAAAGCCAAGCGGTGGCGCATGCTGATTGGCCCGTGAAGCTAGGAGGGGGATGGCTGTGCGTACCGAGCCTCTGATTGGTCAAATGACAAGCTCCAGCATGTTTTTGCCTATTCTTCCGAAATCAAAGATTTTTAAGAACTTAGCAAATTTTCGCGACAAAATTTTGCTTCCTCGCGCCAATCGAGCGACTTTGGCGTATTTCACGAAACTTTTCGTTAATTTGGCGTAAAGCAAAGAACAATTCTATGCAATAAATTACAATATGTTTTTACAACGCAGATTTGCATTTTCAAAAAATTGAAAAATTTATTTTTTCCTGATTTTTTTTGCTCAAATTTTATGATGGCATGATTATTTATTTTATTGCAAACAAGAATGTGCAACTCAGTGATTGAATTTTTCGATACTTTTCCACTTCGTGGAAGGTATCGAAATAACTCGGTGATTGAACTTTCTGCAAATGAACTGAATGAAAACAACAAAGAAAAAATTAACGGCCCTTTCCAGGGCTACCAATTCTTTTCAACGTTTACACATTCTTGTTTGCAATAAAATAAATAATCATGCTATCATAAACTTTGAGCACAAAAAAATCAGGAAAAAATAAATTTTTCAATTTTTTGAACACGCAAATCGGCGTTGTAAAAACATATTGTAATTTATTGCATAGAATTGTTCTTTATTTTACGCCAAATGAGTGAAAAGTTTCGTGAAATACGCCAGAGTCGCTCGATTGGCGCGAGGAAGCAAAATTTTGTCGCGAAAATTTGCTAAATTCTTAAAAATCTTTGATTTCGGAAGAATAGGCAAAAGACATGCTGGAGCTTGTCATCTGATCAATCAGAGGCTCGGTACGCACAGCCATCCCCCTCCTAGCTTCACGGGCCAATCAGAATGCGCCACCGCTTGACTTTAGTGTATATAAAGCCGTGGTGCGGATGGCTCTTGCTGCAGTCGCCTCGCGCTGCCCGACGTATCCGCATCTCTCTCCCCACTCTACGTGAAATGAATCAGCGATAGATTCATCTCGAAACTCGATGCCACGACGCCTCGAGATAAAAATCGGCCCTTTTCAGAGCCATCAAAATTTTTCAACGTAATACAACTCTCCGCAGATCAAAATGGATGTTTTTAGGTATTGCAAATTTATGTTTTTTTCAGCACATTCAGAGCGGCGATGACGACTTTACGGATTTTGTGGATCGACGCGATCGAATTTAATAAAATGCAATGGCTCTTTTCAGTGCCAAAAATTATTTTGTACTTAGGAAAACTCTATGCTCGATGAAAGATTCAAACAAAACAAAAAATTCGAGACGCGCACGGTATGCTCCGAGAATTATTTTTTGCTCGCACTCTCTTCCACTTCGCGCGAGGTTTCGAACATTTTTATAGAAAAATTCGATCCCGAGTTATTGAAAATTTTGCAAATCAACTCGATGAAAACGAGATAGAAAAAATAAACGGTCCTTTTCAGGGCTACTAATTTTGTTCAACGTTTGAACATTCTTGTTTGCAATACAATTAATAATCATGCCATCATGCATTTTTACCTGAAAAATAATCAGGGAAAAAGAAATTTCTTTATTTTTTCATCGTGCAAATAAATCTACGTTTGAAAAACGTATTGTAATTTATTGCATATAAATCTTCGTTACTTTACGCCTAATAAAACTAAAAGTTTCGCAAAATACGCCAAAGTCGCTCGATTGGCGGGAGGAAGCAAAATTTTGTCGCAAAAATATTCCAAGTTCTGGATAGAGACACGGGAGTCTCTCTCCATAGTACGCGCTCCAGCACGAACACGAGATATCGAAAATATTCTAAGTCCCATGAAGTCTTTTGATTGGCTCGTGAAAACTGGTGGGGACTGAATACGGCTCATCGAAAACAGCCTAAACAGTGGTGTGCTCATCCATTGTGGAAAGCCACGACCATCGAAAGAATCTCAATTCGCAACCCTTTTTTCAAATGCCTCGTTGAGATTAACCAGGCATAGGAAAAATATGAAAAAATACGACTTCATTCGTTGAAATGTCCTTTTTAATGAGGCGTTATTGAAAAAAAATTTTGTCAAGTTTTTCGATGCGAAAAATGCTCGCGAATGAAAATGCGTTCCGGCGGGACACGTGAATTTTCATTTCAGGGGCGATTTTTCTCATGTTTTTTTTCACAGGGTCACGGAGTACTCAAAAAAAATGATTCTCGAAAAAAAATTAACCCGATTGGACGAACCCTTTTCTCATTATGCCCAACATACCGTTTCACCCTTTTGGCACCACCCCTCTCTCGGGGAGTGGGGGATTCGATTTTAATGCAACTTTTTTTCATCTCTGATTGATACCCTTTCGTTTGATACCGCACAGAGCCTCTGGGGCACTCGCAACTCTAAAATTCCGACACTCGCGGGAGGCCCGATTTTGCACTCCCCCACCTTTTTGCCTCCCACGCCCGCAATTCTTGACCGATCGCGACGAGCGTGGTCGCAATCGAAAGCTGATGAAATTTCCGATCTACCATGTATCAAGGTTTTTCCAAATTCAATTTTTTTTCAAAAATACAGGCTTTGAAAAAAATCCCACTTCACTTGCTCAGTACTGTATATATGGCATTATCTATATATGTAAAGTTTATGTACGTATATTATAGGTATATACTGGTATATACAGGTATATATAGGTAAATACAAGTATATACTGGTGTATACAGGAATATACTGGTATATATAGGTGTATTCAGGTTTATACAGGTATATAAAAGTAGATGCAGGTTTATATAAGTACATACTGGTATATACTGGTATATACAGGTATATACTGGTATATACAGGTATATACTATATATGGCTGGATCCATGATTGCTCGAAGAGCATTTCGGGGTCAAAATTTTGATTCCTTTGCCATTCTCACATCTTATTATATGTTATAAGAAGTGACGATTCACCAAATTACAGCCTCTTTACTCTAGAGGTTTTCGAGAAAAAAAATATTGGGTATTTCTATATTTAGGAAAGTTAACTTTGTTACTTCCTTGCTCGCTCCTTACGGGCAATTAAAAAAATGATTAAAAAATATTATCCCACGTGAAAAAGTCCAAAATTTCCGAAAAAAATATCAGTTTTACCCTGAGGGTAGTAACTACCCCATAAAAACGTGTTTAAATTAAAAAATCTGTGTTTTGAAGGCGAGCACTGTAAAAAAAATTCTTTTTTATTTTTTCTTCGGAAAGTTTATGCCTTTTTTCACAAATGAAAAAATTAACAGAGTGGGATGAGCAGAGGATCATCGTCGAATAAATTATTTAATTTTTTTCGATTTTTCTTCAAACGTTTATTTTTTTTCTAATACTACATTCAATTCAACGTAAGAAAAGATCTATAGCTATTTTTGCTACTACTAATATGTTCCGAGATATGATTTTTTTAATATTGGACATTTTATGCATGAATAAAATTCGTATCCCGGAAACTACCGGTTGTAGCCAACATTATTATAGGACCTTTTCTATGTGAAATTGGCTCATACTTCCGAAAAAAATATTACAATTGAAAAAACGATGATTCGCTCTTGTCATTGTCATCAACAATTTATTTTTTTCAAGAATTATATTTTTTTTCATATCTTAAGCTAATCAGACGTGAGAAAAATCTAAATGTACTTTGAGTTATTACTCCTACATTCCGAAATATAAATTTTTGTCATTAAATTTAAAAAATAAAATTTGTTGTAGTTTTCTCAAAACTTCAATCAATCTGACGTAAGAAAAGTTTTGATTTGAATTCAACTACTGTCTATAGATTCCAAGATATAGATTTTTAGAATAGTCGTCATTTTTTCAGCTATGAAGCAGTAGCCGCGCTACTGCATCATAGCTACCACTGAGAGCCTCTGTTTTATATTGAATTAATTTAAAAAGTAATTTGTAGCATTTCTTTTTTCAACTTGAGTTGTTTTTGTTTAGCAACATCAATCAAATTGCCGGAATAAAAGTCCTATAATCAAAATAGCTGTAATCGACGATTTTCAAGATATGAATTTTGTGAATGCAAAAATTGTATAAAAATGAAAAATATTCAAAAATTCATATTTCAGAATGTATGAGTAGTAACTCAAACTACATTTCAATTTTTCTCACATCTAATTAGCTTAAGATATGAAAAAAAATATAAGTCTTGAAAAAAATAAATTGTTGATGACAATGACAAGAGCGAATCATCGTTTTTTCAATTGTAGTATTTTTTTTAGAAGTCCTATAATAATGTTGGCTACAACCGGTAGTTTCCGAGATACGAATTTTATTCATGCATAAAATGTCCAATATTAAAAAAATCATATCTCGGAACATATTAGTAGTAGCAAAAATAGCTATAGAACTTTTCTTGCGTTAAATTGAATTTAGTTTTAGAAAAAAAATAAACGTTTGAAAAAAAATCGAAAAAAAATTAAATAATTTATTCGACGATGATCCTCTGCTCATCCCACTCTGTTAATTTTTTCATTTGTGAAAAATGGCATAAACTTTCCAAAGAAAAAATCAAAAAGATTTTTTGTTACGGTGCTCGCCTTCAAAACACAGATTTTTTAATTTAAACACGTTTTTATGGGGTAGTTACTGCCCTCAGGGTAAAACTGATATTTTTCGGTGGGTATTTTCACGTGGGATAATATTTTTTAATAATTTTTTTCAATTGTCCGTAAAGAGCGAGCAAGGAAGTAACAAAGTTAACTTTCCTAAACATGGAAATACCCAATATTTTTTTTCTCGAAAACCTCTAGAGTAAGAAGGCTGTAATTTGGTGAATCGTCACTTCTTATAACATATAATAAGATGTAAAGGAATCAAAATGTTGACCCCGAAATGCTCTTCGAGCAATCATGGATCCAGCCATATACTGGTATATACTAGCATATACTATATACTGTATATAATACAGTAAATGCCGTAATACAGTAAAACTATATAATATATACTGTATATACTAGTATATATAAGTTTCAAAAAGAAGCGAAATCAATCACAAAGTACTTCTAAGAAGTAAAAAAAAGGACGCCAAGTATTAAAAATCCCAAAAATTCGAATTCAAAAAAATCACAAAAATTAAAAATCTAAAGAAAATCCTAAAAATTTGAAATTTGAAAAAAAAAAGAAAAAAATCACACAAGCCAAGCCAAAAACTTGTCGTGCGTAAATTTTTAAAGACCAAGCCAAACTAAAAAACTTGACGTGCAGGGTTAAGAACCAATACGCTCGGCGAGGAAAACCTAAGTCTAGCTGCTCTTACCATTTAAAGAAGGAGTGAACACATGAAAGAATGGAAAAGAAAACAATTGCACAAGAACACTAATAAGCAACCATGAGAATAAACACGACAGGTAACGGCCGAGTAAGCTAGTGAGTAAGGATAAGAAAAGTTCACCGAGAAAAATCTTGTACAGTTTATATTTTAATAAACGAACAATGATATTATGATTATTTTTCGAATAGTTAAGAATCTTTTATTGACCTTTTGTTATGTCCGAATTTGATAATAAATCATAGTAGCATCCCTGCACTGTAAGTTCTACAGTTATAGATTTAGGTTTCCCGGGAAAAGTGTGTACATAGCGTGTATGTAAAAATATATTGTGGCCTATATAGGGTGAGGCTTTCCTATTCGTGCACGTGTGTGGGAAAGAGGCGATGAGGATTAATCCTTCCCAACCACGATCCCGAATAGATAAGACGCGTGACAATAAAGGCAAACGAAATATGCATTAAATATCATCGTCGTTCGTTATTTCGCCCTATTTCATCCTGAAACACAATAACGGCTTTATAGCACATAATGGTTGCAATAATCATAAATATCGTTGCTACTTCTTTTATCATAAATTTTCGCGGTGTAACATATGTAACTGTTACGTACCGAGAGGTACGCTTCAAGAGTAAATATAATTATTGTAAATCAAAATGCGTTAGAGAGATGGAAGTTAAGCATTCGATTAGTAGATTTGGGCGCCTCTACACCGTCCCATACGGGCCCGACCACTGCTGAAATGGGTGAGGGCCTCGACAATAATATACAAGTTTTATAGGAATTAATCATATAGCGGAGAATTTATTATATCGAAAGAAAATATTTGAAATAGGAATGAGAGAGAAAGACGGCGCTTACAATACATGCGACGTCTCTCGAGTACAAAACTGCTGACTTACGTTTGTAGACGGCCGGAGCTCCGGGCTATCACGCGCTGCGGTGTGTGTGTGTGTGTGTGTGTGTGTGTGTGTGTGTGTGTGTGTGTGTGTGTCGTACAGACGGAGCGAGGATCCCGAGCCGCGCTCGGGACGTCGATCTTGCCAATACACTTATGAGTCTATAATCACACTAGAGTCTCTATGCAGTGAGGGCGTGACGATGCATAATATAAGCACTCACTCACGATGGCCGGGAAATCCGCGAAGTTGGGGAAATAGATGTAGATATTTGGTTACGTATAGTTATTCGTTGATTCTTTGTTTTATGTTTCGGTTGTTATGTTGTTCTACCTCGGTAACGAGAGATTGTTATAGCTGATGTTTCGCTGGTTTGATGATTCGCCATGATGGTGAGATCATGGCCGCGAAGGGTGATTTATTGGATAACTTTGAGTTACTTATTTTACTACGACTATGGAGTCATAGGCACGATTTTTTAGGACGGACAAACATTGATATCGACCCGAGACTTACGCGTCTACGCGAGCACCCCTGTGTAACGTCCCAAGATGACATACGAGCGGGCGTATGCATCTTATATGGCGACGCGGGAATTACGCCGCAGCGACTGGCTGAAGGCCGGAGTATTACTCCTTGATTCACCTGACGGTGGGTAGCAAGGTACTGATTCGACTTGCCAACGGTCCTCAGAACGTTGGCGAGTCGAACGAGGATTTTTGCAATTCGGCTTTTTGGAAACGGCGCGTGCATGTCCTTGGTGGCAATGCACGAGCTGGCCCAAGGTGACCGAAAGGTGCCATCGACCGAAAAGTTGCTGATCGTGATTTGCGACACATGGAGTGATCGCGATTTAGGTGATTGCGACACATGGGGTGAGCGCGATACGCGAGCCTCGGGAATGCGCTGGCGAGAGCGTCAGCACGGGAGTGCGAGTCAACGTTCGCTCTTGTGAAATAAGATTTAACCCGAAAAGAGGGACGTGACATAACGATATTTTATTTTCATAACCATTCATCTTTTAGTTTCCTCTCTCAACGGTCAATCGTTTAAATATTGAATACTCATCTTGAATATTGAATGGCGATGACATCCACGACGTTCGCAGGAATGCGACCAGGCCTGGATTTACGATGATTGTCGTGGATGCACATGGCGATTGAGCGAGTGTATTAAAACATTCAAGATTGTAATTGGCAATATAAAAAGCGATGCTCGAATTACGGTTGAATTCGAAAATCTCATAACGATCATTGCACATAATGCGTTGGTACTACGCGAGCAAACCACATATTTGACAGTACAATATACTCGGGATAATTTGTGTTATCACTATATAAGTAGGTATAATAATTTTCTATCTTATCTCGTGGCAATCCTGCGGCACCTCCCGGGGTTATTTTTCGCAACCCTGCCTGCCAGGTTTTTAGTTTGGCTTGGTCTTTAAAAATTTACGCACGCCAAGTTTTTGGCTTGGCTTGTGTGATTTTTTTTCTTTTGTTTTCAAGTTTTAAATTTTTAGGATTTTCTTTAAATCTTTAATTTTTGTGATTTCTTTAAATTCGAATTTTTGGGATTTTTAATACTTGGCGTCCTTTTTTTTACTTCTTAGATAGTACTTTACCTCAAATCGGCCTTCGATTATTATCAAATATTTAATTATACATATACTGATGGCGTAATGAAACAAACGAATAAGAGAACGGGAAATTTATTTAAAAAGACATGGAAAATTTATTTTAAACAAGTATGCTTCGCGTACCCAACCCCCCCCCCCCTCCCCACGTTTCACGCGCCGTTGTCGTCGCGCTTCGCGCTCCGTATTCTTGATCATTGTCTTGATTATATTCCGTTGTGATGGAATATATTTTGAGTGTTTGTTAACATGTCCCTTGGGGACGTTTTAATAGGCACTCACACCGTAATTCAAATTCTTTGATTCATTGTGAACACCGATTAATTATTCTGATAAATTATATTAATCTTTATTAATGACAGATTTGAATATAATCAAAATATTATTCGATATAAAAGTACAGCGCACGCTCCCACAACTTAATCTCCCATGACTTGACCGGGCTCATAACTTAGCAACACGCTTCCATAACTTGACGAACCCAATCACGCTTTCTCCCTACTCCAAACTCAGCTGCCGCGCTGCGGAAATTTTACACAGGGCAACATAATGACCTCAACTGTCAAATTTTGTGTGTATATTACAAACGACAATTAAGCGTTACTATTAGTCGTTTTCTCGAAGAAACGGGAATTTTTTTTTTCCAGAAAGAACAAAATTTTTACTTTTATTAGACTATTCGTATTTCGTATGTATACACGTATATGAGTCATTCCATATGGATTCAACGACGTTTTGTCGGTGACCACCTTTGATTCTTGATTATTTTTTAATATGTTATTACACATGCAAGAAGAAGTATCTATGGCATTTTTTGCTCTCTATCTTAAACCATGCCGAAGTTATTGATTTTTGAAAAAATATTCTTAAAATAATCATAACTCCTACAATAACCAAGATATTCTCATTTGCTAGGAGGTGATTTTTGTTTGTTTTTCAATGTACTCTTTGAAGAAAATATCAAAAATTGAGAAAAAATAATTTCATGTCTTTTTAGGAGTTTTAAGCTAAAAAAATTCTTTTTTCTCTGAATGGGACCCCTTCAAAATTTTTCAAAACAAATCATAAAATTCTACGTAAAGAAACGAAGTTTTCAAGATTTTACCGAAGATGGTATTCAAATAACTTTTCACATTAAAAGAAATTTTGTTCGACTGTTTTTTCTCGTAATTTTGATTTTTTTTCCTCCCATGACTAAGATAGTTGATTTCAATTATGTTAAAATAAATGATTTTACTTCTCTCACATATTTCCTTTGTCAATTATAATAATTAACAATTTGAATTACAATTCAAATACGTTTTGAACTTTATTCAATTTCTTTACATGGAAATTGTAATTCTTAATGTTAATTAATATAATTTACAAAGGAAATATATGAGAGAAGCTAAATTTATCTTAACATCGTGAAATCAACTATTGTAGTCATAGAAGGGAAAAAGATCAAAATTACGAAGAGAAAAAAATAGAAATTGTTTTTAAATAAGAAATTATTTGAATCTCATCTTCAGTAAAATCTTAAAAATTCTGTTTGTTTGCATAGAATTTTATAATTTTTTTTTAATCGGGGGGGGGGGGGGGAGGGTCCCATAGAAAGAAAATCAAATTTTTAAGCTAAAAACAACCAAAAAGACATTAATATATATATTTTTTTAAATTTTCCATATTTTTTTCAACAATTGTAACAGCGAGAATTGAGTAGATTTGATCATGTGTGTCTGTCAATTTAATTCGGACACGAAAAATCAAAATTGACTCTGAACGGAGGCGGTGGAACCTGAGACGAGCCGGGCGTATCTTTTATATTCGAGCTTTTGTCGCGGTGAGTGGCAACGAGAGTGCAGTATAGTAGACGCTCCCATAATTTGATTTACCCCTCATTCCCCCACTTTATATTTGTATAGCACATTTTACGAGAATTTCAGACTTTTGAAATGTAAGAATCCCTTTTTTGGTGAGAAATATACACTAATTGATGATAACATTTAATTCATCGTATTTAATTGTGCGGAAAATTAGACAATTGAGGTTGTGTTGCCCTGTGTGGACTCACTCAGCGCGACAGCTGAGTTTGAAGCGGGGAAAAAGCGCGATAGGGGTGATCAAATAACGGGAGCGCGTTGCTATGGTAACGAGTAAAATTGTGGGGGCGATCAAATTACAATACACTACGATCTCGATTTATGCAGCTTCGATAATTGTAAAGTCCCCACTATGCGGCGGACATCGATCGACGTGGCACGTGGTGTGAGAGCGCCGGTGTGAGAGCGGACACGGCTCCCGACTGGTGTGAGATGCGCATTGCACGCACGGGCGTCATTTGCGCACCTTCGATTTTTGCAAGTGTCTAGCGGTGCCAGTCCCGCCACTCTTGCATAAATCGAGATCGTAGTGTAGACGCCGTGTTTCAAGGCATACGTACTGCCTTTTTCTATTCAATCATGCGTAGAACAAGCGCGCGAAATTCATTAATTATCAATCATTATATTTTAAAGAAAAATAACATTTTATCAAATGGTAAGAAATGTCTAAAAATTTTGTCCAATTAGTGTTTTTTCTGCGGAAACGTTAAAAAATTATAAATGAATAAAATAAAAATATTAAAAATTCTATGTTAAAATTGTTTAAATCATTTTAAACTCCGGAAATAGTTAAAATGTATGAAAATGAAAGTACATGGTGAAAATTAAAAAAATTCGTTCACGCATCTTCGTGCAATGAGTGAAAAACTGAAAAAAAAGTTATTTTCATTAAAATAAAATGGTTCAAAGAACTGTAAAGACTTCAAACTCTACAGGACACTTCATTGTGATCCTATAAAGAAAGTCTATAAGTTACAAAAACATTGGTTCACAGGTTGCAGAGATCTGACTCTGGACGGACACAAAAATGGCTTTTTTGCTAAAAAATTGCTGTTTTTTGGGGAAATTTCATATTCAACATTGTCTGAATGAATTGAGTCAAAAAAGGATTCGAGATTATAGTAAAACAAAACTGTGCTATGAATTTGAACCAGATCCGTTCATGGATTGCTGAGTTATGAGCACATACAGACATCCGAGGTGACGGAAAATCCAAAAAATTTTGTTTCGGTATAATATGCCAACATATGTTGGTATAACGTTTGTATGGTTGTTTTCATAAGAAATAGGTTTTTGGAAGGCAATACTAATAGGTACTTTTCATGTATGGTGAGTGTCTAAAAACGTACAACAGAAAATAAATCATAAATCTTCTGTGACTCACAGTTGAATCTTCACCGCCCGCAAAACGCACGAGAGTCGAAGAAGATTTATGATTTATTTTCTGTTGTACGTTTTTTAAAATAAATTTTCCATGTCTTTTTAAATAAATGTCCCGTTTTCTTATTCGTTTGTTTCATTACGCCATCGTATATGTATAATTAAATATTTGATAATAATCGAAGGCCGATTCGAGGTAAAGTACTATTTAATTGTATAAAAAATAATATAACTTGAAAAAAAAATATTTCAACCGGTTGTTGCTGTTTTTTGCAAGTAAGAAGGCAAATTATTTATTGCTAATTATGTCACTATCATTAATATGTTTTTACATATTTATTGAATTTTCATCAGTACACTAAGCATACCTCGTATACACCTGGTAGCGCAACATTGAACGCGTTATAACTTCAAAAATATTAATTTTAGAAAAAAAAAGTCTACGGTAAAAGTTGTAGAAAATTTGTAGATTAAAAACTTAGGTCATTAGCATTTTATTGTTTAAACAATTATTAGAAGAGATATGGGTCCGAAAGTCAATAAACAAATCGTAATAGTCGTATAAGTCGTAAACGGTAAGTGATACAAAAAAAAATATTTTACAAAAAAGATAGGAAATTCAATTATCTACAATAAAGGTTATTGCCATTTTTAGCTTCAAGTGCACGGTTACGGAGATATAGGCCGAAACGGTTTTTCTCAAAGTGGCGGCACTTCCGCCCTGCAAATTTGTAAGGATTTTGTGCATTTACGTTCAGTACGTGATACTGAACCTATTCAAAAAAAAACTCCTGTAATTTAATGCATTATGGACAAGAGTAACGGGCTTCTCTATTGCCTGAACTAGTTGTCATGCAACAGTTTCACTGGACGTTCTCCTCGGCCATTATACGGGTGTTTTCGTTCCAATTCTTGACTCAAGCAGATTAATTGATGTTGGTAGCGGTCCGCAGAAACAGTTTCACCTGGTTCTAACAACTCATAATAAAGCACGCCCTTGACATCCCACCAAATGCAGGAAAGATCTTTCTTTCCAAAGCGATTGGGTTTTGCGACCAATGTAGATGATTCACCGGGATTTGTCCATGACTTTCTGCGTTTTGGATTGTTATAACATATCCATTTCTCATCGCCCGTAACAATTTTCTACAATAAAGACTTTTGACACCACTTATTAAGAAGAGAAAGACACGCCGCCCACCCGTTGATTTTTGTTGGTTTGGGTTAGTTCATGTGGAACCCGTTTTTCTTCCTTCTAAATCTTTCCGATTTCATGCAGGCGTTGGTAAATCGTTTGCTGCGTTACTCCCAACTGTTCTGCAAGCTTTTTTTTTGCGTTTGTGCCCAATCCTCAGTGAGGAGTTGTTCTAAATCATCGTTGTCACACTTCCAAGGGTCTCCAGGACGTCGTTTGTCCATTAAGCTGAAATTACCCCTTTTAAAACGCTTAAACCAAAATCAACACGCATGATAGAATACAACATCTTCGCTGAAAAAGGCACAAATCGATTCGCACGATCTTGCAGCATTGTTACCGTGTTGGAATTCGTAAAGAATGCAATGTCGAATATGCACCATTTCTGTTGGCATTTTCGACTCTACTGAACTGAATATTTTTGGAGGTTATGTTGGGCCTTTCGGCAAATTATGGGATTTTCAATAGCTATATGTCAACATTGCATAATCACAAAAGCTCGGGATAATCTATTCAATTTTTAATTAATTTCATTAAGTTTTTAAATAATTTGGATTATTTATTTGTACACCTTAAATATATTATTGGCACGCATATTTCTAAATGATACTTTAAAAAGAAGTGAAATCAATCATAAATACTTTTAAAAAGTGAAAGCAGGCGCCATGTATTTAATCAAGTCAAAAAATATTCAAATATTAAGATATTTAAAAAATGTATAAATCATTAAAAATAAAAGCTAAATAATATGCAAAATTCACCATAACGGATACGAAAAAAACGCACGAAAAATTGGCGAGCATTGTTTGGAAAAGAATTCGAATGTAGAAAAATGTGTATTACTCCAAATTACAATATATTATAAAAAATAATTTACTCCCGCAGATGGCATACTTTTTTCACTCGTTTCGCTATAATGGCATAGAAATTAACATGACGAAAATTTATTTCAGCGGGGCAGGTTCCAATGAAGGGCTAACGGAAATTAAATTCTCGTTACGACGCATTTTCGACCATAAACATTTTTCCGCACATAGAATATACCGAAATAATTTGATAAACGTCTCTCATATTCGAAGGAATTGAAAAATAGTATTTTGTGCATCTAGGGCCAGAGATAAGTCTTTTTGTCGAGCGTGAAATTTGCCGCAACGAGCGAAGCGAGGGCCGCAACCACGCGAGACAAAAGACGAATCTCTGACCCGCGTTGCACACGATCTTTTTTTTCCCCATGGGTGAATTTCGTGCTTTTCAGTATATGCGTGGATAGCCAAAAAGGGGCTCTTTTTTGACAGCTAAGAGTCACTTTTCGGCTGTCTACGCATATGGTGAAAAGCACGAAAATCTTGCATGGGTGAAAAAAATATATATATCAGCTAGCAGAAGTCTTTTGTAGTCAGAAATTTGTTGTTATTAATTCGCTATATAAAAGCAATCAGTTTGAAAACTGCAACGGCTGTCAATGATTTCGTTGGCGCAATGTATCTAACTTCAGTGTCATTGGCAATCGTTTTTTTTGCACATATGATGTAACTGCTTTGTCATTTACTCTTTTGTTTGTTCACTAGCTCCAACTCACGCAGGCCAAGTTATTGTGCTTTTTTCCATTATGCTGAATTGCAGATATGACTTTGCTTTTATATCTAATGATTTCTATTTTTTATTTATATTTCGATTTTTGAATTTTTTAAAACTTTTTTATTATACACTACGCGCCACAATTAAGGGAGCAAGAAAAACTTGCAAATTTTTTAGTGTTTTTCAACAGGCTGTATTTCAGTGAAAAATGGTCGTATCGAGGTAATAAAAAAAGCATTTTGAAGCTCCAAAATTCTAGGTTTCAGATATTTTGGTCAAAAATTTTTAGGAGCTACGGTTCGTACGAAATTTTAAGAAATGGCGCGGAAGAAAATTTGTGATATTTTTTTATCTCTTTATTTTTGGTCCAGGGGTGTGGGAATTTTTTTGTAGCTAAACCAATACATGGATCAGGTAGCCTGTTTATTCAGCTTCAATTTCCTTTTTTCATTTTTCTTCTACGTTGATTTCTCGCGGGGATACTGGGTCTTGAATGAAAAAGGATCCTTTTGTCTTTAACCACTGATATCTCAGCAACCAATGGTCGTACAGAAATAAATCGCAGTTTAGAAAACTGGAATAAATTTCCTACAAGATTCCTTCAAGAGATTTGGGGCAATTTTTTTTCCTACCCTCAATATGCAGTTAAAAAAAGTACAAAAAAGTGACTTTTTCCCTTGACAGGGTGTCTAGTAAAATCAAACGGCGGAATTCCCTGACTTTTCCAGGTTTTCCAGGTCAGAAATCCTAATTTTCCATGACTATTTTTTATCGAACGTCCATGTTCACACCGAGATTATAGTCGAAAATAATCGAAGAGTGACGTGTTAGTAAAATACAGATCAATTGATTCAAAATATACTCCATAATGAATGAAAAAATTATTTCATTTGCCAGGCATTTTATTTCTCGGATTTACATCACATACAACGCATGGCATGATCAACATCATTTGAGCACTAGGATTTCTGAATGCTCAGAATTCCTCCGAACCTTTTATCACTTTTCAATAAACTCTTTGATTCACGCTTTTTATTATGAATTGTTAAAATAATAATAAATAAAATAATAAATAATGAGTCACACGTGACTCATATAATGTAATTTTTGGAATTATAGCACACGGATAACATCATATTATAACTCTTCTACGCTAAGGTTTTTGAACAATCATAGTTTCTTTGAACCTTTTATAATTTTTAAATACACTCATTGGTTTTAACTTTTTATGATGAAAACTTAGAATAATAACAAATGCGTTAGTCGAAGAAAGTTAAGATATATCACACGTGGCTCGTATTACATACGATACTGGTTTAGCTAGGCTACATCAATTGGCAGACTAGAGAATGAAATCGTATGGAAATTAGAAGGTTTAACACAATGGTGAGCCAAAAAGAAAATTCGATATCACAAAACATTTGATGAAGTATGCTTATTGTACTAGGACTAATTATTACATTACTATAATAGTAATAACCGCTCGTATGAGTGTCAAGCTTGTATCCGTATTAACGTTACAAAATCACAGTTTCTGTGCCTCTTTTATTTCATCGTCGATTTTTGCTGTCACGGCATCGTCGAGAATTTTTCTTTTCTTTGCCTCAAGCTATAAATTCTGTATAACTTTGGGAAGTAACCTCTTAAGAAGTTCTAAAAAAATTTGCAAGTTAAAATATTAAATGGTATATTTTTTATAAGAATTTTTATCGCTGGGGTACAAACAACCCCATTGTGTCAAGTAAGGTCGGGTGCGAAAATGTAGTGCGCCATTTTTTCATACTATATTATTTTACTACTACAATTTTTTTCTTGTAGTGCTATATATTAAGCAAACTCAGTTAAATTTTCCACCACTTTTGTCGAATTATAAAAAAGTTATGATTTTTTTCATAAAAGTTGTCATTTTTTCAGTTTTTTTGGACATTAAAATTTTTTTATCATGTTTAACTTTGATATTGTACTATAAATCTTGTATAACTTTGGGAAGTGACCTCTTAAGAAGTTTCACAAAAAATTGCAATTTTAAATATTAAATGGCATTTTTTTAATAAGAATTTTTATCGCTGGGGTACAAACGACCCCATTGGGTCAATAAGGTCGAGTGCGAAAATGTAGTGCGAATTTTTTCTTGTTATATTATTTTAGTACTACTATTTTTTTTCTTGTACTGCTATATATTAAGCAAACGCACTTAAATTTTTAACCATTTTTGTCGAAAAATAAAAAAGTTATAATTTTTTTCATAAAAGCTGTCATTTTTTCAGTTTTTTTGGATATTAAAATTTTTTTATCATGTTTTACTTTGATATTTCACTATAAATCCTGTATAACTTTGGGAAGTAACCTCTTAAGAAGTTCTAAAAAAATTTGCAATTAAAAATATTAAATGGTATATTTTTTATAAGAATTTTTATCGTTGAGGTACAAACGACCCCATTGTGTCAAGTAAGGTCGAGGACGAAAATGTAGTGCGAATTTTGTTCCTGTTATATTATTTTATTGGTACAATTTTTTTTGTAGAGATATATATTAAGCAAACTCGGTTGCATTTTCAACCATTTTTGGCGGAAAATAAAAAAGTTGTGATTTTTTTCATAAAAGTTATTATTTTTTCAGTTTTTTTGGATATTAAAATTTTTTTATCATGTTTTACTTTGATATTTTACTATAAATCCTGTATAACTTTGGGAAGTAACCTCTTAAGAAGTTCCAACAAAATTTGCAATTTAAAATTTTACATAGTGTATTTTTTATACAAATTTTTATCGCTGGGGTACAAACGACCCCAGCGTGTCAAGTAAGGTCGAGTGCGAAAATGTGCGAATTTTTTCCCGTTATATTATTTTACTACTACTATTTTTTTTCTTGTAGTGCTATATATTAAGCAAACTCAGTTAAATTTTTAACTATTTTTGTCGAATTATAAAAGAGTTATGATTTTTTTCATAAAAGTTGTCATTTTTCAGTTTTTTTGAATATTACAATTTTTTTATCATGTTTAACTTTGATATTTTACTATAAATCCTGTATAACTTTGGGAAGTAACCTCTTAAGAAGTTCTAAAAAAATTTGCAAGTTAAAATATTGAATGATATATTTTTTATAAGAATTTTTATCGCTGGGGTACAAACGACCCCAGTGTGTCAAGTAAGGTCGAGTGCGAAAATGTTGTGCGAATTGTTTTCCCGTTATATTATTTTAATACTATTTTTTTTCTTGTAGTGCTATATATTAAGCAAACTCAGTTAAATTTTCCACCATTTTTGTCGAAAATTAAAAAAGTTATATGCTGGTCAGAAAGCAGCAGAGTGCTACGATATTTTTTTTTTAATTTTTGTTTCTGGAATTTCCCGACTTTTCCCGACATCGAAAATCCCCTGACATTTCCAGGTTTTCCAGGTTTCCATGACCGCTAGACACCCTGCTTGATTTGATAAATCGACTGCAGCTTTGCTAATATTGATGAACAGGCTAATTTTTTAAGGACATTTTACAACTCAATGTACCCCCAATAACCCTGTAAATTTGTAGATCGATCCATTGAATGATTTTTCTGGACCGATTGATCAAAATTTCCAAAAAAATTAAAGGAGCAAGGTTTCTGTTTCGGAACATCGGGTATTCTTCTCGAAAATGGATTTTTTTTTCTACTTTTATTTACGATTCTACAACTGTCATGGGTGAAATTTGAGGAAATTTTTTTTTTCAATTTTGTGGAAAATTTTGCAAATTTTCTATTTTTTTTTGACGGAAAGGAGTAAGGTTTTTGTTTTTGAACATCGGGTAACCTTCTTAAAAATAGAAAAATTGATTTTTGTTGACTTTTTTTTACAATTCTGCATCTATTATCGGTCAAATTTGAAAAGAAAAAAAAATTCAAAAATTAAAAAAAAAAAATTTGTTCAAACATTTTTGAAATTTCGTTTTTTTCAAATTTAACCGATAAAAGATGCAGAATTGTAAAAAAAAAGTAAAAAAAAAATCAATTTTTTCATTCTTAAAAAGATTACTCGATGTTCAGAAAAACCTTGCTCCTTTAATTTTTTTTGAAATTTTGATCAATCGGTCCGGAAAAAGCATTCAATGGATCGATCTGCAAATTTACAGTGTTATTGGGGGTACATTGAGCTCCAAAAATTCCTCAAAACATTAGCCTTCTTATCGATATTAGCAAAGCTGCAGTCGATTTACCAAATCAATGGAAAGAGTCACTTTTTTCTACTTTTTTTAACTGCATATTGAGGGTAGGAAAAAAAATTGCCCCAAATCTCTTGAAGGAATCTTGTAGGAAATTTATTCCAGTTTTCGAAACTGCCCGATTAATTTCTGTATGACCATTGGTTGCTGAGATATCAGTGGTTAAAACCAAAAGGATCCTTTTTCATTCAAAGCCGGATATATCTCTGCGAGAAATCAACGTAGAAAAAAAATAAAAAAAGGAAATTGAAGCTGAATAAATAGGCTACCTGGTCCATGTTTTGGTTTAGCTTGAAAAAATTTGCACACACCCGTGGACCAAAAATAAAAAGGTAAACAAATTTCAAAAATTTTCTTCCGCGCCATTTCTTGAAATTTCGTACGAACAGTAGCTCCTAAAAATGTTTGACCAAAAGATCTGAAAAATAGAATCTTGGAGCTTTAAAATGCTTTATTATGACCTCGATACGACCATTTTTCACTGAAATACAGCCTGTTGAAAATCACCGAAGCGTTTGAAAATTTTTCTTGCTCCCTTAATTGTTGCGCGTAGTGTATTTAGACAGATTACATCAGTATCGACAAAAAGATTATAACTAACTAACTTAAACTTTCGGAATATTTTCTTTTTTAAAAATGTGATAGTAATTGCAATCTAATTAGAAAATTTGGCTGTCAATCTATTTTTTACAATAGTATGGTAACTTTCAGGACTTCAAGCTACAGAGACAAATACCTTACATGGATTAACCCAGAACTAGAGATTCTGTGGTGTTCTGCTGTTTGAGAATGCTGCTGGCTAGATTCTACTGTATGCTAGACTCTAGTTTAAAAGCACGTGAAAGATCTGTTTTACCGACAATTTTTTGAACAAGTCTTTCTCGTAAATATTGGAGAATTAAAAAAAACCAAAATTTTAGGCCCTGCGTAATAATCTGATGCAGAGCCTAAAACTTTTATTTTGCCCCGAATGTTGCTGATCTCCGAGAAAAGCTTGTCCGGAAAATTCAGCTATCTCTCTCGCACTCATGTATCAGCTGATCGACTTTCACATCCTCTTGAGGGGAGGTTACCGTCGAAAGACATGAAAAATACATTAATTTTGGTAACTTTTTTAAATATAAAATAAATACTTTTCGAATGGGTTTTAAGGTATTTTGTTTTTCTATCAATGGAGAGTAAATTCCAATTTCATATATTTTAAAAAATCCAAAATGGCGGCTCCAGCTCTTGTCAAATAAAGCTGTGCACGGCATGTTTCGGTCTGCGCTCCACAGCACTGTCAGTTCGTCCGAATCAAAAACCGCTTAAAACTATGAAACGTTAAGGGGAGATATACACCTAGGAGCCGGAAAAAAAGGTAATTTTTGTAAATTTTAAGGAAATCTATGGAAAATTTCAATTTTTGTTATTAAAACAAATAAAAAATTGATCAGGTTGTTGCATAATCTTGGCGTTTCTTCAAAAATCATTGGAAACAAAAAACCAAAAAGATTATTAAATTAGATTCTATAATCTAGTACTTGTTATAGCTGATTTGGAAAATATTGATTTATGACAAAATAGCAGACGTTCGAACATAACACCGTGATTTTTTGACCAAAAATTTGTTATCATTCGCCTATAAAACACAAACTACAGAACGGAAAAAAAATTCTTTAACAAGTACTAGATAATGGTGTATAGAATAACCACAAAAACTTTCAAGGCAATTGGTTCATTGGTTTTCGAGAAATTTTGGGTACTGATTTAAAAAACGTGGTTTTTAGAAAAACGCGTTTGAAAATTTGGGAATGAATAAATCGCGCGGGATGGCCCGGCACGCTCTCGGAGACGGTTCACTCTCTCGGCTGTAACCTTGAAACCTCAAGCATCAAGAAAATGCAAAAAAAATCAATTTTTTGGACCATGCCAGGTGTGTCTCCCTTTAGACAGAATCTAGTCTACGAATTTCGCAAACAAAACACCACAGAAGTGGTGTTTTGTTCTGGGTGGATCCACGTTAGGTACTTATCGCTGTAGTTTGAGGTTATAAAGTACATACACAACCATGCAATTTAATTTTACAATAAAAGTAGTAATATGCTTTACTTGATTTTGTTATGCATATGAGCATGATTGCTGAAAGATTACCTATCGGGTATACCCTTATTGAACCTTATAGTTTTCAGATTTAATCTGTGTTTCCCAAATGGTTCTTTGAGGTATATTATGCCTGAATTGTTTGACTCGAACCTTTGTTGAGGCCCACTCTTCAAGACATACTGGAGATATGGTGATGTGAAAATAACACACAGCCATAAAAATGAGAAAAGATCAGTTGAACAAATTGCTATTAGTCATATTTGTTTTGCATCTCAGTGGACATGAAGAAATGAATCATATTGTTTCAGTTAATGCATTGACGCGAAATGTCAATGTAGAATAGTAAAATGACGAAACGAGATTAATAGTATTTATTGACTAAATTTGACAAATTACGTTACCTTATGTAATATCGTAGAAGGTGACAAATTCATTAAACATATCAACACTTGCTTCTAAAATTTTCGTTCTTGCACTTCGCATCGTTTTGTCAATCGTGTTTTTTTTTCATCTATTTGCAATGAATCATTAAAGGTCGGGGCCGACTACGCATTGAGCATTACTCGCTGTCTTTTTTATTATATCAATGGAACGATCGCTGACGAAAATAACGTATCATAAAACGTGCATTTATGTATACTTAATACTTACTGGCACACGATCCGGATATTTTCGACGTATTTTCTCGCCTTCAGCCTTTCGTTTTTCAAACGGGTGTCCTTCTTTGTATTGGAACATCATGATGTTATGTTGATCTTGTGCACTCCTAGGATAATGAGCTCAGACCAATGAATTAAAGAAAGGAGATGTCTTCGCCTGCTCCTCCAATTTTGTTTGACAAAATCTGAGAGATTTCTCTCCTCCCAAATTTTGTTTGAAACTTTAATTTTTCCCTTGGCACTATTTCAATATATAATAAACGGTAACTATGCAAATTTGTATTACTTTATACTGGAATTACAATAACCAACTGCGTCGTCAAAATGGCTTGGCTCAGCAGCGACAGCAGCACAGAGCACTGCAGCGCACGTCATATACTAATTTCTTTCTTCTTGTGTTCTTTTTTTTTTCTGGCTTTCCACCTGGAGGGTAAATTGGAACTAGCTTGGCCGCTGGTAAGGCCGCATCGGCTAACAGTCGATAAATGTAGGCTGCATTCGGCTTAGACGCTTCGAGCGCTGTGAGCGTAACATCCTGTAGCATTTTCGATATAGTAGAGATGGGGTGCTTTCCATCTAACAGTGTTACACACAGTGTTGCCAACTCAGTAACTTTGTCACCAGATTTGGTGATTTCGGACTCTCTCGGTGACAAATTTTTTCATTTGCGACGGGTGACAAATCTGGTGACTTTGACTCGATCCAGTGCCAAATTTGGTGACGCATTCCTACGGTCGTATATATAGGTATACAGGCTGGAAACCCCTATGGTGGGGGGTGACATAGAATTCGAAGCAGTGCCGTCAGAAGCGCTGTGATCGAGTGCCATCCTAGTGCCACCATGTGTGAGAGAGACAGATGAGAGCGCAAGCGCGTAGCGTAACTTGCGTACGCGTAAGATAATCCGACCAATCAGAGTGCCTCATTTAGAGATCCAGTGATTTTTACGCTATTCCGCTATGTTGTTTACGCTCAAACCAATTTTCTGCGTAAATACGCAGGATATATGTGTGTTAGTGTAATCTTTTATATGCATGATCGGTGCACGTGATGACAGCTGATATGTGATACAATTAGTGGAATGAAAAACAATTCATGATTAAACAAGATAAGCGTATACAATACGCCAATGAGGGTTATCAACTGATGGCAGTCGGATTTGTAGGTTATTACGATGGTGACGCCTCATCATGTAGATTATGAGTCGGATGTCCGATCGTTTATGTACACATTTTCCGCTTCACACACTCTCGCATCTGAAGGTCCTAACTCCCCATGACGCGTATTTAGCGCAACATCGATTTGCAGCATCCAATCGCAATGCTGCTTATAATTTTAGTCATAGTAATTTATATGATATACGATCTACCATTGGTTGCGCTAAATACGCTTTACGCAATATTTGAAAAAATACGCGCCATGTGCATTTAGGACCAAGAAACCAGCATAAGGGTGCCTACCCATACAGCGTAACTAGCGTACGCGTAAAATCACTAGCACATTGACGCTGGTTTCTTGGTCCTAAATGCACTTGGCGCGTATTTTTTCAAATATTGCGTAAAGCGTATTTAGCGCAACCAATGGTAGATCGCATATCATATAAATTACTATGACTAAAATTATAAGCAGCATTGCGATTGGATGCTGCAAATCGATGTTGCGCTAAATACGCGTCATGGGGAGTTAGGACCTTCAGATGCGAGAGTGTGTGAAGCGGAAAATGTGTACATAAACGATCGGACATCCGACTCATAATCTACATGATGAGTCGTCACCATCGTAATAACCTACAAATCCGACTGCCATTAGTTGATAACCCTCATTGGCGTATTGTATACGCTTATCTTGTTTAATCATGAATTGTTTTTCATTCCACTAATTGTATCACATATCAGCTGTCATCACGTGCACCGATCATGCATATAAAAGATTACACTAACACACATATATCCTGCGTATTTACGCAGAAAATTGGTTTGAGCGTAAACAACATAGCGGAATAGCGTAAAAATCACTGGATCTCTAAATGAGGCACTCTGATTGGTCGGATTATCTTACGCGTACGCAAGTTACGCTACGCCATACGCAAGTTACGCTGTGTGGGTAGGCACCCTTACGGTTACGGCTAATGCTAAGGAATTAGCTGCATAAACGCCACAAGGGCAATATATACTTTCAACTTCTTAAGTTACGGCTAAGTTAAGTTACGGCCGCTGGATAAACCAGGTTTAAGAAGTACGCTTCTATGGAACTCAATCTTCGTTGGTTCAGTACACACTAAGCGCCAGAGTAAGGGTTTAACTTCTTCTCAATATCGAATATTTTATTTTCATCAAAGTTGTCATTTTGAAACATAATCAACTTTCAATTTATTATATAATGGTTGTTTCATGTTTTATTCGTATCAAAGGACTTATATTTCATAACATGAAATCTAAAATTGAAAAGGTTTTTAAAATTTGAAATGTTTTAATAGTTTTTCATGATGGGGAGGCTCTCATGGTTCCTGACACCAGCTGGTAAACAATTTTCAATGGGATTTATGAGTACAGCATCCATCACAGTATTTGGCGTGCAGTACTGTCCACAGACGTTTTTTCTACAGAAATACAAAAACGTGGTATCCATGTATCAGTGAGTATCACGTCTTAATCCTTCGCTGTCGCACTGTATTTCCGATGCCTTCGCTGTCGCACTGAGTCGCCTGTGTCTGTGTACAATTTCCAACAGGTTGAAATGCTTCAAAAAATCTAAAAAATCTCCTGACTACTCCTCAATGTTTATAGAATGTAAAACAGTGTTTATAAAAGCCCAAAAGTTATTATTTTTAACACTGTAAGTAGCTATCTGAGCAAAGAAAACCTCAAGTGAAATTTTGCTCCAGTCATCTGTGACCCAGAGCGACGGCGGAGGGTTGTCATACTAAGAGGTTATAATGGCTCTGGTGCTTTGCAATTTTACCTAGCATTATGGATTCTCGTTTTCGAAGCTTTATTACAGAAAAATTGTCCTTGAAATCAGGTTTGGGAAATACTTTAAGTTTGAAGTTGTGTTTACATTCTTACGTAAGGAAAATCGTTTTGTATTCCAACAAAAATTCGTGCATTCTGTATGAGAATGAAAAATCTCCCAACAGGATAGATTCTACATAGTATAACGTTTATCGCATATTCATGTGAAAAATGAGTCCACTAATTGAAATTTATTGATATATTTCACACATCATATATTAGATAATAACGCAATATGTCATTTTTTCATTCAAATTTTGTTTATTTTGTCATGAAAAAACAGAATAACTATGACTGGCTAGTCGTAAATTTCCTTGATTTGAGTTCATGTGTAATGGAAAAATATAATAGGCAATGTAATGTAATAGGTCATAGAAAAATGGGGATTATTTGTTGAAATAGAATCTTGCCAGAACGTTTAACATGTAATCCGAATGAATAATACCCATATTCGTCCGTGTAAATCCATATGAACTATTGGGCAATTTGGTGTGAACTTGAATTTCCGAATGTTCAGCTGAATGAAAAATGAACAACTTTATTCCTCAAATGAAAAATGAAAAGCCTTCAATAATCCTTGTCAATTAATTATCAATTATGACCGCATTATTTAAAAAATGGTGTACCAAGTATTGGTAGCAGTACATTAATTTTTCCTTGAAAATTACATTGGAGAATTTTTTTCTTGATCCGAATTTATTTGGACGAATAGTATACATTTATTTATTTCTTTCATATTATTTATTCATCTGGATGAAATATCCAATACCCCAGTGAATACGTTATATTGCGGCAATATCATAGAGGTACAATGCACGCTTCTATAACTTGACTCGTCGGGACGTGAAACGCTCCCATAACTTGACTTCAACGACTTCAACACATGCGTACTGCCTTTTTGTCGAACCATGCGCAGAGTAAGCGCGCGAAATTCAAACTGAAATGTGTGCTTACGAGTTATAGATATACGTTTAAAAATCTGAGATGAAAAGAATTGAACAGAGAATACATTTATCCGATCGTTGGAACGTGCGGGATACATTTTTCTAGAAAATGTAATGCAAAGTTGCATATATATATGGGGTATTCCATATCAAGTTAACCACTTTTAAACCCGACTCCTTTCGATTTGGCTGAATTTTTCTTTTCTTTTCTACCCCATTAAAAACATTTTTCAGGAAATTTTCGTCTTTGAATGTACTTTTCGAAAAAAAATACAACAAAATTCCCTTGATAGACATTTAGCGTCATATTGTCGGCAACAGTACGTCACGCGAAGCAAGCTGTGGCGTCAGTAAGCAGCTTTGTACTTCTGCATTAAGCTGCATTCTAACGACATGTAATGCTGCAACACGGCGTGCTGCGTATTTGCAGCAAATTTGCAGCAAACTGTGCTCTTTAACCTTATTTTGACGTTATATTGGCGTCACGTTAGGCTGCGTATTTGCATCGTTTTTGTAGCACGTCGTGACGTAAATATGCCGTCTATATTGCATCAAAATGTGCTACGTATTTCTACAGCACGTTTGTCCATCTGTGTTTTAAGATATTAAAATCTTTTTGTTTGCTCAAAAAATACTTTGATCAATTCCGGAAAAAAATAAACGAAACATTTTTTTTTACTTTTTAGTATTTATGATGTTAAATAAATAGTTGAGTAATTTATGTCTAGTTTCGCATAATTTTTTGCAAAAAAAAATGTTTCGCAAATTTTTCGCACAAAAATTATTTCGCTAATTTTGTTCAACAAAATTACTTCATTAATTACTTTGCAACATTTTTCTGCAAAATTTATGCAAAAAAAACTTTCACCAAATTTTTTGGAAAAAGACTGTTGCGCAAAATTTTTGTATTTTTGTAGAGAAACTGCAATCAATTGCTTAAAACCATTTTGTGAACAAACTTTTGCAAAAATCTTGCGCAACATTTTTTTTTGCAAAAAAATATTCGAAACCTTTTTTGTTGCAAACAATTTTCAAGCAAATTTTTTATAAAAAATTTGCAAATTTTTTGAAATAATATTGCATTGTCATCCGATTTACATATATGCATGACAAATTTTAAATCAATCGAAAACCGGATTTGGGTCAAATTTAGCTTGCAAGATTTGATTACAGACAGAACAGACACCGGGACAGGTGAAACTAAATAAAAGCTTGTAAAATGCCGCTCATCATGGAGTGGGCCGACATTTCCTTCTATTTTTTTTACCGCTTGAAAAAAAAAAATGTTCCCAGCTGGACAGATTTCACAAAACACCACTCTGGAAATTTTTAAGGGTTTATAAAGAACCTCAGAGTTTGAAAAATTGAGAAGAGGAAAAAATTGAGAGTGGTAATCCTCGGAAAAATATTGATTTTTTTCGAAAAAGTAAACATAAATAGGACAAGTCGGTCCATTCCATGTTGGGCGGCACTTTTTCCGGAATTGATCAAAGTTTTTTTTGAGTGAAAAAAACACATTAATAATGGCGAACTCCAAGAAAAAGATTATCTTTCTCGAAAAAGGGAAAAACGTCATAGATTTTAATATTTCACAAATTTTTAGTATTTTTTTCGGGAACTATACACTGTTAAAAAAATCTGTATTAAAATTAATATACATGTGTAGGAAGTTTTTTTGCAGATACCGTGTATGAAATTTCATTTTCAGTATTGAAAATTCATGGAACCGAATTTGAAGAATAAAAGTATGCAGTTGAATTTTAAAATACTGATGTATTTGAAAAATCATATACATGCCATTGAAATTTCAATTTCAGGTATATTATTATTCAAAAAATGTGTATTCAAATTAATATACGTTTTTATTGTAAAATCACAATACATGTCTGAATTTTCATATTCATTTCATGAAAATTACGTTACCGTAGCTGAATTAATTGTTGCTAAATATGTTATAAAAAATATATAGCCCTTGCAAAATAATATAATATTCATAGTTTAGCGACCCCAAAAAGAGATTCACAGAAAAAAAAACAAAAATCTTCACGAATAGCCCGATCTAATTTCTCTCTGAGACCGGGAATCGAACCCTCGACCCTGCCTACCATCCTACCTATCTACCTAACACGCTACCTATTACGCTATCGACTACTTGTGAAGTCCCTCTACTTGTATGATATATGAACGTTGGAGTGGCGAAGTAATATAATAGTATATGCTTTTGAATGAGCCATGAAAGTTGGTTTTTGATTTGCGAATTCGAATCCCCTGACCTCTCATAAGTTATGTGAACTTTATTTCAGAATACGTGAACCCTCATAACTTAAGTGATCCCTCAGAACTTATGTTACCCCTCATAACTTAATTTCGCGATCCCTGACCCCTCGTAGATTATGTAAAGGCGCAAAACTTCATTCTATGATCCCTGACCCCTCATAACTTAATTTCGGGGCTTCTGACCTCTCATAAGTCAAATAAACCCTCAAAACTGGTTTGAATAAAACCGTGACCTCTCATAACTTAATTTCGGGGCCCCTAACGCCTCATAAGTTATGTGGACTCTCAAAACTTTATTCCAGAATACCTGATCTCTCATGAGTGAAGTGACCCTTCATAATTCACTTTCAGAGCCCCTAACCCCTCATAAGTTATGTAAGCCCTCAAATCATGTTTGAACAAAACCGTGGCCTCTCGTAAGTTAAGCGACCTCTCATAACTTAATTTCGGGGCGACTGACCCCTCATAAGTTATGTGAACTCTCAAAACTTTATTCCAAAATACCTGACCCCTCATAACTTAAGGGACCCCTCATAACTTAAGTCACCCCTCATAACTTAATTTCTCGACCTCTGACCCCCCGTAGATTTTGTAAAGCCGCAAAATTAATTCCGGGATTCCTGACCCCTCATAAGTTAAGTAACTTTTCATAACTTCATTTCAGGACCCTTGACTCTTCACAACGCAGATAGAACACTGACGTATATTATACGTATATTACAGGTATATATGTATATAATATGTATACGTCTATGATATACCTGTATTATACGTATACTGAACGTATATTTTAGGTCTATTTATTGATAATAGTGAAAGAATTTCATATACGTATAATTTACGTATATTATACAATAAGCATTTGACATCGAATTCTATAAATCTATTTTAAGTATACGAAACATGTACTTTACGATAAAGACAAATGACGTATAATATACGTATATTATACGTTCATTGAATAGCTTCAATTAACTTATATTGTATGTAACATATATTATCTGTATATGACATATATTATTATTAACATATATTATATATATATATTAGACTGGTCCAAAAAAAAAAATTTTTTTTTTTTCGGTCCGCCTTCCTCATTAAACTGTTGTTTATGATGACAAACAAATCCTCTGCAAATTTTAGCTTGATCGGAGAAGATTTAGAGGTCCCGCTATCGATTTTTTCGTTTTTACATTGAAATAACACGTAAAAAAATGTTTACGTTAACTCACGGTCGATTTCGCGTGAAAATATAGACGTGAATGAAAAATATCAAGAGAACTTTTTTGTAGGTGATAATATTTGGTACAAAAAAGGTCTCTAGATATGTCGCGTGCCTAATGCCAAAAGGGCCTATAAAAGTTATAGGCCCTTTTGGCTTCGCAAAACCAAAAGGGCCTATAATTTTTTTTTTGCGCCAATCGTTTTGCCAACATTTTCTAAGCCTAAAGACAAAAAAAAAATTTCCAAAGCCAAAAGGACCTATGTCTCAAATTTTGGCTTTGGGACATTGAAAATTTAGTGATCTAAAGCCAAAAGGGCCTATAATTTTTTTTTTTTACTTTCCGCTAAGAAAATTGAAAATTTTTTTTGGAAAATTTTTTTTTTATTTTTTTTTGAAAAAAAATTTTTTTTTTGGAAATTTTTTTTTTTTTTTTTGGAAAAAAATCTTTCTTTTTTGAAATTTTTTTTTTTTTGAAATTATTTTTTTTTTATATGGAAAAAAAAGTTTAAATCATTTGTTATTATTTATTTGTTTCAACAATTTGTTATTGTTTATTTGTTTCAACAATTTGTTCTTTTTTATTTGTTTAAAGAATTTGTTATTGTTTATTTGTTCAAACAAATAAACAATAACAAATTATTTAAACAAATAAACTATAACAAATTGTTTAAAAAAAGAACAAATTGTTTGAACAAATAAACAATAACAAATTCTTTAAGCATATAAATAAGAACAAATTGTTTGAACAAATAAACAATAACAAATTCTTTAAACAAATAAAAAATAACAAATTGTTGAAACAAATAAACAATAACAAATTACTTCAACTTTTTTTTTGCAAAAAAAAAAAAATGAAAACAAGTCAAATAATTTAAACAAACGTTTAAACAAATTGCTTAAACAAATAAAAAATAACAAAATGTTGAAACAAATAAACAATAACAAATTATTTAAACTTTTTTTTTCAAAAAAAAAAAAAAAAAAAAAATTTCAAAAAAAAAAAAATTTTTTTTTCAATAAAAAAAAAAAAAAATTTCCAAAAAAAAAAATTTTTTTTTCCAAAAAAAAAATTTAAAAAAAAAAAAAAAAATTTTTTCCAAAAAAAAAATGCTCTGGTATGCAATTTCTATTCAAAACTTTGAAAAATTTTGATTTTTTTTATAGGCCCTTTTGGTTTTAGTACATCAAAATTTTTTTTTTTACAGATCTTCACGTTTCAAGCAATTTTAAGAAGAATGGCAAAACAAAAATTTTTTATAGGCCCTTTTGGCATGGACCCCTATCTTCTTGCTGTAATAGGCCCTTTTGGCATTAGGCACGCGATTTTTCATTCACGTCTATATTTTTCACGCGAAATCGACCGTGAGTTAACGTAAACATTTTTTTACGTGTTATTTCAATGTAAAAACGAAAAAATCGATAGCGGGACCTCTAAATCTTCTCCGATCAAGCTAAAATTTGCAGAGGATTTGTTTTTCATCATAAACAACAGTTTAATGAGGAAGGCGGACCGAAAAAAAAAAAAATTTTTTTTTTGGACCAGTCTAATATATATATATATATATATATATATATATATATATATATATATGAAATGTACAACATTCCACCGAGATACTGCAGATAAAAACACATCCAATATACGTATATAGTATATATATACGTATATTGGACTTGTTTTTTTCTACATATCTCGGTGGCAATTTGTACATCTCATATACATATAATATATATTTATTATCTTACGATTGCGATTCTCAAATCTGAAGCTATTCAATGAACGTTTAATACATATACGAATATTATACGTTCAGTGAGTATATTATCATTTAATATTATTGTTATTTAAGAATAAAAACCGATTTCTACAATTGAGAGCAATAATTTTTTTTAATAACAATAATAATAATATTTGTTATTGTTTACTATTATTATTTTTGTGTTTTTATGAGTTTATTTAAAATAGAACTAAAATTAGCCTACCACATATCCCGTGGTCTCCGACCTTTTTAATTTTGGAAATAATACTATTTATTATTATAATTGTTATTGTTATTCATCTGATTCAATATTTTAGTTTTTCATTTAGTTAAAAGACAAGTCGAACTAAAAACGGCCTTCGGGTAATGAAAATAAATTCTCACTACGATTTTGGCACGTGATTGTTCTCGGCCTGTGTTCTATAGATATGATATTTACATCAGAATACCATAAGTAGTCGGTGGTGTAGTGGTTAGCGTCCCAGCCGTAGGTTGTTCGTTAGGCTCGATAGATAGGTAGGTTTCAGATCCCAGTCAGGTCTCGTACATACTCTAAGGTCCGCGAATATGCAAGATAACTAAAGCGGTCGGAAAAATTCATGAAATTCAAAATTATCTATTTTTTTTTAAATTTAATTCATGTTCAATTTGAGGATATGCCTAAAAACAAGGGTCGCGGGTTAAAATCTCACTGGGGGCAAAATTTTTTTTTTCAAAATTTTTTTTTTCGTTACTTGACACTCAGGAACTATCAATTGTGAATATAGAACTGATTTTCATCGTATATATATATATGCTAGTATCCGTATAATTTGTTTATATTCTCCGTTTGTATTCTACGTATTTTCGACGTCTTGTATACGTAAAATATACCGTTTAACATATGTAGAATATACATACATTATACGGATATTAGCTGGGCATTTTACGTATATTCTACGTATTTTCGACGTCTCGTATACATAAAATATACCGTGTAATATATGTAGAATATACATATATTATACGGAGATTAGCCGGACATTTAGCTCTTCAGTATACGTACTAAATACGCATTATATACGTATGTGGCAACGTCTAATATACGTATAATATACGTCAGTGTTCTATCTGGGAAGTTATGTGAACTCTCAAAACTGTTTTCCAGAATATACCCGACCCCTCATAACTTAAGTAAATACTCACAACTTGAGTAATCCCTGATAACTTAATTTCTGACCCCTCGTAGGTTATGTGAAGCTGCAAAATTTAATTCCACGATTACTGACTCCTCAAAACTTAATTTCAGAGCCCCTGACCCTTCATTCGTTATGTAAATCCTTAAAACTGTTTGAAAAAAACCGTGACGCTCTCGTAAATATTCTTTTGTATATTAAATTTGAAGACATTTTCCACCTTGACTGATTGTAATTTTAAGACATGAGTGTATTAATTTCCAATACTGTATCTTAAAATTGCGAAGAAGTAAATAAAAACCATTTTCATATACGGGGATATTAATTTTCAATTTTAATATACAAATATTGAATTTAAGACAAAATTGTTGATTTTCCTACACTATGTATATTAAATTTCAAATAGTATATTAAAATTAATATGCCTCCTCTAACTTACTATGCATGTATCTTACATTTCAAATAGTATATTGCAATTAATATATCTGCTTTAAATTTACTATACATGTGTATGAATTTGCATTTCATATTCCGTGTTTGTGAATTTCCGTGACAGTTGTATTGTAAAAATGTTTGAAATTTCATATCTTTTTTTACAGTGTATATTTAAAGACGAAAAATTTGAAGAAAAAAAACGTCCCAATTAGTCAATTTTTTAAGAAGTTATAGCTATTTGAAAAAAAATCCCTGTTTTTGGGTTTGATATTTTAAACCTCCCATTTGTTGATATTTTTTATCCCCTAAATTGTTATTAATTTAATTAATTACCATCAATTTAAGGGTTTTAAATATCAAAAAATGGCAAAGGACTTTCCTACTTGATATTACGTCAGGAATCTATCCTCACGGCATTGCCCTTCATTCCTGGCACACGCTGTAAATCTTTATAGAGCACGATATAAGATGCTTGGTTTCTTCCGAACTCTCATTGTACAACACTGAATCTGTTTGTTCCTCCCTAGAATCAACGAGTTACAAGTACATTTTTGTTCCCATATACGGCTTTGAAACGTCCTACAAAAAATCTGTATGGAGGTTTGTTATTATTCTCCGAACTTTGACGATGTGCCGACAACGTTTCCATGTTTTTGTACACACGCGTCTGTTCACTTTTGTAGTCTAGGCCTGAATGAGCCTCGATTCTTAGGTTGCAAGACTTCATACTTTGAAAGTATGAAATTGATAGTTTATACTTCAGCTAATTCTAAATAATAACGAAGTTTGTCTGTTTGGTCGGTATTTATGAAAAAAAATGACGTTAAAATTCCTTATTAGATTAGGAACTCGAAATCAAAAAGTTTCGGCGGCAGCGACACTTGTTTCATCATCGCAATTTCTCGTTGGGTTACCTTCTTGGTAGTTTTGTATTAGCATATTTTATGGTTATTTTTGGATTTTTTAACCACTGGCTCAGAGGCTTCAAAATCAAAGTTATCAAATATACTTGAAGTCACTCAACCCCACTGTTGTTTCGAGTTGCGTTTTGCTAACGGATTTAGTTCATTTTACCTCGAACCAGAGAAATAAAATGAAAAGAAATCATTCCGAACCGACGTTTCTTTTGTACAAACATTTTTAATCGGTTACAATTACTTTCACCGCAATATTCGTATCTTGAAAAGAAATAGGTAAAAGTAATGAAATATTAATTTGAAAAAGTAAAGAAAAAAAATGTCACAATGGGACTCGAACTCCCAATCTATCACTTAATGGACTCGCGCTGCTGGGTAAAGTACTACTTTGTTTCCGATTTCCGACCGTTTCAAGGGTACAAGCCGCTTTTTGAAATAATGATAATAAACGTTCCTCTCTCATTTTATAAAAACTTTGCACATACAATACTGAGCTTTTGGAGTGGGATTTTTTTGAACGTCAAAATTGTCAAACAAAAACTTAAAATTTTTAAGAATGTTCATCATAGTCATTCGGAAATTTTGTCGTCTTTCCATTGCGATCAAACTCGTCACAATTAGTTGAGAATTGCGGGCATAGAGGGAAAAACTATGAGAAGGCTGAAAATCGGGCCCCCCGCGAGTATCAGGATATTAAAGTTGCGAGTGTGTTGGGGACTTTGTGCGATACCAAACGAAACGGTATCACTAGATCATGAAAAAAGTCACATTCTAATCAAATGAGCAGTACCCTTGGGGGAGGGGTGGGCCCGAAAGGGTAAAACAGTATTTTCGTCCGAGCGGGCTGATTTTTTTGATTACAGTGTAACCTCATGAAAGAAAAACTGGAAAAAGTCGCCTTTCAAGTAAAAATTTGCATTTCACGCCGTAACGCATTTCCATTTTCATGCATGTTCCGAATCAAAGAGCTCAACAACAACAAAATTGGTTATATAATATTAAAGGGGATGTTTTACCGAATAGAATAGTCGGGCGTTTTTTTTACGCTACCTAGTTCATTTCAACGTGCTGTTTGAAAAAGGTGGTCGTATCGAGATTTCTCACATGGTGAATCGCCATGCTAATTCGCTCTAATCAGAGCGATCAAAAACTCCCGATTCACACTGTCTAGTTCATTTCAGCGAGTCGTTTGAAATAGGGGGTTCGAATCGGGATTTCCCGCATGGTGATTTACCATACTAATTCCAGAATACCATTACACCCTTTCGGGCCCACCCCTTGACCGGGAGTGCTGTGGAGGAGCTTCGCATTCGTTTTATTGGGACTTTTTTAATCTTTTGGTAATACCCTTTTGTTTGGTATTGCATTGAGTCCCCAGCGCAGTTGCCACCTTGAAATCTCGGTACTCGCGAGAGACCCGATTTTCAACCCCGTCATAGTTCTTACCCCGAAGGCCGCAATTCGCAACCGATCGCGACGAACTTCACTGTCATGGAAAGATGACAAAATTTGCAGTTGACCATGGTGATTATTTTTTGGAATTTTGAGCTGTTCTTCAAAAATTTTGATTTTCAAAGATTCCACCTAAGATGTTCAGGACTGAATGAGTACCATATGTGTATTATAATTATCACAAAATTGTCTATTCTAAATGTATGCTCATTGCATATCTGTATTAAAATATATGCACAATTTTCTGTGTCTTCGAACGTTTCTTTCTAAATCGTTATCAAACCCCCTATGAGTCTAAGAACTATAATAAAAGTTGCTAAACTTTTTACAGATCCGCAATGCCCGTGCCTCTACCTGACGGCTTGATGAAACTTTGGAATCGTACTTTGGCAGATCTGAGACTTCCTGAGCATGAGGTCAAATATTTGGAGCCTTTCACGGTATTCGGTTTTGACTTGTTCCACGCTGGCAGTATAAACACCAAATACGGAGCTATAATCGGAATACCGATTAACTTCACGTACACAGACATTTCGTCGGTGGATGCATCATCTATTCTTGTGAATCGCGAGGCTATCAATTGGAATCGTCAGGATGCCAAGCAATTGCTTGAAGCTCTGGTTCTTTCTGCAGACGCTCAACAATATGGAATCGCACGAGAAATTTTAATGACAAAAAATAACTCGCCCTTGATTAAATCCGTAATCGGAGCATTCGTGGTTTCATCGACGTACCTTCTTTGTCGAACTATGAACGACAAATTTAAACTACTCGAGCGTCCTTTACCAGTTCGAGGATTCTTTTATTTTTTGGGGTGTCTTTTCAGTGTCGGTATATGGGCCACACAAATTGACCTCTACAATGTTTACGAGGAAAAAAACGCAGATGTTGACCTTGCTCAATTGGGAGATCATTATGTGAAAGGCGCGATTGAGTTTTATACTAAAATGTTGAAAAGAAACGTTGCGCTCCGATCACTTTTGGGACCGCAAGGAGAAAGTATTTATACGCCAAAAGGCAATGAAAAGTTTTATTTCAGGCAGCCTCGAATTTCTCTTGAAAAAAGAAAAGAATTCTTTGAAAATCTGCTTGTTGAGATAAAACGAAAACAGGAGTTGTTGGAAGACGATGCATTTGTTCCTCATACTATGTAGAAGCTAACGGACAATGAATATATCAAAAAATGTCTGGAAGTTTAAATTATTGCTGCCAAATACAGTAATAATTCAAATTTTGAATGTTCAGATCTTTTAAGTCTGAATTGACAGAACTATCAGAAACCGTATTATGTGATCATTTATACAAATGTATAAATGATCATCATTTGCATCATTTTCAAATTTCGAATGTGATATTACAATATTTATATTTAATATTGGTAAATTAAAAATATTTCGAAAATGATGAGACCCTAGTTTTGTGGCCGTTACTCTTGACAGTAATCTCGGTGGAATTTGTATTGACTGATATATCGTAGAGTTAATCAGTTGTACAGCACAGTTTACCAGTTCAGATCGGCTCCTGACAGCTCGATGATTTCAAACAAATTACGGTCGATGAAAAAAAGTTTCTCGGTCTTTGGTTTGAACAATACTACAAGAATTGGAAAATGGCTCTAGTTTCTTGGCAAAAATGTAGTTTTTACGTTTTTTATAATTTTGTTTTTCATTCTAATTATGTTTCCGTAGATTCAATTTTCAGTTTCTGTATTTTCTATCTAAGAAAAGATAATAAATTCAGTAAAAACTATGAAAATCGCCTGTAGGAAATGCGTTATTGAAGTTTTCCACAGAATATAAGGAGGTTTTAATGTCAATCATCGATAAATCTTGTTTATTTATAGAATAATTACAATACTAGTATTAATATGCATGTAATCTTTGCCGTAGTGTAAGATTCTTTACTAATATTGGGCGATGTGACTCGATTCGCGCGACGAGCCAACGAGGAGAGAGAGACCCAGGTAGCAATATGTTATAAAAAGAGACATCAAAAGGACGACCATAAAAGTTTCGGATAACTTTTTAGTTATCAAAAAAGATGTCCTTTGGATCGAAAATAGTGTCACTAATGTCCGCTTCGCGGTTATCCTTAAGGCGTCTGAAAGTTAACTATTAGATCACTTATAGCGGGTACCAAATTGTCAGCATATAGTTATCCTTCAATAGTTGCCGATACGATAACGCAAAGTTATCGAATTGTCTTAGCCAAAAGATGACATTTTGAAGGCAAAAATGGACCGAATATTGTAGGCATCAAACGGATGCCTTCAAGATATCCAAGAAAAATTAACAAAACGGCATCTTAAAGATACCAATAATTGATACTGTAAAGATATCGTATTTATACGTTATGTGGGACAGGCGAGCGACAATAAAGTCGCGTGTGCTATCTAAAATACGGATACATGAAATAGTTCAATTCTGAACATATATCATATATGTTCAGAATTTTATGTAGCTATTTTATGTAACCATATTTCAGATAGCACACTTGAAAAATAATATTTATTATTCGTGTATACATTTATAGAGGGAACTCATGTATTTTCTTACAAAAATTAAACAACGATTAATTATATGTATGCGCACTTCAGTTTGCAAACTTTTCATATAAATAATACATCCTTATTTTTTTTAATAAAGATTCAATATTACGTTATGTGTCATGACACATATAACATAACGTTACGTTATACGACAGATGGATATATCGCATGCACTTGGTTATTGCTGCTCCACGTCCACGAAAAATACGTTTCCCAATTTTATAACCTAAAAAAAAAAATGTATGACAATTATACTTCGGATAAGTCTATAGTATAAAATAATTTAATAATATTATAAAAAGCATTGTATTTTATGTCCATACCGTGTATTCCTGCACTTTATTCGCAAAAATCATTTTTATTGCAAATTTGCAAACGTGTTCGACGACGCTATCGATCGTGACGCTCTGGTGTCTCTTTATCCCTGATGGGTGCCGCTTTTGGCATTTTCGTAACTTCAAACATTTGTCTAGAGGAGCACTCGCGAAAGTTATCCACTGCACAACTTTTCCACGCACATTTTCGTTGCCGATTATTGGATAAATTTTCGATGTTATTAAAAAGTCATCTATTCGATTTACCAAAATGATGACATTTCGGCAACCATTTTGATAACATTAAAAAGTCACCTTTTTGATACTTAAAAATAACCTTTATATAGTTGCCGTTTTGATGACACCTTTCAGACGTCTTAAAATAGCCATTTATTCGATAAAGTGACATGATAACGTTTCGACAACTACTGGACTTGTCGTTTTGTTAACCCTAAAAAGTCAACCTTCAGATAACCATATAATTGATGTCAATTAAAAGTCGTAAAATAGTTATCTTTGAGTAATTTCCGTAAGGCAGCCCAGAAATGATATCTTTTCGATGAAAAATAGACATGTGTGCTACCTCGGGAGAGGAACGCGGCTAGATGTTACGAAATAACTGTACTCTCATAGGATTGTTCACGTTGTCAGGAACTATTATTTTATTCTTAGATTTTCGACCGACGCGATAGTTTAATGTCTCCACCATAGACATAAAGCAGGGCCTGGAAACGCTTATGGGAAAACTTTTGCTTGTGACGAATGCAGGGATTCGTCGCGGATGTATACTGACAGAGGGTTCTCTTATAGCGCGGATTATTTGAACGCTAGACTTATAACACTTGCAGAGTTACGAATCTAAACGTTAATTTCAATAGATTCAGGAATAGAATATGCTTTTGAAAACTGTGAGAGGTTCGAGATTGAGGTGGCGGTGACTCATTATATTTAAGAATATCATAAATAACCAATGATATATGATATATAACGCGTAATATTGCTATACGTTTACATATAATTTAACGACTTAAATTTACGGGTTTCTTATATTTTGTTTACGATGCAACAGTGCTTTCTGTGAGATTATGAATTAACAAAGAGGAGAATTCTTCATTCTTCTATCTTAAAAAGGGTCTTTGCACATATAGAATAGAACGCATAAACTAATTACTCATATTACGTTTGAAAAATATACATGTAACATAAAATAGTCGTAAAACTTCGAGATGCCTTCGCAACAACAATACCACGAAAACCAATAAATTGCAATATGAACCGCGAAGGATAAGCGGAAGGTCCACGGACCTTCTCAAGTGCTTTGTGTACAAGCATATGGATCTCGAACACCATATGACCGGAGCGGGTATGCGTGAGGATTACACAATACAACCCTTGTGCACGCAACGAGCGTGTAGTGTGTCGCGTTGGTACGTCGTATTAATGTATATGTGTATGCGTGTCGCTGCAAGGCCTGCGAGCCCAAATTTCTCTAGAGATGCAATCACTTCAATTTTGACCGTCTTGCGATGCAGTAACGCTAAAGATCTTGTTTGATTTTCACCAACAGTAAATGCCAACTTTTTCTGAGGTTATCGACTAATAATAAAAGGACAATAATTTGAACCAGCAAATTCGTGCATTTCATTCAATTAAATATCGAGATTTAATTTCAGCCAGTTCGTGAATAAAAAACGTAGAATTCACAAGGTGAGGTTCTGCTCTTTACCTGCAAAAGAGTTCACGCTACAGGGAAAAGACATCGTTGGTTAATGTTCAAAGTTCCCGCCGAAACACGTGACGAAAAGCGTCACAGTAATTTTTGGTGGCAGCGGTGGGATACGCTGGACTTGTGAATTAAAAAAGTGACAACATTTAAACAATTTGTGCTATTAGACGTTTTTGATTCAATGAAACAGTGAAGTGTATATACGCAAACGGTTTCCGATTAGTGAAATTTGTGAACGTGCTGTAAAGAAAAGAGGACGAAAATAAATTCCGCGAATATTAAAAAAAATTATAAAAACAATTAGTATTTGAAACGCGCGGGATCAAACAGTGTAATTTTGCATTGTGTGCTTTTAAAACAAAGTTATAAACAACAACAGAACTGATTGTATGTGACAATATAATACGAAAAACATTTGTGCGGACGTGTCGCTTGCTACTGCGTGTGGTGGACCGATTAGCTCTGCGACTTGAGTGGGTGGAGAGTGGCATCGAAGTGCAAGATTTCGTTTAAAAATAATTGACTTTTGTAAATCAAAATTCACATTTAAAATGAACACTTGTATTTGTGTAATAAGTATAGAGAATTTGTGGATTAAAACTTTATGAACGCGATCTCGAACGTTTTGAAATAGTGTATCAATTAGTTGCCGTGAGATAAATGTTGATTATACGGAAAATATTCATCGAGTACTAAAGAAATACAATTTTATTGCTGCAAAAGAGGAGGGAGGGTGTCAAACCTTTGAATTAACGTGAAAATAAGTGTACAATAACTGGTGATGAAAAGTAAAAGCGGTTTTGAAACAATCTAGTAAAGGTGACTGTGACCATGATTAAATTGAAAGAATCAACTGCGAAAAGGAAATTAACTGTAGACAATACGCCTCTTGGATAACTCTAGTGGCGCGGCGTTGTGGCAGATTCAGGCAACACGCGGACGTTAGAGTGCGGTCAGCTGTACGGTTCACGTTATTAATTCGAGTTGAAAACGTTAAAAAGTGAGTTGTCAGATATTTTTAGAATATATAAAAGTGCTTATATATCGTCATATATTTCAAATATATCATAATCCACTTTTACAACGGGGATAAACGTTTCGAAAAATAATAAATATGTGTGATTGAAATTTTCAATAAAGTCGATCAAAACTCATCGATATTTTATTTTTACACCTGGAGAGACTTGAAAGTATGTCTGCAAAATTTAGAGATCATTTCGTGAACTTGAGGCATACATATTTTGATATATTCAATTCTATATATTTGTTCATATATGATAAAAACAAACTCACGGAAAAAGAATAAATGCCGATGTATGCAGAAAATATATCTCGAATATATTGAATATTATATTTTGTTGTAGAAATGAGATATTCTTGCGAAATATACGTCAAATATATGTGAGAAATATATCCACATTGGATATGTCGAATTGATTGCGACTTGAGACAAGTACATTTACCTAACCTCACTGTCTCGAGGAGCCGCCGAGCAGCTGACTATACAGGCAGAACCTTGCTTATACATGGCAGATGGAAGTATATCGATATAAAAAAATCAATTTCTCAATATTTTCAATAAAAAATACAGTTTTAAAAAATTTTAAGACATACGTATTGTTTACTATTTTTTTCTCTTTCCATTTATCCCAGAAAGAACACTGTAGCTATCAAAATGTGGACGATATCGAATTTGAACTGTTATTTTCATATGCTTACTGTATGAGAAGAACGACCTTGAGTTGCCGCCGCTAACCGACAGTTGGCGTTGCCGTAGCATCGGCGCGATATCCAAGAAGCGTATTTGCGTAAACTTGAACGGACATCTCGCGTGTGAGGAACGAAATTTTCCATGTGAGGAAACTGACATTAGTTAAACGAGTGCAATTTTGGCGTGTATCGAAGCGCATGAACTTTTTTCATACGGCGTGACCTTCCTCCAGGGTTTTGCCGTGGTTTTTCACCCGGAGGCAAGGGGTGTATAAGTCAAACATATGCTGAGGTTGTTGACGGTGCTATTAGGGACCACGGAGTAATACCCCTATGCAACCGTAGGCGCCACGAGGACGGAGAGAGAAGGAGAAGTTAAGGGACGGAACGAGCCTGCCTTTTGAGACAAACTGAGACACCATGCAGGCAAGAACTATGCGGGCTACGAGTACTCGCGAACAACGAGGATGTGACTACGCCATCGCCTGCACGAGGAAGAACAGCTCAAGCCGATTAACAATCGAGCCGATTGATGACATCGAGAACGTCTAAGTAGTAAGTCACCACACTCGAAATTGTGACTCGTTCCTCTCAGGGTGATACAGAGCTTTTCCAACTTATTAAATTAATTTAACGTCAGAAGTAGAGCGAGATAAAATATAAAAGGGACAATAAAGCCGTAAAATAGCGCGAAGTTTAAGGCCGAAATGGACAATTTAAGCAACCGCGAAAATAACGACTTACAGAAAGAGATAAATTTAGCAAATACGCCCCAAGAAGGTAATAATATTGCTAACACGCGTAATACCGAATCGAGTAGCGACCCGTTGAATCTAACAGTGGCGAGAATGATGCCCATAGGTGGAGGAGATAGATCGAGCATAACATTGGGTGCCTGTAGCTCGGAACAGCTGGGCGATGCGAGGGTTGCGTTGACGCGGCCAGCACCGAGCGCGCTATTACCCCCTCCTATCCCAAGTTCTTCATTGGGAATGCCCGCGATGTATTTTATTGAGAAGGATCACACGGGGGGATACATGAATTTGACAACGGCCTTAGAGTTTTTGCCGAAAAGTTACAATGGAGAGAATATTTCTATTTCAAAATTCGCGCGCGATTGTTTATTTGCAAATGAATCCTTTCATCCAAAGGAAAGACCTCTTTCATTACGCATGATACGATCGCGATTGTATGGTGATGCCGATCTTTATTTGTACGATAAGAAAATCAATTCATTGGAAGTTCTATTGAATGATTTAAAAGCAGTGTTCTCTCCACACGAAAACGTGCAAGACCTTACCGCGATGCTCGCCACAGTAGTGCAAAAACACAACGAATCCGCTGAAAATTATGGGGGCCGTGTACGTAAAATTTTAAATAAATTAATCACTGCTATTCAGCAAGAAAACCTGCCCACTATCGCGTACGGGATGATCCATGCAGCTCGCGCATCGGCAGTAACGAATTTCATGCGTGGATTAAAGGGAGAATTGGAACTTCGGGTCCGTTTGAAAAATCCGACGTCTCTCCAAGAAACTACTTGTTACGCGAAAGCAGTAGAATAGGAGGTTAATTTTCAGGACTTACTCTCTCGAAGGGTTGAATTATCCGAAAAGAAGAGCGAGAATTTAAACAAAGATAGCGATAATCAAATGAAATCTCGGTTCAAACAACGATTCCTTCCTTATCGCGGATGAAGGTCTCACGCGTGCATGCGTTCAGGGCAGCTCACACTCAGGGAGCGCATCAAGGGGTAGGTCGCGGACGCGACGCCGTACGTGATGGAGAGGCTCGCGAGAATGCAGAATCGGGACATGCAGGGGGAGCGAAAAGCGCTTCGAAGTGCTATAGTTGCGGCGAGCCTGGACATAACGCTCGTCAATGCGGAAAGATTAGTCGTGGATGTTTTACGTACGGAAAGCCAGGACATTTCTCACATTTCTCACCTCGCACCACAATGTCCGACACCAAAATAAGAATCGGTTCCTTTGAGGTTTGGCAAGTCTATCAAAAATAAGTAGAATAAAGAACCCGGATAGACAAACGTGCAGCAAACATCGCACGTAACGGCACGGTAGCGGTGCGATGGCGCCACGCAGCGGCACGCCGTGTCGTTACGGATGCTGACATCTATTTCCGTAGGTAACTGATAGCTGCAGTCACATCATGCATAAACACGCTGTATAGGCACAATAGCTGCATAGTGGCTGCACGATATTGACGCTGTAATACGTCACGATGACGGCACGTGGACAATACGCCGTGCACTTCGCCATCGTACCTAGGGACGTTGGGGCGGCACCGTGGCGACACGGACACAACACGGCGTGCTCCTATCAGCCGCCACTGTAGCGACACGGTGGCGGCACGCCGTACACCTGGAGTAGTTCGACTAGCCGCCGGAAGGTGTCACAGACTCTCTCGCTATCCTTCTCACATGCGAATAAGCGACGTGAAGAGCATATATGAAAGTTCTCGAGTAGCTACCGCGTCACATGATGACGTCAATATAAATTTTTAAAGGGCACAGTATGATGCGCTGCACAGTGGGCCGCCTCTGTGCCGCTACGGTGGCCCTACGGAGAGCGCAGCACACCGTGCACTTACTGTGCAGCCACGGAGTCGCCACGATATGCCGGAACGCCGTGCCGCCACCGTGTCGTCCCTGTGCCGTCACATTTCTATCTGGGTGCAGACGTGCACGGAGTGTAGTCCCCGTGCTGCCACGATACACATACTCGCCGTGCAGCTACTGTGCCGTTACGGTGTCATCACACATTGATGTCAAAGTGCACAACGTGTCGTCACTGTGTTGCCCCGATGATAAACGAGTGCGTCTGCGCCGTGCAGCAACTATGCGTAAACTGTGACGCGCACTACGACGGAACGGCGTGACGACACCAAACAGTTACAAACGGAAATAGATGTCTACATCTGTGACAACACGGAGTGGCGACACGCGACGTTACTGTGCAGCCGTAATGTAGGCTCATGTCTATCTGGGAAGTCTTTAAATTAAAAACGGGATCGATGAGTAAGCGCGATGTCGAGCATATAATCCGCAAAGCGCCCAACAGACGTATCATATTCAGAATATTGAAGAAATATTGCAGAAACACCGAGTCCCGAAGCGTTATTTTAAAAGGTAAAGATTTTTACAATGATAAAGCTACGTTGGTGATAGAAACCGGTGCCGAGATCAACCTAATAAAAAACGTAGACTCAAACGTAACGATGAACAAAAGGGTTAAAGTCACTCTATTCTTTGGAGTCGATTCAAGCGAATATTGAAAACGAAATCGTTATATTTCATGTTGCAACGAATAATTTCGTTATCCAATAAGATGGGCTCTTGGGAATGACGTTTCTATGGGGCCGAAATGCAGTGATACAGATTGGGAAAAGGCTAATTACGTCATGAATCGAAGCCATTCCTTTTCAAAGGTGTAAAACTTTCGTAATCCCCGCTTGATCGCGGCAAATAATCGCCATTTTAATCAAGAATAGTGATATGAATACAGGATATTTAGTGCTCGTTCACCCAGGCTCAGGAATTTTCCTTGGACAAAATATTGTTAAACAAGTAAACGATTATGCTAATATTTATTGCGTAAACACGATGACACGAGACGTAGAGCTGACAGTTCCTCCGTCAGAAATTGAAAAGTATGAAGTTATTCCACCCAGTCCTCGTACTGCTCGTCGAGCCGAACCCGTACCTTGATTACCGACCATCGTCCATTGACCTGGTTACACCATCTTAAAGACTCTGTCTCAAGGTTCGCTCGCCGAAAAATATGGCTCGGTTAATACAATTATGACATTTAATACAAAGCAGGTCGCATAAATGGTAATGCTGATATGCTCTCAAACAATCCTGCAGTATTTGACAAAGAATCCACCTTAACTCCTGAGGAGACTGATCATCGGGTGTTGATCGTGCGCATGATCCGTTACTCGATGCAGAATCCGATGTCCTTATTGACGAATATCCAATTGAATATTTTTCCTGTGTGCAAATGTTGTTGACGACAGTGAATTGGATTGTGTCTGTGCAAATGGTGCGGAAATGAGGAAAATTGAGAAAAATGGTTTGGTTGGAGCTGCGGCTCAAAGTTTGGGATCTCCCTGCGGGGAAAGCTGCGAGCTGGGAGTAAGGCCCACTCGTAGAGAAGGTTTGGGATCTCCCTTCGGGGAAAGCTGCGAGCTGGCGGTGAGGCCCACCCGTAGAGAAAGTATGGGATCTCCCTTCGGGGAAAGCTGTGAGCTGGCGGTGATGCCCACTCGTAGAGAAAGTATGGGATCTCTCTTCGGGGAAAGCTGCGAGCTGGCGGTGAGGCCCACTCGTAGAGAAAGTATGGGATCTCCCTTCGGGGAAAGCTGTGAGCTGGCGGTGAGGCTCACTCGTAGAAGAAGTATGGGGTCTCCCTTCGGGGAAAGCTGCGAGCCGGCGGCGAGGCCCACTCGTAGAGGCAATGGTACTTTCATGTGCTGGCTGTACCAGTGCCATGTGTGAGAGCGATGTGTCGATTCGTGAGATTCGTCCAACGAATTTCGTTGAGGGAAGTTATATCGATGAACATATAGTTCTTTCACGGGAATCTGATAATTGCAAGGCGTGCACGACCATTAGTGCTACCCTTGAAGGAGAACCCCGGGAAGACGTGTCCTCGCCACGTGTATAGAATGCAGAAGACGTAACCTCACCACGTATACAGAAGACGTGTCCTCACCACATATAAGAATGAGAAATAAAATCGGATCCGATAAGCGCTAAACTGGTAACGAAAGATACAGAAGTGAGATTGAGCAAAAGAGCGATGACCGAGAAGATGATAATTGTTATGAAAGACAGAGAGACCAATAACCTGAAAATCTTTACCTGAGAAAAGCCACATCCTGAGAGCAAATTCACGATCAATATTAAGACATGTTGATGATACGCTGATAATATGAGATAACACCATGCTACATTTGTATCAGTAGATTGTATTTTAACAACTGCTAGGAGCAGAGATTTAATGGCTGAAAGTGAATTTAATTTGCGAGACTTGAAGGCAGTGAAATCGGAATTGGGTCAAGTAGTTGTAACCAGGAACAAGAAAAATTACATATTTCATCTGATTATCAGAGAAGAGTTTAACGATAGAGTTTTTATGAAGAATGTTGAATTGACAATGGACGCCTTCAAGCAAATAGTAGGAGTGCTAAATGTAGAGTTTCAATGTGTCAAGAAACAGTAATGGATTAAATAATATCTCTTGGATTTTAATTGAGAAGATGTTTCGAGATCACTTTGGTAACGGAGGCTGCCAAAAGACGATGTAAAAGATGTTACGATCGGAAGCTAAATGAAAGAAATTTCCAGGTAGGGCAATATGTTTATTTGCCGAGGGAACCACGATATAATAAATTCGAAGATCACTACAATGGACCTTTTGAAATAATAAAAGTTAAAAATAATAATAATAACAGTTTAATAATAAATTTTAAATAATGTTGAATTGAAAATTAATGCAAATAAAATGAAAATACTTCACATGGACGAATTAAAACATGCATTTAAAATACTAATACAGTCGGATCAAGAATTGTTGACATAAATAAGCCTTAAAAGCTCAAAACCGTGTTTATGTGTTTCTTTGAAGACATTTATATTTTGCTTCATTAATTTGATGTCATACAAGACCCACTACATATTGAAAATCATTGAGTACTCATAAATTTACTCTGATTAAATTCTAATGGGTTGAATAAGCCAAGAAATTTATGTTAACTGCAAACTAAATACGGGTATTTACTTGACCTCATGGGAATAACTTGCTTACATTCTTCAAGAGTTATCGTATAGGAACTATACTTACATTAACGAATTTTTTTAGTCCATACCTTGTTTCAATTCACAATTATCGAAACATTTGAAAGATCAAGTAATAATTAACCTTCGCAGTCCGCACGTGGAGTTTTATTTCTTTTAAACAACATGGTCACTGATCATACCTATGTTTCGTCAACAAAATCAGCTTTACCACTAAATATTTCACGTTTTGAGTCTTAAAAGTTGTTTCATGAAAACATCTTTTTAAATAAGGGGGAAGGTGTGACGAATGCAGGGATTCGTCGTGGATTTACTGACAGAGGGTTCTCTTGTAGCGCGGATTATTTGAACACTAGACTTAAAACACTTCCAGAGTTACGAATCTAAGCGTTAATTTCAATAGATTCAGGAATAGAACATGCTTTGGAAAACTGTGAGAGGTTCGAGATTGAGGTGGTGGTGACTCATTATATTTAAGAATATCATAAATAACCAATGATATATGATATTGCTATAATATTGCGTAATATTGCTATACGTTTACCCCTACAGCACATAACGGTGCTGCAACGTTGCAGCAATGTTGTCATATTGCACGTGCAATGAAATGATGCAGATATGTTGTGGCAACATTGCGTACGCAACATTGCACTGAAACTTCTCTGCAATGTTTCGGGAATGTTCCTGAGTAACATTTCTGCAATATTTTGTTGAAACGTTGCTACAATGCTGCACCAATATTGTCATATTGCACGTGCAATGATATATTGCAGATATGTTGCGGTAACATTGCTACGCAACATTGCACTAAACTTCTCAGCAATGTTTCGGGAATGTTCCTAAGCAACATTTCTGCAATATTTTATTGCATGTGCAATGATATTTTGTTGAAACGTTGCGAGTAAATTGCAGCGATATTAATGAGATGGAACTTCAAATTTTACAACTACACAAGCGTAATAAATATGAAAAAGATCTATTGAAAAAGATCTATTCATTTATTCCTCATAAAACATCAATACGATTAATTTCACGTCATTTTCCTTTTTCATATTTCTTTTTAAAATTTTGTTGTGCTTTTGACATTAATAAGACATGTGATATTGCAGTGATATAATATAATTAAGACATTGTGATATTCGTATTGAAAAAACCAAATATTTTTTGTTTCTGAATGATTCTTATTCGCAAAATATGATTATATAATGTAACGTAATGACCTGGGGCCTGCCACGATCTCGGCACTTTGCCTGAGATCCGTTAGGTGGCGGCGGTCGGTGCGCGCTCTCGCGCTGGCGAGAGCGCCACCGAGCACCGATAAAGGTCCGGTATCGGGGTCTTAATTAACAATCAATTGTTGGAACATTTACCCGCGTCCTGTGATAGCGCAGTTCGATGGACTGAAGACTACATATTTTTATTTTATGCAATTATTCAAATGATAAAGTTTCCATTGCACGTAATATTCCTGCAATATTGTATATCCAATACGAGTGATATTGCTGGAATATTGCATATTGATTGCATGCAATATCTCTGCAATATTGCATATTGATTGCATGCAATATTTCTGCAAAATTGCATATTGACTGCATGCATTGCAGCAAGGTTGCTGCAATGTTACATGCAATATTGCAATGTTGTCGTGCAACATTTCAGCAACATTGCTGCAATATTGTGTGCTGTAGGGGTATATATAATTTAACGACTTAAATTTGCGGGCTTCTTGTATTATGTTTACGATGCAACTTGCTGTGAGATTATGAATTAACAACGAGGGGAATTCTTCTTCATTCTTCTATCTTAAAAAGGGTCTTTGCACATATAGAATAGAACGCATAAACTAATTACTCATATTACGTTTGGAAAATATAGATGTAACATAAAATAGTCGTAAAACTTCGAGATGCCTTCGCAACGAAAATCAATAAATTGCAATATGAACCGCGAAAGATAAGCGGAAGGTCCACGGACCTTCTCAAGTGTTTTGTGTACAAGCTTATGGATCTCGAACACCATATGACCGGAGCGGGTATGCGTGAGGATTACACAATGCAACCCTTGTGCACGCAACCAGCGTGTAGTGTGTCGCGTTGGTACGTCGTATTAATGTATATGTGTATGTGTGCCGCTGCAGGGCCTGTGAGCCCAAATTTCTCTGGAGATGCAATCACTTCAATTTCGACCGTCTTGCGATGCAGTAACGCTAAAGATCTTGTTTGATTTTCACCAACAGTAAATGCCAACTTTTTCTGAGGTTATCGACTAATAATAAAAGGACAATAATTTGAACCATCAAACTCGTGCATTTCATTCAATTAAATATCGAGATTTAATTTCAGCCAGTTCGTGAATAAAAGACGTATAATTCACAAGGTGAGGTTCTGCTGCAGAAGAGTTCACGCTACAGAGAAGAGACATCGTTGGTTAATGTTCAAAGTTCCCGCCGAAACACGTGACGAAAAGTGTCACATGCTAGCGTTAGTGGCTCCCGTGAATACGTCGTGGCTTTCCGGGAAATTAACCCGAGCGCGTCATTTTGTGGCAGCTAAGGTCAGGTTGGGTCTCAATCTCGTGGATGCTCGTGGATTTATTGTGTGTTATTCAATTTGTGGAGTGATATATCACAAAAGTGTAGTATAATAAACGTAGTATAATAAATCAATAAGTGTAATTCCTCAATTTTTGCTGAATTTAAAGAATAATTCTTCATAAATAATATATCGCGTTTACGTAACGTCACTTTTCTAAGTGAACGCTTTACGCAACCTCACTTTTTTTTAAGTGAACGTTTTAATCTTTTTAAATATTTTAATTGATTTATTTGATATAATAATTTAATAATAATTCTATTTATCGAAATTAAGAAAACGGATTTGCAAATATTGTTATTGTTTTTTTTTGTTTTTTTCAGAGCAACAATGGTTAAAGCCTGTTGCATTTGCAAAGCTGGGGTAAAATTGGGTTCTCCTAAATTTCCAAAAAATCCTTTAACATGTAAAAAGTGGATGGAAAAGTTAAATTTGTTAACGTTGAATTCGCTGAGCATCCAGGAATTGCAGGCATTCCGAGTTTGCTCTAAACATTTTTCCACAACGGACTACAGAGTTACACGACGTGTTCGGCAATTGAAAGATACTACGTGCCCACAAGTAACAGTGAACTGGAAGGAAACAATGAAGAGTTCAATGTTGACAACCACATGAGCGTTGCTGACAATAGTCGAGAAGGACATGTTTTGGAATCGTTGCAAGAACAGGAAATTTGCGAAAAAGGTAGCGTAAATTGCATACATTAATGCGCGTAGAGTTTGAAAGTCACAATGACCAAGATTGTAAAAAATGGATGAAAAAATTTCAGGGTGTATAAATAAAGACATGGAACAGTCATGGAAGGCCAAAATTGAGACGTTGGTACTGAATCAACTGGAACGACAAACAAGTTTCGAAATGCTGCAAGAGAAAAGGATGAGGTGTACGAAGACCGACTCGCAGTCATAGAAGGGCAGCTTTTATTCCATGCAAGTGTGCCTCAGAACGAACGAACATGAAAAGCACGACCTCATCTGGGAAATATCACTCGCCAAACAGACCTATGCCCAACTGCGAGGAGATTCAATTGAATTTTTCCATAAGTTCTTTTTTTTCTTAAACAAATCAAGTGCATTAATTTTTCTGAACGCATATACATTTTTTCAGAATTCTCTCTTTATTTAAAAATAACTGTTTTGAAATTTTTAAAATAGCTGTTTTTATGTATTTTTTAGTCTAGTATCTTTGAAACTTTTCAAAGTCGCTGATGAACCTGTATGTAAAAAAATATACAAAATTGGCAGTTTTTAGTTTGTATTCTAGAATGTTTTTTATAATAATTCAAAACAAAGTAAAAATTCCGAAAAAATCTATTTGCGTTCAGAGAAATTAACGCATTTGATTTGTTTAAGAAAAAAAAGAACTAGAAAAATGGGTAAATAATGATTTGTTTAAACAATTTATTAATAACGTTTGGGCAATGTTACTATTGATAATTGTTGTTTATGGTATGCCAAATGTTGCTAAATTTTTTAAGATTTTTATTGTATCATGAAGTACGAAAATTTCAATCAGATAAAATTTTTGGCTGGGATGGTAGGGGTAAAACATCTGTAATAAAATTTTGACAAAAACAATCGATCCCACCAACACCATGAACTATAAGTATAAAAATTCCCGATAATTGTCCATCAAGTATTGTTAAAAAATTGATAGAACATTCGAAAAATGCAGTTGAAAAAAAAGAAGAGCTGAAATTAAATAAATAATTTATTTTAACATTAACGGCTGTTTTTTTCTTTTTCATGTCATACCCTGAATATTATCCTAAAAGTAGTGATAAGATGCATTTTTTACTTGTTACATTATTGATCATCAATCTTTTACGCTTTTCAAATTATAAACAAACATTTTCACTTATAACTCAAACAATGCTGAACAACAATATTTGTATCGAATGAAAATTAAAAAAAAAAAAACAAGTGTGTCTTTGGTCAAGTTCCGAAGCTTAAATTTGCGCGCATCAAGAAGACTAGATTGCCACTACTGTCGAACTGACGGACCAATGACAATCGTTTCAATCGTGTCAATGACCAATCGAAGTGTCCGAGTAGTTCGACGGTGGTGGCAATTCCGTTTTCGTCGCATTGTTAGAGGCTACGGGTGGTAGGGATTAAGGCTTTTGGGGACTATCGTCAAAAGTGGTTAATCGTTTGAGGGCTAATAGGCTCTGGAGCCGAACGTCGGTGGGGACATTGGTGCGAAGGAGCATTGGTTCGTGGTGGTAGGGGAAGAAAGGTGCCTTGGCGAAAAGTGGCATTTACTCGAAGTGTTGAACGCTACGGGGTATTAGCGTCGGAAAGGATCTTCGATTTGATGGCTTTGAGCGCTGGTGGCTATTTAGTGAGCTCAGCGTCCGGGCAATATTTACGTTTTGCGGTTTTCCGCATTTTGGGCTATTTAAAATTTTCATTAGCAACCTCGGAATTATTTTCTTGTAGTGTGTTTTCCCCATCATAAACTGAATTTGGCGGGTTCCATTAGCGATGACAACGCTCAGAACGTTCGAGCACGGGTGGCCAAACGAGAAACAAGAGTCTGTGGTTCTAGCTGTGGGCACGGGTGCTGCGATCGCCTTCGCCTACGCCTAGTGGTAGTGACCGTAGTGACACGCACTGCACTACCTTTCTCTTATATTTCTCATTGTTTGGGTTCAGGTTCACACCAGTCGCTAGTTGCCCGTCTTTTTTTGAATAATTTGATCGTGAGTTATAGTCGATAAACATAGATCATATAGTTGATGATAGTGAGAGTAAGAACAGGTAGTGAGTGCGCATCTTGGGAACGTGGGTAAAGTACACAAAAAAGTTTCAAAGCAAGTGGTTACAAGGACCTGCGTCAAAAAGTGAGTATTATGTTCGTTAAATGAATGAGAGCGGTGATTTTTTAATACTATTTCTCGGTTTTTTTATATACTAATTATAAATTTCGATTTTTTATTACCGTATGCCCAAGAATGCCGAGTTTTAGAAGAGTAAAAAATTCTGTTTTGAATGATTAGAGATAGTAATGGAGATATAATAAGAGTTGTTATTGATCAACAATCAAGACAGGTATTCTTAAATGATCGTGTAAGCAATAGCACCCAAAAATCAATTTTTTTTTAGAATCGTCATATTCGAATTATTTTTTGGAATTGTTAACTTTGACGAGTTTGACTTTGAACTTGAATGACATTGGAGCGAAAAAAATAAAATAAGTGTCTCTTTAATACACATACACTTAAGTTGAATTGATGCAGTCGTATTTTGAATAATCATAAATTTGGCGCGGTTTTTGGGCTACCTCCGCGCACTCGAGAGGCGGGAAGAGTCAGATAACATCTGGCAACCCTGCTGGTGGCATTGGTTCGTAGTCGTAGTCTATGGCGTCCGAAGTCGAAGACTCGAAGTCGATCGTGGCACCTAATCCCGCCCCAGGGATAGATAGCGTTGTCACCTCTCTGCACTTATCACAGACCATTCATAATTACTTCAATAAGACGATAACGACAAAGACGATCATGGCGGCTACAACTGGCCACGAGGCGACAATCTCAGTCTCTCGTTACTCAAACTCTTCTGTCTCTTCTCAGCGATATCTTTCTCTCGATTACGAACGCGGGATCCTCTCCCTTTTCTATGTAGCTCGCGCGTATACGCGCCTTGCTCGAATTTAAGGTAGTTCCTCCGCGACAACCTCAACAAAAAGTTTTACAGAATGTGTATATTTACGATAGAGGTAGTATACATAGAGGAGGTAAACCATAGGATTACCTGTACATAGAGGAGGTAAACCATAGGATTACAGCAAGCTCGAGTATGTAAAACTGTCCTTGTCTTGGCACATGCGCAATGGCAACATGCTAACGTCAGTTTCAGGGGTATGACACTCAATGCTAAAAGAGTAGGGGTGTGCGAATATTCGAAAACTTCGAATATTCGGCATCGAATGGAATCGAATTATTCGATTCGATTATCAAACCGAATATTCGATTTTTTTCGAATATTCGATTTTGGTTCGAATACTCGATTTTTGTTCGAATATTCGATTTTCGTTCGAATATTCGATGTTTTTCGAATATTCGATTTTCGTTCGAATATTCGATTTTTGTTCGAATATTCGATTTTGGTTCGAATATTCGATTTCTGTTCGAATATTCGATTTTTTTTCGAATATTGGTTTTATTTTCGAATATTCGAGTTTCTTATTGAGTATTTTATGATCTCATGTAATCGAATTTCTAATCAGTTATTTTATGCGGTTTTGAGTAATCAAAGGTCGAAACAAACGTACGATGATTGCAAAAAATCGAAATAAAAATCGACTTTTCGATAACACATGTTTTTGGTTAACGCTTTAGGTCGCCGCTCGGAGCAGTTCAGAGTTCCCTCTGTCAAACTGCCGCACAGTAGAAGAAAAGCCCGAAAACCTGGCCAAAACCCCAAAAAATAAATTTTCGAAATAGGGTCAGTTGAGTAGTCATTCAGGTAGAGGACTAGTAACTGCATTCTATTGTGGAAGGGAAAGCCCTTTAAGTGTATACCTGCGCCGCAGCGTCAGTTGGCAGTTAGTGTTCATGAAGAGTGTACGTGTCACGCGCTGAACAGACGAAAATAACGCTGACTTCAAAAACCCATAACTTTAAAGTGACGGGTTTAATTTCAATTCTGCAACATGGATACGACTTCTGGAGGTATGTAGAACATATTTTTACATCGGTTGAATCTAAACTTTATGTATAAATGATTGAAATGTAGTATAGCCTTCGGCATAAATAAAATTGAATAATTTTGAAAACTTATATTTTCAACGGTCCGAAAAGTTATATATTTTGTCACATTTTGCAAAGCTCCTAGTCTCGGCCTTTAGTTTAATGTATAAGCTTTCGAAATTTACAAGAGTTACCTGCGGAAAACGTGCGTCTTGTCCGTTATGATTTTTTTCGCATCGTGCGGTAGCCGAGCGTGCACGCGGCACTATTGAGCAGCCTCTGCGCCTCTACCTGAGAATGGGTGAAGTAGCATCATAACGGACAAGACGGCTGTTATACGCTTGAAATAAATTATTTTAATATATATGTATGTGTATATATATATATATATATATATATATATATATATATAAATATACATATTAAAATCAACCACATAAAAATTTCTTAAATATGAATGAAATGTTATAACATTCAAATAAAATATTTGAATATATATATATTATATAGTAAGCAAAGCTTTCTTTTAACCAAATCCATGTCAATATTTTCTGTCTAATTTTTTTAAAATTATTTCAATTATTGCGGTTATTTATTTGGTAAAATAATGTACATTGTTCAAGTTATTGTATTAATTGAAAATTTTATTTTTTCCTTTAACACCAATTTTCTACAATTTTATGTCTTTATTACAGGATCCGGTTACAAAGAATTGGTGCTGACAAGGAAAGAAGTATTTCTGATAATCAGCCGAGATTGAAGCCGTGCCGAGAGTTGTAATAGATACAAACTCGGATAATGATTCTGACTCCGAGTCCGACTCCGATTACGATTTTGATTAAGAATAAAATTTTCTATTTTTGAAATGTTCCGTATGTATTTTGGAAATAAAAATAATAATTGCGTAGAATACACTGTTCACGTTTATTTTATTATGATGATTTTTTTTTATATATTAATTTATCTATTTAGCAGGATACTCGGCCATTTTGTTTATAACAATTTGCTGTAAGCTCTTTGTTGCAAGTTATAAACAATAGATATCGGATTGGTAATCAGCGACCTTGAAAACCCGTATATACCAATTTTTGTCAACATCTGGTAACTTTTTAACGTTCATGTCGGCCATATTGGATCGGCCATTTTTTTACGATAATTTGGCTTGCGGATTCGTAATCAGCGACCTTGAAAACCCCTGTAAGCCAATTTTCATTCCCGTCAAAGGTCATTTGAGGTTTTGGCCAGGTTTTTGGGCTTTTCTCCTACTGTGTGCCGGTGACTAGCCAATCAGCTTGTTTATTACGTAATACTCTAAACGGAATAGACCAGAGTAAAATCATCAATAAAAAAGTTAAATGTTGTATAAGAAATCCAATGAATAATTGTAATATTAGGGGTTCATCTCACTGTAAAATATTTATAAATTCGATTTTTTTCTTGCATTGTCCGATAGTATAGACTGTTATAAGCATGTTTTTACTTTACACATCAATTCTCGTGAGTACTTTGACACTCACACTGATTTTTTTCGTCGAATCTCCAAAGATGGAAAGAATCATAGAAGATGGTTAATCGGATACTGATCTTTATATACACCCCCGATCAAAAGTTTGGATACACATGTCGATATTTCTTGCCGCAATAAAAATTCCATAACTCCGTAAAAAAAAAAGATATCCAAATTTAAAAAAAAGCGTTTTGAAGGGAAGGAATTCAGCTTTATTTTCTTGATTTATAATATTTTTTATGATTTTTTTTTCGACTTGGTACGAACTTGTGAACGTGACCGTTTTTCGACGTTTTTTCGACCATCGCCAATTGGGTGCATAACTTGAGGACATTTTTTTTGTCTTTTTTATGTACGGTAAATTCCAAAGAGTTGGCAAACGTTTCATTTTTGTCTCTAAAAAACTTTAGTATGATTTTTTCTCGCCAAGTTAATTCAAAGTTATCTCAAAGCTATTCAAATTAGTTCAAAGTAAATTAATCCAAGTTAATCCAAGTTGATCAAACGTAATTCAAAAACTATAGAGTTTTAGAGAAAATGTCAAGGATAAAAAAAAGTAGCGTAGGTACACGTGGAATCGCCTGGAATTATTTCAAAATTTTTCTATGAATTTTTTGAAAATTATTTTCGCTCAAAACTGTGACAATGACGTCCCAGCGAAAAATGTATCCGATTGAAATTTTCGTACTCCGTGATACAATAAAAATCCGAAAAAATTCAGCGACATTTGGCATGCTATGAACAACAATGATCAATAATAATATTGTCTAAAAGTTATTAATAAATTTATTAAACAATTTCTTTAACAATTTCCTAATGACTTTTGGGCAATATTATTATTGATGAACAATAAACAATAATTATTATTGATCATTGTTGTTCATAGCATGCAAAATGTTGCAGAATTTTTTCAGATTTTTTTTCAAAGTTTTTTAAACATTTTTCTATAATTCGTCGAGGTGCTTTTTTAAAAAATTTATCGTGAACCCTAATACAAACCCAAACCAAGTCAAAATAATTTGGACATTTCACCTGTTTGTATTATGTAGGGTTCGCGAGTTGCCCAAAAGTCATTAGGTCATACCAGGTCGAAAAAAAATCATAAAAAATATTTAAACGAAGGAAAACAAAGCTGAATTTCTTCCTTTTAAAACGCTTTTTAAAAAAGTTTACATATCTTTTTTTGCGGAGTTATGGAACTTTTAGTGCGGCAAGAAATATCGACAGGTGTATCCAAACTTTTGAGCGGGGGTGTCAATCAATATTCAAGTACAAATACTTGAAAGGAGATTCTTTTTCTGTCAAGATCGGTGATCTCAAATAGTCGGAAATGTATCGAATATTCGAAAAATCATCGAATATTCGAAAATTGATCGAATATTTGAAAAATCATCGAATATTCGAAAATTTATCGAATATTCGAAAATTTATCGAATATTCGAAAATTCATCGAATATTCGAAATTTCATCGAATATTCGAAAATTCATCGAATATTCGAAAATGTATCGAATACTCGAATGCATCGAATATTTGATTCGAAAATCGAATCGAATTTTAATATTCGATTCGATTCGATTCGATCACTATTCGCACACCCCTATAAAAGAGCTTCGCTTATTGGACACGCTTCTGATTGGTCGGGGTATGCCTCAACTGCCAACTGCAGAACGTGAAACTCGAACTGCGGTATGCGCCGGTAATGGTGGTAGCATTGCCGAATTTTCGCCGGCAAAGTAAAGAACTTTCTTATCAATAATCGACCTTTTATAAGCGCTACTCAGTGCGAGATTCTTTTTCATTCTTGCCCCGTTGTTATTAATAGTTTACTACACTGAGAATAATTCATAGATATTGCCGTTTTTTTAAATTAGGTTTTATTCATTTCATAATTTTGAAATAACATATTTTATAACATGATCACTGAAATAAGATGCAAGACAATATAAATTTGTAAACATTCTGTATTTAGTTTTTATATGGGAATTTAAATTCAAGATTTATTTCTACAAAACTGCGCAGTAAGAAATTACGGAATAATAAATGAAACTTGATTATTTTAATGTAATAGTCAATAAATGTTATTAATTTTTATTCCGAGTAAAACTGTTCCTCAGTTTAATATTTTATAATAACTATGCTATTTTAGACAGAACAGAGAGTAAGTATGTATCAAATTTGTTGCTTATCTCATTTTCTCAACGTGTATTGATCCGCGCTAATTCAGAGCAGAAGATATTGGAGACTAATTGCTAACATAATTTGTTAATAGGGAATAGAATAACTCTACTCTTTAATCTATATTCTTAATTAACTCTATTCGTAAATATCTCTATTCTTAAAATGTCTGTGCTTGTGAATAACTTTATTATATCTTTATATAATAAAGTTATTCACAAGCACAGATATTTTAAGAATAGAATAAGAAGAATAAGTAATTCAGTTATTCCGAGAAATTTTAATAAGAGTAGAGATATTTGCAAACAGAACTTACGGCAATACAATACAACTCTACTTTTTACTTCTCTATTCGTAAATATCTCTTCCTAAGATCATATCCGATCAAATGGGGTACCAGACTCTGCTATATACATCTCATATATGTTTATATCTGATCGGGTACCAAGACGAGTTGGCAGCGTGAAGCCGTATATGAACATACATGATGTGATATACGAGCAGATACGTTCATGTAAAATTCTATCCCATCAAATACGATACCAAACCTGGAAAGTATACGAAGTCTTATACACTCATACCTTATCGTAACACGTCAAGTGATGAGTTATTTGTAGACCATGCGTTTGGGTGGGTAAAGTGAAAAAAGTACTGGTTTAATTAGTTTATTATCACATAAATATATGAATATATATTTATGTGATAACCCATGCCCATGCCATATATATAAACATCTTAATATCTTAATGACTGCTCTGATAAAGGTTTGATCTGTTTCAACGGAGTAAGATTTGCTCTGACATAATCGGAGTCATACCTGGTCTGATAGTTCAGATCAACTATGATTCTATCATATGGGCAGGTCTATTGTTCATAGATGTCCAGGTCTACTGGTATCCACAGTATTTTATTCTTATACGTTCAGATCTAGAGTCCGGTAGGATCAGATCTGTTTGACATAATCGGATCTGATCCAATAAGATTACATCTATCTGACATGATCAGATCTGGCCCAATACAATCAGATCTGGTCCAACAAGATCAGATCTTCCCTGGGGATTGGATCTGGTCAGACCTGCTGCGATATGGACGGGTCTGCTCTCAAAATTATAAAAATGGCCCTGATATGATCATACATGGTCAGATATAAGCATACATGATCTGTCATGACACTGCATGATCAGACCTGGCCATTTTTCCCGGGTATTCTTCTGTCCACTCGTGTCACTCCTGAATAATCAAATTTGTTACATTTCATAATAAATAATGACAGAAGTAGGCAGAATAATAGAAATATTTAAGAGTAGAGATATTTATATTAAGAGCAGAGTTCTTTAGGAATAGATATTTACGAATGGAGTCATTTAATAATAGCAAATATCTCTACTCTTAAATATCTGTTCTTAAAATGCATCTACTTCTGAATAACTTTATTGTATAAAGTTTTTCAGGAGTAGAGAGATTTTAATAAGAGTAGAAATATTTGAATAGACATATTAAGCGTAGAGATATTTACGAATAAAGATATTTACGAATAGATTTATTTAAGAATATAGATTAACGAGTAGAGTTATTTAGGAATAGAGATATTTATGAATAGAGAAGTAAAGAGTTGAGAGTTATTGTATTGCCTGTTAATATACAACTTGCAATTGAATGTACAGGGTATATAAAAATGATGTGTCACCACTTCGCCCAGTAAATCTCCAGCTTGAGATCGGTGGAGATCTATTAAAATTTGTAGCCGCAAAATTGACCTTGACCCTGAAATTCAAGATCAAATTTTTTATTGGCTTACAAAATTTACTTATTGAAAGGAACAAAAGTCAGAAAGGAACCATAGGTCGGAGATGCGTCCTTCAACCCGAAACAACAACGTCAATTCGAAAAAAAATCGAAAAAGTGCGTCCAATTCCCTAGCTCATGTTTGCCGAAAATCAATTAAAACATAGTCCCGCTGAATTAACCTTGACCCTAAAACTCAAAGTCAATTTTTTGTTGACGGAAAACTTCACCTCGTTAAGAGGCATCCAATTCTCGTAGAAACGACGAGTTAGGAATGAACCTTTCAATATCAAGCCGTCAAAACATATATGAAAAATGTGCAATTTTCGTTTAGTTTGGAGGGATAAAATTTGGAACTAAAGCATAATTAAAAAGGCAATCGGTATAACTAGAAAGACTTGAAGTCTGGCAAACAGCACGCCTGCTGTTCTGTGAAAACAAGGTTTTAGATGGCGAGGTTTGCGATAAACGATTTTGATCTTAACAATAGTTGTCCCCTACACATTTCAGAGTCATATCGTGCTTGTGTGAGTGTGCACGAGTTGCTTAAACATATTTATTAGGGGCAGACCATTAGCGTTACCCGGAATACACCACGTGGAGGTTGTCTGCCTGATATCCTTTGGCCCTGAAAAGGGCGTTGTGTTTTCGTTGTGCTTAGTCGTTTTGTCGTTTTGTTGTGCTTAGTCGTCTCCTGCTTTATTATGACGCGGTCGTTGATGGCGGCGGCGTCGAGGAACTGAGAGAATCGAAACATCATGGCCAATTGCTCGAAGCATTCTGGCTTGTTCCCCAGCTTCCACATGCCGGCCACCATTACGTCAGCACGCTCGCAAACGTGCCTCCAAGTTTATCCCAACCCTGGTAAGAATTTCTCGATTTCGCATCAACCTGGCAACTCCCTCATCGATTCGGCGTCTCAGATCTACCGGCGTCCTAATCGCTCGGCCTTCTCTGTAGACGATAGCCTGCAGTGCTCCCCAGAAAAAAGTCCAAGGGACTTAGGTCTGGAGAAGGTGGTGGCCAGAGATGCGAAGCAGGCTGACGACCGAGTCAACGCGATCCAAACATTTCGTTTAAGAAAGCACGGACTTCAAGACCAAAATGAGGTGGTGCTCCGTCGCGCATAAAAAAATGCGATGGCGAGCATGTCGTGGAATCATGTCTCTAAGACGTGGCATTAAATCGCGTTGCAGAAAGTGCAAATAATTGCGACTGCGCAATCTCAGTGGAAGGTAGACTGGACTTATCAGGGTGTTCCCAACGGTACCTGCCCAAACGTTTGCTGAAAAACGTCCCTGGTGAACTCGTTGCATCATCGCACGAGGATTCCTCCCAGCCCAGATGGGTAAGTTCTGCCGGTTCACGATTGCGGTGCTGGAGAAGCTCGCCTCATCGGTAAATAGAATGCGTTTAAAAAAATGAGGATCTCCCTACAGTTTCTGTAGCATCCATCGACAAAAATTACGACGAGCGCGGTAATCTCCAGGATATAGTGCCTGAACAGATTGAACGCGGTGTTGTACCCCAGATACCTCAATTCCGGAATACTACGAATATTCCAAATCGCGATACACACGTGTCCCAGATTTAGCAATTGTTGTCATTTCATCATAATACACGCGCGTTCGAACTCGAGCAGGTGCAATTATGCTGAATGACAATTACGCAAGCGACGCATCATCGTCGTCTCGGCCAAGCACTGCCAAGTCAGCAGTTTTACTAAATACGAAAATCTCGTAATTCATGTTATCTTAACCGAATTACGAATATAAATACTAATATCTTGTACTAAGAAATTATTGTTAAATCAATAATATGATAACAAAGAAATGCTTACGCGATTGCGCTCTTTCCCGTATATAACGGACCCGAGAGCAGACACAAGACAGTTCCGACTCAAAGTACCAACCTGCACGACTGGTCCAACGAGGCGAGCGCAACGCGCCTCTGTTAATTATTACCATTTGTATTTTCTATTTCTACGATAATAAATTATTCTTTTATACGACTACCTTTGGTTCGACTCATTTGGGTTCTAACCCTTAATCTGGTAAGATCCCGATCAAAATAACGGAGTAATCTCAAACTCTCGCCAGTCAGAGTAGCTAACTGAATTTTGGCGATACAACATTGGTGGCAGCGGTGGGATACCAGAGTGAGTAAAAAACGAATCTCGTTAAAAGAATTATCATCGCTGAATAGAAAACCATCAAGTGAAGTCAAACCTGTACTCGAAGGAGTTCCGAATACGGATGCCACCTGCTTAAGTAGAACCAGGTGAAGAAGCGGCCCTTAAAGGAGATAAGTGCCCAAGGAACTAAACGTTAAAGGACAATCCTGCACACGAAGTAGCAGAAGCCACCGAAGGAATCGGTGAAGAAGAGGCTCTCAAGGGTGAGAAGAGCCCAAAGGAACCACGGACAAGATACGTCAAGGTTCCACGCACGATCAGAGAATCATAGAGAACGTGCCGATAGATAAGGAAATCGGACGTAGGACCAATCGAAATCACCGAGGATAAGCTGCAGCATCCTCGAAGGACGTCGCCAAACGGGAGAACGTCAAGCAGAGTTGAAGGACGGCCAGATGTGGAAAACAAGCGCACTGTAAGTGGCACCACATTCACTCACCACAAGCTTTATAAAGATCAAAACTTTATAAAAAGGTTTCACATAAGAAACAAAATAGGTCATAATCAAGGCGAATAACAAAACAAAAAATATTTATCGTATTCTGAGAATTAAATCGATGTCAAACGCGCGGAGTGACATATGGGCACTCCTCTAAAAACTCCCAAGGCAGAGGGTACACAACGCCGAAGCAATTCCCTAGGTGACTTACCAGAGGCCCTAGGAGAATTCACACCAGCTCTCGCAGAAATCGCTTATCGAGCAAGACGAGCGCTCACTGAAGTCTCTCCTAATACAAGTACTGAATCAAATTCTCCAAATCCTTTATTTCGAGTAAACACTCGGAGAGGCAGCGCTTTTCAGCCCGGAGACGAGCTCGAGGAACTCGACGACAGCGTTTTCGAGCCTAGGGCAGAGATGGCAACTAACGAACCGGGAAACACATCACCAGGGAGAAATGTAGACCCTCAAGCAATCGACAACGAAATAGAGAATATGAGATCACAATTATACGATCTTAACGCTTCCCGAAGACCAAACATCAGCAGTTGGTACACCGACCATGTGAATACTACAAACGCATTTGGAAACTATAGCATACTGAACGGGATGCCAAGGATCTCGCTTCCACAGGCGGGAGCAGGACCGATTCCCTTCTCCAATCTTCGGACTGTACGAGAAGACGAAGAGCTCGAGCATTTACGGGCGTCCGGCGCCGAAATGGACGCACGAATGAGCGCAATAGAAAGGTCCTTAGAAAGGACGCTCGACGCAATAAATCAGCAAAACCAGAGGGAAGGTTTCGACGCACAACCATCGAGACGACCACGCCAAAGCATTTCAAGCCGGAGGTGGACAGAAGAAGAACCCGGAAGAAACCTCAACGAAGAACCGGATTATCTCGACATCGGGACTGCACTAAGAAATGTTAAGAGCTTCGATGGAAATAATGCGGATCAACTCGAAGGATTCATATTATCGTGTGAGGCTGTTTGGAAATTAGTACGGCCTCGACAACGCGAAACCTTGCTCACCCTTATACGAAGCAGCAAGTTAGAAGACAGAGCCACAAGAGAAACCAAGCACAAGGTTATTCGGAATTTAAAGGACCTTCGGGCCGAATTAGAAGCCCTTTACGGTAAGAAAATATCGCTCGCTGCCTTGCAGTACGATTTTTGCTTGCTTAAACAAGGCACAAAAGAATCAGTTTCGACATACGCAACACGAGTCGAAAAATTGACAGCAGAAGTCATCGAGAAGTTGTGCGAAACAATTGATGCGGCAGGCGCTCGTTATATAGAACAAGCTACACGACGGAGCGCGCAAATGAATTTTGAAAACGGACTCCATAAAGAAATTCGGGCCATCGTACGGGCCAGGAACTATCAGAGTTTACACGAGTCCGTAGTAGGGGCAATAGAAGTCGAAAAAATGACCTACCCACACGCAGAGGTTAACCAAGAAGAACGTCATCAGGGCAATAATAACCAAAACCCACAATCTGCAGTCGGTCCAGAAAATAAAGGTGAAAGTAAATGCTTTTCATGCGGAAAAATTGGACACCGCGCAAGGGATTGCCGAAGGACTGGACAAAATAAAGAAATAAACACGGTAGACGCTGTTTGCGATTGTTGCGAAAAACCAAGAGATACATCGGAAACCCAAGAGCATCATCCAACAGTCTCAGAAACCGGGCACAGCAAAATTGCCGTAGGAGCAATAGAGATAAATGCGCTCACGATTCCAAAAAAACGAGAGGAGACAAACGAAATCTGGATATTCTAAGAACTATTTAATGAACATTGTTACAAAATTTTGAAAGATTATCAACGAGAGAAAACAATTTTTAGCTCGCCGGAGACGAGCGAGAAGAAAAGGGACTTTCTTCTTTTTAAGGGGGGAGGTATGTTGTACCCCAGATACCTCAATTCCGGAATACTACGAATATTCCAAATCGCGATACACACGTGTCCCAGATTTAGCAATTGTTGTCATTTCATCATAATACACGCGCGTTCGAACTCGAGCAGGTGCAATTATGCTGAATGACAATTACGCAAGCGACGCATCATCGTCGTCTCGGCCAAGCACTGCCAAGTCAGCAGTTTTACTAAATACGAAAATCTCGTAATTCATGTTATCTTAACCGAATTACGAATATAAATACTAATATCTTGTACTAAGAAATTATTGTTAAATCAATAATATGATAACAAAGAAATGCTTACGCGATTGCGCTCTTTCCCGTATATAACGGACCCGAGAGCAGACACAAGACAGTTCCGACTCAAAGTACCAACCTGCACGACTGGTCCAACGAGGCGAGCGCAACGCGCCTCTGTTAATTATTACCATTTGTATTTTCTATTTCTACGATAATAAATTATTCTTTTATACGACTACCTTTGGTTCGACTCATTTGGGTTCTAACCCTTAATCTGGTAAGATCCCGATCAAAATAACGGAGTAATCTCAAACTCTCGCCAGTCAGAGTAGCTAACTGAATTTTGGCGATACAACAGCGGTACGGTCGTAGACCCTCTTCACGAATTATGCGACGCACCTTCATGTGCGCTATACCAACGCGAGCGGCTATTCGACATAAGCTCATGACAGAGAAAGCTCGTGCAAGAGCAATGACACGGTCTTCAATGTGCCAATGAACACGAGGACGACCGGCTCTTCGATAGCCAGCGTTCCGCACTTCAAACCTCTCCTGATCGTTGAACCGCTCTTCGAGTCGTTGAAACTCTCGACGATCTGGAATTGCCCCCGGCCGTAGAGGATGACCGTTTGCCCGATCAAGAAGTAACTGACGATAAATTCCGCAAGCTCTTCTAAAGTTTGCGAAAGCTTGCTCAATAGCGCGCAACATAAGACGTTGATCTCGTCCACAACCACGATTCATGTTATTACGACAGTGACAACAGTGACAGGGCCAACAAAGATTCAGGTAGTGAGGGCGATCACGGATGGAGCGACCACAACGACTTTGACAATGCTAGAGAAGACCAAGACTGCCACGACAAAGACTGGCTACGATAGAAATGACCTGGACTGCAACGATAAAGACTTCGATTATGATAGAGTTGACCGAGACTACGACGATAGACTTCGACAACGAAAGAATTGACCAAGACTGTGACGATGATAGGATTGACCGAGACTGCGACGAGAGACTTCGACGATAAGTTGACCCAAAATGCGACGACAAAGACTTTGACTATGATAGAGATGACCGGGATTGCGACGACAAAAACTTCGACGATGATAGAGCTGACCGAAACTGTGACGACAAAAATTTCAATGATGCTAGAGATGACCGAGATTGCGGTGATAAAGAACTTGATGATGATAGAGATCAACGGGACAGCGACGACAAAACACAGATTTGTTTTGTTGATTTTTTTTATAACCTCGACGTGGTGTATTCCGGGTAAAGCTAATGGTCTGCCGCTAATGAATATGTTTAAGCAACTCGTGCACAGTCACACAAGCACGATATGACTCTGAAATGTGTAGGTGATATCAACTACTGTTAAGCTCAAAATCGTTCATCGCAAACCTGGCCATTCAAAGGCTTGTTTTTAAAGAACAGCAGACGTGCTGTGTGCCAGGCATCAAGTCTTTATAGTTATGCCTCTTAACGAGATGAATTGACTTTGAAATTGACTTTGAGTTTTAGGGTCAAGGTTAATTCAGCGGGACTATGTTTTAATTGATTTTCGGCAAACATGAGCTAGGGAATTGGATGCTCGTAGTGGTAACGCGACAAAGGGAAATCGCAAAGATCTGTCACATATCTCATGCCGATTCATCCACCTCCGCGTGGTCAGCGTCATGCAATCCCGACATTTCTTGATTCCAATTAATAAAAATTGAAGTGTCTGCGTTGAAAGGCTTTTTTTATAATTATTAAAATTCTCATTCCGTGTTCCTGTGAACAATGTTTTGTAAGAACGCACTTTTTCGATTTTTTTCCGTATTGATGTTGTCGTTTCGGGTTGAAGGACGCATCTCCGACCTATGGTTTCCTTCTGACTTTTGTTCCTCTTAATAAGTAGAAATTTTTAAGCCAATAAAAAAATTTGACCTTGAATTTCAGGGTCAAGGTCAATTTTGCGGCTACAAATTTTGATAGATCTCCACCGATCTCGAGCTGGAGATTTACTGGGCGAAGTGGTCACACATCATTTTTATACACCCTGTACAGCGAGATACAAACTCTTGGGATTCTGAAGGTAAACATAACCTCAAAACTTTTTGAATACATTTTTCTTAGAAAAAAAAGAAGAGTGGGGCTGCTTGCGTAATTAATGTGTACAAGTGGCCCTATTATTATTTTTACTCCATCAAGCCGTCACTTTGTTTTTTTTTTCAATTTTTGAACGTTCACGAGAAAGTCTTGTTCGAATATTTGTCGATAAGACAGATCTTTCACATTCTCTCATGTGAAATTTACTCGCTGCCCGACAGATACCGCTACTATCGTGCAATGCTACCACCATCACCAACGAAATTATATATTTTTTTTCTAAGGTTGCAGCTCCTGGCATACCATTCAGGATTTGGTCAAATAAGAACAAGCCCGTTTTGGCCCGGAGTGTCATACCCCTGGTCAATATAGTACCGGAGGCTAATCGTTTACTGCGCATGCGTGATCAGACAAGGACCGGTTTACACACCCGAGCTTGCTGTCTGTTTACCGAGGCGACGCGTTTCTGGCTGCCTCACCTCCTCTATGTATACTACCTTTATGATATTTACAGGGTCGATGATTATTTCGATTTGTAGTAAATACATTAAAAAAGCACATAATATTAATTCAGTGTTAATAGATAATACGAAAGATGTATTTTACTGTCGTAAAGTTTATTCTGTTAAGTGTTCTTAACCTGCCACTGCTTGATTCTGCTCGTCAATTTTCTGCCGTTACTGTCCCGGCTGCGCCCCAATACATAAAAGAGCTTCATATACAGACGACGCATTATTCGGAGTGCGTGAGCACGACGATCGTAGCAACGTTTCGATTGGTTCCGATGCCGTTCCGTCCAGCGTTGCCAAAAGTCGGTTATTTCGTACTAGATTATTCAAACAATGAAAAGAATCTATGGTCCGATTCCGGGAGTTTAGTACGAAATAACGGCTTTCTGGTAACGCTGGTTCCGTCTCCCCCCACGTGCTTCTCCGCTTGCAGAATTCACGTTATGACACCAAAACCGTCGGGTTCCAATGGTTATTGCTTAGAAACTAAACGATAAATCATCCTGATTTTTTTCATGTAGTTAGTTTTTTATCAACTTTTTAATTTTCGTTTTGACGGTAGAATTAGTAACGTACCTATTCACCATGTGTCTCCAATGCTTTATGTGTAAAATAAGCCAACTTTGAGTGTTCATATCTCGGGTTTGGGACGATAAAACTTATTTAAACTGCACAGATGTTTGGATGATATATTAAATAACCTGTATGCCAAATTTCAACCATTTCTCAATTAAATAATTAATTCCTGATGGAGGAACTACCTTAACGTCTGACTATGTAAATTGACGCTTACAGCTCGACCATCCTGAATTTATTTTCGGGCCCTCTAAAATCATGGGTTTTCTTTAATACGCGCTCATCGCAAACATTATTATCATAGCTTTTAAGACTTACGCGTTCGACTACGTCACAGCTTTTTAAAACTTTCGCATACGAGTATATCACAGTAAATTCGCTTTTAACATTTTTCATCTTCTTTTTTTCGCATACAGTTGTCGCACTCATTCTCGTTCGTTCAATCACTCACAAATTCTTGTAAATAACTCGGTTTACGTCGTTCTTACCGAGATCTATGGTTTACCGCTTCTTCTGCAATAATTTGGTTCTCACTTTCGGTCAGTTCCTTATTTTCATGGTCACTTAATTCTACTTCGATATCTTCGCAATAGCTTTTCGTCGAAATATCGCAATTCAAGAGACGTGGCAGTGTCTCGACGCCAAGTATTCAAGAAATTGAGAGAACCCCAATCGAGAACGCTGCGCACTCTTATATATATGCGAATATGCCTTCCGCCGAAGCCGATGTGAATTTATCTTTTACTAGATTCAACTAGAATGGTGGCATTACAATTACTTGACTCGTCATTGATAATTAGTTCATCCCCGAGAACCGAGCGTCTGTCACGCCCACGCCATACTTTAAGTTGAGAAACGTGAGCTGTGAACGGTCTATGGATTTTTCTACCGCTCGATAATCTCGTGATAACGTACGTATTGTGACGTCATCCCACGTCGTGATGCAATTCGCGAACGAGAGATAATTTCTCCTTCGTAAACTAGATACCCTAGCGGATTGGGTGACGATGTTTTTACCCTGAAAAACCACTGAATCACGGTGATTTTTTACGGTGACAAAGTGCCCACAAAATCACCGAGATCTTGGTGATTTTAAGGTGATTCCAACGTGATTCCACGGTGATTGTCACCGTGATTTTGTGACGGTCACAATCACCGTGAGAATCACCGTGGAATCACCTTAAAATCACCAAGATCTCGGTGATTTTGTGGGCACTTTGTCACCGTAAAAAATCACGGTGATTCAGTGGTGACTTCATCCACTAGGGTAGCGCAAGACACGCCGCGAGTTTTGCGGCAGAATTCAAGAAAGATACATATCGTCAAAAAGCAGGGAAGACTCACATTATTAACAATAGAATATTTTAGGCTGGTCACTCGGCAGAGATTTCAGGTGTGGACATGCAAAAAATCGAAGGCTGCAAGACATATAATATGCTGTAATATGCAGTCGGGCAAGCCACGTCGAGACGCGAACGTCCAATTTCTCAAGATTTCTCTCAAAATTAACTGCGTCAAATTTTTGAACATAACCTTGTTTTTTATCAAGGATATATAAATTCAAAAGGGCTTATTATTTTCGAATGCAAGAAAAAGGGACTTTCCTTTCGGGTCAGATTCGCTCTCGAGAAGCCATAAAATTTAGTATATATGGGAGGCCGGGGTTCAGAGTGTCGGGGGTACGTTGTTCCGATGCGAATAACTTCACGAAAAAAGAGATAGCAATAAGTGTAAAGTGCCTAGGAAAATATTATACCATCGTGCTGTTTCTGCAGCCATATAAATGTCCTCTAGACGACGAGCAAGATTGGTTCTTACTTGGGGGTTATTAAAAATCACATAAGTAAATATTTTCGTATCTTAACTCTTTGGTCAATATCAATGAATTTGATAGCTTTCTATTTGTGACTTGCAGTTATCATAGCATATTATTGTTGGCTCTTTTTTACCTATTATATTAGTAGTTTAGATAATCTTCAAAAATTGAATTCGGGGTTCAAAGTTCCATTGGCTCGGGGCTATTTGTGCCGCGGAACAACGTACCCCATGATGAAGCAGTTAATAATATCAGTAAAAAAAGGTCTGCAACGGTAGGCTGTCATAATCCAGGAACGCCATAGTCCAGAAATGATTCATTCCAGAACGGACATAATCCTAAACTGTCAAATATCAGAAAAATCAAATATTAATGAAAGCAAATATTAATTTGATAGAAACATTTGAGAGGGTGGTGAGCAATCACTCTCTACTCTCGTTTTTGACAGAAACCACGCGAGCGAGGACCATAGTTTTCCGTATCCAAGTCGACCGCTTCATAGTTTTCGGTGTCCAGGTTGACTGAATCATAGTTCTTGCTGTCCAGGTCAACCTCTTCATAGTTTTCGGTGTCCTGGTGGATCGCTCCAGAATTTCGGTGTCCAAGTCGACCGCTTCATAGTTTTCGGTGTCCGGGTGCATCGCTCCATAGGTTTTGGTGTTCAAGTTAACCGCTTTATAGTTTTCCGTGTCCAAGTTGGCAGTACGAGAACAATCGAGTGGTCAACCTGGACGCAGGAAATTACGGAGCAGTCCAGGAGGATAGTGAAAATTGTCGAGCGCTCAACCTGGACACCAAAAACGATAATGCAGTCAACCTGAACACCGAAAACTATGAAGAGGTTGACCTGATCATCAAAAATTATAAAACAGTCAACCTGGATACCGAGAACTATGAAGCGGTCGACTTGGACACCGAAAACTATAGAGCGATCCACCAGGATACCGAGAACTATCGAACAGTCAACCAGCACACAGGAAATTAGGGAGCAGTTCACCTTGACACCGAAAACTATGAAGAGGGTGACCTACACATCGGAAGCTATGACACAGTCAACCTGGACCCCGAAAACTATGAAGCGGTCGACGCGACTTGGACACCGAGAACTATGGTCCTCGCTCACGTGGTTATATCAAAAACCAAGAGAGTGATTGCTCACAAGCCTCTTAAATGTTTCTACCAAATTAATATGTTCTGTTTGCTTACAAAGAAGGACTCTCGACGCCGCCTGTTGATTCAAAATTATTAATGTAAGTAAATTTTACAATTAATAAAACTAAAAGTTTTTTCTAAAGATTTCAAAAAAAAATTAGTTATATTATTTTTGTTTACTTTGTACGTATCCATATTCTATTACTGCATCAATAATGATTGCAATTGCTACTGGAGGTCGGGAACAACTTACCTCAAGAAAGGAACAACCAGCCCCATGATGGGGTGGGTTGTTCCTTATCGACTTTTCAGAAAACAATATTTCTGAGCAAGTAAATAATATCGACTTAATAAATATGAACATATAGTTTAAAAGTAGAATAGACCTTTCGACTCCATATCCAAAAATTTTGGAGATCAGATCTTATTTTGATATTTTTTTTACATATTCTTTGAAAATCGGCACTTTGAATCCCGCTCTCCCCTACTTTCGAGGGTCTGCAGAACAAGAATACTTGGCGTCACACATGTTGTGTTTCTCGAATAACTCTTGCCTGTCTGGTGACGCGCTTCACGCGAAAAAGGGGGGGACGCGCGCGGGCCCTATCACGTCATCAACCCCTCTCCTTGGACGGAGGGCCTTCAGCCCTCGGAGAGTAACGCAGCGACGAGTCTTGCCAAAGTCAGTCATTATCCGACATTCAATCGAACAACAGTCAATACAAGCTTTGAGCTTAAAATTAATTTTCCTGAGATTAAACTTTGTTATTTTTGTTAAATGAGTTTTTCTTTCACTCGAAAAACCCCTCCCTTGTGGGCACACTAATTTTTCCGCAGGATCACAGGAATAAATAACAACACGTTGCGTAGATATAAAGAAAGGTGCCGGTATTTTATTGTAACTTTTGAGGCACGAATGATTAACGTTGAAGGTGGCTGAAGGCCTGACATAATTAAATAGACACTGTCCAATAGCGACGAAACTACTACTCCAAATATTATCACAGGAGCACACGATACCGTCGTATCTCATATACGGGCCTCGTGTCCGCGGTACCACAAAATGGCGGACAACGAGCACACTGCGGCTCAGCTATACCACATGTATCAACCTATTGCACGCTCACCCGGTATATACGCCGCACTTCGCGTCTGCGACTTACTTCTTCGATCGCTCGCTATCGACTACCATCTCTTTCGTGACTTTCTCTCACGATCTTTCTCTCTCGACGATGCTTCGTCATCGTACGACTTTTTGCTAACCAATCAGCGATCAATCCATCAATCACGCCATATCATGTGATATGGCGCGATCTTGCTCTTTTGCGCATCTCGTTATGCGCTTATTACACGGCACTTTCTCTGTGCTTTCCAATATGGCGTCTGCCAAGACGAAATAACCCCTAGCGCCTCTCTTTTCGCGCGGGTTATTCAAACGTCACAAAAATTACTTTAACATTTTATAAATTTATCTTTTTAGAGATTAATTCTTTTTTCTTTGAATATTATTCACATATAATCTGTGACGCTATTTTCGCACGCGTCACAAAGGTCTTGATAACACGCGTGGAACGACCGAATCTATCGATCTTTCCGCCGCCTCGAATATCGCGCCAATCGATTATTAGATCGCGCTCAAATTCGATATTTATTAACTAAGGGCGGGGGTAAACCGAGCTTACGAAGACGATCGGAGAACTTCTCTCGAGGACTCATGCTGACGTGTCGAACGAGGAAGGACGTTGTTCTCGTGCTGTTATCAGGGTCCGTCGCCCAAGAAAGCGCGTCTCCCGAATAAGTCGAAGATGGAGTACCTGCTGCATTACGGGACCCATCCGAAGAGAACAAACCGGTGAGATCGTCATTTTGCTCGATTTTGGGAAAGGGTAAAAGGGAATTCGCGGGTAAAAGTTAACGGTCAAAGAATTCGAGTCTTTACCGCGACATACATCTTTGCGCGTTCCGTTCATAATTTATTATCATTAGAATCGCCGAGGGGGATTCGTTTTGTCGTTTAGATCAGCCGAGAAGTACGTCCGTTGCACGAAACGTATCCAGAAGAATTCTGCTTTTTCTAAGTCTTCCGGTGTCAGTGGGCCAACCATTGAAGTACGGAGACGTTTGAAGCGAACGACAGCTTGCTGACACACTGCAGTGACTTGGAGAAGCTTGGTTAGAGACGAATATCTCTCGAGAAGGCCCCCGTCCCAGATCTGAAGTTGGTCTGAAGTTGCCGCGAAGGCGAGCCCCGGTCTTTGCTCGAGGTCGCAGTCAGACGATGTCGTGAAAGTTGCCGAGGAGTCAATCCGCGAGAGGCGCAGTCTGCCGGGTTCTCTTTTCCAAAATGAGCCGTCATGTTGCCTTCGAAGTAAGCTCTTGAATGGAAGTGACTCGATTTCTGACGAAGTCCTCCCATCGGGCCGGATGCGAAGTTATCCACGTCAAGGTAGTTGAAGAGTTCGTCCAGAGAGGAACAGGAGCTCCGATAAGTCTAGCGTCGTCTGAACGTGCGAAACCAACCATGAAAGTAGAAGAGCTGCCGTTAATTCAAGACGCGGTATTATCATTAGAATCGCCGAGGGGGATTCATTTTGTCGTTTTCCGGAAGCGGGGGTCCACTAGGTTAATTAATTATAGTTCGTGTAAAGTCTCTCGGCCAAAAGTAATCAATGGAAAACGTGTTCTATTTCCCCGTTGTAACGGGGAAAACCGTTGAAGTATCCGCCATTTTGAGTTTGAGGCGTGGTATTGCCACGAGGCCGAGAGAATAGTTGAAGAAGTTATTGTTAACGTTATCTTTGTTATCTTGTTTGTTATCGAGTGCTACCGTGGGTTAATTGAAGGAAATTAATAGCATAATACGTATTTGTTGGAAAGACTTCTTGTCGAATAATATTCAGAGGCGAAACGAGATCACGGAAAATTTATTAGAATAAAACGTTAAATTGTATAGAAGCGAGACGCGGGCTTGTATTAGAGAATAAGGATTTTTGCTTCAAAGAAAAAGCGAATTTTACATTTCGAATTTTGGATTTCTTGATTTTCGTCTCGCCTTCTGCGAGACGACGTATAAATTCAGTTTAATGAAGTAATAATTGTGTTTCCCGAACATCGACGGAAAGGAGTATTTATTGAGTATTCCCAACGATCCCTAACCGCGCCCCTCTACCATCCTCAAGGGCAGCTAGCCGGCAAAAGATAGAACTCGCGAGAAAGCTCAAGGAAATATAAATTTTGCTATCGTAATCTATTGCGATAACTGGCGCCCAATCCTTGAGCGCTCTCGTGAGCTGTTTTGTGGCTCAAAGAGTCGGCTTTTCATCGAGCAGGAAAAGTCGCGTCACATATCATATAAATATATTCACGGACGCGAATTACTTCAATTCATTTAATTTATTCAATAAATGTGTGTGTTCAATATAACTTTAAAATTATTCAAACACCTGCGCGCGCTCCGAGATCCCCTTTCTGCGAAGAAAGGCTTCTTTCCAACGAAAGTCTCCCAATTCCCCCACCAACTACAATTTCTGCGTGACTGGGACATCACAGTATCACTCGTCAAAATCTTGGATATCACAAACGGACCTTTATATCGTGATTGTAACTTATCGCTCTCTCCTGTAAACACATGGTCTACATTTAAATATACGATATCTCCCAGAGAGAAATTTACATCTATCTTTCGCAGTTTATCGTAATATGTTTTGTTCTTAACCTCTTCGATTCTATCATTTTCTTGTATTTTAACCCATATTTTTTGTGGGATTCGGTTTGGGTTCCCCGGTCACTTTACTCACAGACGAGTTTACGTCATGCTCAATCATTTTCACCTCATTGACTTTATTAAATATTAAATCTTCCTTGTCGCTCCACTGAAATTTTACATTCTTCCGTGTCAACTCTGTTAACGGCGCAACAATCGTAGCAAATTTCGGGATAAATCTGCGAAAGAAAATCGACATTTCAATAAATCTCCGAGCTTCGTGAACGTTCTTTGGGGTCGAAAATTTTGCGATCGCTTCTACCTTAACCGGTACAAGTGAGCCGTTTTGTATCTCGTTTGAAGTGTGCCACCATTTCGAGATTGACAGGCTTCGTTGTAGATACTCCGATGTTAATGCCTCTCCCATGGTGAAGTGACTCGGTGTAAGCGGTGAAGTCGTAAATTCTTCATACGTAAGCGAAGTGTCTCCGATGACCCGGCGAAGACGAAATTTTGCCGACTTGACCGCAGCTTCCCATTATCCACCCATGTGAGATGCTGCCGGGGGTCGAAGGACCATGTTGTTCCCAGGTGTGTCACAGAAATGATTGTAGAGTTCATTTCTGCTGATCCAGCCTTGAAGAGAGCTCGAAGTGCCGCATCTGCTCCGATGAAGTTGGTACCATAATCATCGTAAAGTGTGTGACAGATGCTTCATCACTCCGAAAATCACCGATACGCAGCAATGAAGGCTTCTGAAGTATAGTCGGTGACGAGCTCGAAGTGGACTGCAGAAGTGGCGAAGCAAACGAAAACAGCGAGGTAAGCCTTATATGTTTTCGTGCCTCGTCAGCGCCAAGTCTTGATTGTGAAAGGCCCTGCGTAATCAAGACTAGAATGAAAGAAAGCTCTTGCATGTGTGACGTGGGCGCGCGGAAGTTGTCCTTATATCTTGTTGAGCTTGAAGTCCTTGAAGTCGCGCACTCGTGGTGCACGGAAAAATATGGGCTCAAATCGGTTCTCGACCGCCCCAGATCCAATAGGACTGACGAAGAAAGCTAAAGATGAATTGTGTGCCACCGTGAAGCGTCTGGAAGTGCGCATCCGTAATGATAAACGCAGTTAGTCGGGATTTCCGAGACAAAATTGATGGATGCTTCGCTTAAGGCTGCAGAAGTGAATACTTTAGTCGACCGCCAACACGAAGAGTCTCAAGTTGATCGATGAAAGGCGTGAGGGCTGTGAGAGGATTGCTATTTTGAAGCGTTGCCCTTTCGAAATTGTCCTTAGATCAGCCGAGAAGTACGTCCGTTGCACGAAACGTATCCAGAAGAATTTTGCTTTTTCTAAGTCTTCCGGTGTCAGTGGGCCAACCATTGAAGTACGGAGACGTTTGAAGCGAACGACAGCTTGCTGACACACTGCAGTGACTTGGAGAAGCTTGGTTAGAGACGAATATCTCTCGAGAAGGCCCTCGTCCCAGATCTGAAGTTGGTCTGAAGTTGCCGCGAAGGCGAGCCCCGGTCTTTGCTCGAGGTCGCAGTCAGACGATGTCGTGAAAGTTGCCGAGGAGTCAATCCGCGAGAGGCGCAGTCTGCCGGGTTCTCTTTTCCAAAATGAGCCGTCATGTTGCCTTCGAAGTAAGCTCTTGAATGGAAGTGACTCGATTTCTGACGAAGTCCTCCTATCGGGCCGGATGCGAAGTTATCCACGTCAAGGTAGTTGAAGAGTTCGTCCAGAGAGGAACAGGAGCTCCGATAAGTCTAGCGTCGTCTGAACGTGCGAAACCAACCATGAAAGTAGAAGAGCTGCCGTTAATTCAAGACGCGGTATTATCAGTCGCTTGAGTGGTGCTATGTTCGTCTTCGAGCAGACGAGGACGATAGTGGTAAACCCATTGGGTGAAGTCGATCGAAGGTAGACCGCGGCTGACATTGCCGGCTGCGAAGCGTCCGAAAATCCATGAAGTTCCACAGTAGTTCCAGAGAGATCGCTCAAATTCTCTCGGAAGTGCGGCTATTTCCCGTGAATTTGAATGGACAATTTTTCATCCCAATGATGTTTTGCCAACCACAATTCTTGCGAGAAGACTTTCGACAGGAAAGTTTTCTTGCAAGTCTCCTTTCGAGATCGAATATTGGCCGGTCGTAAATCGTTCAATATCTTTCTCAAGAAAGAAGACCGCAAATAAATGATAACTTTCCATTAATTAGATGTGAATTGAAGGTCTCGAGAAACTGCAGTTACAGTGTTCATCGAAGAAAATTGCACTGGATTTAATCTTGAATAGTTCCGATGAAGTGAAGCACGAGGAGACGGCGAGATTGAAGAATAACCGGGCGTAAATCGGTTACCTTTCTTTCACGTTAGAGAAGTGCCGCGAATTCCCGTTTAAATCGTTCCCAGTTGGTTTTCAACAAATACAGGCGCTTTGTGGCCAGTGCTTTGTTGGTGTGGTGCGGAGTTGAAGCAGAAGTTCTCTCCGCAAGAACCTCAATGCACTGAATAGTGCTAATGAGCCCGGTGTTGCGACGCTCTATCTTGGCGACGTTGTTCGTCATGGTTGAAGCGAGGTACAACCGAAGCGACTGAAAAATAACGTGAAGCACCCGAGCGCGAAGCAATAAAAATTGTCTTTGGCGAAGTAATCGAAGAATTCAGACGAAACCCGAGCGCGCGAGATGTCGAGAAAGGTATAAGCCAAGAACGAAACTGAAAAATCATGAAAGAGCGACTCGGCAAAGATATCGAAGCTGAAGCTCTCGAAGAGTCCCGAGAAAGCACGAGCGCGCGAAGCGACGAAAATGTTCATGCGAAGAATGAAGCCGAAAACCCATGAAAGCACGATTCGGTGAAGATATCGACGCGAAAGCCTTCGAAGAGTCCGAAAAAGGCACGAGCGCGCGAAGCAACAAATGAAAACTCGAAAACTCGTGAATCAACGAGCGCGTGAAACACCAAATTAATTAGCAACGCGTATACAATTGCGAAGAATCATTGTCTCTCTCTCACAAACGAGCTTGAGAGAGCGCGAAAATATCCCGAAGCATAAACGCGCGAAGAAACTCACAAGTGCGCGAAAAGTCACGTGATTCACGCACACACACAAAGAAGGAGAATGTCTGTCTCGCGCAAACTCGAAGGACCCGGAAATCACGAGATACACATACACACTCGACCGTGCGAGAATGTTCGTGTAGCGTACAATCGAAGGGCCCGAAAAACTATTTAAAAAACCCGAAATACGCGCACTGACCCGAAGGCAAGAATCCTCGTGTAACGCGTAGAACGAAGAATTCGAAAAAGCCGAAAAAACCCGAATTACGCGCACACACTCGACGCGTGAGAATGTTCGTGTAACGCCTAGAACGAAAAACCCGAAAAATCACGAAATACGCGCACCCACTCGGTGAACGAGAATGTTAGTGACACGCGTAAAGCGAAAAACCCGAAAAACCACGAAATACGCGCAGACACTCGACGAATGAGAATGTTCGTGTTACGCGTACATACACTGAAGACTGTACGATGAAGAACGAAAGGCCGCACAAAACGGACGAACGGATAACTGTTCTCACGCGCGCGATAGTAGTGAGAAAGCGCGAAGGTAGTCATCGCGCACTCGAACAATGAAAACTCTCGAAGCGTCTGAATTCTCGTTTTACACGAAAGTGAGAGAGATGGCGCACTGGACGCGAGCGAGAGATAGATCGATAGATAGATAGATAGATAATTTATTAATGCTCTAGTTAACTATGGGATAACAATGTACAACAATTGACAAATGTATGTGTAGAGATGAAAGAAATTAAGTATGTAATACAAATAGACGAATAACCAAGCGAAGCTAGATATCAAAATAAAGCAAATATAAAAAATATAAAATTGATCAGATTTACTTATTTAGTGTAATAGAAAATAGATAACATAGTAAGCATAGTAATACTGAAATAGGCTTATTTAATGTAAAATAACTTAGTAACGACGCACACAAAAATATAGGCAAGCTGAAATGTTAGGAAGGTGCAGCTTTACTAGCGAGAAGATAGGGGAAAAGACGCGACTTAAAAATAGGTAGAGAACTAGCGTTTATGATTTCCAAGGGAAATGCGTTCCAGAAATACGTACCTGGCAATTGAAAGGAGTTAACGAAGGCTGCTGTACGATGTAAAGAGATATGGAAGTATGTGGAGGAAGGGTTACGAACAGATCGCCGCAGAGCTAGATTTTCAATAGCCCGGAGATCGTTAATGTAAGGCGCTGAGCGAAGATGGCGTATATTATACATGTGTACTCCCAAAAAATATTTCCTGCGATTACGCACGGAGAAGCAACTGAGGCGATGTCTATAGGGGGTAATATGCTCGTCTCTCCGAATACCAGAGACAAATCGAATAGCGCAGTTAATAAGTCTCTGAAGCTTGGTGTTCAATTCGTAGGATAGATCAATGTAGACTAAGCAGCAGTAATCGATATAGAGAAAGATCAAAGTAGTAACGAGCTTGTCTTTCAGTTATAGCTATAGCATAACGAGTTTTTATGATGCTTAAGCTTGTGAAGATTGAAGTAAACTCTCTGGGAGATTGGGGAAACATGACTGGTCCAAGATAGGTTTGAACGCATGACAACCCCGAGATTTCTGGCTTCAGAAACGTACGGTATTGGTGTGTTATTGATAACAATAGGGCCTAAGCTGTCCAAATCAACAGACTTGACGTATGCATCACTGCGCAGGATCATGATTTTGGACTTTGAGACATTTAACCGTAGGCCGTTACGAGTTGCGTAATCAGAGATAGCAGTCACATCCTGCGCTATCAACAGAGGCGGACTTCCTTGTTTGCCGCCCTAGGCCTCAAAAAGTTTGCCGCTCCTTTTCAATAAGAAATCAAAGAAGAAGAGGAATTTTTTGTCAAATGAAATGATTCATGTTTTTATTTTTTGCGGCTAGGGGCCATTCATTAATTACGTAAGGGTTCCGAGAGGGAGGGGGGGTTTGAAAAATCTCTACATGAACTTATCTGGGGGGGGGGGGGTTAAAGCCATTCTCACGTAAGATTTTACGATAAGACAGAATGTGCGTTTTGCAATGTAGATTGATGGACATTTAAGAGTAAAGCGTTAAGCGAAGCAACTATCCCACACGGAACCGAGTGTCCATTGGACGTCCATCGATCATCCATAGATCCTTAACACGTATACATCCACGATGGACGTAATGCGGACATCCATTGAACGTTCATGGTATTCTTTTGATTGGACAAAACGCGATGGATCACACAGGACGTATATTGTATGTCCACGACACGTACTATTTCTTAAGCTACAAATATACATAACACAGCCATCCATGGTATGCCCATAGGTAGAGATTCAATAGTTTTTAATTCAGGATAGTAATTGAACATTTATTGGATGTTTCAGGTTCATCAACGAAAATCATATTTGGAGAACGTCGATTGAATGTCTATCGGACGTTCCATGTAGGATTTCATATAGATGTGAACCTAGAACATCCAGTAGATGTCCAATTACTATCCTAGAGTAAGAGCTATTGAATGTCCATTTATGAACTTTCTATGGATGGCCGTATTACGTATATTCGTTGCTTAAGAAATAGTACGTGTCATGTACATACAATATACGTCGTGTGTGATCCATCGCGTTTTGTCCAATAAAGCGGATTCGTCCCTTAGATGTACATTTAAGTATTTCGGGCAGCTACAATATGGATACGCCGATTGACCGTCTTATAGACGTACAAATACATCTATGGAAGGATAACGCGGACATTTATTCTAAGTCACATATTTTTGGGGCTGTAAATATATTTCGCTCCTAACCTAACAGCCAGGGGACGTCCAATAATCATATATGTTGGATGAAAATTTCATTCCAGGAAAGAACATGAACATCCTTAAGCCACTAACGGAGATGCGAAACGGCAGCGAATCTATGTGCTGAAAACGTCTCATATACGTACCCTTAGATAGTTTTTAGGAGTACCTATAAACCCTATAAAGTGACGTTTACTGTACGTATTCAAGACGAATGCCAATGTTGCAAAAGATGTCTAATGATCATCTATTATACATTATTCAAGGCCTGTGAGACAAAGATATATAAGTATATCAGCAAACTACATTCTATAAGGTTCTCACACGCAAAAATTTATCATAAGTCAAGTTAGTGTAGATAGGTAGGTAGGTAGGTAGAAGGTCAGAAGAGTTAAGCAGCATTCCTTGAATCCAATACTTGGAAGGGTGACCGCACTGTGAAAAATCAAAAACTATTTTTTTTCCTTTTTTTCTGTAAAATATGGATATCTTATAGGCCCCAAATATTATATAATCAGTAATAAAGTTTATAATTAGTTAATAATATCTAATTAATAACGATTAAATTATTTAAATTAATGGGCGTATAATGGTTCATTAGACATATTTCGGATCACTGGTTTATTCGTCCTAAATACGTAACTCACATGTCACTTTTTGGCGTCTTGCCCGTCTAAAAACCGTCTCAGGGTACGTAAAGGAGACGTTACCAGTACAGGGTGTATAAAAATGATGTGTCGCCACTTCGCCCAGTAAATCTCCAGCTTGAGATCGGTGGAGATCTATCAAAATTTGTAGCCGCAAAATTGACCTTGACCCTGAAATTCAAGGTCAAATTCTTTTATTGGCTTAAAAAATTCTACTTCTTAAGAGGAACAAAAGTCAGAAAGGAACCATAGGTCGGAGATGCGTCCTTCAACCCGAAACGACAATGTCAATTCGAAAAAAATCGAAAAAGTGCGTTCTTACAAAATATTGTTCACAGAAACACGGGATAAGAATTTTAATAATTATAAAAAAAGCTTTTCAACGCAGACACTTCAATATTTATTAATTGCAATCAAGAAATGTTGCAATTGCATGATGCTGACCACACTAAAGTGGATGAATCGGCATGAGATGAGTGACACAGATCTTTGCGATATCCCTTTGTCGCGTTACCACTACGAGCATCTAATTCCCTAGCTCATTGTTGCCGAAAATCAATTAACACATTGTCTCGCTGAATTAACCTTGACCCTAAAACTCAAAGTCAGTTTCAAAGTCAATTCATCTCGTTAAGAGGCATCTAATTCTCGTAGAAACGACGAGTTAGGAATGAACCTTTCAATATCAAGCCGTCAAAACATAAAAAATATGCGTATTTCATTTAGTTCGGAGGGATAAAATTCGGAACTGAAACATAATTAAAAAGGCAATCGATATAACTAGACAGACTTGATGTCTGGCACACAACACGCCTGCTGTTCTATGAAAACAAGGCTTTAGATGGCCAGGTTTACGATAAGCGATTTTGATCTTAACAATAGTTGTTGTCATGAGTTGCTTAAACATCTTCATTAGCGGCAGACTATTAGCGTTACCCGGACTACACCACGTGGAGGTTGTCTGCCTGGTATCCCTTGGCCCTGAAAAGGGCCGTTGTGTTTTGTTGTCCGTTTCGAAAGATTCGTTTCAAATCATTTCAATGACGACTGTGTGTCGGGTGCGTATGCAATGTTGGATTAGTCGTCTCCTGCTTCATTATGACGCGGTCGTTGATGGCGGCGGCGTCGAGGAACCCAGAGAATCGAACCATCATGTCCAATTGCTCGAAGCATTCTAGCTTGTTCTCCAGCTTCCACATGCCGGCCACCATTACGCAAGCATGCTCGCAACCGTGCCTCCAAGTTTCTCGAAACCCTGAGAAGAAGTTCTCGGTTTCGCATCAACCTGGCAACTCCCTCATCGATTCGGCGTCTCAGATCTACCGGCGTCCTAATCGCTCGACCTTCTCTGTAGACGATAGCCTGGAGTGCTCCCCAGAAAAAAAGTCCAAGGGATTTAGGTCTGGAGAACGTGTTGGCCAGAGATGCGGAGCAGGCCGACGACCGAGCCAACGCGATGCAAACATTTCGTTTAAGAATGCACGGACTTGAAGACCAAAATGAGGTGGTGCTCCGTCGTGCATAAAAGAAAATGCGACGGCGAGCATGTCGTGGAATCATGTCCCTCAGACGCGGCATTAAATTGCGTTGCAGAAAGTGCAAATAATTGCGACTGTTCAATCTCAGTGGAAGGTAGACTGGACCTATCAGGGTGTTCCCAATGATACCTGCCCAAACGTTTACTGAAAAACGTCCCTGGTGAACTCGTTGTATCATCGCACGAGGATTCCTCTCAGCCCAGATGCGTAAGTTCTGCCGGTTCACGATTGCGGTGCTGGAGAAGCTCGCCTCATCGGTAAACAGAATGCGTTCAAAAAAATGAGGATCTCCCTCCAGTTTCTGTAGCATCCATCGACAAAAATTACGACGAGCGCGGTAATCTCCAGGATATAGTGCCTGAACAGATTGGACGCGGTAAGGTCGTAGGCCCTCTTCACGAATTATGCGACGCACCTTCATGTGCGCTATACCAACGCGAGCGGCTATTCGACGTAAACCCATGACGGGAAAAGCTCGTGTAAGAGCAATGACACGCTCTTCAATGTTCCAATGAACACGAGGACGACCGGCTCTTCGATATCCAGCGTTCCGCACCTCAAACCTCTCCTGATCGTTGAACCGCTCTTCGAGTCGTTGAAACTCACGACGATCTGGAATTGCCCCCGGCCGTAGAGGATGACCGTTTGCCCGATCAAGAAGTAACTGACGATAACTTTCGCGAGCTCTTCCAAAGTTTCCGAAAGCTTGATCAATAGCGCGCAACATAAGACGTTGATCTCGTCCATCTCGTCCACGACCACGATGTGGTCGCCGACCACGATTCATGTTATTACGACAGTGACGACAGTGATAGGGCCAGCAAAGATTCAGGTAGTGAGGGCGATCACCGATGGAGCGACCACAACGACTTCGATAATGCTAGAGATGACCAAAACTGCCACGACAAAGACTGACTGCGCTAGAAATGACCTGGACTGCAACGCTAAAAACTTCGATTATGATAGAGTTGACCGAGACTACGGCGACAGACTTCGACAATGATATAATTGTCCAAGACTGCGACGATAGACTTCGACAACGATAAAGTTGATCGAAATTGCAATGACAAAGACTGCGACGATGATAGGATTGACCGAGACTGCGACGAAAGACTTCGACGATAAAGTTGACCCAAAATGCAACGACAAAGACTTTGACTATGATAGAGATGACCGGGATTGCGACGACAAACACTTCGACGATGATAGAACCGACCTAAACTGCGACGATCCTAGAGATGACCGAGACTGCGATGATAAAGACCTCGACGATGATGGAGATCAATGGGACTGCGACGACAGAACACAGTTTTTTTGTTGATTTTTTTATAACCTCCACGTGGTGTATTCCGGGTAACGCTAATGGTCTGCCGCTGATGAATATGTTTAAGCAACTCGTGCACGGTCACACAAGCACGATATGACTCTGAAATGTGTAGGTGACAACAACTATTGTTAAGATCAAATTCGTTTATCGCAAACCTGGCCATCTAAAGCTTTGTTTTCATAGAATAGCAGGCGTGCTGTGTGCCAGACATAAAGTCTTTCTAGTTATATCGATTGCCGTTATAATTATTCTTCAGTTCCAAATTTTATCCCTCCGAACTAAATGAAAAACGCACATTTTTTATATGTTTTGACGGCTTGATTTTGAAAGGTTCATTCCTGACTCGTCGTTTCTACGAGAATTAGATGCCTCTTAACGAGATGAATTGACTTTGAAACTGACTTTGAGTTTTAGGGTCAAGGTTAATTCAGCGGGACTATGTGTTAATTGATTTTCGGCAACAATGAGCTAGGGAATTAGATGCTCGTAGTGGTAACGCGACAAAGGGATATCGCAAAGATCTGTGTCACCCATCTCATGCCGATTCATCCACCTTAGTGTGGTCAGCGTCATGCAATTGCAACATTTCTTGATTCCAATTAATAAATATTGAAGTGCCTGCCTTTCAAAAGCTTTTTTTATAATTATTAAAATTCTTATCCCGTGTTTCTGTGAACAATATTTTGTAAGAACGCACTTTTTCGATTTTTTTCGAATTGACATTGTCGTTTCGGGTTGAAGGACGCATCTCCGACCTATGATTCCTTTCTGACTTTTGTTCCTCTTAAGAAGTAGAATTTTTTAAGCCAATAAAAAAATTTGACCTTGAATTTCAGGGTCAAGGTCAATTTTGCGGCTACAAATTTTGATAGATCTCCACCGATCTCAAGCTGGAGATTTACTGGGCGAAGTGGCGACACATCATTTTTATACACCCTGTACATAGAACAGGTGCTGTTTCGCACTTAAGTTAGAAGTTTGACGGATATTCAAGGACGTCCCTGGGATGGAGTTTTCGTCGGTGACACGACTAAAGGCCAACGACAAAATATCTAACGATAAAATATATGCGACAAAATGTCAAAACGACGAAATATCTAACGTCAAAATATCTAGCTCCAAAATATCTAATGTCATAATATCTAACGACAAAATATCTAGGCTATAAAATATCTAGGCGACAAAATATATAACGACGAAATATATAACGACGAAATATCTAGCTTCCTTTGTTTTGATACGTCCTCCCTGAACCGCTTTGCTTTCATCCATGGGGAACATTGTAATAATCGGTTGCCGTGTGTGGGATAAATACCTTATATCGATATACACAAAACTACAACTACAGATTGACGTTGGTTTTCGTGTCTGTGTGTATGCTTTCATTCGTCGCTAATAAACTTTGTCCTGTACTTAATCAGTTGCCATTCTCCTTTCGTCGATATCACGCGAACGTTTCTATGATGCCGTTGAAATTCATGCGCAGTCAAAAAGACAAACCGCTTTTAATTGTCGACGGTTTCGTGTATAATTTAACAAATAAAGGTGTTAAAAGTATTACATGGCGCTGTATGGAATATAAAAAGTTTTTGTGCCCTGCACGCATGCACACCAATTCAATGAACCGTAACGGTGAGACATGCTATTTACTGTATTTATATGCGCATGTCCATTATTTTTATGTGACTTATAATTAAATTCATGCATCCTCATGTATAAGTGAAACTATAGAAATATGTTGTGTTGTTCTAAAATTGTAGGCGAAATTTTGGATCAGATCGATCATAATCATGCACCGAACGTAACCGCACTGGAGGCGCGAAAAGCTGTTCAGAAAATTAAAGAGAGAGCAAAAAAATCTGAGGGCACAACAAGTAACATCGTCGCTGCCGGATTAAGAAACCTGTCTTCTGCGAGCGCTTCAGAGGTTCCCAGTACCTCGGCCCTTGTAAAGAATGTGCAGCGAATTCGGGCCCGTGTTAATCCAATTCTGAAATCTCCAGCCACTCTCGACAATTTGGTGTTGCCTGACGTATATAAGTGCACTAACAAAGGCGATGACTTTTTGCTCCACGATAGTGGTGGTAGTAACCGCTTCTTAATTTTTTCGACATGAAAGAATTTATAATTTATGTCGACATGTGATGCGTGGTTCTGTGATGGTACATTTCGCACCGTTCCAATAATCTTTAAACAATTGTATACAATTCATGGCTGTAAATCCGACACTTTCTTTCCACTTATGTTTGTATTGACAGTAAGTTCGAAGAAAAAAGTTTATGTTAACATCCTAGAATGTTTGAAAGTTATCGAGCTCCGTCTGAATCCCGTTCGAATTATGATCGATTTTGAACTTAGTTTCATTGGAGACGTTTCCAAGTGTTTCCTGCGCACCATTATTAACGATTGTCACTTTCATTTTAATCAGTGCATTTGGCGATCGGTACAAGCAAACGGGTCGCAACGTCGTTATGGAAGTGATAGTGAGTTTGCTATTCAAGTAAAAATGTTACCCGCTTTAGCGTTTGTTCCGGTGGCCAATGTGATTGATGCGTTTGAAACTCTTAGTCAATCAGACTATTATAGGGGTTAACAATGAATTGGAAGAGATTATTGAGTACTTCGAACGAACGTGGATAGGCGCAAAGAGTCGTCGGGGCAAGCGTTCGGTGCCGAAGTTCGATAGAAATATGTGGAACTGTTATAAATTAGTTATCGATGATTTGCCGCGTACGAACAATTCTTGTGAGGGTTGGCATAATGCTTTTAATGAGCGCGTGAGCACGGCGCATGCTGCAATCGGAGCATTCATTAATACGTTAAAACCGGAGCAAAATTTAACAGAAGCGGCGATCAGTCAAGCGGGGGTCGGGCGTGAGATCGTAACTCGCAAGCGTCGTAAATATCGGGATTATGAAAGGAGATTAAAAGAGGTCGTCGAAGATTATCCTAATCGCGATATACTCGATTACTTACACGGTATTGCTTCTAACATTATGATGTAAAATGATGATGATGGTGTAATATGATGATAATGATGATGATGATGTAAAAGGGCGATGATTGTGTAAAATGATCCAAATGATTAAATGTAAAATGTGCAAACGATTAAATGTATTAAATGATGATGATGATGTAAATTGATGATGATGGTGATGTCAAAGGGCGATGATTGTGTAAAGTGATCCAAATGATTAATTATAAAAGATGCAAACGATTAAATGTATTAAATGATCATGATGATGTAAAATGATGATGGTGTAATATGATGATGATGTAAAATAATGCTGATGGTGTAAAATGATGCTAATGATTAAATGTAGAAGATGTAGAAGATATATTTTGGATTATATATTTTATCACTAGATATTTTGTCGGTAGATATTTTGTCGTTGGGTTTTTTGTCACTAGGTATTTTGTCGTTAGGTATTTTCTCGCTGGTCTTTTGTCGTCGGTCTTTTGGTTTTTGGCCTTTAGTCATGGAACCGTTTTCATCCACCATATATGAATATTGGACGTCCTATGGCTCTAATGTTCTGTGTGGGATGGCATCTATTTTTTTATTTTTAATGTACAATTTTATTTACATATTCTTATGTTGAAAATTTCTATTGTTTATCAAGTTTTAAAAACCTTACACGTGTTGATATTCACACATTTCGAAGCTTGTAAATGAAAATTATAGTACATTTTTTTGTATATTAATCTTACTTAAATTATTTGTAAAAAGTTCCTTTTTTTTTATCACGCAATTATGCAGGGTAGCCACTGTCAGGGAAAACCTGGAAAACCAGGAAATGTCAGGGAATTTTTTGTGTCAGGAAAATCAGGGAAATGTCAGGGAATTAAATATCGGTCAGAGAGAATACGAAATATTAAATCAAGAGAAAAAAAGTGTATCGGTGAACATTTTTTTTCTGCGCACTGATAAAAAAAATGATGGGTGAACATTTTTTCTGTTTTACTTCCTCATAGAGGGAGCAAATTTTCGTGAAATTTTTTTTCGAGATTTTCATGTCAGTATGTTTAAAATGTCCTAAAACATAGAGGAATCATATTTTTTTTAAAGGTCCGGATGTATGCATGTGTGTGTGTTATGTGTGTACCTGCCTCGAAAAAATGCAAACAGCTATATTTCGAGACCACATTGGAGTAGTGAGCCGAAATTTCGCACACAAGCTGAGCCCCACAGACTCTTTGTTTGCTATGAATTTTACAAAAATTCATTGACTTGTGCGTATTTTTGCAACTTTTAAATTTTCAAAACAAGGGCGTGGTTCCTCTAGCGTCCGCAAATTTTGCGATATCAGGTTAAAAACAACTATACCGATAGTTTGAGTGATAAAAATTGTTGATATTGAATTTCTCAAAAATTGTTAGAAGTCACTTGGTATTCAATTTTGCAATAATTGCTTGAGCAGTACAAATTTTATGCGATCTTGAAATTTTCAAAGAAAAACCTTGATACAAAATTTTACGATATAAAGATATAGTTCTATTACTCCAATAACCCGAGATAGTAAAAAAAACTTACAAATTGTAATATTACACATCATTTTTAGAGTATTTTTCGAATTTACAAAGCATTCTTTTACTTATTATAGAGAAAGATTTGTAAATACGAAAAAATATTGAGGAAGCGATGTGCAGATTTACAATTTTTGTTCTATGAAAAATACGATGTTCTTACTTTGTCACTTTTTTCACAAATCCAAATGGTTTGTCAGGGAAATTTTCGAAAATGTCAGGGAATTGTTTTCATCCGATTTAGTGGCCACCCTGTTATATCATTTGATTATTTAAAAAAATTTAATTCAAACGATTCAATTCAGCCCGGACAACGATTGGTTATCTGAACTGAACTGACTTATTTCGTTTGAGATTGTTTCAAATTTAGTCACCCATTATTTTACGCAAAGTATTATTCATTTGTAGTGATTAGACTGATTTGTTTCCTCACTTTAAGATTGCTCAAAATCTTATCTTTAATTATAATATGCATCTTCCAAAGACTAAATAATTATTTAAAAAAAAATAGGAATCTTTTTTTATGTCAAATAATAACGTGTTTTAGTATAACTGACCCTTTTCTAACGACACTTAATTATGTTGAATGCTTTTTAGGAAAACTAGGTAAAATCTTACGTAAGAAGGGGGGGAAGGGTCCAACAAATCTTATGTGCCCTTACATGGGGGTAGGGGGGGGGGGGGGGTTGAAAATGGCCGAAATCATCCTTACGTAATTAATGAATGGCCCTCTCGTATACAAACACACAGACAAAAGTGATATTTAAAAAAATTATTCTGAGGGGCTGGTCACTCGGTATCTCCGCGGCTTGTCGATTACCAAAAGGAATCGATTTCTTGTGATTTCTTGAAATTAGCGATTCCCAAAATCCCGTGATTTCTTTATGATTCTCTACGATTTTCTGTGATTTCTTTATGGACCCCTACGATTTCCTGTGATTTCTTTATGATACCCTACGATTATCGGTGATTTCTTTATAGTTCCCTACGATTTTCTATATATTTTGAGAAATCATGAGAAAATCAGAAACTGGCGGTTTTCAGCGGCTTCTAGCGATTGCCTGTCTGATTTCTGATAAAATGGTTCAATGATTTCCGAAGTGCCCCTAATTGTAAGAGCCCCTCGAAATATTCATTATACATTTTGAGACATCTTGAATCCTTCTGTTCAAACTGGTTAATAAACAATATTTCATTATAGTCTATTTGTATGAAAAAAGTTACCTTGATAACTAACCAATTCCGAATACTGAAGCGCTAAAAAAAATTCTGAAAAAATAAAAAAACTTGTAAAATTCGAATAAATCGATCAATTTTCAAGGTCTACTTCCTTGCAAGATTTCAGCTTGATTGGTCATTCACAAACATTATTCGAAAATTGAAAATTAAAAATTCAAACCGCTTCGATAATCATCGTTAAATTCAGTCGTATATGGTAAATTCATATTTTATTCCATATACAACAAAAAATATTATACAAATACCTTAAAGCAGAGATCGGCAGTAATAATATTTTCAAGCGCATTTTCGGTAAATATTATCAATTTTTTGGAAATTGATCATTTAAAAATCCGAAATTTCAATTACCCGAAAATGCTTAATGGAAAAAAAAAATTTCAATTATCCAAATAATCGATAATTGGTCGAAAAATAATATCAATTATTCGCCAATGATTAATGGGAAAAAATAAATTCCCAATTATCTCAGTAATCGGTAATTGGTCAAAAAATAATATCAATTAATCAGAAAATGTGTAATTGCTTTGAAAATATTTCCAATTATCCGAATAAGCGGCAATCGGTAAAATGAAAATATTCAATTAATCAGGAAATGAGTAATTGGTTGGAAAATATTCTCCATTATCTGAATAATCGGTAATTGGTCGAAAAATAATATGAATTTTCAGAAAAATTATTAATTGGTTTCAAAATATTCTCAATTACCCGAATAATCGTCAATTGATCGAAAAATAATGTCGATTTTTCTGAAAAATGGATAATTGGTTTGAAAATATTCTCAATTATCCGAATAATCGTCAATTGATCGAAAAATAATGTCGATTTTTCAGAAAAATGGGTAATTGGTTTGAAAATATTCTCAATTACCCGAATAATCGTAAATTGGTCAAAAAATAATGTCGATTTTTCAGAAAAATGGTTAATTAGTCTGAAAATATTCTGAATTACCCGAGTAATCGTCAATTGGTCGAAAACAATGAAATACCAAGTAATTAACTTCTCGCTTTCTGAGATGTCCAGGTTGACCGCTGCGGATTTTTCGGAGTCTAGGTTGACAGATCCGAAGATGTCGGCGTCCTCGTCGACCGCTACGTAGTTTTCTGTGTCCAGGTCGACAGCTTCGTAGTTGTCGGTGTCCAGGTCGACCGCTGCGTAGTTTTCGGTGTCCAGGTCGACCGTTGCGTAGTTGTCAGCGTCCAGGTCGACTGCTACGTAGTTTTCGGTGTCCAGGTCGACAGCTTCGTAGTTGTCGGTGTCCAGGTCGACAGCTTCGTAGTTGTCGGTGTCTAGGTCGACCGCTGCGTAGTTTTTGGTGTCCAGGTCGACCGCTGCGTAGTTTTTGGTGTCCAGGTCGACCGCTACGTAGTTGTCGGCGTCCAGGTCGACCGCTACGCAGTTTTCGGTGTCCAGGTCGACAGCTTCGTAGTTGTCGGTGTCCAGGTCGACAGCTCCGTAGTTGTCGGTGTCCAGGTCGACAGCTTCGTAGTTGTCGGTGTCCAGGTCGACAGCTTCGTAGTTGTCGGTGTGCAGGTCGACCGCTGCGTAGTTTTCGGTGTCCAGATCGACCGCTGCGTAGTTGCCGGCGTCCGGGTCGACCGCTACGTAGTTTTCGGTGTCCAGGTCGACAGCTTCGTAGTTGTCGGTGTCCAGGTCGACCGCTACGTAATTTTCGGTGTCCAAGTCGACCGCTGCGTAGTTGTCGGCGTCAAGGTCGATCGGTACGTAGTTTTCGGTGTCCAGGTCGACCGCTACGTGGTTTTCGGTGTTCAGGTCGACAGCTTCGTAGTTGTCGGTGTCCAGGTCGACCGCCGCGTAGTTTTTGGTGTCCAGGTCGACCGCTGTGTAGTTGTCGGTGTCCAGGTCGACCGCTACGTAGTTTTCGGTGTCCAGGTCGGCAGCTTCGTAGTTGTCGGTGTCCAGGTCGACCGCTGCATATTTTGCGATGTCCAGGCAACCGCTGCGTAGTTGTCGGCGTCCAGGTCGACCGCTACGTAGTAGCGCAACCTGGGAACCAATCAACCTGGGAACCAATCACTATGAAGGTGTCAACCTAGATTCCGACAACTACGAAGCTGTCGACCTGCACACTGACAACCACGAGCTGTCGACCTAGACACCGAAAACTACGTAGCGGTTGACCTGGACGCTGACAACTACGCAGCGGTCGATCTGGGAACCAAAAACTACGCGGCGGTCGACCTGGACACCGACAACTACGAAGTTGTCGACCTGGACACCGAAAACTACGTGGCGGTCGACCTGGACGCCGACAAATACGCAGCGGTCGACCTGAACACCGAAAATCACGAAGCTGTCGACTTGGACACCGAAAGCTACGCAGCAGTCGACCTGGACACCGACAACTACGAAGCTGTCGACCTGGACACCGATAACTACGAAGCTGTCGACCTGGACACCGAAAACTACGTACCGGTCGACCTGGACGCCGACAACTACACAGCGGTCGACCTGGACACCGAAAACTACGCAGCGGTCGACCTGGACACCGACAACTACGAAGCTGTCGACCTGGACACCGAAAACTACGTAGCTATCGACCTGGACGCCGACAAATACGCAGCGGTCGACCTGGACACCGAAAACTACGCAGCGGTCGACCTGGACACCGACAACTACGAAGCTGTCGACCTGGTCACAAAAAATCACGAAGCTGTCGACCTGGTCACAGAAAATCACGAAGCTGTCGACCTGGACACCGACAACTACGAAGCTGTCGACCTGGTCACAGAAAATCACGAAGCTGTCGACCTGGACACCGAAAACTACGTAGCTGTCGACCTGGACGCCGACAAGTACGAAGCTGTCGACCTGGACACCGAAAACTACGTAGCTGTCGACCTGGACGCCGACAAGTACGAAGCTGTCGACTTTGACACAGAAAATCACGAAGCTGTCGACCTGGACACCGAAAACTACGCAGAGGTCGACCTGGACACCGACAATTGCGAAGCTGTCGACCTGGACACCGAAAACTGCGTAGCGGTCGACCTGGACGCCGACAACTACGCAGCGGTCGACCTGGACACCGAAAACTACGCAGCGGTCGACCTGGACACCGACAACTACGAAGCTGTCGACCTAGACACAGAAAATCACGAAGCTGTCGACCTGGACACCGAAAACTACGCAGAGGTCGACCTTGACACCGACAACTACGAAGCTGTCGACCTGGACACCGAAAACTGCGTAGCGGTCGACCTGGACGCCGACAACTACGCAGCGGTCGACCTGGACACCGAAAACTACGCAGCGGTCGACCTGGACACCGACAACTACGAAGCTGTCGACCTTGACACAGAAAACTACGTAGCGGTCGACCTGGACGCCGAAATCTACGAAGCTCCCAACCTGGACTCCGAAAAATACGCAGCGGTCAACCTGGACATCTCAGAAAGCGAGAAGTTAATTACTTGGTATTTCATTATTTTCGACCAATTGACGATTACTCGGGTAATTCAGAATATTTTCAGACCAATTAACCATTTTTCTGAAAAATCGACATTATTTTTTGACCAATTGACGATTATTCGGGTAATTGAGAAAATTTTCAAACCAATTACCCATTTTTCTGAAAAATCGACATTATTTTTCGATCAATTGACGATTATTCGGGTAATTGAGAATATTTTCAAACCAATTAATAATTTTTCTGAAAATTCATATTATTTTTCGACCAATTACCGATTGTTCAGATAATTGAGAATATTTTCCAACCAATTACCCATTTTCTGATCATCGATATTATTTTTTGACCAATTGCCGATTATTCGGATAATTGAAAATATGTTCAAACCAATTACCCATTTTCTGAGTAATTGATATTATTTTTGGACCAATTACTGATTATTTGGATAATTGGAACTTTATTTTTTCCCATTAATCATTGGTGGGTAATTGATATTATTTTTCGGCCAATAACCGATTTTTTGGATAATTGAAAATACAATTTCGTATAATTTCAATTTTTCATCAATTGGTATTTCATCTTTTTAAATTATCGATTTTTCGTCAATTGAAAAATGGAAAATGGTAATTTTTTGTTTGCCGATCCCTGCCTTAAAGTTATCTCGAGGTAAACGGGCAAAATAAGATTTTCGAAGTTTTCAAGAATTGTTAAAATATGTACACTTCGTTCGATTTTTTCCATATTCAATAGCAAATACAGTGTTTGATGATAGTCCATCTGTATGAAGAACTCAGCGTGATAGCTCAAAAATTGCGAAGGCTAGAGCGTTAACAAACGTTTTCGAAAAAATAAAAAAAAACCGAAAAAACTCGAATCAGCAGTTAAATCTTTTTTAAACTTATACTACCCTAGCGGATTGGGTGACGATGTTTTCACCCTGAAAAACCACTGAATCACGGTGATTTTTTACGGTGACAAAGTGCCCACAAAATCACCGAGATCTTGGTGATTTTAAGGTGATTCCAACGTGATTCCACGGTGATTGTCACGGTGATTTTGTGACGGTGACAATCACCGTGAGAATCACCGTGGAATCACCTTAAAATCACCAAGATCACGGTGATTTTGTGGGCACTTTGTCACCGTAAAAAATCACCGTGATTCAGTGGTGACTTCATCCACTAGGGTAGGTGCACAAAGGAGATCGGCGGATCTACTTGCGTGCAAAATTCCTGAACCTGACACGCACGCACGCACGCCCGCACGCACGCACGCGCGCACGCACACACATACAGGCATGCACGCACGCACGCACACACGCACGCACGCACGCACGCACGCACACACGCACGCACGCACACGCAGACGCACACGCACACGCAGACGCACACGCACGCACGCACGCACACACACACACACACGCGCGCATATCCAGATATTTTTCTGAAGATGTTTTCTCGACGTTATGGGATATTTTAAATATATTAGCATGAAAATCGCGAAAAAAATGTTATTCACGAAAATAAAAGATCCTCCATGAGGAAGTAAAATAAATGTTGGAAAAAACTTGATTATATTCGATTCTCTAGGATATTCGTGAATATATTTCTGGGACAGCAAGCTCACTACTTAGTGTAAATCGATTTAAATCCGCAGTTATCTTTGAAACAAACTCTGTTACATTGGATTTCTTTACAATATACTTTCAATTGTAGACAGACCTGCGATGCTTTTGGGTCCATTTTTGATCGTAATAAATTGTTAAATCCAAGTGACAAACCAATAATCGCTAGAAAAAACATGTTGTGACGTTGAAAATTTACCGCCCTCAAAATTTGCCGCCCTAGGCTCGGGCCTACTGGGCCTACTAGTAAATCCGCCGCTGGCTATTAATTCCAAACCTCGGACGATGTTCGCGGGGGGAACATACAAATAAATTTGGGTATCATCGGCAAAGATAATCCGGTCACAGTAAGTCAGCGACTGGCTGATGTCGTTAATGAAAAGTGAGAACAAAAGCGGGCCAAGCACGGACCCCTGAAGAACCTCCGCTGTGAGCGGTTTCCACTAGGAATTACTGCAGTGTTCGACAATGACGGCGTGAGTACGGCCACTCAGATAACTGTGAATCCACGATAATGCCGTTGCTGAGAACCCTAACGATTTTGACTTGGTGAGAAGCAAGGTATGCGATACTGTATCGATAGACTCTCTTAAGTCGAATAAGATCAAGATCGTAGCGGCCGATTGTCAATGCCACGCCGCGCATCGTCACAGAGAGACCGATAACTCCAAGCGCGGCGAGCACGTTTTTGAACAAAGGCACGCCGGTGCTCTCGCACACATTTCGCGTTCACAATCCCGAAAATTCCCGAAGTTTCCCTTCTCCTTTCAGTAAAACACTCAAAAATTCATCCACTGCCCTAGCGGAACACGCAACGCTTCGCGGACGCTGAAAGGGACCGCTGATGCGACTGTTGCTTTCAGACAAATGAGGACGTAGGAAAGGACTGCATTGAGAACGGTGTTCGATATTTTCTGACAGGTGGCACGGCGATCTTTTTCCGTACCGTCGCACGTACAAGCGTCGCACGCAGGGTCCTTTCACAGCATATTATTTGTCTGAAACCAACGCGTCGCAGATACAGTCCTTTTGCGTGTCGCGACTTCCGCTAGGGTGATCACTCCGATCCGGCTCGAAGGACCATTTAATGTTTGGAAGAGACCGTAATTCTGGTGCGGGGTGATCGAGAGGAAAAATTGAAGATTTGTAGAAATGAAAATAGGTCAGAAAATAAACCGAACTATCCACAAAATTAGCAAAAATAACAAAAGGATGAATATTTATTATTAAACGTATCGTAGAACTAGAGTAGCACAAATGGTAATAATGCGCGAACAATGTCGTGGTTGCTCAACGTGTGTACGAGGTGACCCGAAATATCGATCGAAGATTCCGTACAATATATGTAATTTTACGAATCTGCAGTGTCCCAAAATAATCCGGAAATCGTAGTAATTAAGGAGGTTCGGTGATCGTAGCGACTCCAAGATAAAAATCCAATTTTTTAGATAGAATTGTCGAAACCTTCATTCATGCAACTGCGAAGTTTGCACGAGATGTATCGCATAGTTTCCAAGATATTAATTATTGAAGTCAGTGAATTTACTACACGTGAGCGACAAAATCTCGTTTTCCACTCAGAAATCGATTTTTTTATGCTACTTGGAGCCAAGATACGCGTAAAGAAAACTAACGGGTATATTCATTGAATCTTTGCGATCAAAAAGACACCTTTAATTAGAGAGTTTATCGCGTAATGAATAATAAATTTGCAAATATAAAGTTCAAAAATGTCAAAAGTATTCGTGGAGCAAGACTCCCGTAACGTGAGGACAACCATCTTGCTTGAGGTGTGGCAACGCCGCATACCCGCGAAAATTTGAATTTCGTATTGGACATTTTCTACACGATGAGATAAAAATATGGATGTGTGAAGCCGTAAATTTTTTTATGATTTTTTTTAATAACTAAGGCACCTCAATTTTTCTGCCAGTATATATGCATACATCCCAGATAGACGAACGTGCTGTAGAAATTTACATGATGGGACAGTAACGCAATTTAGTCATGAAAAATGCGACGATGCCAAACGCCGAAGATATGACCACTGAAGTCAAGCCGTATATTATTACGTTTCTATCGATATCGTAAAAATAAAAGGAATCCAGAAATTCAATGCGTAAAAAATCTTTATCGAAAAATAGACCATATCTACTGATCTAAAATACAGCGGCCTTGCAGTACAAAATAGACTCATAGCTGACTAGCATAGTCACCACCGAACCTCCTTAACGCGGCACAGTGGGGCCAAACCCCAAAAAGCTGGCCAAAAGTCGAAGACGCTACAAATTCGGCTGAAAGTCAGTACTCGGGGGTTTTTAGGGTCGCTGATTATGAATCCGAAGTCAAAATTGGAAATGAAAACAAAATGGCGGATTTGAAGTCCCAAAAAGCTGGCAAAAAGTCGAAAGCGTTATAAATTCGGCTGAAAGTCAGTACTCGGGGGTTTTTGGGTCGCTGACTATGAATCCGGAGTCAAAATTGGAGATAAAAATAAAATGGCGGATTTGAAGTCCCAAAAAGCTGGCAAAAAGTCGAAAGCGTTATAAATTCGGCTGAAAGTCAGTACTCGGGGGTTTTTGGGGTCGCTGACTATGAATTTGAAGTCAAAATTTGAAATAATAACAAAATGGCGGATTTGAAGTCTCAAAAAGCTCGCAAAAAGTCGAAAGCGTCATAAATTTGGCTGAAAGTCAGTACTCGGAGGTTTTCGGAGGCGTTGATTACGAATCCGAAGTTAAAATTTGAAATAAAAATAAAACGGCGCATTTGACATAAATCACTTTTATAGAGAATGTACAAAATATATCCATATGTGATATATAATAGCATAAACATACAATCAGTCGATTGAAAGTTCAGAGATCGTCATCTGAAGAATCAGATGATGCACAATCAGTTGATTCATCCATTAAATCGCTGGAACTTCCTGTACTTGCTGGTATACGTGGCGTAACTAACAATGAAAGTGATTCTGGAAGGAACGACTTTGTATTTTTTCGAGGTAATTCGCGCAAACTCGAAATAAGGGGATCAGATATTAATAATAACCATAAAAAAATGTTCTCCATTGTTTTGGCTCGGGAACACATTCTTGCAAAATCTTCACGAAACTTTTTAATGTACTTATTAGTAGACTCTTGGGCGTCTGCAGACATCTGCCCTATCGGCAATATTGCTGAGTTTATCACTTCTGCACCATGAATCAATATCTTGTGTATCGAAGTTGGCATGTAGAACCACGGATATAATTGCACAAAGTTCCGAGCTGTCTGTAAGGCATAATCTTGGAATTTTAGGAAATCGATTTCATGGACACTCGAAATTGTCTGCAATATCACATGGAATCGCTTAATCAAGTCCTCATCTATCCCTGTTATCGCAGCAGAAATGCTTGAGTTTTCGGAAAATCTTCGAGCGGTATTTCCATCATTCGAGCTACCGAAACCAGGCTTTGGTTGATCGACTATCAGACCTAATTCCATACGAAAACCTTTCTGTATGTTGGTTTTTCGGATATTTACTTGTTCCTTCTCGTTATCACTACGCGCTTGCCACTTTTTAATTCCAAGCTTATATGCTATATGCAAACAGCATTCGAAAAATCGTATCCATGCATGCAAAGTTGACAATCCAAACTGTAGATGATCTTCAGAGACTTCCTTTTTTAGAATTGCGTCGATATTGTTGAAGTCTTTTGAAGTTACTTTGCATAAATAGCATCGTTGAGCAGACTTATTATGCGTGATAGCGTTACAAACTTTACCGTCAATCATCGTGAAAGCCAGTCTGAAAGAAACTCTTATTTATTTTCCATCTACGATCTTTTCGAAAGGCATAAGATTCTTCTCTTGCTGTTGAATATACTCCATTTCTTCACGAGTGGCTTCAGAACTCTCGTGAAAAAATTGGATCCTGATTGGTCTACAAAAACGAGAAGATGACGGCCTCGAATTTTTCCATACAACAAGCTTTGCGTTTGTTTCTTGGTCGTCAGATACAAGCTGCAGTGGAACGATTGATGTGAAAAAAATATTAGCATCGGACTTGCTTCCATCATCATTGGTGAACTTTTGTTTGTACGTACTTTGGCCGGAAGTGCCATCGCAGCTCCACTTACAAATTAAAATCAAGCTGCAAACATTTTCAGCCGACATACTTTTGACAACATCCATCTGTGTCAATAATATTCTATCAGCTGTGTGATGCAGCAAAGCTTGCAATTTTACCTCAGCACTACATTCATTAACAGAAATATCTGACTTAGGCGGATAACATTTGAGCTTGGCTTTATATGGCAATTTATACGGCGGAAATAAATCACAGCTCTGCTCTTTGCTTCTATTCCGAAGCTGCTGATATTGCCATTTCGATAATTTTACTACGACTATGAGCGACAAAGCAGCATCCGCAGATAATGTCGTTTCTCGAATAGTATCTATGGACTCCTTATACTTCTTAGCTCGAGATGGGCTCCCCAGTCCCACATCACGGACAATTTTGGCAGCATCTGATTTTCCGGATGATCGAAGGCTCATTTGAGTGGCATACGTTAATTCGTCCGTAGTATTTCTTGTGCGTAATTCTTCAGTCCTCCTTCGTTTTGTCCGGTCACTAGACTCTACAAATTCTGAAGAAGGCCGACCCAAATTTGCAGATTTTTCCGAAGATTTTTTTAATTCTTCGAAAGAAACTGTTACATCCCGACATATTTGCGATATTTTTTCTAGTTTATTTTCCGATCATTAATGATCGTGAAATATCATCATTTTTACTATTTTATTATTTTATTCATTGTCATAAATTGATTTATGATTTCGCTTTCGTGACTCGCTCTCACGAAAATACGAAATGCGTTTTCCGGTGCATTGATAAAAATGCAAGTCGCGAGTCGTCACCTCGCTCGAGTTTCTCGGCGACGTTGCGATTCGTGACCGTGGGATGCACCGACGGACCAGGACTCCACGCACGAAACAGTCGAATCAGAGATTTTTGCACGTGGGACTAATCCCTACAAAGAATCCCCCAGAAACCTTCCTTTTGGCTCAGGAGAGGGTAAATATATTTTTTTGAGTTAGTAAAGTAATTCATTTTCAAATTAGTCTCAGATTAAACTCGGTAGAGTCAACACCGGGATCTCGGACTCCGGGTTTCTTTCCGTCCTTCCTGCGTCGCGTTGTCAATCTCATCCTCGTGTAGGCGGGATGAGTATTCGCATAGTGGGCTATTGTGTCGGGGGAAATTCGTTAAATTCCTATATTATTCGAACTGTATTTGACCGTTAATTAGAGTCTCAGACAAAAGTAAGTAGGGCTAACAGCTCGAAAAGCTGAGGCTCCGGGTCGTTCTGTGTCCTCCCTGCGCCGCGTCTGTAAACCCTATCCGCGTGTAGGCGGGATAGGTATCGCATAGTGGGCTATTGCGTCACGAGCATCCGTAAAATCATATATTTTATTCGAACTGTTTTGGCTGTTTAATACAACTGTGAATCCGGAATCTCTGCGTCCTCCCTGCGTCGCGCTGTAAATCTGATCTGCGTGTAGGCGAGATCAGTATCGCATAGTGGGTTATTGTGTCGGGAGAACGCCGTGAAACTTATATAATTATTCAAACTGTTTGGTGACTGTGAATTTAACTACACTTATTCAAACTTGCTTTTGGCTGTTTGTGTGTGTGTGACACCGAGATTCAAGCTACAATAATCGGCAGGATTCGGTGCAATTGCCGCAACTCTAAGGATACGTTGTTCGGAGTGGGTCAGCACGAGTGAGTAACGTATGCGTGTGTGTGGATCAGGTTAGCGAAATAGATTAGTTGTGGGCGGAATATTTATGTATGTACTGTTCCTATATATTCATTTTCTCCAATTAACCGCTGCGACTAATAAATCAGAAGTATTTTAACTTCATTCGAAACTGAAGTTATCATTTCGAACGATCACCTATCTCGCGGCGGGAAGGGGCCTGTATAGGACGAGGCAAGGCAACCCGAAAAATTAAATCACGGTAAGTGAATGGGGGAAATAATTCTCTCCGGTTACGTCCGTACATAACAAATAATTGGTGGCAGCGGTGGGATCTGCCTTGCCATTTCCCCTCCGAGATTGGTGATAATTGGAGATAGATAATAATTATTAGAATACAATTTTAAAAAAATATACATTAAAAAAAAAAAGAGAAAAATTGTAAATTTGCAAAGGCGAGTTTCCGAAACTTAGAAATTTTCTGTTTTTTTTTTGGGGTGTGTATAATTAAATATGAAGACCGTGATCTATAAGCGTTGAATTTGAATTTTTTTTCTCATTTAATCGTTCGAAAGATAAATACAAAAAAACTGTTTTTTCTCCTTTTAATTTTCAATGGTTTTACGCGCACATCCGATAAGCGCATAACAAAATTAAAATAAAAAGAAAACATACAAAAAACGATCAAATATTTCTCTTAACAAAATAACAAACAAAAAAACCATGACTGACAATTCAAATAGAACAGGCGCGAACGCGACCGCGAATTTAAATACAACAGATCTCATGGCCACCATGACGAGCATGGTGGAGAGCATGTCGCTACAAAATCGGATATTAAATATTCCCGTATACGATGCCACAAATATGGCACTAAAGGACTTCCTTCAGGATATAAAAAATTGGTCGTCTTTTATTCCGCCGGGCTCAGAAGCTGAATATGTCAGCGCGGTAATTTCTCCATTACGCGGTAACGTTCGAAATTGCGTATACGGAAAACAAATTAATACGGTGAAAGAATTAATTTCTACTTTAAAATCTCGACTTGCTAGTGGAAAAACTTTCGATTATTATGTACAAGAACTTACGCGAGCGTGAATGAAGCGTGACGAGACCGTTGGACAATTTTTTGACCGAATTCGCATTCTCCTTGCCAGTGGACATAGTGCCTGGAGAGAAGAAAATGGCGGTGCTCAAGTGACGAATTCAGATCATTTGAGTAAAATTGCTTTGCGTTCGTTTATCGATGGTTTGCCGACAAATATTAGCGACCCGTCGATATGCGAGAACCAGCGAATCTCGAAGAAGCATTCAAACTCGCTGAACGTCTCGCAATTCGAAGCTCGCGATATAACCGGACAAAAACGGATGAGGAATTGCATGTGCGATTTACGAGACGTGAATACCCTAGAAATTTTGACCCTGAATCGCGTTCTCCGTCGCCAGATTTTAATCGCGCAGAATACGCGAATCACAGGAGGTATAACACACCGAGCGTCGCTTGGCCTGTCTCTTTTCAAGATCGACAATCAACAAACATCCTAAACTCGAATCAAATTTTTCATCAGGACCTCTAAGTCCCGGTATCGAATTTTATCATGAAAATTGTGATCCTCGGACGTGCTGCGCTCGCGGTCATGGTTGCAAAGAATGTCCGTTGAACAAGCGTCCACATTATTCCAAAAATGCACCACGAGGGAAGCCAAGTTTTAAAGAAATTCAATCCCCTCCTGGCTCATCGACCTTAACGAATGTCTTAAGTCCTGGGACCCGCACTATTTCTCAATTGAACTGTCGTTCTCAGGATTCGGGGAAACAATAACGTCAAATTTCACCCCCTCGCGGGATCATGTTCGGAAAAATTGCCCGATTAACCAAGCGAATTTCCCGCTGAAAAAAAGGGGAAAAACTCTTGACTTATAATTCATGTTTGTCTGAATTGATTAATCGATTATCGGAAATTTGCGAAATAACCGGAATAAACTTGAATTAAGCAAAAGGAAAATTAAAAAAAAAAAGAAAAAAAAACTATTTACGGCCGCTATACTTTCACGATTTTTCCTTTTTGAAAGGAAAATCGGTGATAATGTATATATTTTACAAGAACCGAAAGAAGGTAAAATTTGATGCTCATTATAACGAACTGTACAAAGGAAAAAAAATATATATATACGAATTGAGATCAAAGTAACGTTGAAAAAAAGGAACTCACTTTCGTAAACACGTGGAAAAAGATAAGCTCGCGTATGAATAGGGCGTAGAGTATGTGTGTTGCGATCGTATGAGTATGCGTGTGAAATATAATCAGTGCATCGACTTACTATCCAACGCGAGGATCGTCGCCACACACATCTACACCCAACAACACACCTATATTCAACCGTACATCTACCCTCAATGAAGATCAACGACTGTAGCTGTTTATCTTTATGCATTGTCTCATTATTGTGCTGGGCACGGTACTCGCAACCATGCTCAGTGCCTATAGTGCATGGACGTCAAAATATGAACAATACTCATCGCCTCATACCAGTGAGAGAGTGGCCGGGACTTTATTTGAAAAAAAAGTTTTCACCGCTTCGATTACAACATGCAGACTGAAAAATAACTGTTTTCATTTAACCAAAAAGGTTTTACATGATTTTCTAAATGACGGAGAACAGCTGATCCACGTACATAATTCATAGTCATGTAAATTCACTAATCTCTTGCCGTGAATTATTTCGCATGGAATTTATCAATGATCGACTCGTGCGCGGCTAGATCATTGACAAATGAATTACGTAAAGTATCAAGTGACACACTACTCGTAAACGAAGATGCCGAGGCTCTCCCTCACACCACACGGGAAAGGGCTGTGCCGTTCGGATTCATTGGAGTGGGAAACAAAACGATTCTTGGCACGCTCGATCAAGATGATGCTAAAATTATTAATGGTCAGATTGATCGCTTATTTGCCAATAAACCGAATTTGGTGCTTATAATTGACAAGCAAATGCATATCACGACTACGAAACTACAGGATTCGCGCAGAAAAATCTCCTGATCGTGTAAATGAAATGCATAAGGGAGTGGTGCATCAAAATCGACAAGCCGCTCTCCTACAAAGCAACATCACGCTCGTTAATTACGCACACAGTGTCGCAGCGAAAAGTGACAGCTAAATTGAAACGTGCGAACGTTATCTCCGAGCGATAGCAACCGCGCGCGACGGTCGTTTCGACCCGGCAATACTATCCACAACACAATTATTAACCGTGGCAAAGGAAGTTCAATTAAAAGCCTTTATTTTTGAATTCCCAATTAATTCGAAACACCTTGATTCAGAATCTGTCTCCGCAATGGCACAGACGGATCTCGTTTACCATCGCGGACGAAGTTTGATTCTCGTGCACATACCATTACTGGACTATATGAATTACATTCTTCATCGCATTTTTTCATGGCCAGTATCAAAATCAACCAGCCATGGAATAGAATCAGCACACGTAATTCATGCGAAACTATACATCGGACTTTCAGCTATCTATTGAATTTATTTTTGATGGACGTGATACGCTTTGCGTCTTTGCCGATCAAAAATATATGTGGCCAATAAAGTCAACGTCATGCCAGGGACAACAAATACACCACCGAGAGCAACGCCGCATTGATCAACGTCTCCGAGATCATCGACGAAGCTCACCGGGAACATCTGAACAGAAAAACTGGCTCGCGCTCACATGAAGAGAGCTTCGGCACTATCAACATAAAGTGCATCACTCCCGTCGAGTCATCGAATTATCCCTCGCACGTGGGGACGTGCATCGTGATCTTTAAAAGAAAAATCGAGGAATACTGGGAAATGAAACTGGAGCCATTGCCGGTCGTCCCGAACGTGGAATTCACGGGATTTCCGAGGGCTGGAAAAATTTCCACCCCCTCCGGTTACAAGTGAAAAATCAGTGGGTCCGGATTTGGCCGAGAAATTTGCGGCATGGAGCATGCGATCTTGGATCGATGGTGTATTCGACGTCGCCAACCTCCAGGCGCCTCTTCAACAGGTGAGCAACGTCGCGCTGATCGACGTCTCCAAGATCACCAACGGAGCTCACCGGGATTTCCTGGGTGAGGAAAATTCGACCGGCGAGCTCGAACGCGGACTCGAACTCGCTGGAAAAACCGAACGAAACGTTGAGCTGGTTGACGTCTCCGAAACAGCCAACGTTTTCGAAGACTTAAGTTCAGATTCGAAATCTTCAAGCGTCGACACCGTCATCGCAAGGCGCAACGACAGTGACAAATTACCGAAAATAAATTTAAAAAAAAAAGTGAATTTAAAAAAAAATTGGAAAAAATGAATAAGAATTATTAAAATACAAAAGAAAAGGGTATGTGCTTCGCAGAAATTAAAAAAAATATGTATATATATAATCGTGCTTCACTTTTGTTCAAAAGAAAAAAATAGAAAAAAAAGCGCTGTTAAGTGCCTAAATAAATTTAACCTCGCTTTTGCATAACAAAAAAAAAGGGAAAAAAAAGAAAAAAAAGACGCTGATAGAGACATTAAAATAGTCAATAGTTTAGTGTTAATAAGCAACGGTTGTGCGAGCTGAGTTAATTACCACATAAGAAATTAAAAATTAACGATACACACACACGCAGCCACGAGAGCGGATGAAATCAGCAAAAAAGTAAGATTTTTTGATTCATTTTCTTTCTCATATTTCTGAAAAAAGGCAAGAATATGAGTCAATTTCGTTTTATATTAAAAAGGAAAAAAATCGATTGCTATTATAAACACAATAAAATTATCGGTATTATAAAAAAATATATAAATGGAAATTTTAAAAATGAGCGGGATGTATTCACGTTTGTAACCCACCCGTCGGATCGACGGCTGAGTCGACGGGGCCGTCGACTGTCTAAGGGGGGAGGGGTGTTACATCCCGACATATTTGCGATGATATTTTTTCTAGTTTATTTTCCGATCATTAATGATCGTGAAATATCATCATTTTTACTATTTTATTATTTTATTCATTGTCATAAATTGATTTATGATTTCGCTCTCGTGACTCGCTCTCACGAAAATACGAAACGCGTTTTCCGGTGCATTGATAAAAATGCAAGTCGCGAGTCGTCACCTCGCTCGAGTTTCTCGGTGACGTTGCGATTCGTGACCGTGGGATGCACCGACGGACCAGGACTCCACGCACGAAACAGTCGAATCAGAGATTTTTGCACGTGGGATTAATCCCTACAAAGAATCCCCCAGAAACCTTCCTTTTGGCTCAGGAGAGGGTAAATATATTTTTTCGAGTTTGTAAAGTAATTCATTTTCAAATTAGTCTCAGATTAAACTCGGTAGAGTCAACACCGGGATCTCGGACTCCGGGTTTCTTTCCGTCCTCCCTGCGTCGCGTTGTCAATCTCATCCTCGTGTAGGCGGGATGAGTATTCGCATAGTGGGCTATTGTATCGGGAGAAATTCGTTAAATTCCTGTATTATTCGAACTGTATTTGACCGTTAATTAGAGTCTCAGACAAAAGTAAGAAGGGCTAACAGCTCGAAAAGCTGAGGCTCCGGGTCGTTCTGTGTCCTCCCTGCGCCGCGTCTGTAAACCCTATCCGCGTGTAGGCGGAATAGGTATCGCATAGTGGGCTATTGCGTCACGAGCATCCGTAAAATCATATATTTTATTCGAACTGTTTTGGCTGTTTAATACAACTGTGAATCCGGAATCTCTGCGTCCTCCCTGCGTCGCGCTGTAAATCTGATCTGCGTGTAGGCGAGATCAGTATCGCATAGTGGGCTATTGTGTCGGGAGAACGCCGTGAAACTTATATAATTATTCAAACTGTTTGGTGACTGTGAATTTAACTATACTTATTCAAACTTGCTTTTGGCTGTTTGTGTGTGTGTGACACCAAGATTCAAGCTACAATAATCGGCAGGATTCGGTGCAATTGCCGCAACTCTAAGGATACGTTGTTCGGAGTGGGTCAGCACGAGTGAGTAACGTATGCGTGTGTGTGGATCAAGTTAGCGAAATAGATTAGTTGCGGGCGGAATATTTATGTATGTACTGTTCCTATATATTCATTTTCTCCAATTAACCGCTACGACTAATAAATTAGAAGTATTTTAACTTTATTCGAAACTGAAATTATCATTTCGAACGATCATCCATCTCGCGACGGGAAGGGGCCTTCATAGGACGAGGCAAGGCAACCCGAAAAATTAAATCACGGTAAGTGAATGGGGGAAATAATTCTCTCCGGTTACGTCCGTACGTAACAAAACAAACACGCTCAACCACTCAGAATATTGTTGCAGAAATCTCTCTTCATGTCTTGATGCGTGCTGCCACTTTTGATGCAAAAGGTGCAACAACTTGCGGAGGGCAGTTTTTGCATTGTCTGATAGAGCGAAGGGGCGTTGCAATTTTGTGGACACAAAATGTTCGATTATAGCATACGTTTCAGGCACTCCTCCACTCAGGTGACCTTTCGTGATCGAATAAATTTCCTTCCCTGTTAAGCCACATCCTCCACGTTCATCAGCGACTAATTCTAAAATTGAAAAATATAATTTCTATATAGATGGATAATTCCATATTCAACGTCGTTTCTATTATTTATTTTTAAATATTATTTGAAAATGAAAATAAAATATGCATAAAAAAGAATTACGGTCCATAGAACTCAATACATTAAACTTTCTGATATTCTCTCCCCTCTGGGGCTTAACCATATAACTAAGAGGCTTATGAGGGATTCTCTGTCAACTCAGCCACAGGTTTCGGTAGAAAAAAAAATTAATTTGTGTGGTTTCATTTTTTTTACGGTAGAACCTCGATCCGTGTCACTCTAGTGATCTTTTCACGACATCGTCAGATATACTGAAAGACTAATTTTTTCAGTCAAAAAAAGTGGCCTTTTTTGAATAAAAAAATAATCATTCTATTTTTTGGTAAAAAATCAGCGTTACCGGAACGTAAAAACAATTTCAAATATTCCGCTCGAATGCTAACACAAAACTACAACTTTTATGTGCAGACATTTTTTTTCAATTACTTCAAATTTCCGAGATATATTCATTTGGAAAGAAAACGGCGATTTGTAAAATCTTTAATTTAAAAATGTGAAGAAATTCACAAATTAGTAGCACTTCAATGTAACCAATTATGGGGCACATCTGAGATGGTCGAAAAAAAGTGACTGAGTTGACAGAGAATCCCTCATATATAGATATAGCGCTCTTCAACTCGACCGACCGCGACACGCTGCTTGGATGGGTGCCAATGTATTTCAGTGTACAATGAAGACCGCAATAAAATTCAAGAAAAAGATTCAATTCATAAAGACATTCCACGTCGTTAATGTACGAAATTCAGAAAACTATGTTTTATATTGCAAAAACTCGTAGCAATGACACGCGCGCAGCTAAGCGCAGCCATTTTCGATGTTTTCCATTCAATAATACATCCATCTACAACATGTGATAGGTCAGCTCGTGGAACACTGTGGAACTTATCAACTTTTCTCTACGTTTTTAGAATTTTCACTTGTAATTTTCCGTGAATTTTCGTACAAATGATTCATTTATTATTATCGCATGAACTATTATTATCAATTTTCAGTTACACAATGATTTTCTACTCACTTTCAGCTGTTGATTCCATTCGAAAAAATTCGAATCGGATATATTGTAAAGTTTTGGCGTCCTGTTCAATACAGCGTTGAAATGGTCATTTACGTCGCCGACGCGTCGAGCTCGCTCGAGGGCTCCCTTTCAACTGCCGTACAAAAGGAGGTATAAGGGCTAGGGCCCGCTGATGCCAAGAATTTGACCTTCGGACTCTTCCCCCACCTAACCCACGACTAAAAATTACCGAAACTTAAACTTTATTTTTCGACTTTTGGCCAGCTTTTTGGGATTTGGCCCCACTGTGCGCGGGTGTAAAGCGCGATAAATACATTAATCTGAAGCACAATAAATAACGAAGAATGCTGAAATAAAAATCGAAATTGGAGAGCGCGAAGAAACATGTTAATTGTCTATGTATAAGACGCGAAGACCGTTACAGAAGTGATGAAGAAGGCGGAAATCGAAGAGATGACGTATTAAAGAGTGGGCGAATTTTTTTATGCTCGCGGAGTTCAAGCGAGTGACGGGCCAGGAGCTGCTGACCTTTCACGTAAACTCTCGAAGCTACGATGTATCCGTAACAGTCTTACTTGACGTATTTTCACTACGTGCTGTAGGTCTCGTTGTCAGTACGTCCGTCGATTTCGGCGACTTCATGAAATCGAACGACTTTATCGTGCTCTCAAAACGAGGAAAAAATCCTCGATAGTCTCATATTCTATTGATAACGCTTATTCACGTATTTCCTCAAACGTTCTCTCAAAACGAGTCAACGCGTGGAAAAAATTCTCGATAGTCTCATATTCTATTGATAACACTTATTCACGTATTTCCTCGAACTTGAGATCCAACACCACGCACATGCGCACTTCCTCGTAAAAATAATCTTGAAAACACTCGTTTTCACGTTGTCGAAGATTTGTCAAATTGTCCCACAACTGCGACTTGTTGACCTCGAGAGCAAACGCAGTGACGAAGGCGGCCCGGAAATCAGCCCAACAAGTTCGTTTTTCGCCAGAAATCACGAACGGGCAGCATTTTTTAAATGCGTTGTTGTCGTTTCGTACAAAAACGCTTCAGGCCACGCGGGAATGTAAGCCGATGTTTCGACCTGCTTCAGCTAGCGTCTTGCCTCAACAGGAGTTTCGCGTCCAGTAAAATCGCCTATAGATTTCGTGAGATCCGGCATCGAATGAAAGCTTCGAGGAGGTATTGCAGTTGCTTGCGACTGCATTATCGTAGCATTTTGTTGCAAAAGTTGCATCATTGTCTTGAGAACTCGATCCAACGAGCTGCGGGTCGCGAGTGCCGTGATCCTCCATTTTCATCTCTCACTTCATTCGTATGACTATTTCGACCACCGAATGCACTTGGATTGCTCCGCTGGTGTTGCCTTTGTTCGTTGTTATCACCAGAGAGTTCATCGTGAAACTGATAGATTAAGCGACCCAACGCGTTATGCCAAGTCATTCGCGCATCTACAAAGTGTCCGACATTTACGACCTCGTGCACACGTTTGCCGCACCTTTTTATTTTACCGATAATTTTTCACTCGAAGGGACAAGAAAATCCCTCACAAAACACAAAAATATTTTTCTCACTGCAAGATTAGCGCGTACGGTCCTCCGTATCCCATTTCTGATTGCAAGATGCCTTACTAAAAAATTGACATTCCATACATAGATAATTTGTATGCAAAATGAGAAATGTTCTGAGACCCATTTTATCAGCCTCTATCGGAAATGCATGATTTGAAAATTAGCGGAGACAACGTGGTTCAGTGGACTCTCGGTATAACAAACAAAACGGAGCCTTGTTCGTTATGGGGAGGGACGTATATATAGATATAGTGCTCTGATCTCGACACGTTTGGAACAGAGCCGTATATAAAAATTTCCCGGGCCCCAAATGATTCAACGATTCAATGATGTAAACACCACACATACAATGCGCCACATAGAATGTAAGCAACACGCGTATACTCTTTAGTTTTTCTCGAAACGGAGCGCGTCGAGCCCCGGCCGCTTAATTTGGGCGTTATACTGAGAACCCTTACATCGAGAGTCCAGTGTACTTCCAAAAATGTGTCATGCTGAACATGCCTACGGTTCTTATTTGAAAATGCGACTCAAATTCTATCCGTTTGTATTTGTACTTGCATACAGAAATCGCACCCGTCTAAGGAATATAATCGAAGTTTTCAAAGGTGATGATCGAAATATTAACACCTATTTTTATTTGAAAATGCAACGCAGCATCCTTCCGTTTCTATTTGCACATGCCTGCAAAAATCACATATGTATATGATAAATGATCGGCATTTCCAAGCATAACTGTTAATGTTTGAGTTGATTCTTGAGAGGACGCTATGTTTTTATGAGTACGATGAGAGTAGAGTAGTAGAGTAATAGAGCAATAGATCTGTTCGTCGGGACACGTTTGAAAGATTTACGACCTCTTTTACGTTCATCGGGACAAGTACGAAAGACTAACGACCTTTCGTATGTTTGATTCACACCGCATGGTCCGCCGCCATATTAATATTCACCCGGGTTAACGGGAATTAATCCATCTTAATCTTCTCGTGCAAGTGAGTTTGTTAATTTTCTCCACCAAACCAGATCCGTGAAAAAACAGTAGACTTGCACTATGTAATGTCTTGAAGAGTTCCAAGTGAAATATATATGTAGATTATATGAATCTAAAATAGCCTTGGATCACTTGTGAGAAGCTCGATCTGAAATATCCCCTAGCGGAACACGTGACGCCGTTGCTTTCAGACAAATAATGGTAGGTTCACATACGCGCGGAGGCGCGGTAGAGCGTAACCAATCAGAACGCCTAAAATCTGCTCCACGCGTTTGGACGCTCGCTCCGCAGAAAATAGACTCTATTCCTATTTTCTGCGGAGCGGAGCTGGCGGATCGGCGGAGTTGGGTGGAGTGGGGGTCGATCTCGTGAGACGCTCGAAATATAATTTTTATAATTTGGAGGAAATTATGCCTGAAGGAAAAATGCCTATGGTCACTCGAGTATACAGAAAAAAAAGGATTTTTATGAACTTACTCCGAGGGCGGCATTCCATGTGTCATCGAAGAGCGAAAACCAAAAACGGGACTCTTTTTTGGGTCGGCAAAAAAAGAGTTGTTCTCCGTACATCCAGGTATCTGGGCCGCCTCGGCCATGTGGTGCCAACTCAAGAGCGCGCGGGGACCCGCGCAATTTGCACAGTTTTCCAAAGAGCAGAATATTTTCGACAGCGGAACTGTACGCATCAAATTTTCATTTGAGCTTACATAAAAACTAAAATTCTACCAACAGATGGAGTTCGGTGAAGTGTTAAATTGTTTTGTGCCGGACACTTTGTACGTGATTTTGTTGAATATTAATGAAACGATGGTAAGTACATGAATTCTGCTGTATACTGTGAAAAATTTTATTAAAGGCTATAAGCATTAACCAGAGGAGCATGTGAAAAATCTGCCCCCAGCAATTTTAAAAATTCCACATGGCGGATCGATTTCTAATTGAACAAAAAGACCAGAAAATTTTAGCTCTTGAACCCACAAAGTGACGACGTAATTAAAAAAAACGGGGTTTTCAGTATTTATTTAGTTGTAACTATTCTACTGAATAGTTTTTCACAAACTTTTTTTTGCTTATTACCGATAAGAGATGGTGAAAAGTAATTTTGTTATATGTAAGGTTTCAATCATTACTTAAAGGGAAAAAAAGTTTTTGTCTTCTTTGTACAGTAAAATTTTTAACTTGATCCATCTGGTGCAACATATTAAAAAAAATGTATAATCGATTTTTTTCAGATTTTCTTGGAATATTATTTACTATTTACTTGTAAAATATATTCTTTTTTTTCGTTTCAAAATATTTCATCTGAATTTTCAATAACAAGTATACGATATTAAAATTAATAGAAATCGATTGGAAAATCAACAATTTTAACTTAAATTCAACATTTGCAAATTGAAATGAAGAGAATAAACTCTGAAAATTAAAATTTATTTCGGAATGTTAGTACATTTATTGGAATATTACTGCACACAGGTGTATAAAATTTAACATCCTGTATATGCATAAGAACTTCAGATTTTTTAATGAAGTTTCAACAGAAATTCGACGAAAATACTTTATAATTCAAATTCAAAAATATAAATACTCTTTTTTTCTACAATTATAACTTCATTCTGGAGATATTTTGTTTCTCAGACTAAAAAATTTTGAGACAAATTGACTCAGAGAAAGTATGCTACTTTCTATTAATAGGGATTTGAAAATCTGAAAAAATTCACGAAGAGTACCTTTGATTGATACAAAATGTGGCCAATTTTCAGACCAATCTAAAAGTTTGTCCTTACACTAACATATAACAACAATATCATACAATATACATACAATTATCGCTCTATATTATATAAATATTTCGTCGCCGCCACCGCTGCCGCCGCCGCCGTGTACAAGAATCGAGGGGTCGGGTTTGGGTTAAAAGGTTTGGGTTAGAGGGTTTGGGTTAGAGGGTTTGGTTTAGAGGGTTTGGGTTAGAGGGTTTGGTTTAGAGAGTTTGGGAGTTTGAGTTTAAGATATAAAAAGATAATACACTGAAAGCTATGATAAGTCAACCTGGACATCGAAAACTATGAAGAAGTTGACTTGGACGCCTAAAGCTATGATACAGTTTATCTGCACATCGAAAACTGAAGAAGTCGACCTGGACACCTAAAGCTATGATACAGTTAATCTGCACATCGAAAACTATGAAGAAGTTGACCTGGACACCTAAAGCTATTATGCAGTCAACCTGGATATCGAAAACTATGAAGAAGTGGACCTGGACACTGAAAGCTATGATATAGTCAACCTGGAGACCGAAAACTATGAAGAAGTTGACCTGGACACCGAAAGCTATAATACACTCAACTTGGGCATCTAAAACTATGTAGAAGTGGACCTGGACACTGAAAGCTATGATATAGTCAACCTGGACATGGAAAACTATGGAGCGATTCATCTGGACACTAAGAATTATCGACCGGTCAAAATGGACACTGAAAACTATGATACAGTCAACTTGGACTCCGTAGACTATGAAGAAGTTGACCTGCATACCGAAAGCTATTATACAGTCAACCTGGACATAGAAAACTATGAAGAAGTTGATCTGGACACCGAAAGCTATTATACAGTCAACCTGGACATCGAAAACTATGAAGAAGTTGACCTGAACAACGAAAGCTATGAAAAAGTTGACCTGGACACCGAAAGCTATTATACAGTCGACCTGGACATCGAAAACTATGAAGAAGTGGACCTAGACACTGAAAGCTATGATATAGTCAATCTGAACACCGAAAACTATGAAGAAGTTGACCTGGACACCGAAAGCTATAATACAGTCAACCTGGACATCGAAAACTGTGAAGAAGTGGACTTAGACACTGAAAGCTATGATATAGCCAACCTGGACATGGAAAACTATGGAACGATTCATCTGGACAGTAAAAATCATCGACCGGTCAAAATGGACACTGAAAACTATGATACAGTCAACTTGGACTCCGAAAACTATGAAGAAGTTGACCTGGACACCGAAAGCTATTATACAGTCAACCTGGACATCGAAAACTATGAAGAAGTTGATCTGGACACCGAAAGCTATTATACAGTCAACCTGGACATCGAAAACTATGAAGAAGTTGACCTGAACAACGAAAGCTATGTAAAAGTTGACCTGGACACCGAAAGCTATTATACAGTCGACCTGGACATCGAAAACGATGAAGAGGTGGACCTGGACACTGAAAGCTATGATATAGTCAACCTGGACACCGAAAACTATGAAGAAGTTGACCTGGACACCGAAAGCTATAATACAGTCAACCTGGACATCGAAAACTATGAAGAAGTGGACCTGGACACTGAAAGCTATGATATAGTCAACCTGGACATGGAAAACTATGGAGCGATTCATCTGGACACTAAGAATCATCTACCGGTCAAAATGGACACTGAAAACTATGATACAGTCAACTTGGACTCTGAAAACTATGAAGAAGTTGACCTGGACACCGAAAGCTATTATACAGTCAACCTGGACATCGAAAACTATGAAGAAGTTGATCTGGACACCGAAAGCTATTATACAGTCGACCTGGACATCGAAAACTTTGAAGAAGTTGGCCTGGACACCTAAAGCTGTAATACAGTTAACCCAGACATCTAAAACGCCAACGACGCCGCAAAGATGATAACCCGGCTTACTGCGACGAAGACGCTCTCCCAAGGAAAAAACGGGTTTTCCCGCAAAAGCGGGAAATTATATAAGTATATCCTCACTAATGGAGATACATTTTGAGACAGGGCTAACGCATATACATGCGAACACGCAACTGTACAAACACACAGAATACAAAGTTCTCGGCGAAGAGAAATCCTTAAAATACACTAGCGATAAGGAAGATGTAATCCCTAAAATATATACACGATAATAAGAATACACAAATTCCCTAATATTGGAAAGATAATAACATGCGTTCTCACGCAGTAGACACTGTCACGTGTACAAATACATCCTTCCTGCACAAAACATAGGCGTACACACAAAATAATGTTCATCTTTTATTTTATTTGAAAATTATTTTGTTAATTGATAAATTCAAGCATTTAGCCCACACAAATTGCGCAATAAAACTCATTAATCGAACAAATCGCTTCATAATGGAACAAGAACCCTATGATTAATCGGGCGCCTTTTAAGCTCAAACTTTTAAACTGAATATATATCTTTTATCAATTTTATAAAACAATTATTTTTGCTGTATTCACGCATTATAAAACCGCGTGAATACACGTTCAAATATTATAACGAAATATTATATAATATCCATATACTTAATATAGTTATAATATTGTGCTCATAAGTTTAATACCATTAATTCAGTTACTCATAATATGCATATATATATGTGTATAACCACAAATATATACGCATATACATATATACATATATTTATACGCATACATGCATATTACCTACGTGCAATGGATATTTTCACAACATATACATGCGTATATATATATATATGAGTAATTTAGTTATTTTGGCAGAATAGTGCTTTAAATTCAGAATTTAAAAATGTATATATTTATTGTGTACAGATGATATATTAAACAAGTTTATATTTATTTTGTATTTTTAGTAATTATATTAATTTTAGTAATAATTATAATTTTAATTTCTGTTGCTTTTTTAACATTAATAGAACGAAAAATATTAAGTTATATTCAAATTCGGAAAGGTCCTAATAAATTAGGTTATATTGGGATTTTACAACCTTTTGGGGATGCTATTAAATTATTATCAAAAGAAAGTTATTTTTTATATAAATCTAATTCTTTATATAATTTTTTCCCCAATTTTTATACTAATTTTAACATTAATAATGTGATTTATTTATCCTTTTTATACAAATTTAATAATATTAAATTTAGGTTTAATTTATTTAATATGTTGTTTTAGATTTAATGTTTATGGATTGTTAGAAACTGGGTGATCTTCTAATTCTTCTTATTCAATATTAGGGTCTATTCGTTCAATATGTCAGTCTATTTCTTATGAGGTAAGTTTATCATTATTAATAATAGTTTTAATTATATTATTAGAAAGTTTTAATTTAATAAATTTAATAAATCTTCAAGAAAATTTATTTATATTAATTTATTTATGGCCATTATCAGTAATATTTTTAATTAGTTCAATAGCTGAGTTAAATCGGACACCATTTGATTTTTCTGAGGGGGAATCAGAGTTAGTTTCAGGTTTTAATGTTGAGTTTATAAGAGATAGATTTATTTTAATTTTTTTATCAGAATATTCAAGAATTTTATTTATAAGATTTTTGTATGTAATATTTTTTTAGGGGGTAATTTTTATAGAATTTTTTTTTATTTAGGTATAATTTTTTTATTATTTTTAATTATTTGAATACGTGGGACATTGCCTCGATTTCGTTATGATTTATTAATATATTTATGTTGATTAGTGATTTTACCATTTGTTTTAAATTATTTATTTTTTATATATTTTTTTAAATTTTCAATTTTAAGTAATATAATAGAATTTTTATTCTATATTATGTTTTCAAAACATATACTTATTCAAGTTCATTATCTATATTTTAATAGATATACTTATCTTAGATATTTATAATAATAAAATTAATTAGATAAAATAAAAAATAATTAATTGTTAAGAATTGCCTAATTTCAATAAATGGGGATTCAATAGGTTGTGAACCTAATCATGTTAAAATAATTATTAAATTTAAGAATATTCAAAATATAATCTGGTTAAATGGATAAAATTTTATTCTTTGAAATTTATTTGTATTTATAAATGGTAAAATAGTTAGAATTAAAATTGATATTAATAGAGCAATTACTCCCCCTAATTTATTAGGAATTGAACGAAGAATGGTGTAGGCAAATAGAAAATATCATTCTGGTTGAATATGAATTGGGGTAATTATAGGATTTGCCGAGATAAAATTTTCAGGATCACTAAGTAAAAATGGAGTTGTTAGATTAAATATTAAAAAAGTGTAAATTAAAATTGAAAATCCTAGTAAGTCTTTTCATGTAAAATATGGATGAAATGAAATTTTCCTTAAATTTCTATTAATTCCTAATGGATTATTAGACCCTGTTTCGTGAATAAATATTAAATGTAAAATTACTATTCTTAAAATAATAAAAGGTAGAATGAAATGGAAAGAAAAAAAGCGATTTAAAGTTGGGTTATTTACTGAGTATCCTCCTCCAATTCATTCAACAATTATTTGTCCTAAATAAGGGATAGTTGAAATTAGATTGGTAATTACAGTTGCTCCTTAAAAAGATATTTGACCTCAAGGTAAAACATATCCTATAAAAGCTGTTATTATAGTAATTATAAAAATTATTACACCAATAGTTCAAGGTTTAAAAAGTTTATATGATCCATAATAAATTCCACGACCAATATGAATATATATACATAAAAAAAATATTGAGGCCCCATTTATATGTATTAGTTGAATTAGTCATCTATAGTTTACGTCTTGGATAAAATGAATTATTCTGATAAAAGCTAAATTTGAGTTTGAACAGTAATGTATTGAAAGTATTAACCCGGTAATAATTTGTCTAATTAAACAAATTCCAAGAATTGAGCCAAAATTTCATCAAATATTAATATTTAAAGGAGTTGGTAAATTAATAAATGTGTTATTTATAATTTTTAAAATAGAATTTTTTTTTATAATAGTTTTATTCATATAAGTATAATTGTCGTAAGGGGGAATTAAATGTATAGCAGATATTTATAATACAAATTATTGAAAAGTATAAGTAGAATATTAAGGTTATTATTGATAAATATTTTTAAAAGTAATCTGTTAATATTTATAAATTTTATAAAGAGAAATTCATTATTTGCTAATCTAGTGATGTATGTATAAATAATTATTAATCCTCCAATAATAATCAAAAATAAAATGAAGGGACTTATGATTTAAAAATTAAATTTATTTTTATTGAAATAATAATTGTTAATAATATTAATATAATTATTAAAATTATTGGGTGGAATTTAATTTTCTTTATTGGGTATAGTATAATTAATATAATTATTATATTTAATATTCCTCGGATCCCCCAACCTCCGTAAAGGGGCGCGGGGGGGCGGTTGAAACCCGATCGAGGCGCGTCTTCAGGTGGCGGATAGAAGAACGGCCGGTGACTGAGCAGCTCCTCCCACTCGGGGAGTGGGGCGTCTTGTGACGACTGCTACCGCGAGCGAGGAGCGAGCAGCGAAAGGACCCGGTCAACGAGAGCCATAAGGAACCCGGCTGGCCCAAAATCCAGCTCTGGGTGACAAAAGCCTCGTCGCGGACCATTTCCCCTAAGCCAAGGTGGGAGCTATCGTGCCGAAGGCTGCATGACACGGGGGTTACAGTGTCGCAAACGATGCGCATGGGGCACCAGGCGACACCCCATGACTATTGAGCCTCACCTCCGCATGCAGGCTCTGCGGAGGTGGACCTTTATTTCCTGAATACACGTGGGAATCAAATGAACAACAAAAATCAAAATACCACTGAGTTACACGCCGACGGTGGGGCCTCTTCTGGGGCACAGCTGTCAGGACAAATGGTGGGAGATACCGTGAGTCTGGGGGACGGGAGCACTGTCGTCACTGCGGCGGTGACCCAAAGCTCGGCTGGCGGGAACTCCGCACTAAGTGCGGGATTGGAGGGATCAGCGAAAGCCGGGCCCACCGATCCCTTGCATATGCCCGGAAGGAAAGTGAGTCGAAGCGGAGCGGCGAAGAGGAGGGCTCGCGAGGCCAGATTGGCTGCGCTGGACCCATCCGACGAGCCGAGCCGCCAAGGTTTGCCGACCGAGGGGACCGTGGTGACGGGCGCTAAACGGCCCCGGCCTGCGGACAAAACCCCACCGGAGCAAGCCAAGGTGGTGAAGAGGAGCAGACTTTTCCCGCGGCCTGCTGGCTACGGGGAAGCGGTGACTGCGGATAGAAGGTTGGCCATCGTGCCTGCCAACTACCCAGAAGCCGTCCTGGGCCAGGGGGAGGACGGTCTGGTTGCTTGGGGACTCCTCGAGGCGTTGGACGCTGTCCCTAAGGGGCAAATGGTCCCGTGCTTCGAGGGGACCCGATGCGACCATGGCGTCCTGTGGGTTAACTGCTCCGATGAGCCAGCTAAAGAATGGTTGAGGACGATTGTCCCCAATCTGAAACCATGGGAGGGTGCCTCGCTCCAAGTGCTGAAGAAAGAGCGCCTACCAAAGCTAAAGAGGGTGACAGCGGTGCTCCCCGGCACAACCGAGGGGACCGATGTCATCCTCAATCGTCTGGGCCGACAGAACCCTGGACTACAAACTCCCTTGTGGAGGGTGTGGGACAGGAAGGTGGTGCGAGAGTCCGTCCACCTGGTTCTAGGGGTCGACTGCCACTCTCTCGAGACGCTGAGGGGGGGGGGGCGGCTTCGCCCCTCACTCCGGACTGGGGAGGACCCGTTTCTACGAGGCCCACCACAGAGCCGGAGAGAGGGAGCGGGCCGCTGACCCCGCGGCAGCCCGAGAGAAGCCGGGGAAGGTTGCGCAGCGGGGGCCAGCCGCGTCGGTAACGGCGGGATTGGCTGATGCGGTACCGGGCCTCAGCTCCGCACCTGACCCAGGATGGTCTCGCTTCCGCGGGACCTTCCTGAGAGAAGGGATAGATGACCGGACCTCGGAGCTCCTCCCGGCACCGAGCGTCCAGGTTACAGCAGAACCGACCGTGCTGCAGCTGCCTTCAACAGCGGTAGCGCGGGAGGCAAAGAGTATGGTCGTCGAGGACGACCCCCAACCTGAGTCGGGGGCGCGGGGCCCTGTATACACGGGTCTGACTGCTGCTCGCGTCGGGACCGTGGCATTCGGGGACCTGCCCATCCGTCCAGAGAAGATTAGGGGCACCGCGAGGACCAGGGGAAGACCGCCCAGGATCCAAGCGGTGCAGAGAGAGGGCTTGGCCGGGACTCGACGAGGAATCCAGAGGACCCTTACCGAGGCCCTGGCGGGCTCTCTGGTGACGCCACCCATGACTGGCGAGGGATCGCCGGTTCGAGTGGCTGAAGGAGAAGAGAGTAATGGCCCATAAGGACCCGCTTCTCTTACGGAGCGAGGCGATGGAAGCGTTAGATAAGGGCGTGGACATTGTCAAATGCTCCCAGAGCAACTTGCAACACTGCAAAGCGGCCTCGGCTGTCTTAAGCCGGGACCTTGCAGTAGAGCAGACCCTGGATATACAGGAGACATGTAAAGGGGATTGATCGCATACTTGGGTCGTTAATATACGATGCGGCGGAGCCCAGCCCAAGGGCCTGTGTCTTCATTCATAGAAGACACAGTGCTCTAAAGCTGAGCAGATTCTGTAGTAGGGATCTGGCGGTGGCCTCTGTCAGGTTGAGGCTGGGAGGGGCGCTGACAGATCTCATCGTGTGTTCAGCGTATCTGCCGTACGACTCTGAGGATCCTCCACCGACGAGGGAACTGAGGGTTTGGCAGATCACTGTAGGAGAGAAGGACTGAACCTGGTGGTGGGGTGCGGCGCGAATTCGCACCACGTCATCTGGGGCAGTTCTAACACAAACGAGAGGGGCTCAGCTCTGCTGCAGTACCTCTCAACCACAAACTTAGAAATCCTGAACAAAGGATCAAGGCCTACCTTTGTCACCGCAAGGAGGCAGCAGGTCATTGACCTCACCCTGGAGTCTCCCAGAATAGCATCATGGATGGAAGGCTGGCGTGTGGGGGACGTAGACACCCTGTCGGACCATCGCCGGATTCTATTCAACATCAAGGGCGAAAAAGCACAGAACTGCACTTCGGCTTACCGGAACCCCAGGACCACCGACTGGAACTCCTACAGAGAGGCTCTAGGTGGTAGGCTTGGGGGTACGGGGGGCTGGATGAAGACCGAGAGAAGGATTGAGGAAGGGGTCAACACGTTGACCTCAGCCATCATCCAAAGTTACGAGGCTGCGTGCCCCGTGAGGGAGCGCAAGAGCGTTAAAAAAGTGGCATGGCGGAGCGGTGAGCTGAGCAAACTACGCTCGGACTTGCGCCGCATGCTAAATCGGGCCATGAAGACCATGGCGGAACCGGACTGGGCGATTTACAGGGCTACACAAAGGACCTATAAAAGACTGGTCAAAAGTTCTAAAAGGAAGGTCTGGGAGAGATTCTGCGGGGAGATGGAGGCCCTGCCTATTGTGGCCCGGCTTCGCAGAGTTTTCACCACAGGACCGCAAATAAAGCTTGGTGGACTCACACTCCCGAATGGAGGGATAGTTGAGAAACACGAAGACATCCTAGCGCACCTGATGGAGGTGCACTTCCCTGGTTCTACACTGATCGAACGGAACCTTACCCAAGAAGTAAGGAAGCCCGCGATCAGACCAGGTGAATGGGCAACTGCCGCAAAGGTGGTTACCCCGGACAGGATCCGATGGGCTTTGGACTCGTTCGACGGGTATAAGAGTCCGGGGGCGGACGGGATCTTTCCGGCCCTGCTTCAGCAGGGAGGGGAGGACCTAGTCAGGCACCTGAACTACACCGTCAGATCCTGCATGGCACTAAGATACGTGCCCATGGCCTGGAGGGAGGTCATCATAGTCTTTATCCCTAAACCGGGCAAAGCTAGTTATGACCAAGCGAAGGCTTTTAGGCCTATCAGCCTGACGTCTTTCCTACTGAAAACAATGGAGAGACTTGTTGATAGATACATAAGGGATGGGGCACTGGCGTTAACACCAGTGCACCACTCACAACACGCGTATCAAGCGGGCAAATCCGTTGAGACGGCTCTGCACAATCTCGTTCACGAGATAGAGTGGACCCTCAACAAAAAGCCACCTTATGCGTATTCTTAGACGTCAAAGGGGCGTTCGACAACACCTCCTTTGACGCAATTTGCGAGGCGACGAGGGAATTCCGAGTCGATGGCACAATCATTGACTGGATGCACTTCATGCTGCGGACGCGTACCATTACAGCCAGTCTCAGCGGGACTACAGTCAAGGCACGAGTCGGCCAGGGATGCCCGCAAGGGGGAGTTACATCCCCATTGATGTGGCTGCTGGTCGTCGACGGGCTTCTACGCAGACTTGAGGGACTGAGAGTTAAAGTGGTGGGATTTGCCGACGACGTGTGTATAGCAGTCAGCGGCAACCACCCTGCAGTTATGGCGGGAAAAATGCAGAGAGCACTTGATCTCGTCGAGGAGTGGTGCACATCGAAGTCGCTACGGGTCAACCCGAATAAGACTTAGATGGTACTATTCACACGGAAAAGGCGTTTTAATATAAAGCGTCCTTCGATTTATGGCGCTGAGCTATCGTTCTCCTCTGAGGTTCGCTACCTAGGAGTGACACTCGATTCTAAGCTCAGCTGGAAGAGCCACATCACAAAGCAGGCCCGGAAGGCAACTGTCACATTCTGGGCCTGCAGAAGGATGTTTGGTCAAACATGGGGGCTAAGACCCAGGGTGGTTAGGTGGATTTACACGGCCATCTTGGTCCCCCAGCTAATCTTCGCCTCTCTAGTATTGTGGCCTGCATTGCGTCGGGCTGGTATTAGGAGGACCCTGGGCAGGGTGTATAGACTGGCGGGGCTGGGGATAACTGGTGCGTTAGGCACAACCCCGACCCTGGCTCTGGGTGCCCTGCTTGATATCCTGCCTCCGCACATAGCAGCAGAGGCAGGGGCAAGAAATGCGGCAATACGGCTGCTTTTTAGTGGTAGATGGACTGGGGCCGCATATGGGCACACTTCAGTCCTCCGACGGGCGGGAGATCTCGAGGAGATTATCCGACTCGGGGGGGACTGGTGCCCGCAGGAACACCACTTCCACCATAACTACCAGGTCCTCATTCCTGACAGGCAGTCATGGATCGAGGAACGGGTAAGACTACTGTCCCCCGGCGGACCCGTCTGGTACACAGACGGTGCGAAGTCGGAGACAGGTACTGGAGCCGGAGTATGGAGCGAGGGGCCCAAGACGGAGCTATCCGTCACACTGGGCCATACCGTCTCGGTTCTCCAGGCAGAGTTGTTCGCCATACGGGATTGTGCTTGCAGTATCCTCAGAAGGGGATACAGTGACAAACACCTCTACATATGTAGCGACAGTCGTGCTGCGCTCGGACAGCTGCTCAATGTGGTGGTCAAGTCTGAGCTAGCAAGAGACTGTATAAACCTGCTGACTCAACTTTCCAGAGTCAACAGGGTAAAACTGCTATGGGTACCAGGTCGCAGTGGTATCCAAGGCAACGAAAAGGCTCACGAGCTAGCCAGACTCGGTGCTTTGCGGCCCGATATGGCGGACCTTGGCGACCACTCAGGTGTCGCCATGGGACTCGTGAGACAGATAACGGAGAGATGGGCCGCGAATCAGTTCGCGGACCTCTGGTCACAGGATCCAGGGATGAGGCACACAAAGAAACTCTTCTCTGGGCCCGCAGCGAGGCTAGGGACGGTGCTAGCTGACCTTGACCGAACTCAACTTAGGGTGGTCGTGGGGCTAGTCACGGGACACTGGCTCACAAACAAGCATCTGGTGAGACTGGGACTTGCAGAGGAACCAATTTGCCAAAGATGCAAAGATGAAGAGGAGACACCACTTCATCTCATTACGAGATGCAGGGAGCTGGCAGGGGTCAGAAATGACACCCTTGGGGCACCTGTTATCTTCGAATTCAGCCTGAAGGACACAGGGGCGAGCAGACTTCTCCACTTCGCGCGCGATGCCGGCTTGCCCATGGGTTCGACAGGCTTATAAGCTTGCCCAGCGGAGGGCCCGGGTACAATGGTCCACTAGGACTGAGTGCCCGGAATACTCACAAAACAAAACAAAAACAAAAGCTTAATTAAAGTTTAATATTGAAAATATTAAAATGATTTTAAAAAAAAATCTTTAAATAAAAATTTATAAATATTTTAATTGAATATTAATTTTATATTGAAAATATAATGTTATTTAAACTATATAAATTAAAAATAAAAATAATAATGGATTTTAACCATAAATTAAGAAGTTAGAAATTTCTATTTGTTCATACTTTCTTTATTAATTAATTAATTAATTAATTGGAAATTTTTTTTTCAATTTAATTATTAACAATAATTTACCTCTAAAATTGGTTTCAATTAAAAGAGGAATTATCTATATTTCAAGTCGAAATTGAATAAATTATTTATTTTACTTAAAATTATTAAGGTATATTGATATAATAATCAATTTAAATTAATTGCAAATTGAAATTTTATACCCTTATTTTAGTCATTTTAATGCGCCATCTTTTCATTCAATGTAAAGACCAAAAAGTAAAATAAAAATAAAAAATATTAATATTAAGAAATTTTTTTCATTTAGAATAAAATTAAATGAAGGGATTAATGGGAAAAAAATGATTACTTCAATATCAAAAATTAAAAAAATAATCCTAATTATATAAAATTGAATAGAAAAATTTTTAGACTTTTTAATTGGAAATTAAATTTACTTTTTATAATATTTAAATAATAATTTCATCAGTAAAGACTAATAAAACCAAATAGTCATACTACATCAACAAAATGCCAATATCAGGCTCTAGCTTCAAATCCAAAATGATGATTTGGGGAAAATTGATTATTGAATAATCGAATTATTATAATTGTAATAAAAATAGTCCCAATAATTACATGTAATCCATGAAATCCAGTAATTATAAAAAAAGTTGTCCCAAATGATGTGTCAGCAATTGTAAAAAATGATTCTTTATATTCAATAAATTGGAGGAAAGAAAAATAAATTCCTAAAGAAATTGTTAAATTTAAAGCTAAAAAGCTTTCTTTAAAATTTTTAAAGATTAATCTATAATGACTTCATGTAATTGAGATTCCTGAGGATAATAAAATAATTGTATTTAATAAAGGAACGTTATAAGGGTTAAATAAAATTAAATTTTTTGGTGGTCAAATTATCCCAATTTCAATATTTGGGGCTAATGAGATATGAAAAAATGCTCAAAAAAATGAAATAAAAAAAAAATTTCTGATGTGATAAATAGTAATATTTCTAATTATATTAATTTTTTAACTTCAATAGTATGTATACCTTGAAAGGTTCTTTCACGAATAATATCTCGTCATCATTGAGATGTTACTAAAATTGATATAATAAAACCTATTAATAGTAAATTTAAAGAAAATTAATGAAATATTTTAATTGCTCCAATTAATATAATTATTAAATTACATGATATAATTAAAGGTCATGGGCTTGAAGTTACGAGGTGAAAAGGATGGTTATGAGTTAATTTATTCATTTAAATTTTAATTAGTTTCTTTTGAGTATAAAGTTCTTAAAATTGAAAAAACATAGGATTGAATAATTGATACTCTAATTTCTAAAATTAGTAGAATAATTTGGATTAAAATTACTATTAAAGTAATAAAAAGTAATGGGGAAATGAAATTTATATTGAAATGAAATTTACACTGAACCGGTTTAATGACATTTATATTGAAAATAATTCTGAAATCTCAGATGAAATTGATAATATCGTTCGGAAAGAAGTATTTAATTTATGACGCGGTCAGTGAAAACAATTGAAGTATTATCTAAGATGTTTAAAAATTGTGTTTTATTTCAAGATTTATTACTGAATTAATCTATTATTTAAAAAAAAACCAACGAATGAAATTACATTTTTTTTATTATATCACCAGTTTTCTAATTTAACCAATAAATATTTTTGTCAAATTTAAAGTACACGTGATTTTTAAAAAAAAGCATGGTTTTGGACTATATATAATTATTCAAAAAAATTTTTTTAATTTGAAATTCTTACGAAAATAAGATTGTATCAAAAAATATTTTTTTAAATAATTATATATAGTCCAAAACCATGCTTAGTTTTAAAAATCACGTGTACTTTAAATTTGACAAAAATTTAAAACATATTGAAAATTACAGGATATATATATATATTATTAGTATTTTTTCGGCAAAAGTCTAACGGAGAACAAAATTGGAATTTAGTCAAGTTAACAATTTCTTTATTAACACTTAAGGTTGATATTACCACGTGGTGTGTTAACGTTTCCGTGTATCAATATAATGGAGAAATTCTTAACGAAGTTGAGTAGGCCTACAATGGGGATACAACTATAAAAAAACGCGCCGAATTATCTACTTCATAGTGGTGAGGAAACGATAATAATATTTTTACTTTATAAATGTGTTATTTTTATGAATATTTGCTTATTTTTATATATTACAAGAGCATCTTCCGCCAATTTGTTTCTTTTATTTATTTAGATCCCCCTGGCACCATGTTGTTCACGATCTTCATGGGCAAGATTAATTTTTGCGACGTGAGGGCGCATAGCGCCCGAGCCGCACGAACCCTAGTATAATATATATATTTACACAAATGTTATACGATTGCAGGACTATATGACTTGTAAGTTTTGCTCAGTCCGAGTGGATGTAGACGAAACAGAGTTCCATGAGTGTTTTCTTGGGCGAATGGACGATGTTCGGGTTGACGAGAATGGAACATTATTCTTGCGTAAGATGATTTAATTTAAATCATAACATCATATAATAGTCTCAAGTGCACATTAATATACACAATGCATATTCTTTTCAGTTAAAACGCGTGAAGAAAACGCTGAGCCTATTCAGCAAATCGGCCTTGAGGAAATACTGATTTTTGAAGTTCTGAAATATCCAGTTTTGTATGACCACCGTCTAGACATTGACTAGCGGAGTCGTGCAAAGCATGATAGTTGTTGGCAGAAAATATTTGATAGCCTCGGAGGTAATATAATTGCACACACATGCGAAGATGAAATACTGTACATCATCATAACATTATAGGTCGGATCCCATTAAAAGATTTACCGAAGAAATGGAAAAATGAACGCGACAAATATATGAAAGCCAAAAAGAGGATAAGCAATACATTCCGAGCGCGTCAGCTTCTCAGCCGAAGAAGCCACCGAATTATAAACATTATGCCAAATGCAGCTTTTGGATGACTCGCTACGAAATAGGCAGTTGGTATTAGTTGCTTCATATATTATGTACTGAATTCAATATAACATATATAATTGTTTCAGGACAATATCGAACCTACCCCTTCCTGCATCATGTTCGCAAAGCGTAGATGACGAGAATGAGGATGGTGACATGAATCTCTGACCAAGTAGCCCCAGTAACACTAGTGTCAGTAGCTGTTCTACAAGCACCACAGCACAAAATAAGAGAAGTACATAATTCACTTTGATTACAATTAAATGAGTATGCAATGAGACATACATGTGTACAATATATTTTTATATTTTTTGTAGAAAGAAGCAAGGTGTCCGGTATAGAAGAGGCCTTATTGGAAGCAATTCAACAGCCAATACAGATGCCACTGCCACCTACACCCCCTTCTACACCACCAGTAATGCACGAATGAGATGCATTTTGTACAAGACTGACAACTAGTATGAAAAGGCTGAATCCTTGTGATCGCGCACAAGCCGAAATCGAAATGCTGCAAGTGCTATTCTGTTGAGAATATGGTGCGAAATAATTATTTGCAATACTCGCATTGTAAATGAATACGAATATTTTATTTGAATGTTTTATAAATTTATGAATTGCAGTACAAACATAAATATAAAAGATATAAATATAAATATGACGTGACTTAAATATAAAAAATAATTTATAATAATTTGTTCATTGTCATACCAATTTTTCCGAACGCCAAGGTGGCGTAATCCCTTAAAAATAATTGTTTTCTGCTAGATCCCACTGCCACTCTACAGCACCTTCATTGTTAAAGAAATCAGTAAGTGTCTCTCGCACTAGACTTGCATTTTGGCTGAACCTGTTGCTTCCTGTTCGATGGACTTCATTTATTCCCATAGCACATGGGACTTCATCTCGCCATCGACCTTCAGTGATGTGACCAGTTGACGATATGCTATCTATGAAAGCAGGTGGGCAATATGTTCTTCTCGTGACCGGTGTGGAATCTTCACTCTTCTTTAACCAATTGTGGAGACAAACAGATGCTTTTAGTATTCCCTCTATAGTTTCCGTTGGAGCAAGTATGGGCCTCCGAAATATTTTTCACTTTGCAAGCATTATACCGAACGCGTTTTCAATTACTCTTCGTGCTCTGCTTAGTCGGTAATTGAATATCCGCCGTTCAAGGATCAAAGTGGCCCTAGGCTATGGTCGCAACATAGAAGTTGTCAATGCAAACGCTTCATCTGCTACTATGATGTAAGGCAATGCTTTCCTATCTGATAAAATTGGTGTGGGTGGAGGCAATGAGAGTAACTCGTTTTCAAAGGCTTTTCCTATACTCGAGTTTCGAAAAACTCCGCCGTCGCTCTGTCTACCTTCTGCTCTTATGTCAATAAGTGTGAAAAAATAATTAGCGTCACACATTGCCATGGGTATTAGGCTATGGTTGCCTCTGTAGTTGTAATAGGTGGAACACGAATGTGGTCTAGCCTGCAAAAAACATCGAAGATGCAAGATGAATACAATCGAGTAGGATCGAGTCTGCCATGATGATTGTTTTGTCGGACCTCAATGATGACGTGTTTTCCATCAATGGTCCCGACACAATTTGGAAAATTCCACACACTTTTAAATTGTTCTGCTATTTTTAACCAATTGTCGGGAGATGGCTTCTTTTTCAAATCTTCAATATTTTCTCAGATTTTTATGTAATTTCTTAAAATTTTCAAAATTTCCTCAGATTTTTATTGAATTTTTTCAAATCTTCAAAATTTCCCCAGATTTTTGTTTTTTTTTTCGAATCTTCAGAAATTCCTCAGGTTTTTATGTAATTTTTTCATGTCTTCAAAATTTCTGCAGATTTTTATGGAATTTCTTCAAATCTTCAAAATTTTCTCAGATGTTTGTGTAATCTCCAAATCTTCAAAATTTCCTCAGATTCTTATGCAATTCCTTCACATCGTCAAAATTTCCTCAGATTTTTATGTAATTTCTTCAAATTTTCGAAATTTCCGCAGATTTTTATGCAATTCTCCAAATCTTCAAAATTTCCTCAGATTTTTATGCAATTTCTTCAAATCTAAAAAATGTCGCCAGATTTTTATGTAATTTCTTAAAATCTTCAAAATTTCATCACGGTCTCACTAATTTCTTCAAATTTGGGGACATTTCCTCAAACCTGGCAACAATGTTAACAACTGTCTGTTAGTTCCAGTTTGCGATATATTTCAATCCGGGCAACGCTGACTACATAGGAGCTAGTTCTTTAAATGTTTTTTTTAGCTTTTTTAAGCCTAATTACACTAAAAAAATGGATTTTCTTTAAATGCAAAACCTTCGATTTTTTCCGATCAAAATTAAAAGATTCTGCGTAAAAAACAAAATTTTTGCGATTTTACTGAAGAAGGGATTCAAATAACTTCATATTAAAATTTGTTTTTTCATAATTTTGATCTTTTTCTCTTCTATGACCACAATAGTTAATTTTAATGATGTTAAAATAACTAATTTAACTTCTCTCACATATTTCTTTGGTGAATTATAATAATTAACATTATGAACTACAATTTAAGCAAGTTGGGCACTGATTCATTTTTTTAACATAAAAAGTATAATTCTTAATGTTAATTATTCTAATTTACTAAGGAAATATGTGCACGAAGTTAAATTATTTATTTTAACATAATTGAAATCAACTAATGTGGTCATAGAAGAAAAAAAGATCAAAATTACAACAAAAAAAACGAAAAAAAAATTTTTTTACATGAAGTCATTTGAATCCCTTCTTCAATAAAATCTCAGAAATTTTATTTTTTCACGTAGAATTTTATAATCTTTTTTTGAAAAAAATTTAAGGTGTCGGATTGAAAGAAAATGCAATTTTTTTGTTTAATTTATCTTAAAACAGCTAAAAGAACATTAAATTTTTTTTTTGTTTAATTTTCGACATTTTTTTCAAAAAGTACATTGGAAAAAAATGACCTCTCAACAAATAAAAATATTTTTATTATTGTAGAAGTCATAATTATTTAAAAAATATTTTTTCAAAAATCAATAACTTCGGTATGGGTTAAGATAGAGAGCTAAAAATTTAAATGGATACTTCTTTTTGATTAAATGGATACTTCTTTTTGAATGATACATATATACTCAACTAATATGATTTTACTTACATATATTTTTTTACCGAACGACTTCAACCTATTCATACATAAGTCGAGCCTATGCTTCCTTTGCCTCGACCCCAGACTGTATGTCTATAACTTCCTTCATTCACATCCTGAACAATATATAGTATTTAAATATGTAAAGATTTTTATTCCGCAGTAAATTTTATTTTGTTGTTTACTTACAGAATATTTTACTTACCGAATATCAAATCAGCTCCAATGAACATGGAGAAATAAAATAAAAAGTACTTGGCGAGTTTTTCACTAAGCATATAGTGACATTTTGGTGTTCACCTGTTTACTGAAAAACCGTTTTGACTTATAGTCTGTTAAAAACGAACTCGCCAAGTACTTTTTATTTTTTTGATTATTTTTGTTCATTGATAATTTTTCTTTGTTGACAATTTTCACTTGATTTGACTATTTTTTTAAATTTGACTGTTAACATTTGTTTAAATTTTTTTTTCTGCTCCGACCTTAAAAATCATGATTGCAAAGTTAAAGTTACATTAGGAAACTAGATTTGCTTGGCAATGCGTGTTGTGAGTTTCATGTCTATTTATTTCACAATTTTTTGTAAGAAGACTAAACTAGAGATACTTTCGTAAATGTACTTGTCTCCAACTTTTGTACACCATTTTTGGTGTTTTTGGGGGTGATTTATCAACTTTTTGCAAAGTGTTTCCATTCGGTTCTTTTATTTTACATAATTCATAATTCCATTTAATTGTACAAGTGAATAGTATTTATAATTTCATGTAATTATATTGTTTTTATATAATTTATAATGTCGCTAATTTTTATGCACTTATAAAGTTTTGAACGTTCAGTTGAACGAAAAATGAGAAAAAGTATTATTCAACGAACAAATAAGAGAGCTTGCAACAACGTTGTAAATAATAAATTTAAAAATTCGAAGATTTTTCAAGAGTTATTTCTAAAGGGTATACTTCTACACTGTAGGACTAGCAAATATGAATAAAGATGTTCATTGAGGGAGTTGAGATTGAAATGCTTTAAGTTCTCTCATTATTTAAGGGGTCTACCCTAATTGGACACGCAAAAAAATGCCTATTCTCACGATTTTTTTTTATTGTTTTAAATGAGAAATATTAATATGACAAGTATGAGGCTTGATAAATATAATCTTGAAATGCATGAAAAAAATTTTTTTAAATTTATTTTTCGGTTTTTTATTATATGAAAATGCAGGCCAAAAAAATATAAAAAAAAAAAGATGAGTGCGCCCTGTTGACGGAATCTCCGGAGTGGATTATCTAAAAAAAAAAAAAAAAAAAAAAAGGTTTTAGATTCAGTAAGGTCATGACTATGTCGCATATCATACGATTTTTGATTTTTTTAAAATTGGCAAAACGGCGGCCATATATCGAAAAGTAACGAAAAATAACCTTTTTTTATCAGTTTTTTTAAATTTAAACCAAGTTAAACTCAAAATTTCAAAAATCGTATGATATGCGACATAGCTGTCGACATAAACAATATGTGGTAAAAATTTGGTAAGGATTGATGCAGTAGTTTCCAAGATTTTTTCAACAAGCCGTACAAAAATGTCATTTCGAGAAAAACGCGATCAAAGTTTTTTTTTAACGAAAAAACGTGAAAATTTCTTACCTACGCTTAATCAGCGATGCCTGCACCGTACATTATGTTCATAATGTACCGTCTATACTTTCGAAAAATGGAATTAGAAAAATATCGTTTTTTTGAAAATTGCAATTAGGGTAGACCCCTTAATGTGAAAATTTAGAGCGCTTCGCCTCCTTGTTCCTTCATCGAAGAACACTTTTTTCACATTTCCTAGTCTTATGGCGTAGCAGTATGGAAAAAAACTGTTCAGCAGTCAAACAAAGATATAAAGAACTTTAAAGTTTTTTCGACATATCACAATAACTTCTAAATTATTTTATTGCGGGAGCACAAATCACTAAAGTATTTATTAACTTGATAATAATTAATTATTTAAAAAACTGAAATAAATGCGATGATATAAATATTAACTCGAAGCATGTTTTATAAACATACCCAGATAGACAAACGTGCTGTAGAAAATCGCATGATGGCACAGTAACGCAATGTTGTCAGCAAAATACGGCATAGCGTGTCGTCATTCAATAGCTTTCTACTTCCGAATTACGCAGCATATTGACGCCACGTCCCGTCAGATTTGCGTTATAACTATGTTAAGGTCTAACGTTAGAATGCAGCAAAATAACAGCATCCTGTGTGTGTTAGAATGCAGCAAAATCGCAGCAAAATGACAGCACGCTGTGTACTGCGTATTTGCGTCTTAATTGCAGCACGTCGTGCTGTTTACGTTTTAGTTCAGCTAGCCGCCGCAACGTGTCTCAAACCCCTCTCATTGTTTTCACATGCGATGAACCGACTCCAAAGGCATTTAAGTAAGATCCGACTAATATCAAAATTTTGTTCGAGACCACAGCTTGATGCAATACAGTTCAGTATGACGGCACCTTGCGCCATGACGTGCTGCAAAAACGCTGCAAATACGCAATGAGGCGTGCTGCAAATAGACAGCACGGCATGCTGCAAAACCGCTGCGAATATGCAGCACGGCATGCTGCAAAAAGGCTGCGAATATGCAGCACGGCGTGCTGCACATAAGCTGCAAACATGCAGCAGAGCGTAATGCAAATATGCTGCGACTGGAACGCCAACTTGACGATACAGCATATCGTAAATAAGACGTTAGTGCGTAGTTATAGCGTAACTCAATTTTGACGCAAATATTGCGACATTATTATATATACCGTATCGTTAGAATACAGCTTAATGCGGAAGTAGAAAGCTGCTGAGTGACGCCACGGCTTGCTCCCGCGTGGCGTGCTGTTGCCGACAATATGACGCAAAATGTCTATCTGGGTATACATAAATAAAACCAATACGGCATTTAGTAAACAAAAAGTTACTCAGGTAGGTTATACACGATGATGCGTAGCTTTCTGTTTGGTTCGTTTCGTCGTTGTTAGGAGACGCAAAGATATATTTCTGTTTGGTTCCTTTCATCGTTTCGTGAGATAAGCGCTTACTAGCGGCCAAATTTTCGTTGTTTGATTGGTTGTTAGGTGGTGTCAAGATGCATATAGGTATACATCGTAATAGGAATTCTCCGTGCGAAAACATAGGTATACATCGTAATAGTAATTCTCCGTGCGAAAATATAGGTATACATCGTATAGGAATTCTCCGTGCGAAAACATAGGTATACTTCGTATGGAAAAAATTGAGGTACGAAAAACTCGCCATGTTAGTGATGAAAACGAGATGTCACGGACGAAAAACAAATCCGCGATACCATCCATATTCTTTCAGCTAGAGCACTGATTGTAGTTCCAATCGAAAGAGCATAATTAATAACGAATTGACGTAAGCAGAATAATCTCCAAGATGCTCTCATCAATTAATAATCGGTAAGCGAAATTTTTTTATATAGATATATTCCTGTGTATAAGCAGGATGTGTCGGGTATAAGAGTCTCGTGGGCTTCTCGTTTTAATGTACTTGTCTCGAGTCGCTACCGCGACTCTTGATTTTGGATACAAAAACTTTCATCGATGAGTTGAAAAATCATAAACCTCATTATGGATAGAATTTTATCCATTGCACAGCGAACAAAATTCTATAAAAACTAAGACCTATATTAATGATATTAAGTACGATATTGAATTTTTCTGACACATCACAATTAATTTTAAATAATGCTTCTGACAGATCACAATAAATTTAAAATTATTTTATTGCTCGAGTGCAAATCACGGAAGTACTTTGTTATTTCATAATAATTAATTATTAATTAAAATAAAGTGAAACTAATGCGATGATGTAAATATTAACTTGAAGCACGTTTTATAAATATATAAATAAAACCAACACGGCATTTGGTAAAAAGTTACTCAGTAGGTTATACACGATATATATATATATTATTATTAAATATTAACTCGAAGCACGTTTTATAAACAAATAAATAAAACCAACACTGCATTTACAATTAGTAAATATAAAAAGTAACTCGACAGCTGCATCGATATTTATGAAGGTTATACACGATGATGCGTAGCTTTTTGTTTGGTTCGCGTCATCGTTGTTAGGAGGCGCAAAGATTTATTTCTGTTGGGTTTCTTTCACCGTTTCGTGAAGTAAGCGCTTCCTAGCAGCCGAATTTTCGTTGTTTGATTGGTTGTTAGGTGGTGTCGAGATGTATATAGGTATACATCGTAATAGGAATTCTCCGTGAGAAAACATAGGTATACATCGTAATAGGAATTCTCCGTGCGAAAACATAGGTATACTTCGTATGGAAAAAATTGAGGTACGAAAAATTCGCCAAGTTAGTGATGAATGAGATGTCACGGACGAAAAATAAATCCTCGATATCAGCCATATTCTTTCAGCTAGAGCACTGATTGTAGTCCTAATCGAAAGAGCATAATTAATAACGAATTTACGTACGCAGAATAATCTCCAAGATGCTGTCATCAATTAATAATCGGTAAACGAATTTTTTTATATAGATATATTCCTGTGTATAAGCAGGATGTGTCGGGTATAAGAGTCTCGTGCGCTCCTCGTTAAATGTACTTGTCTCGAGTCGCTACCGCGCCTCTTGATTATGTGACAGATCGTACACACGAGGGTAAGCATGAAGTTGTTCATCGAACACAAACTTCAGCTTGATGCCGCAGCCAATCAGCGAACGAATAAAACGACAACAATACTTTATCGAAGTTGCGAGATATTGTCAGGACCGTTTTTTTAATACTACTAGCTCGCGCGCGCGCTACGCGCGCGACAAGCTTCCAGGATACTCGTGCAAAAAAATGCAACGAGAGCAAAATATGTCTTAATGATTAGCCGAGAGAAATTCTGACCCCTATGTGTACATGAATGCATATAATACATAATATAATATTATAGAGAGAAATTTCCACATTAATTTTATGGTTTTTGCTCCAGTAATAACTCACTATAGATCGCGTTAACCACCCTTTTGATTTTGTCAGTGGTCAATACCATCTAGCGAGTTATGAACGCAACATTAACTATATCACTGTTCCTGAGGCGGTGTCAGGAAAGATAAAAAACACAATAAAAACGTTATCGAGCAACATTTTTTTCGTTTATACATGTGAAAAGCATTTTGATATTATTATGCAAATGACACGCCTTTTCTGCTTATTGCGCTGCTCAGTAACGTCGTTGATTTTCAATATTTCTCGTTAAGCGAATACGATGAAATTTTTCCTCTTCCTCTAGAAATCGATGTATTTTTCGTTGTCTCATTTCGAACTTTGGAAAAAAACAGATTTATAGAACAAAAAGAAATTATTTCGCTCTTGATTGAAGTATCTCTATAGATAATTCCATTAAAACAAACCTTTTAAATCAATCAATGAAGTTTTATTTGCAGATAACTTTTTAAAAAGTTTTTTACAAACTTATTTCTTACAACATATATTTTCTTGCTTATGACCATATCATTTATACCCTGCATCGCTTCTGTTTAACAATTCTTTTCATTTTTCTTCAATTCCACTGCCCATTCGTTTATCATTTTCGCTCTCCCTTTTTTTGGCATCATATTCCCTAAAAAACGCACATATTCATTTTTGTTCGTTTCCCTCCCAACATATTCGTTCTTTCTCCTCTTATCGCTCTCTCGTGGATTTCTTCTATCCGTTCTTCTACTCTTTTATTGCTTTCTCTTGATTCCCCATATAATGTTAACCCAGCTCTCGTCTCCTTGCCTTTTAACCTCTTTTCCCTGTTCTCTCCACTCACACCTTTACACGTTAACTCATACTATAGACATAAAGTATGGACTACGCACAGAGCGTCACCCGAGAGAAAGAGATAGCGACTAACGGGGGCCAAGTCTTGTCTCTTTCTAACAGTAGCCAATGAGGGAGTGAGAAAGAGATAGCTATGGCCACCGTTTCGTTCTCTCTTTGTCTACCCTGACGGACACTTTAGGCAATGGCTTCCAGTGCGGATCGCGTAGTCCATACTTTATGTCTATGACTCATACCACATCGTTATCACATATATATCTTTTACTTCGAATAATAAAATCTTTTATCCATTCCAAACCTCAATCATCTCTCAATCATTTTCGCGTTTCCTTCTCCACAAAAAAGCCCCCCTTGAAATTGATCCATACACTCGCTACAAGTAACTCAACAGTCTCCTTTCATCCCCTCCTTGGCACCTTTTCCTGTCTTCTCCACACACCCTTACATATTGACTCTTACATATTCTCAAATATCTTTGACTTTTACAAAAAAAAATTTAATAACGTGAACATATAATTAAATATTCCAACACCCTTTCCTGTTTTTCTTTTTTACATTTCTGCGTTTCCTTTAAACTTTATACCGACAAATATTCAAGCACAAATTTTATCCCACCGCTTCCCAAGCCTTTCTTTTGCTCGCATTGGTCTTACATCCCCCCTTCCTCTCTCCCTTCTTTCTACAACATCCAACAATCAACTACGCTTCTCTCATTCCCCATCCCCAAACCCCGTCCATACATGTCCCTTTCAGCGAGGAAGCTTTCTCCAGGTTTCTTTCTTTTTGTCCAATGCACTAAACTTTCCTATAGCGCGGCTCCCGTTGACTCCTCTCCAACCTCTCTTTCTTCGCGCGTAGCGCGCGCGTGAGCTAGTTTTATTAAATTTCCTATAAGGAATTTTCATATTTGCATTGGTAGTCTAATTATTGATCTAAATATTTTGTGAACAGACATTTACAGAATATCGCGAATAATGTGTGTCGAGGAATGTAAAATTTCTTCGACATTATTCAAAACTTGATGAAAAAACTACGTCAGATCTCCTCGAAGTTTGAGTATTGTTAAAAAACTATATATTATACACCATCTTGACGGAATAAAAAAAAATCGTTATACCTCCATCAATTTTGAGATTTTTTAGAAATCCTTTGTTGCAAATGTAGTTCTACATTAGATTGATTCAAAAAAAGCGACACTTTTTTTTTATTGAAATCCGCTATTAAATACTTTCAGAGAGGTGAAAAAAGATGCGTGTGAAAAGCAGAGCTCCTAATTTTTATATTTAGAGGTCCTTTATCGCGAATTTCTATTATCCATTTAAATAACACGGGGTACATTTTTTAAATACTTTTAAAATTTTATGCCTTGGCTTTAAGTCAATGTACCGAAATGTGCAATACATGTGCAGGAATTGAACGCCCTACAAAAGAGGTTTCCTATGATTTTTCGATAAACTTACCACTTCAGAAGTTATTGAAGGTTAAAGTTAAATTTACAGTAAATTTAACTTTTTTTCTTCGGTTTCCGATAAAATGTTACAACTTATTACTGAATATATTAAAATCTTTTGTGAAAATTCTATAATTTGTGATTTTTCATGAGGGCAGGGGTCAGTTAACAATTTTCGTTTCGTAAAGCTTAACAGTTCCACGTTCTACATCCCCATTTTTTGTAAAAAAAAACTAATTTTTTGTTTATTACCAGTGTACAGCCTTGCTTTATACTAAACCCCCCACCTTTCCTGGTAAGGCCGGGGCTGCAGCCCGCACCCTACACTTTTTCCATTCTGTATCGCAATTCTGCCGAGAGTGATGGGAAAACTGCAGAAAAACCTTCACCGATACGGACCGTAAACTACATAAGAAACCGTCGGTAGCAGTGCGAGCACGCTCCAGCACGACTATCGTCGGTCGGTTAGGTAGTTACCTCCTCCATTGTGATCCAGTGAGCCAGTTGCTTGCATAGTTAGGTGAACGACCATCCGAGCGATAAGAACCGCGTTGGCAGGCCTCACCGAAACCGTACAATTAACCGCCCACTCATCGCAATGAGGTCTTTGGGATTCCATTATTTAAGGCGGGGTCCCCAATCCACCGGAATTGCAGCTGATAAACAACACTTGAAAAATTAGAATATTTTTCAGCGATGTCGCCGGGGTTCGAACCTGGGTCCCGCGGATTACGAGACCCGCGCTCTAGCCACTTGGCCACTGCTCTCCCTTGTAAAAAAAACTATTTTCTTACAATAAAATATCAAGTTAATAAAAAGATGCCAATTCTAAAAGAAATACTGTTTAATATTCACGAAGGTAGAAAAATTAGATCTTACATATACATTTCCTTCAGCATTACTTTTGAAAATTTATTGCTCATTCGAAGTGTAAAAGTTGTTATAGAATAAACTGATGACTATTTCAAGGTTTTTTTGGTTACAATTCGGGAATCGTTGGTGATGTTCTTGTACGGCTTGTAGAAGAAGTGGAAATAAAATGTATCGCCCAAAAAAGTGTGTTTATAAGATAAGGAAAGATACGTGTAAAAAAAATGATAATCTTCAAATCTTCAGAATTTTCTTAAATTTTTATGTAATTTCTTCAAATCTTCAATATTTCCTCAGATTTTTATGTAATTTATTTGAATCTTCCAAACTTCCTCAGATTTTTATGTAATTTCTTCAAATCTTCAAAATATCTTCAGATTTCTATGCAATTTCGAAAAATCTTCAGAATTTGCTCAGATGTTTATGTGATTTCTCCAAAAATCTTCAAAACTTCTACAGATTTTTAAGTAATTTCTTCAAATCTTCAATATTTTCTCAGATTTTATGTAATTTCTTGAAATTTTCAGAATTTCCTCAGATTTTTATGTAATTTTTTCAAGTTTTCAAAATTTCCGCAGGTTTTTATAGAATTTCTTCAAAATTTTCTCAGATATTCATGTAATCTTCAAATCTTCAAAATGTCCTCTGATTTTTATGCAATTCCTTCACATCGTCAAAATTTCCTCAGATTTTTATGTAATTTCTTCAAATTTTCGAAATTTCCGCAGATTTTTGTGTAAGTCTCTAAATCTTCAAAATTTCCTCAGATTTTTATGCAATTTCTTCATATCTTCAAAATTTCCCAGATTTTTATGTAATTTCTTTAAATCTTCAAAATTTCCTCACATTTGTATGCAATGTCTTCAAATCTTCAAAATTTCCCCAGATTTTTATGTAATTTCTCCAAATTTTCTTCAGATTTTTATGTATTTTCTTCAAATCTTTAGAATTTCCTCAGATTTTTATGTAATTTCTTCAAGCCTTCCAAATTTCCGCAGATTTTTATGGAATTTCTTCAAATCGTCAAATTTTTCTCAGATGTTCATGTAATCTTCAAACCCAAAATTTCCTCAGATTTTTATGCAATTCCTTCACATCGTCAAAATTTCTTCAGATTTTTATGTAATTTCTTCAAATCTTCGAAATTTCCGCAGACTTTTATGCAATTTCTTCAAATCTCCAAAATTTATTCAGATTTTTATGTAATTTCTTAAAATCTTCAAAATTTCCTCAGATTTGTATGTATTTTCTTTAAATCTTGAGAATTTCCTCAGATTTTTATGTTGTTTTTTCGAATCTTCAGAAATTCCTCAGGTTTTTGTGTAATTTCTTCATGTCTTCAAAATTTCCGCAGATTTTTATGGAATTTCTTCAATTCTTCAAAATTTTCTCAGATTTGTATGCAATTTCTTCCAATCTAAAAAATTTCGTCAGAATTTATGTAATTTATTAAAATCTTCAAAATTTCCTCACGGTCTCACTAATTTCTTCAAATTTGGGGACCCTCAGACCTGGCAACAATGTTAACAACTGTCTGTTAGTTCCAGTTTGCGATATATTTCAATCCGGGCAACGCCGAGTACATAGCAGCTAGTTCTTTAATTGTTTTTTAGCTGTTTTAAGCTAAATTAAACTAAAAAAATTGGATTTTCCTTAAATGCAAAACCTTCGACTTTTTCTGAATAAAATTAAAAGATTCTGCGTAAAAAAACAAAATTTTTGCAATTCTACTGAAGAAGGGATTCAAATAAATTCACATTAAAATTTTTTTTCGTAATTTTGATCTTTCCTCTTCTATGACCACAATAGTTAATTTTAATGATGTTAAAATAAATAATTTGACTTCGCTCACATATTTCTTTTGTGAATAATAATAATTAACATTATGAACTACAATTCAAGCAAGTTTTGCACTTGATTCATTTTTTTACATAAAAAGTGTAATTCTTAATGTTAATTATCATAATTTACTAAGGAAATATGAGTGAGAAGGTAAATTATTTATTGTAACATAATTGAAATCAACTATTGTGGTCATAGAAGAAAAAAGATCAAAATTTAAAAAAAAACGAATTTTTTTTTTTTAATAAGAAGTCATTTGAAATCCCTTCTTCAGTAAAATTTCAGAAATTTTATTTTTTCACGTAGAATTTTATAATCTTTTTTTGAAAAAAAATGAAGGTGTCGGATTGAAAAAAAAATGCAATTTTTTTGCTTAATTTATCTTAAAACAGCTAAAAGAACATAGCAATTCGATTTTTTTTTTAATTTTCGACATTTTTTTCAAAAAGTGCATTGGAAAAAAATGACCTCTCAACAAATAAAAATATTTTTATTATTGTAGAAGTTATGATTATTTAAAAAATATTTTTTCCAAAATCAATAACTTCGGAATGGGTTAAGATAGAGAGCTAAAAATTTAAATGGATACTTCTTTTTGCCCGCATAATAACGTATTAAAAAATTAAAAAAATTGAAGAGGTCACCGACGAAACGTCCGTTGAATTGACACATATATACTCAACCAATATGATTTTACTTACATATATTTTTTTACCGAACGTCTTCAAACTATTCATGCATAAGTATGTCTATAAGTTCCTTCACTCACATCCTGATCAATATATAGTATTTAAATATGTAAAGATTTTTATTCCGCAGTAAATTTTTTGTTGTTGTTTACTTACAGAATATTTTACTTACCGAATATCAATTCAGCTCCAATGAACATGGAGATTAATTGATACTACATAATGTATATAAAACACCATGAACTTTTATCGATAATAAAAAGAAATTATTGATATCGCAATTATTACGCACTCACATCTTCAACACCGTATCAGTCATACTGAACATGTTTTGAATTAAAGTAGAAAATGAGGAGAAAATGGATTATGTATATCCGCGTATCGCAGCTGTCAATATTTATTATGTGACAGATCGTACACAAGAGGGTAAGCATGAAGTTGTGCATCGAACACAAACTTCAGCTTGATGATGCCACAGCCAATCAGCGAACGAATAAAACGACAACAATACTTTATCGAATTTGCGAGATATTTTCAGGGCGGTTTTTTTAATATAGGATACTAGGGGGCATGACGCGCGCTGAAGCGCGCGGCTGTTTTACTACCAGCGCTGTCGCGCTTTCGTCCAGAATTGGTTTTAGAAAGATTACTTAAATTACTCGAATACTATAGGGATTCTTTTTAATAGCCTATGTTTGATCGAGACGTGATAACCGAGTTAACTCAAGGAAGGTTTCCGAATGCACCAAAGCATATTATATATTGAAATTTGCAAGGTTTGCCGTTCGAATACAGTGGATCAAAAAAGTATTCGTACACTGCGTTTTTTGCCAATAACTTCATAGGTATACATGATATCGAATCCAAATCTATTTCGTTTAATTTATCAACTGCTTAAATATCAATGAGATTCAGAACTGTTTCCCTGATTTTTTTGTGAATTTTCGGACTCTCCTAAGTGAGTTAAAAATAGCTGGAGACGATATCGTCATAAAGGTTGCCGGCAGGATAATAAAAAAAATAGGTTGCCAGTAAAGGGTCACAGTAGAACCGCTACGGTCCCATCCTACCAAAGAAAATGATGAGTTTTTACACTTTGACGTTCGCCATATTGGATTTGCCATTTTGAATTGTGAAATTTCAATGCCGGATTCGTAATCAGCGATTTCAAAATCCTTCCAATACCAATTTTCATTTAAATCGATGCAGACAAATTTCGTGACTGAAAGGGTTTAACATCACGTAGTGCTATTTTTTCAAAATTTAAACCATTTGCTTTTATTTAAATCATGAACATATAATCATGAACATCATAAACATATATTTTTTCAATTATAATATAATAAGTAAATTATTATTATTTATCTTCTTTATTATTATAGTATTGGTATTATTAATTATCTCCTTTGAAGATCATCTTTTCCTTATTATATCATTTTCGCCTTCTGTAATGAATAAATAAAGATCACGAATTAATTTTTAAATAAACTTCATTGATTCGGTAACATAAGATAAGTCGTCCAAATTGGAGTCCCTACATATGGGGCCATCCATGTCACTTCCGCCAGTAAAAAAAAAATTACCACAAATAATTTTCAAAAGTCGAGTTACTTTATTGAAAAATATTCACTGAGTGTCGAAATTTTTTAAAAAATGTTGACGTTTTTTCTCGTTGATTACCATTTTTTAACATTTTTCCATTCAAATGACTGCGTTTTTGGCAGAATTTGACGTATTTACATTTGTAAAAAAAAAAACGAAAATATGCGTCTTTTTATGGCCTTCCAGAAAAAAATTAATTTAGATTTTATTGAACAAGTCGAACGTCCGTTTTAGTGCAAAATATGCAAAAATATTTTTTTTCTCAAGGAAAGACACTCGTTATTTAATTTTTTTATTTTTTCCCGAATTATGAATACGAAAAACGAATTTCTGGTGTTTTTTGTTACATGGGATTCCTAAACACCAAAAATTCGTTTTTCTATTCACGATTCGGGAAAATTAAAAAAAAAAATAATAACGAGTGTCTTTCCTCGAGAAAAAAAATATTTGTTCATATTTTGCGCTAAAACGGACATTCGACTTGCTCAATAAAATCTAAATTCATTTTTTTTCTGGAAAGCCATAAAAATACGCATATTTTCGTTTTTTTTTACTAATATATATACGTCAAATCCTGCCAAAAATACAGCCATTAGAATGGAAAAATGTTAAAAAATGGTAATCTACAATAAAAAACGTCAGAAAACTTTTGAAAAATTTCGACACTCGTTGAATATTTTTCAATAAAGTAACTCGACTTTTCAAAATCATTTGTGGAATTTTTTTTTTTACTGGCGAAAGTGACATGGCTCGCCTCATATAGGGACTCTAGTCTAAATGCTATTTGATCTTCTTTATATAAGAAGAAGATCTCCATTCTTTTGTTGCGTCATGCTGAATGCCATTTTCAAAAATCCAGATATTTCTACGAAAAATTAATGTTAATATGGGGAGTTTCATGTTAAATCGACCGAGAGTTGGAATCGACCCCGTTCAATTTCGATAAAACTTGGTCAGAAGTTTTCGTTTTCAATAAAATGAAGTTCTACCATAGGAAGTTATGTAAAATTGAAAATTTCGCAATTTTTCAATTCTTTCAAGTTTATTTTTTAAATATCTCGAAAACTATTATAGTTACGAAAAATCGTTCTAGATTCGTCTGAAACAGTATACTTAGGGGCTACAAAAAAAAATATTCCGAAAGAAATTTTTTTTAAATTATGACTTCGGAGAATTTGGAATTTTCAAAAATCATGAAAGTCCAAGTTCCGTATTAAATTTTTGGTTTAATTTTTTTATATAATACCTTGTGGTGATCTTAAAAGATCGTGTAATTTTCAGGACGGTGTTCTTTTGTTTCCAAAATATAAATTTTTTAATTTTAAGTAAAGTTCAGCAATCACGTAGTTTTTTAATTTTGAGCAGTAAAATAAAAGTAGAAGTAACAGTATTTTTGTAAAAAAAAAATTTCTTATCAAAGTATACTCTTTAAGACGTATACGAGTATACTCTTCAAGACGAATTCAGAACGATTTTTCGTAATAATAATCGTTTTCAAGGTATTTAAAAAATAAGCTTGAAAGATTTGAAAAAATGTGAAATTTTGAATTTTCCATAACTTGAGAAAAAAATGTTTATAATTTTTTTTCCTTTGGTAGAACTTTGTTTTATTGAAAACGAAAAGTTCTGATCAAATTTAATCGAAATTGAAAGGGATCGATTCCAACTCTTGGTCGATTTGACGTGGAATGACCCATATATAAAACATTTTGTATGGTGAAATTTTGTGTGACACATATGACACATAATTTGAGTTGATAAAAGTTTTGGTGACAATTTTAAGTACTTATAGCGTCGAAGCAAAAATTTAAAAACCATTAACCATATTGAAGATGATGATAATATCGATTTCCAATAATGAAAATGCCGAGAAACTATCAAAACGTTACTTAAGCAATAAATTGTTGCAGACATTTCCCGTAAGAATGTTTTTCAATTTTATCTAATAAATTCTTCGATTTTTCTGAATACATATGAATTTTTCATGAATTTTTTATGGTTTTTTAATTTTATGTTTTTAATTTTTAATTTTGAATATTGCATGATAAGTGGTGAATTTTGGATATGTTCTGTACAAAGGTTCTATATTACACTCACGAAGTATATCCGGATCATGAAACGAATATTTTTATAAATGCAGTTTTTCAAAATTCTAAAAAACATAAATTAAAAACCATTAGAAAATTCTTGAAAAGTTAATATGTATTCAGAAAAATCGAGGAATTCGTTACATATAATCAAAAAATATTTTTACGGAAAATTTTTACAACAATTCATTGTTTAAACAATTCTTTGATAGCTTTTTGGCATTGTAATTATTGGAAATCGATATTATTCTCATTTTCAATATGGTTGGTTTTTTCAAATTTTTGCTTCGACGCGAAGTACTTGGAATTTTCACTAAAACTTTTTTTGACTGGCATTATGTGTCTCAGACAACCTTAACAACTTAGCAATCAACTGGTCTTCCATCTCGCCGATTTTTTCCCATTTATCTACGATGATTGGCTTTTTATGCTCATTTTTTTTCTTTCCATGAAACCCATAGTTCACTTCGACCTTCGTATGCTGCTGTATGGATACCTCATATGGAATGTTGCCCATATTGTAGGGAGAGCTTACTTCTTTCCCAACGGCTCCAATTAATCGAATAATCTGAAAGATGAACGTTATTATTTTTTTGCATATTTATTTACCACACACAAACATAAATGTAGATTTTTTTGTCGATTTCCATGTAATTTATTTTTTTCCAATATCATACCTTGTTCATCTCAACCACTTTAGCCACTCTCTCGACTTGCTTCTCCCACGCCAAGCATTGCGCCCTTTTTTCTGACCCGTTGTTCAAAACGAATTTTATCAGATTAAACTTTTTTGTCATCCCGACGATTTTTGGAAGCTCGAGGGCATCGATGTATCCGGAAATTTCGCTGCGTTATATTTAAAAATGAAAAAAATAACTTGAAAACTTGCAATTTTTTTTATGTGTTTAAGTAGTACATATGCACAGTAGGAGAAAAGCCCAAAAACCTGGCCAAAACCTCAAATGACCTTTAACGGGAATGAAAATTGGCTTGCAGGGGTTTTCAAGGTCGCTGATTACGAATCTGAAAGCCAAATTATCGTAAACAAAATGGCCGATCCAATATGGCTGACATGAATGTTAAAAAGTTGCCAGATGTCGACAAAAATTGGTATTTACGGGTTTTCAAGGTCGCTGATTACGAATCCGCAAGCCAAATTATCGTAAAAAAAATGGCCGATCCAATATGGCCGACATGAACATTAAAAAGTTACCAGATGTTGACAAAAATTGGTATATACGGGTTTTCAAGGTCGCTGATTACCAATCCGATATCTATTGTTTATAACTTGCAACAAAGAGCTTACAGCAAATTGTTATAAACAAAATGGCCGAGTATCCTGCTAAATAGATAAATTAATATATAAAAAAAAATCATCATAATAAAATAAACGTGAACAGTGTATTCTACGCAATTATTATTTTTATTTCCAAAATACATACGGAACGTTTCAAAAATAGAAAATTTTATTCTTAATCAAAATCGTAATCGGAGTCGGAGTCGGAGTCAGAATCATTATCCGAGTTTGTATCTATTACAACTCCCGGCACGGCTTCAATCTCGGCGCAAAATTCGTCTGCTGCAGCAGTCACTTTAGGAGCGATCAACATCGCTACAGCTTCCGGCGACAAACTCTTCAGCTTCTTCTGTGGTAGTCTTCTGACACTTGAAATGTACGGATCAGAAGTAACTAAGAGCCGATGAAAAACATCTTCCATAGTTTTCACCCTGGAACTTTTTCGCGCAAAATCTTCTCGATATCGTTTGATGTCTTTGTTTCGAGCTTCCTGAGAATCTTCGGATAATTGGCCGATTGGTAATAGAGCATGAGTTATTATCACTGGACAATGAATTAATAGTTTGTGCACCGAAGTAGGCCTGGAGTACCAAGGGTATAATGCAACGGTCTTTCTTGCCGTTTCAATAGCATACTGTTCAAATCTTTCACAGTTTATCTCGTGGCCACACGATATAACTTGTAGGATTACGTACAAGCGTTTAATTACTTCTTCGTTGACCCCCGTTATCGCAGCGGAAACCGTCGAATTTATATTTAATCATTCATATTTAAGAAATTTTTATGTGGTTGATTTTAATATGTATACATATATATATATATATGCATACGTATATATCATAATTAAATCACAGAAAATTTATATATATATATATATATACACACATACATATATATTAAAATAATTTATTTCAAGCGTATAACAGCCGTCTTATCCGTTATGATGCTACTTCACCCATTCTCAGGTAGAGGCGCAGAGGCTGCTCAATAGTGCCGCGTGCACGCTCGGCTACCGCACGATGCGAAAAAAATCATAACGGACAAGACGCACGTTTTCCGCAGGTAACTCTTGTAAATTTCGAAAGCTTATACATTAAACTAAAGGCCGAGACTAGGAGCTTTGCAAAATGTGACAAAATATATAACTTTTCGGACCGTTGAAAATATGAGTTTTCAAAATTATTCAATTTTATTCATGCCGAAGGCTATACTACATTTCAATCATTTATACATAAAGTTTAGATTCAACCGATGTAAAAATATGTTCTACATACCTCCAAAAGTCGTATCCATGTTGCAGAATTGAAATTAAACCCGTCACTTTAAAGTTATGGGTTTTTGAAGTCAGCGTTATTTTCGTCTGTTCAGCGCGTGACACGTACACTCTTCACGAACACTAACTGCCAACTGACGCTGCGGCGCAGGTATACACTTAAAGGGCTTTCCCTTCCACAATAGAATGCAGTTATTAGTCCTCTACCTGAATGACTACTCAACTGACCCTATTTCGAAAATTTATTTTTTGGGGTTTTGGCCAGGTTTTTGGGCTTTTCTCCTACTGTGATATGAGGCGATCCATCTCACTTCAGTCAGTAAAAAAGAAAAATTCCACAAATAATTTTGAAAAATCGAGTTATTTTTTAAAAAATTCACCGAATGTCAAAATTTTTAGAAAATTTTCTGACGTATTTCTCGTTGATTATCATTTTTTAACATTTTTCCATTCAAATGGCTGTATCTTTGGCAGAATTTGACGTATTTACATTTTTTAAGAAACGAAAATCTGCGCCTTTTTATAGCCTTCTAGAAAAAAATTAATTTAGATTTTATTGAGCAAGTCGAACGTCCGTTTCAGGGCAAAATATGCAAAAATACTTTTTTCTGAACGAAAGACACTCGTTAATTTATTTTTTGCTTCCTCATAAAGGAAGCTTTGTTTTCGTGAAAAAATTTTTTTTCGCGATTTTTATGCCAATATGTTCAAAATGTCCTAAAACATCGAGAAATCATATTTAGAAAAAATGTCCGGATGGATGTGTGAGTGAGTGTGTGTGTGTGTGTGTGTGTGTGTGTGTGTGTGTGTGTGTGTGTGTGTGTGTATGTATGTATCCTGAATTTCAGATGTAACTCGAAAACGCTTCGAGATATTAAGCTAAAATTTGGCACACTTGTCGAGCACGAATTGCTCTTCGTTATGAAATTTTTTTTTTTAATTATAACGGGTGTTCAGATTTTATCGACTTTTTCGTTTTTGCCAGAATGGCGTAAACGCCCTAGCCTCTGCAATTTTCAAGATATTGCACTCAAACTTTGTACAGAATTAGTATAGCTATTAAGGCTGTTTGGTATTGAATTTGGCGAAAATCCATCGAGGGATTAAAATTTTATGAAATTTAGAATTTTTTGAAAAATTGCCTAAACGCTCTAACTTGCGCAATTTTTAAGATATTGTACCGAAACTTTGCACAGAGGTATTAGCTGTGAAGGTTGTTCGCTATTAAATTTGGCAAAAATCTATCGAAGGATTAAAATTTTATGAAATTTTGATTTTTTTGAAAAATAGCACAACCGCTCTAACTTGCACAATTTTCAATATATTTCACTGAAACTTTGTACAGAACTTGTATAGCTATCAAGGTTGTTCGCTATTAAATTTGGAAAAAATCCATCGAGGAATTAAAATTTTATGAAATTTTGAATTTTTTGAAAAATAGCGCAAGCACTCTAACTTACACAATTTTCAATATATTTCACAGAAACTTTGTACAATACTTGTATAGCTATCAAGGTTTGTTCGGGATCAAATTTGGCGAAAATTGATCGAATTTGCACATTGATTACTAATATTTTTCAATAGTTAACAAAGCTTCCTTTATGAGGAAGCCAAATTTGATCGCCATACCGTGAGTTGAAGGAAGCTATGTGAACTATGGATAAAGATGAGGAAGCAATGCGCAAATTTCAATTTGCAGGGTGTTTTAATTTCCCCGAGTTGTGAATAATACGAAAAACGAATTTTTGGTATTTTTTATATTATGGGATTCCTAAACACCGCGAAGTAACAGCGATTTTTTTAAAATTAATATATTAATAAAATAAAATTTTTATATTAGTAATAGCTATTTTTTTTATTGATATATTAATATGTTAATAAAATTAATATATTAATAAAAATAAAATAGCTGTTACTTCACGGTGTTTAGGAATTCCATAGTATAAAAAATACCAAAAATTCGTTTTTCATATTTACAATTCGGGGAAATTAAAAAAAAAAAATAACGATCGTCTTTCCTTGAGAAAAAAAATATTTTGCATATTTTGTCCTGAAACGGACGTTCGACTTGCTCGATAAAATCTAAATTAATTTTTTCCTGGATGTCCATAAAAAGACGCAGATTTTCGTTTGTTGAAAACGTAAATACGTCAAATCGTGCCAAAGATACAGCCATTTAAATATAAAAATGTAAAAAAATGGTAATCAACGAGAAAAAAGTCGGAAATTTTTTTAAATTTTCGATACTCGGTGAATATTTTTCAATAAAGTAACTCGATTTTTCAAAATTATTTGTGATTTTTTTTTCACTGGCTTAAGTGACATGGATCGCCTCATATATAAGTTGCATATAAGTTGTATATAAATAGTATATAAAAGTTGTATATAAGTAGTAAATAATAGTTGTGTTTTTGAGCTCACGATAAAACGAATCAAACGCGAATAAAATTTAATAAATGTATTTATAAGAAATTGTTTTCAAATAAAAAAGTTTTAAGTAATTACTTACATCGTATTATCCTTGTCACGGATCGAGTCAATGGCTGCATTGCTTGAAAATTTCGGAGTACTAATAACCGCAGACTGTTTATCGGCATCCTGCGTTATTTCTTTTGATTTATTGAGTTTAGTTATTGGGGCCATAATGAGGTCACAGAAATAAATTGAAAATAATTATACGGGACGACGCGTCCTTTCTGTCCAACGGCTTTGAATGATGTGACGATATGTTTTTTTATCTGTTGCCAATAACAGCGAAAAAACAATTGCAAGAGATACTGCAGTATGCGGCTTTTCATAGAAACATACAAAATACCCATTAAAGACAAATGAACGTTTGCCGTGTCGAATGTGGCTTCGCCTTTATGAAATTGATATTTTCCTGCTGTTTATGAATGAAAGAATGAACGGATAATCATGGTCTCCAAAGTCGTAGGATAAGGAATATGTTGCCCCTTTATAACATTATTTTCATTTTTGCCTCCTCAATGCTTCCTTACAAAGGAAACATTGTTTTCGTGAAAATTTGTTTTTTGAGATTTTTATGCCTATGTGTTCAAAATGTCCTAAAACATTGAGAAATCATAATTAGAAAACATGTGTGTGTGTGCGTATGTATGTATTCTGAGTTTCCGATGTAAAAAATTAATAACTCAAGAACGCTTCGAGATATCGAGCTAAAATTTGGCACACTTGGCGAGCATGAATTGCTCTTCATTATGAACAAATTTTGTTTTCATTCTAACGGGTGTCCAGATTTTATTGACTTTTTTCGTTTTTGCAAGAATGGCGTAAACGCTCTAATTTCTGCAATTTTCAAGATATTGCACTCAAACTTTGTATAGAATTAGTACGGCTATTAAGGTTGTTTGATATTGAATTTGTCGAAAATCCATCGAGGGATTAAAATTTTATGTAATTTTGTATTTTTTCAAAAATAGCTTAAACGCTCTATCTTGTGCCATTTGTAAGATATTGTACTGAAAATTTGCAGAGAGCTAATAAAGCTATCGAGGTCGTTCGCTATCAAATTTTTAATTTTTATTTTTTTTAATTAATTTGATTAATTTATTAAATTCAAAATTCATTTAAAAAACTCTATATAACATATCAAAGAATTGTTGAATACGAAAAACACGATGTTTAAGAATTTTTATCCTACTAAAAGACTTGGTATTAGTCAACGGATGCGAGTTTCAACTTGAAATTTATATCGTACCTTCTCAGATATATACAAAACATTTAAAAAATTGTCCCGCGGAATTAAATTATGTTTTTTTTGTAAATCATATTTTTCGGTTTTTGACCGAAATTTAAATGAATTCGTTTTTTTTTTCGAAATCGCTGATATTTTTTTCGAAAAGCGCAGAAAATTTTCGATCAAAAGCTATTGACAAAGAATTTTTTCGATTTCATTTCGCGCCGTGCCTAAGCTCCGAAGAGCTGAATACGCAAAAAATTTACAATATAATTTTTCGTGTATTCCAAAGAGTATTATAGTTAGAGACCTGAAAATTTGTGTACAATATAATTTCAGGCAATACTAAAACATACTCAAGTTTCAAGCAATTCTAAAGAGGTCAGCCTAAAAGGGGGTCCAGTTGAGCAGGAATACCTCTCATATATAATATATATTTTTTCAGATTTTTAAATTCAGATTGATTTTTTTTGCATAAATATAATCATATTTAGGGGTAGCTAACCCACATCATTTTTTTTAAATCGAGGAAATTACATTTTTCATTTGTCATTATAGGGTGTTTACTACCACCTGAAAAGTTATGAAAATTCTTAAGTGTGATGAAATTACATTGAATCTTAAATTTATCATGAAATGTCATGTGTTGAGAAATTAGCTCTCGTAGCATATTCAAACTTCGTGCGCGCCTGCGTGCGCAAGTCTAATGGCTGAGATGACCCCATCTTTGTGTCATAAACGTCGCCTGTAGAACTTTTGTAACGGAACTTGACCCGGCGATTTTGACTTTTCATGTTTTTTTAAATGTTTGTTCGCATTTTTAAGTGACTGTTTGATTAATTACAACATTTGTATGAAAAGCCTTTTTGCAAAAAAAACAAAAATCAAATTGTGCGTGAACGCTGAGCCCAATTAAAAAAATTTTAAACATCTCGACTTCTGGTCCTGACACTGAAGGGCGGAAATTTCGAGCGCTTTGACAACGCGTGTTTTCCTAACGTTGACTGTGGTAATACAATACGTAAATAAAAGTACAACAATATGTTTTGAGCTGATATGCTTGTGTGATAGTCGTATTTGAATATTGAAAAACCCAATAGCTGGCATAAGCCGGTATAATCAAGGTACATAATGCCGAGGTAGGTAACATAACCGGCTTTTTTTGCTTCAAGATTCGAATGGCTTTCACCACTGAACTATATATACTTATATTTTTGTGGCTTTCACGTATGTAATAATTCGTGAGGTATTGGGAATAAAGTGGGAATTGGTACCAATGGACTAATTTTTCAAACTTTGCCTTACTGCCTAACTGCAATAACTTGCCTTATGAATGAACTAAAAACCACATTACAATCCAGTAATTGTTTGTGCAAAAAATCAATACGTTTCTCTATAGTAAGTGGAGTTAATAACTGATGAGATGTTATTTTGTATGGACGCAGGTTTTAAATATGCTTTAGAATCCTAAGCAGTGATGACGGAGGTATTCCCAGCACTTGAGCGGTTATCCCAATCGATGCATTTAGATTTAAAAAAAATAATAATTCTCAACCTTTCCGATATTTTGTTCCGTCGTTATGGACGGAGAAATACCTGGCAAATGCTGTCTACGATCTTCTAGTGTTCCGTATTGAACAAATGATCAATAACTCTGTAAAAAAAACCACCAAATTATTTCAATGCCCTTCGATTATTCAAAAAATCCATCAAAGTTAAGTTGCATAGATATGAGTATATAAAAATGATGAGTTCTTACCTTTTGAGAGTATTTTCACTCGTAGCTCTATGCATTCCATAACGAGTACGAAACACTTTATACGCATTATTGTACGATTTGGCTCTAGGAAAAAAGCATTCCATGAGGTATATTTTTTCTTAAGGGCACACATTTTTTTGAAGGTAAACAACTGTTGACCTTAGAATCTTTTTGAAAGTTTAAAAGGGGAGAAATATCCAATTAGTTTCAGAAACTTTCTATGTAATATCCTGTATATTTATCAAGTTCTGTACCTGCATTGCCTTCGCCTGTTTATGGGCTATCTGCTCAAACTCTTGCTTCGAATCATGAAACTGTGTACTGAACCTCGTTCGATTACTTATTGTAGTCTAATTACTAATATTAGTCATTTGTATATAAAGTTTGATTTTTAACTCTATAAAAAAGTGTAATCATTAACAATTTATATAACTGATCTATATACATGCACAATCATCTTGCCCGCGTGTCTACGCTTTTGCTGGTTGTTTCTGACCGCGCGGAACCTTGACGGAACTGATTTATTTCTTTGATCTTTTTTCATATTTCCCACGTTCTTTATGATCCTTATTTTCTTTTCTGTTCCTCGTAATGATCTCCCTGTTTTCCTACCATGATAATCTGATATTAATGATTTGCTTGGTACTCTATTTTTGTGCTCATGGTGGTTCATTATAGGTCCCACCAATTTAAGTTATTATTTCGGTCCTTGCATTTGTCATTTTTTTTCATACATATTCACATACCAATGTTTTACATTCCCGTTGGTAGTTCGAATACCTTATTGAGAAATAAATGTAACTTTTTAAATTAGAGTAGCATATTACTATGATTCAAAGCATATAGTAATGGTACTCTAATTAAAAAAGTTATATTTATTTCTCGATAAGGTGTTCGAATTACCGACGGGGATGTAAAACATTGGTATGTAAATATGTAAGAAAAGAAATGACAAATGCAAAGACCTAAGTATTAACTTAAATTGTATTATATATACATACTCACAAAACTGATGTGGAAAACTATTCACAATGCATATAATAACACCCTTGACATCTTCTTTTAACGATACAACTCTTTGTAGACATAATTTTTAGCGACGTTTCTGTCACGTTCTGTTCCAAGATAAACTTTGAGAGCCGTGATTAAAAACGTCCCTTCGAAGATCGATGCTGATTTTTTGGAACGTTTGACCTTGTGACTTGTTGATGGTCATAGCAAAATTATCTTTACAGGAAATTGACGTCGCTTGAAAGTGAAGGGATAATCATTTTCACAGTACAAAGTGATGCGATGCAAAAAAACGATATCTCCACTTTTATCACCAGACAGAATCTCGTAACGCAAAACCGTATTACCTAATTCTAAAATTAGTAATCTTGTACCATTGCACAAAACTTCGTTGATACTCAAGTTTCTAATGAGCATTATAATACTGTACTTTCTAAGACGGAGTTCGTGAGGCAGCAAACTCGGTGGCGATAGCGTATTCAGATTTTCCGGCAAGATAGTCTCGTTGATCTGGTCGTTGTCACCACAATTCTCCGGACTGTCAACGTTAGTGTACAATCGTTCGGTAGTTTTGTCGAATAAATTCATAACTCTCGAATTTATTTCTTCAACGTCGACATTTCGAGCTGACAGAATAGCACACAGTGCTACTTCTTTAAAGCGCCTTTCTGTCACCAATTGTCCAAATGTATCATCGACGATATCTTGATTCGCAGATGCTATGCAACAATCTGGTACTTTGTTCGGTAAAACTCTCGTGTTTTGTGTCAACGCGTACTTTGAAAAATGTTGCCAGAGTGCGCTATACTTGATTGACAGGTTTATTGTTTCAGTACGAGTCCCTCGTATCTTGATCGGAAGCAGTTGGCGGAAGTCTCCTTCTGAAACTATAATTTTTCCACCAAAAAGCTTGTTATTGTCCATGATGTCCTTTAACGTTCGATCCGCAACTTCAAGTGCATAACGCGGAGCCATAGGTACTTCATCCCAGATGAATAGGTTGACGTTTTTTAAATACCCACCTTGTCTTGATTGCACCTTGATGCTCGATGTGGAATCTGAGTACAAAGGTACCGGGAGCCCAAACGTTTTATGGACAGCTTACCTTCAGGAAGCAATGTCGCTGCGATTCCGGTAAAAGCCATAGCACTGACATGCTTACCTCTACCTCGAACGAGATTAGAAAGCGTGGTATACGTAAAAGTTTTACCAGATCCTCCAGGACCATCGATGTAGAAGCAAGTTCTCTCGACATTGTCGTTATCAATCGCACTCAAGACAGCATCAACAAACACCTTTTGGGTATCATTTAGTTGTCCATATTGACGCATGCCAATTTCGGTAAACTGAGCTGATAACGTATCAGGCTCGTCGTTTTCATCGGAAATTTCTATCTGCTCCATTCCCAGGAATTGAGATAGATTCGAACCTTCGTTTATAAGCATACGAGCGATTTGAAAATATGCTTTTCTTTGAGCTTGCTGCATGCTCATGCGTCTTGCGTAATCCTCGGAAAACTTGACCTTGAATTGCTCCCAGAGTTCTTCTGGATGAATTGGTTGGCAATGGATCAGAATTCTGACAAACAGTCTGCGAAGGAGACCGGGCATCATCCAAACGGCAGCTTCTTCAATCGCTTTGCGCCACTCATCGTCATTTTCAATCAGCCCTCGTGCCAAGCACGTCGCTGTAAATGTCTCGCAGACTTGTCCATCAACGGTCCTCAAATCTTCGAAGCGTTTGGCTCCTTTTACCTTCAACAATAGCAATCGAAGATGAAACAATTCAATTTGAGCAGGACTTATCGAGTACATTCGTCCAAATGCGTCATGTCTACGTTGTCGTTTTTCCCATCTCGATACGGTTGCTCCAACAACGTTCGATTTTTTAAACACATAATGTGACGGGATATCCAGATCCACGAACAATCTTGCAGATTCATCGCGAACGTTCAATGCGAAGTAATCGCTTAGCATACTTACCCGACTCATGGCATTCCTTATTCCGCCATCATTCATGTCTGCCGGAATTACGACGCTATGATCATTGGGCAGATGTACGGGGAGCCTCATTACAGGGTGACTTTTCTCTTGCATCTTTTTGTCGCAGATACGCCAAACCGCTTCATTTGGTCCAACGTAACGGGCTTCTAAGTGATCAGTTACTTCGTCGTGATTAATGATGCGTTCTTCGTCATCACCATTTTCTCTATTCGTCACCTGAATAGCCGCTGCATCGTGCCCTTTAAATATGTATTTATATAGATACTTTGGAGCCGTAACGCTCGTAACAATTTCCACATTAATGTGGCAATTGAAAATAAGCGATAACGTTGGACAATACGGTACGACCCATCGATTATCTACGACGTATCCTCCACGGCGTTCGTACAAAACTCCATTGTCTCTTCTACGATAGTACGGATATGGGTCTGCATCCATCGTAGTTTCAGCTCGGAATGGCTTTGGAAAATGCTTGGAGCATTTTCCGTTCACTTCGCACCATGCTCCACAAGGTCCGTGGATCATATTACCCATAATAATTCGATGTAAATCGGGATTCAATTCCGGATCAGAAATCTCAGCAGAGATGTACTTGTCAACCATTTCTGGCGTAGACAATTTGTGCTTCAATGTCACTAACAGGTGAATGTGCATCAAACCACGCTTCTGTGACTCAATCGTGTACACGAATGCTCGTGTTTCACCGAAGAAGTTTTGACGAACGATCAAATCAAGCAAATACTTCTTTTTTATGTCGAAGACATGTGCAGTGAGATCTGGTCTGTCCGACGGTTGCTGACCAGGAAAAAGATTTTCTCTAATCTCTCGCCAGTTCGGATTGCAGGTCATTTTAATAAAAAGATCTGGCTTCCCGAATTTTCGTACAATTCCCATAGCATCCTGGTAGTGCTGCATCATATTGCGCGGTGAGCCACTGAAACTCGAGGGCAAGATGACGATTGTTCCAACACGGGCATTCGCGTTCTGCACTGCAGTATTCATATAGTCTACCAATCCGGAGTACGTTTCAGCACGAATCTTCCGTTGATTCTCTTTTATGAATTCTATGCGATCTTTTTCGATTTTTACATAATTATCCACTACCTATTGTTGGAACAGACGACGTCCTAAAAGAATAGCATTTCCGTGACTGTTTCCACGAACAGCCATTCGATATCGGGTATAAGCCTCTCTGTACACTTGTTTTGCATTATTACCTGCTTGTCGTAGATCCCGATGCCAGCCTCGAGTACCGAAGGGGTAAAACAATGGATACACCTAAGGCTTAACATTAGGATCCATAGTACTTACCGATTGCAATCTTCTTGTGTTTTTGATACGAATAGTAACGTATGATTCCGGAATTTCTCCATCCGCGGTCGTTAAAAATACGGCAGCGACCTCGTTGCTTCGTTGAAAATTGAATCTGCGACGATCCTGTAATTCTAGAACCACTATTGGGTGCTCATTCTGTGCAGTGAAATTTGGATTATTGTTGAGAGAATTACGGTTACGCTGATTTTCAGCATTTCGTTCCCGACGGATGCGCTGAAACTCTGCCTTTTCTTCAGGTGTTCGAACAACCCTTTTTCGTCACATTTTAGCGTGCCTAGAGTAATCAATTAAATGTTCCACTCCACTGGTCTAAACGTGTGAGAGTTCAAGCAGTTTTTAGAAGGAATTAATATATTCACCCAAAAAAAGAATTGAATATTAATTAAGTATAGATGCAAATTGCAAATCGTATCAACTTGAATATTTAATTTATATTAAAAAAATAAATCAATGTAGTCATCAATGAAGCAGTTTCGACCTATTTAACTCATCAGATCAATTAAATTTCATAGAAATAATTTTTGTTCAACATTCAATCCATCATCATCATCATCATAATCATAATCATCATCATCATTGTCATATATTATCAATTCGATTCAAGAAATTCGGTTCAATTCAATCCAAGTTCAATTTAATTCAGTTTAATCAGTCCATCATCATCATCTTCATCAACATCATCAAAACATATATTAAATCGGTTGGGACCTGAAACAAAAAAAAACATAATTTTCTTAATATTTAGCCTCCACAATAATATTTTTATTTTTTATTTTGTGTATGTTATTTTCCCAAGCACAACGTTCATAAAAAAAGAAATTCACTAATTATGCGTTCGTGGGAGGAAAATACAATATTAATTTGCTTTTAACAACATCCATATATTTACTCTCGTAAAGTGTAATAATTTGAAACCGAAAAAAAAACCATCAAAGTACAGTGGAATCAAAAATTCGAATAATGCAATGTTATTCAAATGTAAAATTTCAACAGCTCGGTGGCTAGGGTTAATCATGTCGTACGGGCCTGTGTTTTTGCACATTTTGTTTTCTAAGTACCTTGAATGATCTTAGAGAGTGAGAAAATAAAAATTCGAAAATGACCTTATTAAGGGATACCCTAATGAATATAATATTTAATTGTTATAACTAACCTGTTATCCGGTCACCGTTCAATCGATGATGATTTAATTATTGTATTGTGATGGATAATTTTTATATCCGATAAATAAACCTATAATATGAAAATAAATATTGTAATAGGTACATTACATACAATTGTACAAAAATATGAACCATCTTAAAACAAAATGTGTTAAAGTTTTTGTTATCGACCGTGGCATTTTACATGCAACTTAAAAGCTCTGTCACCATAGTGGTGAAAAGTTGCGTTTAATCACCTAATACATTTGTTCTGTACATTTTTGTATCGCCATTTTAATCCTGCTTTTTATTGTTCTCTAATTGTATATCTTTGTGGCAATGAAGAAGAAAATTGAGTTTTCATTAGCGCAATGTGGTAGCATACGTCAAAAAATTAAGTTCAGAACAAATATTCAGATGTAGGTGCATGTGTGTGTAACATTTATATAAACTCTGCAAATTAGACATTTGAACATTGCTTTCTCATCGTAATCACATAGCTGTCACAAAGTATAGCAATCAAATTTGGCTTCCTCATAAAGGAAGCTTTGTTAACAATCGAAGAACATGAGTAATCAACGTGCAAATTTGCCAAATTCTTTCAAATGTAATTGTTGCTAAATTTGATTTTTGCCCAATTCAATAGCGAACAACCTTGATCACTATTTTTAATGTGTACAAAATTTCTGAACAATATCTCGCAAATAGCCGAAGTTATAGAATACTCTATTTATAAACAAAAACCAAAATATGATAAAATTTTAATCATTCCATGGATTTTTGCCAAATTTAATAACGATCATCCTTGACAGCTATATTATCTCTATGTAAAGTGTCAGTGCAATATCTTAAAAATTGCACAAGTCAAAGCGTTTACGCTATTTTTCAAAAAATTCCAAATTTCATAAAATTTTAATCTCTCGATGGATTTTCGCCAAATTCAATACCAAACAACCTTAATAGCTGTAATAATTCTGTACAAAGTTTGAGTGCAATATTTTGAAAATTGCAGAAATTAGAGCGTTTACGCCTTTCTTGCGAAAAAGAAAAAAGTCGATAAAATCTGAACACCCGTTAGAATTGGAACAAAATTTTTTCATAATGAAGAGCAATTCGTGCTCGAGAAGTACAGTCTGTCAAGTAAGAGCATGTTCGACTTTACCGACAGTTAATGAAAGATTTCGCTCTAATTCCTTCGCGAGCCGATAGAGGGAAGCTTTGTCCTTGATGCATTGTCAACAAAGGTTCAGTTGTCGTTGATCTTTTGAAAGAGAATCACGTTAAACGCCATGAGTGCTAAGTACGCGTCGCGCTACGAGGCTGTGTTCCTTTGCATCCACCCGAAAGGTCCCAAAATGTCGCAATCAGCGGCTGCTAAATACATGAGAAAGTCGAAGGCATTTGTACAGAAGTGGATACAGCGATATAAAGTGGCTAAAAATGTCGATGATTTACCAGAACATGGTTCGATAGGAAAAGTGAACAAAAAAGATGAAAAAAGAATAGTGAATCTGTTTTCGCGGAATCCTGCTTTAACACTGCGGCAAGGACAAGCAAAATTAATGGCAAAAGGTTTAGATATATCCTACGAAACTATCCGAACCCTTCTTCGTACTCATGATCTGAAATGGCGCAACACAATGAAGAAGCCTCTGTTGACTGAAAAACATGTGACAAAGCGACTCGCTTGGGCGCATGAGAATATTGATAGAGATTTTGAAAATGTCATTTTTACTGATGAATGTTCTATATGGGCACGTTCTGTCCTCACGCGAGCCTGGTCAACTTCCACCAATAGGTTTGTTCAGCGGACCGTAAAACATGGAATAAAGGTGCATCTTTGGGGCTGCTTCTCAAAGCAGGGATTCGGCACTTTGTACCTCTTTACTGACAACCTAGATGCCGAGAAAATGATAAAAATCTACAAAAAGGCTTTACTGCCATCTGCCAAACGATGGTTCATCACAAAAAATGAAGATTGGATTCTGCAGGAGGACAACGATCCTAAACACCGCAGCAAACTCTGTAATCAGTGTAAGACTTAATCTAGCATCGTTACATTGGATTGGCCGTCGCAGTCGCCCGATGCAAACCCTATTGAAAATGTGTGGGCATATATGAAATAGAAGCTTCGTGGAAGACGCACATACACTTTGAAGCAGTTGTCTTACCAAATTCGTCGGATCTGGAGATCCTTGCCACTAGAATACGCTGTCAAATTAGTAGAAAGCAGGCCTCGGAGATGCCAGGCAATTATCGACGCCGGTGGTGACTGGACACATTATTGACCAAATTGCATCATTGTTTGTAATGTGTACAATGTATATATAAATATGAAAGTATCATAAAAAAATTTTTTTTATAAATTAACACGACCACGCTCTTACTTGACAGACTGTATGCTAAATTTTAGCTCGATATCTCGAAGCGTTCTCGAGATATTAATTATTTACATCTGAAACTCAGGATACATACTCACATATGTACTCACACACACACACCCATCCAGGCATTTTTTGTAAATATGATTTCTCGATATTTCAGGACATTTCAAATACATTGGTATACAAATCACGAAAAAATATTTTTTCACGAAAACAAAGCTTCCTTTATGAGGAAGCAATAAGAGGTTAATAAGTAATATCGTGAACTTACTTGTTTGCCAACAGAAAGATGGCCTAATGGACCTTGTTGAAATCAATTTCAGATAATTCCAGGAACTTTGAAGTAATATTATTTATTATTTTTATCCAGTATTCATATATTTATTCACCAGATGACGATGCACTAATAAGTCTGTCATTTGCAGTTTGACGTATCGATGTATTTGTTTTAGTGAATTTTAATGAATTTGTTTAAATGAATAAACTATTGTTTAGTAGTATAATTATTCTATACAACTATTTTGACGTAAAGTGGAACTGTTTTTGAACTTGAGGTTGGTGATTTTGGAACTTGCCTAGATTTTACTTTCTTTTACTATATTATATTAGAAGATGCATGCGGATGAAAGATACGGTGAATTAATATCACCTTGCGTCGGTCGGTGTACTGAAAAGGGGGTTATAAACATCGCGGAAATGATAATTTTTCCATCGAACCGATCAAATCATCGATCAAACAATCCAGGACATTGATTTTTCAATTGCATTCTAGAAAAAAAACGTATCATCGAAATATTTTAACATCGCAGAGCGCGTGCACTGCGATAACCAACATGGTTATAAAGATCGAATTAATCATACTTTTACACAATATAATATATACATTTATTTAAATTTCATTTTACAAGCATATTTTGTATTATGGTCCGCCATATCAGATCAGACATTGTGAATTTCTATATTTTAAGCACAGATTCCAAATCAGAGACCGCAAAAACCCCCGAGAGCCGAATTTTATCAGGATCAAATAATTTTTTGCATTTTGTTCCACCATTTCGAATTTTTTAATTTTAAGCTCGGATGCGTAATCTGCGTCTCAAAAAATTTGAAATCTAAAGTTCATAAATTTCCCGGGCAACACGAATATGCTATTTGCGACCATAAAATCCCTCACGGATCATATACTTAAAATTTCAAAAAACCTTTTCTGGAGGCTTCAAAATTCAAAAAATCGTTAAAGAAAATGAAAATCTCGTTGGTTTTGTTGCGAACAGCATTCAGCGTGTATATCTTGACGATATAATAAAGTCAATGCCATTTTCTTCGCTTTCTTTAACCTTTTATTTTTCCATTCTGAATCTCCAAATGTATAAAAATAGTGTTTTCACCTACTTTTCATAGGATGTTCTCATTTAATCATGCATATTCGTGATCAGCAGTCGATTTCTCATCGATCTAGTCTCTGAGATGAGAATAAAAAAGAATAGAAAAAAAATGATTTTTTGGCGCCATGAAGCCTGTTCATTTGCAAAATCACTTTGGCTGATCCTTGACCCCGGCTGACGGTCAAATTTTTTTTTTGTCATTCCGAAGTTATTAGCGTGTGTTTGGATCGAAAATTTCTCGGTAACACGAATATTCCATTTGGGATGATAAAATTCCTTACGGATCATGCTGAAGAATGACAAAAACCATATTAGTGGGTCCATTTGCGAAAAGTTTTTTGTGACAAAGTAATTGATGGATCTTTCCATTCCATTCCATTCCGCGAAAAAGTTTTTTTTTCGTCGTTTCAAGGTCCAAAGCCAGATGACAAATTAATTGATGGGTCATCCATTCTATTTCATTCCATTCGATGAAAAAGTTTTTTTTCGTCGTTTCCAGGTTCAAAACCTGTGTTTTGAATTGGAAATCACCTGGAGATCACGATGAAGCTATTTTCGATGATAGAATTCCTTTTGGATGTTGCTGAAAAATGACAAAAACCATATTAATGGGTCAGTAGTATTGGTACCCGTATGGCGCTCCCCACTCCTTCCCCCGCCATGCGGCTTCTCCCCCCACTCCACTTTTCCCCCACCACATCCAGGTGGCCGAGGAAAAAGCGATGAGGTGAGGATGATGGCGGGAAAGGGTGAGGACAAGGGGGTGCCACACGAGTACCAATTTTGTGGTGATAATGATAATAATCTGATAATAATAATAATGATAGTGAAAATTGGGAACTACTTACATCTGGAAGCCCATGTCATATTCCTCGAAGTTGACGCAGCAACGACACACACGCGGCGCGGGCCCGCTCTCATAATCATAATAATAATAATAATTATTATTATTATTAAGAACAATTCATGGTTGTTGGATTTACTACTGACAATTCAGCAAATCTTATCTCGATGGTAACACATACACACACACACACACACACACACACACACACAGACACCCATTTCCTTCACTAGTCACGCTGAATGGTCAAGGACCATTTATTGCTGACACTGCGAACTTTTTATATTACACGGAATTTGGATGAGTGGAGCTGTGCATTACCGATTTACGCTGCCACAAATCGGTGACTACAAAATAAGAGTATTTTTAAATGTTTAGTTATTATCGAATAATATAATACAACCTTTTTTAAATTTCGATAAATTTTTTATCGACGCATACAACATCCATTGCGTACGTGTTCGAAAATCTTAGGTTATTGAATCTACCGCTTCCGAACGAGCACTCTTCTTCACTTTCCGAAGTTTCTACCTTTTCCCGATAAACGAATCTTTTGCGTTGCGTCATTTGATATATTTTTGCACAAAAATTCTTTGAGCACATTTTGAAATTTTGAAACAAAATTTTGTTCCCTAATTTTGATGTGTTTAGAGAAAATTCAACTTCACTTCCGAAATTCATCGTTATTCACCTCCACAAGTTTTAAAATGCAACGATGTTATGGAAACTTCTGAATTTTTCATTATTTTTTACCGTACGATATATGGTTTGAAATTATAAAAAATTATAACTTTGAAAAATACATAATTTTTCACTGAAAACGCGCGCAGCGGAGCAATCCGCGAACTTCAGTGACTGGATAAGGACTGCAGCTATTGTGCAAAGTTGAGACCTCTTAACAATACCGAAAAAGACAATGATGGTACGTCGGTATGAAACTTTGTCAGCATTTTTACCCCGGTGGATATCCGATTGCAACTTTTAGCAAAAATGCTATTCTCTCTGCAGCGGCTCACCAGCATTCTAAGCTTCAAGCGCGACACTCCATCTATTCCAGAAAATAAGATAGAGCTCATTCTTCATATGTGTAACGTTGCGAAATTTTTTTTTGCGAAAGATTTAACGTGTCCAGATACACACACACACACGTGTTGTGTGTGTGCACAGACCCACACACACACAGATACACAACAAAGACACACGAACACAAACATACACACAGAAAAGCACGTTCAAACACAAAGGCTGTAGGAACGCAAAAGAACTGCTTATCTCAGCATCATATTCGATATCATTACTCTATGTGATTGCATAGTTTTAATAATCACCTTTGATCGCGAAAAAATATGACTACGTTTATAACGTACTCGAAAAAAATTGCCAACAATCGTTCATTTCCATTCACCGCTTCAGATTATTTTTATCGTCAATGTTATCATCAACCTCACAATATATTTACAGCATTATTTACGGAAGTACAAACCAACCTGATGATTTAAACGTTTTGTAGAGATAATTTCGAAAATTGGATTTTTATTGTAGTTCTTGCGTGATTTTTTAGAAGCATGAAATCAAATATTTTTGGTCAAAGACCCATTGATATTCACTGTTTTATTTGTTCTCATTATTTTCAAACGACATTCAAATTGCAAAAAGTTTTGTCATGATATTTCGATATTTAGATATTTCAAAGCTATGACAATTAAATTCTTTGAGAAAAATTTAGTATTTTGTTCTGTTCCAGGATTAACGCATATAAGTGCTATATCAATATATGTGTCATTCCACTATTGTGATTTCATACCATTTCGACCTGGGTCTGACAGTTGACCTCTCGGATTTGGCTCGCGATTTTTTATATGATTGTTCTTACTTTGAAAGGTACCCAGTTTTTTTTCTAGATTTTTCAGATTTAATTTGAATCTTCTATATTTCATTAAAAGATTTTATTGATCGACACAATTTAAACATTTGAAAAAATTCTGAAAAATCGTGTGTCAGATATCAAAATTTTTGAGCTTAGAGCCGGAGTGGGGAGATTTCTCCTTCTTACTATTTTTAAGCTTTTTCGCAAAAAAACGTTCAAAAAAATAGAAGCGGAAGTTATTTTACTATGAACGGTTGCTGAAACATTTTCATATGTAATATCGGATTTTTGAAAAAAAATTCAGATTTTTCGCAAGAGATTTTTTCTTCTTGATTTTGCTAATATAAATGATTCCAAAAAACTGAATTTTTTTTTGAAAAATCCCATATGATATATGAAAATGTTCCAGCAACCATCCATAATAAAATCACTCACGCTTCTAATTTTTTTAAATTATTGTAATAAAATCGTTTAAAAAATTGAAGAATATTCAAATTGAATCTGAAAAACCTCCGAAAAAAATGGGTGCCTTTCAAAGTGAGAACAATCATATAAAAAATCGCGAGCCAAATTCGAGAGGTCAAGGGTCAGGCCCAGGTCGAAATGGTATGGAATGACACATATATATATTCTATGGACGCCATAAAATCTACAAAAACGTTTATTTTCGGAAAAATTTATAATTTTTTCTCACCAAAGGCCTAAGAATATTAATGTAATTTTTTTTTTCATCATCTGTCAATGACACAAATTTCTTGAAAAATCATTACGACGAAATCAGATGTTCCAAAACTATGACAGTTAAATTTGTTTCGAATAATTGAATATTCCTCTGAACGAGGGACCATGCGAATGAGGGTTACTCATTTTTCTCATCTTCTGCGAATAACGTAGAAGTTATATATTATTTGGAAGGGCCCGCGCACAGAAAAATATTAAATCATTCAGAAAAATCTTAATTGTCTTATCTTTGGAACATCTGATTTCTTCATGATAAATTTTCACGAAAATTCTATGTCATCGATACGCTCGGAGAAAAATCGATTATATTAATATTTTCGGGCCTATGGTCAGAAAAAAAGATTAAAACTTCCCGAAAATGTAAATTGTCATGATTTTGAGGGGGTTACATTTCTCAATTATATATGCATATCTATGTAATTATCACATCATCCAAGTATATATCACTAACAACCATGTGGCCACGTACAGAAAAAATCTAAATTTTTGTACCGTTGGAACATATTGCTCCTTCAAAACAGAACTTTTTTTAATTTTTCACGTCGTCTACAGATTGTCAAAAAATTAGAGAAATCATTATTAATAACATTATGTAACTAACAATTTTTCTTACAATCCGTAGATTACATGAAAATCCTTGAAAAAATATATCATAAAGAAGCCAGCTCATTTATTTGATTTCTTTTTTAAATTATTTCTTATGGCTTTGCATAAAATTTCTGTTACATTTGCAAAAATATGAGAACAGTAAGTAATCCTCATATCGACGGTTCGAGAAAAATATGAAATCTACACCAAAATTAAAGTTATCGTAACTATGAAATATCTGATTTCTTCATGATATACTTCATCCGACATCGCCGTGTCAATCCTTCTCATGGAATTTGCATATCATCTACAAGAATATCAAGATCGATAAGGAGACCTCAATCGAAAAATAATTGCTTCCTATTCTTCTTAGAAATTGGAATGGAACCACTCGAAACAATTTCAATTTTTATTGTAGTTCATGATAATTCTAATTTTTATTATGATAAAACTTTACACGAATTTCTAAATATAATCGATAGATTATAAGAAAAAATAAAAGACATCAACGTCAAGGGATTCTCGGTCGGAAAAATATTTTATTTCTATTGTTGCCAAAAAAATCAGGCTTTGAGTCTCATCATTATTAGTCTCATAAAATTAAACCATTATTTTTTATAACTCATTTTTCAAGTCATAAAATTAAACTATCAAATATGATTTTTTCTCCGATGATACAGCATCGAGGGGCTTTACTCTCCTGCCCGATGTACAAATGATTTCAGTGAGGGTCCGCCTTCACGTGATTTCGTGTATGATTTTAGTGATTGCAACCCAACGTGATTTCAAAGATTCATACATAGTTTTCCTGATTTCGCAGATAATTGAAGTTTCGAACGTTCGGTTGAATGAAAAATCTATAAATGTATTTGTTTAACCAAAAAATTGGGAGAACTATCCAAATTACTTTGTAAATAATAACTTCAGATATTGAACAACGTTTCAAAAAGTATTTCCAAAGTGTTAACAAGCCTCAAAAAAACTTCTGTAAAAGGATAAGTTTGTCGATTTTTTCGTTCGAAACTTTCAATTCATGATTTCATTGACTTCATTTAATTCGAATCATGATTGCAAAATACGAGTAATTACAGAGAATTCGCTTTTATATCTGAAAAATAATTGGAGAAACAATGAGAGGAAGGGCGCGGGCCAAGGGCCGATTTGAGGTCTTGAAAATAACACTTACATTCAACAACAACAGAAATTTATTTTCTGATAAATAACTTTTTCAATACCCGCTAAACTCTGTCGACAAAATACGTATGACTGAATTCCTTTACCACTAACTCACCCTTTGCCATACTTGCGACTTCATGTCAGGCATAACGTGTGTCGCGGATAATGTTACATCCTGGAATAATCCGTATCATTCCTCATCCGCATTCTGTCCCTATTTTTACAGATTGCAGCATTAATTTTGTCCGTTAAGGAAGCACACATCTGTGTTAAGTGATTGGGTGTTTACTGCTAAAGTTAGAAATAAAAAATATCAATTGCTCATTGGCACTCTTTACATTTTCAGACGACAAGTGTTTGTCTCCGCTCCCGAAAAAATACAACTTAAAACTTTTTTATCACTGTAGTCAATTTCTGCTAGTTGCTTCTATTGGTATATGCAAAATGACGGAGTAGATGTGCTAAAGGTTCATGAAACTTTGTGTGTTATTTGTTATATCATATATATACGTACGAAAAAAATAGTACTGTATTATTCTCATTTAAAATATGTATAGATGAAATCGTCAAAATTTGAAAAAAATGTCGCGCGATTTAGAATGCTTTTATACCGTTATATATCGCTTCTTTTTTGCACGATCTGCGCATTTATCGTATAATTTTTACGATTTTACGATAACGAAACTTAGTGCATTATTCGCATATCCGTAAGACGATTTGCCGTTTTTCGATATTTTGTACGAGCGATTTTCTATGAGCTGATCGGACGCGTCATTTTATCACCCTATGATAACGAGTTCCGCTCATTATTCGCATTCTCGTATAATGATTTAACCTTTTCATAAGTTTTGGACATGCGTTTTTTCTATAAGCTGATGGGACGGGTCCAACTGGGCGTACGTTTGGCTGTAAGCTCATTGGACGCAATCACATCGTTTTGGATGCTCCAATAATATCAAAAGTTTACACATTATTCTCATATCGATGCACTGATACAGCTTTTCCAAATATTCTGATTTCATAAAAGGCTCGTCAATCACACTATATCTACGTCGCTCCTATTTTTCGAGATTTCTCCAACTGTCTCATCATTTTTATGATCCTGTTGTAACAAAACCTCGAACATTATTCACACATTCTTATGATGATGTAACTTTCCCAGATATTTTGGACGAGGGTTTTTCATTGCGCTAATTGGACGGTAATCTTCTAAAAACTCATTGGTTGCTTCAGTTTTCATGATCAAATGATAACGAAATTCCACACATTATTCGCATTTCCGTGTGACGATTTAACCTCTTCAGAAAATTTGGACACGCCTTTTTCCACAAGCAGAATGATTCATCATTATTAAGATCCTAAAAATATTATAACAAAACCTCGCATATTATTCGCATATTCTTACGATAATATAATCTCCCGAGATATTTTAGTCGAGGGGTTTTTCGATGAGCTGATTGGACAAGCGTTTTTCTAGAAGCTGGTTGGACGCTTGATTTTCAGTGATCCCATGATAACAAATTTTGCACATTATTCTCATATCCGCATGAACATTCAACCTTGCTACATATCTTGGTTGCGTCGTTTTTCTGTAAGCTAATTGGAAGCGAAAATGAACCCTATGCGAAAATTCGTGAGTTTGCACGCAAATATACCCATTGCAGGAAAACAATTTACTGCATATTTTTTGGCTAAAAATCGATTTATTTTTCAAAAGCGCACCATTTCTAAAAAATTTAATTAAAGAATAAAAATCACTACGTAGTTCCATAGCCGATAGCATGTAGATTATGTAATATTTTGGTTTTTCGTTCCAGGTCTTGTACTGTATTAAAAATTTGTTTTAATGAAAACTTTTTTTATAAACGCTTTACTGCTTAGTTTTTGGCCAAAAATCGATGCATTTTTTTCAAAAGTTCACCATTTCTGCAAAATTTGCTTTAGAAAACAACCTTCATGTAGTTCCATTGTCGATATTACATAGATTAGGAATTTGTTTTAGTTTTTTCATCCAGATCGTAAGTTTTACTACAAAGTCTGGCCTCCCATCAAAGAGTTTAGGAAATGAAGCGACTTCAAAGATTGGCTGATTTTCAAACTTATGTCGCCCCGTTTTCCGTTTATTGCACTCGCGGATTTTCAAACGGGGCGACATAAGTTTGAAAATCCGCGAGTGCAATAAATAGAAAACGGGGCGACATAAGTTGGGTCGGTGATATATCACGCTATATCATGATCCTGATGAAAAAGAAGTTTCGCATGTAAAAAGCTGAGATTTTTCACACAATTACATAAACTGATAAGAATAATTTGTGATGAATTAAAAAATATTCGCTGAGGGTATAAAGAATGAATAAAATGTAATGTATATTGAAGCATTAAAAAAATGTTACTACCACTTTGACACAAAATAGCGAGGACAGAGACAGTTGGAGAAATCTCGAAAAATAGGAGCGACGTAGATATAGTGTGATTGACGAGCCTTTTATGAAATCAGAATATTTGGAAAAGCTGTATCAGTGCATCGATATGAGAATAATGTGTAAACTTTTGATATCATTGGAGCATCCAAAACGATGTGATTGCGTCCAATGAGCTTACAGCCAAACGTACGTCCAGTTGGACCCGTCCCATCAGCTTATAGAAAAAACGCATGTCCAAAACTTATGAAAAGGTTAAATCATTATACGAGAATGCGAATAATGAGCGGAACTCGTTATCATAGGGTGATAAAATGACGCGTCCGATCAGCTCATAGAAAATCGCTCGTACAAAATATCGAAAAACGGCAAATCGTCTTACGGATATGCGAATAATGCACTAAGTTTCGTTATTGTAAAATCGTAAAAATTATACGATAAATGCGCAGATCGTGTAAAAAAGAAGCGATATATAACGGTATAAAAGCATTCTAAATCGCGCGACATTTTTTTCAAATTTTGACGATTTCATCTATACATATTTTAAATGAGAATAATACAGTACGATTTTTTTCGTACGTATATATATGATATAACAAATAACACACAAAGTTTCATGAACCTTTAGCACATCTACTCCGTCATTTTGCATATACCAATGGAAGCAACTAGCAGAAATTGACTACAGTGATAAAAAAGTTTTAAGTTGTGTTTTTTCGGGAGCGGAGACAAACACTTGTCGTCTGAAAATGTAAAGAGTGCCAATGAGCAATTGATATTTTTTATTTCTAACTTTAGCAGTAAACACCCAATCACTTAACACAGATGTGTGCTTCCTTAACGGACAAAATTAATGCTGCAATCTGTAAAAATAGGGACAGAATGCGGATGAGGAATGATACGGATTATTCCAGGATGTAACATTATCCGCGACACACGTTATGCCTGACATGAAGTCGCAAGTATGGCAAAGGGTGAGTTAGTGGTAAAGGAATTCAGTCATACGTATTTTGTCGACAGAGTTTAGCGGGTATTGAAAAAGTTATTTATCAGAAAATAAATTTCTGTTGTTGTTGAATGTAAGTGTTATTTTCAAGACCTCAAATCGGCCCTTGGCCCGCGCCCTTCCTCTCATTGTTTCTCCAATTATTTTTCAGATATAAAAGCGAATTCTCTGTAATTACTCGTATTTTGCAATCATGATTCGAATTAAATGAAGTCAATGAAATCATGAATTGAAAGTTTCGAACGAAAAAATCGACAAACTTATCCTTTTACAGAAGTTTTTTTGAGGCTTGTTAACACTTTGGAAATACTTTTTGAAACGTTGTTCAATATCTGAAGTTATTATTTACAAAGTAATTTGGATAGTTCTCCCAATTTTTTGGTTAAACAAATACATTTATAGATTTTTCATTCAACCGAACGTTCGAAACTTCAATTATCTGCGAAATCAGGAAAACTATGTATGAATCTTTGAAATCACGTTGGGTTGCAATCACTAAAATCATACACGAAATCACGTGAAGGCGGACCCTCACTGAAATCATTTGTACACCGGGCAGGAGAGTAAAGCCCCTCGATGCTGTATCATCGGAGAAAAAATCATATTTGATAGTTTAATTTTATGACTTGAAAAATGAGTTATAAAAAATAATGGTTTAATTTTATGAGACTAATAATGATGAGACTCAAAGCCTGATTTTTTTGGCAACAATAGAAATAAAATATTTTTCCGACCGAGAATCCCTTGACGTTGATGTCTTTTATTTTTTCTTATAATCTATCGATTATATTTAGAAATTCGTGTAAAGTTTTATCATAATAAAAATTAGAATTATCATGAACTACAATAAAAATTGAAATTGTTTCGAGTGGTTCCATTCCAATTTCTAAGAAGAATAGGAAGCAATTATTTTTCGATTGAGGTCTCCTTATCGATCTTGATATTCTTGTAGATGATATGCAAATTCCATGAGAAGGATTGACACGGCGATGTCGGATGAAGTATATCATGAAGAAATCAGATATTTCATAGTTACGATAACTTTAATTTTGGTGTAGATTTCATATTTTTCTCGAACCGTCGATATGAGGATTACTTACTGTTCTCATATTTTTGCAAATGTAACAGAAATTTTATGCAAAGCCATAAGAAATAATTTAAAAAAGAAATCAAATAAATGAGCTGGCTTCTTTATGATATATTTTTTCAAGGATTTTCATGTAATCTACGGATTGTAAGAAAAATTGTTAGTTACATAATGTTATTAATAATGATTTCTCTAATTTTTTGACAATCTGTAGACGACGTGAAAAATTAAAAAAAGTTCTGTTTTGAAGGAGCAATATGTTCCAACGGTACAAAAATTTAGATTTTTTCTGTACGTGGCCACATGGTTGTTAGTGATATATACTTGGATGATGTGATAATTACATAGATATGCATATATAATTGAGAAATGTAACCCCCTCAAAATCATGACAATTTACATTTTCGGGAAGTTTTAATCTTTTTTTCTGACCATAGGCCCGAAAATATTAATATAATCGATTTTTCTCCGAGCGTATCGATGACATAGAATTTTCGTGAAAATTTATCATGAAGAAATCAGATGTTCCAAAGATAAGACAATTATGATTTTTCTGAATGATTTAATATTTTTCTGTACGCGGGCCCTTCCAAATAATATATAACTTCTACGTTATTCGCAGAAGATGAGAAAAATGAGTAACCCTCATTCGCATGGTCCCTCGTTCAGAGGAATATTCAATTATTCGAAACAAATTTAACTGTCATAGTTTTGGAACATCTGATTTCGTCGTAATGATTTTTCAAGAAATTTGTGTCATTGACAGATGATGAAAAAAAAAATTACATTAATATTCTTAGGCTTTTGGTGAGAAAAAATTATAAATTTTTCCGAAAATAAACGTTTTTGTAATTTTTATGGCGTCCATAGAATATATATATGTGTCATTCCATACCATTTCGACCTGGGCCTGACCCTTGACCTCTCGAATTTGGCTCGCGATTTTTTATATGATTGTTCTCACTTTGAAAGGCACCCATTTTTTTCGGAGGTTTTTCAGATTCAATTTGAATATTCTTCAATTTTTTAAACGATTTTATTACAATAATTTAAAAAAATTAGAAGCGTGAGTGATTTTACTATGGATGGTTGCTGGAACATTTTCATATATCATATGGGATTTTTCAAAAAAAAATTCAGTTTTTTGGAATCATTTATATTAGCGAAATCAAGAAGAAAAAATCTCTTGCGAAAAATCTGAATTTTTTTTCAAAAATCCGATATTACATATGAAAATGTTTCAGCAACCGTTCATAGTAAAATAACTTCCGCTTCTATTTTTTTGAACGTTTTTTTGCGAAAAAGCTTAAAAATAGTAAGAAGGAGAAATCTCCCCACTCCGGCTCTAAGCTCAAAAATTTTGATATCTGACACACGATTTTTCAGAATTTTTTCAAATGTTTAAATTGTGTCGATCAATAAAATCTTTTAATGAAATATAGAAGATTCAAATTAAATCTGAAAAATCTAGAAAAAAAACTGGGTACCTTTCAAAGTGAGAACAATCATATAAAAAATCGCGAGCCAAATCCGAGAGGTCAACGGTCAGACCCAGGTCGAAATGGTATGAAATCACAATAGTGGAATGACACATATATTGATATATCACTTATATGCGTTAATCCTGGAACAGAACAAAATATTAAATTTTTCTCAAAGAATTTAATTGTCATAGCTTTGAAATATCATGACAAAACTTTTTGCAATTTGAATGTCGTTTGAAAATAATGAGAACAAATAAAACAGTGAATATCAATGGGTCTTTGACCAAAAATATTTGATTTCATGCTTCTAAAAAATGACGCAAGAACTACAATAAAAATCCAATTTTTGAAATTATCTCTACAAAACGTTTAAATCATCAGGTTGGTTTGTACTTCCGTAAATAATGCTGTAAATATATTGTGAGGTTGATGATAACATTGACGATAAAAATAATCTGAAGCGGTGAATGGAAATGAACGATTGTTGGCAATTTTTTTCGAGTACGTTATAAACGTAGTCATATTTTTTCGCGATCAAAGGTGTTTATTAAAACTATGCAATCACATAGAGTAATGATATCGAATATGATGCTGAGATAAGCAGTTCTTTTGCGTTCCTACAGCCTTTGTGTTTGAACGTGCTTTTCTGTGTGTATGTTTGTGTTCGTGTGTCTTTGTTGTGTATCTGTGTGTGTGTGGGTCTGTGCACACACACAACACGTGTGTGTGTGTGTATCTGGACACGTTAAATCTTTCGCAAAAAAAAATTTCGCAACGTTACACATATGAAGAATGAGCTCTATCTTATTTTCTGGAATAGATGGAGTGTCGCGCTTGAAGCTTAGAATGCTGGTGAGCCGCTGCAGAGAGAATAGCATTTTTGCTAAAAGTTGCAATCGGATATCCACCGGGGTAAAAATGCTGACAAAGTTTCATACCGACGTACCATCATTGTCTTTTTCGGTATTGTTAAGAGGTCTCAACTTTGCACGATAGCTGCAGTCCTTATCCAGTCACTGAAATTCGCGGATTGCTCCGCTGCGCGCGTTTTCAGTGAAAAATTATGTATTTTTCAAAGTTATAATTTTTTATAATTTCAAACCATATATCGTACGGTAAAAAATAATGAAAAATTCAGAAGTTTCCATAACATCGTTGCATTTTAAAACTTGTGGAGGTGAATAACGATGAATTTCGGAAGTGAAGTTGAATTTTCTCTAAACACATCAAAATTAGGGAACAAAATTTTGTTTCAAAATTTCAAAATGTGCTCAAAGAATTTTTGTGCAAAAATATATCAAATGACGCAACGCAAAAGATTCGTTTATCGGGAAAAGGTAGAAACTTCGGAAAGTGAAGAAGAGTGCTCGTTCGGAAGCGGTAGATTCAATAACCTAAGATTTTCGAACACGTACGCAATGGATGTTGTATGCGTCGATAAAAAATTTATCGAAATTTAAAAAAGGTTGTATTATATTATTCGATGATAACTAAACATTTAAAAATACTCTTATTTTGTAGTCACCGATTTGTGGCAGCGTAAATCGGTAATGCACAGCTCCACTCATCCAAATTCCGTGTAATATAAAAAGTTCGCAGTGTCAGCAATAAATGGTCCTTGACCATTCAGCGTGACTAGTGAAGGAAATGGGTGTCTGTGTGTGTGTGTGTGTGTGTGTGTGTGTGTGTGTGTGTATGTGTTACCATCGAGATAAGATTTGCTGAATTGTCAGTAGTAAATCCAACAACCATGAATTGTTCTTAATAATAATAATAATTATTATTATTATTATGATTATGAGAGCGGGCCCGCGCCGCGTGTGTGTCGTTGCTGCGTCAACTTCGAGGAATATGACATGGGCTTCCAGATGCAAGTAGTTCCCAATTTTCACTATCATTATTATTATTATCAGATTATTATCATTATCACCACAAAATTGGTACTCGTGTGGCACCCCCTTGTCCTCACCCTCCCCCGCTATCATCCTCACCTCATCGCTTTTTCCTCGGCCACCTGGATGTGGTGGGGGAAAAGTGGAGTGGTGGGAGAAGCCGCATGGCGGGGGAAGAAGTGGGGATAGGAGTGGGGGGCGCCATACGGGTACCAATACTACTTGGGTCTATTTGCGAAAAGTTTGTTGTGATAAATTAATTAATGGGTCATTCCCTTTCATTCCATACTTTTCCATTCGACGTCTGTGTTTTAGATTGGAAATTACCTGGAGACCACGATGAAGCTATTTGCGATATCAAAATTCCTTACGGATCATACTTAAAAATGATAAAAATAATTTTGGCGGATCCTTTTGCGAACATTTTTTTGTGACAAATCGATTGATGGGCTTTTCCATTCTATTCCATTATACGAAAAAGTTTCTTTTCGTTGTTTTAAGGTTAAAAGCCTGTGTTTTGACTCAGGAATTGCCTGAGGACCACGATTAAGTTATTTGCGATGGTAAAATTCCTTACGGATCATGCTGAAAAATGACAAAAAACATTTTGTCGGATCGATTTGCGAAAAGTATTTTTGTGACGAATTGATTGATGCCGATTTCGTCGATCACCACGACGTATAACCCCGCATCGACCGTCAAAACATCGCGCGACTCGCGATGTACGAAATCACCGTTACACGTGATTGATACTCTTGAAACTATCTCACTGACTCTTATTAACTAACGCGCAGATCCTTTACCCGTATATTACGCGTAATGTGTAACTAACCGATTTCTCCCGCTAACGTGACAGACGTATAACCGCGATCAACTGTCAAAACATCGCGCGACTCGCGATGTGTGAAGTCACGCACACGCAGGGTCTGAAGTCTCGGCGGAGTCCGGCCAACCGACCAATCACAGCACGAATAAAACGAAAACAATTACTTCGATATTTATCGTTACATTAGGGGACCCATAAGAATATAGCAGCAGCTTTCATCCGAAAAAGCGACGCAAAATTTTGTTAGTTTCTATTCGCCCCTGTGTTTAAAAATTGCACGGTCTGATGCGAAATAATCGGCGCTTTCAAGTATGATCACGGAGAATTTGGCGGCGGTTTTCATTCGGAAATACGAACAAAATTCTATTGATTTCTTCTCGCACTTGCATACAAATATTGCACAGTTTTATGGAAAACGATGAGTGTTTCCAAGGATAACCATAGCAAATTTAAAAGAGATTTTTCTTTGGAAATGTGAGACAACAATGTATCCGTTCCACCTGTTGCTTGTGTAAGAAAATTGGCACTGATCTATGAAAAATAATTAGTATTTACTATGATTATTCTTGCGACTATAGCAGCGGTGCAAATTCAAAATGCACTTTAAAATTCCGTCGGTTCCTCTTTGCCCTTGCATACAAAAATCAAATCTTTTATAACGTTGTACAAGGAATAAAAAGACGATTGGAATAAAATGTGGTAAGCGGCCTCCGCCTGCGAATCTCAATTTTTCCGATGATAATCTATGATTGGAAATAATTGGTATGTTCGAGAATAAGTAATAAAAACATAATAACGGTTTTCAGTAGAAAATACGAAAAAAAATTCAATTGGTTTCTATTCGGTCTTGCATATGAAATCACACTTTTCAATAGCAAATTGTTGGTGTTTCAAGTCTGTCCGCTAAAAATATTGTTTTTGTTTGGAAGTGCGTCCCGAAATTCTGTCGGCTTCTCGTACTTATATGCGAAAATTCATAGTCTTCTATAGCAAATAACTGGTATTTTTTAGCATGGTACTTCAGAGTATACTTGATGGTTTTCAACCGGAAATGAAACGCATATACCCTGCTCAAAAGATTGGATACACCTGTGGATATTTCTTGCCGCACTAGAAGTTGCAAAACTCTGTCAATAAAAAGATTTTCGAATTTTAAAAAAAGCGTTTTGACGGAAAAGAATTCAGCTTTGTTTCCCTTTTTCAAATATTTTTTATTACTTTTTTCGACTCGCTATGCACGTTTCAACGTGACCATTTTTTGGTCTTTTTTCGACCATCGCGAATTGGGTGCACATCTTGAGGACAATTATTTTTTTTTTTAATCTACCGCACATTTAAAAGGCCGGTTCGCGACAGTGCGGGTGTCGCTCGCGACAATCATAGTGCTGGTGGTTATCGTTCGAGTAGCCATGAAAGACCGTCGTATCATTTCTCATTGTCACCTTTTTCAAAAGGACACGGTTGCAGTGTCATTCCATGTAACAACCATCAATATTTATCCGTTACTAACGCTAAAGTATTAATACGTTATTTGATGATTTCGTGAATATGATCGCAGAGAAATATAAACCCAGTAGTCTCTCGATCTCAACCCAACTAATGCTTACACTAGTTGGGATGAGGCGGCAGACGAATGAGCCTTGAATTAACATCCCAGCGATCATTTGTTTTACTTTTTTAGTTTTTCATAACTTCAAAAATAGATAACAAATGCAAGTTATGAATATCACAAGCTGCAAATTTTTTAGTACTTTTAAAAATGCCTGTTAAAAAGTGGTGAATTTTTTCAAAAAAATGAAAATGGTCTAAGTTAAAAAAAATTATATATATTACGTTTAAAGCTGAAAAAAATATGATAATTAACTCCGACATTTTTTTGTATTTTTTTCATGAAACTACGACTGAAGACGAAAAAAATTATCTTTTATCTTATTTTCATACACTACCGGCGGAAAGTTTCCGGACAAAACTTCAAAAAAGGTCTCGAACGTTTCTTGATGCCATTTTGCCGGAAGTCAACGTAATCTAATTCAACAAGCGGTATTTTAAAGGGGACGAATTCGGCTTTATTTCCTATATTTTTAATTATTTTCACAGTTTGTTTTTCAATTTGGATTTAATTTTGAAAACAACTTTTTTTCGTCTTTTTTTCCCGTCTCTTCAGGTGCCCGCATTTTCCAGAGGACATTTTTTTAAATATTTTTAGGATGGGATTCATAAAAGGGAAATTTTGAGCTTCAATTTGCTATCTTTAAAAACTTAGATTTTTTTTCCCAAAGTTATTGCGTTTTTTGGGAAAAAAGAGGAACATTGAAAAATCCCGTATAACACGAAAACAAAGAGGATTCAAGAAAAACTTTAAGATAGCAAAAAGTTTGGTCTGTCTTTCTTAAATTCAGAGGAATTTTTTCAGATTTTTTTTCAAATTTTTTTTCTCATTTTCCGGGTCGGAGCTCAGATCATTCAATTACTATAACTCAAGAACTATAGGATTATTGATAAAACTTCGAGAGGGGAAAATACTTCATTTTACCATTTTTAACACAATAGAATTGAAAAAAAAAAATTTCCCAATTTGTTTTAAATTATCTAAGATCCGACCGAAAATAGGAGGAAAATTTTTTGGAAGAAATTTAAAAAAAAAATTCGAATGTTTTGAAAATGGTAAAATAAACTATTTTCTCTTCTTGAAATTTGAAAAAAAATCTGAAAAAATTCTTCTGAACTCAAAAAAGACAGACGCAACTTTTTGCTATCTTGAAGTTTTTTATGAATCCTCTTTGTTTTCGTGTTATACGGGATTTTTCAAATTTCCTCTTTTTTCACACAAAACGCAATAACTTTGAAAAAAAAAATCGTTTAAAGTGTTTAAAAAAAGCAAATTGAAGCTCAAACTTTCTCCTTTATGAACCCGATCCTAAAAGTATTTTTCAAAAATTCCCTCTGGAAAATTGCGGGCACTTGAAGCGAGCGGAAAAAAAGACGAAAAAAAGTTGTTTCCAAAATTAAGTCCAAAACGAAAAACAAACTGTAAAAAAAATTAAAATACAGGCAATAAAGCCGAATTCGTCCCCTTTAAAATTCCGCTTGTTGAATTAGATTACGTTGACTTCCGGCGAAATGGCATCAAGAAACGTTCGAGACCTTTTTTGAAGTTTTGTCCGGAAACTTTCCGCCGGTAGTGCATATCCGTTTTTTTTTTAAGTTAAGGGCATTCAGAAAAAGGTGTGAAATTTTGAAAAATGTATTGTGGTAAGAGAAGTCAAGACAAAAATCTAAAAAATTTCTGAAAGACTGCTTTCAGTACGTACAAAAAAAATAGAAAATTTTCAACAAAATTAAAAATGGTCGGGGTCACGAATTGGTCGGTTTCGTATGGAATGCCCCATATATATATTTCTATATTATATAAATATTTCAAAGAACAACAACCGATTTTGAACCGTTAGGTCGTGTATTGTACGTAGTCATGAAACGGTACACCACTAGAATAGTCATTTAGGTATAGAGCAAGGGGCCACAGATTTTTCTTCTCGTTACTGCAAACGGAAATAAGTGTACACAAACACAATTTTGAATGGAAATCGACCGCTAACTTTTTTTTGTTCAAAATGGGACGTGCACATTTTTTCAAGCCCTTTTAATTTTTTATTGGAGCATCTATGAACGTCATTTTTGTTACTTCAATGAACTACATCTCAAAGAGTCAAACCAGATTGAAGATCCGAGAAAGTCAGGAGCCAAGTTCACAAAAGTGTGGCGTTAACTCGACAATATTCGGTACGTGTTTGACGTCGCTACGATTGATTTTCCCGATCTGTCACGAAACCGCGTTACACCACTCACACAAATTATATGATGAACTGGACGGTGGCCGAACCTCGTGAGATACTCGTCCATCCCGAGCTTAATGACACTATAAATATGCTGTAGAAAAGATAATCAACACAATTTTAATTTAAAAAATAATAAATCCTAATCTTTTTCTCTTCTCTTTTGCTCGTTACACATCTATCCTCTTCGCTTGCACAGCAGACCTTTGGGGCTTAATATCGCGCCTTACTCACATTTCTTGTTTCTCTAAATTAAGGTCTTATTTCTAATTCATGAGCCTATCAGTCATCAAAGGTCAAGGATTCGCCTTGGCCTTTTCGCTCGTCGATGGCAGCTGAAAAAGTTCGATGCTCAGTGTTTCGCTAAACAGTGTGTGACTATTTTTTTCCAGGTCTCTAGTGTCGTCCGTACAGTCGTTGAAAAACGGTATCCTTGATGTGATTTCATTTACATTCCCAGTGACAAACGAAAAATAATCGTTGGGTATAAATGACGCGTTTTTACAGTTGCGTGTGAGTTAAAAGACTCACAAACAACCCGACCACTCTCACAAGGAGTGCCAAGTATGATACACACCGAATTTGATGGGTCTCAGCTATATTGTAGGGGCACTCCCCCAGAGTACCACCCTAAAGAGATTCTTTCCAATGCGCTCTATTTTTTGAGAAAAACGACGCCGAAGTTTCACGTGTAGCTTTTATGCCCGTAAATTTTCCATATCGCCAAGCGAATGAGCGTAGTGCAGCGGCAAGGCGCTCGGCTGGCAACCCGGACGTCGAGGGTTCGATTCCCTCTTGGAACTTTTTTTTTCAATAGTTCGCAATTTTTATGATAATGATTGATTGCGCATACTTATTTGATTTTCTAATGGAATCATTTTTACGAACGCATGGAAAAATATATTATTATATACTTAATTCAAATTGCTCATTCGCTTGGCGATATGGAAACTTTACGGGCATAAAAGCTACGCATGAAACTTTGGCGTCGTTTTTCTCAAAAACCAGGGCGCATTGGAAAGAATCCCTTTAGGGTGGTACTCTGGAGGAGTGCCCCTACAATATAGCTGAGACCCATCAAAATCGGTGTGTATCATACTTGGCACTCCCCTTGTCAGTGAGATTGTCATCCCGCTGAGAGTTGTTTTTCAGTGTAAATGCTGTCTTGTAACGGGAGTATAAAAAAAGCACGATACGGGACATCAAGTTGCCAATATTTTATTACATTTCACTCCCATTTTCACATTAGAATAGTAAAATTAACAAACGGGATTTTTTTTATTGATCATCCATAACGGCCCTTAATTCAAATTGGTGATGCGATAAACATAGTACTACGGAGCTGGAATTCGTTGATTTCTTCGGTTCTTACGTCCTGCGGTTCTATGTTCTCTATTTATAATGGTATTTTATGCGGGATATCGATGGATATAAATCAATGGCTGCCCATTCCCCTTATCATGATGGCACATCCTTATAATCCACGTTTTCCTTCTGACATTTTTAATACTGTAATTATGATAGACTTTTATAGAATAAAGCCCTAACGTATTAGTAGAAATTTAAGAATACAGCGATAGTACTGTTTCTGTATTTCATGACTCGTACACGGACACAATTACACATATCGACGAGAGTTTTTACTTCATGGTCTAAACGAAATTGTTTTATCTATTTTGTGACCAACATTTTTTTTAACAACATTACACTCTACAAGGAATAAAGCAGAAGCTGATAGACGTGATAATTAGGAAAACTTCCGACAAGAGCTTGTTTTTTGAGTTGCTGATAAAAGGATAAAAGAAATCGTGAGGTAGGTTTATATTCAAATTTGGGCCCTTAGCGTAATAATACACGGATGATTTTGATACGTCTGTAAAACTTACAATACTCGTTAATTCGACTTTCAAAACATCAGAACAATTTTTGAGCCTGCACTTGGCCCAATCTATGCCCTTGGGTTTAGAAAACATAAATCCAACGCCAGCAAGTTTGTAGTACTCGGAATTCTCATTCTTATTTGGCAAAATCGTATGCAATATTTCAATGTGCATAGATGTTACAAGGCCAGAACAGTGAATTTTATCACCGATAATTTGTCCCGTGACAACGTTTCGTGGCAGCTTATCGAGTAAAATTTGAATCCAGCTTGACGTATCGTTACTCGATGAATCACCGATTTTCGAAGCAAATATTTTGTGTCTCTTGAACTCCAGTACGTTGCTCATATAGTCTTTAATCATGAGTTTTAACGATTGTTCTTGCAAATTTATGCATGTAAGAGAGGAAAAATTCTTCGTAATTAATTGAACACTGCATTGAAGTCTGACGTTTTTTCCAAAACCTATAACGTGTCTATTTTTTAAGTCGCAGAACTTATGTTTATATCGTCTAGGCGCAGTCAGATAGTAGCTCAATTCATTGATGCTCAAATACTGTTTCTCTAGATCGTTCGTCATATTCGACACTGCGGAACCGATAAAAATAGGATTCCCAATAGTATATCCGGGATTACCACTTCGCGAATATCGGCTTTTACCAAACTCGGTAGTCCATTCGAAAACAGTTTCAAAATATTGATAAAAACTTCTTGAAACATTGGCCAGTTCAAAATAAACGTCGATATTGTTTATACCGCTGATGCCATTGTGAAATATCAGATAACGAATGCGTTTTATCGCGTTTTGGCACTTGCCATCTATGCATAATTGTTCATGAGGTTGTATGGCACTGCAAGACGTCCAAGATTTCAAACAGTAAAGGCTTCGTAACGAGAGACACATGTTAGATGGGCATGTCTGCAATCAATAAAAAAAGCGTGCATAAATTAATTTCATATCAATCGATTGACTAGCGAAAAAATATGTTATATGGCTATTTATTCTGTAATTTCAAACGGAATTTGCACGTGCTATTCGCAATCACCCAAATAGGAAAATGCTGAAAAATATAAGGCATAGTTGTGTAGTATCTGCCTAGTGACGACATCTAGTTTCACGCCATGGCATAAAGTGTTTATCTTGTGAGATTGGGCACGCCATCATCTGCCTTATAATGAAATATTAACCCGATCGCAGGAAATACAAAAAGACGTAAGGTATGTGTGGATTTCTCTCACAAGCGCACCCCACGGCCTCGAAAATTCAGTTCAGAACGTGACTTAGCAGACTAGTAGGATACCTAACTATTGGATGTCCACCCAAAAGTGCAGTAAAGTTCATTAGTCAGAAAATTCCGAGAAAGGAGGCTCTAAAGTTTCAACCGCAGCTCGTGTACTGGTTGAATTTTCCATTACGGCAGCACAACGAAATAACTGAGTTAATACCGAACTCGCTTCCTACGCAGGCACAATTTCAGGTAGGTTCCTATTTATATAAAAATGTCAACGATATCATCTTGATTTATGCTTGTTTTATATTCAAAAACTAAAATGATAGTTATTATTAAAACATTAAAAATAACAAATATTTTGGCCTCATTCACAATTTATGAAGGACGAATGTTTATACGAACGAAGTTTTTTTAAAAGAATCTGTTGGAAAACATACATCGTCAACATTCCTGATAATTGCTCTTGCATCAGAAGGCCTGCAGAGAACGTACCAGTCATACCGGACCATTTTTTAAAGAATCTTGATGATGCACTATAGAATGTATTATTATACAGTTTTTAGCGAAATGAATTTTCGGTTATTTTCAATCAGATGAGCACAATTTTTTATACGCTTTATTAAATTTTTTATCTGTCTATGGAAATGGACATCACCAGGATGAACAAGAGGAGTAAATTTTGGATGACCCACTTTAATTGTACAAGTCGGTGATTTACAATTTTGCATACGTTTTATTAAATTTTTGAACTGTCTATAAAAAAAGACATCACAAAACATTGTGATGTCTATTTTCTCATCAGAGCAGGAGGAGTACACTTTGAATAACTCATCGACGTGTACGATTGAAGTGATTCCTCCAAAATGTACTCCGCTTGTTCAGTTTTGCGATATCTATTTTTAAAGACAATGCGCTTTACTATTGTTATGGGTGGATACCCTTTAGGTAAAGGGACACCTTTATGTATACTACTAAATAATCAAGTCTCATTCTAACAAGAGGACCTTAGAGTACTTGGGTCACCGATTTGGACCGAATTTTTTCTACAGATAGGCGGCTCCCTGGGGGATAACAGGTGCAAATAATAGAATGCACTTCTCAGCCGTTTTTGAAATAAAAATAATCAATATCTTTGGAGCGTTCATATACTTTTTGCATTAAATGGAATTCAAAGAGAGCGCTGGCTTTTTGTAAAATTTACATTTCAACGGCAACTAATATGCGAGTAATGAATATTTCTGTAAATGAATTAATTAATAAATAATAAATAAATAATAATAAAATAATAAATACATGAGAAATAAATAATTAATAAATAAATGAATAGATAAACGATGAAAAACGTACACTATTCGTGATTCCGAGGTCTCGTCTTTCACGAATAATGAAGGTAGCTTCCTCCTAGTACCAGAGCTCATGACCAAAATTTTTGTGTCATCGTGATACGGCTAAAACTCATAAAATCCATTGTTGGGATGGAAAAACCCCCAAAAATGCTAATAGCAGACGTGTAGCTACTAGCTTGCTGCGTGTGACCTGAGTGCACTTTTGACAAATGGAAAAAAGTCGCCAATATATGTCATCGCGGCACGTCTGATATCCGGTATGTAGTTGAATCATAGTCCTGAGATATGAAACAAACCATTTTTAGAAGTCAAAAGTGCTGTTCATACCCAGTAGACGACTTTGAAACAAAAATGACACAAAAAAATCATCGTAATACATTTGAAAATGATGTTTATAAGCAAATATTGGCCAGTTTATGTGAACGAATCAGTTTTCAGATAAAAATCCTGCTGCGTTGGATTTGGGAAGAAATTTGAAAAAGTAAAACAAAAATTCCGATCGGTATCATCGTAATACGTCTGCTAACTGTTCTACGTGATGAAATAGGTTACCGAGATTTCGAAAAAATATCAGACGGATTGAGTGCTGCACCTACCTTACCAGACAAGTTTTCGATGCTCAGAAATCATTGCGAAATCGTATTCAGACGGATTGAAGTCCCCGTTACAAATAAATGCATACAATAAATCGTAGGAGTAGAGTTAAATGAATTTTCGAAAAAATGACATGAAATGGAACTCACATTCTATGCAAAATATTATTTATTGAAGAATTTATTAAAAAATTTATGAAAAAATCATGTATCTGTATCGTCGTAGCCGTTTCTACGAGGATAGCTGTTGACGCATGCGTTGTAGTGAAGCGAAGGACAAGAGCGTAACAAATAAATGAGCCTTCTGGCACAGGAACGTACCAAGCGCCGCGGCGTTTGCCAGGCGACTTCGAAACGTTCTTTTGCTTTTTGCAGTTATAAACGGTACTACTAACGTCTGCTAATCGCGTTTTTGTCATCTCGGAAGCTGTACGAAACTTTAAAAAAAATTAGAACTGGGCTGTTATGTGACAGGTCGGCTCATTTTTTTTGACACTTGTTAAAATGCGCCCAGGTCAAACGCAGCACTCTCTATGTCTGAAAACTCGTTTTTTCGTACATACGTAACAATATCTACGTACATTTTCAATAGCAGAGGTATCACGATACAACCATCCGCCTTTTTTTCTGCACAGCAGAAATGGCCCCCCACGAAGAAACAGCAGCTTTGATCGTTACTATCTACCTAGTTGGGTTCAGGGTCATTAGGACTTTATATTATTTGGACCGTATCACGATTACACATGGTTTTGGTCGTAGGCTCTCGTACTTTCCATACTATTCCAAGAAGTTTTGATCTGCAGAGATTTCAAATGAGTGGACCAGGTCCCATGCATGAGCCATGGCGGCTGTAAGCTGCATTCGGCTTTCCACCAAAGTGCACTCCATTAGTGCAGCCGTGCGATGTTTGTTAATTCCGTCAAGTTAAGAATTTGATCAAGAAACTCCGGAATTGTTCTTATATTATAGAACAGGATAGGGAAAGTAATTCTAAGGAAGATTGTATCAAAATTCTATCTATTGTTCACCATCAGCTGTCTTCTCCAATATTTTGCGACATGTTAGGATACGCTTGGTTCGCTGGCAAATTGTGTGACGACGGGAGAGCTTTCCTCAACGTTAACGAGGTTTCCTTTATGGTTGACGTTTTGAAAAAATCGTGTGGATACGGAAATTCGGCATTTATCACGTGTGCTCGATGCCGAAATAATTCTTGTTTTCCTTGTTCTTATGATTCGTACCACCCTAGTTGTTGCGGTAGTGATAACCAATGAAAAACGAATAAAAAGATTGGTTTTTCTTTGAAACTTGTGTATTAATTTGTCACAATTCTTTCCTTACCTTTCCACAAAAACAAATAAAATAAAAAAATGAAAATAAAAAATATATTTAATCATTCATTTATAAAAATATTAAATAATCGCATATTAGTTGCCGTTGAAATGATGAAATTTAAAAAAAAGTCCGTGCTGGGATTCGATCCAGCGATTACGAAGCGGCGACGTTGCCCACTACATCGGCGCTCTCGTTGAATTCAATCGAACGCAAAAAGTATATGAACGCTCTAAAAATATTGATGTTTTTTCATATCGAAAACGGCTGAGAAGTGCATTCGATTATTTGCACCTGTTGCCGCATCCAGGGGTACCTGTAGACAAAATTTGGTCCGAATCGGTGACCTCCTAAGGTCCTCTTGTAAACTGAATTTCTGGCGCTGTAGAGGCTCCTTGTCAGTGATCGTAGTCACAAAATGTGTGAAGCATGGGCCTATTTCTAAATCATTATAGTCCAATTTCCTGAAACAAATATTATTTCATTTTTTTAGATGATTTTATTGTATAAAATTTTCTACAACATCGAGATTCTTCTTTGGTACCTTTCTATTAATTATTATGTCTGAAATTTCGTTTTACCTGAAAGAGAGTAGCCAACTCAAGTGACCAAGGGTGCCCCCAGCGGGTTCTTGAAGGATATTCAACCTATAGTATCTTTGCTAAAAGAAAACATTTTTCTGAAAATTTCAACTCTCTAACCCAAATATTTGCTGAGCAATCGAAAAAATTAGATTTTCTGTTATTTTTTTTCATGGTCATTTATTATGAGCTCTTGTTGATTTGTTTAAAATTATTTATCAACAAGCCACACCAATGGAATATTTCAAAATTTATTTTGTACAAAAAAAAAAAGAAAATTATAAATGGTGATTTTAATGTGTTCTTTTCGAGTTACAATTATAAACCTTTCGCGAATTACTGGTTTTTTAGGTAGTTTCACTCTTTATTTTTTTTTAATTTTATTGATTTGGTGCAACATTGTGAAAAAAATAAATACAATTTTTTGCAACTATTTTCGCCTTGTTACATATATTTTATAGTTCAAATAACTTGAATTGTATCAATTCCTGACATTTTAGTCCGTTTTTAGGCACTTACCATATATGAAAAGTGCTTATTAGTATTGCCTTCCAAAAACCTATTTCTTATGGAAACAACCACACAAACTTTATACCAACATATGTTGGCATATTATACCAAAACAAAAATTTTTGGATTTTCCGTCCCCTCAACCGTCTGTATGTGCTCATAACTCAGCAATCCATGAACGGATCCGGTTCAAATTCATAGCACAGTTTTGTTTTACTATAATCTCGAAACCTTTTTTGACTCAATCCATTCAGACAACGTTGAATATGAAATTTCCCAAAAAACAGCAATTTTTGAGCAAAAACGCCATTTTTGTGTCCGTCCAGAGTCAGATCTCCGGAATCTATGGACCAATGTTTTTGTAACTTATAAACTTTCTTTATAGGATCACAAAGAAGTGTTCTGTAGAGTTTGAAGTCTTTACACTTCTTTGAACCATTTTCTTTTAACAAAAATAACTTTTTTTCAGTTTTTCACTCATTGCACGAAGATGCGTGAATGAATTTTTTTAATTTTCAACATGAACTTTCATTTTAATACATTTCAATTATTTCAATAGTTGAAAATGATTTGAACAATTTTAACATCGAATTTTTAATATTTTTGTTTTATTCATTTATAATTTTTTAACGTTTTCGCCAAAAAAACACTAATTGGACAAAAATTTGATAAAATTTTACCATTTGATAAAATATTATTTTTCCTTAAAATATAATGATTGATAATTAGTACACTTCTATGTATTAACATTTTTTTGTTTTCAAATATTATTATTATATGCAAAGAAAAAAATTATATGAAACATAACCTTATGTTCCTGAAATACACAATTTTCTTAATGAAAAAAAAACATCCCCACATGATACACCACACTACACTCGATAGAATTGTACAAATTATCACTTTAAAAATCACATGTCATATTTTTCAACATTATAATTTAAGAAAACAATAGAACGGCGACACAATGAAAAGAATAAGAAATAAGGAATAAGAATCAGCCAATCGCCGTGCACTTTAGAGAAACTACGCCAATCGGATGGCTGATTCTTATTTCCTTATTTCTTATTTTTGTCATTGTGTCTCTGATTTTACACGCATACAGCACGTATACATCGGCATATAAAATGCTACTGGATATGACGCTCACAGCGCTCAAACGTTGAAGATGAATGCAGCGTATGCTAGCTATACAGTGGACGCTCCCACAACTTAACCCCCCCCCCCCCCATAACTTCACAGCTCTCATAACTTAACGCGTTACCATGGCAACACGCTCCCATAACTTAACGACCTCTATCGCGCTTTCTCGCCACTCCAAACTCAGCTGCCGCGCTGCGGAAATTTGACACAGGGCAACGTAACGTCAACTGTCAAATTTCTTTCTTCAATTACGTACGATTTATTAAGCGTTACTATTAGTTCAAGTGTAATTAATGTGCTTAAAGTGGATAAATGATACAAGATAACGATTTCGGTAAAAATAATTGATTGATGGGGCAAGACACACGTGTTCAAGAATAGTCATTCTCTCGAAAAATCAGGAATTTTTATTTTCCAGAAAGAACGAAATTCCTGTAGAATATTCGTTGAATATGCATGTATGTTAGGGTGGGCCGTAAATCCGCTTTTTTGGAATTCTTTTAGTAATACCGAAAATATTGTTCATTATGCTACAAAAAAAATCTGTGTGAAGGGAAAAAATTTTGAGTCAACATCCTAGGCTCGCCCAAGTTCATTAAAGTTCAAAGTGTTAAAAAAAGAAATTTTCGCGGCTTATTTTTGTTGGAAATTCAATTCTCTACAAAGAAGGTCCTTATATAAAATCATGTAGGATCGATAATTTCTAAGATAATTGCTGTTTTAGTGAAAAATTTGTCATTTTTCTCTATATTTATATTTTTATGGGTAAAAATATATTTCATAAACTTCTTATTTTATAGGAAATTCAATCCTCTAAAAAAAAAGGTCCTTATTTGAATTCATGTAGGATAGATGGTTTCTAGGATAATTGCAATTTAGTAAACAAATTGTCTTTTTCCTCTAAATTTATATTTTTTATAGTTAAAAAATAATTGATACACTCCATATTTCATACGAAATTTAATTCTTTACAAAAAAGGTCCTTATGTGAAATCATGTAGGATTGATAGTTTTTAAGATAATTGCAAATTTACTTAAAAATAGTCATTTTTCTTTCTATAAATATTTTTCCCATGAAGACAAAAATGTCCTTCTTTTTTTAAATTAGGTTCTCTACAAAAGCAATTGTTGAGTACATTTACTTCAATATTATATGCATATTTTGAAATTGTCGCTTATTGTAACAATTTTTATTCTTCCAAGCAGATTTTTCATGACAAAAATCACAAATTGGCTAAGTTTTCCGTAAGTAAAATTTCCTGTGAGTGTATTCAATGGCCGGGTTCATCTGTGACTCTTTCTGTAGTTCTGATTTTATAAACAGAGGTCGCGTCGAATGTAAAAAGAGTCGCTATCGCGACCTTTGATCATCTGGAACCGATTTTCCCTAAAGTTCACAACATTCTTACCTCTGGCACTAGTGTCGATTTCCACGAAGAGAACATCCAACGTTTGTTTCGAATTAGGCTGTGTTTTGAATTCACTGCGAGTACTGACGTCAGTACGAAAAAAAATAATAATAAAAAAAGGAAGAACATTTTTTACATGATTTTACGTGTTTTTTTTTACATGATTTTATATGTACAAGGACCTTTTTTGTAGAGAATCAAATTTCCAATAAAAATGAGCCAAGAATTTTTTTGAACACTTTGAACTTTAACGAACTTGGGCGAGCCTAGGATATTGACTCAAAATTTTGTCCCTTCACACAGATTTTTTTGTAGCATAATAAATAATATTTTCGGTATTGCTAAAAGAATTCCAAAAACAGCGGATTTTCGGCCCACTCTAATGTATTTAGATTTGGCCGTTTCAAGAAAAAAAACATTTTTTGTTTTTTCTCCCAAACAGGCTCAAGAGTTTCATTTAGGTATAAGAAAAGGTCTGTGAAAATATGGGCTCTTAATATTAAGGGGGGGGATTTTTTTTTGACAAAAAAATCGATTTTTCAGCGACCAATGTTTTTTTTTCTTTAAGATGTTAAGAATATGTGTGCCGAATTTTAAGTCGAAACTCGTAAAACTGGCCAAGTTATAAGCGATTTTGTACCGACGTGCTGGTCCGCGGTTCGCGTCTCGAGCCGTGCGGCAGAGTTCGGAGCGCCCGATAGCTGCTCGAGTCCCTCGCTTGGCATACCGTAAATAGAAAGCGATAGACAACAAAAGGCCTCGAATTCGATGCGGGACGAGTCCTAACGGTAATGTTAGGTCGAAAATTGCAGTACGTCGTTTTTCGGTATCGTGTGAAACTTTGCTTCAAACAGATGCTTATACACCATGGATAGAAAACATTCGAAAAATACTAGTGCTCGTGCTGCTAGACCAAAGAAAAGAAAATTTTCTGGAAATGTTCACTTTCGGGAAACGGAAATAACGTTCGCAAGTACGTCAGCCCAGAAATTGTCTACAGCGGAAGGCGAAGAAATTATAGAGGACCCAGGTCATGGTTATCGCATTATCGTTTTCTTTTCTGTTTTCACTGCAATCTCTCAACTAGTCATGTATCGACAATGTAACGGACGAGTCAGATTCGGTGAATCCAGTGCTCGGGGCTTAGGTTTTAAAATAGCAGTGCAGTGCAAGTGTGGAGTACGATATATCAATTCCTGCCCTCTGGTTGATGGCAAATCGTGCGAAGTAAACAGGAGAATAGTTTTTGTTATGAGACTATTGAGAGTACACAGGGAGGGTATAAATTTATTCTGTGGCTTGATGGATATATCCCAAGGTCTGAGCACAACCTTGTACTATGCTTCTTTGGAAAATATTTGCAACGGAGCCAAAACTGTATATGATCTTTTAACGAAAATGGCAGAAAGTAAAGAATGCTGAGCACGGAAATCCAAAGACAGATATTTCTGTGTCGCAAGACGGAACGTGGAAAAAGCGAGGATACAGTTCATTGTTTGGAATCACAACACTTATTGGCAAATATAGAAGTAAAGTGGTTGGACTTGTGGTGAAATCTTCCTGCTGTCACGCTTGTAACTTATGGGTATCAAAATCTGGCATTGAAGAATACGACGATTGGCTCGAAGAACATAGCAACGAATAATTAATCATGATGGATCATCTGGAAAGGTGGAGGTTGATTCAATAAAAGAAATGTTCCGACGATCTTGGAAAATGCATGAAGGGCGGTGCGCTAAATACATCGGCGATGGGGACACAAAAACATTCAAAGTCTTGTTGGAAGACGATCCTTACGGCAATGACTTGACGGTGATGAAAAAAGAATGCGTCGGGCACGTTGTGAAGCGTATGGGCTACTCTAATAACGAGAGATTCAACGCAACTGTCTGGCGATTCCCGCCTAAACACCTTCACTGTGGTGCAAACACGATCTACATCACGGCTTATTTAGCAGCAGGCATCTTTAATGAAGGGTTCTCAGCTGTCCTTAAAACGATGAAAACGATCGGAATCGTTATTGGTCAGCAATCGTCGATATTTGCTGAAGCACGGGACCAACAGCGTCTGCAGAGATCGGCGAGACGCAGCCTCGAGGCAACAAAAGAGGCTCGGACAAGGCGTAGAAGCGAAATATCAACGTAAAACGAGTTCTACGCAGTGATGCCAGGTTCTAAGAAATTTCTTAAATTTAAAGAAATTCGACGACATCTTAAGAATTAAGAATTCTTAAGATTTTTTCAAAGAAATTTTTGAAATTTTAAAGAATTCTTAAGAAAAAGGCCAAGGTGATGATGAAATCGTAATATCACAGCCAGGATGCGACTCAACATAAATGATTGTACATTTCAGTCACGCGATCCATCATCCATTGTCGATCGCGTCACCAGCTTAACCCCTAACCCCTAACCTCAAACGTATATTACATTTTCTGTCGTTTTATTACGAAGCGTCATCTACTGATCTCACGAGGAAAAGTAAAAGTAGCTCGTAGCAGAATAGCGGCCTTATCAACAGTCGATGACGTGCTTGTGCCGAGTGCCGACATCTTCACTATCTTCAGTACTCACTTGAAATGTCTATATAGATCATTATGTTTGGTAAGCAACATATTTTTCCTAACCTCCAAACACGTGTATGACTAGAGTAGTGTAGAAGCCGGTGTTCGTCATTTCTCAGTTACGTAAGTTTATATTTTGAAATCAAATCGCTGGTTACGATGAATTTTCGGTACATATTTTTTCATAAGCTTCATTTTCGTATAGCTTACATATACGAAATATCCTTCATGGACTGAAAACGAAACTCTCGATATTGAAATCGAGTGAGTCAACTCGCGCGTTCCAAATTACTCGAGCGAAGCGTACGTATAATGACATATAACATATTTCTTACTAATTTTTTCGTTTTTTTCTCTGCTTTCAATTTATCCATCTGGCGTTGTCAAATAATGAATTCCTTTATTCGATAATTTTTCTAGTCAAAATGGATTCAGACGAATTATCGTCGTCGAACGAACAGGCCGTTACTGAAAATAGAAAAAAAAGAAAACGCACAAATAAAACGTACACGCAAAGATATAATTCTAACTGGGAGTCGGATCCATCTTTTAAAGATTGGATTTCGAAAAGTGTGAAAGGAAATATTTATTTCCATTGTAAAATCTGCAACGACGATTATACCACAGTTGGAGGACGGTGCAATTTAACGCACGGATCCCGAAATTGCAAAGGCGATAAGCTGCGGCAGAACAAAATGCACGCAAATTGTTAAAAATGTCACCGGCGCAAGCGGTTTCCAAACGATCGTGCAATTCCTGCGAATTAACAAATTTTCGATCATCGTTGACGAATCAACAGACGTGAGCTCGGTTAAACATCTGGTCATGGTTGCCAGATACTTCGATGGGCAATCTATTTCCGATAAATTTCTCGCGTTGGTTCCAGTCGCAGATGCTACAGCTCAAAGTTTGTACAATTGCGTTGTCGGCTTCTTCATGAAACATGCGATTCCATATAGGACGAATCTCTTAGGATTCGCTTCAGATGGCGCGAGCAATATGTTTGGTGTTAACCACTCACTCGCTGTTCTTTTGGCTAAAGATGTACCGAATCTTTTCACCATGAAGTGCATTTGCCATTCGTTCGCTCTGTGTGCCAGCTACGCGTGCGCTACGTTGCCGAGGATCATCGAGGATATCTGCAGGGACGTATATAACTATTTAAACAATAGTTATAAGCGACTAAAGGAATTTCAGCAGTTTCAATCTTTGTTGGACATCAAACCGCATAAGTTATTGCAGCCCAGTCAAACGAGATGGCTTTCACTATTGCCGGTCGTAAAACGGCTACTTGAACAGTATGACGCACTAACGTTATTCTTCGAGAAAGCCGCCGTAACAGATAAAATTCTCGCGGCCGAAACGATTTCTATGAGGTTGAAGGAGAAATATGTGAAGATGTACCTCCAATATTTGGAATTCGTGTTACCATTCTTCCATTCGTTGAATGCCGAAATGCAGGCCGAAGAATCCAAGATGCACGTACTGTACGACAGGGTTGCAGCAATATTCAAATCTTTTCTTAAATTCTTCATGAAGCCCGATTATCTCAAAAAAACAAAACTGGAGGATATAAATGTCCAAAATCCGGATTTTTATTTACGGCTTGAAGACGTGTATCTCGGAGCGACATTGACGGGAATACTTTTTCAAAATAAGCACAACGTAAGAGCAGAAAACGTGTTTCACTTGCGGCAACGATGCTTGGCGTTTTATATCGAGAGCTGTGAGCAAATACAGAAAAGATTCAGTTTCAAGGATCCCCAAATGAAAATCATGAAAATGATTTCGGTTTTGGATTCGAATCATTTCACAAAAGTCGGAGCGACACCAGCGACCTCAATTGCACCTCTCGCGTCCAGTTTTCCGAATTTAATCGACGAAAAAGATTTCAACGCCTTGGATGCGGAGTGGAGAGAACTGCGCAATACGAATTTGTCGGCGGAGATGGAATCAAGCAGCATGTGTAAATTCTGGGTCATGGTGCGAAAAATTACATGTGGAGATGGGAATCCCAAATTCCCTCTACTTTCAAAATTCGTATTAAACGTTCTCTCGCTGCCGCATTCAAGTGCCAACGCAGAGCGAGTCTTCTCTCAAGTAAATTTGAATAAGACAAAAACACGGAATCGACTTGATACGCAAACTCTACAGGGCTTGTTACATACAAAGGCTTTGGTTGGCGATAATACTTGCTATAATTTCGAGGTGAGCCGTGAAGTCTTGAAACGCCATAATGATTCGATGTACGCGTACGAGCGGCCAGAAGTATAGTATAGATATTCACGAAAAGAATCGAATCTCTCACAAGAAGGAGGATTCAAATTCGAGGCTACGTCTACGTCATCTTAAAATTGCAATGTAATTTCACCAGTGCAATTTAATTTATTATAGTGTGGTTAAAATATTTCTTGTCGATTTAATCGACCAAAATATATCTCATAGATTTAAAACTGCTAAGCTCACTCTGGCAAAATATATTGTGTGTTCAAATAAGTCATGTTTTTCAAATAAATTGGGATTTATGTTTGAGTTTGAGGCTTGAAATATCGATTTAAAAAGAAAACGCGTCACCTTTTGCTGCATTAAAAAAATCTAACGATTCTATTATTTTTAAAATAGTAAGCGTTTGAGAGAAAATTAGAAAGACCATTTTTACCGACCGAGTCCGGCTAAAATAGTTGCCCAGAAGTTCGGATTATGTAGGTGCCGTCAGAAAATGGCGAGCATTTGGATTGTCAACACTCGCTCTCTGCCTATCGGGATATAGTCTATGTCTAAAGAAATCTAAAGAAATTTCGAGGCGCCATCTGAAGAATTTTGTTTAGCTCGACCTGGCATCACTGGTTCTACGAAGCAGAGGAAGGAATCCTATATGGCCCTGGCATCCCTAGCGGGTCAAACAACCGCGGTTATTGCGGTGAAATAACCGTTTTTAGGAACCCCTAAGGAAAACCCTAGGGAGCAACGATGAAATAACTGCAGGGGAATAACTTTTTCTTTGGATGTTGAGGTTGCGTGCCCGGTTGTCGTAGTTACGCACCCAGTTATTGTAATTGCGCACTTGGGTGTCATGGTTGCGTGACCAGTTATCGTGGTTGCGTACCTCGTTGATGTGGTTATAGTACCCTCAAAATCCGCCACGTGGCTTCCTTTCGCACAAACGAACTTTCCCCTCGATGCTTATAACCTATCCAAATTCGTCTATTTTTTGTCTTTATTTTTTAGTATGAATATTTAAACTTTGCGGCAAAACCCAGGATGGCCGAATTCGAAAAGGATTCCCATAAAAAAAAGGATCTTTTTTCTTTTACCTTCTCTAAAAAAAAAATTTTAATCGCCGGTCACTGAAGTTGCTCAGAACGCCGTTGCAGACACACAGAGTCAGTGAGGTTACCTATGGTTATTTTGACCGATCAAACAACCCGAGCTAATCTTGGTTACCAGGGTCATCAAAACTGGTTTTCCTTGGGTAAAAATAACCAACGGTTATTTTTTGGTTGCTCCCCTCGGTTATCAAACACGCTAGGGATAGCAGATTAGCAGAAAAATACTGTAAGTAATCGATATATCCCCGTAAACCGTACTCGTAACTTTGAACGCGTTTTTCTCGAAACAGCTTTTTCACAACTGCACTGAGAGAAAAACCCGTGGTAATTACTAAAAACGACTATGGTAAAACCAATTATAATAACAGAGAACATATTCCATGGTTAGATTAGCCATAATATGATTGAGTGTACTATAAGCGCGAAATAACATTAAACATGCAATTTTGAAGGTGTCTATAAATATCTAATATGTGCGAGGCTACAATTATTATTGTTAAACCCGCAAAGATAAGTGCATAATTCATTGGACACATTCATGTAATTGTCAATAATATATAACTATCATCGCATTTATTATTATTTATTTCGTGCAAACCTTAATCTTGTTCCGTGACGCTACGATTCTTATAGTCACTTCTAATTCCTGCTCATTCAACTTTACCACAGCGGTAAGGTTGAGTTCAACAATTTCAGCCGCCAAAATATATGTTAAATGCAGGCATGGCCTGAATTGGCAGGGACAATTGCAGTTCCTTGTCTACTGTTATTTTTGAATGTATCCCACTATAAAATATAGACCTCACGTTACAGAAACATGTTACATGTTTATACGAACTTAACAACATATTGCTATGGTAAATTAGAATGATCATAGGAGATGTGTGTGACAAAATCAGTGAATTGTTATCGGTACACTATAATAGTGGCTACATTCTGCACTCAGGTTGCTGAAATACCTATTCACCCGTAAAAAACTCATACGATCTTATCTGCAGATTTGTCACTTCACCAAAAGTCCGGTAGGTGGCTTCCTTTCGCACAGACGAACTTTCCCCTCGACGTCTATAAAGTCTCCAAGTTCGTCTATGTTTGATATCCTTACTTATGTATGGATATTTAATACTTTGCGGCAAAACGCAAGGTGGTCGAATCCGAAAAGGATTCCCATCAGAAGAGTGTTTTTTCTTTTACACGGAAAAAACGACTCGTACAGAAAGAAGAGTTGGTGTGGCCAGTGGCAACCAACTAGTTTGTAAGATATACTTCAAGCAACTAGTTGGTTAGGGCAACCATTTTCGTGGTTACCGTAACTATATTATTAGTTGCCAAACACCCAACTTGTGGGAACCACGAGAATGGTTGCCCCAACCAACTAGTTGCTTGAAGCATATGTTACAAACCATATTGTTGCCACAACCAACTCATTTTTTCCGTGTAGCATAGAAACTGGCATTGACGCGCGTCTGTATGGAATTTCAACAATATGATTCTTTCCAATTACACGCCAGTGAAACGAGGTTGGGATATCAGTGCTCAACGTCAACTATTAACTAACCGCTAATTTAAATTTCATATCTTACCGTCAACTATACAACAGTAATGATTATCTTATACACTATTGCCGAGTAAAACAATATGCTTTCAATTAAATGATAATCATTGCTTTCTGTCGCTAATATGCAAAACGATTCGGAATTTGATGCATAATAGAAAGTATAACTATAAGGGTGATGCAAAAAAACTAATATTTTTGTTTTTTCGGAGCTCTATCGAGAAACGTTAGTACATAAAAAAAAAAGTAATTTTCCCAAAGTTTGAGATAAAAAAAAATTTATTTAGATATTTCTCAAGCGGCTTTTCGGTTTTTTTTAGAAAAAATTTTTTTCTTCCAAAAAAAACGGTGTACGTATTTAAAAAAAAAAACATGTTTCACTGCAAATTTCTATGTTTCAACAAAGCAAAAAAAACCAGTTTAAGGTAGTTGAGTCGTTAGGGCAAAATGATGACAAAAATCTGAGATTATTGGTAACAAGACATATTCATTAATAAAGTTGTCAGGAAACACTTCAAGACGATTAGGAAGCTCGTTATCGAATATTAATAAATTAAATGTAGTTTTTTGGAAACTGATATAACGTTGCGATAAATTTTTTCTTTTACCTCTCAATTTGTTAATATCTACAATACACTGAAAGCAACGGAAACAAAAGGAAGTTTATTGATAAAAATTTGTTTCATTTGTTTAAAAAAATATTCTTAACAAAATGTTAATTTTTTAATAACGAGCTTCCTAATCGTCGTGAAATTTTTACGCGACCTCTTAAATACTTCATACAAAAACATACCAAATTTTCAAAATTTTCTCATCATTTTTTATTTTAACCCTTCAGGAGGTTGAAGTTATGATGATAAAATTCTGGAAAATTTGGTATGTTTTTACATGAAGTATTCAGGAGGTCGTGTAAAAATTTCACGACGATTAAGAACCTATTAATTGAACAATTAACATTAACAAGTTTCGTAGCGACTTAACTACCATAAATGATTAGTTTTCATTTTTCTGTATTTATAACTACAGATTATCACAAAAAAGATAATGAACAGAACGAACAGAATAAGTGTAAGTGATTTTACTTTGAAGATCCAGCTGAACAATAATTTCTTTTGGTGCTAGGCGGATACTTTTTCCTGTATTCCTCAACAATTTGCAAAAGATATTGTTATTGGTCTTCATTTTTTGTGATGAGACCGTTAAAAATTTTCATCAAAGATACTGCACCGTTACCTGTATCATTCACAACTTGCATATTTTTGAACGTTCAACTCAAAACTCTTAAATAAATTCAACGATTTTAATGTGATGAAATCACTCTTTTGAACAAAGCGATTTGAGTTCGTCGAATTTAACTACAACTCGTTTTGCTTGAGGACCCATGCTGAATCAGCACAGGTCGATTTTATCTGCTTTGTTGGAAAGACTTAAGTGGTTTCATCACATCGGAATCGTAGAATTTATTTACGAGTTTTGAGCTCCCATGCAGTTTCATGGACATAAATCCTGCAATTTGGGAAAATAACCAGGATTATAATATTTGTTTGACAGCGTCAAAAAATATGCAAGTTGTTAATGATACGGCCGAGCGTGCAGTATCTTTGATGAAATATTTTAACGGTCTCATCACAAAAAATGAAGACCAAAAACAATATATTTTTCAAATTGTTGAGGAACACAGGAAAAAGTATCCGTCTAGCACCAAAAGAAATTATTGTTCAGTTGGATCTTCAAAGTAACATTCTCACACTTATTCTGTTCGTTCTGTTCGTTATCTTTTTTGGTGATAATCTGTAGTTAAAAATACAGAAAAATAAAAATTAATCATTTAAACTGTTTTTTTGTTTTGTTGAAACGTGAAAAAAATTACATCTAAAAAAAGACCGAAAAGCCGCTTGAGAACTATCTAAAAAATTTTTTTTTAATCCTAAATTTTGGGAAAATTACTTTTTATTAATGTATTATCGTTTTTCGATGGAGCTCTGAAATCGATTTTTTTTGCATCACCCTAATAACCATGCAAGTAATGAGAATGCGATGCTTTTAATAGTTTCTAGCAATTCATGCATGGTAAGGAGACAAATTGTTGCAATTGCCATACAGAGATGATCGGTGTGATTACGAAAATATGGTTTATTTTACAATGTTTTTTCATATTAGGTTAACCATGAATTATATACGTTGCGTCAGGGAAACATATTTTATAATTGAAATATGGTGGACGTTGCCATACATTTCTCTTAGTGATATCTACAAAACTATTTAACCGATTGTGTACACGCGCCTTCGCAACACGCATGGCCACGGAAATTCTTTTAATTATATTGTTTAAATAGCGAAGAGATTTGGAGTATTCGGAGTATGGATGAATAAGTGTAACACTGATGAATTTAAAATATAACGATCAATCACTTTATTAATATTCAAAGTTCAGCACACATAATAATAATAGCGAAGTCTTAGACAGAATAATATCGGCTACATCGTGCAAGACGTGCTCTCTTCGACTGGTCACATTTCTCATCTCACAATTAGAGAGAGTCAAACCGGGGTTTACAGGTTGTCGAAAAAAAATGTCTCGACCCCAGACGCTAATTTCCTTAATACATAGCACTCATACTATTGCTACACTTTCACTCATACAGCATTCACGCACACATGCTTGAACATCCCGCCCGCCTCGTCTGCCAAGACGATTTTGGCATACAGCTGTGAGGTGATAGTGGAGGAGCTCTCGTGGCTCGCTCGAAATGGTCAACCATATGTTTTTTTTTTTTTTTAACTTAAACTATATGTACAAAAGGGGGCTCCGCCCGCCATGACATTGTGGCGGAGAGGCATTCGTTGAGCACAAAAGCGTGGCACGAAGATCGAAGCTATAGTTTTTTTTTTTTTTTTTTTTAATCGTTAACTTAAACTTAACTCTAAAAAGTATATTTTAACAAAAAAATGAAGCGCCGCATGGAGCGGGGACACACTTTGCATGGACCCATTAAACGTTTACCAGAGGATTGTCTATTCGTCGTCCACGGTACTAGATGACACGCTTTTTGTGTCGACGCAATCTTGAAACGAAGTTTCGCTACCCGATGAGGAATCAGGAATGAGATCGGATGCAGTAGATCTAATGGGGAGGATGCAAATTTTTGCGATTGGTCGCTTTAGTACAGATTGAGCAGTTTTAATTGTCACGACACGTATGCGACCGTCGAGACCCGGATGACAGTTATTCGACCTAAAAGCCATTTTGTTGGTGGCAGGTTTTCGTTTCGCACGAGCACTAAATCACCGACGCGCACATTGTGCTTAATTTGAGTCCATTTTGTTCGGACTTGAAGAGAATGAATGTACTCGCTTGACCAGCGTTTCCAAAATGATTCTAACATTTGTCTCAAGAGTTGCCACCGAGATAATCGATTCTCGTTGAGATTGAGCAAGGATGGCTCCGGAATACTGGTTAACGGCGCACCTATCAAGAAGTGCCCTGGTGTTAGAGCAAAGAGCTCTTCAGGGTCGACACTTGAGGGACCGATGGGTCGCGAATTCAGACATGCTTCTACTTGTGCTAATAACGTGGTGAATTCTTCAAAAGTCAGGGTTTTTGAACCCACCACACGTTTCAAATGATGTTTTGTACACTTTATGCCCGCTTCCCATAGACCTCCAAAGTGCGGAGCTCCTGGAGGAATAAAATGCCATTTGATGTTGTCCGTGGCTAATACATTGAGCAGATCTGTATCTTTTATTGTTGCTCGATACGCACTTTGCAGTTCTTTGTCTGCTCCTATGAATGTGGTACCGTTGTCGCTATATAGATCGGATGGTAACCCGCGCCGCGAGACGAAGCGACGGAAGGCTGCGAGAAACGCTTCCGTATAATCGTATAATCTGAAACAAGCTCGAGATGAACTGCGCGAGTTGACAGACAAACGAATAGCGCAAGGTATGATTTAAATGATTTGTGACCGCGACCTTTAGAGGTACGAACTTGAAAGGGACCTGCGTCAAGCCCGCTATGTTGAAACGGACGACTCGGAGTAACTCGCGCGGCGGGTAAGTTTCCCATGATTTGCTGCGGTACCGCAGCTCTCTCGCGGACGCACGTAACGCACTTGTGTAAAAGATTTCTCACAAATGATCGTTGTCCTACTATCCAATAATTTTGCCGCAGAACACTGATTGTAAGTTGCGGACCACTATGTAGGGAGCGCAAATGCGCGTGCTCTGTAATTAAAATAGTAATGCGATGTCTCGGCAAAATCATGGGATGTTTTTCATCGAACGATAGAAATGATCGTTGAAGACGACCACCCACGCGGAGAATACCGAATTCGTCAATAAACGGATTAAGTGAACGTATCGCGGATCGTCTTGGCAACGGTAATTTCGAGGTGAGTGCATTTTTTTCTTCCTGGAAAAACTCGGATTGTGCAATTTTGATCCAATATCGTTTCGCGTTAAGGATTTCAACGCCTGAAAGTCCTAATTTTGACGCTCGAGGATCGCGTTTGAAGTACGCGACGATGCGAAAGCATATGCAGTGATGCGTAAGAGTTTGGGCCATGACGAGATTTCCGTGGGGAGATCCCAGCCAGGGGTTCGTACTGCTGCAACATGCGCGATTTGTTCGGATATGATTTCCGGTTCGAGTGAGATTGCGGACCCGCGCGGCCATGATGCTTCGTCATTTTTGAGCCACGGGGGCCCTTGCCACCATAGATGATGGTTGCAAAGCTCTGATGCTGTCAATCCTCGAGACGCACAGTCTGCGGGATTTTGGTCCGTCGATACATGATTCCACGTGACCTCGGGAATTTGGGTTTGTATCGAAGCTACTCGATTAGCAACGAACGTAGGCCAAGCAGCTGGATGCTGTTTCAGCCATGATAAAACGACGGTAGAGTCGGTCCATGCGTAAATAGTGCACGATGTTAGTTGCATCGCGTCTATGACGAATTTAATTAATTTTGCGAGCAGTGTTGCTGCGCACAATTCGAGTCGTGGTACGCTGATGGTTCGTATCGGCGCAACTTTTGATTTTGCTGTTAACAGGCTGATTTGAGCGTTATTCTCTTTATCGACCACGCGTAAGTACACGACGGCGGCGTGCGCGCGCACGGAGGCGTCCGCGAAACCGTGAATTTGACACCGCGTCTTGTTCGACGCGAGATGATTCCATCGCGGCATGGATATAGCATGGATATTGGTTAAATTGGCGCAATAATTTGTCCATTTTTCGGCTAAATCATTGGGGAGTTCGTCATCCCAATCTGATGACAAGATCCAAAGCTCTTGAATTAATATTTTTGCAACAATGAGCACCGGCGATAACCAACCAAGGGGATCAAATAATTTCGCGTTTACGGATAAAACAGCGCGTTTAGTATAGCGATCTTGTTTCGGCATTGCGGCGTTGAAGCAGAATGCATCGATTTCTGGTACCCAACTAACACCGAGAACTTTAATTGATTCGCTCGAATCGAAGGATCGTATCTTTGTGATTTCTCTATCTGTTTTGGGAATTTTTTCCAATAGTGACGGGTGGCTTGCCATCCATTTACGTAAAGTAAAACCTCCACGAGTTAGTAATTTCTCAAGTTCAAGTCGTACTGAATTCGCGGTAGTTTCATTATTTGCTCCAAATAACGCGTCGTCTACGTAGAACTGTTCACGTAGTATTGGAGCTGCTAACGGGAAGTTCTTTTCTTCATCGTCAGCTAATTGTTTGAGTACGCGCATTGCTAGATACGGGGCAGATGCGGTACCGTATGTGACCGTAACAAGTCGATAAGGAGTGATTGGGGTACTAGGCGTTGAGCGCCATAGTATCTGTTGATACCTCGTGTCATCAGGATCGACGAGGATCTGCCTGTACATTTTTGTAATGTCAGCGGTAAAGCTGAATTGATGTGTGCGCCACTTCAAAATTGTGGCAGGTAAGTCAGCTTGAAGTTTTGGACCTACCATGAGATGATCATTAAGTGACGTACCGTTAGACGTTCGACTCGATGCATTGAACACTACTCGTAATCTTGTAGTACTACTATCTTTGATCACGGGGTGATGTGGTAGGAACACACCGGGATCGGATTCTGGGGAATTGAAAGTCGTCGGCACTATATGCCCGAGATCTAAATATTCCTGCATAAATTCACAGTACGGAGTGATTAGGTCGGGATTACGTATGAATTTGCGTTCCAACTTTAGCACCCAATTTAACGCTGTTTGGTTTGATGCACCGAGTTCAATAGCGGTTGATTTCTTAAACGGCAGTTTAACTTGATAGCGCCCGTCTGGCAAGCGTTTATGTGTCGCGGCAAAATGCGTTTCACATTGGTTTTCTTCCTCTGTGAGAGGAGAACAAGTCGGAACTTCTTCGAGTTCCCAAAAGCGTCTTAATTCTAACGATAAGTTTGACTCTGAGATCGCTAGATGAGTATTTACTGCGGTTAAATTCTCGGTCGTGTTGGTCGCAACTGGTCCTGAGAGAATCCAGCCAAAAATCGTTTACTGTGCGATAGGCGATCCGAGCGGCCCGAGCTTTAACCCTTTACGGAGTATACTCGCGTATATTTCTGCACCGAGAATTAATTGAATCGGATCGGCACTGCTTGGATCAGGATCAGCTAACTCGAGATTATTCAAATGATTCCAATTCAGACTGGTTACTGCACCTTTTGGCACGTACGAAGTTAATTTTTGAAAAACAAGAGCTTCGCATTTCATTGACGGACCATCCCGATTGCAGGGTTTGATTGTTAACGTAACAACAGACCGGCTATGCCCACTGCTGAGCCCCCAATCCCGGTGACCGGTGAATAAACTTTTCTTCGCGGTACTCGTAAACTCTGAACGACTGTCTCGGTCAAAAATGAAGTTTGCGACCCCTGATCCAAGAGTGCTCGAACTTTTACAATTCGCCCGTTTGGCGCCTCGAGCCTTACCCAAGCAGTGGCTAACATAACAGCGTTTGGAGCTGGCTGTTTTTTGAAAGCATGAAGTGCTTGCACACTAGTGGACGCGCTCGTGCCACTAGCGTGTTCAGGTTGCTTCGATGTCGAAGCCTCGAATGTATGAATTTTTTGTACAGCGTTGCCAGAGGGGAACGCTAAGGGCGTTTGTTCAACTTTCCGTTGATTTTGAAAATTGGCATTATGCATGAGTGTATGATGTTTCTTTTTGCAAAGGAAACACATGTGCTTGCTTGGGCATTGCTGAGTTTTATGATTATTTGATAAACAATTGAAGCATAAACGTTTTTCGCGAACCAATTTTTGTCTCTGTTCGAGCGTCGCGGTTTTAAACGATTCGCATTTAAAAATCGCATGCTCACCGTCGCATGCATGACATTTCGTTGTCGTAGACAAGTGGGATTTGACTGGACTTGTGGCATTTTTTCCGTTTGCCGTTTGTTTACCCGGTTTACTCGAGGTGTGTGTCGACATTGCTTCGAGCGCACGAATTCGGTAATCGAGAAAATTTATGATTTCCTCGTAGGTGGGATAATCCTCGTTTTCACTCATTTTCATTTCCCATTCTCGTCGAGAGATTGGGTCAAGCTTGCGGATGGTCACAAAGGCTAAAATGTCATCCCACGTATCTACGTCGCGATTCAAGTTTTTTAACGCGCTTACAGCCTCGCTAGTTTGGTCTCACAAGGTTTTAATGTCACGAACGTTCTCGGTAGTGACTGCCGGTACATCAAATAATTTAATCAATTGAACTTCGATTATGTGACGGGATTGATTGTACCGTTTGAATAGTACATCCCACGCGATTTTAAAGTTTGCCTCTGTAATAGTAATATTTTGCAAAAGTGAACTAGCGTCGCCTTCTACACTGGCTTTCAAATAATACAATTTTTCAACTGCTGAGAGCGATTCATTTTTAACAACTAATGAGTCGAATAAATGACGGAATGACACCCAATCGGTATAAGAACCTGAGAATTTAGGCATTGGTATACGGGGCAACGGAGTTATACTACCGCGAGCTCCTTCGTGAAGCGTTGCATCACCGATTGTGGATGCATTCGCATTATTACTGTTTGAGCGAATACTTATTGCATTAGAAATAAAATCATTTACTTCCCAATAGATATCTTCAGCGGTCTGAAGTTCGTTGTCCGTGAAGTATCCGAGTTTCTTTCTCTCGTCGGCGGTTGCAGCCTTGTAGATTTGAACATCGAGAGTTTGACAATGGTCCCAAGTTTGATTGAGTCTGCTAAGTCGAGCTTGCAGCAGCGCCAGCGTGATGTTCTTTTGACCAACTTTCTTTAAGTTGACCAAGATGCGCGACATCGAAGTGGCGGATGCCGTCATTTCATAGATCAGACCGTCTAACTCGGCCATGACGATCGTTGTACGGTCTCGACTGCGTAAGTACCGTATGATTGTTTGATTACGATTTTACTTGGACCTACTGCGTGGTGCCAAGAATTGATACTCGTAGTTTGTGTGAAAATTACGTTGAGCAATTTCACTGTTACATATCTCGTGAGAAATATATAGAGTATTCATACGAGCGACTCTCGCAGAAAAGGCTCGGGTTAGTTGACCGCGAGGCGAACGCGTAAACGTCAGGTAAACTTGCACGATAGATTATTATAATGATCAGGGTCGATTATAATTCGCGCGTTTAATTATGACGAATTGAGATCGTTACGAATTTTGAGAGTCGCTATAGTATACGAGACTATGAGAGTACGCGGAACTTGTTGTCACGTGAACTCGTTGATTAGTTACACTATAGACACGAGAGTCTGTATATACGCGAACACATATCCTTTTGCATGATTCACAACGGGAGTGTTTCGTCGTCTTTCTTTTGTAGAGAGAAAGACCGTTATACGCGGTGTACACGGCGTGGAGAGAGACACGGCGATATACAAGACGTTCCTCGCTTTGATTGATTCACTGTGGTGTGAGAGATAATGTGTGTGTGTGTGTGGAAGCGAAAATCGAACGAGAGAGAAAAGTAAAACCGATAGAAGCGATCCTGTACCGGCTATCTTACTTTATAGAAAGAGAGAGAGAGAGAGAGAGAGACTCGGCGTTCCACTGGAGAGAATGAGATAGCGCGCGATAATTAGAGCGGGCCACATAGACGATGACACGGCTAATTTTAGCACGATTTTTCGAAATACGATGGAGAGAGAGCGCGAGATGGCTTTCTCAAGGTATACGAAAATACCGTTACACACGGTATCGCGTGATCGATTCGCGTAATTTGATGATTATTTTTCTCACTCGATTTCACTACACCATATGAGCATTCTTGCACGTTATAAGTTATTCACGTTACTTAATTGAATGTACTTCTGATTTTTCTTCGTGCTCTTGCTTGTTCACGAGAATTTCTCGCGTTACTCCGAATAATCCGGCTCGAAGGACCAAAAATGTACACGCGCCTTCGCAACACGCATGGCCACAGAAATTCTTTTAATTATATTGTTTAAATAGCGAAGAGATTTGGAGTATTCGGAGTATGGATGAATAAGTGTAACACTGATGAATTTAAAATATAACGATCAATCACTTTATTGATATTCAAAGTTCAGCACACATAATAATAATAGCGAAGTCTTAGACAGAATAATATCGGCTACATCGTGCAAGACGTGCTCTCTTCGACTGGTCACATTTCTCATCTCACAATTAGAGAGAGTCAAACCGGGGTTTACAGGTTGTCGAAAAAAAATGTCTCGACCCCAGACGCTAATTTCCTTAATACATAGCACTCATACTATTGCTACACTTTCACTCATACAGCATTCACGCACACATGCTTGAACAGATTGCCTTCAAATTTGGACAGCATGTCAAATGAACATCCTCCTATCGTTTGATGAACCGAAAAAGCAATAGGTCGAAAAGTTTTTTTATAGCAAAAAATCGGCCATTTTTTTTTAGCAAAATCGATATTTTGAGTTCAAAACATCGCCGTATCCTCAATTTTGTTTTCGATTCATCAAACGATAGCTACATGTGTATGAAGTAAAATGGTATTTGATTTTTTTATTTCAGATGATTGAGAAGAGAGTAATCATGCACATCAGCGCGCGGCGTCGTGAACGAGGGGGGGGGGGGGGCAGGAGGCGCATTCTCGAGAGGATACAATTGAACATTTTTTTCTGCATACATGAAATAACAATAAAACTACATGCCAAATTTTAAATTGATTCATTGCATAGTTTCTTCACAAGGAAATTCGAAAAAAGCGGTAAATTTTGCGAAAAAATCTACATTTTGTCCATAAAACTAACTAGTTCCGGCGTAATATCAAAAAATCGGCAATGTTTACGAAAAATTGAAATTAAACATTGAATAACTTTTGAACGAGTGGACTTATCAGAAAGTTACTCAGAAACTTTTTTGTAGAGCGTGCAATTCTGTACAAAGATATGTCTCTAGATTTCCCTTATGATGGATCGTTTGCTAGTTATCAAAATCAGAAGACGTAAACATAATTTTTCCTATGTTATATATTCTTATGGAAAATCGAAAAGTGCGATGAGGACGATGTTAATATTAATAGCTCATATTTTCACAGACCTTTTCTTATACTGGAACATTTTGTATTTTAATAAGGAAGCGCGCGATCCTTCGGTCGGGTGCACCATGCTGCCCTCTCTACTACGAGACGGGACTGTTCTGGGAGTGGCGAAATTATTAATTGCTGTTACGTGTCTCAAGAAATGTATGTGTTCAATCGGATCGCAAGGATCTTGTGTGAGACCCGTATCTCTCCCCAGTCGTCCGATATACGTTGCGGAGATATCTCCAAAATTATACTTTCTTATTGCCTCGTGTTTGAGATATCCGTAATATATATTTTACTTTATCATATCGATTCGTGCTCGCCTATATTGCGAAATCTGTTGAAACCAAAACCGTATTAAGTGAGTGAGTCGCGACGAAGTGCGCTCATCACGATAAGCCGTCGAGGAGATCGACTAATTATACGTGGCGTGACGAATTCGCCGAATTATTTATATCAAGGCATGGACGACTGGGCCCTTTATTCGGAGCTAATATGATGAGATTCAAGGATGTCTACCGGTCCTAAATTGTTCTTTTGCGGAAATGCATAGATGATGAAATCGAAGAGTCTGAGTCCTTAATTTCCTGAACGTTGTTCGAATGGGTGGCGTCATCACGTGACCAATCATCGTCTCGTCGTTCACCATCATATACAAGATAAGTCTTGTTCACAACGGTACACCTGTATGTATCTTCTTCTAATTGTATCACGTCGAGTGATGATTCATCGGCGGGGCGAAATCATCTAAAAACTTATTATTTACTGTATTTGTGTGGCATCGCGAGTATTCTCTATATTATAAGGAGAGTTAATTACGGGATGAGATTTTGAAGAATGTAACACGCGATCAAGATATACCAAATGAAACGTTAGTATTCAAGTGAAGCATGTGGTCGTGAAAGAGAACAATAAGAATGCGAATTGGAACGAATTGGAACGAATATTTTGTACGAAAGGAGATATTTCTGAGGACGTTGTGAGTGGTCATCACACTCGTGCGAACCCAACGAAGTGAATAAATTATTACATATATAAACCGAGTATCGACAGTAAAAAAAAAAGGAAAACCATTACAATACCTAAATGAAACTTTTGAGCCTGTTTGGGAGAAGAACCAAAAATGTTTTTTTTTTGAAACGGTTAATGTATATATATGCAACTTTGTATAAAATTTTCTAGAAAACGTATCTCGCGCGTTCCAACAATCAGATAAATGTATTTTCTGTTTAATTCTTTTCATCTAGAGTTATTAACATTAAATTCTTATCAATCTTCAAAAAAAATTGCAAAATAGATCGCTGTCAGATTTTGAAATATATGTCTATACCGCGTAAGTACGAATTTCAGGTTGAATTTCGCGCACTTGTTCTACGCATGCTTCAATAAAAATAGGCAGTACGCATGCGTTGAAACACGAGAGTGGGAGAATGAGGGGACTGTTGAGTTATGGGAGCGTTTCTGGTCCCGAGGCATTATTAAGTTGTGGGATCGTTCACTGTACTGCACTCTCGCGGCCACTCGCCGCGACAGCCAAAGCAAAAGATACACCCGGCTCGGCCCAGGTTCCATCACCTCTCCGTTCAGCCAAAAGCACGGTCGTACATACAGGTCTTGCAGCGACGATAGTGGGGGTAGGCACCGTTACATGTCACGTTTTTCATTCCGATTTACGCCGCAAGGTGCGTCTTCGTGGAGCAGTGCGATGTGCGACTATGGCTATGTTCCTTTTTTAACTGCAAGTACTTGCAGTGCTGCGAACGCGTTCCGATATACGCCGCAGTACGCTTTGGGGTCGCACTTGGGATCATATGACGTCACTTTTTTCGTCACTTCCTGCTGTGATCACTGCGGCTCACGAGGTAGGGCAACTCGCAGCAACGACATGGCGGCCTACGAGAGGCGCGCGAAATTCATTTCGTCCAATGGTGGCTATGTTGCTTTTTAGACTGCAAGTACTGCAATATGGCGGCTACAAAGCATACTGCAAGTGTTGTTCCGATATTACTTTCAACTCTTCTACCGTACAATGGCACTGCTTTAACAGAACGAGCTTCAGTGCACTTCAGTGCATGTCTTGACACGCGCGCACAGCGCATATGCGCTACAAATTTAACGTTAACATTGGACGGAATTAATTCCGCGCGCCTTTCGTAGGCCGCCATGTTGTTACTGCGAGTTGCCCTACTTCGCGAGCCGCAGTGATCACAACAGGCAGTGACGACAAAAACTGTGACGTACTGGGGCGTATGTCGGAACGCGTTTGCGATCAAAATTAACAATTTTCATTACATGGTGTTTTGAGAGCTGAGTAGCGACTCAGTCGCTATCATCAAAAATGAATCTTGGAAAATATCAAACATAAAATTCATAGACACCAAGGATCACAAAAAAACGACCCGTCTTGATACAATAATATCATAATGAATATTATCCAAGATTCACCAAATGATCAAAAATTACCCATACAAGTTCCGAAATAATAAATCTGAAGAGGATCCGAATAAGGATCGAAACGTTATACCAAAAAAATTGTCCACTCTCATTTGGACCCACTGGCTGAATCGCAGCCGATTCTTCCTTCACTATTAAAAAATTAATATAGCCATAGAAATAGCCTTCTGTCTCTCTTGCTCGCTTAAACGTGCGCATGCGCCCAATGCACCGTCCCACGCACGCCGCACACTCACGCATAGAACGCAAGAGTGGGAGCACACTTCTCAGCGACGGTGACGCCTAGTTGCGACACGAGGATCGAAAAACGTGATAAATAAGGGTGCTTACTCCCACCATTGGAATTCCGCTTCGTTGCAAGACCTATATGTACGACCGTGGCCGAAAGCGAGAATATAAAAAATACGCCCGGCTCGTCTGAGGTTTCATCGCCTCTCCATTCAGAGTCATGCAATTTTGATTTTCCGTGTCCGAATTAAATTGGCAGACACACATGATCAAATCTACTCAAATTCTCGCTATTACAATTGTAAAAAAAAATTTCAAAAATTAAAAAAAAATATTCTACGTAAGCAAACAAAAATTTTTAAGATTTTATGGAAGATGGGATTCAAATAACCTCTTATTTTTTAAAAAATTCGATTTTTTTTACTCGTAATTTTGATTTTTTTTCCTGCTATGACTGCAATAGTTGATTTTAATGATGTTAAGATAAATAAATTAGCTTCTCTCATATATTTCCTTTGTAAATTATATTAATTAACATTAGGAATTACAATTTTTATGTAAAGAAATTTAATAAAGTGTAAAACGTACTTGAATTGTAATTCAAATTGTTAATTATTATAATTTACAAAAGAAATATGTGAGAGAAGTAAAATTATTTATTTTAACATCATCGAAATCAACTATGTGAGTCATGGAAGGAAAAAAGATCAAAATTACGAGAAAAAAGTCGAACAAAATTTCTTTTAATATAAGAAGTTATTTGAATCCCATTCCCTGGTGGAACTGTCTGTTCACATTTTGTGAGAATTGAACATATTTGTTCAGATTTTTTCCAAGATTTGAATGGAAAATGATCAATTTTGTAAAAAATGTGTAAGAAATTAAAAAAAATTGCCCAGTTATGTAGCTAAATGACCAGGAATTGGGACCGAAATCCATATTTCCTCAGTAAATGTCAAATAATGAATAATCATTTTTTAGAATTTTATACCACATACTGAATATTATGTTCGTCAGTTTTTGATATATTAGGAAATTTTTTGTTACCCTGGTGGAACCTTCTGATGATCACATTTTGTGAGAATTGAACATGTGTTCAGATTATATTTTAATTATTTATTTATTCTTTATTCCATACATTTATTAGTAGTCACAATAAAAATCGGTTTTTCATTCATCGTTGGTAGTTTCTAAAGATCAAGTAAAATTAAAAAACAAAATTTGAAGAAAAAGTTTACGTAAGTTGTAAGGGTTTCGATATGCTGGAATCAAGTGTTATAATATATGCATATCTCTCTGTATTATATAAATATTTCGCCGCTGCCGTCACCGTGTACAAGAATCGAGAACCCAAACCTCCAAACCCAAACCCCCAAACCAGGATCGAGATTTTTGTGGTTTGGAGAGGTTTTTGTAACTCGGGCGCTACGCGCCCTTGCGTCGTAAAGGTTTAGGTTTGGGAGTTTGGGTTTGGAGGTTTGGGTTCTCGATTCGTGTACACGGTGGCGGTGACGGCGAAATATTTATATAACAGAGAGATATCTATGATTCATATATAATTGCATGCAATTATATACTTTTATATATAAATCGCCAAAACGATTATATATAATTATGTATAATTATGTATAATTATATCTACCCAGGTAGCAATATGACATCTTATTGTAATCGAAAAGGGATCCAAAATAAGTCAAAGATAACTTTTTGGATGGCCAAAAAGATGCCTTTCGGGATCCCAAATTGATAACTTATGTCCGCCCGGCAGATAACTTTATGGGTGGCCTAATGATGACTTTTAGACATATTTCGGTTATCAATATGGCATCTAAATGTTATCGAATTGCGATGACTAAAAGATAGCTCAATTAAAGGCATCAAATGTCGGAATCCAAACGTCACCAAAAAGGTGTCATAAAGGCACCAAATATCGCAATCCTAACGTTATCGATAAGTTGTCATAACGACGTCCAAAAAGGATGAAAAAGGTCGACAAACAGTCAACTTAATGACATCCGAAAGATGTCTCATTTGGGATGTATGAGAAGCGCATACATTTCATACAAATGTGTCGAGTACTTATTTTTTAGGTTACGTCGCGTCAACGATTCCCGGCATTTTTCACTTATTATTTTGTCGTTCAGGTGGAATAATTAACCAGTACGTAAAATTCCATAGATCTATCGAATTTTACCTCTTGGTTATTCCACTTGAACGAAGAAATAATAAAGAAAAAATTCCGGGAATCGTTGACGCTACGTAACCTAAAAAAATAAGTACATGACACATTTGTATGAAATGAGCATTTTTTAACAGTATAAAAATACACTACATATCTATACTTAGGAACCTGCAGAAATATTTAACAATGAACGCACAACTTTTCGCGATTATATATCCAAAATAAAAATTTTGGCACACACGGAGTGTATTAATTATAACAAAGGTCGCCACTTGTCTAAAGTGATCTGTTAAATGTCACCTTTTCGATGACATTCGGATTAGGCTATTGGATGACAACTTCTAGACAACGCATTGCCAACCTCCAAAATGCCAACATTAAGAATGCGCCAAAAGATATCCTTTGGACAACTTTTTAACAGATACATTAGTTAGCAATAAATTGACAACTTTTCGATATCTTTAAATAGTCATCTTTTGGACTCTACAATAAGAAATCATTTTGATAACTATTTTGATTAGTCATTTCGATAACCTTAAAAAGCCACCTTTAAGGCAACCATAAATTGATATCCAATTACAAGTGACTTCTAGTTATCTTTTAGTCATATCCAAAAGGCAACCTAAAAACGATAACTTATAGGTATCATTTTGACATGTGTGTTACCTGGGTAGTGACGCCGAACATGCTTGCAATAAAATTGATTTTTGCGAATAAAGTGCAAGAATACACGGTATGGACATATAAAATACAATGCTTTCTACGATTATTCAATTATTTTATACTATAGACTTATCCGAAGGATGATGATGATATATTTTTTTTATAGGTTATAAAATTGGGAGACATATTTTTCGTGGACGTGGAGCAGCAATAACCAAGTGCATGCAATTTATCCATCTGTCGTATGTTATATAACGTAAAGTTATGTTATATGTGTCATGACACATAACGTAATACTGAATCTTTGTTTTTTGAAAGTTAATCGATATAAGAATGTATTGTTTATATGAAAGGTTTGCAAACTGAAGTGCGTATACATATAATGGATCGTTGTTTAATTTTTGTAAGAAAATACGGGAGTTTCCTCTATAAATGTATAGACGAATAATAAATATTATTTAAAATTTAAATATTATTATTTGTAAAGTATATCTAAAATACGGTTACCTCAAATAGTTCAATTCTAAACATATATGATATATGTTAAGAATTGAACTATTTTATGTATCTGTATTTTAGATAGCACACTTTATTGTCGCTTGCCTGTCCCATATAACGTATAAAAACGATATCTTTAGGATATCATTTATTGGTATCTTTAGGATGCCGTTTTATTAACCTTTCTTGGATATCTCAAAGGCATGCGTTTGTTGCCTACAATATTCAGTTAATTTCATGCCTTTAAAATGTTATCTTTTGGCTATGACAATTCGATAACTTTACGTTATCGTGTCGGCAACTACTGAAGGTTGACTATATGCTGACAATTTGGTATCCGCTATAAGTTATCTAATAGTTTACTTTCAGACGCCTTAAGGATAACCGCGAAGCGAACATTAGTGACACTATTTGCAATCCAAAGGACATCTTTTTTGACAACTAAAAAGTTATCCGAAACTTTTATGGTCGTCCTTTTGATGTCTTTTTAATCACATATTGCTACCTGGGAAGACGCGAGATCGTTAGGTACCTGTATGCGCGAGAAAAACGAATATTAAGTTGATACTTTAGATTTTTTACCACAGTAAACAGATAATTCTTATGAATGGTATTACTTGATACAAGTGAAAGTCAATAATGTTATTTGAATTATAAAATACATGTAAAAAAGTGAAAATAGTTGAAAAAAATTGAGAAAGAAGGTACCTAAAAACCAGTATTTGAGAATTTCATAATCGTACCTGAAAAACAACACATTGATATAATCATTTTCAATTTTTTTTTTGTAAAAAATCAACTTTAACTCGAGAATATTAAAATAAAAAATCGATTGGTGTGTCTTATTGATGAATAATTTTTGAAAAATCAACAAGAGCCCATCAGAAATATTCATGAAACAAAAATAAAAACTGAAAATCTCATTTTTTTCGATTGTTCAGCAAATGGTTCGGTTAGTGAGCTCAAATTTTCAGTAAAATGTTTTCTATTAGTACGGATACTATAGGTTGAGTGTCGTTCAAGAACCCGGTGGCGGCACTTTAAGTCACCTTACTTGGCTATGCCCTTTGGATCGTTATTACTTCTATTATGACAAACTATTTATTGTAGCTGAATTAAAATTTCTCACGTAGATTTCTCTAACAAGGAACATCTCTTAGGAGTCCCCCTCCGATTTTGTTGAAACTCATGCATGTTGTAGAGCATCCGAAACTAAGAGAAACATTTTTTTTTAAATCGGCGAAAAAACGGTTTCAAGGGATGAAACCACCCTTCACAGTGGTCCTGAAGGGTCATTAAATGACTTGAAAATGGATCCAAAATCGGGTTGTGGGATATGTTTCTAGGTCATTTGTAGCTTGAAAGATTCGAAAGAATCAAATTCCTAGTTGCTCCCTTTCTCGAGAAATCGATATTTTCATATTTCAAACGTGAATTCTCGATTTACTCTGTATTCGTTTGATATCGATTAAATAATTACAATTTCGTAGGACTTATTAGAAATGCTGTTTTATCTATATATATATCGAAACTTTCCTTTTCCTCCGCTAGATGTCGCATACTCGTAAAAGAACTACCTCACAATCGAATTAGTCTCTCTCGGTTATATATCTCAGGGCGATGGTACCACCAAAATCATTGAATCTTGTGAGTCAGCTTATTGCAAAATGAGTCACGAAAGAAAATGTAGTCATGAGAATAGACAAAAAGTATGCGGACCATGTGACAAAAAACTTCATATCCCGCAAGGATTTGTTAATAATTTGTTTTGGGGAGGATTACCCAGATAGAACACTGACGTATATTATACGTATATTAGACGTTGCCAGATACGTATATAATGCGTATTTAGTACGTATACTGAAGAGCTAAATGTCCGGCTAATCTCCGTATAATATATGTATATTCTACATATATTACACGGTATATTTGATGTATACGAGACGTCGAAAATACATAGAATATACGTAGAATGCCCAGCTAATATCCGTATAATGTATGTATATTCTACATATGTTAAACGGTATATTTTACGTATACAAGACGTCGAAAATACGTAGAATACAAACGGAGAATATAAACAAATTATACGGATACTAGCATATATATATACGATGAAAATCAGTTCTATATATTCACAATTGATAGTTCCTGAGTGTCAAGTAACGAAAAAAGAATTTTTGAAAAAAAAAATTTTGCCCCCAGTGGGATTTGAACCCGCGACCCTTGTTTTTAAGCATATCCTCAAATTGAACATGAATTAAATTAAAAAAAAAATAGATAATTTTGAATTTCATGAATTTTTCCGACCGCTTTAGTTATCTTGCATATTCGCGGACCTTAGAATATGTACGAGACCTGACTGGGATCTGAAACCTACCTATCTATTGAGCCTAACGAACAACCTACGGCTGGGACGCTAACCACTACACCACCGACTACTTATGGTATTCTGATGTAAATATCATATCTATAGAACACAGGCCGAGAACAATCACGTGCCAAAATCGTAGTGAGAATTTATTTTCATTACCCGAAGGCCGTTTTTGGTTCGACTTGTCTTTTAACTAAATTAAAAACTAAAATATTGAATCAGATGAATAATAATAACAATTATAATAATAAATAGTATTATTTCCAAAATTAAAAAGGTCGGAGACCACGGGATATGTGGTAGGCTAATTTTAGTTCTATTTTAAATAAACTCATAAAAACACAAAAATAATAATAATAAACAATAATAAATATTATTATTATTGTTATTAAAAAAAATTATTGCTCTTAATTGTAGAAATCGGTTTTTATTCTTAAATAACAGTAATATTAAATGATAATATACTCACTGAACGTATAATATTCGTATATGTATTAAACATTCATTGAATAGCTTCAGATTTAAGAATCGCAATCGTAAGATAATAAATATATATTATATGTATATGAGATGTACAAATTGCCACCGAGATATGTAGAAAAAAACAAGTCCAATATACGTATATATATACTATATACGTATATTGGATGTGTTTTTATCTGCAGTATCTCGGTGGAATGTTGTACATTTCATATATATATATATAATATATGTTAATAATAATATATGTCATATACAGATAATATATGTTACATACAATATAAGTTAATTAAAGCTATTCAATGAACGTACAATATACGTATATTATACGTTCATTGAATAGCTTCGTCCAATATACGCATATATAATATATATATATGTATATACGTATATCGGACGTGTTTTTTTCTACATATCTCGGTGGAGTTTTATACATCTCATATACATATAATATATGTTAATTACCTTACGATTGCGATTCTTAGATCTGAAGCTATACAATGAACGTATAATATACGTATATTATACGTTCACTGAACAGCTTTAGATTTAAGAATCCCAATCGCAAGATAATTAACATATATTATATGTATATGAGATGTACAAAATTCCACCGAGATATGTAGTAAAAAAGATGTCCAATATACGTATATTATACGTCATTTGTCATTATCGTAAAGTACATGTTTCGTATACTTATAATAGATGTATATAATTCGATGTCAAATGCTTATTGTATAATATACGTAAATTATACGTATATGAAATTCTATCACTATTATCAATAAATAGACCTAAAATATACGTTCAGTATACGTATAATACAGGTATATCATAGACGTATACATATTATATACATTTATACCTGTAATATACGTATAATATACGTCAGTGTTCTATCTGGGTTAGTACCACTAGTAGGGCGAGATAAAGCTTTATTATGGCCAAAGAATTTAAAACTTGTTCAGAAAAACTACCATGGTGAAGCTTTTGAAGGAAACGCGTGCCGGAAGCTATTGACCGGAGCTGATAAATTGCAAGATCCACAGGTATATTTAGGCTCGGATCCAGGCTTGATACCAAGTCTTGGTATCAAGATCCACAGGTATATTGGGCTCTTTGCCATTTTGCCATACATAGCAGCGTTTAAAGCAATGAACAAAATTGTGAATTGTTGTTTTACCTCAGGCAAAGTCCAGTTGTCATTAGATAAACACATATGTGAATAACATAAAGCTCTGAAAAACATCAATAATCTCTCACAAACATTGAAAATTCACATCATTCTTATACACGTTGAAGAAAGTTTGAAATTCATAGAACATAATAATGGCTTAGGCTTTTGGTCTGAGCGAAGCGGAGAATCAGTCCATCGTGAATTTTTAAAGTTCTGGTTTCATTACTGTTGCGACAGTGCGGTGAATCTAATATTGTCCACCACAGCTTGTTTAGTACCGTGAGAGGAAAAGGTTAATAAAAGACAAGACGTAGACTCGTGTTGTAGAAAGAGATAACAGATATAGAGCTTTATTACAATGCAGATATATATAGCAATACAGCGCTTGAACCCTTGTGCTCGGTTAAAAGTACAAAAGCAGACTGAGGCGTCTGGCTGATAACGCCAGCGTCTCATACGCTCGTGGAAGGGGAAATCGACAACGTTCGAGAATCTTCCATGAGCGTGTTCGTTACACGTTCCCGCCGTTTGCGGTACAAGTACGCCAAATTTACGCAAAACTTCCGCCATTTGCGCGCTTGTTCGCGCCCACACACATTCCTATGCTTTCACACTGTTGACTAAAGGCCATTCTTGGCAACGCCTTCGTAAGCATATCCGCGCGTTGTTATTTCGAGCTTACATATTTTACTCGAATCACACCTCTCAGCCAACTCTCGAATGTGATATCGGACATCGATGTGTTTAGTTCTCTTATGGAACTCCGGATTTTTGATGGCACTCTCATTGTCTACGTACAACTCGGTACCTTCTATGCATCCATGTCCGATGTCGCTCAACAGATTTCACAGCCATACCGCCTCGCTCGCGGCAGACGATGCCGCGACATGCTCTGACTCGGTCGTGCTCATTGGGACCATTTTCTATCGCTGTGATGCCCACGTGACTACACCGTTTGCCAACATGAACGCATAGCCGGTTGTCGACCTTCTCGTCTCAATATCACTCGCATAATCGGCGTCAAAAAAAACCCTTAACTCAGGCTCGCTTCCGCCGCTTCTATACTCTATTCCGAGACCTATCGTACCGACTAGATAAGCAAATATCCTTTTCACAGCCTGCCAGTGACTGCGATTATGATTGTTCAAAAATTTACTGACGTTGCCCACAACAAACGCAATATCTGGCCTTGACACAATTGTAAAAACATTAATGACCCTACGGCCTCGCGATATGGTACATCTGACAAATTTTCCTCGTGCGTTTCTACCGGAGATAACACGGCGTGAGGGTTCGCCGGTACACTGACTGGTTTTGCGTTACTCATCCAAAACTTCTCGAGTATCTTTGTGACATACGAGCTTTGATGAATAAACACAGACTTTCGCGCCCTGTCACGTTCGATTTGAATCCCTACAAATGTGCTCGCGTTGCCCACTGTAATCTCGAATTCTTTGCGCAACCTATTCGTTATATCACGCAACACATCAATCGATTTACACGCAACAAGCCTGTCATCCACAAATAACGCCAGGTAAATTTTCTCGCCCTCAAATTCTCCGTAGAACACGCATTTGTCCGCATGGCACGATTTTAAACTAAAAACTCGCAAAAAATCACAGAACTTCTTGTTCCAACACCGAGGTGCTTGCGTAAGCCCGTACAACGACTTGTTCAACCGACATAGACGCACGTTTTCCACTGCCACTTACACTCAATCCCTCCGGTACCTCCATAAAAATCTCTTCGAGATTACCGTAGAGAAACGCTGTTCTCACGTCGAACTGCATCGTCTCGAGATCCTCTTGTGCGATGACAGCCAGCAGTACACGTAGCGAGTCATACCTGACCACCAGTGAAAACGTCTCTTTGTAGTCGATTCCTTCTCGTTGCTTAAAAACTCGTACACATAATCGAGCCTTGTACCGATTTACGTTACCTTCTTCGTCTCGAAGGACTTTGAATACCCTCTTCGCGTCGATCGTTTTCTTACCGTCTTCTCGCGGAACGACCGTCGAGGTATTGTTTTTCTTGTGAGCAGCAATTTCTTCGTTAATCGCCTCAGCCCACTTCGAGGAATCTTTTCCTTCGATTGCCTCCTTGTATGTCTCCGGAACTCGAACCTCGACGAAATTCATCTCGTATCCACTGAACCTTGCAGGACTCTTCAACGACGTTCTATCTCGAAGTTGACGACGATCGATCAGTTGCCTCTGATGGTCAACTCTCGTTTGACGCGCGGCTCCTGCATTATCGACTGCCTGTTCAGCTGGTACCTCTTGTACGAGTTCTTCTTGCTCGACCGCTTCTTCGTACCTATCGTCGTCTTCTTCTTCCTCCGCGTCGTCCTCACTGTCGTCCACCGTCGGTACCGTGAATCCCTCTTCTTCTTGTTCGGAGACTGTTGAACTTTCGAATTCCTCGTGAAACACTACATTTCTTGATACCGTAATTTTTCTCGTTTCCGGATGATATATTCGGTAGTTTGTCGAATCGCCTTCGTATCCGACGAACAAACCCTTCTTCGCTCTCGCATCGAACTTCTTTGTGAATTCCTTGGGCAAATGAACAAACGCCACCGAACCGAACACCTTCGCGTGTCCGAGATTTGGCTTTGTTCCCGTCCGAATTTCCCACGGTGCTTTTCCTCCTCGCTTCTCCGAAGATAACACCCTATTCTGTAGATAGACCGCGGTATTCACAGCTTCCGCCCACAGGAAAATTGGCAACTCTTTTGCCTTCAACAACGTACGCGCACACTCGACAATCGTACGATTATCGCGCTCCGCTTTACCATTTTGTTCCGGCATGTACGGCGCACTCGTTTCAAATTTTATCCCACGCGACTGTAGAAATTGCATCATCCTTTCGTTCACGTATTCTCGCCCGTTATCCGACCTGAGCACTTTCATCGATCTCCCGAACTTATTCGTCACGAGACTCTCGAATTTCTTGAAGCACTCAAAAACGTCAGATTTGTGTTTAATAAAATACACGTGACGGTACCCAGACGCGTCATCGATAAACGTAACAAAGAAACGTGACCCCGACACAGAATTTTCGGACATTGGCCCACACACGTCACTGTGAAAGAACTCACGTGGTTTCGTGCTCACTTTTTTGTCTCTTTCGGTTTTGAACGGTAACCGATGAGCTTTGCCCAACTGACACGCAGTACAGAAAAAGTCTTTGTCCTTCGAGATCTTATTCACTCCTTGCACGAGTTGTTTTTCGACGAGTACGCTCAGCGCGCGCTGATCGAGGTAACCCAGGCGTTGGTGCCACACTTTTAAACTTGTTGCCGACACGTTTGCTTCCCCCACCTCGCGCACCTTCTCGACACGAACAAACATACGATAAATCTCATTCGATTGTTTCACACCAATCGCTACGACATTGTCTTCATCTAATACTCGTACAAACTCATCCTTAAAGTTCACCGCGAAACCCTTTGCAGTGCACGTGCCAACCGAAAACAGGTTTCTCTTCACTGCAGGTACATAGAACACATTCTCAAGTCGCGCCCCTCTCCACACACCATCGACAAGTGTTTCTATCCGAACTGTCCCCTCGCCGGTAACTTCGCACACACCGTCATCGCCTAGTGTTATCGTGGTACCTCTACTCGGCCGAAAGTCGGTAAACCAATCCCGTCGGTACGTTATGTGCTTCGACGCGCCGCTGTCGGTATACCAGATTTCTCGCGGATCTGCCGCGAGCAACCTCCTCGTCTGCTCGTCAGACGGCCTGCTGTACCGATCTTTTCGCGCTCGAGAACCTCCTTTGTTCCCTTCCACAGTGGTACACAAAGCGTAGTCCCGTGATGACTCACCTTTGTTTTGTTTTCCCTCGCGTAATATCCTTTCTGTTGGCAATTGTAGCACTCACTCTCTTTTTTCTTTTTCTCGCGACGAACTTTCTTGTCGCCTTTGTTCTGTGAGTTTCTTCTGTTTTGTCCGTTATTGCTAGCGACTTTCTTATTGCCGCTGTTTCTCGTTGCCGCCAATGCCGTCGCACCGTCACTGTCCGCGTTCAAACGTATTTCCTCGGTAATTAGACGTTCCTGCAGATGATTTAGCGTTTGTCTCGCAGGATCGACACTATCCCACGCGATTTGCAGCGTCTGAAACTTAGGCGTTAATCCCGCCAAAATCTTCGCCATGATGGTGACATCTGATATATTCTCCCCGAGATCCAACAGTTGCCTCGCCATGTTCTGTACCCTGGCGATGTGTAGCGCAACGGTACCGTTCGCATCCATGCTGTACCGGTGAAACTTTTGAGTCAGCCGGAGCCGATTTGTCGCGGAATTCTGCTCGTGAATCGCCGACAATTTGTCCCACATCTCCTTGGCTGTCTCACATACGAGAAGTCCCTCGAGTTGATCGACTTCAAGCGACAACGAAATAAATACCATCGCCTTCGCGTTGTCCTTGATCCACTGCTTCCTCTCAGCGGCTTCCGCCGCTGTGTTACCCAGCTTGACTCGCACACCCAGCACCACATCATCGATACTATGCGCGACCAAAAGCGCCCTGATTTGGAATTCCCATGCGAGAAAATTCCTTCCGTCGAATCTCGCAATATTTCTCACCGACACTTCGTCAGGCATTTTTCCAACTATCCAGAGAACCCGATCTCTTTTTCGCGAACTTTCGATTTGCCAAGATGGCCGAACTTTGACTCGCGACGCGCACCACGTAGTTTTCTCAACCACGTTTTTCTTTCTACCGTCTCTTATTCTCTCTCTGGGTACCAAACGGACACTGGGCCCATAACCTGTTGCGACAGTGCGGTGAATCTAATATTGTCCACCACAGCTTGTTTAGTACCGTGAGAGGAAAAGGTTAATAAAAGACAAGACGTAGACTCGTGTTGTAAAAAGAGATAACAGATATAGAGCTTTATTACAATGCAGATATATATAGCAATACAGCGCTTGAACCCTTGTGCTCGGTTAAGCGTACAAAAGCAGACTGAGGCGTCTGGCTGATAACGCCAGCGTCTCATACGCTCGTGGAAGGGGAAATCGACAACGTTCGAGAACCTTCCATGAGCGTGTTCGTTACACGTTCCCGCCGTTTGCGGTACAAGCACGCCAAATTTACGCAACAATTACAAAATAAACAATATTGATGATGAGTTGTATGCGTCAAACTTACTGAAGGCCGTTTAGTTCTTGAATTTTCCTCCCAGCATATTTAAATATGTTATTATTTATTGCATCCATTAACCCTTTTACACTATGATGAAGTAAAAGTTAATGTGAATGAAAATTTGGAACATACTCCGAAATATTACAGCAAATTACCATGAAAACATAAAATTAAAAAGGCTGTTAGGCTGAAAGTGGAATTATAAAACTTGATACCAAACGAATTCAGAGTAAATCGTGAATTCACGTTGAAAACATGAAAATATCGATTTCTCGAGAAAGGGAGCAGCTGCGATTTTGATTCTTTCGAATTTCGAAGCTACAAATGACCTAGCAACATATCCCATAACCCGATTTTGGATCCATTTTCAAGGCATTTAATGACCCTTCAGGACCACTGTGCCTTTGAAGTAGGGCATATCAAGGGGAGATTTGGCGGTTTCACCTAGAAGTTATCAATCGATTTCAATGAAACGAAAAATGAAACGTTTTTCATGTCATGCAGTGAAAAGTCCACGACGTAGATAAAAAAAATTAACGAGGGAACCAACCTTCAAATTTTGTTTTTCACACCCGTAATATAAAACGTGTCGATCGAATTGAATATAACAGGGACTATTTTAAAGGGCAAGCGAAATTAAATATCACTTGTTTTTGCATTTCAGTAAGACAGCTCTTAAACTACCCCTTCTTGCTACTACCCCATACTCAAATTTCCTTATCACTATGGTCTTTTCTTAATTTAAAATGTGTCTGCTGATTCGGACTATTTCCATAAATTGCAAATCGATGTTTTTCATGTTACGCAATTATCATGTGTGCCTTTGGGGGGGGGGGGCACCACCCCCTATCGTTTTCTTTTCATTCACATTTCTACCCATCCGTCATACATTGAAACTGCGGCCAGTTCATCAGGAATACAAATTTTATGTTTGTGCATACTTGCAGCTTCTGTGGGGGAAGGGGGTTAATTACTCCTGACTTACCAGTACTTGAATTTTCATGTCAGAATACTATCTGCATTATTTCACACGTCTATATAAAAGAATATTTTCAGCACTAGCAGAAACTCTGGATTAGTATATCTTACAAACATGATACGCATTAATAATACATATATGGTCTCAATATTTATCATTCAAATAATAGATCGAGTACCCAGCAGGGGATAATGTACTTTTATAATGAAATACATATTTTATTTAGTAAATATTTATATTATAACCTCCACGCCTGAGGGGGATGGAGGTGGGGGGATTTATAAACAAAGCCTCCCTGTCTACAATGCTGAAGAGAAATCACGGCGGTCGACCCCCCATAAAAACTTATGGGTTTTGACGCCGAAATTTTCCACCAGAATAGATATCCCCGTTGCAGAATTTCTGTGGTTTTTGTGCTGTGTGTAACCTCACATACAGAGTTTCTTGGAATGAAATGGAATGGAGGCGATATTAATTTTTCAATATCTATAGAGAAACTCTGCATGTGAGGTTTCGAACAGCACCAAAACCACAGAAACTCGTCAACGGAGATGTCCCTTTATCCCTTGTTTTTTCATACTTGAAAACCCCACAACTTATGAAATTAATGGGAAATGTCACCCTTCTCTGATGAAATATCACTTACTTCGATGGAATAAACAACACCATGGTAAAAAAATATTTTGATTGATATCGTGTGCGGCCGTGTAAATAAAAGCCGTGTCATACAAAGTCTTCAAAAAGGATCTAATTTATTTTCAGAAAAATTCCCACTTGATGAAATCATTCAAGCAATAGAATTCATTATGTTCTCCACATATTTCACCTTCCAAAATAAAATCTATCAACAAATTTTCGGTTTAGGGATGGGCTCTCCTCTTGCTCCAATTCTTTCAAATATTGTCATGATAGACTTAGAATCAAATTGTCTAGAAAAACTTAAATTCACGTTACCATTATACAAAAGATACGTAGACGACATCATCATTGCTCTTCCAACCAATAAAATTAATTCGACTCTACAAATCTTCAACTCATACCACAAAAAACTTCAATTCACAACAGAAATAGAAAAAACAATGAAATACCATTCTTAGACATACTTCTAATCAAAAACAATAACTCAATTATCACTGATTGGTACAGAAAACCGACCTGGTCCGGTAGATTTATAAATTTCTTTTCTCACCATCCACTCAACCAAAAAAAAGGAATCATTATTATGCTAGTTGACAGAGCCATAAAACTATCACATCAATATTTTCATCATAAAAACTTAGAACTTATTAAAAATACCTTGACTTGAAATTGTTATCCAATCTCCTTTACAAACAAAATAATAAAACAAAGACTATCACAAATCAACACACAATCAAACTCCAACAATAACTTTGACTCCTCAAGATTAATTAATCTACCTTACACAAAAAATATCCACCATGAATTATTCCGTCTCTTTCAACAATATAATATAACACTAGTCACAAATAACAAACACAACATTTTATCCATAATCGGATCTACGAAAGACAATATAGAAACAATAAATAAATCAAACATAGTTTACAAAATCGAGTGTAATGATTGTGACTCAGTATATATTGGACAAACCAAAAGATACCTAAAAACCAGAATAAATGAACACAAAAACAGTCTGAAACACATTAACACTCAACATACTGCTCTGGCACAACATGGCATAGAACTAAAACATAACTTTAAATTTGATTATGTTAAAATTTTAAACAATGAAGAATGGCTCAAAAAACGACTTATCCTAGAAATAATTCAAATCAAAGCACACCCTAATTCAATTAACTTTAGAACTGACATTGACAAACTAAGTTGCATATACAATTCAATAATATAATAAATTCGAAAGAAATCAAGTATCAATCATATACACATTCAACCATTTTATTCATTGACCTTTATTTTAACTTATTAAGACTACTACATTTACTATCTTCATCGACACACTCATTTAAACTCTCCTGACTAAACAAATTTATCAAAATACTCAACTCGATCTATATTTAATTTTTAACCTAAAGATTCATTACTCTATTCTCCATCAAAATTCCATAATCATTCAAACCATTCACATTATACACATGAACCAGAAATTACTAGACACGGCACTGACTAAACCGCCAGAAGAATCCCTTCACCTCTCCTTATCTCAGACTTCGCAAATTTTCGCGAACACAAGATCACGCTCCACAAAATGTAAAATCACAATTAAAATTTCTCATCTCAAAAGATATCATCATCACTCAATTTCAATGGTAAATATCGCACTTATATTTCGAAATATCATTCATAAACACTATAACCGTTTTTATCACTTATTTGCAGAAAATATCCGTCGTGAAAAACCGACTGGAAATCGATTCATTAGAAAAACTTGCACACATAGAATTGACAAAACAAACTTTCCAATTGTTTTTCAATTCGCCTTATTCGTTGACTTTCACCAACAAATCAAAATGATCATCAAAGAAATGCAACATGAAACCAGAAATCGACAAAATCAAGGTTCGTCACTTTGACATAAATCATAACCTACAAACGAATATTGTAAGAACGATTACCACACAACTATCTCACACAACATTCAACTATCTACTTGTAATAAAATTTTAATGTACTCAAATTATTCTAAACGATTCGTTATAATTTATAGCGTGAATAAATTTTCTGAAAAGGATCCGAAACACGATCAAAACGTAAAAAACTCTCAAAAAGATCATTCCACTTCCACCGGGATCACTGGTCGAATCGAAACCGACACTTCATCAACATCAAAAAAATATTTTCCCGTCTGAAAACGTGGAATTTGATAACGTGGTTTTCGAATTTCAAAACCTCTTAACCTTTGATGGGGGTCCACCGTCGTGATTTTTCTTCGGCATTGTATTCAGGAAGGCTTTGTCTATAAATCCCTCCACCGCGCACCCTCCCTCAGGGGTGGGGGTCATAATATAGGTATTTACCTTTTATTTTCTCTACTATTTTTTTAAATGATCTATTTTTATAAATCTTCCAGCTTTTATATAAAGGGATATAGGTAAATTACCTCTTCTCAAATTTTATTTTACTAATTTATATTATTCAAACATCTAATCGTATTTTATTTTTCATTAATATTACAATTATCGACAGTTATGGCTAACACGTCGTACAATAATGGTAGTAATAAAAAAATGCTTCAAATACCAAGACTTTTTGCAACATGAACATCGTATAACTGCTATATGATTGAGGCCGGATATTTCACAGGGTGTTTTTGATCGAGTGAAACCGAAGTTAGTAAGATTTTAAAAATATTCTGGTTTTTCGGTCACATAATTACTTTTGAACCAAAAATATTTAAAAAGATTACTATACCGCAGATAAGAGAGTTGATTATGTGTAAGTCATTGCAGTGATCATGATAACCGGCTCATGCATCGGCCCGTCGTCAGAAAATAGCTGCTCAATCAGCATAATAAACACGGCGGAAGAAGAGGTGGAGGTTCAGCGACCAACGGTGTCGAAAGAACCGTTACCCCTCACGGAACGCCCTGAAGACCATAGAGAGGCCAGCATATACGCAATTGGAACGGACAGCGGAACGACCCGACTGCAGAGGTTGCGCTAGGAAATAACAAGTACACTTCGCGTTCTCGTGGGGGGCTTCCCCCCCCCCGCGCTTCGCGCGTCGCGCGAAGCCCTCCGTATTCATGCACGCGTATGATTATGTATCATAAGAGAGTATGCGAATGAGAGAGAGCTGAGACACACGAGTGAGCGGGCGTGAATATTCTCGTATGTGCACGGCCAGAGCCCAGGATGGCGTGCGATGCTAAATATTAAACAGTTCATAAATTTTTAACAGTTGATGATCGAATTTTAAGAATTATATTAGTAGGAATTTTACAATGTAAGGATCATACATTTCGTTTTTATTATATATTTTTAATGTTGGTAAACATGTCCTTAAAGGACGTCTTAATAGGCACTCACACCGTAATTTAAACTCTTTAATTCATTCTGAACATCGATTATTCTGATAAATTATATTAATCGTTAATAAAATTACAGATTTGAATATGATCAAAATATTATTCGATATAAAAGTATCTAAACAATCATATCATTTAAATGCTTTGGTGGATTATATTCGCAGAATAGTAAAAGGTGCGCAACTAAGTTTCCGGGTTTTTTTGACCAATAAAAAATCGAAAATTTCAAGACAAATACAAAAAATGGTTTATTCGAAGTATTGTCCCTCGCTATTTACACATTTTTGCCATCTCTCTGGCAATACATAAATACCGCGACGATAAAAAGACGCGTCTTTGGACCGAAACCATTCGTCCAACCAATTTTGTACTGCATCATAATTGGCCAAGTGTAGTCCACCCAAGCCATGCGCCATCGACCGGAACAAGTGATAGTCTGAAGGGGCCAGGTCTGGCGAATACGGGGGGTGCGGTAGCAGATCCCATTTCAGTGTTTTTATGGTGTCCTGGACGATGTAACTGCGATGGCACGGAGCGTTGTCGTGCTGCAATATCACACATTCGTGTCTCGTGTCCCATTCTGGCCGTTATTTGAGCAATGCGTGGCTCAAATTGATTAGTTATTGTCGGTAGCGATGCCCATTGACAGTTGTGCCCGGTTTCAGCAGCTCATAGTACACGATTCCTTTCTGGTCCCACCAAACGCAGAGCATTGTCTTTTTTCCGAAGCGATTTGGCCGTGCCGTCGATGTCGACTCTTCGCCAAGTGAAAGCCACGTTTTTCTGCGTTTGGGATTCTCGAAATATATCCACTTTTTATCGCCAGTAATAATTCGATGCAGGAAATTCTTTCTGTTCTGCCGCAAAAGCAAACTTTCGGAAGTGATTCTTCGATTTTCCATTTGTCTCTCAGTCAACTCATGCGGCACCCACTTTCCTTCCTTATGAATTTTTCCCATTGCGTGCAAACGTTTCGAAATACATTGCCGCGTCACATTTAATGCCTTGGCGAGTTGATCTTCTGTTTGAGTGTCATCTTCATCCAATAACGCTTGCCGATCGTCGTCCGCAAATGTTTGCGGTCTTCTTGAGCGCTCCTTGTCCCCAGTCTCAAAATCGCCACTTCTGAACCGCTTGAACCAATCTTCACACGTTGTTTTTGATGGTATATGTTCGCCGTAGGCCTCCGCGAGTAACCGACGTGTTTCAGCTGCTGTTTTTTTAGATTAAAGTAGAAAAGCAATGCTTCCCGCAAATGCTGTTTATTTGGCACAAACGTTGACATTTTCGAGGTTAGAAAAAATGTCGTTGTGTTGCGATATTTGTTTATATTACGATTGGGTATTCTTGACAGATGTCCAAGCTACGAAGACACCCAATTTCAGATTTGTATGCCGACTACATGTGTCGCTAGCGCCATCCATGTGTGAAACCCGGAAACTTAGTTGCGCACCTAGTAAGTAGTAATAAAGAATAATAATTACATTTGAGACGGGCATATTTATCATAATATTTTCATCATTTACCAATTTTTATTTACCAAAAGCTTCTTTTGAAGCTTTTGGTTATAAATCAATGCTCAGTTTCTATTTTTTTACTTTGAAATGCGCGGGTGATCGCCATATTGCCAACGAAGCACGAGCTCACGACAGTAGAGAACTCATGTACTTTTTATAAGAGAAATTTGGGTTGTAAATTTGGTGCGCATAGGCCGGCAAATGTTACTTGGGGAATCGGCCACCAGGGGAAACGCATACCATCATTTTGTACGTGGTACTGGTTGTTCTCTTATATATGCTTTACGGCGAGTAAGGTAATATTTAGGGAGGTATGGACATACTGTCCCCGCTTACCCAGAATGCAATGCTTATACACCGCTGCTTATGCCTCAGCTGTTTGCCATATACGTATATACGCGCAGCGCATAAGCATTGCATTCTGGGTAATCGGGGACAGCATGTCCATACCTCCCTACCTCTACACCACACAATATTCCTGCAATGTTGCTGAAATGTTGCATGACAACATTGTAATATTGCAAAAAACATTGCTGCAATCTTGCTGCAATGTTGCTATGTCTGACGATTGAAATATTGCTGCAATGTTCCGCAATATTCCAGAAATATTGCGTGCAATCAATATGCAATATTCCAGAAATATTGCATGCAATCAATATGCAATATTCCAGCAATATAACTCGTATTGCATATTTAATATCCAGAAATATTATCCGCAATGGAAAGTTTATCATTTGAATTATTGCATAAAATAAAAATATGTAGTTTTGAGTCCATAAGACTGCGCGACCACAAAGCGCGGGTAAATATTCCAACAATTGATTGTTAATTGAGGACCCCGATGCTGGTAATACACCGGACCTTAATCGGTGCTCGGTGGCTTTCTCGCCAGCGCGAGAGCACCCACCGACCGCCGCCACCTAACGGATCTCAGGCGAAGTGCCGAGATCATGGCAGGCCCCACGTAGTCCCGTTACAGTATATAGTCATATTTTACGAATAATAATCATTCAGAAACAAAATATATTTTAGTTTTATAGCTTTTTTGATATTAAACATTTTTTCAATACGAATATCACAATGTCTTAATATTATTAATATCACATGTCTTATTAATGTCAAAAGCACAACAAAATTTTGAAATTAAAGATGAAAAAAGAAAAAGAAAATGACTCGTAATCAATCGTTATTGATATTTTATGAGGAATAAATGGATAGATATTTTTTAATTGATTTTTTTCATATTTATTACGCTCGTGTAGTGGCAAAATTTGGAGTTCGATCAATGGTGCGTAGCAATGTTGTCACAACATATCTGCAATATATAATTGCACGTGCAATATGACAACATTGCTGCAAAATTGCAGCAATGTTTCAACAAAATATTGCAGGTATGTTGCTTAGGAACATTCCCGAAACATTGCTGAGAAGTTTTACCGCAATGTTGCGTAGCAATGTTGCCACAACATATCTGCAATATATCATTGCACGTGCAATATGACAACATTGCTGCAAAATTGCAGCAATGTTATGTGCTGTAGGGGTAAATATTATCTAACGGCGAGCAAGACTCGAGCGCCCCGAGTGACGAAGTTTGGCGAAAAAAAAGACGGCCACTTTGCGTTTTGATTCTGGCAGTCAGTGTCACCCGTCTGGTCTATGCTTTACGTAAAAGTGGTTTGCGCTTGTTTACAATCATACACTGCCGGCCAAAAGTATGGATACCCTGCCGATATTTCTTGCCGCGCTAAAAGTTGCATAACTCCGTTGAAAAAATGATAATCGAATTTTAAAAAAAGCGTTTTGACGGGGAGAAATTCAGCGATTTTTAATTTTTTTTAAGACTTTTTCGACCATCGCAAATCGGGCGCATAACTTAAGGACATTTTTTTTTTACTTTTTTCTCTACGGTACATTTGAAAGGGTCAAAAGCCACTGCATTTTCATTCTTTAAAGATTTTCGTACGATTTTTTCTCGCAAAGTTATTTTACTTTTGGCTGAAAAAGACAAATTTTGAAAGATGCAACGTAACTCAAAGACTATAAAGTTTTAGAGAAAATGTCAAGCATGAAAAAAGTAGCGTAGGTATACACGGAATCGCCTGGAATAATTTCAGCATTTTCACATGAAATTTTTTTTTTACTATTTTTGCTTCATTTGTTTGAAATTTCCGTACTTCGTGATAAAATAAAAATCTGAAGAAATTCAGCAACATTTGGCATGCTATAAGCAATAATCATCAATAATAATATTGCCCAAAAGTCATCAACAAATTGTTTAAACAATTGTTTAAGCAATCTATTAAACAGTGATCAATAATTATTATTGATTATTGTTGTTTATAGCATACTAAATATTGCTGCATTTTTTAGATTTTTATTTTATTATGACGTACGAAAATTTCAAACAGATGAAATTTTCGCTGGAGCAAAAATAGTAAAAAAAAAAATTTCATGGGAAAATTCTGAAATTGTTCCAGGCGATTCCGTGTATACCTACGCTACTTTTTTCATACTTGACATTTTCTCTTGCTTATCGGACTAATGTCCAGAGAAGCTCAAGAATCTTGTAAGAAATATATTAAAAAATTCCGGCAACATTTTTCATGAAAATGTGACCGAGCTAAAACCATAGAAGATGTTTTTGTCAGACTTTTAATAACGTCAGATCCACTAATATCTAGTTTGCGTAAAGTTCCTCCGAAAAAACTGAAATCATTAATCACAGATGCGGTTGAACTATTGATTTCACCTTCAGTTGCAAAATCAAATCAGATTCCTTCGATTGATACGGAGGGCGATGAATCTGAAGATGACAATGATTTTGCACCGCATGCATTAGATAGCGAGTAAGACGTTGTAGTAGTAGTAGTAGCAGTAGTAGGAGTAGATATTGTAAGATTTTATGAAAATAAATTTTCAGTATCATTATAACAGGGATGAATTATTTTATCCTAAGTCTCTTCATTCAAAATCTTTTCAGCCTTGAAAACTCCTAAAAAATGAATTTCGTGCACATGAAATCGACTCTCCAAAAAGTAGCCGTCTATAATGAGTCCAGCATTGTGTTTTTCGAAATTCTCGCTTCAGATTCGTATTCAGCGACCCCAAAAACCCCCGAGCACAGCCTTTTACCCGAATCAAACAGGTTTTTGAAGAAATTTTTTACTGTTTCGGATCTGCCATTTTTTTTTTAAATGTTGACTTCGGATTCGTATTCAGCGACCCCAAAACCCCCCGAAAACAGACTTTCACCCCAATCAAACAGGTTTTTCAAGACATTTTTTACCGTTTCAGATCCGCCATTTTGTTTTTAAAATGTTGACTTCAGATTTGTATTCTGCGACCACAAAAACCCCCGAGTACCGACTCTCACCCGAATTCGGAATTATGTCCGCTTCTTTGGGATATCGGACCACTGTGCATCGTTTAAACAACTACAAAAACGACGGTGGTTTTGTGCCAAATGTATGCCGTCAGAACCACCGCCGGAAACACGGTCCTATTTCGAGTGTGGTCGTTCCATAACCCACGACGAACGAAACCACCACGAAAACGACTGGACCAAAAATCATCTAGCGTGGTCTTATAGCAAAAACCTGCCGAAACTACCACAGCAACCACCGTTGCTAAAAATTTGTATCTTATTTTTTTACGGGTCCGTGGTTTTGCAGTGGTTTGATCGATATAAATTTTGCACAAAAACACCGTCGTTTTCATGGTGATTTGTACGATCGCACAATCTGCTAGGGTGACTTGACAGAAAGAGGAAAATTTTGAATGGATAGCCAGACAAAATATCTCGAGAAACGCGGTACTGCGAATGAGGACCTGCATCGCGAAAGATTACAAAATGAGATCGAAAAGAAATAATGCGATTTAAAGTAGTAAAACTACAAAGCTAAAGGGCACGATCGATGGAAAATAAGTGAGCGTATAGACGAGTCTTGAACAGTTCCAGACTAGATGAGTTGTTTATCTCAGAAATCCCAAAGGTAAGGGCCAGCTGGAGAAAAGGAATTGTGATAGGCTGAAGTACGATGATTAGGGATAGAGAAAGCACGTGGAGGCCTTCTTCGCAGGCGATCGGAGTCCAAAACCGCTCTGGTGAAAAGGTCGACAATATACGGTGGCGATCTTTGATGGATAACATTCCACATGGCTAAAGCGAGGAAATAGTTTCGCCTGGCTTTTACCTTAAACCAGCCTAAGTGTCATCTAAAAGGTTTCACATGAACATCTCAACGGAGGTCGAATATGAAACAAATGCTGCAATTTATCAAACGTTCGAGTTTTATATTCAACTCGTCAGAGAGTTCGTGATAAACAAAGCAACAATAATCGAGGGTAGCAAAAATTAAGGTGGAGATGAGGGTCGTCTTGAGCTCTCGGGAGAGAATATTCCATTTGTACTTTAATTTGTGCAGGGTGAAGTGCACCTTTTGTGAAATACGGTTGATGTGGAGTTTGCAAGATAGGCAGATATCGAAGATATCTCCGCGGTTACGTGCATGGTCAACATAAGAGATAGCCATTCCACTCACGGATAACACGAGAAGTTCCGCAAGATTGATTTTGCTAATATAGGCCCTGTTACCCAACAGAAGTACTTTAGATTCAGATAAATTAAGTCTCAGAACATTTACTGTTACAAAGTTGGCTATGGCATGAATGTCTTCTCTCAACAACTGAATTGTCTGGTGTAATAGAAAAGGAGAACAGCTCAGATAAATTTGCGTATCGTCGGAGAAAATCATATGTTGAGAGTGACGCAGATCTGCCCCGATGTCGTTGATAAACTACGTGAATAGAAGAGGCCTTAAATCAGAACCTTGAGGAACTTCAGAAGTCGCTGATAACTAAGAAAAACAACTTCCACATTCATCCACAACTGCCTGGGTTTTGCCGGTTAAATAAGAGAAAAACCAGTCTAGAACAGAGTTCGCAAAGCCAATTTTCCTGAGTTTACAAAGAAGCTGTAGATAAGGGACTGTATCAAACGCCTTACTTAAGTCAAATAGAATTAGGATAGTGATTCGTCTCTGGTCAATATTTCGTCTAACATCGTTTAAGATGCTTACGAACTAATATCTCACAGATCTTAGAGAACTCACAAAGATTGACGATCGGTCGGCTATCAGAGGGTGTGAGCGGAGACTTGACTTTAGAAAGCGGATGAAGAAAGGCTCCTTTCCAAGATTGAGGAAATTTACAGATGGTGAGTAAAAGATTGAATATAGAGATGAGGAGAGGAAGAATCGCCGGAAGAGACTTAGAAATGGCGAAAAGGGAAATGAGGTCGGGACCGGAAGATTGTGGAGCTGAGTTTAAATGAGACGCGATCAATAGGCGTATGTGATGAGGAGTGATTGACGAAAAGTTGAATTGCGGGCGAGTTGGCTCAGTTAAAGTATACAGCGTACGGAACTCATCAAACGAGCAAGATGGTAGTTTGTTGGATAGAGAGGAGTCAAAGATATTTAGCTAATGAGGGGTGAAGGAAATTGAAAGGAGAAGAAAATGTTGACCTTGCTAGCTCGATATTTGCGAGATCCAGCCAAAGCTTATTTGGGTCAGAAATTCTGGAGATTCTCTCGAAAAAATACGCATTTTTAGCTTTAGAGCTGAAGTTAAGTCATCTTTGAAGTCTCTAAAAATCGCCAAATCAAGTAACCTGCGAGAACGTTTTGCCTGGGTGTATAGCTTGTTTCGATGAGATTTCTTAGGCTTTGAGAAAGCCAAGGGGTATATAGCTTCTTGACGTCCTAGGTACGTAAAGGAGCGTGATCGTTGAGTGAGTTTATTAATGTGCTCGAAACGTTGTCCACAATACAGTCCACATTCGCAGTTGAATCTCCTATGCCGGCGGAGAAATTAGATAAGAGGTTTGTTATACCCAAATTATTAAGTCTAGATGACAATGTAGTGGGAAATTCTCTTCAGAGAAATTGCGGTATGCTCAGCGCGTTATGGTACGCTCAGGGATTGGTTCGGCGTGAAATGAGTATGAGAATCGGGGCTATCTATTATCAGGACGTCAATCCGAAAGTCAGAAGACGCAGTATGGTGAGTAGGTCGAAATTTAACGATATGGAGCGGAACGGAGAACACTAAATCCTGCAGGTATCGCGATTCATAGTGATCAGTCATAAGGTTACAATTGAAGCCTTCACCTATCATAACATTTTTTTACCTATTAGTAAAATTAGAGAGAACACGAGAAAAGTTATCAAACATTTGACTCTTAGGTCGCCTATATACCGACGCGAGTAGTAGCTTCTCGTGGTTAGGAAACGTAATTTCTAAGATGAGATATTGAGGCTCCATAGAGAATGGGTTGGGAGAGGCTGATAAGAGCGTCGCTTTAAATGAATTGTGCAAGTAGCACGCCATCCCGTCAACCTCTCTACCGTCGCGATCGTTGCGGATTAAAAAATAATCAATACGAATCGTCCGAAAGGTGAGAATGTAGCCAGGTCTCAGAAACGAAAATAATGTGGAACGCACGTTCTGCAGCAGACAGTTGCAGGAGTTCCATATGGCCACGAAGGGAATTTGCGTTAAATTGAATACCTCGGATGCTAGACGATAGAAAGGCAGCGGGTAAGCGTACTCGGTTAGTTGGTTGTAGTCAATCCATCTCATTGAGATCGTCTTCAGACGAGATCGTAATAGAGGGTTGACCGTCACATTTACGAATTGAAATGATCCCTGGACGGATTCAAACATACTTAAAGCCTTCAGATCTTGCACGAGTCTTCGTTAGACGTAAGAGGTTACAATGCGTCGGCGGTAAGAATTCTTTGACAAAGACGGAGCTGGGCTGGTAGAGAGTGGGAAGACAAGAGCAACAGCATAGAAAGCAGTGGCCTTCGCAAAAAACTTACAAACAGCCGCAAAAAGCAGAGCAACGATAAGAGAGAGAACGACGAATAGTCCAGAAACAACGCGCCTCTTGCCATGGTCGAAAAGCCAGAGGGCCAAGGCAACGCGGGCGACCCGAAAGGCGCGCGGCGTGAGAGGATCGTGTGCATGCTCTTAAGCAGCACCAACGCTTGAGTAGCAGCGAGAGCGATGAAGATAGTTACAGCGTAGGCGTTACGTGCCCCGAGGAAAATAACCAGCAAAACATATTGCGCGAATATCATGATATACCCTTGGGCAGACACCAGGGGATGACGCGCTACGTTGCATCAAACTGAAATACAATTGGTCTGGTGTTCAGGATTGGGCGTAGTCTCGATGGCGGGCATACTACGAAATCTGGGTAGGGAGGGCAGTAGTCTAGTAGCCAGAATTCGGGTCGCGTAAGTCGCAGACCCGGGATCAAACCCATACAACACCGCCAAAAAAATGTGTTGGATTTTTTCAAGTGTTTTCGGCTGTAATCCCACAACACTTCATTGTGATGGGTGGGCAGCCGGCACACGGTTCTCATCGTTCGGATGGTGGCCCACTTAACCGTGTGGCTGCTGCCCCACTGATCACAAGTGGGGAGGTAACTGCCTAACCAACTGACGATAGTCGTGCTTGAGCGTGCTCGCATTGCTAGTGGAGGAGATTAGGTATAAGTTACCGACTGTATCGGCGAAGGTTTTCTGCAGTTTCCCTTCACCCTCGGCAGATTTGCGATACAGGCAGGAAAGAAGAGTTAGGTGTTGACGGCTGCAGCTAAACATGTAATGTAAAGACCCAGCCGCCGAAACGACTGAATCCATGCTAACTCGCCTTTACAGGCACACGCTGCAGGCTGCAGCTAAACAGTACACATGGGAAAGGAATTGAGGAAATCGTAAAAACGTGAAAAGGGTATACAGGAACAATTGAATCTACTACGGAATCCGGGGCGCCAAGTTTTGACCATTGATTCCTGACATTTAAATGAAAAAAAGAGAATTTCAAAAATAAAGAATTTGCCATTTTGGCTTCTTTAAGGAGTTATGAATCCTTTTAGCTGTAATCGGAAATACGTGAAAATCTTGATTGTTGTTGGCTCATGGATACAATATCTTTACTTTATGACAAATAATTGAAATTGACCGAGCAAGCTTCAAAAAGTAAGTAGTTGTTTAGTATGGCCTCAAGGGCAGAAAGATATTCTGTTATGTGGCCGAGGAGAGCAGGACATTTCGATATGACTGTTTCGGCGCAATCTACAAATTCACGTATTCTGTGGATGAATGTACTCCACAATTCCACGCACCACACCCGAAGTCCGATCATAAATCAACGTATCCCATGGACGCACGCATCCCACGATTCCACGCACCATACCCGATGCTGCTAACCCACCTCATGATTCCGCCCAATCTACAAATTCACGTATATTCCATGGACGCACGCACAACACGATTTGACGCATCACACCCGGTGCTTCTAACCCACCCCATGATTCTAGCTAATCTACAAAATTTAAAATACGGTGGCTATCTTTTGGCGTCCTCTTCCCCATGCTACCTTCTTACCCTAGCGTTCTCATTTGGGATGTTACCGTGGTTCTTAAATTCTCTTTTGAGGTGCTCTCGATTATATAAGTGTATATTTTGTTTGTGTGGTATCAACTTTCGTCGATTTCGGATTGATCGTCGTGCTCGTGCCATTAGCTCGCTACCTGCCAGTAATTTGGGGGAATCGACCTCGATTAATTATAATTTCGATTTGCAGGTGAGTCTACGATGGTAAGTTTAGTTCTAGAGCTCCCGTTTCGATTTTGATTTATTGAGTTCTGGTCTCGATGTTCTCTGTCGTTTTACCGTATTGCGTTAACCTTCGTTACCTGTGCTCTCTTTACCGTTTCCGAAAGTTAAGGTTTCCGTCGACATCGTGTGGGTTCTCATAAATTTAGTCACTTCATTTCGAGCTCACCGAGTTCCGGGACTATGAGGATTAATACACGGTATCGTGAGCGTTGAATAAATCAGCCTGAACCAAGTGTTAATGTAAATTTTTGTGTTGAGTTCGTCATTTCCGGTTGGAGTATCGTGGGTCCACGTTCAGCCGTCCACGTCCAGCGTCCACTTTCATAACCAGCATCCTGAGCGAATCGGGTATACCGTTACCATTCTCGCTGTTCAATGCGCCAGCATTTAGTTCGAGTAAGTCAATTCCAGTTACGGGTACGCTTAGCGGTTTTGGTGACTTCCGTTATTATTTAAACGATTACCTGGCGTCCAACGACTCTCCCGGCGTCGAGAATATCGAGATACGGGTGAAGGTAACTGGATTGCAGAATCCCGGTTACAAACATATTTTCTGCAAGTGAATGCGCGTGTGGGGGGAAAACGGAACGGCGATCGGAACCAAACGGAATGTTGCTACGATCGTCGTGCTCACCCACACAGAAGAATGCATCGTCTGTATACGTAAGCTCTTTTCTGTATTAGAGCAGAGCCGGGACAGTTCCGGCAAAAAGATGACTTGCAAAGTCAAGCAGTTGTAGGTTAAGAACACTTAATAGAATAAATTTTACGACAGTAATAATATTTAATAATAATATAATAATAGTAATAATTAATATTATGTGCTTTCTAAATGTATATACTACAACTCGAAATAATCATCAACCATGTAAAAATGCACATGTTGTGTAACTTTTTGTTGATGCTGTCAAGGAGATACTACCTTAAAGCAGAACCATGCAAAAATAAATAAAAATTAATATTCTTTTGTATGTAAATTTTACAATACAGGAGGTAAATTTGAAAGTGGAAAAAATAATTTGAAAATCAGTATCAATGTGTATATTTAATTTAAATCACACTAACTCAAGTTTCAGATATAAATGAGATGACGAAATGTTGAAAGGGGCCATTCATTAATTACGTAAGGGTCCCAAGGGGGAGGGGGGGTTTGAAATATCTCTACATGAATTTATCGAGGGAAGGGGGGTTAGAGCCATAATTACGTAAGATTTTACGATAAGACAGAATGTGCGTTTTGCAATGTACATTGATGGACAGTTTAGAGCAAAGCGTTAAGCGAAGCAACTATGGCATTTATTTTTTGAAGTGAACGACTTATGCGACAACGACCAAGCGTAAGCGTTAAACGTGAATGTCCGTTTACGGGACAAGAGAATGGAGGAATACAAGAAGAGAGAAAGGGCGATGCGTGAGCGAAAGAGAGCGATAGGCCATAGCATGCCCGCGTATTCGTGTTTAGTATGTATATAGAACAGCAGCGCGTATGCGCGTCGTTCCACCCGTCGTATGTGTGAGTCCACAGCTATGTGTGAGTTCATACTGCGTCTTCATCTTCACAGTATATATAAATCCCAAAAATTCGAATTTAAGAAAAATCCGAAAAATTCGAAATTAAAAAAAAATCCCAAAAATTAAAAATTTAGAGGAAATCCTTAAAATTAAAAATCTGAAATTAAAAAAAAAAAAAAAACAAATCACACAAGCCAAGCCAAAAATTTGGCGTATGTAAATTATTAAAGACCAAGCCAAACTAGAAAACTTGGCGTGCAGGGTTAAGAAAAATAAGCCCGGGAGGTGCCGTAGGATTCCCACGAGATAAAGTAGAAAATTATTATACCTACTCATATAGTATTAACACAGATTATAATCACTTGTATATTTTACATTCTAGTACAGTAGACGATCAGATAACTTGACCGCTCGTATAACTTAACTCATTACCTTGGGAACACATTTGCATATCTTAACTTCCCCTATGACCGTTTCTCCCTAATTCAAACCTTCGACCGACCGCGAAACATCTATGAGCATGCGTATTGCCAACATGCACAGTGCGCATGCGCTTAGACACGTGAGTGGGAGAATGAGGGGAAAGTTAAGTTATACGAACGTTTCCGGTCCCGTCGAGTTAAGTTATCTGATCGTCTACTGTAGTTTGCTCACGATTACTGACGCATTATGTACAATGATCGTTATGCGATTTTTGAATTTAACCGTAATTAGAGCATCGCTCTTTATATGGTCAATTAAAATCTTGAATATTCTAATACACTCGCTCAATCGTCATGTGCATCCACGAAAATCATCGCAAATCCAGGTCTGGTCGCATTTCTGCGTACGTCGCGGATGTCATCGACGTTCAATAGTTAAGATGAGTATTCGATATTTAAAAGATTGGCCGTATTATTATACCGTAAATTGTTATGAAAATATAATAACGTTACATATATTACACTAAGCAAATTTATGACAAAGAAGTAGCAACGATATTTATGATTATTGCAACCATTATGTACAATGATGGTACTATGATTTATCAAATTCGGACATAACAAAAGATCAATGACAGATTATCAACTATACCAGAAATAATGATCATATAATTGTCCGTTCGGTTAAATATAAACCTTGTACAAGATTTTTCTCAGTGAACTTTTCTCATAGTTACTCACTAGCTTACTCGGCCGTTACCTCTTGTGTTTCTTCTCATGGTTGCTTACTAGTGCACTTGATGAATTGTTTTCTTTTTTATTTTCGCGTTCATTCACTCCTTCGTTAAATGATAAGGGCGACTGGACTCCGTTTTCCCTCGCTGAGCGTATTGGTTCTTGACCCTGCACGCCAAGTTTTCTAGTTTGGCTTGGTCTTTAATAATTTACGTACGCCAAATTTTGGGTTGGCTTGTGTGATTTGTGTTTTTTTTTTTTTTAATTTCAGATTTTAAATTTTAAGGATTTCCTCTAAATTTTGAATTTTTGGGATTTTTTTTAAATTCGAATTTTTCGGATTTTTTTAAAATTCAAATTTTTGGGATTTAATACTTGGTGTCCTTTTTTTACTTCTCAGAAGTATTTTGTGATTGATTTCACTTCTTTTTGAAAGTTCTTTCGAAGTATCTTTCCGGATTCAATTTATTTACATGAATTTTATATAAATTGGTGTTGAAATCGTCCAATATACAGAAGAACAAAAATTGAAAATGCATGGCTTGTTGTGTATACACCCATTATACACCCATGAAATGGGTGTATAATGGGTGTATGCATGAAACCCATTTATAAAATCTATTGGTCAGCACTAGATCAAACTCCACAGAAATGTAGATTTTTTGTCGTAAAAATTTAATATGATTTTTTCAGATTTTTAAAAAGTAAGGTTTTTCAGTTATTCTTGATTTCGAAAAAACGTTGTTTTACGATTGTGGCGTCATAAATGCCACGAATGAGGTTAATTTTTGGTGATTTTTAAGGGTTTTGAATATAGTTTCGATTTCTCGAAGTGAAATTCTCGATTTCCAAAATCCGGTGGATTTATACACAAAAGCAAAAAAGTTGTTTTTCGAGTCGTTAAAAGTACCCAATTTTCAAAAAATCATAACTCGTACAAATAATTTTATTTTGGGCTAGCGATTTAACAACTATGTTTTCTCATAGTAGAGAGAACAGGAAAATATCGAGAGTATGATCGGAGACATCGATTTTTTTGACCTGCTGGTTTCACGTCGAATATCTATATCACTGATAAATGGAAACAGAACATTAAAAAAATTCTGAATTTTTTACATGAGGTCCCCAGATATGTACAATTTATTATATCATTAAATATTGATTTTTGTCTTCTAAAATGTTTTTGTATTTCTTCCATCTTTTTTCTTGTAAGACTAATTATCACTATTGCTTACAATACGAAAATTTATAAAAGATAAATTTTTTTAAATATGAAAATTTCCAAAATAAATATTTATTTTGTAGCCATTTTCGCATTGTAAGCAATACTGATACCGAGTTTTACAAGAAAAAATATGGTAGAAATACAAAAACGTGTGAGAAGAAAAAAATCAATCTGTAATGATATAATTAATTGAAAAATAGTGATAATATTGATATTCAGAGATTTTTTTTCGAATATATGAACCATTTGTTAATGTTCAGTAAATATCGGTTTGAAAGAGTACATATCTGGGCACCTTATATTAAAAAAATGCAGAATTTTTTGAATGATCTGTTTTCGTTTATCAGTGATATAGTAAATTGAACGCTAAAAATGGAGTTTTTGAACGTCCCGCGCGCCCTCTCAAAAAATTCAAAAATTCGAACCGTTGCACAGAGACCTTTATTTCAACGATATCTTCGATTTTTTAGGGTAGCCAACAGTTTTTGATTTCTTCGATTCATCCTAATATATATATATATATATGTCGTTAAAAATTATTTTTTTTGCAACGCCCCTAAAAAGCTTCCGTTTAATGAAAACACGCGAGGTAAATTTTTTTTTTCAAGTTAAAAATACCGCATGTAATTTTTTCGGTAATTATTTTTTTTTCTCCAGGATAACGTTTTGGCACAATTATGAAAACAATTTTTTTATTGTGTTTTACTATCCCATATAATGTCTCCAAATTTCAAATTGATCGGAGAGGTACTTCATATTTTAAAAAATAAATAAAAATTACATTAAAAAACGGGTTTTTTTTTATGAAGTACCTCTTCGATAAATTTGAAATTTGGGGACATTATATGGAATAGTAAAACACGGAAAAAAAAAATATCCTGGCGGAAAAAAAATGATTTCTGAAAAAATTAACAGTTTTCATTAGTTATTATGAGGATTATGAGCTGTTATTTCTTCTGTAAAGAGCCTTTTTATACCTTTGTAACATGTCCGAATTTCATTCAAATCACTCTAGCCGTTTGTATAAAAAATTGTTCTTCGATGAAAAACAACTTAGATCGTCTTGCGGCACTTGTTATTTTTAATTTTTAAACAAGTACCTCGCGTTTTTTCATTAAGCAGAAGCTTTTTAGGAGGCGTCGCAAAAAATGTAATTTTCAACGATCAGTCTAATACTTATCTATGAATATAAAGCATAACATTCAAGTTAGATTTTGGTTTGCCTAAAATTAAAGTCAGATTTTGATTTAGCGTCAAATTAAAGTTGGATTTCGGTTTAACCTAAAATTAAAGCTAGATTTTATTTTAGCTTAAGATTTGAGTTCGATTTTGATTTAGCCTAAAATTGGAGTTAGGTTTTGGTGTAAATAAAATTTAAGTTTCATTTTGACTTATTAGCTATGTCTAATGCTATATATTCATAGATATGTTATACATATAGATAAGGATATATATATGTACATAGATCTATATATATAGAAAATCCTATATATAATGCTTTATATACATAGATATGCTGCATATATGTAGATAATGCTATATTTAAAGAAATTAAATCTCGAAGGACCACCCTAATATTAATTGAGACCTGAAATAACGACCACTTTAATCTACATTTTAGAAATACATATATGTAAATAATAAAAGAAAATTTGAATCTCGAATGACCACCCTAATATACATCGTATATATATAAAAAAAATACTCGCGTACACACACTTTTTTTTATATAAAGATAAAATATACCGGGTGTCCCATTTTAATCTTACCGTTGATTTATTTCGAAAAATATTGCTCCGATCAAAAATTGAGTGGGATGAAACTTTTAGGGTCCAGAGGGGGACGTTTAAAATTCTTTTTTGTTTTGGTCCAAAATTTAAAATGGCGGCGTTAAGATGGCTGACATGTTTTTTTTAAATGGAAACATGATTTTTTTTCACCATAATTTTTTTCAGATTAAATCTAACATCTTTTGTGGGAACATTTTCTTGATACAGCCCATAATAGAGGGTGTCCCATCTTAATCTTACAGCTGAATTATCTTGAAAAATACTGCTCCGATAAAAAATTGAGTGGGATGAAACTTTTAGGGTTCAGGGGGGGACGTCCAAAATTTTTTTTTGTTTTGGTCCAAAATTCAAAATGGCGCTGTTAAGATGGCTGACATGTTTTTTTTTAATGGAAACATGATTTTTTTTCGACCAAAAAATTTTTCAGATCAAATCTAACATTTTTTGTAGGAATTTTTTTTTTATAGCCCGGATATTTTAGACTAGATCACCATTTTTGACTATTTTAGCGTTATGCAGCATAATGACGAAGCCGAGGAGGTCTTCTAAATCCTCCTCGTGAGTGTTTTCTGAAATCTTCTTAAAGGTGTTCGAAGATTCCACCATTTCACCATTCCACCATTCCACCATCATGGTTATCCCGGATAATACTAAAATAGTAAAAATAACTAGAATTAAAAAAATGTTCCAACAAAAGTTGTTAGTTTTGACTTAACACATTTTTTGGTAAAAAAATCATGTTTTCATTGTTTGAAAAACCTTTCGGTCATCTTAACACCGCCCCTTTAAATTTTGGACCAAAACAAAAAATTTTTTTGAACGTCCCCTTCTGAACCCTAAAAGTTTCATCCCACTCAATTTTTTATCGGAGCAGAATTTTTCAAGATAATTCAGCTGTAAGATTAAAATGGGACACCCTCTATTATGGGCTGTATCAAAAAAATGTTACTACAAAAGATGTTAGATTTAATCTGAAAAAAATTTTGGTGAAAAAAAAAATCATGTTTCCATTTAAAAAAAACATGTCAGCCATCTTAACGCCACCATTTTAAATTTTGGACCAAAACAAAAAAAAAATTTAACGTCCCCCTCTGAACCCTAAAAGTTTCATTCCACTCAATTTTTGATCGGAGCAATATTTTTCGAAATAAATCAACTGTAAGATAAAAATGGGACACCCGGTATATTTAAAGCATCAAATCTCGAATGACCAACTAAATGTAAGTTGATACCTGAAATAACGACCACCCTAATATACATCGTATATATAAAAAAATACTCGACACACTGGCACATAGCTAATTTTTTTTAAGATGACCATAGTTCGTAAATGTTGATAAAAATGTCGTGTTTTTTAGTCATATGAAATGTAAAAAGGGCGTGGCGGAGGCATATTCGCGTATATAAGAGTGCGCGGCAATCTCGACTGGGACTCTCAGTTTTTTTAATACTTGGCGTCGAGTCGCTGCCGCGGCTCTTGGTTTGGCCTCAAATTAAAGTCAGATTTTGATTTAGCGTCAAATTAAAGTTAGATTTCGGTTTAACCCAAAATTAAAGTTAGAATTTGGTTTAGCTTAAAATTTGAGTTCGATTTTGATTTAGCGTAAAATTTAAGTTAGATTTTGGTTTAGCTTTAAATTTAAGATATGTTTTGGTTTAGCCTAAAATTTAAGTTTGATTTTGGTTTAGCCTAAAATTTAAGCTAGATTTTGGTTTAGCCTAAAATTTAAGTTAGATTTTGGTTTAGCGTCAAATTAAAGTTGGATTTCGGTTTAACCTAAAATTAAAGTTAGATTTTGGTTTCGCTTAAAATTTGAGTTAGATTTTGATTAAGCATAACATTCAAGTTAGATTTTGATTTAGCCTAAAATTTAAGAAAGATTTTGGTTCAGCGTCAAATTAAAGTTGGATTTCGGTTTAACCTAAAATTAAAGTTATATTTCGGTTTAGCTTCAATTTTGAGTTCGATTTTGATTTGGCCTAAAATTTAAGTTAGATTTGGGTTTAGCTCAAAATTGACGATAGATTTCGTTTTAACCTAAAATTTATGTTAGATTTTGGTTTAACTTAAAATATGAGTTCGTTTTTGATTTAGCCTAAAATTTAAGTTGAATTTTGGTTTAGCTTAAAATTTAAGTTAGATTTTGATTTAGCCTAAAATTTAAGTTGGATTTTGGTTCAGCTTGAAATTTAAGTTAGATTTTGGTTTAGCTTACAATTTAAGTTAGATTTTGGTTTAGCCTAAAATTTAAGTTAGATTTTGATTTAGCTTAAAATATTAGTTAGGTTTTGGGTTAGCCTAAAATTTAAGTTTCATTTTGACTTATTAGCTATGTATAATGCTATATATTCATAGATATGTTTTACATATGGATAAGGATATATATATGGGGCATTCCACGCCAAATCGACCACTTCAGAACCTGACCCCTTTCGATTTGGCTGAAACTTTTTTGTCTTTTTCTATCTAATCGAAAACATTTTTCAGAATTTTTTCAAATTTTTTTACTCGACCGATAAAAAATTATGAATTTTTCAAAGAATTGACTTTTTATTTTTCAAATAGCTATAACTTTTTCAAAATTTGACTTATCGGAACTTTTTTTTTCAAAATTTTTGTATTTTAATGTACTTTTTGAAAAAAAATAGTAAAAAATTATTGAAACCCATCTTCATTGTTTTTTTTTAGATTTTTGGAAAAAATCGAAAATTTCTCGATGATTACCATTTTTGATTTTTTTTTCTTTCGATTATATGAAACTTTGACATTTTCTGCAAATCCTCAAATTTTCTACTAGCCTTATTTCTCACAACACCATTCTGAAAATTTTTGAGAGCATTCAAAGAACTTTCAAATTTGAAAAAAAAAATTAAAAACAAAAATTAAAAGTGGTAATCATCGAGAAAGTTTAGATTTTTTCCATAAATCTAAAAAAAAACGATGAAGATGGGTTTCAATAACTTTTTTGTATTTTTTTCGAAAACCACATTCAAGAACAGTTTTCGAAAAAAAATATAAAGAAATTATTGAAACTCATCTTCAGTGTTTTTTTTTAGATTTTTGGAAAAAATCGAGAATTTCTCGATGATTACCATTTTTGGTTTTTTTTTTTTTAGTATATCAAACTTTGACATTTCCTGCGAATCCTCAAATTTTTTCAGAGAGGTGTTTTTTTTTATTTCTATTTTTTTTTTCTAATTGAAACAAACAAAATTTTTCAACTAGCCTTATTTCTCATAACACTATCCTGAAAATTGTTGAGGGTGTTCAGAGAACTTTCAAATTTGAAAACAAGAAATCAAAACAAAAATTGAAAATAGTAATCATCGAAAAAATTTGATTTCTTTCAAAAAATTCAGATAACAAATAGAAGGAAGCTCTGAATAATTTGTTTGCATGTTTTTTGCAAAACTACCTTCAATAATGAAGAAAATGCAAAAAAAAAGTTGTTTTTTAGTCCATTTTTGGACAAATGACGAGCGACTTTTAGATTGATAAAAAATTTAGAAAAAACAATTCTAGAGAGCTTCTTTGATTTGATACAACAATTAGTGATAATTTTTAAGAATCAAAAAGTAGAAGATTTTAAAGTCATAGATTTGAGTTCAAATTCATTAGATGTGTTTTTTCAATGCCCGTCATTTGTATAAAAATGGACCAAAAAGCAACGTTTTTTTTTTGCATTTTCTTCGATCTTGAAGGTAGTTTTCTAAAAAACATGCAAACAAATTATTCAGAGCTTTCTTCTATTTGTTATCTGAATTTTTTGAAAGAAATCAAATTTTTTCGATGATTACCATTTTCAATTTTTGTTTTTATTTTTTGTTTTCAAATTTGAAAGTTCTCTGAACACCCTCAACAATTTTCAGAATAGTATTATGAGAAATAAGGCTAGTTGAAAAATTTTGTTTGTTTCAATTAGAGACAAAAAATAGAAATAAAAAAAACACCTCTCTGAAAAAATTTGAGGATTTGCAGAAAATGTCAAAGTTTGATATAATAAAAAAAAAAATCAAAAATCGTAATCACCGAGAAATTTTCGATTTTTTCCAAAAATCTTTAAAAAAAACGCTGAAGATGAGTTTCAATAATTTCTTTATATTTTTTTTCGAAAACTGTTCTTGAATGTAGTTTTCGAAAAAAATACAAAAAAGTTATTGAAACCCATCTTCATCGTTTTTTTTTTAGATTTATGGAAAGAATCGAAAATTTCTCGATGATTACCACTTTTAATTTTTGTTTTTAATTTTTTTTTTTCAAATTTGAAAGTTCTTTGAACGCTCCCAAAAATTTTCAGAATAGTGTTGTGAGAAATAAGGCTAGTTGAAATTTTTTTTTTTCAATTAGAAAAAAAATAGAAATAAAAAAAACGCCTCTCTAAAAAAAATTTGAGGATTTGCAGAAAATGTCAAAGTTTCATATAATCAAAAGAAAAAAAAAATCAAAAATGGTAATCATCGAGAAATTTTCGATTTTTTCCAAAAATCTAAAAAAAAAAATGAAGATGGGTTTTAATAATTTTTTACTATTTTTTTCAAAAAGTACATTAAAAAACAAAAATTTTGAAAGAAAAAACGTTCCGATAAGTCAAATTTTGAAAAAGTTATAGCTATTTGAAAAATAAAAAGCCAATTTTTTTGAAAAATTCATAACTTTTTATCGGTTGGGTAAAAAAATTTGAAAAAATTCTGAAAAATGTTTTCGATTAGGTAGAAAGAGACAAAAAAGTGTCAGCCAAATCGAAAGGGGTCAGGTTCTGAAGTGGTCGATTTGGCGTGGAATGCCCCATATATATATATATATATATATATGTACATCGATGATCTATATATATAGAAAATCCTATATATAATGCTATATATATATAGATATGCTGCATATATGTAGATAATACTATATTTAAAGAAATTAAATCTCGAAGGATCACCCTAATATTAATTGAGACCTGAAATAACGACCGCTCTAATATACATCTTATAAATACATATATATAAATAATTAAGAAAATTCGAATCTAGAATGACCACTTTAATATAAATTCAGGCCTGAAATAACGACCACTCTAATATACATCGTATGTATATAAAAAAATACTTGCACACACACACACATACACTCTTTAATATATAGGGATAGAATATATATTTAAAGCATCAAATCTCGAATGACCACCCAAATGTAAGTTGATACCTGAACTAACGACCACCCTAATATACATCGTATATATAAAAAAATACTCGACACACTCGCACATACACACATATACTCTTTTTATATATAGAGATAGAATATTCATGCAAGCCTGTGTATAAGCCCGAGACTACGGTTGGCGGGGTGGGGGAACGCCGTGTTCTCGCACACAGCCATATTTTCCCACACTAATGCAAGGCCTCTCTGTAAAAGTGGTATTACACCGCTTATACATGGGCTAGTATATCTATAGAGACGTGACCGGTTGGAGAATTTTTCTGATGATAAATATTCGGAATAATGCGCTCAATATTATGATATCTCAACATCGCATAGGCGGAAAAAAAATAATGGTATCAATGGAAAGCTAATTTTTTTTTTGAAAAGTATATTCGTAAAATGTTAAAAAAGTTGTCTCGTTTTTTAGTAATATCGAATTGAAGTGTAAAAGCGGCGTGGATTGAGGCATATTCGCGTATATAAGAGTGCGCGGCATCTCGACTGAGACTCTCAGTTTTTTTAATACTTGGCGTCGAGTCGCCGCCGCGACTCTTGATAGATATGTATATAAATATTTAAAGACATCAAATCCCGAATGACCACCCCAATATAAATTGAGACCTGAAATAGCGGCCACCCTAATATACATCGTATATAAATACATATATAAATATAGACAAAATTCGAATCTCGAAGGACCACCGTAATATAAATTGACAATGAAACATGAAATAACGACCACCCTAGCATACATGGTATATAAATTATATAAATATAAACAAAATTCGAATCTCGAATAATCACCACCCTAATATATATCATAATATACGTATATAAATATAAACAAAATTCGAATCTCGAATAATCTCCACCTTAATATATATCATAGAATATGTACACATATAGATATATTTAAAGAAATCGAATCTGGAATAACGACCACGCTAGTGTGTATGGTAGATGGTAACAAAAATGTTATAGATTTAGAGCCCGTGTTTAAGCATTACAGTTATACGTATAGATATAGAGACCGTGTATAAGAGTGTGACCGGTTGGAGAATTTTTCTGATGATAAATATTCGGATTAATTCCCCAAATATCATGATATCTCAGCATCGCGTGGGCGGAAAAAAAATAATGGTATCAATGGAAAGCTAATTTTTTTTAAAGAAAAGTATATTCGTAAATGTTAAAAAAGTTATCGTGTTTTTTAGTAATATCGAATTGAAGTGTAAAAGGGGCATGGATTGAGGCATATTCGCGTATATAAGCGGGCGTGGCGTCTCGACTGAGATTGTCGGCCATAATGGATCCGCCATTTTGAATTTTTGAATTTTGATGGCAGAATCGTCATCAGTCACCTCGAAAACCCCGGGACACCAATTTTCGTGGATGTCCGATTGTATTTCTTTTTGACGCGAAGCGTGAAATTTTTCTCGCTACTCAAGGGGCGAAAAACGTCATTTTGAGGGGGGGGGGGGGGGGATTTTGATTACGACAAATTTAAAAAATACGTCGTTTGACTACAACAATTTCATGCACTCATGGTTGAAAAAATAGGAGATCTTCGAGCGTCTTCTATGAGAAAAAAAATATTGAAAAAAGGCCTTCGCTTTTTTGAGTTTTGTTTTGTCAAAACGCGGCCATATTTTTTTTTTCTACTGGACAAAACTCAATTTTAACCACGGATTCTGAAAGAGCACACTCGAAAGTACTAGAGACTATATTTTTTATTTGAAAATTCTTATTGTTTAATGATGAGAATTCGACTCGAAAATGATAGAAAAAATTACGATTCTTGGTCGTTGATGGGTTAAATTGTTATTATTTTAATTATTATTATTTTTGGTGGTCTCCGAACGTCTCCAAACTCCTTCCAAGGTCATCGCGCCTTGGAAGTCTACTGATTTTCTTCGCACGGCCTGGATTTTTTCTCTTTTGTTTTTTGAAATTGTTATTATTTTTTTAGAAATCGGGTTTAATTGAATTTTTTTAAATTGTTATTCCATCTGTTTTTATTATTATTTTTTAATTCGAAAAAGCAAGCCAGTGGAATTGCTTGAGACTTTTTTTCAATTGAAATGAAATAATACATTATCGATGCATATAAGGAAAATGGTTTTGATTTACCATTGGTCGATTTGGATACATTTATTGGAATCATCATAATGAGTTCATTCAATAAAAGAAAGTCTTAGAGAAATTACTGATCAACCGATCCCTTTCTATCTTGCGAAGTAGTTGCTTCAGCAATGACTCGTTCTAAGTTTGAGCAAATCAAGTCCAAATTGAAATTCTCGAAGTCCAAAGACAATGATAATAATGATAAAGAGTGGTGGGTTCGAGCATTGATGAAATTATTCCAACAAAATATTCTGGAGTTTGGCATCTGGGGAACTGCTCTGTCAGTAGATGAAATGATGGCTAAATCGTATGCTAGAACTTCATTGAAACAGTTCATACGTGGGAAACCTATACGTTTTGGAAGTAAATTTTGGGGCCTCTGCATTGCTGATGGTTATTTGCTGAATCTCGACATATATTGGGTAAAAAATGCCGTAGTTCGAGACCAACTGAGAAAATGCGCATTAGGTTCTCGCGTGGTAATGAATTTGTTGAAACCATTTTTTGAAATGACAGCTGCTGGAAAAGTTTCTCAGCATCATCTTTATTTTGACAACTATTTCACAAATTTAGATCTTGTTGTACATTTGAAGAGATTGCAATTAAAATGCAATGGAACGTTAGAGAGAATCGAGTACGTGAAAAAAATGTCATCGATAAGAAGTCTCTACGAGGAACATATGCAGTGAAGCATGACCGAAACAGTGGAATCAATTACATCAGTGTAATGGATTCAAAATTAGTGTCGATCGAAATCAGTTATCTACAGCTGCAGGGGTTACTCTATTATTGCCATCAAAGAGGTACGATTCTAAAGAAAAATCCAAAATCGAGATATTGTTTCCCCAAGCGTTTTACCTTTACAATCGGTTCATGGGTGGGGTTAATGTTCACGACGGACACTGTAACAACGTACTGCCAAGTATTCGATCGAAAAAATGGACATGGGTAGTTTTTATGAGGCTCATCCAGGCTGCCATAGTAAATTCTGTGGTAAAATTCAACGCAGCTGGGAAAGATAAGAAAAATGTTGGAACTAAAAAATTTGCAATGTCGATAGCTAAAAGTTATATTCATCGTGGTAAGAAAAAACGGAAAAAACATAAAACGATTTCACAAAATAGACAAAAACACTGCTCCAATTGTCCAATAAGAACAAATCTTTTCTGTGAAAACTGTAATTTATATTTTTGCAGTCCATGTTTGAAAAGAAATCACGGGAATATCTGAGTGAATGTGAGAGGCAAGGGGACTCACTATAATCAAGCACCCCGAATAGTGAGAGGCGAGGGGACTCACTATAACCAAGCACCCCGAATAGTGAGAGGCACGGAGACTCACTAGAAACAAGTACCCCGAATAGTGAGAGGCAAGAGGACTCACTATAAACAAGCACCCCGGATAGTGAGAGGCAAGAGGACTCTCTATAAACAAGCACCCCGAACAGTGAGAGGCAAGGGCACTCACTATAAACAAGCACCCCGAATAGTGAGAGGCAAGGGGACTCATTATAAACATGCACCCCGAATAGTGAGAGGCAAGGGGACTCACTATAAACAAGCACCACGAATAGTGAGAGGCAACGGGACTCACTAGAAACAAGCACCCCGAATAGTGAGAGGCAAGGGGACTCACTATAAACAAGCACCCCGAATAGTGAGAGGCGAGGGGACTCACTATAAGCAAGCACCCCGAATAGTGAGAGGCAAAGGGACTCACTATAAACAAGCACCCCGAATAGTGAGAGGCAAGGGGACTCACTATAAACAAGCACCCTGAAGGAGACCTAATTTTACCACGTCCACATCGTTATCTCTGGGTTGCGCTAAGGATAAAATCATAATGTGAACTTGGAAGTAAGCAAATTTGATCCACCATTTTTTATTTCATTCGATTCAAATAAGATTTTGAATTTTTTGTCAGCCATATTGGATCCACCATTTTGAATTTTTGAATTTTGAGGGCAGAATCGCGATCAGCGACCTCGAAAACCCCCGAGTGCCACATTTCATCCGATTCAATTGATTTTTTGAATTTTTTGTTGGCCATATTAGATCCGCCACTTTGAATTTTTGAATTTTGAGGGCAGAATCGTGATCAGCGACCTCAAAAATCCTCGAGTGCCACATTTCACCCGATTCAAATGCGTTTTGGCATTTTTTGTCGGCCATATTGGATCCGTGATTTTGAATTTTTGAATTTTGAGCCCACCCATTTTCGTGAATGTCCGATTTTTTCTTTTTTACGCGAAGCGTTAAATTTTCGTCGCTGCTCAAGGGGTGAAAAACGTCATTTTGGAGGGGGGAAATTTTGATTACGACAAATTTAAAAAATACGTCGTTTGACTACAACAATTCTAATCCCAGATTCTGAAAGAGCACACTTGAAAGTACTAGAGACTATATTTTTTATTTGAAAAATCTTATTGTTTGATGATGAGAATTTGACTTGAAAATTATAAAAAAAATTACGATTCTTAGTCGTCAATGGGTTAAAAGAATAACAATTTAAAAAAGCACAACCCAAACAATTTCAACAATTTTTTGAGTTTGTTAGTTTTGGTGTTAGGCTTCTCTCTCTCTCTCCCTCTTTCTTAATTCATCGGCAGAAATAATTTGTCGCGTCAGCGAATTGCATAACAGTATTCACTTCCGCGGCGTGTGATTGCACACACCCCGACTTTTATTTTTCATTTACAATTTCATTTACATATTCTTATGTTGGAAATTTCTATTGTTGATCAAGTTTTAAAAACCTTACACGTGTTGATATCCACACATTTCGAAGCTTGTAAATGAAAATTATAGTACATTTTTTTGTATATTAATCTTACTTAAATTATTTGTAAAAAGTCCTGTTTACTATCACGCTATTATGCAGGGTAGCCACTGTCAGGGAAAACCTGGAAATCAGGGAAATGTCAGGGAATTAAATATCAGTCAGGGAAAATACGAAATATTAAATCAAGAGAAAAAAGTGTATGGGCGAAATTTTTTTTTCTGCGCACCGATAAAAAAAAATGATGGGTGAACATTTTTTCTGTTTTACTTCCTCATAGAGGAAGCAAATTTTCGTGAAATTTTTTTTTTTTCGAGATGTTCATGTCAGTATGTTTAAAATGTCCTAAAACATAGAGGAATCATATTTTTTTTAAATGTCCGGATGTATGTATGTGTGTGTGTTATGTGTGTGCCTGCCTTGAAAAATTCAAACAGCTATATTTCAAGACTACATTGGAGTAGCGAGTCGAAATTTTGCACACAGCTGAGCCCCTGAGACTCTTTGTTTGCTATGAATTTTGCAAAAATTCATTGACTTGTGAGTATTTTTTGCGACTTTTAAATTTTCAAAAAAAGGGCGGATTGCTCTAGCGTCCGCAAATTTTGCGATATCAGGTTAAAAACAACTATACCGATAGTTTGAGTGATAAAGACTGTTGATATTGAACTTCTCAAAAATTGCTCAGGGGGTTCTTCATTTATAAAATTTTTCATTTTTTACAAAAAACGCGTGATCGCTGTAGCTTGCACATATTTCGCGATATCGGCCTCAAAATTTGTATAATGATTTAATGATAGAAGTCACTTGGTATTCAATTTTGCAATAATTGCTTGAGCAGTACAAATTTTATGCGATCTTGAAATTTTCAAAGAAAAACCTTGATACAAAATTTTACGATATAAAGATATAGTTCTATTACTCCAATAACCCGAGATAGTAAAAAAACTTGCAAATTGTAATATTGCATGTTACGTCCTGGCCCTTTGTGCCTTCATTATTAATAGCTATTCATATACAACTATGCATTTTAATCAAGCGATTTCGTTATTATAATTTACGTCAGGAATCAACCATGACATTCACACGCTCGAACGGAAATCCATTCTCATATTTCTGCTAACTAATTTCCTGCATTCTTTCGGCAATCATTCCCAAGAATATTCCCAAACCGTCGATCGTCCGATCGACCGGATGACATTATCAAATTTCGCCGATACATATCCGCCAGGAGCGATGCACGAGGCATCGCGCGATATGTCTGTCTCTTTCTTCTTTCAAAATCCACCGATCCACGCTTTTTACTATCCGCGCGTGGCATGCACAATCAGCATTTAGATCGCCGCTTCACGGCTACCTCGTTGACTCCCTCATTTTTCCAAATCAGTAACTCTTCAAACTTCAACCAACCAACAACTACAAAACCTCTTAAGTATGTCGTAATTATAATTTAAGTTTGTCACCAACAGTGACTTATCGGAGAATAGAATCCTCTGCGAATCGCGTTATATTGGGAAATAATAAATAATTCTCGTTTATAAAATCATCAAATCAATTGTATTGTATATTGATCTACGAATAAATCAGCGCAATCGATTGTTACTATTTCAATCAACACGAAGTGCAATAGTTGATTTCAATCATTTGTCGATAAACGAACCTCCACAAAATATTTGGAAAATCTCATCATCGTTATCCGAAAAACGGAGATTTAAATCGTTCGATCGAGCCCGATCGTAACATACTTATTTTTGGTGCTAAGTGTGGGGTTCTTCGAATATTGTGTTTTCGTGTTGCTGTGATTACAGTGAGAAGCAGCGATAAAAGGAACACTGACTATATCGTGAACTGTCTCTGCAAATTACTTGAACTCTTATTATCGTGCTACGTATTTCGCTTGGTGTGAACGGACCCAGTTGGCTTGGGCCTGAGCTACGCTACGCCCCGGCACGGCCCCCGCAGTACGCAGTGGGAGTGTATTGGTGCATCGTTACGCGTCATTTAGCGATAAGCGCCTGAAGAGCAGCACGCCATTACTTAAGCAGTCCGGTGCACCCACCCACTCGCACGCCATACTGTCGCAACTCGCGGCCATTACGAAAGCGGGTTGCATACACCAGGCGCGCTCGCTGTTCCTCGCGTTCGCCTTACGTGATTTCTTTTTCTCTCTTTTCGCGAATTAAAGTTTTAGTGCATTCAATTTGCGTGTCTGTTGTTCGCAGGACTTTTCGCGGAATGAAAGAAATTTCTTGTTTTACGCTTTGAGCTAAAATTATTCCTTTAAAAATTTTTTTTTAGATAATTTTTCGCGAAAAATAATTTTTCGCGTGTGTTAAATTTTTTCGATTATATTTCCGCGAAAATCAAATTTTTCGCGTGTGTTTAAAATTTTCGATAACATTTCCGCGAAAATTAAATTTTTCGCGAGTGTTAAATTTTTTCGATAATATTTCCGCGAAAATTAAATTTTTCGCGAGTGTTTAAATTTTTTCGATAATATTTCCGCGAAAATTAACATTTTTCGCGAGTGTTTAAATTTTTTTTTTTCTCTCGATAATTTTTCGCGAAAAATAATTTTTCGCGTTCGTTAAATTTTTTCGATTATATTTCCGCGAAAATTAAATTTTTCGCGTGTGTTTAAAATTTTCGATAATATTTCCGCGAAAATTAAATTTTTCGCGAGTGTTTAAATTTTTTCGATAATTTTTCGCGAAAAATAATTTTTCGCGTGTGTTAAATTTTTTCGATTACATTTCCGCGAAAATTAAATTTTTCGCGTGTGTTTAAAATTTTCGATTATATTTCCGCGAAAATTAAATTTTTCGCGTGTGTTTAAAATTTTCGATTTTATTTTCGCGAAAAATAATTTTTCGCGTGTGTTTGAAATTTTGTTAATTTTTCGAGATTTTACGTCACGAGAATAATTTTTCGCGTATCTTTTCCAGTTTAGGTTTGGCTGAGACTCACACTCCTTGCGTGCGCTACAATTAACTGAAACTTAAAAGCAAGAATAAACGAAAGACTCTGCGCGTCTTTCCGTGGAAAAATACCGCGTTCTTTCTGCGAAGTGTTCACGCAATTAAAACTGTGAAGATCAACCGAACAAATTAACACTTAAACTTGATTTGAATATCAAACAAACTCTACGAGTTTCTCGACGGATCTGGCAGCAAGTTCAGCGTGTAAAGGAAATTCAACTCTATCGAGAATCCTGCCGGCAGCAGCGACACAGAGAAATCAGTACCATGATCTTCGGTTTGGTTTTATTATTGGCCTTCATCGAGTGAGTACATTTCATTTATAAGTATAAAAGAAAAAAAATATTACTCGATATACCTGTATTATAGTATAAGATTTCTACCCACTCACTCATGGACCTTGTCCCCAAGAAAACCTCAACTAAAAAATCGAAACGAATAAATAGAAAGCGCATGCGTAACTATATAAAACAGTGGAAAAAAACCCTTCGCGAAGAATTCAACCTTGATTTCGAGGACAATTGCAAATTCGAATTTAAACGGTTAAACCGGGACGACAAAGTCCCACTTTCGATTTCGGACTGTTTGACAGGAACTCATTACTTTTACGACGCGACTACTGGTCGATTAATCTACACAGTCATTCCTAAACCTCTCGAAGTTCCTCTTATCACTATCGAATAAATCGATTAATAAGCCTATTCTATCCGATTACATTACAAATCGTAGGTTCTAACACTGTCACTGTCGGTACAGGCTACCAAACCGGCCCACAGCTTGACAGTGAAGGTTCCGAAAATTACACAGTTACATTGCACCACAAATCGGAAGCTTCCAACGGACTAGTTCATTTGATACAGGCTACCAAACCGGTCAAAACGTCCTAGCACCCGAGGATTCTGAAGATTACACACAAACCTAGAAGTACTGATCTTTCAGTTCCCAATACAGGCTACCAAACCGGTTGGGATACTGTCTGCTGAAGACCGAGGGTAACGCTGAACTACTCTTTCGTCATTTCTCTTCGTCCCGCCAGAATCCCATCCACGAGTCTCTAGATACTGATCGCTAATTCCCTCGGATAAAATACCTTATTCCTCTTCCCGTCATGAATTCTAACAATAGTTCATCTTCTCCTCCGCCACTACCCTCTAACCCTCCCCCCTCTAACCTTGCGAGGGGACCCTCAGGATCTCAGAACTGGCCCCTAGATGCGAATAACACTGACGAGTCGCATGCTACCGAGCCCGACTCAATAATACCGAAAGATGAGCCTTCCTGGCGTTCCCGTCAACGCGATGAACCAACTTATATCCATAATTATGGCCAAACGTCTCGACGGCCCGTGGATCAGACTCATTCCAATCATTATTGGGGGCAGAATTCGCCTCAAAGTCAGTCTGGTCCACCAACCTCTCGCGGAGACAATAGATGGCGTGGCGATAATAGGCTGCATAGCCAACTCCCTCAGAATAATGATCGCCAAACGAGTCAGGAACCAATGATACACAATAGACGTCGGGATATTCGCGGCAGCTCTGACTGGGTCATGAAAGCTTTGACCCCAATTCCCGTGTTCGACGGAAAGAACATGCCCGTCGAGGAGTTTATTGCAGACGTTCGTTTAGCCCCCGAAACTCTCGACGAGCAAGAGCATTCCTCATTTCAGTACCTGTTATTCGAAAATATAACCGGCGATGCTCGTCGTCAAATACACTCTAAACGTTCTTCATATAGCAGGGTAGAGGATCTCCTCAAGGACCTTACGACCCTTTTTTCCCCAAAAAAGGGAACCCTCGCTTTAAGAGTCGAATTAGCAAACATCGCTCAAGGCTCTCGCGAAACGATTTTCGATTATGCAACACGTGTAAAAAAAAATCGTTGGGATCCTCGACCAAAAAATCAATGAAAAGAAAAGAATGGAACCACTCGTACTATTCGCGCTACGGGATGAGAACCGACGCAATGGCATCAAGTGCTTCATAAAAGGGCTCCGTGAAGAATTGGTGAACCATGTCTGGGGAAAGGAACCTGAATCGTTAGAATTAGCTATGTCCTACGCTTATGAAGCCGAGGAATTGTACAGCTGTCGCGCCATTACTGCCGCTAATCGTGCTAAGTATGATGCTCAACAGGAGCACGACCCAACCTCAGCAAATAGCCTGTCATTTTCGGGAATCTCTGCTCCTACCCTCAGTCTAAATGAAACTTACCTGTCTCCGAAGTCGGCGTTAAAAGAAAGAAACGAAACTGACCCATCAGGTCACGACTCTTCCGCTAGGGTTCGATACGCCGACGCCAGAGAGGCTGAAGGCACGTGTTCATATTGCAAGAAATTCGGACACACCCGGGGAGAGTGCTGGACACTCCAAAACCGGGAGTGGTACGAAAGGCAGAAAAACACAGCAGGCTACAAATACCCTCCCGAACGTTTGCCGCGCCGTGGTGCGGGCAGCAGAAACCGCAGTGATAATGAAGAAGTTCCCCGGAATTATAAAAATCACGACCGTGACTATTCGAGAGACCGATACTTCGGGCGACGGGACAAAGACTACTCTCCCCCTCGTTCAAATAGACGAGACGAAGATGATTCGCGTAATCGATCTGATAGATCCAACCGGGACGATTCACGTAACCGATCCGACAGACATAACCGAGACAACTCGCGTTCCCGATCAAGCAACAGTCGACGCAACGACACGAGCCCCCGACGCGGAGAAAGAAGCCGGGAAGCCTCGGAAACCCGCTCGCGTGACAGAAATGACAACAAATTAAGATCTCGTACAGATAGACCTGACCGCGAGGACTCTAGGTCCCGAAATAAGGGACGAGACAATTCCCGTTCTAAACGCAACAGAACTCGACGAAGTGACTCCTCGGATACTGGTAGTGACTCAGACACTCGTCGTCGTAACAGTAAAGGTTCAAAAAAAAATTCCCACGCAAGGAGCGACGATTCCAGTCATGATTCGCGTCGCGAAAAGAACAAACGTCGACAAGACAGATCAAAACCCGAAAGACATTCAAGGTCAAAGGAACGTCGTCACAGACGCAAACCCAAAAGATACTTCTCCTCGAGCGACTCTAGTCGTTCAGAGGACTCACTTTCCCGTTGTAGAGGATCCACAAAAAATTCTACTAAAACAAACAAATCAGGAAAAAACCGCGGACGTTCCAACAGTTCGAGGAGAAATGACTCCAACTCGTCGCGAACGTCTCGTAGGGACAACTCAAAAGGTTCGGAGACTTTAAACTCCGAAAGGGCTCGACGGGAAAGCTCGACGTCGAGCGACAAAACAAAAGAGCAAAAACAGAAAACTTCCAAGTCCGTAAGGCCGCTGTACGGAGGAATCCTCTCAAGACCGACAGTGTAGTCAGGCTTCATTCCGGTTCCCTCCGCGACGGCCAAGCAGAATTCTACGTAGACAATGGGTCGGATATCTCGGTAATCAAAGAAAAATTTCTCGTGTCAGGTACCCCAATGGACCGTGACGTGATCTACCAAATCGAGGGCGTTACAGACGGAACGGTCCGTTTCCTTGGCTCAGTCGATCTAATCGTTAATGATCTTGCAATGGAATTTCACGTGGTTCGCGACGATTTCCGTATCTCGGAGGATGGGTTGCTCGGACGTGATTTCTTTTTGAAACATAAAGTAGACATCAGTTATCAAAATGGTTGGATAGTTCCCCCGCGCCCTGGCCAAATCATCCCTTTTCTGAATACCGAAATAATCACGGTACCGGCGAGAACGCGAAAACTTTTAAAAATCAAGGTTACAAATGACCTCCGCGTCGGTTACGTATCCCAAATACATTTCGATGCCGGAATATATTGCGGCAATGCTATAGTCGAAAACCGCGGTGGCGAAGCTCATTTATATGTAACTAATTCTAAGGAAATAGACGTAGACCTAATAGTCCCGCGTGTAGAACTAGACGAATTTATAGAATTAGGAGTTTCGGACACCGAAGAGTACGACTCTGACGACAACAAAGCTGTCAACGCCACCTCCCGATCAACACTCGAAGATCGTCCCAACAAAGTGGCTTCATTATTACGGCTAGACCACCTAAACGACGTCGAGCTAGATCACGTGACTGAAATTATTAACGAATCTCACGCTTGACGACATCTGTCGTCAAGCATCAAATTCACACGACAGACGATCTACCGATTAATACAAAGCAATACCGCTTCCCCCAAAATATGAAAAGCGAAATTTGTTCACAGGTAGATAAACTATTAAAAAACAAAATCATTCGTCGATCAGTATCCCCGTACAATTCACCGGTTTGGATAGTTCCCAAAAAAGAAGATTCCCATGGAAATAAAAGATGGAGAATGGTTATAGATTTCCGTAAACTAAACGGAAAAACCGTGGCGGATGCGTACCCGCTCCCAAACATCACGGATATCCTCGATCAATTGGGCAAAGCCCAATATTTCTCCGTGTTCGACTTAGCCTCCGGTTTCCACCAAATTCCTATGGACCCGGGGGATAGACAAAAGACTGCGTTCTCAACTCCCCATGGGCATTACGAGTTTAACCGTATGCCATTCGGTTTAAAGAACGCTCCGGCGACCTTCCAGCGCCTAATGGACCAAGTCCTATCGGGTCTCCAAGGTAACGAAATGTTCGTTTACCTCGACGATATAGTCATCTATGCTGACTCCCTATCAGAACATAGGAAAAAATTTAGAAGATTAGCCAAACGACTTATAGACGCTCGTTTAACTCTTCAACCGGACAAGTGTGAATTCCTGAGACCGGAAGTCGTCTATTTAGGCCACATTATTGGTCGCGATGGAGTCCGCCCTAATCCCAAAAAACTAGAGGCGGTAAAAAATTTCCCCATCCCCAAGAACGCTAAAAACATCAAACAGTTCTTGGGCCTTGTCGGCTATTATCGCCGGTTTATCGAAAATTTCGCGGACATCGCTAAACCGATGACGCATCTCCTGAAGAAAAATACTCCCTTTGTCTGGGGAGGCGAACAACAGGAAGCGTTCGAAATTCTACGCGACAGTTTATGTGAGGAACCAGTCCTCCAACACCCAGATTATTCTCGTCCGTTCGTAATAACTACCGATGCTTTAGATGTCGCCCTTGGCGCTATACTCAGTCAGGGAGAGATCGGGAAAGACTTACCGATCGCTTATATCTCTCGAACCCTGAAGGATACAGAAACTCGGTATGACGCTACGAAGAAGGCATTATTGGCTATAACATATGCAGTCGAGAGCTTCCAACCATACATATATGGTCGAAAGTTCACATTGGTCACTGATAACAAACCACTGACGTGGTTAAAAACACTAAAAACTCCTACTTCTCAGTTACGTCGCTGGGCATCCGCTTTGGACGGTCTCGATTTCGAAGTAAAACATAAGAAGGGGACAAAGAATACTAATGCTGACGCTCTCTCCCGGAACCCGGTGGACAAAGAATTCTCTGACACTGAACCAATCGCTAAAATATTAATGGCAAAGAGATCCCGCGGGGATGATTCCCAACCAGATCATGACCAACCTAGATCCCCACCTCGGAAAAAATCTCGCGAGAGAGGACCTGAATCACCCGATGAGGCAACTAGCCCGGATCCGGGGAGGCGGCGAACGCCGCCACATCGACTAAATAACGATCAAAACCTAAATACTTCTACTCTCCCCTCACGAACGTACAGCAACCGCGAGCTCTTTCCTGTCCCATTTGACCAGTGCAGGATGCCTCCTCGCCGAGATTGGAACATGAATTATTCTTCACCGTCCTCAGAAGAAGATGTACCTCCTTTATCCTACACAGTACGTCCCGACATTCATGCTCCACCTTCCCACCTCGGAGGCCGCAAAACAGAGAACGCTGCCGTTAAATCACCGAGAAACAGCGCCTCATCAAACGACGAAACATTTAGAGGATTCCCTGCGCAAAAAAACCTGAGGAGGGGACCTTACAACCTTCGCCCCTCCTCAGACATCGACTACCTCCTAGAAGAGATTACTCCGCAAAGTTCTCCGAGATCTACTACTCCATCCTTCTATAGACCTTCGAGGTCCTACGACTTGTCGGAATCATCAACTCGTCCCTCAGATAACCTATTCCAACGTTCGCACTCCCCAAGAGATATTACCCACGATAAAAGGAGTTCAGAACCTAACGACATAAATGCGATCGACGGAGTAAGCTACGATGAACTTCAAAGCATAAACAACAATTCCCACCTTTACCAGCTCGATTCCGTATCCGAAACCGAAATAGATACCCCCTCCCAAACTGCTTCCCAGGAAGAAAGCATGGATGTTTCAGGGGCCGAAGGCTCTAACATGTCAAACGACTCCGGAGGAAACCTAATTATCTCCAACCAAAACATCTTGCACACAAAAATTTCCTGCGTTGCTTACTGGCTCTCCGGAGACCGCGTAATAAACTCGAATTCGATACGCGTCCTCATCGAGAGCGATAGACTCGACTGGGAGAAGGTGAAAAATGAAAAGGTCGTACCCGGGGAGGTACTCCTAACAAAAAGAAATCGAGTATACCTGTTCGGCCTGGTCTATAACTATCGCTTTACCGATACTCTAGACCACGATTTAATGACGTCATGCATCACCATTTTAAGAGAATTAATGGTTAAATTTGGAATTGGGTCCGTACGGATGACATTCGATAACGAGCCATTCCGATCAATAGATCGCCAACGAATACACGAAGCGCTAAAATCGGGCTTCCAAGGTACGGACTGCACAATAACAATATGTCATGGTATTTTGGCAGTACCACCGCCACACCTTCGGTCTAAAATCATCATCGAACACCATTCGTCAGCGATCGGTGGCCACAAGGGAGTCACCAAAACCTATGACCTCATCTTGCGGCGTTATTACTGGAAGAATATGAAACAAAACATCGCTTACGCTCTGAAATATTGCGTTCACTGTCAACAAAGAAAATTGGTGCGTGTTAAACACCGTCTCCCTATGGTTATCACAGACACGCCTACCGACTCCTTCGAGAAAATATCCCTAGACATCTACGGTCCTTTACCTCGAACTCAGAAGGGAAACGTGTACATTCTAACGATCCAAGACAATTTAACGAAATACTCTGTGGCTATTCCTATGGGTTGCACCACATCAACCGATATCGCAAAAGCATTTGCGACTAAATATATCTGCATCTATGGTGCTCCAAAAACAATCATCACGGATTGCGGTAGAAATTTTTTGAGCGATATTTTTCGAGAGTTCACAAAAATATTCAACATCAGACACTACCATACCACAGCATATCACCCTCAGTCAAACGGATCTTTAGAACGCAGCCACCACGTACTAACAGAGTACCTAAAGCAATTCGTGGATGAACAACGCGAATGGGACACATGGATCCCAACTGCCATGTTTTCGTATAATACAAGCATGCATGAGGGAACAAAATTTTCCCCATACGAGCTAGTATTCGGAAAGGTTGCAACTATACCATCGGAATTCAGAGAAAAAACACAAGAACGCACCTACGAAGACTTCCACCGAGAACTAGTAGAAAAACTCGAACGCTGTAAAGGAAATGCAATTAGGAACCTGATTGCAGCGAAGGAACGGTCAAAAAGATATTACGACCGCCGTGTGAGGAATCACACATTCCAAAAGGATGATCCAGTATTCCTACTTAAGGAACCGAAATCAGGAAAATTCGACGACGAATACGTGGGACCATACTACATACTGAAGATCTTACCCAACAACAATGTACAACTATCATTGGGTCCGAACAAAACAAAGACGGTACACGTGGACAAAATCAAACGTGCTTACCTGTAAACCCAACTTCATTTATCTTAGTCATCTCACTTAGATTTAGTGTCGGGCCACACACTGTCAAAAAAAAAAAAAAATGATGAAATAAAATAAAAAAAAAAAAATAAATAAAATAAAGTAAATGATGAAATAAAAGAAAATAGAAAAAATAAAAAATGATGAAATAGAAGAAAAAAAAATGAAGATGAAAGAAAATAATAAATAAAAAAAAAAAAAAAAAATTAAAAAAGAAATAAATAAATAAAGGTAATTGATTAATTAGTAAATAAATATATAAGTCCAGCATAAATTTTTTTTTTAGCGGTTATCGAAAACTCAAATTCAAGGAATATTTTTCTTTTGATGTTAATAATAGGATTTAAATATTTCATTAAGATTTTCCTTTGTGTGTTTAACTCATGTAAATCGCCCGGAGCATTGTTGCTCGTACCTATTCCCGCTGCCCTCGCAGCGAGAATACTTACGGGGGAGGGGATAACATGCTCGCGGTTCTCTCATCTCTTGTGCTCGCGCGCCTGGCTGGAGGCCGCACGCCGACAGCCCCGTCACACCGACGCTAGGGTACTGCAGAGAGCGGGCCCAAACCGCTCTCGCGCGTGGTAATACAAACGGCGGGCCCGGTCACTCTCGCGAGATACGGGAGGTGGCGGCACGCGCCGCTTTCATGCCCCAGCATGCTGACGCGGTCGATGCATGGAACACTCACATAACGACGGAAAAACATCGAGTGGTGTAAAACGCTTTAGGCGTTTATGTGTGTGTATGCGCCCATTCTCGCATGGACACACATACTCGTATAGATTCGCGTATGTAAAATGTAGACTATATACTCTCCTTAATTTTTTTTTCTCTCTCCTTTCCCCTTTTACTTTATTATTACTCTTTTCGTATACTTTAGTTTCCTCAAAATAGATACACCTATACCAAATTAAGGGTTTACAAGAAAAATACACAAACGCAGGGTTTATTATCTCATTTCATTTTTTTTATTTTATTTTTTTAATATTACAAATTTCTCTTTCTCCTCGTGTCCACTATTCAAAATCGCTGTTATCTTCCTCGTCGGAACTACTATAGCCGGCAGGCACGACTCTGCTACCCCCGCGAACCCACACGCCGGAAGCCAGATAGGTCCCATGGAGGAACCAGCCATTGTGAATCGGCAATCGAGGCTCAATGAACATCCGGACGAGCCCCAAATCGCTCTCCCAAACATCCACCGACGTCTCCCTCGCTTCCCTCCTCCTCCGACGTGTCTCTGCTCCCGCAGCCCAACACCACTGCCGGTACCAGTCCTAGGGAAATAAATCCGTAACAATAAATAAATGAGATAATTGACGCGAGGAGAAAACGCATACACTCGTATATATATACATACACACGAGAAGCTATAATGTCGCAAATTGAAAAACTACAAACACGAATTCCACTCACCTTATAAATTTCGAACACTAATCGGCTTTGCTCCATGACGATGCGTATTAATGTTTTATATATATATATACATATATATATTTTGTCTACCTTACGTAGCTTTCTTCTTAATGCGGAAATGACGACTACGTCGCGACCGACCTAGTAATGAAGAAAAATACACTGTTACCTCCCATTCGTAAAAGCGTCGACTCCGCGAAATTTGAATCCCGCCGCGAAATCACGGCAACGCGAGAGCCGCGCCCAGCCCGTCTCACACGGCACCGAACTCGAACGCGCAGCCCGTCGCACACGGCACTAGAATCGAACTCTCAACACGTGATGCTAAGCACCGCCTAGGGACCTCGATAGCAGCGCGCTCCGAGGGTGCGAAAACCCCAGTAAAACTTTATCCTTCTACACTCTCACTCAATCGAATTGTTACAGGTCCGGGACTGGAAACGAAGGGTTTTCAATCACTCCCATTACAAGCAACCCTGGAATATTTTCCGATCGACTGGGATCGCTTCGGTCATACAAATCGTCATGGAAATTAATTACTCATATTGATCTGACGAACTTTCTGCAAAGGAAGAACGCTCTAACAACTGATTGGTCAATATTATCTCGAGAGTGTCAATTACTACTGAAACGTTGTACAATCCAACAACAAATCGCCAGCATCCACGAGTCCCTCAAAAACTTACAGAAGGACCTTCCGGACATTGAAGACCTTGTCTCCCAATACGAAGACACCCACAAAACCAGAGAAAAACGCGCTCCTTTCTCTTTCATTGGAACTATCAGTCGTGCCCTCTTTGGTACTCTAGACTCGGAAGACGCTGCATTTTACAACGATAAAATAGAATCTCTAGAAAACGACACCAGGTCAATCATCGAATTAGTCGCGAATCAAACACACATAATCAAATCTAAATTTAATGAGGAACGCCTTCGAATATCAAATGTGACCCACACGTTTTCGGCCAAAATTGGCAACATGTCACGCGCAATATCGATGTTAACTAACGAAATATCTACGATAGAATATGGAGAAGCTCTATCCGACGCCGCCGCGGCTCTGGAAATTAGCATTGCCGAACACGAACTTGACGCAACGGTACTTACCGATGCCATCCTTTTCGCTAAACAGGGTCAATTACACCCACGATTGCTAACTCCCCATCAAATATTACAGGGTGCGAGAGCTATCCAATTTGAGAAACCAAATGCAGAATTTCCGGTTCCGCTTAAATTAACCACAACGTCCGAGTTACTAAAACTATCTGACATTACAATTTACCAAATCAAGAACAAGATTGTTTATATCATGTCCGTCCCACTCCTAGATCTGGAAAAATATGTCTTGTATAAAAACATACCATTACCGGTTTTCCAACATGTAACTTCACACGGAACAAACTTCGCGTTTCTTAAACCAACTTCCACGTATACTGCTATATCTAACAATTTGGCAGCGTATTTCCGAATAAATGACGACGACTTAAGACATTGTAAATCAACTAACGACCGTTTCGTCTGTAAACACACCAACGTTTTATACCGAGTAGACACTCGTAGCGACTGCGAGGTCAGGATCATCGTCGAACCTCGATTCCAAGACCTTGCGTCATGCGACATTCGCGTAAAAACTGCAACCCGCACACACTGGTCTAGAATTCACCCCTCGAACGAGTGGATTTTTTCATGCGCTAGGCCGGAAACGCTACGTATAAAATGTCAGGATACCGAACCACAAGCGATAACAATAAACGGCTCGGGAATTCTCCGTTTAAAACCGCGATGCGAGGCAAGAACCGATTCCGCGACATTATCCTCTACCGATGAGATCACCAGTACAGCCCTAACTGAATTCGTCCCCCGAATCTCCCTCAACATATCCGCAATATATATGGCTACACATGACGCCTTGAACCCCATAAATATTTCCGACATCCTAGAAAATCTTAAATCCCCGACACTCCTCGAGCAAACCAACCAATTCGATCCTGATTCCGCAGACGGAGGAGTAGAACTCCAATCCGTCATTAACCGAGCTACAGATTTGTTAAAGCAAAAAGGGATGCATTGGAGTGTACATCGCATCGAGACGATCGGCACCTATTCTTCCATTGGCCTAGGAAGTCTGATGATCATCCTAGGTTTGGCTTGGAAATTCTCGCTCTTCACCAAGCTTAATTGTTTTGCACTTATGGACCGGTGTATGCGCCGACGTAGAGACCATCGACGAAGCAGTCGGGATCATAGGATCAGACCCGCAATAGAGATCATCGAACTGAAGGACGAAACACCCAAACCACCAGTAATCGAACCACCAAGACACCACAGCGCTCGCCCTGCCCTGATGCCTTGCTCGCCAACGCCACCCAGGGAACGCCCGAACGCCTTATATCGCCCCGAGGTGCCAACTCACTCGAGGCCTACCATGATTCCGCACCGGAGTCAACAACAAATACCGTATTCCCAACGCCTGAGTATGGGCGACATCTAAGAGTATAAAGTATGAGTAAGAGTATTAACCCCCGTTCTCACAAGGTACGTAAAAACTCTATCGAAAATAAAAAAAAATAAAAAAAATAAATAAATAACCCCACAATTTTTCCTCTTCCGAACTCGTGTAGAACCATAGTGTTATTTTTAAATTCGCATGTTCCAGGTCTAGACTCGAATTCATGATCAACGCAAGCTAAAATTGGAAAGTCATTCCACGAACCAAGCCATGAAAGAGACTCGAAAAGGAATGAGCCAAACCATCTTTGGATTTGTCGACAACTGCCTGAGACCCATCTTGACGGCCACGGCATTCAATCAACGCCGACTCAACAGGACAACTGTACTTCGCCCCCGTAGAATCCCCACATGCGAATAATACACGCACAACACTTGCTTTTCCCGAACCCAAATACAAATATTTAAATTAAACTAAGTTTCAATTTCGAACCTTCTTTTCCTCTTCTAAACAAAAGTCGCACAAAATGCCATGACCAGCTTCGCATTTGCTCCTGTCGTTAGCTGAAGCATAGCATCAGCTAATTGTCAGAGGGGGAGGTGTTACGTCCTGGCCCTTTGTGCCTTCATTATTAATAACTATTCATATACAACTATGCATTTCAATCAAGCGATTTCGTTATTATAATTTACGTCAGGAATCAACCATGACATTCACACGCTCGAACGGAAATCCATTCTCATATTTCTGCTAACTAATTTCCTGCATTCTTTCGGCAATCATTCCCAAGAATATTCCCAAACCGTCGATCGTCCGATCGACCGGATGACATTATCAAATTTCGCCGATACATATCCGCCAGGAGCGATGCACGAGGCATCGCGCGATATGTCTGTCTCTTTCTTCTTTTAAAATCCACCGATCCACGCTTTTTACTATCCGCGCGTGGCATGCACAATCAGCATTTAGATCGCCGCTTCACGGCTACCTCGTTGACTCCCTCATTTTTCCAAATCAGTAACTCTTCAAACTTCAACCAACCAACAACTACAAAACCTCTTAAGTATGTCGTAATTATAATTTAAGTTTGTCACCAACAGTGACTTATCGGAGAATAGAATCCTCTGCGAATCGCGTTATATTGGGAAATAATAAATAATTCTCGTTTATAAAATCATCAAATCAATTGTATTGTATATTGATCTACGAATAAATCAGCGCAATCGATTGTTACTATTTCAATCAACACGAAGTGCAATAGTTGATTTCAATCATTTGTCGATAAACGAACCTCCACAAAATATTTGGAAAATCTCATCATCGTTATCCGAAAAACGGAGATTTAAATCGTTCGATCGAGCCCGATCGTAACATTGCACATCATTTTCAGAGTATTTTTCGAATTTACAAAGCTTTCTTTATGCGGAAGCCAAAACTGTGAAAGTTATTTGCTTATGATAGAGAAAGATTTGTAAATACGAAAAAATATTGAGGAAGCGATGTGCAGATTTACAATTTACAATTTTTTTTTCTATGAAAAATACGATGTTCTTACTTTGTCACTTTTTTCACAAATCCGAATGGTTTGTCAGGGAAATTTTCGAAAATGTCAGGGAATTGTTTTCGTCCGATTTAGTGGCCACCCTGTTATATCATTTAATTATTTAAAAAAATTCAATTCAAACGATTCAATTCAGCCCGGAGAACGATTGATTATCTGGACTGAACTGACTTTCACTCTTTGACTTATTTCGTTTAAGATTGTTTCAAATTTAGTCACCCATTATTTTACGCAAAATATTATTCATTTGTAGTGATTTGACTGATTTGTTTCCTCACTTTAAGATTGTACAAAATCTTATCTTTAATTATAATATGTATTTTCCAAAGACTAAATAATTATTTAAAAAAAATAAGAATATTTTTTGATGTCAAATAATAACGTGTTTTAGTGTAACTGACCCTTTTCTAACGACATTTAATTATGTTGAATGCCTTTTAGGAAAACTAGGTAAAATCTTACGTAAGAAGGGGGGAGGGGTCCAACAAATCTTATGTTTCCTTACATGGGGGTAGGGGGGGTCGAAAATGGCCGAAATCATCCTTACGTAATGAATGAATGGCCCCAAATGAATGTACGCGAGTATATTAAAATGACATTAAATGTCTGAATTTTAAAGCCGGGTTGAGTCATAACGATTTGAATTTTCATATTCTTGTAATGAAAATTAATTAACCGTAGCTGGAATGAATTATTGTTAAACATGTTATAACATAATAGCATTCAATATGCATAGTTTGCCGGCTTTGAAAAGAGATACATAAAAAAAATCTGCGCGAATTGTCCGATCTAATTTTACTCCCTACGGCGGGGATTCGAACCTGCGACCTTACCTACCTATAGTACCTAACTACGTAAAACTCTACCTATTACGCTACAGATTACTTATGAACTCCCTCTACTTGTGTGATATATGAATGCTGGGGTTCAAAAAAATAATTATATGCTTTTAAATGTTTTTTTTATTGCATTGTTTATGCATTTATTGCCTTTCCCCGCGGCTTGAGGCTTTCGCCTATTAATGGTAATCTTTGTTTAAATTCGTTATCAAAATGTAAAAATTCACAAAATAATTAAATACGCGTGAGCAATTCTCTCGCATCATAGCCCACACACATTCAAACGAGCGAGTCTCACGGAGACGGACTGACGTCACGAAGGAGAGCGACGGTCCGCCCCACCACCGCCGGACCCGTCGGGAGAGTATATAAGACCGGCTCGCCAGCTACGATTACTTTACATTTTCCATCCACCGTTCCTATCGAACACTCCTATCAAGCGACAGCATTGCGCTGCCCCTTACCTCCTTCAAAAACTGTAGCATTGCGCTATACTTTTTGGATATCCCTCGAGCTGGCGGTAGCTCAACGTTAGCTCGAACTTAGATATTAAGTAGCGTAGTCTCGTGGAAAGCTGCAGCATGGCGCTGTACCTTTTCACTGATTAATCTTAAGGTTCCTTCTTCATCCTCCTTCCCGTACGAAGGTAGCCCAACGCCGTACGAGACTCTTAGGCAAGCCCAGCTAGTTGGATAAAGGACCAACCGCGGGAGCGCTGAATATAGAATCACGTATGTAGAATACCCGTCGCACGATTGTTGGCTACAGCATTGCGCTGCACCTTAATAATCATGTGTCCAGAGGCCAGATTCTACCGGTATTCGAATAAGCTACAGCATTGCGCTGCACCTTATGAGAATCGGTTTTTTTGTCGACATTTATTGATCAGGCTTCACGAGCGGCGAACGCGATTCTCGAGCCAGCCCAGCTCGCCAGGATCGTTGAAATCATTCGCAGACATTTTTGGGAGAAATCAGCAAATCGAGTCGACACACAACAGCTTTGTCGACACCTCGGATGCGTAATTACAAGATCAATCGAGCTAGACAAACGAGAACAACGATCCCCGATAAAATCACTTATCAACAAATCTTGGAAATTACATTTGATTAAACAATTAAAATCTTGGAAATTATCTCTTATTAAAATTATTAAAATCGTGAGCACCGAAAGACTCCAGACGAGTTCTTCAGCCTTCCGCAAGTTATTCCTGACGTACAAAATATTTAAGGATGTTCCTCTGTTAGTTTGCGGGACGAGTCGTCCGAGGGGGGTCCCTATGTTTATACACGGGCCGAGCTTAGCATAGCCAACTTCGAAACCTCTATTCGTGAGGGATTAAAAAAGGCGTTTTCTGCCCGTGCGATGAATTTAGAATGTTCACCTTTACACATATAGTTTAATCAAGTATATCCAAACTCATTGCATTCGCTATAAAAATTAATATTAACATTATTCATCATTGATTTTTGTCAGTGAGATTTGGCAACCTCGGTTTTTTGTTGTCAAAGTTTGCACGACTGACGTGCATGCGCTGTGTATAATATTCGAGGTTGTGTGCTCCGCGATCCGTGATGCCCTAACCTACAAACGGACCTGTCAATATACAAACTTTTATTTGTAAAATACACTCATAATGAGTAGCAGTCACGAAAAAAAATTTCGATGGAAGCGTAAAGTCGTGACGGAACGAGTTTACTTATAGAGATTAACGCAATCAAGGAAAAAAAATCCTAATACAGTTAACGCCTGTGATAACGAATTATTTTTCCTTCCTCACGAGGAAAATAATTCCTCATGAATAATTTTTGATTTAGAATCGTTGTATTTTTTTTTACGTACAGTTTTGTGTTCTTTTCTTACGACTCTGTTCTTTTGTAGCTGTAGGAATCTATGCTTTAATGAAAAAGCAAGTTTTTCCTGACATAAAAATTGTTTCCCGTGCTAATTCATTTAAAAATCCCGCGTCAGCCCATTCCGCATGCGCATGCGAGTTGAGGCTATAGCCCGGGCCCAAGAAGCAGTGTTGTCGCGCCACGCTTGCTTTTTACCAATTTTCAGGATCTTTTTATACGTTTGAATTAATTTCTCAGCAAAAATCTCCTAATGCAGGAAAACTTTTGCACACGGTTTTCTTACATATAGGACTAGATCATACATTTTTTTCAAACTGTTGGCATTTCAGGTTCGTGAACGACAAAACGAATAGTACCGGTTTTTCATGCATGGCCATAAGAGCGCATGTTAAATCACGTTTTTTGAAATATTTAATATCTCCACAACGAGGCTCCTAATTTCGTTGAAACTTTGCACACACTTTTGGGGGATAAATATTAATAGGCTGTAAAAATTTCAAGTCGATGGCATTATTTCAAGATAACAGAGGAACATCCTTAAATTTCACAGTAAACTCACATTTAGCCCAGAGATTGGCAGGAAATCTCCGAATTGTATTAAATAAAGATTTTCCATCATCCTCACCTATCCATTCCTACAAACAGATGATGATGCAGTCTCCAGTACGCATTTTATGCAACTGAGAAGACAAGACTGACGTTTTTCCCCCACTCCAACAAAAGAAGAGTCCTCTTTTGACGGTCCCGCACACAAACCCCGTACATCTTTTGTAAAATTTTAATTCCTCTCATTTACACATTTAAATTCCAAAATCGCAAAAAGGGATAAGTTTCAGTAGCGCATTTGCTATGAAATTAAATTCCATAGGCACAGGGAAACTGCGGAAAACCTGTGCCACTACAGCCGGCCAGCACTACATTCTATGTGAATTTTTTCAGATTTTTTAATTCAGAACTTTAGAAATCGCCGTTTTTTTCCAAATGAATATATCTCGGAAACTTGAAGTAACTGAAAAAAATGTCTGTATATAAAAGTTGTAGTTTTGTGTTAGCATTCGAGCGGAATATTTGAAATAATTTTTACGTTCCGGTAAAGCTGTTTTTTTACCAAAAAAGGGGATAATTATTTTTTTATTAAAAAAGCCCATTTTTTTGCTTCAAAAATTACAGAGTCTTTCAGTACATATATCGGACGATATCACAAAAAAATCGCCATAGTGGCACGGATCGAGGTTCTAGGGTAAAAAAATGAAACCACACAAATTAATTTTTTTTTCTACCGGAACCTCGTTAACATATCTCGGAAACTTGAAGTTACTGAAAAAAAATGTCTGCACATAAACGTTGTAGTTTTGTGTTAGCTTTCGAGCAGAATATTTGAAATAATTTTTACGTTTCGGTAACGCTGATTTTTTACCAAAAAAGGAGGACATTATTATTTGCGTCCCAGGATGCAAAAATTATTTGATCCCGATGAGACACAGTAATTGAGGGTTATCGCTATTGCTTGGGATACTATAAACTGGATCTTCGTTTTATTTTCTCCCAGAAGCAGAAATCTCTTTTCTCCATCATATTTGCATCAAATCAGATGAACTAAATCGCAAAATTTGTGTTTTCCAGTGCTGAGTGGCTGAGTTTCGGAAATTGCAATAAAGTTGGTAGAACGGTGGAAATTCTATGATTTCTCTAATGGTATGAATCTGCGACATTTTTAGCAAAATTTTTAACATTCTATCGTTTAGTCACTTTTTGCCATAATCCTGTGCACCACTTCAAAATTCCATCTACATTAGTGTTATTATTTGGGATGAATCGTATTTCGCGTTTTCGAAGTTGTCGCAAGCACGTGCACTTTCGCCTTAAAGGACGATCGGCTTAGTATTTCCAATTTCACGCTTGAAAATTACACCAAAAGAAGCATGTAAATTCAATGAGCTGTCGTACTAATTTTATTACCGGTGCATGAATTTTCAAAATAATTTATTAAACTACATGAATTTATGCATGAAATGGTATATTTCTGAATGAGTTCTGTAATTTTCTGTGTTTGATTGTTCTGAATAATTTGTAAATTTCAAGCACAACTGCCCAGATAGAACAAGAACGTATAATATACGTATATTACACTGTAAAAAAAAACAGTAATTTTAATGTACCGACGAACATGAAATTTACAAAAAGCGTACATTAAATGAGAATGAATGTACTTTGCACTGAAAATTCATGTACCAGACATTAAAATTACTGAATTTTGCTGTAAAATTACATCAATTGTTCCTTAATGGACCTTGTCATGAACAAGTACATTAAATTTAATGAACTTTATTGAAAATTGCAACTGTTCCATGAAATTTAATGCAGAAATTCATTGAATTTACATGATGAGTGTTGTATAATTTTCAAGCACAGATTTTGAGATATTACTGTTAAAAAGAAAAGTAAATTTAATGCTCTAAGGTACCTGAAATTTACAGAAAGCGTACATTAAATGAGAATTAATGTACTTTGCACTGAAAATTCATGTACCAGACATTAAAATTACTGAAATTTGCTGTAAAATTACAGCGCATGTATCTCAATGGACCTTTTGATGAACAAGTACATTAAATTTAATAAACTTTTATTGAAAATTCCAGATGTGACATGAAATTTAATGCAGAAGTTCATTGAATTCAAATGATGGGTGTTGTATATAATTTTCAAACATATAGATTTTGACATGTTACTGTTAAAAAAGAAACTTAAGGATTTTGACTTCAGATTGGCAATCAGGAGCTGCTACAACTTCCAAGTGCAAAGTTTCATCCGCATCAAGTCATTTTTGGATGTTCAGCCGCCATATTGGATGCGCCATTTTTAATTTCAGAATTTCCAGTTTAGACTTATAAACAGCGTCCCCAAGCCCCCCCGAGTACTAAGTCTCATCCGGGTTAAATAATTTTTACATTATCGTCCGCCATATTGCAGGCGCCATTTTGAATTTAAGAATTTTCAATTCAGATTGGTGATCAACGATCCCAAAAACTCTTGATCGCCAAGTTTCATTGAAATGAAATCACTGCTGCATTTTGATCCGCCATTTTGAGTTTCAGAATTGTTCAGATTCATGATCATTAATCCACAAAACTCCCAATGACCGACTTCCATTGAAATCAGAACGTTTTTCAATTTCGATATGTCATATGGGATCCGCCATTTTGAATGGTATGAAAGTCGCTATTTTGAATTGAAATTCGAATTGGCGAATCCGAAAATCAATTTTTACGGACTATCACGCACATTCAAAAGTATATCATTATTTTTTTGGCACTCCAGTATTCATATGTCACATAAGTAAAGGAAGTTCATAAGTAGTCGGTAGCGTAATAGGTAGCGTGTTAGGTAGTTAGGTACGATAGGTAGGATGATAGGTAGGGTCGCAGGTTCGAGTCTTCGTTGAAGAGAGTTAAATTAGATCGGATAATTCGCGCAGATTTGATTTTTTTTCTCTGTATCTTTTTTTGGGGCTGATGAACTAGGCATATTAAATTATTTTCTAAAGGCTATATATTTTTTATAACATGTTTTTTAGAAAAAGCTCGAAGACCTATAATAACATGTTGAAAACAATCTGAAAAAATTCAGCAACATTTGGCATGCTATGAATGATAATGATCAATATTAATTATTGATTATTGTTCATCAATATAATAATATTGGCCAAAAGTCATTAAGAAATTGTTTAAACAATTTATCAATAACTTTTGGGCAGTATTATTATTAATAATTGTTGTCCATAGCATACCAAATATTGCTGAATTTTTTCAGATTTTTATTGTATCACCAAGTACGGAAATTTCAATCAGACACGATTTCGAGTTTCGAGCAAAAATAGTAGAAAAAAAAATTTTATAGGAGAATTCTGAAATAATCCTAGACGTTTCCGCGTATATCTACGCTACTTTGTTTGTACTTGACATTTTCTTTCCAACTCTATAGTTTTCGAGTTACGTTGTATCTTTCAAAATTTGTCTTTTTTAGCCAAAAGTGAAATAACTTTGAAAGAAAAAATCGTACGAAAATATTTTAAGGACAAAAATGAAGTGTTTGCGTACCCTTTTAAATGTCCCGCAGATGAAAAAGCCGAAAAAAATGCCCTTAAGCTGTGCGCCCATTTCGCGATGGTCGAAAAAAAGCCAAAAAACGGTCACGTTCAAAAATTCATACCGGATCGAAAAAAAATCGTAAAAAATCTTTTAAAAAAGGGAAATGAAGCTGATTTCCTTCCCTTCAAAACGCTTTTTTAAAAATTTGATTATCTTTGTTTTTGGCGGAGTTATGCAACTTTTAGTGCGGCAAAAAATATCGACAGGTGTATCCAAACTTTTGAGCGGGGGTGTATATGATATGTATACGTCTATGATATACCTGTATTAGACATATACTATACGTATATTGTGGGTCTCTGAAATGATAATAGTGAAAGAATTTCATATACGTATAATTTACGTACATTATACCGTAAGCATCTGACATCGAATTATATACGTATATTGGACGTGTTTTTTTCTACATATCTCGGTGGAATTTTGTACATCTCATATACATATAATATTTGTGAATTATCTTGCAATTGCGATTCTTAGATCTAAAGCAGTTCAGTGAACGTATAATATACGTATATTATACGTTCATTGAATAGCTTGAATTAACTTATATTATATGTAACATATATTATATGTATATGAGATGTACAAAATTCCACCGAGATATGTAGATAAAAACACATTCAATATACGTATATTATACGTTCATTGAGTATATTATCATTTAATATTATTGTTATTTAAGAATAAAAACAGATTTCCACAATTGAGAGCAATAATTTTTATAATAACAATAATAATGATATTTATTATTGTTTATTATTATTATTATTATTATTATTATTATTATTATTATTATAACAAATATATTAATAATATTTATTGTTATTGTCATTATAATAAATTATTCCTTTTGATTTTGGAAATAATACTATTTATTATTATAATTGTTATTATTATTCATCTGATTCAATATTTGATTTTATAAATTTAGTTAAAAGACAAGTTGAACCAAAAATGACCTTCGGGTAATGAAAATAAATTCCTAATACGATTTTGGCACGTGATTGTTCTCGGCCTGTGTTCTATAAATATGATATTTACATCAGTACAGTACTACCTCTCTAAGAGAGAGGTCTAGGGCGGTTAGGGGAAGAAAATCTGGAGAAATTCGTCGCCGGAGCCTTCTCCCACCACTAGGTTAGAGCGATCGATATTCGCGCATGTGGTAGCGTGTTCGTGTTTCTCCACGCGACCTCGACAAGAGGACACGTGCCATTGCAAGCAAAAATTGTAAACAAGTTGCGGAAAGTGTTGTGTAATATTCTATGCTGTGATAATATCTATTAAAATATATTTCACTTGCATTAAATTACTACTTATAATTTAATTATGGTGCATGTTTTTTCCCCGACTTTGCGGGTTAAACGAATACATATTATTAATTTGACAATTTAAAGAAATATTTCTGAATTTTTCGATAATATGTGTTCGAATATTTTCGTCACTGTATATACTTATACATGTGCGCCCACGCATGCACGCACATGATATGTATATACCTATAAGGATTTTTAGTAAGAATCTCGATAAATATTGTGGCTAAACACGTGCGATTTGCTGAAATCGCGCGTGACCTCTTATCGAGGTGTCTGCGACAAACTCGCGAGGCCTCGGGTATACCGGATATGCTCGAGCTAAGTGGGGGAAGCCATAAAAATCGATCAAGCGGAACGAAGGGGAAATTCTCTCTTACCGAGGGCTCTCTTAGAGAGGTAGTACTGTATATCAAAAGTAGTCGGTGGTGTAGTGGTTAGCGTCCCAGTCGTGGGTCGTTCGTTAGGCTCGATAGGTAGGTAGGTTTCAGATCCCAGTCAGGTCTTGTACATATTCTAGGGTCCGCGAATATGCAAGATAACTAAAGCGGAAGGAGAAATTCATGAACTTCCAAATTATCTATTTTTTTTAAATTTAATTCATGTTGAATTTAAGGATATGCCTAAAACAAGGGTCGCGGGTTCAAATCCCACTGGGAGCGAAATTTTTTTTTCTTAAAATTTTTTTTTTCGTTACTGGAACTATCAATTGTGAATATAGAGCTGATTTTCATCGTATATATATATGCTAGTATCCGTATAATATGTTTATATTCTACGTATATTCTACGTATTTTCGACGTCTCGTATACATAAAATATACCTTTTAATATATGTAGAATATACATACATTATACGGATATTGGCCGGACATTTGGCTCTTCAGCATACGTACTAAACACGTATTATAGACGTATATGGCGACGTATAATATACGTTAGTGTTCTATCTGGGTGGTATTAAAATTCAAAGGACGATCGTGCCTGATATTCCAAGTCCAACACTGGAAGTGACACTACACTGATCACGTAAATTCAAACAACTTTTGCATTAATTTAAATCGTAGTGCATGCATTTTCAAAATAGTTCATTAAATTTCATGTATTTATTCATGAAACGGTTATGTAATTTTAAGGCAAAAGTATGTAATTTCAAGGTCCAGTGTATTATTTTTACAGAAGATTTGTAAATTTACAGTGCAACGTACATTAATTTAGATTTCATGTATATTGTCTGTAAATTTTATCTTCGTCGGTAAATTAAATTTACTGTTTTTTTTACAGTGTATAGTGGACATAAATGTTTGACATTGTTAATTCTCCAATGCGATATTTATTAATTTCAATTTCGTATACTGGTTATTGAAATTTCATATTTTTTGTAGATTGAAATAAAGACATTTTTTACAGCGCATGCATATTGGATATTCATATTGCCGAATCGCACTTTTATCCCTACGTATACGTTTTATGGATGGCTATCAAACAGCCTGCGAAGTACATAACGGGTGGTCGTTAAATAGGAATACACATAGTACTTTGTTCAATGCATAATTTTTAAACGATCTTAGATGAACGTCTAGTGCACGTTCCTTCAAGATCCTACATAGACGTGGATGTTGATTCGCTCTATGGACCGAGAAAGTATATCCATGGAACATTCGGTTCTACTAGGGTTGATATGAAATTGTGAAATATAAAATAGTGAAAGTATTTTAGAAGTTCTTACATCACCTGCAGCAGTAGATGCGCGGTCAGCGTGTGGCTTGGCGACTCATCCAGGTTAAGCAGCATTGAACGTATTCTTTCCTTGGATGGATGACCGCGTAGCCGCGCACTGGGTGGCGCACCACCTGTTCTACGGGAGGTCACTTGCCTAAGGCCTTGGTGCCCACATTCGAGTGTGCTCATGTGGACACCAAGGAATTAGGTAAGTTACCAACTGTATCGATGAAGGTTTTCTGCAGTTTCCCTTCGTCCTCATTAAATACGAAACAGTGGGGAAATCGGCTGCAGCCGCAAAACGAAGAGAGAGTGGAATATTGTGTAGGTGAGGGGTTGGCTGAAGGAGAAGGACCTCAAAGGGTTTTTTCTGGATCCAATGGCTTTTTTTTATCACTATCCTCGTTACCTAGTACATTGGTGAAAAATTGAGCTCATCAACTGTGAATTTACGGCAGTCAAACAAAAAATCGTTTGCTGAGTTTTAAAAATATTTTAAAGAAGTTTTTTTTGCCAATGTTACTATTGCAAACATTAAAATACGCATAGAACTTTCGATAGATTGAGTACGTTTAATAATTAAATTGATGAGTTCGTTACAAAAATGGTAATAAAACAATAGTTACCTGGTTGTTCGATGTGACGTACGATGCGTTGAAAATATACGGCGATGATAGCATTGTAAAATTGTTGTAAATTTTACTGAACAGATATATATTGTCGTTACTCAGGTTAGTTTGTAAACACTTCCAGCGCGAAGTTTCCAGATATTTGAGTGTTTTTCTGAATGAACATCGTCTATTTAATCCCGATTGTGGAAGTTCTGCAACATTGAAAAAGGATGGAAATGACTTGCATTATTTGGTTCATCTTGTTGATCATCATTGATTGCGTACCTAATTATTCTTCGTAGTGACAATTTTTCTAAAGTGATTTTGAACATTTTCATTCGTGCTACTTACCAATTATTTTTATCGATTTATCTTCAAATTTCCATAAGCTATCAGCGCTATAATACGGTCTGGAGGAATTCAACTTTACACGAATGACCAATTTATCCCATTCCCATGTAGGTTTCTTTAAATTCACCGCATGCTTTGCTCCCTCAAAGATCTCTCGATTCATTAAAGGCTGTAAAAATCCAGCCGGCCATAGTAAAAATCAATTAGTTAGAACTTTCAAAAAAAATTCAAACAGCATGTTTTTTTAATGAAAAATATATTTATCAATAAATATATACTTTTTCGAGTGATATATACATACCATAACGTCATTCAAGCCATAAATTGGTGGAAGGTTATCATAAGCAATGCAGAACAAATTATTTGCCAGCCTCTCGATTAAAAATTCTGTATTATTCCGCTGTATGAAATTTCTCGTATAACAGTAACGGTTATCATACTGCTTCGCACGGTGATTATCGCAACGAGAAAATACGGATAGTTGAAAGTCATTACAATCAACATCACAACAGCAATTCACATCACAGGATAATATCTAATAAGGCAATGGTATAACATCATCATAAAGTAAATGATCTACAATAATTTCTTTAAATCATCAAATCTTTTTAGTCTAAGAAAGGGTACGCATTTTGAGCTGTAGGTGTTACAGCTCGAAATGTTTATTCTTTATTAGAAATACGTACCTACCGCAATAAAACCCTACGATAACATCTTCAGCAAACAGATATTGAGCCATATAATTTGTTTACCAAATCAAAGAGTTTGAATATAAAAATCATGAAATCTTATAAATCTCCCTGTATTCGATGTAAATAGTTTCCCAAAAATATTCTTCGTACACAATACTTCATCCATATGGCAGCTTTCTTATTTTACAAGCCTACTAGGTAACGAGTCTCCTGCTCAGTTGTCGAATCACACAATTATCGATGATGAGATTCGACCCAATAAAACACAATCTGGCCCTGCTGCCCATACGAATACTGGTCGTTCAAGGAGTCTTAGACGTATCATGTGATACGCTATGATTAAGCTTGTGAATAGAGAAGCTTTGTATAATACAGGGTTTGTGCGGTCGAGGTGTTTCTCGGAAGACTTGTTACGTTCCAGTGAGAGGGTGCCAGCTGGCTTCCGGGCAAGTGTAACCTGGGACAACTGGAGCTAAAATTTTCGACAGGACAACTGGATCCGAAGGCAAATTGGCTTTCGAGAAAATTATCACGATTCAGAGCCTCGGCAGTCGGCTTTCCCCCTTTTGAACGAGACCCTTTTTCATATACCTGCTCTTTACCGTTCGTTGTGGTGCGTCTCACCCCATCGGTCCTCGCATTCTCTCTCTCTCTCTCGCTCCATCTCTCTTACCCATGTGCGCATCATTCCCTATCGCCATCAGTTAGGTTGGCTTTCAATCAAAACACGCCGCCAATACTTTCTCGGCATCTCGGTTTTTAATACAATTCTTGAAAATTCTCCTTCCTATTTATCCGAGTGACTTATACGACGTCGACCTCGTACCCGTCCACAGCGTTTTCCCTTTGCGAATCTTTTCCACATTCCCTCTTATCGCACTACGACATGTTAAAACTCTTATCAACTGTCAGCTATTTACTTCCGGCACTCTACCCAACGAGGTTCAGTCAGCTCCGACTCTTACTTGTTCAAATTTGGTTAACCCGTGTGGAAATTTTGTTAGGGGATTCATAGGGGCCCGATTAACTTTCCCGTATAAATACAGGGGCCTGACAAGGAAACCCGTTCAGGTCCCGTTAGGGATTGTCCCACTTTATTAAGCAGGGCCCTTAAAGGATTTCCGATCGGGACCCTTAAAAGATGCCGTATCGGGGCCCTTAAGAGATGCCGTATCAGGGCCCTTAAAATATGCCGTATCGGGGCCTTTAAAAAAATCCGTATCGGAGCCCTTAAGAGAGAATTATTTATTTTTTCCATATATTTATCATTTATTACGATGAAATTCAATTCTATATTCACAATTAATAGTTTCTAAGGGTCAAGAAACGAAAAAAAAATTTTGAAGAAAAAAAAAATTTAGCCCCCAGTGGGGTTTGAACCCGCGACCCTTGTTTTACGCAAATCCTCAAATGCAACATGAATTAAATTTAAAAATAAATAGATAATTTGAAAGTTCATGAATTTTTATGACTGATTTAGTTGTCTTGCATATTCGCGGACCCTAGAATATGCACGAGACCAGACTGGGATTTGAAACCTACCTACCTATCGATCCTAAACTAACGACCCAAGACTGGGACGCTAACCACTACACCACCGACTACTTTTGATATACTGATGTAAATATTATGTCGTGTTTTTTAGTAATATCGAATTGAAATGTAAAAGGCATGAAGGCGAGGCATATTCGCGTATATAAGAGTGCGCGGCAGTCTCGACTGGGATTCTCTCAGTTTTTTTTAATATTTTGCGTCGAAACGCTGTCGCGTCTCTTGATATTTATGGAACACGGGCCGAGAAATAAATTCGTACCAAAATGATATTAGGAATTTATTTTCATTACCCGAATGCCAATTTTGGTTCAACTTGTCTTTAAACTAAATTAATAAAAATCGAACATTCAATCAGATGAGTAATAATAATAATAATAATAATAATAATCGGATTTTATTTTTGTTTCGGGTGACTCGACCTCTACCGTAGGGGCAAATGTATTCTTCCCTAATTCGACTCTTGCTGATCTGACCCTGACTCCTGTTCCGTCATTACAGCGCGTACTGGGCGCTCCTGGATTTGCTCCGTTCGGCTGGCATCCTTGTTCGCCGAATGAGCCGCTTCGTTTCCCGAACGCTTTTCGTCGTTTTGGCGCTTGTAGCATTCTGATTCTAAATGACCGGGTTTTTCACAATACTTGCATTGTTTTCGCGGTTTGTCTTGTCTGTTTAGTTGGTTTGTCTGCGATTGTTCGCGGCGCGTGCTATCACTCGAGGGTGCGGTTTTGTCACTATTGTCGGTTTTGTTTTTCTGTAGACGTTTGTCGGGGTGTTTTTTCCAACAGTCCTTTTGTTCGTGACCCAAGCGTTTGCAATATTCGCAGGCTACCGAACCGGTCGTTCCCGATTTAGTTTGCGTTCCAGGTTTGTGTTCGGGGCACGTCTCTTTAAAATTTATTCGATCGCGTTCTATTTCCTTTTCGATTTTAATCGCGTTCACATAGGCTTGCGACAGCGTGTTAGAGCCTTCCAACTTCAATCGGAGGCGAAAATCGGGGGGGAGTCCAGCCACGAAACACTCGAGAGTTTCCGCTTCGAGCGTCGACGGCTGTACTCGCGACACCGCCCCGTTCGACTCCTCGTCTTTGATTGCCGTATGGGGGTCTTTAACGCGACTAATGTAGTCGATTATGTGCTTGCCTTTTAACTTATGAATGCTACCCAGTTCTCCGCGATACTGGTTAGCTGTCTTTGAAGACCCAAAAATCTCTTTTAATTTATCAGTTAATTGACTGACTCGCGTGAATGTGTCGTCCTCTATCGCAGTGTAGGCGCGACCCTTGATTTTATTCCGGAGCAACCGCGTGAGTATTCCTTCTCGATGCGCGGGGAACATTTCTTTAGTTCTTATGCACGCGCGAACGAACTTTAACACCGATTTTTCTCCGTCAAAAGTGGGTACACCCTCTAACGCGTCTTTGAACGACAAGTGAGACGGGGGTGGCGCGTAACTGTTCAAGAAGGGGTCAGAGGGGAACACGGGTCGAAAGGCATAGCCCTATTCGTTCGAGAACTCGTCCTCTGCCCCGTTTTAAGTTCGGTCATGTCCCGTCTCATTTGCAAAAGCTCCCGTAGCACGTCTGTAATTAGTGATCGCGTTTCTGGGGAGGAATTATCGTCGTGATTGGATTCCGTGTTACGGCGGCCTAGTTCTTCTGTTAAAGCCTGTGCATGCGCTTCTTCGCGAGATATTAGCTCCTTTTGTAAACTAATAGCGGCATCTTCCTTTTCTTTTAATTGTTTATGCACGATTATAATTTGCGCGGCTAGCGAATCCGCGTCGTCGCTTGATTCCGTGGCAATTTCTAATTTATATGCCTGGTCGGCCAATGTGATTTCCTTAGTCACGAGGGCCATTTCGCGAGCCGATACGGATCGTTCAACGGCTTCAAGGCGATGCCTTTCCTTACTTAGGCCCGGTTCCACAACCCGGAGTTACACCGGGTTTACCGCATAAACTCCGTTTATCGAAATTTAACCGTTACTTTGCGTTCCACAATACCAAATTCGCCGTTTAAGCTCCGCTAAACTTGGTTAAAATTGAACGCTGAATTTTAAGGGTTTACCGTCCTTAAACTAGGATTACTACGAGACTTCACCACGCGGTACATTGATAAACTAATGTAATGATGAAGGAGATGACGAGAGACGCGCTATACTTATATTGTGATGTGAGAGAACGTACTGCTGCGTACTGTACGTCACTGTACGTACGCTGACAAGCGTATGTGTCAAGTATATTTATGTTGTAATATTTGATAGTTAATTAAAATACGGTATACTAATACGTGAACCAAAACTAGTGTACAGCTAATACCTTTTTTTAGGTTATATACTTTTTTCTTAAGCTTCACGGGTCGTGCGTGAAACATACATTTATTTTTAATATACGAGCAGTGGCAATGATAAACAATATCTTGTCATCATCGGAAGATGAGGGTTTTGCTGATATTGTCAACCGAAGACGACGAATATTTCGGAGACGTCCAAATTTTTATGAAGAAATGGACGAAGTGGATTTCCGAACTCGATTCGGACTATCAAAAGAAACCGTTAATGCGGTGCTGGTGAATATTCAGCATGAATTAGAACATGCAACAGAACAGTAAGTATATCGCTCCGTAAACTGTGTTTTGAACAACAAATTATCTTTATTGTCTCTGTCACTGAAAAGTAAGTATATTGCTCCGTAAACTGTATTTTGAACAATAAATTATCTTTATTGTCTCTGCCGCTGAAAATTGGTATTGCAGAAAATTATTTTGGATATATGTAATGATTTTTCAGAATGTGATGGATGTAATATCAATCTGGCTGTATTTTTGTTTTTTCAGAAATAATGTTATATCTCCGATGAATCAGTTCCTTTTGACATTAAGGTTTTTTGCAACTGGGATTCATTTGATTTCAGCAGATGATTTTAGTGGAGTGAGTAAGACCAGTGCACATAGAGTCGTGCATTGTGTAACTGCGGCGATTGCTCGTCTTCGACCAAATGTTATACGTTTTCCTACGCTGGCTGATGAGATCAGAAATGAACAAATCCGATTTTTTAATATTGCACGATTTACAAGAGTGGTGGGTTGCATGGACTGCACGCATGTAAAAATTCAATCGCTTGGTGAGTAATTATCATATACCAAATTTTTATTTCCATATGGTTACAAAACATATGACGTGATCAATAATATTATGTCGTACATTAACTGTTGTTGCAGGCGGAGATAACGCGGAATATTTTCGAAATCGTAAAGGATATTTTTCCATAAATGTACAAGCAATTTGTAACGCCAACCTGGAATTCATCGACATAGTAGCACGATGGCAAGGTTCTGTGCATGATAGCACGATATTTAATAATTCTAGGATACGTGCGTTGTTTGAAGCTGGGACATTTAATGACGCTATTATACTCGGTGATGGTGGTTATCCACTTCGGTCTTATTTAATGACGCCACTACAGAACCTTCAAACTCGAGCCGAACAACTGTATAACGAGTCGCAGATAAGAACACGGAGTATCATCGAGCGTGTGTTTGGAATTTGGAAAAGAAGATTCCCAATATTATCTCTTGGATGTCGCTTCACAACGATAGAGAGAACTTTGCCAGTGATTGTAGCAACTGCCGTTCTGCATAATTATGCTCGAAGAGCGGGTGATCCACTACCACCAGATGATGGAGATCTTAACCTGCCTGCACCGTGGGATGAATTGCTCTTACAAGGAAATATGCCTGCAGCAAATAATGGGAATGCCAATAATCGTGTACAAAACATATTAATCAACGAGTATTTCCAAAGGTACGCTCAAGATATAATGTACGGTACCCAGTAAAGTTAAAGTTGACTTCAATGTACAGTAACATTCATGATTCAAAACATTACTTTAAACATATTTCAGCTTGCTACAGTGAGTTGGTGAAAAAAAATCTGCAGTGCTGACCGTATATACTGGCATCTTCCTTTACCAGATCATCCCTACTGCGTCGCCAGCGTATCTTCGCAACCCAGATAAAGATTTCTTCTTCTTTGGACAATACGGCATAATGAACAATATTACTACTACTATTATGTGACTAACAAGTAAAGTCTTTGAGGTGACGTCCTCCGATTTTGATGAAATTTAAATATGTTATTCTACATCAAAATCTAAGACATGTATTTTTTTTATCGGCGGAAAAACGTTTCTAGGGAGTGAAATTATCCTCTAAAGTTGGGATTTTCGAGGGGTACTTTTAAGGTTTCACCTATTTCCACTTGAAATAATCGAGTAAACCCAAATAGATAATTCATTATTTATCATTAAAGTAATTATCCATTTGGGTGCATTCGATTCGAAAGTTATCAAGAAATTTGAAATTCATACATTTGTAGATAAAATACAAGTAGGTATTTATTAACGGAACAATATGTAACTAAGATAATTTGTATATATTGCATCGATTTGTGAACAGATCGAACTTCATACATTCGTAGAAAAAAGACAAACAGGTATTTATGAACATAAACATATGTAACACAACATAAACTTTTAAAAATGAAATAAGAAAAAAAATAAAAAATGAAGTTATTCAACTAAAGGAACTCCGCAATTGAAATGAAGTTATTAAACTAATGGAACTCCTCAATTAAACGCAGCATAAACTTTTCAAAATGAAATAAGAAAGAAAATTTAAAAAAAAGTTATTCAACTAAAGGAACTCCTCAATTAAAATGAAGTTATTAAACTAAAGTATCTCCTCAATTAAACGCAACATAAAGTTTTCAAAATGAAATAAGAAAGAAAATAACAAATAATGTTATTCAACTAAAAGAACTCCTCAATTAATTCCTCAATCAAAATGAAGAAAACAACATCAACTTTTTTTAAATGAAATAAGAGAGAAAATAAAAAATGAAGTTATTCAACTAAAGGAACTCCTCAATTAAAATGAAGTTATTAAACTAAAGGAACTCCTCAATTATGAAGTGATACTTCGAACAGTATCAATCTTTATTTGCACTCTGCCTCCTTCGTTGTTCAAGTTCATGTTTCAGCAATTCTACCTCATGTTTTTCTTTCTCCAGCTGCGTTTTCAATAGTTGCATTTCAATTTCTGACTTAGCACGCATATCTTCTTTCATCATTTCAACCAATTCCAACTTCGATTGTGCCAAAGCGACGAAATGTTTATTGCGTGTAGTGGCGTTTACTCGCGTCGAACTTGTTGCTGATAGCATCTTTTTCCGTTTTGGGTTGGATGTCATCGATGGAATTGGATGTGATGTCGATGGACGTGGAGACGTTGACCGATTGACCTCCAGTTCTTTGCTTTTTTTCTGTCTCAGCATTTTTGGATTCCAACCGGTCCAATCTAATTGGCACGTTTCATCAAGACTCTATTATGGAAATCAAAATTATTAATGATTTCTTTCCACATGTATAGACATCTTCACTCTCTATCATTTTAATTATTCTTGCATTACAACATTACTTGTGACGAAAAAAAAACAAATCTACATGGAAATATTAGGCTACTACTAGTCCTACATAAGATAGCAATTCCGAATTAGAGACAGTACTTGCCTCTATTATGTAATCGTTCTCGTTTTCATCATTATGTTCATCATCAAACTGTGGAAACGTTTCCGATTCCTCCTTGCCTGAAACTGTTATAAATACATGTACTGATGAACAAAACAATTATATAAAATATATTATAAGATATACCTTCTGGGATCACAGTGGCTGATGGAGCATCGCTGTCAAACGGATTTACCACCCCATCAACAGATGGTTGGATGATTGCTCTCACTCGATCTAGTAATGGATCCTCCGGTATATCCATAGTTCCACCGCCTAATGAAGAAAGTTTTTATTTCATGACCACATATAACGCAATTCGTTTGTGACTAAAAATTGAAATATTCAGCTGGAAAACGTAGAAAAGTCAGGGAGTTTTCCAGTAACCGATGTGTAGCAACCATGATTAGAAATATGGATATACACACCTGTTGTAAAACGTTCTTGTCGGATTGCAGCATAATGCTTGCGTGTTTTTTTCTTAAGATTGTCCCAGCTACTTTTCAACGAGTTCACTTCTCGATGTTCTCCGACGCGTTCGCTATTGAGCTCGTTGGTAATTTTAAGCCAGCGTGCCTCCTTTTCCTTCGTCGTAACCCCATCAGTTTTCTTGTTTTCAATTATGTCTTTATTTTCGATGATTTCTAACTTAGCTACCAAGTCGAATTTTTCGCTTCGAGTGAAATTTTTTCTTCTTTTTTTTTTGGTATTCATCGCGGAAACTGAATTTTAACGAATGAAAACAGACAGTTCAAAATATGACGCTGTATGACGCTATATACTCAAAACTGACATAACCTAAATCCAAGCGTACGCCGCCGCCGCCCGCATTCTCCCCCTCTATTTCCGCTGTCCAGCTCAAATAGCCAATCCTGGCTCAACATCTTACGGAAAACAGAGTTAGCTGTAATCGGTTATAGGTTTACGTAAACTCCGATTACAAATGTACCGTGGAACGCACAGTTGAATTTAATCTATGGTTTACTTTAACCTGAGTTCACATAATCGTAGTTCAAACAAGGAGTTGTGGAACCGGGCCTTAATTGGGTAAGGAGTTCCCGGATTTCCTCCGGTGTATGTTCGTGGTTACTTGCCATATTGCTCAGTTCCTTTGTTTTTATAAATTCTCAAATTGCGAATCGCAATTAAAGTTAGACAATTATTCTATAATTAATCATCAACCACTCGCGTTATCCCACCGCTGCCACCAAAAATTTATCCTGTTACGTCCCGGGTTTTATATCGTCACTTGTTCTTCGCTATTCACTGGCACTTACCGTGGACCTATGCAGAATGGTTATTTTGCTCCTTTTAGACGGGAATGTGCCCGTCAGGGATTGGAGCCCGAGCGGGATTGGTTGATGTTGAAATAATGATGATCAAATACAGGTTATTGTTTAATAATAACAAAAACAACACTTTTATTGAACAATGATCTCGACCAATGGTCGAGATGCTTTTTTTCGAGAAACGGATTTACACTTTTCGGTTTTTGATTGGTAAATATTTTAAAGATTTGTTATTAGTTTATACGCAATCACAATTTGATGAGGCGGCGCGCACTGATCATTTTGCGGGGAGGGGGGGGGGCGCTCTGGCCACCTCCCCCGAATACAAATGACTCATTAACTTTGCGGATGCGACCGCTCAGGTCGCATCTCCGAACGCAACTGACTAATTTCTTTTCTCGTAAAAATAGTCCTAAGGACTTGGTTGGATACCGAGGCGCGAGCGAGGTGTTCTTACGCCAAGCGCTGCACATCTCTTGTATGTGCAGCGTCTCTCGGCTACCGTGAGATCTCCCTGGTCAGCAGAAAAGCTGTAACCAACCACCGTGAGATCGTCAACGGCTACTCGCTCGCACACCGATAAGCCGTCACAAAATGTTTTTGACAATTGACTGGCTCCTCCGAGCACCAATGAACATTATTAATTATAAATTTATTATAAATTTCGAGGTGTGACCAAAACAAAATGGTCGACACAAAAAAATGGTTGTCGAATAAACCCAGGACGTAACAATAATAATAATATTAATAATAATAATGATGATGATGATGATGATGATATTAAATAATAATAGTACATATAATTATTAATATTTTTAAGTATATTCATTATTATTAATAATATTTATTATTATTAAATAATAATGAATCTTATTACTTAATTTATATTGTCTAAGTATCCTTTTAAGTAATATGAAGTAATTACTTCATATATTGACCGGGCTCTAGCTTAATTTACCTATAAAGCCCTCGTTTAAATATATAATCGAGAACTTATTGAAACCTGACCGGGCCCTGTTTTGATATACCTATAAAGCCTTTGTTTAAATATATAATGGAAACCTATTTAAACCAGACCAGGCCCTGCCTTGATTTACCTATCAAGGCCCTATTGAATTTTAAACTGGAAACCTATTTAAACCAGACCGGGCCCTGCCTTGATTTCCCTATCAAGGCCCTATTGAATTTTAAACTAGAAAACCTATTTAATCCAGACCGGGCCTTGCCTTGATTTACCTTTTAAGGCCCTATTGAATTTTAAACGGGAAAACCAGTTATTGTCTCATCGGGGCCTTTTCAGGCTGTACCCGGGAAAATCATATTAGGGTTTCCACATTAAAGCCGACCCGGGCCCCGATTATTATCAGGGCTTCCCTAACTATTTTCCACACGGGAACATAACAATTTATTCGCCCTCAGGGGCCAAACCTAGTAGCCCAGGCTCTATGTCAAATGTATTAACTAAACTTAACGTAGCAAGCTCACTGCAATGCCGTTTACTATGTATGTATTTATGTATGCACACACTCACTTTATTCTTATTATATTATTAGTTATTAAATGACGTATAATAATTTCTCTGTATTAATATCAAGTTCTAGTATTAGCACTTACACATATGTTTTCTATTTACTTGCAAATATTATGTTCTTTCTCTTTTTATTTCGAATTTCATCTCATTACTCCAACACTATGTATATACTACACTGAACACCATTTTCCTCGAGGATTCGTGCAAGGCATAATAAACCAACCAAACAATCAAACCCTTTATCCGCTCATTGCCCACAAAGATGAAACGACAGAGAAAGAGAGAATGCGAAGACCATTGGGCGAAACGCACCACAACGAGCGGTAAAGAGCAGGTATGTGAAAAAGGATTTCATTCAATAGGGGGAAAGCCGAGGCTTCGAATCGTGACAGTTTCTCCGAAAGCCAGTTTGCCTTCGCATCCAGTTGTCCCGTCCGAAATTTTAGCTCAAGTTGTCCTAAGTTCGCCTTGCCCCGAAGCCAGTTGGCGCCCTCTCGTTTGAGTGATGTGATTGCACAGATAATAAATAACAATTCTGTAAAACAAAGCATTTGAATATCTCTATAGAATTTATTATTCTATAATGATCTATTCTTGAAGGCTTGTTGGTAATGATATTAAAATGCTTTGTTTTACAGAATTGTTATTTGATAGGGATGGTAGAATTTTATGCGGTGAGGACGTATTTCTGGTAAAGAAGTAACAGGTAGAAATATCGTGAAAATGCTGGCTTTGTTTCAGCTAGAATATCGAGATGATGAGGAATCAGGAGATATAATATATCCGTTTGTTTTTACGTTTCGATCCTAACCTGGATCTTCTTCAAAAATTTATTTCTAATCCTACCTATCTGTCATGATCGTACACTTATTTCATCGATCTATAAATATAATTTCATACAATCAGATTGAGACAGATTATGTTAAATTGTATTTTGTAAATTGACTGTATCAAACTATATTTATAAAGAAATAAGTTTACAAATATAGCATATGTGTAATACTCGATAAACTGAAAACGAATTTCTGGAGTTCATCCGAATGAGGATCGAAACGTAAAAACAAACGACTGCATTATACCTCCTGATCCTTTATCATCTGGATCGTTTGGTCAAAACAAAGCCGACATTTATATAATACGTAAACATGCATACATCAATAGCAAAGTTACAGGTAGAGTCCTAAATGTTGTTTTCCAAATATAAGAAGGTCAAGCGTCCTCTTTTAAAATTATTTGCTCAATAGTTTGCGAAAATGAAATTAGTAATTGTTCAATAACCTTTAAATCGCACGTGCATATAGCTGGCTGATTCTTGATGACGGAGTTCATTGTCCGTTCAACATTGGTCATTATTGATGTGGTGTTTGCCGACACACCTGAAATACAAGAAAAGCATTTGCGTAATTTGCGATGGATGTGCTCTGGAATTTATATAATTGAATCTTGCATTATTGGAAGAGCCGATTTCATCCTCACTTGATTTGTCTTTCATATCATAAATATTATATATGAGAAGTTTTTCACTTATATAAAACTTCGAATCCTTACAAACTGTATCATTTATGCAGTCTGACGAATAAATATCATCGATATGGATAGCTGTGCTTTTGTGCTGTATAACAGTAAGGCACAGCAATGCGATGAGCTTCATCGCAAATCCTTCTATGTTCGTATTCAATTCTTCAAGATTCTGGGGTTTCGGACGATGAGTAACGAATTACGATGAAACAATAATTTGTTTAATTGGTCATTGCAGATTTCTGAAAGTTAAAAAATTGAAATGAAAGTTATTTTTAATAACATGTTCGTATTTCACTATTACATTATTGAATGAAAATAAAATTCGACCGGAAACAGTATATAAGAGGTTGGTGAGCGGCTTTAGCGACCCCCCCATTCACACAACTTTTTAGCCGTGCATTAAATTTCGTGCTGCCTAGGAAGCAGGAAGCAGTTTTAGTAGTGAACCAATTATTTTTATAATTGAATCACAGATTTTTTGCAGTTTCTCTGTGTCCACGGCAAATGGAATACGGTAGCTGAGACATTTGGGCACGTAATGAAAGCTAGGCTAGCTCACAAAGAATGTCTTTTCAATGTTCCCCTAGGATGTTTATAGAATTTAAATATGTTATTTGAAATAAAAATCTAGGGGATATTTTTTTTCATCTGCGGAAAAAAAATTTGAATTCACGAAATTACCTCCTAAAATTGGATCTCCGACAACTTTTCAAGTGTTACCTATTGCCGAATTTAATCGAAAGCGACCAAATGTACAATAATCTTAATGATAAATTATGAAAAACGCAATTGGTTTCACACCGAAATTTTGCATACACTGAAAAAAAAATACAGCCAACCCCGCCGTGGAGTTGAGCGTTTTTCCATTCACTCAAAGAAAATTCATTTACATCAACTAACACTATGTTGATACAACAAAATGAATTTCATTGAGCTAACCCCATGGTTCTGTTGCCAGGCATACATTAATTCAACTGCAAGTACCGTTGAATGGAACACATTTGGTTTCGAATAAATAGTTTTTTCGGTTGAGCCAAACTTCTGTACGCATGCTAATCCATTACACGTGTAGTTGTATCTAATCTTGTGAAGTTACCCTAGCGGATTGGGTGACGATGTTTTCACCCTGAAAAACCACTGAATCACAGTGATTTTTTACGGTGACAAAGTGCCCACTTGGTCACCATAAAATCACCGAGATCTTGGTGATTTTTAATGTGATTGTCACGGTGATTGTCACGGTCGCAAAATCACCGTGACAATCACCTCGGATAAAGATTAAAAATCACCAAGAACTCGCTGATTTTGTGGTGACCAAGTGGGCACTTTGTCGCCGTAAAAAATCACCGTGGTTCAGTGGTAACTTTATCCGCTAGGGTAGTTCAATAAAAAAAAACCATTGGCTAAAGTAGTTTGTTGTTTAATTGAACCTTTTAATACAGTTGATTTAGCATCACATGACATGTTGTAATAAAAATAATTTCAATTCATCTAAACGAAATCGCAGTTAAGATAAATAATTTATACCTGTGAAGCAATTCAACAGACTTTGCTGAATCAACAAACGGTCAAGTTGTTGTGACAAACTATTCCGTTCAGTTGAGTTCATGAGTTGACTGAGAGACAAATGGAAAATCGAAGAATCACTTCCGAAATTTTGCTTTTGCGGCAGAACAGAAAGAGTTTCCTGCATCGAATTGTTACTGGCGATGAAAAGTGGATATATTTCGAGAATCCCAAACGCAGAAAATCGTGGCTTTCACTTGGCGAAGAGTCGACATCGGCTCTGCGTTTGGTGGGACCAGAAAGGAATCGTGTAATATGAGCTGCTGAAACCGGGCACAACTCTCAATGGGCATCGCTACCGACAACAACTAATCAATTTGAGCCATGCATTGCTCGAAAAACGGCCAGAATGGGACACGAGACACGAACGTGTGATATTGCAGCACGGGAACGCTCCGTGCCATCGCAGTTCCATCGTCCAGGACACCATAAAAACACTGAAATGGTATCTGCTACCACACCCCCCGTATTCGCCAGACCTGGCCCCTTCAGACTATCACTTGTTCCGGTCAATGGCGCATGGCTTGGGTGGACTACACTTGGCCAATTATGATGCAGTACAAAATTGGTTGGACGAATGGTTTCGGTCCAAAGACGCGTCTTTTTATCGTCGCGGTATTTATGTATTGCCAGAGAGATGGCAAAAATGTGCAAATAGCGAGGGACAATACTTCGAATAAACCATTTTTTGTATTTGTCTTGAAATTTTCGATTTTTTATTGGTCAAAAAAACCCGGAAACTTAGTTGCGCACCTATTATATGTTTTATTCCTCCCGAGTATTTATTAACAAACAATACAAATAGAAAAAATGAACACCTGGCCAATTCGAACTGGCAAACACGAACTCCGATTGAGTTGAAATTTGTCTTGCATATGTAAATCGGATGACAATGCAATATTATCACACAAAATTTGCTTGAAAATTGTTTTGCAACAAAAAATGTTTCGCATAATTTTCTTGACAAAATGGTTTTAAGCAATTGATTTGCAACATTTCTCAACGAAAAATTTTCGCAACAGTCTTTTTCCAAAAAATTTTCTGAAAAAATTTTTTTGCATAAATTTTGGAGAAAAATGTTGCAAGCTAATTGTGTGAAATAACTTTGTCTAACAAATTTTGCAAAATAATTTTTGTGCAAAAAATTTTGCAAAACATTTTTGTCGCAAATAGATATAAATTACTAAATTAATTATTTTACATCATAAATACTAAAAAGTAAAAAATAAATAAACGAAAAAAAAAATTTTTAAAACAAGCTTTCATTAGATGTTAATAAAAAATAACTAAAAAGTTAAAAATAATTTTATTCCGATTGGATACAAGTTTTCAAGTAAAAGCATGTTACATTTTAACAGAAGAGGGAAAAAAGAGGGTGTAACACGCTTTTATTTGAAAACTTATTTCCAATCGGAATAAAATTATTTTCAACTTTTTAGTTATTTTTTATTAACAAATAATAGAAGCTTGTTTAAATATTTTTTTTCGATTATTTTTTGTATGTGCGATACGAATTAGCGAGCAGAGTGTTCATGAGAAAAAGTTAATCATAAACAAAATAAATTTTCCGTTACCGAAAAAAATTCGAATCTTCATGTTACGTACCGAGAGGCACGTTTCAAGGATAAATATAATTGTTATAAATCAAAATGCCTTTAAGGAATATAGAGCTAGCACCTGATAAGTAGATATGGGCGCCTCTACACCGTCCCATACGGGCCCGGCCACTCCTGGAAGGGATGAGGGTCTCGACAATAATACAAGTTTTATACGGATGAATAATACAACAAAGTTTATTATTATGAAAATGCGTGAAACCAGAATAAAGGGAGAGACGGCGCTTACAATAAATACGGCGTCTTTCGAATACAAACAGAAGACTTACATTGATAGACGGCCAGAGCTCCGGATATCGCGCGCTACAATGGTATGAGTGTGCGTGGCGTATAGCCACGGTGTGAATTTCGTTTCTCGCTTTGGACGGCGAACTTATCGTTACACTTAAAGTTCGTAATTTCACTTAGAGTCTTTAAGCCGTGGTTATTGATTCTTGATATTGATTCTCAGATGTTATTATGATCTTTATGATTTACTATAACTCCAAAGAGTTATAGGCGCAGATAGTATTGGACGAACAAACAAAAATGACGACCCGAGACTTATGTGTCTACGCGAGCACCCCTGTGTAACGCACCAAGATTTAATACGAGCAAGCGTATTAATCTTTTCTGGTTCCGCGGGAATTCAGCCGCAACGACTGGCTGAAGGCCAGAGTATTTTTCCTTGATTCACCTGACGGTGGTTAGCAAGGTACTGGCTCGACTTCACAACGCTCCTCAGAACGTTGGCGAGCCGAGCGAGAATTTCTGCAATTCGGCTTTTTGGAAATGGCGCGCGCATACCCTTGGTGGCTATGCACGAGCTCGCTCAAGGTGACCGAAAGGTGCCATCGACCGAAAAGTTGCCGATTGTGATTCGCGACACATGGGGTGATCGCGACTCGCGAATTCCTGGAATCCGCTGACGAGAGCGTTCTAGCGTAGGACCGTGAGTCCACGTCCGTTCTCGCGTGAAGCATAACGATAATAAATTTAGGATTTATTATCGTTAATAAATTTGTAAAATTTAAGCGAAAAGCGGGACGTGACATTCATAACCCCAAACTTTTTTCATGTTTACAGTAGTAGTCGATAGTGTAATAGGTAGCGTGTTAAGTAGGTAGGTATGATGGTAGGAAGGTCGAGGGTTCGAATCCCGGTCGGACAGAAAAATTTAATCGGAGAATTAGCACGGATTTTTCTTTTTTTCCATTTATGTATCTCTTTTTGGGGCTGGTAAACTATGCATATTAAATAATTTCCCAAGGGCTACAGATTTTTTATAATATGTTTAGCAACAATTATTAAACCCGCAATTTATTGAATCAAACATTTTTTTGTGTTGATGGGACTAATTACCGGTTAGATACAACTCTATTTCAGTTACAATGCAAAATAGCATTTTATTGAACTAACAATTTTATGTGTTGGTTGGACTAATTACCGGTTAGATGCAACTCGATATTAGTCAACTCAAAAAAGCATTTTATTGAACCCAAATACGTTCGGCTGTTGAATGAAAGCATAAGCCAACTCACTCAACAACAGCAGATTATGGGCGAATGAAATTGAGATTTTTCAGTTACCATAGCCATGGGGTTGGCTCAACACCGCCATGGGGTTCGCCGTATTTAACCCCGCGGCGGGGTTGAGCCAACCGATATTCATTTGGCGACACGTAAGTTTCAGCGTAGGTAGGAAGTGAAATTCATAAAATCATCGTAATAAATCAACTGAATAAGCCCATCTCGATGGATTCAATTGTATTTTGAAGAGGATAAAAATTAGTAGTAGCGATTTGTTATTTTTTCACAAATTAAGTTTAAGGGGTAAGCTATACCGGGTGCTAAGGGGGAATATACACCTGGAACGGTCCGAAAAATTGACTTTTTAATTTTTACGTTTTCTTAAAGTTTGTGTTCTTAAAATTTCAAGTAAAAACCCCAAGAAATTACAAAGTTACAGTCCACAGAGTATTTGCGTTCGTTGCATACATGCATGTGAAGATGACCACCGTAACGTGTTTTTCTCAAAACAATGTTTTTCTAACCAGCAACCAAAATATCTTGAAAACCACTTAACCGATTAACTTCAAATTTTTTGTGGTTATTGTATACACAATTATCTAGTCTTTGTCATGGGATTATTTCCCGATTTTTCGTTTTTTTGTTTTGGTCTAAATACGAATGATTTTTTTCTTGAAAATAGTTACGTTGAGTTCAAGCGTCCGACATTTTGTCAAAAATCAATATTTTTTAAACGGCTATGACAAAAATAAGATAATAGTATCCTGTTTTGGTTTTGTCTTTCACATGATTTTTGACGAAATGCCACTGGGTACCGCTATTGCTATAGCAGATTTTTTTACGGCACTCCATAGACGGCTTAAGTACTTCGTGAATTTGCAACATTTTTAAATTAAAAAAATTGAAAATATTCTTGTAAGTGTATATTTTTAACTAGGAAAAACCCCGTTATGATGATTCCAATAGTTTCCTTGGAAAAAATTCTCGAAAATTACCTTTTTTCCGTTTCCAGGTGTATATTCCCCCTTCAGTAGTAGATGGCCTGACTAGAAAAAACTTTTGTTACTTTCTCGATTTTTATTATTTGGGGACTATAATTATTATTTTCATTATTATTAATTGCAGGACTTATACCATAGTCCCCAGCCTCCATAGAGTTCACTCATAAATAAACAACTTAATACGATTAAAGAAGATAAACAAGCATATCAACCGTTCAGAGAAAAGAAAGATTGAATACTCGATTAATTCAGTCAGAGACAGATCGTTAATATACACTAGGGTGATGCAAAAAAATCGATTTTTTTATTTTTTCACGGCTCCATAGAAAAACGTTAGTCCATAAAAAAAAATGTCCCAAATTTGAGATAAAAAAAAATTTAGATAGTGCTCGAGCGGCTTTTCAGTCTTTTTTTAGATTTAATTTTTTTTCTCTAAAAAAAGCGGTGTAATTGTTTTTAAAAAAATCACATTTTTCGCTCCAAAATTTTATGTTTCAGCAAAACAAAAAAAACCAGTTTAAATTATTAGTTCTTATTTTTCTGTATTTTTAACTACAGATTATCACAAAAAAGATAGAGAACAGAATGAACAGAATAAGTGGGATGTTACTTTGAAGATCCGACTAAACAATAATTTCTTTTGGTGCTAGACGGATACTTTTTCCTGTGTTCCTTAACAATTTGCAGAAGATATTGTTTTTGGTCTTCATTTTTTGTGATGAGACTGTTAAAATCTTTCATCAAAGATACTGCACGCTCAGCCGTATCATTCACAACTTGCATATTTTTGAACGTTGTCAAACAGGTATTATAATCCTCGTTATTCTCCCAAATTGCAGGATTTACGTCCAAGAAACTGCACGGAAGCTCAAAACTCTGAAATAAATTCAACGATTTCGATGTGTCGAAATCACTCAAGACTTTTGAACCAAGCAATTGTAGTTCGTCGATGGCGTTCGCAGAACGAGTTGCAGTTAAAATCGATGAACTACAATTGCTTGGTTCAAAAGACTCGATTGATTTCGTCACATCAAAATCGTTGAATTTATTTAAGTTTTGAGCTCCCGTGCAGTTTCTTGGACGTTAATCCTACAATTTGGGAGAATAACCAGGATTGTAATACCTCTTTGACAACGTTCAAAAATATGCAAGTTGTGAATGATACGGCCGAGCGTGCAGTATCTTTGATGAAAGATTTTAACGGTCTCATCACAAAAAATAAAGAGCAAAAACAATATCTTTTGCAAATTGTTGAGGAACACAGGAAAATGTATCCGTCTAGCACCAAAAGAAATTATTGTCCAGCTGGATCTTCCAAGTAACATCCCACTTATTCTGTTTATTCTGTTCTCTATCTTTTTTGTGATAATCTATAGTTAAAAATACAGAAAAATAAGAACTAATCATTTAAACTGTTTTTTTTTGTTTTGTTGAAACATAAAATTTTGGAGCGAAAAATGTAACTTTTTTAAAACAATTACACCACTTTTTTAGAGAAAAAAAATTAAATCTAAAAAAAGACCGAAAAGCCGCTCGAGCACTATCTAAAAAAAAATTATATCTCAAATTTTGGGAATTTTTTTTTTTTTTAATGCACTAACATTTTTCGATGGAGCTGTAAAAAAATTAAAAAATCGATTTTTTTTGCATCACCCTAATATACACGCTATAAAATATATTCTTTCCATCAAGTTGTCTATGTCATTATTTTATTTATCATTATATCTCTCTAAGGTGGGATTCGAATAAATAAAATTATGTTTTTACAAATCACGAGTCCTCCAAAATATTGGATTCGAAGAAAGAAGTGATCGCGTTCGCACGATCAAGTTCACGGGGGATTTCTTCGTAAATTATCGTCGGTTTTGAAGTTATTAGTTTCCGAATATCGAGACTGTCGTATGCTACCATAAAACGGGGCTACTTTGTTCGTGTTTCGGAAGTTTTTTGGTCATAAATTTTTGTTATTGCCCAAAATTATTATTTTTTTGCTCGAACAGAACAATGTGACCTTTAGCTATAATATGTATAACAATAGCAAGCCCCACCAGAACCTCACAATTTTATATATTAAGAAAAAAAGCCAAAGTAACGCTTAGTGTGGGGCTACATTGGAGAGGCATTGAAATGCAACTTATGTCAAAGATCCACACCGTAAATGCAACTTTCACATCATTTTGATGAAAAACAATAATATTTTATACATTATACATGAAATTAAATGAAAAACAACGATTTTTGACAATCAATTCGTCATTTTTATTGAAGAAATATTTTCGTAAAAATACCAAATACTTAGGCCCGAATTTTAAGTTCTCAAGATCGAACTTGAGATCAAACTTTCTATTGATCTCAAATTTGAATTTTAGATCGACTGGAGGCCAAAGTCAAGATGAATCTTAAGTTTGAACTTAAGTATCATTATAAGTTCGTACTTATGTTCAAACTTTAATGCGAACTTCAGATGAATCTTAAGTTCAAACTTAAATTTGGTTTGAGGTTTGATCTTGAGATCCATCTTGAGCATGAACTTGAGTTCGATCAAACTTCTTCCATCACTTCCCTCAATCGTGTTATCTTTAATTAGTTGTGAAAATAATTAAGTGCGATCAAACTTAAGTTTAAGCTCAAGAGGGATCTTAAGTTCGAACTACAAACCAAATTTAAATTTAAACTTAAGATCGTTCTGAAGTTCGCGATAAAGTTTGACCTTAAGTATGAACTTATAATGGCACTTTACTTCAACTTACGATTCATCTTAAATTGGAACTTAAGATCGATCGTAAGTTCCAATGAGTTCCATGGAAAGTTCGATCTTAGGGTAGGACTTATGATTTGAGATTCGGGCCTTACAGATGTAACAGAGGTTGGAGTCGTTCTTCTTGCCCTTCTTTATTCCCTTCATGCGAATGGCATCATCGATTGTTCGAACATCTTGACTTATTACACATATCTGTGTACCTGGTTTATGAATGACTTTTCTTTCTCGTCTACCCAGTCCCCACACCCCCTCTCACCCCACAAGGTCACGAAGGTTCACTGCACACACGTTTTTATCGTATTTTGCTGCTCGTCCAAAGTAGCCCCAAAAACCAACAAAGTAATCCCTAAAGTCAAAGTAGCCCCGTTTTACGGTACATACCGAGCGTATGATACATTCCAGTAAATACGTTCTGCGACGTGCACAAATAAAGAAGAACAAAAAATATTTCGCTGTGATGAGTTCACGTTTAAAAAAAAAGTCATACGATGAGCACCCCAAGACTCGCAAATACTACTACAGTTCGAAAGTACTACGGACAGTCGGAAAGAAGAATTGAAGAAATTAAAACTCCTGACGATGGATGAAAAAGCGGAACTGATTGATCGATTGGTTACTGCTCTTCCGAATTTTTGGACGATACGAAAACGCGATTTCATCGAAGGTGATAACGACTCAACTGGACGAATTGAACAACCAAACAAAGAATACTAGGACGAGAATTACGATTCACTAGACAAGAACGCGAAGGTACATGAAATCCTCAATTTAATATGAGCATCAAAACTATCAGTGAGCTTTTAAACAAATTTGACGGGCGAGACGGATCTATCTAGACATGGAAACGTTAGATCCATCTACTTCGTACCACGTATCAACTCGACGATAATTTGACGAAAGTTTGCATGAGTATGAAACTTCGCGGAAAAACATCAACTTGGCTATGTCCGAAACCAGATTTCGTAATAATGATTTCCGATAAGCTTTTACATGAAATGAAACTCATATTTAATAAACGACAGAGCCGAATGAATTTACGAAAAGCCTTTGAGACGAGAATATGAAAAGACAACGAGAATTTTTGCAATTATCATCACGATAATGTGGGATCTCGAAGAAAAATAATTTAAAAAGAACAAAAAGAATGGTCAAAAGCGGCAAATGCTGATGTTGCATATTGCGTTCGCTGAATAAGCATGCATTAAAAAGAAAAAAGAAGCATAGAAAAAGGAATATCGAAAAAAGAAAAAAGAGAATATCAACGACGATCGATTCTTAACTTTTTGTTTTATAGCAACGCCACTCATCTATCTTCTCTACACGCTCGCTTTATATATGCCTTCTCTGCCTCTCATACTCTTTCGCATTTACACATACAATATCCGACAATTTTGGCCTTCCTGTTCTTATCGTCGTCCGCGACGAATTACAAATCACCATGGTACATTTGTTTTTACAAGTTTAAAAAGAAACATTTTAAAAAATCGAGATTTCACTTAATTTTAACAACAATATCTTCGCTCTTGAATTGTTTCATCAATTTTATCAATGTCCGTAACAATTTTCTTTAGTCGATCTACCGCAACGATTCCTTTATAGATTCTTTGACTTTGTTGCTCACCTTCGATGTCCTAAATTAAATAACGATCGTTACCCAAACTTTTCACCACTTCATATGGCCCGCGAAATTTTGGACCTAATTTCCGACTTTCGCCAGTAGTTGGTATAACTCTGATCGTACTATAACGAAATCTCCCGTTTTATATTCAATTGCGACTTTTCTTTTTTTTTATCAAATTGTTTCTTGAGAACAGCGCGATTCTTTTCCAATAATTGCGCAAAATTTCCCCCCTTTTCTTCAGTTCCAAATTCTTGATTAATCTCTTCAATTTCTCTGATTTGTGGGCTATCATCACAGCTTATTACCTTGTACTTGAATACCAATTCATTTGGTGTACGCTTAGTGATTTTATGAATGCCCGAGTTGATTGCCCACTGTACTTCATACAAATGATCGTCCCAATCTTCGCTGTCTAATTTTTGGGATGCTGTTGCTAAACAACTGAGAATTACGGTATTTAATCTCTCTACTTGGCCTTTAGCTCGAGGCGCACCCGCTGCGATTTTCACGTGTTGTACTTTATGTTTTCAACAAAATTCCTCAAATAGTTTAGACATGAACGCCGTTCCGCGATCGCTAATTATTCGCACCGGTTTTTCGTAATTCATAATAAATTCCTTCAGGAAACGAATCGTCGACTCCGCTCCTACATCTCGCACAGCTTTTAATACCGAGTATTTACTATACCCGCAAACAATTACCACTACATATTTTCGCTCGTTTTCAGTAATTAGTAATGGACCCAAATGGTCGATATGGACACTATGTAATAGTTGATCACCTTTTGACAGTGGGTGTAAAAATCCCAGTTTTTTACCGCTGTTCGATTTATCATGTAAACAGTTTACGCATCGATTAACGTATTGGCTCACAAAATCCTTCATTTTCGGAAAATAGAAATGCTCTTTAACTTTATCCAACATCTTTTCCGCAACAAGATGCGCTAAACCTCGATGAGCGTCGGCCACGATATCGAATCGTTAATTTTCCGGTACATATAATCGCCATTTCCTATTGATCACGCGATATACTCTCGCGTTACACATTGTGAACTTCTCGTGAGTTTGTTTGTCACCGATCTCGAGCTTGTCTCGAACGGCAAGAATCTCGGGGCTGCCGCGTTGCATAGCCGCGATCCAATCGGTCGATTTCCTCACGCTTAATACCGGTAAACCGACTAGATCCATTTCTTTTGCATTTTCGACGGGATTCCGATTCGAAGAGTCAGCCACGGTATTCAATTCACCTTTCTGATGCTCGATTTGATAGTTAAATTCTGATAAACGTACATCAATAATCACCGGTATCCCGAGTACATATACGCGGAATTTTTCGAGAGCACACACAATTGCGAGAGCTTCAAGCTCGTATGAATGATATTTTTCCTCGCCCGGAGCCGTCCTTCGACTATAACAGCTGACAGGGTACATTTTTTTATCTTCTTGTTCTTGAAGCAATACAGCGCCGAAACCTTCACTGCTTGCGTCCATGTGAATCTCAGTTTTGGCTTCTGGATTATATGCTGCTAATATCGGTTTAGACATCAATCGCGATTCAATTTCCTTAAATGCCGCTTCTTGAGCCTTTTCCCAATCAAATTTTACATCTTTCGCAGTTAACAATGTCATTGGTTGAGCAATCGTCCCAAAACCCTTCACGAATCGTCGGAAGTAACTGGCTAATCCAAGAAAACTCCGTACACCCCGAACGTCAACTGGAACAGGAAATGCTTCAACGCAATGTAGTTTGCTTTTTCCAGGTTCAATACCGCGCCGCGAAATCTCGAAACCCAAATATTCAATTTTCTCTTTCAAGAAATGAAATTTCTCCAATTTCGGGGTTAATCCCGCATCTCGTAACAATTCAAATATTTGTTTGAGTCTCCCGAATCCTTTTTTTTATTGAAACAGACGGGATTATGACATCGTCCAAATATGCCATCGCAATGGTATGTCGAAATTTTTCCAATACCGAGTTTATCAATCGTTGAAATACCGCGGGTGCATTACATAATCCAAAAGGCATTCTTCGGAATTGAAAGTGACCATCGGGTGTCACGAAAGCTGTTTTTTCTCGAGATTTGTCTTCTACCGGAACTTGATAACACCCACTAAACAAATATAGGCTCGTGAAATATCTTTACCCATGCAACCGATCGAGTTGTTCATCTACTAATTGCATTGAATATTTATCGCGTACGGTTACCCTATTTTTCCTACGATAATCGACGCACATGCGTACTTCACCGCTTTCTTTTGCACCAACAATATTGGACTTGCATACGGAGATGTGCTGTCTTCAATGATACTCGCAGCCTTTAAATGTTCGACAAGCCCTGCCACTTAAGTTCTCTCGTGATGGGACAATCGGTAAGGTCGATAGTAAATCGGCTTATCCGTCGCCAATTCGATATTTATTTCTGCCTTATTGGTTCGACCGATTTGATGAATATCTCTCGCGACGAGATCTTTAAACTCGTTCAGTGTGTGAAGTAATTCGTTAACATCCCCGTCTCGTAGATTTGTATCAATCCCTTTTAGTTCGATTGCCTTCGTGTTGACTTCTCGTTTTACCTCGTGCTCCAAACATGTCTCGCCTCGAATCACAATATCGCCTGGTACGATTATGACATCCTTGCTAGTGATGTTGAGTATCGGGATTTCTGCTTGGCCTATTTAATCTGTTGACACGATACATCGTGAAATCATTTGACTGGTCTCTCTCAAACTACCTTCTATATATAATTCTTGATTTGTAAAATGTCCCGTCACCGTTACATGTTCAACAAAATTATTTGGTATTACCTCAATGTTATTTGATTTGATTGTCGTTCTGCTCCTTTCTGTTGGTGTGATTTGGCACAGCTCGTTCATATTTGACGCTATCCTTAGCTCGTTTATCTTACTCAGAATTAGTACCTCGGGATGTTCAGTGAGGCAATGACTCACCAACAACGGGATCTTCTGGCTTTCATTTGGAACAATTTGCACTTCCGACTTTACCGCAATTCCGTCGACACCAACTACCGCTGTAGTAACTCCAATAGGTTGGACCTGTCTATTGCTGTATCCAATGAGAGGTCGCATGCTTGTCTCGTAATAACCGAGTCCGATTTTCTTTTCCGCGTCTTCCCGGAGTGCCAATACACTACTGCCTAAATCAACGTAACACCTCACGACTTTTCCGTTGATCGTAGCATCCTTAAAGTACATGGCGTGAGTATTTCCATCCACACACAACACTTCTTCGGCTCTTGACCTTGATGCACTTGAATTATTACTCGATTTTTCTTGTTTGAATTTGGTCTCAGTTGGGCAATCTCGTGAATAATGTCCCGATTCTCCGCAACTGAAACATCCATTTTTCCGGTCGGATTTCTTCGCTTCTCATTTTTGTGTTTTCGTTTTCATGCATGAACTCTCCTTGTGGCCAATTTCGTGACAATTGTAACACTTTATTTGTGTTCTTGAACCTGATAGCAGCTTGTCAGACTTGTACGACGCGTCCTTTATGTGGATACTTCCACTTTTTAGATCTGGTAAAAGGATCAAATTTCACTGGATCAAATTTCGGCAAAATTTCCGACACATCGCGAAATTGCTTCATACCTGTAGTTGGTTGGTCGACCGGCTCAATGTCAAGATTTCCTATACCAAACTTTGTTTCGAGTTTTTTCAGACCAACGTTCGCTTTGTCTTCGTCGTCGTTTTCATCCACGATTTCTTGAGTAACCTCGAAATTAGCAGATCCGTTCTCGCTGCTTTGCTTCTGGAAAACTGATTCTTCCTTTTCTTCCTCTTCTCTCACTTTCTTTGTCTGAAAACCACTCACTCCGAAAATCACACGCGTTTACTATTTATTCGGGCTTATCCCACTTCTGATCATTGTGGAGTCATTCTCCATTAAGACAAAAGACGACTTTATCTAATAGAAAAATGTATAATAATCTTTATTAGAAATACGTCTAATCTCAACGACGATCGTGTCTTAACTTTTTGTTTTATAGCAACGCCACTCGTCTGTCTTCTCTATACGCTCGCTTTACATATGCCTTCTCTGTCTCTCATACTTTTTCGCATTTACATACACAATAGTATCCGACAAGAGATTGACGGAGAAGAAAGAAAAAAAGCGGTTATTGGGGAAGATCCTAAGGATTGAGGGTCAAGAGTCGTACCATTTATTCAATATTATATTTGTTTTCCTTTCGTTAATAAATTGTTAATTCAGATCGTTTATCAATAACCTCTGTTTCCACCCGATTAATTGATTGTCATTCTTTAATGGAATAGGGTTCGACAGAGTTTAAGTGCCGGGGTAGGGGGACAAGTTTTGAACGAAATATGAATTATTGCGAGTGAAGTAAATGTTTCGTGCTCGTGATGTCAGTTGCAAGAGAAGAGATTTTCACAATGAAAATTGATGAATTAAGACAAAAGTTGGAAAAATTAGGCCTTCCGATAAATGGAACCAAAGCCGCGTTGCAACCGAGATTGTCCGATGCACTGAAAGTCGTTGAGTCTCCCGTCGACAACGGAGAAATCACCGGTGGTAGTCCATCTAGACCGGAAAAGAGGGTTGAAAACGACGATGACGACAAGGAGAACCTAAACGAACTGATAATAGAAAAATTGAAGGTCAGGCCTTTCCAACGTTTGGGACTATTTCGAGTTGGAAGTAAATCCGTACTGAAGAGACGATTAGAAAAACCACGTAAAATTGAAAGCGAAGAACAATCTGGAAACAAACGACGACAGCGATCCTCAAAAAAGACGACAAGCCCGATATGGACGTTTAGAGGTGTAGAAGACGCACGCGAGTCTTTCTCGGGTGATGAGAACGAAAACATTGGTAGCTGGATTCGAAATTTTGAAGAAGTAGTTGAGATGTGCGATTGGATTGACGTACAGATGGTTATGTACGGTAGGCGGTACTTCGAGTACTTCGAGGTTCTGCGAAGCTATTTTTAAATTTGGAATGCTAGGCTAAATCGTGGCCGATGATGAAAAGGGCGCTGAAAGATAAATTCTCTAAGACAGATAACAGTAAGCAAATTCATCAAAAGCCATGTACGACAAAAAAAGACACGATGAGATTTTCATAGAATACACCTATCGAATGCTGGAAATCGCTAGTCACGTGGATATGGAGATGGAATCCAAAATCCAATAGATCATTGACGGTATCCAAAACAAAGACGTAAATAAGACAATTTTGTATGGTTTGGGTGAGAGACTGCTTTCTGTACGTACAAAAAAATAGAAAATTTTCATCAAAATCAATAATGGTCGGGTGCACGGATTGGTCGGCTTGGTATAGAATACCTCATAAGATATTTCAGATATATATTAGATACGAAATCAATATAAAAAAGATATATAAGGTATGTATGTCAGATCTATATGTTATATATTGTGACGAAAAGTCCCAATAAAAATAAAATAATATCGCGGCGGTCACGGAATCCGCCACGACACCTGAAAGAAAAGTGAAATACTGTATTATTTAGTTGATAAATTAAAATTAGAATTAATCTCGCGAAACTCGTCCTATTATCCTTGAAAAAAATCCCGAGTTACTGTTACTATTTCCCAACAAAATCCCTCCCAAAAATTCCCGAAAATATTTAATTATCACCACAGAAATCCACCGCCCTTCAAGAAGCGACCAACGAGCAGAAATCCTCGAATTATTGAGCAATCTGCAATTTTATTATCGAGAACTTCCAGAGGACATCGTGACCTTGCGCTCGAACTTTGACAGCGCGGAGCCGATCGACAGATAAGGAAGATCGATCCACCGAGACACAGCACTATTTAATACCCGAATTTTACGGAGATATCGAGACACACTATTACATTTTTCCGGGGTGACGTCCCGATCAAAACGGCGACTGAGCCTCGGGAAAACAAATCTGGAAATACGACATCGAGCAGCGTTGACAGCTGTAATCTCGAGCCACGAGAAACATCGAGAAAGAGAGAGAGAGAGAGAGAGAGAGAGAGTTGCCGGCGAGCGTGCAGCTTCGACTTCAAGGCGCGAGGCGGCAGCACCGAACGAGAACGACGAGACCCCTCAATTCCCTTCACCCCCCCCTCACCTACAAGATAAACGAAGAAGACGAGCTTCGCCATGGATCGAGCATCGACCGAGATCGCGGCCATCTTGGCCTCATTCCCTGACCGCGTGCGAGCGAAGCCACACGTGCTTTTTATTGCGAACCTAATTATTGCGTAGTAGAGAGCATAGAGAAGTAATTTTGAGGCGAAAAGAAAAGAGCACTTGTTTAATAGAAGACGAGATAGAGACGAGGAGAAAATTTGGAGAGAAAAAGAGTGAGTAGAGTGAATATTTCCCCGTGTAAATTGTATCGAGATTTTGCGGTGTCGTGGCGTAGTAGATTCTTCCCCCTACCCCCTTTTTGCGAATGGACTGTTCCATTCTTTTGAGAATTTCTTTTCGTAGTTTTAAGTGAAAAATTGTGTATCGCGGTAATTAATAAGAGGTCATAGCGTCGAAGGACCGTGTATTAGCCCTGAGTTAAGAGATTTAAGATTTGCGAAGCCCCCTTGCGATTTAACGTACCTGCCTTTTCTTGTTCCCTTTCCTCCCCTCCCCTTATTGCCCCTATCGCGCGATTTCCTTTGTCGACTCGCGAGACGCGCGTATAGTCGCTGCGTCTCACGTTATTTTGCGCCGAGCAACCTTGAATTTATTTTTGTATTTTTGTCATCAAATAAATAATATTTGTTTAATTCTTTTTTTTTGGTGTTTAATTATTTCTTTTGATAAAATTGAGAATTCCCTTACAATATATTGCGTATATGAATAACTTATTTTACACACTGATGTTAATGCATTCAAAGTATATTTGTTTATATATCGTTCATATAATATTTATAATACGGCAGAAAGATGGTTATTTCTCATATATTTGTAATACATGATTCACACTTGACATGCATGAATTATATACACTACCGCTCAAAAGTTTCCGGACAAAAGTTCGAAAGAGTATTCGGACATTATTGACTGCCATTTCCCAGGTGGTCAACCTTGGCCAATGTATGACTCGCCATTTTGAAGAGGAAGGATTCCCCTTCATTTTGGCCGATGAGAAAAATTCTTGCAATTTATTTTACACCCCGGGACCGGTTTTGCAAATTACAATTTTTCGTTGTTTTTTTGTCGATTTTGTATTGGCCGCCTTTTATAGTAAAATTTTTTTTTGTGCTTTCCTGTGACCGTTGTCAGAAAGAGAATAGTTTGTACTTTAAATTCTTTTTTTAGAAATTTTTGCACGATTTTTTATTTCCGAGATATCTCATTTTTTCTAAAAAAAATGGGCAATTAAGAAAACCGTGCATAATACGAAAACGATGGTTTCAAGAAAAACCTCAAGAGTGGAAAAAAGTGCATTAGGTCACGCTGAATTCATGTACATTTTTTCAGATTTTTTTAAAACATTTTTTTTTCGCTCACTTCCGGCTGAAGCTCGATTGATTCAATGATCATAACTCGAGAAGTATGCAGTTGGCGTTACAATTTTTCAGAACAATATTTAATGGATTTTTTTCAGATTTTTTTTCAATATTTTTCTCCCCCGTAAAAATTTTAATTTTTTTCACGTAAATCGCGATCGATCAATCTTTATTTCAATTCATTTCGATGCAAATATCGCGACGGAGCACGCGTCCTTGTTCCGCGTGGGTGAACTGCGCTCCGAAAACAAAAAAGTAAACAAAGACCGGAAGAAGCGTTCGAGCACTCCGTACTTGCCACGGCGAAGAAAAGAATCGAAAATTATTTTTCCTCAGTATTTCGTCGGCAGAACCAGAATAAGCGTACGAGTTTTTTCCGGGAGTACGGTTTATAAATCATTCTAAGTGAAATAATGGGTCGTGGTTCCAATACGACAAAAGGAGATTGTGCCTCAATCATAGCACTTCATAAAGAAGGTTTTAAAGTTCGCTACATTGCGCAGCGATTAAAAATAGCGCGATCAACGGTTGGAGACGCGATTAAACGTTTCAGAGAAACAAATTCTCATAGTGATAAGACCCGCACTGGAAGGCCTGGATGCACATCAAAGGCAGAAGATAAATCGATGATCGTGGTGTCGAAAATGAATCGGAAACTCACGGCAACCGATATTCGATCACGTCTCTGATTGGAAGCGAGTATTGTGGACCGACGAATCAAAATTTGAAATATTTGGTGGAAAACGCCGAGTTTTCGTTCGTCGTGCACCTCACGAAAAATCCCATCCCGATTGTATTGTTCCGACCGTTAAACACGGTGGCATGGGTGGTATGGGGGAGTTTTTCCTATGCTGGCGCAGGGAATCTTTACCGCATCAAAGGAGTCCTTGACCAAAAAGGCTATCGATCGGTTTTGAAAAATCGACACACGTCGAAGCTCTGCTCTAAATACCTCGAAGGTGACCAAAAAATGGGCGAGCTTCGCGTCATGCAATGGCCACCTCAATCTCCCGATCTCAATCTGATCGAATTGTTGTGGGATGAAATAGACCGGCATGTTCGAAAAAGTTCCCATCCATTCGCCGAACAGAGCCTGCAACAATGTTGGAAGGAAACGCCCCGAGAAGTTTTCCAAAAACTTGTAGAGAGGATGCCGCGGATCGTAAAAAGCGTGCTGTCAGCGAAGGGTGGTTTCTTCGACGAGACCAAAGTATAAAACGTAAGTACGATTTTTTATTAATTTATTTTCGTGGTTAATGAAAGATTTAATCGAAATGAATTGAAATAAAGATTGATTGATCGCGATTTACGTGAAAAAAATTAAAATTTTTACAGGGTAGAAAAATATTGAAAAAAAATCTGAAAAAAAAATCATTAGATTTTATTCTGAAAAATTGTAACGCCAACCGCATACTTCTCGAGTTATGATCATTGAATCAATCGAGCTTCAGCCGGAAGTGAGCGAAAAAAAATGTTAAAAAAAACATCTGAAAAAATGTACATGAATTCAGCGTGACGTAATGCACCTTTTTTTACTCTCGAGTTTTTTCTTGAAACCTCATCGTTTTCGTATTATGCACGGTTTTCTTAATTGTCCATTTTTTTTACAAAAAAATGAGATATCTCGGGAATGAAAAATTGTGCAAAAATTTCTAAAAAAAGAATTTGAAGTGCAAACTATCCTCTTTCTGACAACGGTCATAGGAAAGCACCAACATTTTTTTTACTATAAAAGGCGGCTAATACAAAATCGACGAAAAATTGTAATTTTCAAAACCGGTCCCGGAGTGTAAAATAAATCGCAAAAATTTTTCTCATCGGCCAAAATGAAGGGGAATCCTTCCTCTATAAATGACAGTCAATAATGTTTGAATACTTTTTCGAACTTTTGTCCGGAAACTTTTGAGCGGTAGTGTATCCTTCCCACATATTCCATACATAGAAACTATACTTTCGAATACATTTTTTTTCCTGTGGGAAAGCATGCTACGCATATACCTACCCCCTCTCCCACCGCTCCCTAACCAATGTCGTGCCTTTCACTGATAGATATACCGATCTCCTCTCCCTCCGATTCCTACCCACTGTCGTACCTTTCACTGCAAGTGTAATCGTTGAAGGGGAGATGCTGGGGCACTCTCCTTCACTGCTAGTTTCGCCACCACTATTCCCGGCATCCGGCCTTAAGTTTTCGTGGCGCTAGAGAATTATTACCACGTCAGCAAAGAAGTTTCGCTTCAAAAGGAGTATTCCGGGTGAGCGACAATATTCCCGTATTCGGAAGTCCCAGACGATTCACGGTTGAACAGCGTGCAGTAGTCAACACTATAATTGAGAAATGGCTAAAAGACGATGTAATAAGACCAAGTATTTCCATGTACGCCAGCCCCATCGTGGTTGTTGAGAAAAAGATCTGCGAAACAAGACTTTGCGTGTATTACAGACGATTGAATAAAAAAATAGTGAGTGATCGATACTCATTGCTGATAATTGATGACAAAATAAACAAACTCATGAAAGAGGACATTTTGGATGACAAAAAAACAGGGTTACTCCTATTTCGAGAATTTCGGTTTGCGTGAATACGCGAAAGAATTCAAGCAGTAATCGAGAATTGTGGGAGCTGTATTTTAGCTGAGAGAAAAATAGGCAAGAGCGAAGGCTTTCTTAGTTCTATTGACAAGGGAGATGTGCAAGGAACATCGAAATTTGTTGGTAGTCACCGACGCATTCACGAAATGTGTTTGGCTATACCCGACCAAGTCAACTACATCGGCTGAAGTAATAATGAAACTCAAGAAGCAAGCGATAACGTTTGGGAATCCGCGAAAAATTATTTCGGGTTGAGGCACACATTTTCGATGGATATTGTAAAGAAGAAAATATCGAGCATATACTCATACATATACTCATAACGACCGGAGTTCCTCGTGACAATGAACAAGTAAAAAGAGTTGATCGTACGATTATTCCGATTTTAACGAAGATGTCTGCCTCAAATCGAGCAGATCACTACAAGTTTGTTGATCAATTACAGCAATTTGTAAATTCACCTTTTCATCGGAGCATCAAAAAGACACCCTTCGAACTGTTGGTGGGAATACCAATGCGAATAAAAGAGGATCTACGTCTGAAAGAGATAATTGAAGAATAAATATTGATAATATTCTATGAAAGCGGGTTTCAGTTACGAGAACAGGCGAAAACGAACATTAAAAATGTTCAAGAAGAATATAAGGTGAATTTTATCAAGCGACGGAAGGTTCGGTCCTGGACAGAAATTTCATTCGAAATACCTTGGATCTTACAAAATTACGTCAGTTCTGCCTAACAATCGCTATAAAGTCGAGAGAATAGTGGAACACGAAGGACCGTTTTCAACCAGCACAGCAGCTGATGACATGAAGCCGTGGTCTAATCTAGCAGAACCTAGGTTTGAAACAGACCAAGAAGAATCAGACGATGAGAAATCGATAACGACAAAAAAGTGGAATTTCTGTATGATAAGGATGAAGATTTATATCGAGGTCAATATCAAGATTAGGATGGCCGAGTGTGGGATCACGAAGGAAAAGAAATTGAAAAGAACAAAAAGAAAAGTCGAAAGCGGCAAATGCTAGTGGTGCGTATTGCGTTCGCTGAACGAGCATGCATTGCAAATAAAAAAGAAGAAAAAGGAATACCGAAAAAAGAGATTGACGGAGAAGAAAGAAAAAAAGGGGTTGTTGGGGAAAATAGTAAGATCGAGCCGTACCATTTATTCAATATTATATTCATGTTTTCCTTTCGTTAATGAATTGTTATTTCAGTTCGTTCATCAATAACCTCTGTTTCCACCCGGTCAATTGATGGTTGCGCTTTAATAAAATAGGATTCGACAATAAAATAATACTCGCAAACCAGATCCCAGTAGACGATGAAGAAATCGTTGATTATAGAATTGATGGTATCCTAGATGAACATCTAAGAAATCAAGCCTGAATGCATCGATTCACAGACGCAGCAAACTTATCAGAAGCACGTAAGAAAATTACTTTCTGAGTTTCGAATAACTCGATGATACGCAATAAAAAACCACAGAAAGATCAACGTAAGACAACCCAAAACTCAATACAAAAGCGCAACATACAATGAAGCTACAACTGCAATGAAACCGGACATTACTCTGCCAACTACCGAAAAAGGATTGTGCTTCAAATGTGGTAGTACAAATCACCAAATAAAAGAATGCCCAGAAAATACAAAAAAAGCAACACAACAAAATATCATTTAAACAAGACACATCAAAGACCCGTACCTTCTATCCGTAAATTATAAAATACAATCTGCAAATAAGGAAGTTTTCTCACGAACAATTACGGCAATAGATTGCAGTTCAGGACCAAATTTGATCACAGAAAGTTATATCCCTATTCATGAACGAGGAGGTATACTAAAAGATTTACCGCCTTGTTATAGTGTAAAGGAACCTGAAGTAAAAGTATTAGGTACATTTCATAGCAATGTAAATAGTGGGAGTTATTACAAACTTAAATTTTTTCGATGATTTCTGATAAAAGCATGGGATACGCGGCCCTCCTCAGAAGTGTTTACTTCATGCCCGTTAACAGACATCACAATGGGTAAACACTTTAAGGTTGAAAAAGCCAAGATCTGCGATCATCGCAACAACCATACGACTCAGACGATTTCAACGATTAGATATTGTTAATCAATTACGTAGACAAATCCGTAAATGTCCACAAGATACTACAGATCAATAGACATTGCTCACGGCATAAAACGTACAGGGTGGGAATGAATGATTGGTCACCACTTCACCAGGTGATTCCCCAGCTCGAGATCGGTGGAGATCTATCAAAACTTGTACCCGCAAAATGAATTAAGGGGAACACCCATCAAAAAGGGTTGCAAATAAGGCCATCACTCAGAAAAAATGAAATATTTAAAATTCGTAAATATGAATTTCCCTGATCGTGGATTGGAAAAACTCAATAATAGCGAGTTAAGCACCAAAGTGAAGTCCTCCATCACTTAGCAAGTGAATTCTATTATTCGAAAAAAGCAACTTTATCATTGTCCGGCTCTCACCACGAAAAGGTGGATGGACAGGCACATGTAAAATGACAACAGCTTTTGAAGCCACTCTTGTCGCACCTTTGAGAGTCGTATTCTCCCTGAAGTACCACAAATGCTGGCGAAATTTAGAAGCTGTTGCATTTGAGATCTTTGCGTTAATTTCCTCATAATGATGCAACTGCTATAAAAATCTAAAATCGTTGCACCCAGAAAAAAGATCTAGTCGTAGGTACTATAATCGTTTATTTGATTATTTTTCAGTTGCTTCAAAGAAAATTTTCTTTCCATCCAATTTTGGGCGATATTTACTTTCACTATATTTATTTATTTTAATTCCCTGTCATCGAGAAACAGGCGTTGGAGAAAAATTCTATTTGTTGTTACTAAATACCTATTCACCCGTAATCTTATCCGATCATATCTGCAGATTTGTCAGTACCCCAAAAATCCGCCAGGTGGCCTCTCGCACAAGCGACCTGCCTCTCGACGCCTATATCCTTTCCATGCTCGTCTATGTTTGATATACTTATTTTTCAGTATGGATATTTAATACGTTGAACATTGCGGCAGAACGCAGGATGGTCGAATCCCCGAAAAGGATTCCCATAAAAAAGGGTGTTTTTTCTTTCCCCTTCTGTTAAAGAAAAGACGAAGCTTTACGAAATTGTAGACTTCATATGTGTAGCTATCCATTCAAAGATTGAAATTTTTAAAAATATATATTGTGTAAATATTTTTAAAAAAATAATTTCATTTAAATACATATTTGTTCTATTTGAAATAATATATATTAATATTAAATAAAAATTTGTTGACATGAATAGAGTTGTATTAGGCTGGCCTACAACTAAAAAAATTTATTTGGCTTGACTAGGATTCAGTTAAATGTACCAGATCTTTTTTCTGGGTGTGTATTCTTTGACCAAGCGGTTCCTACAGAGGCGAAACGGAAAATGGTTGTTGCTGTGAAATGGAGTCACAAAAACTTTTCCCGCCGCATGGTGTACATTCTTACGAAATGAGTACAAGCTCCATTGACGAGTTTGTAACACAAACAGGACCATTTTTTTCCCGCTCAATTCAATATCGGGACGAAATTCCTTGATCAAGATGCCCTGAGTTGGGAACAATATAAGGATTATCAAAAGGGACTAACAATTGTGAAGGAGTTGCAGATTATAGTTTTAAAGCTTTCGCGGCCAGAGTCATAACAAAATTGGTTGGCTTCCGGATGGATGCCACGTTCAGTTTCAGCAATATGCCGACGTTTCGCAAACGTTGCAGTCTGCATCATCAGGGCGAGGAGGCTCTGATACTGAGCTCCCATCAGTTCAGGAAGGGTTTATATACCCGATGCTCAGTCAGGTGGAACATCGGTCATCCAATCAGAGCTCTTGATCGGGTCAGCCAATCAGAGCTCTTAATTGATCAGCTGGTCAATTAAAAAACCGGGAGGACGCTGTGCCAGATCGGGTTGACCTGATAACCTCTGTCTCTGTTGAGATTATCTGGGTGTTTCAGGATTTCGATTCCTTCGCGATGTTTCCGAGGAAAATAATTGTTAGTCTTGGCTAGGATTTCCACTTTGTCAAATTGAATCTTGTGACCAGTGTCCATCCAATGTTCTCCCAAGGCCGACTGTGCGGAGGGGCCGAGTCTAACACTGCGTTCATGTTCTTTCAGGCGAGTACTAATTTACCTTACTGATTTTTTCCGATATACCCTGAATATACGGGAGGACAGTTGTTGTAATATTTTCCTTCGTTTCATTCTGTTCAGCGGGGTTGGGGGATTGGGGCCCAGCTGACAGCTCGGACGTAAAGTGTTTGATGATGTAGTTGATTTTTCTACGGTTATAACCATTACTTTCCAGTGCCTGTGTTAGATGCGTTAATTCGGCTTCTAACGACTCTGGTTGAGAAATGGTTAAGGCTGCAGGTTGCAGTTGCAGGTTGTCAACGACATCACCGGAAGAGGCGTCGCTCTTATCGAAAATTATAATCAGTGGATGACGAAAAATAAAGAACGGATGCAATTTTTGTTACAGGTTGTGGAACAACACAGACGATCGTTCCACAATTGCAATAAAAAAACGTTGTTGCCTAATAATTATAATAAATAAAGACCTTGCAATCGATATTCTGGCATATTTGGACGTCACAAATGTAAAAAATTTTATTACAAATCAATTTCTTACAACATTCTTCAGAGCTAACTGCAATAACAACAAATTTCACTACAATATGGCCTTGGCAACTTCCTAAGTATATTTGTTTACAGCATGTCATTGTACAAGTTTTCATCTTTCAATACAACAAAAACTTTCAGGGGGTGCCGATCGAAAAAAAAATTGGGGATTTTCGGGGTCCACCCTAATATACATACTAGGGGTTCCTAGGGCTCGGGCGCTACGCGCCCTCATGTTGCATAGGTTAGAGTTTATGCCCCGCCCACACGCCAGCAGTCCTCCGCACCGCGAAACCCCAATCCTAGCGCCCCAATCCCCAAACCCTCCCCAACTCCCAATCCAACCCTCGCCCACAGCCAAACACAAACTCCATCCTCCCTGCCCTTGAACCCTCACCAAACTCCAACCCTACCCCGAAACCTTACCCTCCCCGGCAGGGTCAAAGGTTCTCCAAACTGATCTCACCTAAACTGACATTCTTCAAAAGGTTACTAGATCTAGAAATCCCTATATTGGCTTGGTGTTGTGACCGATAGATGGTACCGCAGGCGTTTTGTCGAATGAAACGACGACGAAAAAAAGTAATGAAAATAAAAATAAATTGATATTAACAATTCAGAAGGGCTTATCGCAAAAATATGAATACTCCAAGCAATTGTAATTATTCGATCAACTTCTTCAGAGTTTTTTTTACGTTTTCGATATCCATGTAAACTGCACCACAGCTTCAGTGTTCAGATTGATGGCATCATAGCTTTCGGGGTTCAGGTCGATCGCTTCATAGTTTTGGGTGCCTAGGTGAATCGCTCTATAGTTTTCGGTGTCATGGTCGATTGCTTCATATTTTTTTCGCGTTCACACACTTGGTCAAGGTCAACCACTTGATTTATAAGTGATCTACGAAGTCAACCACTTCAGTGCCTAGGTGTACTGCTCCGCAGTTTTCAGGATCCACCGCTTGATAGTTTTTGGGGCAAGAGTACGATTTCCGTGGCGCCAAGATTTGACAGTGAATTTTGGGTTATTGAGTTAAAATAAACAAATTATAGAAAGTGGTAAAAGTTGATTATTTTGCGTCGAAATTAGAATTTTCCGTTGGTTAGGAAAAATGATGATTTTTTTATTTCAAAATTTCAAGAAACATGAGGCAAGGTGACTTGGGAATACATAGTTTCAGCAGTGTCTCAAAAGCCAAAATTGTTTTTCATGTACCACTACGATGTTTTCCTCGCTGAGAGGTGCGACTAGACAGAGAATGGAATAGTACAAGGTATCCCATTTTAATCTTACAGTTGATTTATCTCGAAAAATACTGCTCCGATCAAAATTGAGTGTAATGAATCTTTTAGGGTTCAAAGGGGGACGTTAAAAAAAATTCTAGTCCACAATTCAAAATGGCGGCGTTAAGATGCCTGACATTTTTTAAAAATGAAAACATTTTTTTTTGTTTACTAAAAACCATCACCATTTTTGACAATTTTAGTGTTATCCAGGATAACGACGAGTCGTTTGAAGTCGACAAATACTGTTGAAGTAACGAACCATAGATACCTAATCCTTGTGAGTATTCCAGATGCATGTACGCACGCAGGCGGGCCCACTTACACTTGGGATGTTAAAGATTACTTCCTTGTCCTCGTCGTTATCCTGGATAACCCTAAAATACTTAAAAATGGTGATCTATTATGGACTGTATCAAAAAAATATTCCTATAAAAGTTGTTTGTTTTGAGCTGAAAAGTTTTTTGGTGAAAAAAACGTTTTCATTTTTAAAAAAACATGTTGGCCATCTTAACACCGCCATTTTGAATTCTGGACCGACAAACATTTTGTTTTAAACGTGCCTCTTTGAGTCCCGAAAGTTGAATTGTACACAATTTTTGATCGGAGCTGTATGTTTCGAGATAAATCAGCTGTAAGATCAGAATGGGACACCCTGTATCATGGAACGTATCAAAAAAATGTTCCGACAAAAGTTGTTAGTTTTGAGCTGCAATTTTTTTTAGTGAACAAAAAAGATGTTTCCATTATTAAAAACATGTCAACGATATTAACACCACCATTTTGAATTTTGGACCAACAAATTTTTTTTTTCAACGTCCCCCTTTGAAACCTACAAGTTTTATTGCACTCAATTTTTGATCGGAGCAGTATTTTTCGAGATAAATCAACTTTAAAATTAAAATGGGACACCCTGTATAACACCACCACGTTTTCCTCGGTTTTCCGTACGCGTTTACGGGACCTAAAGTAGATATTTCAGCGACTGTTGAGGTGAATTAGTGGTGCCAAGTACGTGGAGCAGCACTTTCGACTAGGAGTTAAAAGTGCACTTTGACGTACTAGCTGTACGTCCGAGCTAGTTTTCCCGAATTCGTACTCCACGCATACGCATGATATACGCGGATTTGTAGATTGGGTGGAATCATGGTGTGAGTTAGAAGCATCGGGTGTGGTGCTTGAAATCGTGGGGTGCGTGCTTCCACGGGATACGTGGAGTAGGTTAGAAGCACCTGGGGTGGTGAGTGGAATGGTCGGGTGTATGCCTCCATGGGGTACGTGGATTTGTAGATTGAATGGAATCATGAGGTGAATCAGAAGCATCGGATGTGGTTGGTGCGTGCATCTAAGGGATACGTGGATTTGGAGATTGATCGATTGATTGAGGATTTTATTAATGCTCTAGGTACCTTCCCAGCAAACACAGTTCCGAAATAGTTACGAAAATGTTACGTAACGTGTGTTACATTGGACATAACATTTATGTCACAAACTCCGTGAATGAAGCAGAGTTTGTTCTCAAATATGTCATCCTATAAACAAATCACAGATACGAAACATCTACGAGAAATAATAATGAAATAAACTCATACCCAAGATGTAACATATTCAGCTCATAGATGTAACAAACTCATCACATAGCCATAACAAACTCAGATAATAGATGTAACAAACTCAGATCATAGTTGTAACAAACTCAGCTCATTGATGTAACTCCTACGAAACGAAACGTAACCCTGGTAACGCATAATACTCGTAACAATGATGTCAATGTGATTTCGTGGTTACAGGTAATTTACGTATATACATATTTTATGAACAAATTACAAGAAATGTATGTATTTCCAACCTACATATTAGGTTGGAGTTTTATTTTTATTTTAACATTTGAAAAGTACATATTAATTATAATTTATAATTTTTGTAGAATACCTACAAATATGATGTATCGTCCACCATTTGAGGTACCAAATGAACAATTTTTTGGGACTAGTTAGAACCCTCAAGGTGCACCGGTGTCCTGAAAAGCCTAGTTTTGAGTTTTTATACTCCACGCTAATAAACTGCTGGCGACGTCTCATTTCCTTTGTAAACTTTTTCCCACGGGATGAGCGTGGCACATTTTGATTAAAGTCAAAATTGTGACCAGGACAATGCCTGGAAAGTTCAAAATAGGCTAACAATTTCAAAGCAGGCCTGCAACTCTGAAATAAAGAGCAGAAAACATGTGTCATGCTCATCTCATGGGAAAATGAGTTACGAAGGAAATGAGACGTCGTAGAACAAAATCTGTCTATCAATTCTTTCTGAATCATGCGCAGAGTATAAAAATTCAAAGCTAGGTTTTTACACAGAGTGTAAAAACTCAAAACTGGGTTCTTACACTCTGCGCATGATGCCGAAAGAATTGCTAAATAGATTTTGTTCTACGACGTCTTATTTCCTTCGTAACACTTTTTCCTATGGGATGGGAGGGGCACATTTTGATTAAAGTCAAAATTGTGACCAGGACAATGTCTGGAAAGTTCAAAATAGGCTAACAATTTCAAAGCAGGCCTGCAACTCTGAAATAAAGAGCAAAAAACATATGGCATGCTCATCTCATGGGAAAACGAGTTACGAAGGAAATGAGACGTCGTAGAACAAAATCTGTCTATCAATTCTTTCTGAATCATGCGCAGAGTGTAAAAACTCAAAGCTAGGTTTTTACACAGAGTGTAAAAACTCAAAACTGGGTTCTTGCACTCTGTGCATGATTCCGAAAGAATTGCTAGATAGATTTTGTTCTACGACGTCTCATTTCCTTCTTAACACTTTTTTCTATGGGATGAGCGTGGCACATTTTGATTAAAGTCAAAACTGTGACCAGGACAATGCCTGGAAAGTTCAAAATAGGCTAACAATTTCAAAGCAGGCCTGCAACTCTGAAATAAAGAGCAAAAAAAATGTGCCGTGCTCATCCCATGGGAAAATGAGTTACGAAGGAAATCAGACGTCGTAGAACAAAATCTGTCCATCAATTCTTTCTGAATCAGCCGCAGAGTGTAAAAACTCAAAGCTAGCTTTTGACACATGTAACGTAGTGAGCTCTCAATAATCAGCAGAATGAAATACACAGCGATGGAATATTTAACAGCGTATCTTTATTGCAAGGTTCTCTCTTGGCTCTCTATAGATATACAACGGACTGTACAATTGGGCGGCTAACAGTCAACTGACTCTCGTACCCTCGCTCGTGGCCAGCGCGCCAACCATACACATACAGGCATTCCAGTGTTGCCAACTCATGACATTACACTCCTCCCCGATAAGTCGAGATTACAACCTCAGAAAGCTTCAACCCTTTTTTAAACAAACTACAAATTAAATGTCGCTCTTAATCCGAGCTTCATAAGATCTTTCTCTCTCTTTTCTTTAGAATTCAAATTCAACCTTTGTTTACAGGTTTAAGCGTTCCGGGGCTTTAACCATCCTTTTCGGCCTCTGATTAACAAGCAAATCCTTATCCAAAATAACGCTTTTCTTCGCCGACTTACATCGGTCTTCTGTCCCTATTACGGGCTTAGATATCGAACTTACGTCCTCTACGATCTCTCGCGCACTGACACACAATCTCTCCGTACTTCCGGATGAGCTACACGCAGGTAGCGAAACTCTCGTATCACCATCTTCTGTATTAACATTCTCACTCACAGGTGTTTCATTCACGCGATTATTGCACATATCAATTTTTTTATTCGAATTATAATCGCTTTTACATAATTCTGCCCTATGCCTTGTGTATTCAAATTCGGTATTTTTCTCGCTTGTTGGCGCGTCTAGTTCTATGCGCTCGCTATCGTAAAATTTGCCGCTTTTTATTAACTGATCGGTGTGTCTTTTCCACACGGTATTTTCAACGCAAGGCTTACATAAATAATTTCTTTCGCCCAGTTTAGCTTGGACTATAGCTCGTTGCCACGATGGTTTAGTCGGATTTTTATAAGAACGAGCGTATACGACTTCGCCTACTCCAAAACTGACTTCGCGCTTTCCATGAAAATATTTCGTTTGATTTTCTCTTGCTTTTTGTACCGTCGTTGCATTTAAAAAATCTAACCTTGTCTTAACTTTATATTTTAATAACAAATTCGCAGGAGTTTCCCCCGTTGTACAATGAGGAACGTTTCTGTACGCTAACAAATATCTGCTAATAAGCGTCGTCATTTTCGCTGATTTGTCCCGAAGGTCACTTAAAGCTCTAGTTATCGCTCGCTTGAAGGTACCAACAGCATTTTCAGCTAGTCCATTGGTCGATGGATGGTACGGTGCCGATGCACGATGGACAATACCGTTCCGTTTGCAAAAACTTGCGAATTCATCGGACGTAAATTGTCTACCATTATCGGAGAATATCATACGAGGCAAACCAAATCTCGCGAAGCATTCCCTCAATTTCTCGATTGTACTAATTGAGTCGATTTTAGCCATTTCAATCACTTCTGGCCACCTTGAAAAGGCATCTACTATCATAAGATAAACTTTTCCATGAAAAGGTCCTAGAAAGTCTATATGAACTCTTTCAAACGGGTATTCCGCCTCGCGAAACTTGATCAACCTGGTTTTTTCGGGTGCCTTGGCGGTCGACATACAAGCCTGACAATTTTTAACATAATTTTCAATGTCTTGATCCAATTTAGGCCACCAAAAATATTGGCGAGCCAACATTTTCATTTTTGCCATACCCAAATGCGAACTATGTAATTCGTCCAGAAAAATCGCTTGCAGACTTTTTGGTATCACCGCTCGATATCCCCACATAATGACTCCTTTTTCGGCACTTATTTCGTTTACTCGACTAGCAAAAGGTTTTACTTGCTCGTCTAGTGCCTTCGGCCAACCGTCTCTTATATATAAAAATACTTTACTGAGGACACTATCTTTACTCGTTTCTTTGCGGATCTGATCTGCGGAAACGGGTACTCGATCTTCAACTAAAAAATGAAAATAATCGTGATCTTCTTTTTCCGCTTTTTTAATATGTAATGGGAGCCTCGATAACCCGTCCGCGCCTCCATTATCTTTTCCTTGCACGTATTGAAATTTATATTTAAGTCCGCTCAGAAATAGTGCCCAGCGTTGCAATCTACCTGCCGCCAGCTGAGGCAAACCTTTGTTTTCTCCAAACAAGGCTTGTAACGGTTTATGATCCGAGCATAAGATAAATTCATTGCCGACTAAGTATTGGAAAAACTTGTTTACTGCCCAATATATAGCTAATGCCTCTCGATATATAACAGAATAGTTTTTCTCTGAATCTCGAAGGATTCTAGACGCGAAAGCTATCGGTTTCTCAGAACCGTCGGGAAACACGTGCAAAAGCACGGCTCCAATTCCTATATTCGAGGCATCACAAGACAGTTTTACCGGCAATTTAGGCTCGAAATGCGTCAAGAAGCACTCTGCTGACATTTTCTCTTTAATATTTTGAAACGATTCTTCGCACTCTTTTGTCCAGATAAATTCTTTATTTTTTAACACTTGATAAAGAGGCGATAAAATGTCAGCGAATCTGGATACAAATTTTGCGTAATAATTTACCATGCCGATAAATGCTTGTACCTCTTGAACACATGACGGCCTGGGGACCTTGACAACCGCCGCGATCTTTTCGGGATCTTTCATTAACCCCTTTCGGTTAATCACGTGCCCCAAATAACGAACTTCTGATTGAAAGAATGCGCATTTTTTCGAGTTTAACCTGAATCCAGCTTCTGAGAGTCTTTTAAAGACTTCTCGTAAATTTTGCAAGTGCTCATCGCGGTTTTTCCCGGTTACAATAATGTCGTCTAAAAAGCATACTACGCCGTCTGCGCCTTGCAGAACTTTTTCCATGGTTCGCTAGAAAATCGAACACGCAGATTTTATCCCAAAGGGCAATCTGTTTACGACATAAACACCGCGATGTGTACTCCAAGCTAATATTTTTTTTGACTCTTCAGTTACTTCTAATTGATTGTACGCTGCGGATAAATCTAATTTCGAGAACCTTTCTCCCCCACTCAAGGCCGCGAAAATATCCTCAATTCTAGGAAAGGGATATTTCACGTCTTCCACGAAACGATTTACAGTAGTTTTATAATCCGCACAAACTCTCAAGGTACCGTCCGCCTTTAAAATCGGAACCAGTGGAGTACCCCACGCATTCGCGTTTTGTAATGAAATAACACCATTCTCGACTAAGATGTCGAGTTGTTCGTTCAATTTTTTCGTTAGGGCCATAGGTACTGGTCTCAGCTTACAAAATTTCGGTGTTGCCCCCTGTTGAAGTCTAATATCGACTTTTTCAAACTTATATCGTCCCAACTTTTCTTCAAATAAACCAGCGAATTGTTTTAACAAGCTTTCGATTTCGCTGTCTTTCTCCATGAATTTACACGACGCGATATAAAATCCAAAAGCTTTCATGAGGTCTTTACCCAACAATGGTTTGTCGCCTTCCCTGACAACTATTAGTGTACCTCTTTCACTCAATTCTTGGAATTTAATATTGACTTTAATTTGACCAACAGGGACCAGTACACTATTGTCATACATCCTCAATCTAACCGGCGTGTTTTCAAGAGTACAATGCGACCAGTATTTCTTATAAAGCCTCTCTGGGATTACTGACTTTCCCGCTCCCGAATCGATTTCAAAACAAACTTTTTTTCCTTCCACATTTAATTCTACCGACTCTGGCTTTTCAACAGCCCGATTGCTAGAAAGATTCAACATATCTGAGAATTCTAATGACTCGTCTAATTCAATTCCAACATAATTTTGAGTTGACTGAATCGTTTTTTCATTCCGACAAACTTTTGCCAAATGGCCTCGCTTTTTACAAATTTTACAACTGTACTCCTTATACTTGCAGTTTCTAAAGTTGTGTCGAACGCCGCCACAGTGATCGCACATCGCTTCAGACCGAGCCTCCTTGACTTGGTTCGATGACGCCTTGTCTTCGCAGCGGTGCGCCGATGACTTCTGCGTTGCCTTGTAACGATGCGAAGCGTCTCCCCTTGAAAAATTCTTCGGTGCTTTTGTGTTAATTTTGTGAAGCTCCGTAATATCTGTTCTCGACGATACAGCAATCGAAGCCTCTTTCGCCCTCGCTGCCTCAAGAATCTCATGTAGCGTAGCAGTAGCGCTTTGTTCAAACACCTTGTTTAGAACGGGACCGCTACGAAGACCGGTGACAAATCCATCTTTAATCTTGTCATCCAGCTGAGAACCAAATTTACAGTTTATCGCTTTGCTTTTTATCCGTGCATACCAGTCGTTCACCGACTCTGTTTCGCCCTGTGTTAAATTGAAAAACTCTCTCCTTTCCTTATATGGAGCTATCCTGGGCGCAAATTGCCCTTTCAAAATTTCACACAGCTCAGTATATGTCTTCGTCGACGGTAAACAAGGATCGCACAGGTCTTTTAAAATTTTATATGCCTCTTGCCCCACCAGGGTTATCAGAACAGCAACACGACGACCGTCCAAGACGTTATTAGCTATGAAGTATTGGTTTAAACGCTCTTCATAGACATTCCAATCCTCACCGATACGAAATTCGGCGAGAGATCCGATGGTAGAAAAAAAATTAACGCTCGGTACCTGAGGTGTTGTTGTTATCGTTCCGCCGGGCAATTCTGACCTTGCGGCTTCCCATTGTATTCGCTCGACCCCGAAACTCTGTTGCTGCTGTGCGAGAAGGTTCGATCGTTCGACGATATTCTTCTGCTGCTTCTGTAGTATATCTTGCTGTTCTAGAAGTTTCTCCTTGAATGCTTCCAGTTCTTTACGACGCTGTTCCAAAAGAACTTGCTGCTCAACCCACGTTGCTTGAGCTTCTTTGCTCATTTTGATACACTTCTCTGTTTTTTTATTTTATTTTATTTAGGAACTCACTTCTTGCGCCGTGCAAGATTTTCAGTCGCGCCTTGCGACTACTGTTAATTTCCCTTTTTATTGGTTAGAAACTTTTCTTTTCATTTTGATGTTAAGGTAACAATTTTCCTCGTCGCCAATGTAACGTAGTGAGCTCTCAATAATCAGCAGAATGAAATACACAGCGATGGAATATTTAACAGCGTATCTTTATTGCAAGGTTCTCTCTTGGCTCTCTATAGATATACAACGGACTGTACAATTGGGCGGCTAACAGTCAACTGACTCTCGTACCCTCGCTCGTGGCCAGCGCGCCAACCATACACATACAGGCATTCCAGTGTTGCCAACTCATGACATTACAACACAGAATGTAAAAACTCAAAACTGGGTTCTTACACTCTGCGCATGATTCAGAAAGAATTGCTAGATAGATTTTGTTCTATGACGTCTCATTTTCTTCGTAACACTTTTTATTATGGGATGAGCGTGGCAAATTTTGATTAACGTCAAAATTGTGACCAGGACAATGCCTGGAAAATTGAAAATAGGCTATCAATTTCAAAACAGGCCAGCGACACAGAAAGAAAGGGCAAAGAGAAATTAAGCGAACGTGCCACCCGAATAAGGTTATAAACCGAGTAAGGGAAATTCCTGGGTGTTTTTCCATCACGGCAAATACCCATATAACTTATTTTTTTCTTTTAAATAAAGGGATCACATTAAACTTACCTCTTGCAGTGTATGCTGTATTATTCTGGTTTATTCTGTATTACGCTGGATTATTCGATATCACCTCCTTGTACTTTACACTCACATACTGTTTACGTTCCTTAATCGACATAACCTTAAAATGATTGAAGACATTTCTCGTAATATATGATACGTATATGTAGCGGATTTGTTACAAGAAATGACTTGTGACATTTATGTCACACATTATACATATTTGCTACGTAGCCTATACTACGAGATTATAATGTCACCAATGTTCTATAATTGTTACAGCATCGGCTCGTAACAGTTTGACAAGTTTACAGTACATGTAAATATCTTGTATAAGAGTGACGAGATCTTGACGTATCAATGTTACGTATTTGTGATGTCTATAGTTTTTCGTAATTCCTACATCTTTCATTGACATCCTTACTACATATCGTCAGGACTTATAATATACATCTCGTTTACGTGCGTTAAGGTGCTATTTCATAGGCAGAGTGAGCAGTAGCAGCAGTTTAGTGAATTCACTCAAAGTTACTAGCAACTTCCGTTGCAAGTTTTTGCTGCTACTGTTCGTTTGTCCGAACAGCAGAGCAGCAAAGCTAGCAAAACTGAGCAAAACGCTACTGCAGTTACGGCCTATTTCATGAGCAGCACTGCTGCTGCGTAAAGTCACTAAACTTGCTAGTAATTTCCTAGTAAGTTCCGAAACTGCTGCTACTGCTCACTGCCCATGAAATAGCACCTTTATGAGAAAGTTACGAATTTGTGATGAACATTATATGACGTAGTTATTACATTTCAATTATACGTAAATGTTTCGTAAATCATCCAAGTGTATTTGCTGGGTTAAGGGCAAATATATACAAGAATAGTAACAACATGTTGTGTGTAAGCTAGATAATCATAGATATAATGAGTAAGATTAGATCATAAGTAAATAGGTATAAGTAGATATTAATGGATTTAATGAAGAAGAAAAAATGAAAATCAAAAGAAAAATAAATAAATGAATAAAAAATGTGCTGTGTTTAAAATTAATATGCATTAAGGATAGTGTAAGTATAGTGAAACGAATATAGTAGATATATACAGATAATATACGGCATCGATAATATGCAACAGATAGATGAGAGGTATCAAAGTTCTACAGATACGCCTTCGCTAGTTAAGAGATAAGAGAAAAGACGCGTCTTAAATATAGATAGTGAACTAGCGCTTGTAATATCAAGAGGGAGCGAGTTCCAAAGATAGGCTCTTGACAGTTGAAAGGATTTGGCGTAGGCTACAGTTCGATGGATAGGGATGTGAAAGTACGCTGAAGAGGGGTTACGAACAGAGCGCCGTAGAGCCGGATTTTCTATAGTAAGTAGATCCGCTTATATAGGGGGCAGAGCTTAGGTACCGAATATGATACATACACTCCCAGAAAATATTGTCTACCATTTCGAAAGGATAGCCAACCAAGGCGATGTCTATAAGGAATAATATGCTTGTCTCTCCGAATACCAAAAATAAATCGAATAGCGCAATTTATAAGCCGCTGGAGTTTAACATTCAATTGATCAGGTAAATCGATGTAGACTAAGCAACAATAATGTATGGAAAGATCAAAGTCGTGACAAGCTTGCTCTTCAGCTGTTGTGATAATGAGTTTCTGTGATATTTAAGTTTATGACGGGTAAAATAAACTTTTTGGGAGATAAAGGAGACATGACTATTCTAAGATAAATTTTAACACATAATGACCCCGAGATTCTTGGCCTTCGAAACAAAAGGTATGGGTATGTCATAAATAATGATCAGACGTAGACTGCTTAAATCAATTGACTTGATATAGGAATCACGGCCCAGAATCATGACTTTGGACTTCGAGACATTTAGCTGTAAGCAGTTACGACTTGCATAGTTCGAGATAGCAGAGGCGTCTCCAGCGAGCAACTCCAAACCACGGGCAATATCCGAAGGCGGAACGGACAAATAAATTTGGGTATCATCGACAAAGATCATGTGGTTACAGTGGGTCAATCATTGGCCGATGTCATTGATGAAATGCGAAAACAATAGCGGGCCAATCACCGAAACCTGAGGGACACCCGATGTAAATGGTTGCCACTGGGAAACGTTATGATTTTCATCAATAACAGCCTGGGTCCGCCCACTAAGATAGTAGTGAAACCACGATAATACAGTTACCGAGAGCCTAAATGACTTGAGCTTAGTAAGAAGCAGTGAATGAGAGACTGTGTCAAACGTCTTGCTAAAGTCGAACAATATCAAGATCGTAACCACACGAGCATCGATGCCTCGACGAACGTCATCACAAACCCTGAGCAGCGCAGTTTAAGTACTAAAATTTGTTCGGGAACCAGATTGACGTGGGTCAAGAAGTCCATTCGAATCAATAAAGAATTTTAATTGCCGATCGACGATCTTCTCGAAGACTTTAGAAAGCTCTGGAAGCTTGGCTATGGATCGAGTATCGGAAAGGGAAAGAGGTGTACGGATCTTGGACAGTGGTCTAATGAACGCTCGACGCCATTTAAGCGGGAAATAACCGAGCCGAATAGATTCTTTAAATAAAAGTTGGGGGGTGGACAAAATAGCAGGAAGAGCGGAACGAACACAGAAGGAAGAGATACCGCCCGGGCCCGCCGAGTGGGAGTAAGGAGACATGTCGGTTATGGTCTTGAGGATACAGTCGGTAGTGATAGGGGCAAAAAAGAATTTATTAACACAGCCTTGAGGATAGGATACAATGGAAATATAGTCAAGATAAGAGCAAGGTGGCGAGGAGTTGGAAATTGCTGCATAATGCTGGTTAAGTTCGTCAGGATTGAAGAAGTGGAGAGGAAAAGATAGGGATGATTTTACGAGCCCGAGACGATTAAGCTCTCCACATTTTTTTCGGATCATCAATGCTCGCTAGAAGATTGAACTCATACGTGCTTTCAGCCAGTTTAATATCAGCAGTGAGGACATTACGGGGGTGCCTATAGATTGCGTAGCCGAGCAGACTATTAAAGCTTACCTGTACCTGAGTACCTGAGACATAATACCCTTTTCAGCTAACGATCTATTGACGGATACGACAAAATTATCTGCTGGGAATTTTTTGAAGTTTTTTCGCACTAATGCACGTGGCCGTACGGTGGTGGTGTCAAACGAGTATGTTAGCGACAGAAGGTCGTGCCCTGCTATAAACGGACGATCCGATTTCGAGAAAGCAAGGACGTTCTCAGGATCATCAATGACAAAAACAGCTAACCAGGAGTTGCGAAAAGCCGTGTGGTACTTAGCGTCAGATACGTCGAGATAAAGCGCATGTGATCTAATGAGTTAATGTAGATAATGAGATTCAAAAGAATCACGCAAGAGATTGCAGTTGAGGTCGCTAGCAATAATTAAGTTACGATATGAATGCGATAATCTATTAAAAGCTGAAAAAAAAAAAAATTAAGAAGGAGATATTTAGGCCTTCTGTACATAGAACAGAATAATAGTGAATGCGAAGGGGAAAATTTTTTATCAATAATCAAATATTCCGGAGAATTCGAGAATAAATTAGGCGACCCAGCTAATACTTTCGCTTTTAACGAATTGTGAATGTAGCAGGCTACACCACCTCCCTGTTTACCTTCACGGTCGCCCACGGTCACCCAAAAAATAATTGTGAATGTTTACAAGATCATCAGATATGTTAGCGTAGAGACAGGTCTTAGATACAGATATTATGTGAAATTTCTCGGATTCAGAATGAAGCCTTATAAAATCAATGTGGCCAACTAGCGAGTTAGCATTGAACTGAGCTACAAAAATGCGGTCCCCAGACGGGGAATTCGATGATGTGTTATCGACGAGTGATATCGGTGTGTTTCCCGAGACACTGGAGTTCCAAGGTTGGATATGTCGTTGTCAAGAAAGCTTCAGAAGATCCGCTTCTGAGGAGATGTTGATCATTGGCAATCCGCCCCCACTTCCTGAAGTAGATACGGCCCAACTTCGTTCGAACGTATTTGTACGTTTCGGCCTTGGCCTTGGTTTTCGTGCGAATTAGCAGTTTGTATATGTCGGAAGGCAGCAATTCATTAACAAAAATGCTTCTGTTAGTTTGACCCTCGCAGTAGTTTGGGAAGACATCCTTAATGTTCAGGTCCCTCTTCGTTGTTCTCTTAGTTTTTATGCTAAAATCCCTGATACGTTGCGACTTGAGGGAGACCACGTAAGATTGAGATGTGTTGTTGTCGTGTTGTTGACCCGTACTTCCACTAGCGATGGGTAGTTTCTTGGACATCTTTCTGGCAGTGAGAATGTCACTAGACGTGGCCAGAGAAGTAACATCAGACTGTAGATCGTTGAAATTCTGGACAACTACAGAGAGAATACTCTGGATGGACTGAAGTTGGGAATCAGAACTTGTCTTGGATTATTGCAGTTGCCGCATATGATCCTCTAAGGTGGCAGCTCGTGGAGTTGAGGTGGCTATATCAAGGTCGGAGAAAGAGGCCTGATCGAGACCGAATCTGTCCACGGCACAAATGATATGAAAGGATTTCTTACAATCACCGATGCATTTGTTGGAATTGTCACCATGCGAAGCGAAACGGTTGCAAATGGTGCAGCGAGACATATTAATTGTTGAATTAAGAACTGTCAATCATGAGACGCGAATTATACGCGAAGCAAGGAACAAAGCACTCAATTGTAGCCGTTGGAATAGGCGGTCGGTGAACTATAAATCAGATGGGCGACGACTGTAGTATAAGTACACCAACACAAGTTCATGTGAGATATAAAACGCCAAGAGAGGCACCGTCTTAGGTAAATATGTATATACTGAAGACGGATCCGTTTAAATCACAGATTATCACTTCAGCGGCCGGCACCGCAGGCACGATTTAATGTATATAAATTTGTACAAGTATGCGAAGCCCAGTCAAATGTGTGCACATTTATGTTAAATTTGTGATCTGTATGTGGAATGCCAGTAACGAAAGTGTGTGGGCACAGACACAGGTTGAGAGAAGAAAATATAGTCATAAGATGGAGCACACACACACGCACGCGAAACCAAAGCGATCAAAGATCGAACAACAGCGCTAAACTTGGTCGATGTTCGAGGCCAAATCGCCAAGCGACCGTGACACATGTGCCCTCGCCAACGAGACACACAAACAGTAGTGGCTCGAGAGACGACGCACAAAATAAATCCGCGTATAACGAAAAGCCGGTGTGAACTGTCAGATTACCGCGAATATAATAAAACGCAACTCTCTCTCTCGCAACGAAATAGACCCAAATGAAAAGATATAGGGCCGCAACTATGAAACTATGAGAATAACACAACTCTTTGACGGTAATTGATACCAGACAGAGAACACCAGTGCCGGAAATGAATTAAAATTATGAGCCGAGAGAAACACGTCCGTTCAACTCAGAGCGCTGGACTGGATTGTGTAGAATCATGGGGTGGGTTAGAAGCATCGGGTGTGGTACGTGAAATCGTGGGGTGCGTGCGGCCATAGAATACGTGGATTTTTGAATTGAGTGGAATCGTGGGGTGGATTCCGGGCATCAGGTGTAGTGCGTAGAATCGTGACGTACGTTCGTCTATGCGATACATGAATTTGTAGGTTGCATTAAAACGGTCATGCCGAAACGTCCTGCTCTTCTCGGCCACATAACAGATTAACTTTTCGCCCTTGAAGCAATACCAAACAATTTCCATTATTTGTGGTAAAATAAAGATGTTATACCCATAAGACAACAATGATTAAGAATTTTGGCGTATTTCAGATTACCGCTAAAAGTGCTCATATTCCTTAAGAAAGCCGAAACATCAAATTTTCTATTCTCTAGATTCTTATTATTTCGGCTTAATTATCAGGAATCAATGATCAAAACTTGGTTGCACAGAAATCGTACTATCCCCGTTTATGGTGTTCAGGTTGACGGCCCCGTAGTTTTCGGTGTCCAGATCAACAGCTTGGTAGTTTTCGATATTCAAGTAGACTGCCGCGCAGTTTCCGGTGTTCCGATTGACCGCCTCATAGTGCTCGGTGTCCAGGTGGATTGCTACATAGTTTTCGGAGTTTAGGTTGATCGTATCATAGCTTTCGGCATCCAGCTATATGCATCTCTTTATATATTTTGGTAGCCAGTGCGATCATTCGAGTTTTATACCGAGAAGTCAGAAAATATAAAGTGATCGACCTGGATACCGAAAACTATATAGAAGTTAACCTGGGCCCCGAAAGCTATGATACCGTCAACCTGAACACTGAAAACTATGGAGCAGTTCATCTGGACACCAGAATCGTAAAAAAAACTCTGGAGCAGTTGACCGAATAATTACAATTACTAGGAGTAATTGTATTCTTGCGATAAGCCCTTTTGAATTGTTAATATTAATTTATTTATTTTTTCCATTACGTTTTTTATCGCCGTTTCAGTCGAGAATACATCTTCGGCGGCATCCATCGGCCACAACACCAAGCCAACATAGGGATTTATGAATCTAGTAATTTTTTGGGGAAGGTCAGTTTGGGTGAGAACGGTTTGGGGAACCTCGGACCGTACCCCTCTCCCACCTAAACACAAACCTGCTCAATCTGTCACCAATCTCACTCCGTCTCGATTGTTGTACACGGCAGTGGCGGCGGTGGCAGCGGCGGCGAAATGTTTATGTAATATAGAGAGATATTGTGACATGGTGTTTTTCGACTTCCTGCTACAGTGCCGTATCGAAACGAGAGAAAACCAAGATATTGTCGATTTGTCGTTCGAATCTTTGTCGTCTGTGCTATTAAAGAATTTCGTATTGATTCAGAGTATCGTTATAATGTGGGCGAGGCTCGGAAGGATTCGGTTTGTTTTTTTGCAACTCTCGGTAGTCACCATTATTGTTTGAAAGTCGGAGGGAGCCTTGGATAGGGGGTACCCTGCTTACAATTGGAGTGGACGCCACTGTGGGTGGGGGGGGAGGTTGTAGTGAACTCGTCCACCTCGCGATAAGCCTACCCCGCCATTTGTGTCAGAGGCCATTGAATCCATGCTTATCGCCGGGTCGTGATACTCTGACCGCCACTTAAATATCTCCGAGCAGCCGTCATGGCGTGCCTTGCACTCGCGGAATGCATGACGCGTCATTTCGCTTGCGCGCTCTTCAAATTTGGCGCACCATACGAAGTCCGAGGTCCAAAACAGATAACTTTATTAACACAAGTAAAGATCGATGGTATCACAAACAAGTGCAGTCTCGATCAACTATGAAATATCCGTTGTGAGATGTACACTAAGCTGAATGTGCAAGCGGAGAATGTTTATTTGAGATCGTAATGAGTCGACTTGCGCAATGTAATGTCTTCGAATCTTTGAGTATTGTACATGAAATATCTATGCAGATTATATGAATCTAGAATAGCCTCAGGTCACTTGTGAGAAGCTCGATGTGAAATATCTATCCAGATTATATGAATCTTGGAGAAGTCTCAGATCACATGAGTTGCACATGCGGTGATAGCGTCACCCACGTATTGAGTGTGAGACAAACGATGGTGATGTACTTAATATTGTGAGCGCACAAAATTGAGTATTACTGCATGAGAATCATTAGAGATAGCTTACACTAAAGCTGACAGCCGATGATCTTACTTTATTAGAGTACACAGTGAGAAGACATGAGATCACATTGTAAGCGCGGCCATGAGGCCCGGAGAATGACTTGTTCCTGGAACGAGCCGTGTAACTAATGGAGCCGGAAGTTCCTTAATTCGGAAGAGATGATCAGGTGAGAATGCGTGAGAGTGTACATGGTGACTCGTAGATGAGTCCGATCGGCACGGGTACATGTGCCATGCAGAGTAAACGAGTCTTCCTGCGCGAGCGCATGAGCTGATCGATGAAAATACTAAAATAGATCTTCGAGTACGTACACGCATGACCGGAGTGCTCAAAGTATGTCCCATGCGCGCGTGTGGTCGAGTATCATAAGAGAGCATACGAATGAGATAGAGCTGACACGCACGAGTGAGCAGGCATGTGCGCTAGTTGACGACAGGGTTGCAAGTAATGCATTACTTTTTGTAATGCATTCCCGGTAAAAAAATGGTCATATATAATCATATACGATCTTTCATATATGATCATGAACGAAATTTGTCTCTATATGTCCATATATAGTCATATATAGCAATATATGATTATACATAATTCAGGGGTTGCGAGCAAAACGTTTTGCTCGATCGGGGATTTAATCCCTGAGCGAGCCCATTGCAGGTATACGAATGGTAGCTCGTATCGCGAGAGGAACTTTATGGTATACCGGGACGATCGAATCGGAGAGGGAGCGCAAAGAGACTCAGGTAGTTTCCCTCTCCTCGCGAGTCGAGGAGACATTTATTTTTGGGGATCGTATCGCGAGGGAGTAAATAGTTCTCGGACGAGGTTTCCATCCTATCGCGAGTTATTGGGTGTCTCGAGTCCGTCGGATCGATCCTATGAGGATCGAAACGTCCGAGAACTCTTCCAGTAAAACTCGCCGAGGATCAAAACCTCGAGCGACGCAAAAGGGTTTCGATCTTTACCTGGCCCGATCTCGTTGGGCATAGGATGTTTCCCTCTTTGTTTTGCGTTACATTATATATGTACGATCTTGACTATTAGATGAAATATTGAAACGGCATTTTTACATGAAATAATAAAACATTGAACTTTAAAAATATTGTTACTGCAAAAATCTCATAGATTCCATATTATGATTAATGTAATCTTTTCAATGGAAACGTATTTTTTTTTAATATTCTACTATTGAAATGACGATTGTTTTTGAACGCTTCATTTTCTTTTGTGCATGCAACCGTTAATAGTTAATTACGTTGCAACAATCTTTTTTTTTTATTTTAAGCCGACAATTATTTTTTCATATTTAAATTCTTGGGAAACAGGAGTATTGAAATACAAATTTTTGTTAACATGATTAATGTTTGCGAATTGCCGTAATTTATTTCCGTTAATTTCGTTGTTTTTCTAAATGATCATTTCCTGCTATTCTTTTATTCGCATTTTTGCTTGACAATTATCACCAGCGATGAATGTAACGAAAAATTATGATACATACAGTCAATAGGTAAGCACTAACGCAAGCCGGGCTTTCGTAAACCGGATCAACAAATAATAACATATATCTATGAATATATATGTGGCATTCCACGGTATTTCGATCAAAATCTTACCTTGATGATTTCGATTTTCCTCTAAACTTTTTATATAAATAAGGACGTTCAAAAAAATTTCCCAAATTTTTTCAGAATTTTTCAGCCACGCGTTTTTTGGATTTATTTATTTATTTTTTTTAAACAAAAGCGACAACTTTGTGAAATCTGAAAAAATGCGGAAAAATCTAAAAAAATATAACAAATTTTTTGGGCTTTGTTCCATAACGGAGATTTCAATACTCTATGAGTCAAATTCAAAAAATTAAAAAAAAAAGTTGACTCATAGAGTTTTGAAATCTCCATTTTGGAGCAAAGCCCAAAAATTTTGTTATATTTTATTAGATTATTTTTTATTTTTAATGTCCTTTTTTATATAAAAAATTTTATATAAAAAATTTTATTAGATTATTTTTTATTTTTAATGTCCTTATTTATATAAAAAATTAAGAGGAAAATCAAAATCATGAAGGTAAGATTTTGATCGAAATACCGTGGAATGCCACATATATTTATATAATATATATATATATAATGCATTCCGTGCGATTTCGAACGGTCAAAAAGTTGTCCACTCTAAAAAATTGACATTTTGTCAAATTATTTAATTATATGAAAAAGGGTAGTGTACATTTTTTCAAAATTTTGGAATCGCATTTTTTTGAGTTTTTGAGAATTTCATAATTGTCTGAGTACCGTTATATTTTGAAACTCTATATCTATATACATATATATCCATCTTATGTACACCCCGTGATAATATATATAGGTATAGACATTGTAGCGATGACCGTACGGAGAGCAAAATTCAGGTAAGGATCGAAACCGCTCGACTCTCGACGAGTTTTACTCCTCGAGGAGTTATACTCCATCGAGCCCGTGCGCATTCGATCCTCGATGATCAACACGTTCAATGAGTTCCGACGGGGGATCCCATTGACTCAGTATATCTATATATATCTCTCTGTATACGTATATATTAGACTGATTCACGAAATTAGATTTTTTTTGTTTTAAATCTCCGATTAAATACTTTCGGGGAAGTGAAGAAGATGCCTGTTGGAAGCAGAGCTCCGAATGTTGATATATTTAGAAGTCTCTCGTCGTTAATTTAAATTTTAGATTTAAATGACACAGGAAAAAAAAATTCAAACTTTGAAATTTTTTACCTCGACTTTGTGTGAACTACTGTTGGTCATTTCTTTAAAAATTAGGTTATTTACGATAATGGAATTCAAACTCTTTTTTCAAGAAAGATTTCACAATGTTTAGTAATAATTTTTAACATTTTTCCGGAAACTAAAAAAAAAGGGAAATGTCCTCTAAATTTAATTTTAACTTTGCATAACTTTCGAAGGAGTGAGTTTTTCAAAAAAATCTTGGGAGACCTTTTTTGTAAAGCGTTCCATTCCCTATAAGAATATGTATCGCAGATTTTGGTACAAGGACGTGAAGTCGAGGTATGACATTTCAAAGTATAAACATTTTTTTTCCTGTATTATTTAAAAAGTTATGCAAAGTTAAAATTAAATTTAGAGGACATTTCCCTTTTTTTTAGTTTCCGAAAAAATGTTAAAATTTATTACTAAACATTGTGAAATCTTTCTTAAAAAAAGAGTTTGAATTCCATTATCGTAAATAACGTAATTTTTAAAGAAATGACCAACAGTAGTTCACACAAAGTCGAGGTAAAAAATTTCAAAGTTTGAATTTTTTTTTCCTCTGTCATTTAAATCTAAAGTTTAAATTAACGACGGGAGACTTCTAAATATATCAACATTCGGAGCTCTGCTTTCAACGGGCATCTTCTTCACTTTCCCGAAAGTCTTTAATCGGAGATTTTAAAAAAAAATCTAATTTCGTGAATCAGTCTAATATATACGTATACAGAGAGATATATATAGGTATACTGATTCAATTGGATCTCCCGTCGGAACTCATTGAACGGGTCGATCGCCGAGGATCGAATGCGCATGGGCTTGATGGAGTATAACTCCTCGAAGAGCAAAACTCGTCGAGAGTCGAGCGGTTTCGATCCTTACCTGAATTTTGCTCTTCGTATGGTCATCATTACTATACCTATACCTATATACATTAACACGGGGCGTACAGGAATGAACGGGCGTATATATACATATATAAGCAGCGATCTCAATATTAATATTTTGAGATCTCTCATCCCGAATTTCCATTTAAATAATACAGGAAAAAAAATGTTTATACTTTGAAATGTCTTACCTCGACTTCACGTCCTTTTACAAAAATCTGCGATACATATTCTTATAGGGAATGGAACGCTTTACAAAAAAGGTCTCCTAAGATTTTTTTGAAAAACTCACTCCTTCGAAAGTTATGCAAAGTTAAAATTAAATTTAGAGGACATTTCCCTTTTTTTTAGTTTCCGGAAAAATGTTAAAATTTATTACTAAACATTGTGAAATCTTTCTTGAAAAAAGAGTTTGAATTCCATTATCGTAAATAACCTAATTTTTAAAGAAATGACCAATAGTAGTTCACAAAAAGTCGAGGTAAAAAATTTCAAAGTTTGAATTTTTTTTTCCTGTGTCATTTAAATCTAAAATTTAAATTAACGACGAGAGACTTCTAAATATATCAACATTCGGAGCTCTGCTTCCAACAGGCATCTTCTTCACTTCCCCGAAAGTATTTAATCGGAGATTTAAAAAAAAAAATCTAATTTCGTGAATCAGTCTAATATATACGTATACAGGGAGATATATATAGATATACTGAGTCAATGGGATCCCCCGTCGGAACTCATTGAACGTGTTGATCATCGAGGATCGAATGCGCACGGGCTCGATGGAGTATAACTCTTCGAGGAGTAAAACTCGTCGAGAGTCGAGCGGTTTCGATCCTTACCTGAATTTTGCTGTCCGTACGGTCATCGCTACAATGTCTATACCTATATATATTATCACGGGGTGTACAGGAATAAGCGTGGATATATATGTATATGGATATAGAGAGAGAGATATAGAGCGAGGGAGCGAGACAGAGATATATATAGGTATACTAAGTCTGAGGATCAAAACCTCTCACGAGGCGAGACGTTTCGATCCTTATCAGAATTTTGCTCTCCGTATGGTCATCGTTACTATGCTTTTAAAAAATGAGACTATTTTTTTAATTCGCAATCTCCAATTAATTACCTTCAGGGAAGTAAAAAAAGATTCCTGTTTAAAGCAGAGCTCTGAATATTAATATTTAGAGGTCTCTCGTCGCAAATTTATTTTTTATATTTAAATGACACAGGAAAAAAAGTCAACCTTTGAAATTTTCCACCTCGGCTTCAAGTCAATACACCAAAACGAGCGATGCATATTCTTGTAGGGAATTGAATGCTCTACAGAAAACGTTTCTCATGATTTTTCGATAAACACTCTCCTTCAAAAGTTATTCACGGTCTAATATATATGTATATTAGACTGTGAATATGTGTTAACTACTGTTGGCCATTTCTTTAAAAATTGGGTTATTTATGATAGTGCAATTTGAACGTTTTTTTAAAGAAAGATTTCACGATATTTAGTAATAAGCTTTAACATTTTTCCGGAAACTAAAAATAAAAGGAAAATTTATTCTAAATTTAATTTTACCTTTGAACAATTTTCAAAGGAGTGAGTTTTTTCAAAAATTTCTAAACATTTTCAAACAAATTTTCCAAAAATTTTTAAATTTTATTTTATAAATTTAAACGTTGTTTGCGATAAAAATGTGAAAAAGCTCAAAAAAATATTTTCTCATTTTAATGGTGATAACGAAGTGTTTAGGGGCAATAAACATGATTCTTCAATTTTTTTCAAAAATTCGATTGCTTGAAACTTGAAACAAAAAAAAACATCCGATAGATCAAATTGAAACTTTACAGTGTCTTTGTGGGTATGTTGAGCTGTAAAAGTTACGCTTAACATTAGTCGTTTTATCAATATTCTTAATTTTGCCTTTAATTTCCAAAAAAAAAAAAACAATAAATAGCTTTTTTTCTCCTGTTCTTTCAAATTCATGGCAAGAATGGGAAAATTGTTTTTTTCAAAAAACTATTGACAATTTTTCAGAGCATTAATTTAAGTTTGTGAGACGCTCCTTCTGATTGATGTGCGATCATTGGTTGCTGAGATATCAATGGTTGAATACAAAAGGATCTTCTTTCATTAAAAGTCCAATATCTCAGCGAAAAATGGTCACAGCGAGGACTCAACAAAAAGCAAATTGAAGTTAAATAAACAAGCTATTCGGTTCATGTGATAGTTTAGCTGGAAAAAATTTTTCCAAGTAACTGCAAAAAAAAAAGATTGGTTTGTCTTACTATTTCAGATTTCTCAAGATTGCGTAAAACCTATAGCTTGGAATTTTTTTTGGCTGAAAGATCTTAAAACTAGAAACTTGAAGCTTCAAAATACTTTTTCAAGACCTCGATTGGACAATTTTTCACTGAGATACGGCATTGTTAAAAACCACTAAAAATTGGAAAATTTGTTGATCTCTTAATTTTTTTCAGTAACGTATATATAAATATATATATATATATATATATATATATATATATATATATATATATATGTACGCCCGTTTATGCCTGTGCGCTCCGTTTTCATCTATATAGGTATATGCATAGTAGCGATGACCGTGCGGAGAGCCAAACTCAGGTAAAGATCGAAACCCTTTCGCTTGGCGAGCAGTTTTGCTCCTCGAGGAGTTATACTCCGTCGAGATCGTGGGGATCCGATCCTTGAAGAACTTTTACCTGTCGAGAGCGCCGGGATTCAATCGTTGAACGATTCAAACTGCCCGATCCTTCCGACTCGGCGCTCGTTCGAGGAGGGGATCGTCTCCCGAGTTTCGTGTGCCGTTCTTTCGAAGAGTTATATCGCGGGGGTATTAACTCGCCAACGAGTTATATAGCTACCTGCTCAGTACGAGCATGCTCACTGGACGAGTAAAACTCGCAAGGATCGGAGATTTTACCTGTTCTTCGGCTCGCTCGCGATTCGCTCGCAATCCCTGACATAATTATATTTTAATTATTTATTTATTCTTTATTCTATACATTCATTAGTAGTTACAATAAAAATCGGTTTTTTATTCATCGTTGATAGTTTCTAAGGAACAAGTAAAATTAAAAACAAAAAATTGAAGAAAAAAAAAGAATTGTCGCCACTTGGATTTGAACCCTCGACCATCGGTTTCAACCAATTCTTAATGCTGACACGCTAACCACTACACCATTGACTACTAGTAGTATTCTTATACATGTATCATATTTATGTAACATAGGCCAGAAAAATGTACTTTGAAATCTAAGTCAGTACGGACCGTAAACACAAGTTTCGAGGGTTTACATAACTTATGAGGGTTTACTTAAGTTATAAGGATTCGGGTATGCTGGAATCAAGTGGTATAATATATATATATATATATATATATATATATATATACATGTCTTACCAGTTTCAATAAACATTAATTTCACTAGTCAATTGCATAATAAGTAACTCTGACATATTTATAATTATATATGATTACTAGCTTGTCCCCGCGACTTCGTCCGCGTGAACTACGGGTTTGAATTTCATTTTTCGGTATTTCACATACACTGGGCTCACGATAAAAATTGATTGTGAAACCTAGACGTTGAATATAATTAAAATGCTCAATTTCCAGACTATAATAAAAATAAATTCAAAATTATAGTGTGGTGATTGTATGTAATATAACACCCACGCCCACTGATGTAACAACTCACACCTACCCCGACCCCTACAACCACAACCACACACACCTACCCAAGCTAAGCGACACACCTATGTAACAACACACCCATCCTCACCCCCACAACCACTCACGGTGCCCAAACCATCATCCCCACCCCTAGAATAATTCGTACTCACCACCACCCACACCTACCCACGCTAAGCAACAGTTATAATGGTAACTGTTGCCATGATAGCGATTGCCATATTATCCGTTACTATGGTAACTGTTGTTATCGTAACAGTTGCTATGGTAACCGTTACTATGGTAATCATTGCTATTGTAACCGTTACTATGATAACCGTTGCCATGGTAACCGTTGCTACGATAACAGTTGCTATGGTGACCGTTGCTATTGTAACCGTTACTATGGTAACCGTTGCCATGGTAACCGTTGCTACGATAACAGTTGCTATGGTGACCGTTGCTACGGTAACCGTTGCTATGATAACCGATGCCATAGTAACCGTTGCTATGGTAACCGTTGCCATGATAACCATTGCCATATTGTCCGTCGCTATGGTAACTGTTGTTACAGTAACAGTTACTATGGTAACCGTTGTCATGGTAACCGTTACTATGGTAACCGTTGCTACAGTGTCCGTTACTATGGTAACCGTTACTATAGTAGCCGATGCTATGGTAACCATTGCTATGATAACAGTAGCTATGTTAACCGTTGCTATGGTAGCCGTTGCTATGATAACAGTAGCTATGTTAACCTTCGCTATGGTAACCGTTGCTATGGTAACCGTTTCTATGGTAACCGTTGCTATGGTAACCGTTGCTATGGTAACCGTTGCCATGATAATCGTTGCCATAGTAACCGTTGCTATGGTAACCGATGCCATGGTAACCGTTGCTATGTTGACTGTTGCTATGGTAACCGTTGCCATGATAACCGTTGCTATAGTAACCGTCGCTATGGTAACCGTTGTCATGTTAACCGTTGCCATCGTAACCGTTGCTATGGTGTCCATTGCTATGGTAACCGTTGCTATCGTAACCGTTGCTATGGTAACCGTTGCCATGGTAACTGCTGTGATGGCAACCGTTGCTATGGTAACCGCTGCTATGGTAACCGTTGCTATGGTAACCGTTGCTATGGTAACCGTTTCCATGGTAACCGTTGCCATGGTAACCGTTGCTATGTTGACCGTGTATATGGTAACCATTGCTATGGTAACGGTTGCTGTGGTAACCGTTGCCATGTTGACCGTCGCCATGGTAACCTTTGGTATGGTGTGAGGTAGAGAGATGGTATATGTGATGGTAGGTGGAAAATCCGTTTCCCATAGGAATTACTCAAAATCGGTTCTTAGTGAGCGTCTACGTGGAGAAAGGAGTAATCATGCAAAATTTCAAGCCAATCGGACGTATAGTTTTGGAGATCTCGTGATGAGTGAGTGAGTAGTATTTCGCTTATATATATGTATATATAGATATAGATATATGTATAGATATATGATCATTCATGATGTCATGTTCAGCCACGTATAATAATATATAACAATATATGTACATATAAGATTATATATGACCATTTTTTCTCGGGATACATGATCATACATGGGCATATACGATCATTCATCATGTCATGTTAAGGCATATATATATATATTATATATGATTATATATGTTCATTAGACTGATTCAAAATAAGCGACTATTTATTGTTTTTCGAAGAAACGCATTAAATACTTTCGGGAAAGTGAAAAAAGATACCTGTGAAAATTGGAGCTCTTAATAAAAATATTTAGAGATCCCTTATCACATATTTTTATTTCCCATTTAAGTAACACGGGAAAATTTTTTTTCAAACTCTGACATTTTATACTTCGGCTGCAAATCAATGCATCAAAATGAACGACACATATTCTTGTAGAGAATTGAACGCTCTACAAAAAACATCTCTTATGACTTTCCGATAAACTCACTCCTTCAATAGTTATTCACGTTCTAACATATATGTATATTAGACTGTGAATATGGGTGCACTACTGTTGGTCATTTCTTTAAAAAATAGGAAATTTATGTTAATGCAATTTAAACTTTTGTTTCAGGAAAGATTTCACGATATTTAGTAATGAGTTTCAACATTTTGCCGGAAACTAAAACAAAAAGTCAAATTTACTCCATATTTAACTTTAACCTTGAATAACTTTTGAAGGAGTGAGTTTATCGAAAAATCATAAGAGATCTTTTTTGTAGAGCGTTAAATTCTCTACATTCATTTCGGTGCATTGACTTAAAAGCCGAGATATAAAATGTCAAACTTTGAAAAAAAAATTTCCCGTCATATTTAAATGGGAAATAAAAATATGCGACGAGGGACCTCAAAATATTTTTATTAAGAGCTCTAGTTTTAACAGGCATCTTTATTCATCTTCCCGAAAGTATTTAATGCGTTTCCTCGAAAAACAAAAAATAGTCGCTTTTTTTAAAATCAGTCTAATGTTTATATATGATTATACATGACCATTTTTTCCCGCGATGTATGATCATACATGGGCAATGTGACGTAACATTTTGTTCGCCAGACATGCGCGAGACTTTGCGTTGCATCGCCGGGTTTACGACCTTGGGACGACGCGTGTTCGCGTTCGAGAGTCTCCGGAGGAGCAAGGAAGGCTGTGGATTGGGGGTTGATGTTTGATGGGTTGTCGAGCAACGTATTTTTGGGACTTATGTTTGGTTGTGATTTAATCGCGTTTACGTCTTCTTTATGGGTTTTGGACATTTAAATTGGTCGTGTTCATGTTTCATTGTTATGATTATTTGGGTTATTATTGGTAATTTCTTCTATTGTTGTAATCATTCAGTTTCGTAATGGTCATTATCTCCTTGTGTTACTGCTGGTTGGGTTTCACCGTGATTTATTTTATTTCTCGTGGGATCCCTCGATTCAGGTTGTCGGATTTTTATTGTTATACAGCGTTGGCTGTCGCGCCGTGATCAGCTTCATTTTGTTAGGCGCTCGGGAAATTGATCATCTCCCGAGAATTTTGGTTATTTGGGTTTTAGTTAATTTACGGTGGAGGTCTTCGAAGTTTTCTCGATTCAGCAGGCGCATGCCGAACATCAGCACGCGAGGATTCTGGATGCCGGGGAACGCGCTGGAAAATGGGCCGATATATTACAGTGTCACCCTCCTCCCCACGACTTCCCAGTCTGGCGCTGTACCAGCTTGCTGTAGTCCGGGTTGTCACCCCTAACGGATGAAGTTACCACTGAATCACGGTGATTTTTTACGGTGACAAAGTGCCCACTTGGTCACCACAAAATCACCGAGTTCTTGGTGATTTTTAATCTTTATCTAGGTGATTGTCACGGTGATTTTGTGACCGTGACAATCACCGTGACAATCGATAAAGATTAAAAATCACCAAGATCTCGGTGATTTTGTGGTGACCAAGTGGGCACTTTGTCACCGTAAAAAATCACCGTGACTCAGTGGTTTTTCAGGGTGAAAATATCGCCACCCAATCCGCTAGGGACGGTACGGGTTCAACCATCGCCTCGTTTCGGTTGCGGTTATGGGCCGGAGCCACGCGTGCGACTTTGACGGTGTCATCGCATGGTTATCGTTCGCGCGGGCCGAGTCGGTGGCCACCACCACCCGCGGGCAGAACGACGATCTCCTGTACGTCCCCGTAATTCAGACGGTGGATCCCGAGATTAAAAATTTAACATTTTATCAAATGCTCGTATCGTCGATATTTTTATTCATCCAAGATCCCGCTCCTCTACCAGAAATAAGTTGTAATTTGGCCGACTAGCCAGGGTCTCATTTGCCGAACGCGGTTTTTTGGTGTTCTTAGTTCGCCGGCGAAGGGGAAAAATAAGTATCGGCTCTCGAGTCGATGGTGGACGGCGTAACGCGTCGTTCACCTGGCGCCCAACCTTCACTCGGCATTCGCGTCATTTAGGGAAAATTCAAGGGATTAATATTCTGGAAAATTCAGTTGGGACAAATTTGACTATTGTATCGTGGAACTCGCGTTGTCGTGCCCAAGTGGCGAGGTGGTGAAATTTCTCGTTACAGCGTATACTCTCATTTAATAAAACTCATTTTTACGAGATTGTGTTCTAGCACAAACTAGACTGGTGGCGTCTGTTCTTTTGAAATGCAGGTATAACCAACAGTAATTAAAAACAAATAATGAATTCAAACTTTGGTTTGGTTTGTTGTTATCGCAGCAAAATATTTCATTATGAAGCGTTAACTAAGTATCAGTATTGCTTACAATGCAAAAATTTCGAAAAAATAAATCTTTTTAAACATGAAAATTTTCAAAATAAATATTTATTTTTCAGCCATTTTCGCATTGTAAGCAATACTGATCTTAGTTAACGCTTCAGAACGGAATATTTTGCTGCGATAACAACGAACCAACCCAAAGTTTGAATTCATTATTTGTGTTTAATTACTGTTGGTTACACCTGCACTTCAAAAGAACAGATGCCACCAGTCTAGTTTGTGCTAGAATACAATCGCGCAAAAATGAGTTTTCACAATCTTTATTTTGTTATTTTCCAATGCCTTTTAGTATTTCGTTTCTTGAAAAATATGTACACATTTGTAATAATACAAATTTTGTAGGGAATTAATGTAAAAAAAAAACATGTACAAACGTTCATTTCATAAATTCATAATAAGTAAGATGACGTTAAAATAAAAAATGGTTTTCATACATTTTTCTTCAATTGATTTATAAGAATAAATAACTTAGAATGAATAATAAACCTTCATAATATAACGAGATACTTTTCGGTGATAATAATATATAACAGTTAATAAATTTTCAGATGTTACTGCAAACGGTCACTGACCACTTATCTTTTAATGCATTTCTTTGATTATAATTAAATGCAGCGTTGTCATATTTCTTTAAGAACTGGCGATATGTCATGGTTTCCAACTTTATTCCGACATGTCATAGTTTCTGATCTCAATTCGAGGTGTCATAGTTTCTGGGCTGAATCTGAGGTGTCATAGTTTGGGGCATTAACTTGAGGTGTAATAGTTTCTGGCATTAATCTGAGGTGTAATACTTTTCCACTCACGTACCGATATATGATTCATATATGATTATATATGATTTATGTATGATTATATATGATTATATATGTCCATTTTTTCCCGGGTTGCCATTTTTATTACTCATTACAATGTCGTGTGTAATGGAAAAAATGTCCATTACACATTACCCATTACAATGTAGTGTGTAATCGACAAAATTTCACAAGATAAAATATCCCAAGATTACGGAAAATTATTGGGAAGTGCGGTTTATCGAAAAGACGCCCCAACATTATTTTTAATTATATTTTGTGGAATATAATCGCGCGTGCGCGCGTGTGCGCACTCGCGTGTTTATGCCGAGATGAATTTGAAAATATGTGTAATTCAATTTTGTTTTTGATATGTTTTGTCTGGAGATTTGTTGTATTGGGGATATTTTTTTCAGGAAATTTTGTCCGCGGATAAAAACACCGGTCACACTATCCTCTACCGTTTAATTTCGAAAAGAAAATATAACACTACAATGTAGAGTGGTAACATGTAGTGTCCAATAGAAAATTTTTTCTATTACACACTACGTTTTAATGGGTAATGGAAATTTTTTCCAATACACATTAATATTTGAATGGATAATGGAAATTTTTTCCATTACACTGTAACGCGGTTTTTTTGCCGTGTTACAAAATGGAAATCACATCACGAAAAGTACCCTTCGTCCTCGCTACGAGAGCCACCACCTGCCAATTCCGACAAGAGTTCGATAGTAAGAAACAAGAATTTTTTATTAATTACACGAGTTCCCGTAAATTACATGTGCTGAGGGACACGATGAAACGAGGTAAAAGGAACGACAACTAAAAGAGAGTCACTCGTCCATTCAACGGCAATTTACGCTTCCGGGAGACAGAGAGAAGAAAACATCGAGGAGACTATAACATCAAGGTCCCAACTCCCTGCCGACGGCACATCTTCCGGGTCGTCAAAATCAACCAGGAAGTTTATCATCGAACGCACGGCCAGGAGCGTTACAACGTAGCGAGATTTTCGTGCATCAAAAACTAATCGAATATTCGCGTGCGCTCGTTGTATCGTCTTCGTTTAGCACCGGCGAGACAGCGTGGCGCCAGTTACTGGTAACGAGCGTACAAAATTAGGATAGAGTAAGGGGGGGCGATGAGTTTTCGATTTTTGGGGAGAGATCTAGATCAAGACTCTCGTGGCGACAGCGAAGCGGACAGGACGTGTTAATAGAGAAGAAGATTTTTATTGTGAGAAAGAGAAACGAGGAAGACGGGAAAAACATTCGAGGACGTGAGAGATCACCATATTGGGCTAGGAAAATTTCCGATCCGATATTATCGCCGAAAAGCCGGTGAGTCATTGATACGTTTCCACTCAATATTATTATCAATCGAGATTACTATTTTAGGTAATCTCCGAATTAAATTTTTTGTGTAAATTTTGAGTTATAAAACAATTGCTGTCGCGCGGTAACCTCGCGCGTAGAAATCGAGAGCTACGATGAGCTCCGGGAAATTTTCATCTCGTTAGTGTGTCCTCGTGTTCGGTATTTATTGCGCGAAAAATTGGTCGCGGAAAAGAATAGTGTCTTTCCGATCGACATTTGTGTTGTCGGAGATAAAATTTTCCTTGAGTAACGTGCGTAAGCGAAATTTAGAAAAATTGAAAGGAAGTTAGAGAATTTAAAGTAGAATTTTTAATCTACGCGTGAATCGACAGGTGGCCGTAAAGCGAAGAGTCGTGACGTTCAATTTTCGGTTTTCGTTTTCGTGTATTTCGTGGAATTATTTGTTTTATTCGTGCGAGTGTCCGGCCAATAATCCGAGCCGCGTGCAACGCGTATTCTTGGGAAAAAGTAATGAGAAGAGTAATAAATTAACGTGCTCATGAAAATTCGATTGCGAGAGAGGATTAAGAAAATTTAACGTTACTCTAGCGACTACTAGTATGAAATTTGATTAAGTGTGAAATTTAACGGATTTCTCTTTATTGTATTTTCTTTTCAAGCGAGTTTGGACGTCACGCTTCCAGTGTCGTCAAGGTCACCCGGCCGCTCATAATAAAATCGAGACGTGTAGCTAGTTTTCGGAATTCTCGTGAAAATTTAATATTTGTAATAATTATTATCTCAATCTTGTTAAATTTAATCTTTTGGTTCGATAAATTTGGAAGGGTGAATCGAGTAACCTGGACGAATTTTAGTGGGGGATTTCTGCTTAAAATTTGTGTCGAGTCAAGGTTGAGTCTCGCAACCAAAAATTATAATATCTCGAGTAAACTTGTAAAACACTGTGATTTATAAAAGAGCGATTTCCCTGGGAGAAATTTAAATAAAATTCACGTTATATTATGTCAGGAATTGTTAATTGTGTATGAGTTTAATTTCTTTTGTACTAACGGGCCACCCCTCTACCATCTATCAAGGCTGCAGCATAGCTAGAGCATTTCCATCTGTTTATTTAACATCGTAAAAAATCGGGCCGCGTAGAACGCGGATGGCGCCGTTATCTTAAATATAAACCGATTTTTCTGAGAGGATTTTGTGGCGATTGAGTCAAGTGAAATTCGAACCTCAAGGCCAAATTTTTGGTCACAAATTGGGCGCCCGACGTGGGGCGAGACAAAAGAATTAAAATTGAATTTTTGAATTTTGAGTAAATGCTTTGAAATATATTTTTGTAACTTTTTGATAAATTTATTAAAATCATTTTTTTTTTGAATTTTCGATTTTTCTTTTATAGTTGAATTTTGAAAATTATTTTGAAGAATTATTTTTTTTTTATTTTTATCAATTTGAGTTGAATTAAATTTTGTAAAATGAAAAATTGAGAATTTTTGTAAACTTTATATTTTCGTTTTCTGAAATTTTGATAATTTATTTTCTTTCGATTTTTATAAATTGAAATTTTGCTTGAAATCGTGAATTTTGTTTTGTTTGGATATTCTTCCAGGAAGATTAAATTTTGAGATAATTTTGAGAATAAAATTTTCGTGCGTGAATATTATTTCGACGCGGAAAAGTTTTCGACCGTTGAGAGTAAGAGAGAGAGAGAGTGCATAGTAACGCGTCGCGCGCTCGAGAATCGAGCTGCCTTATTTTTCGTCGTTGCGTCGCTCGGTGAGGCGACTCGTGTTTACGTTTTTTTTGGTGTTTGTCGCTCGGCTTCGCAGCAATTCGCGCGATTTAAGAGTACCAGGAATTTCACAATCGGTTTTGAAATATTCTCGAATATAATTTTGGCGTAGGATTGTTGCGGTACATTGGACCTTCGTGTATTATCGATTTCGAGAACATTAGACTTGTTTCGAAAAGGTCGAGCTCCGAGAGTTTACGCGAGAGGTCAGCACCTCCTGGCCAGTCACTCGCTTGAACTCTGTGAGCATCGATAAATTTCCCCCACTCTTCTTATCGACACTTTCATCGATTTCCGGCTTCTTCTTCACTTTTGTACGGATTTTCGCGAGTTACGCATCGCCATTATAACAGATTTTCGTACTCTTCGCTTTCGGTTGATTTCACGGTTCTCTTCCTGGTTATTATTCTACTTCGAATCGACGAGTTGACGCGATTTACGCCCTCGTTAATTTCCACGATTTTGGGGGTTAACTTCGGTGATTTCTGAAAGACTTTTTCTAAGGACTTTTCTGGCCACTTCGCACACGCGCCGCCATTGTGCCCACGCGTGGACATTTAACTTGACTATCTTTATACCGACCTCACGCTTACACATTGTATTAATGCAATAAATATTTATCGTTATTAAGTTTTCCTAATTAAGTGTGTTCTTCGAGTTTCTTTTTCGTGTTCTTTCCGGCCGCTTCATTTTCACAATCCTCCTCAGATTTCCCTCACGGTCACCTCACCCCAGAATAACGGTCTCTTCCAAACATTTAATGGTCCTTCGAGCCGGATCGGGGTGACCAGTGAGTGATTTTTGAGTGTTTGGTGAAAAATAAAAGGGGATTTTTCGGGAGTTTCGGAAGTGCTTCGATCCGCGAGAGAGAAAAGTGCGCGAGAGAATCGGCGTTTCGTTTGTCGAAAACGTGCTCGCCACGTTTCGGTGCACCGGTCTCTCTCGCACGCGTTCAGTGCGGCATCAGTCTCTTTCTCTCACTTTCGCGCGAGAAGAGAGCTCGGACGCTTCGACAACCTTCTTCGTCGAGTGCGCGGCTGAGATTCTCGCGCTCTCTCGCACAATTCTCGGGCGCGCCATTATAGTTATCGCTTCGTCCGCTTTGTGCGGATCTTCGCCTTTCGTCGGACAGTCTTCGTGTGGGTGTGCGTATCATCTGAGTCCCTTCGCGCGCTTCTAGCTTCTTCGCGCACTTGGTTCTTCCTTCGGTTTCACCACGTGTTTCTTCGTACGATTGTGCTTTCTTCGCGCGTTTGAGATTTTCTTCACGTCGATTTCCGCGCATCACGAACATTCTCGTGTACCGAGTGTGTGCGCGTATTTCGAGTTTTTCCTTGTGTTTTTTTTCGGCCTCTTCGTTAGTCGCGTTACACGAACATTCACGTTCGCCGTGTGTGTGCGCGTACGTCAAGGTTTTTCTTTGCTTTTCCGGTCTCTTCGAGTGCGCGTTACACGAACATTCACGTTTGACGTGTGTGTACGCGTATTTCGTGTTTTTTTCCGGTCTCCTCGAGTGCGCGTTATACGAACATTCACGTTTGACGTGTGTGTACGCGTATTTCGTGTTTTTTCCGGTCTCTTCGAGTGCGCGTTACACGACATTCACGTTTGACGTGTGTGTACGCGTATTTCGGTTTCTTTCCGGTCTCTTCGAGTGCGCGTTACACGAACATTCACGTTTGACGTGTGGACGCGTATTTCGTGGGTTTTCCCGGTCTCTTCGAGCCGCGTTACACGAACATTCACGTTTGACGTGTGTGTACGCATATTTCGTGGTTTTTTCGGACTCTTCGTTGTGCGCGTTACACGAACATTCACGATCGACGTGTGTGTGCGCGTATTTCGAGTTTTCTTCCGGACCCTTCGTTGTGCGCAGTGCATGAACATTCTCGACGATCGAGTGTGCATGCGTGTTTCGGGATTTTTCGGCCTTTTCTCGGGTTCTTCGTTCAACGCAGTCCACGAACATTCTCGACGATCGAGTGTGCGCGCGTGTTTCGGGAGTTTCAGAGGTTTTCGGGCTCTTCAAGTAAACGCTACACAGACATTCTTGCTCTTCAAGTGTGTGCGCGTATCACGTGACTCTTCGCGCCTCCGATTTCTTCGCGCGCTAGTGCTTTGGACATGTTCACGCTCTCTCTAGCTCGTCCGCGAGGAAGAGATAGTGACTCTTCGCGCGCTTATGATATTCTTCGCGCGCTCGATTCTTCGGGATATTTTCGCGCTCTCTCAAGCGTGCTTGCGAGAGAGGGCCAGTGATTCTTCGCAATGGTATGCGCGTCGCTATTTAATTTGGTGCTTCGCGCGCTGGTTGACTCATAGGTTTTCGAGTTTTCGTTTGGACATTCTTCGTTGCTTTGCGCGCTCGTGCTTTTTCGGGACACTGCGAGTGCTTCGGCTTTAATATCTTCGCCGAATTGCGTTGTTGTGAATTTTCGGTTTCGTCCTTCGCTCTTAACCATTTCCCGACCTCTTCGCACGCTTTTGATTTTCTTCGCGCGCTCGTGCTTCTGGACAATTTCGCACTTTCTCAAACTCATTTACGAGAGGGAGATAGTGGTTCTTCGCGTGCTTCTGATTTTCTTCGCGCGTTGGTGCTTCTGAACATTCTCGCGCTCTCTCAAGCACGTTTGCGAGAGAGAGACAGTGACTCTTCGTGCGATTCATGCATTTTCGGGTTCGTTCGTCACTTCGATAATTCTCAACATCCCGCGTACTCGGGTTTTGTCGAAATTCTTCGATTACTTCGCAAAAGACAATTTTCATTGCCTTGCGCTCGGGTGCTTCACGCTATCTTTCGGTCGCTTCGGTTTTTTTTTCTTCTTCAACACGACGAGCAACGTCGCCAAGATGGAGCGTCACATCGCCGTGCGCATAAGCACCATTCAGTGCATTGAGGTTCTCGCGGAGAAAACTTTTGCTTCAACTTAGCCAACCACCAACAAAGCTCTGGCCATAACCCGCGTATCTTTGTTGGAAACAAATTGGGAACGGTTTCGATGGGAATTTGCAGCACTTTTTTAACGAGAAAGAAGGGTAACCAATTTACGCCCGGTTATTCTTCAATCTCGCGGTCTCTTCGTACCTCACTTCATCGGAAATATTCAAGATGAAATTCAGTGCGATCTTCTTAGATGAACACTGTCACTTCAGTTTCTCGAATCCTACGATTCACTCCGAATGAACGGAAATTTATCACTCATTCGCGGTTTTCTTTCTTGAGAAAGATGTTGAACGATTTACGACCAGTCAATATTCGATTTCGTGGTTGTCTTCGGAATTAGCTTCAGTGAAATACTTCGATACTAGCCAGCAAAGTCAACAATGCGACATTTTATCTGGCGCATCGGATACTCCGGTACAACTTCTTGCGTTAGCCACTTCAGAATTCTTCGAGCCCTCGAGGACCTCGCAGGACACTTCTACAAACGTGAGTCCGAAGTCATTAAGGGTCGAGCTAACGAGCCTGTAGCTCAACGAACACTTCTGGGATGGATCGTGCTCGGTCCAGTTCACGATCCTACTTCAAACTCGGTTCGTATGCATCATACTTCTGTTGATGACGAAATTTCTTCTTTGTTGTCGAAGTCTTGGGATCAAGAGGAAGTTCCTTCGGAAGCCGCCCACTACACCCGAACCGGAAGAGTCCGCTTGCGAACGACACTTCCGAGAGACACACTCGAGAGACAAAAATGGTCGCTACATGGTCCGGCTTCCTTTTAAATCGTCACCTTCGTCTCTCGGGGATTCCTTCACGGGAGCAAGACGCTGTCTGCTTCAACTTCTTCGACGCCTCGCGACCAACGAGTCGTATCGCGAGCTCTATAATGGATTCCTTCACGAGTACGAAGCCATGTCGCACATGGTTCGTGCAATCAACACCGATTCTTCAAGGTCAAGGTTCTTTCTTTCTCATCATGGCGTCTTCCGCGCTCAAAGCGCCACGACAAAACTTCGTGTCGTCTTCAACGGGTCTTTCAAAACGACCAGTGGGGTGTCGATCAATGACCTTCTTCACACCGGGGCCAAACTTCAACGGGATACTTTCGACGTACTTCTTTGGGTTAGACGGCATCGGTATATCTTCGCGACAGACGCACGGTGAGGAATTTTCACGAAAACGTGGCCATTAGTCGAAAGACAAATTTTCCCATCCAAGTATAATGACCCGAGGGATTGGTTAAGAACTAAATTCTGCACAAGATGCTCGCTGTCCCATATTTTTATTCTTCATAGTCCTTGAGATATTTCAGTTCAAAGTTGACCCTCGTCGGAGACGGTTGCGTGCATCAAAATCGCTCTCTCATTGAATATAACTTTGAAAGGATATAACTCAAAAGTGTGAAGTGGTAGTTCATTTTTAAAAAATGGATACTGTTCCTCAAGGTATGTAGAAATTTGTGCTTATTTTACAATTGAAAAAAAAATATTTGTTGTCCATGTTTATTTAATGTAACGATAGTTTCAAAAAGGGCCTTCGTTCGGAAATAAATTTTGACTTTCCGCATGCTTTTAGTACAGAATTCCAAGCAATTCCAATTTCGTTTTTTTTTTAATTGTAGCTTAGAATCTAAGCTTTTAAATGGCATATCTCATAGAGTGCGCAAGCATGCGACGGGTGCTCTAGAGCATTTTTTGTAAGCGTGTGCGTGTTCCGAGAAGAAGCGACGCGACGCGACGCGACGCGCTGGCTCTCTGCGTGCCATGTACATGCTTGGGTCAAGAGAGCGGGGCGCGGCGCGCGGGGCAGGTGGATTATATATTAACATAAATATATATTTCATGAAAATCCTGGTAACCTGGTTTAGCGTGCGTACCAGTGATCAGCAGTATCGATTATTTCGTCAACGTTATTGATAATGTTAATTTTTTTTTTCGAAAATTGATCACTAGTCAAAAAAACAGATCTGATTTGTTATGAAAATTCGTAATTGACGGAAAAATATTAGTAATTTTTTCAAAAAATAATAATAATTAGCGACAAAATGTTTCTAATTTTTCCAAAAAAATTTGTCATTAGCGTAAAAATATTACTACGTTTTTTTTTCTAAATACAGTAATTGGTGAGGAAAATATTACTAACTAATAAAAAAAAACAGTAATTTGTAGAAAATTATAACCGAATGCCCAAGAGCCGTGTATGTCTTAGCATAATTCAGATCACAATGCCATTTAATTTACGAAATACTATTCTTGCTTTACAGATTCTGGAGCTCCCCCCATCAAATTTACGCGGAGGGAGATCTTTTTGATTATGAACAAGTACTTGACCGCGACTTTCGAGAAGCAGTTAGACCATCTGGTAGAAGAGTTGTCGAAGAGAAGTAATTGCGCCATTGAAATTCACCAACATACCAAGCGAAATTTGTCATGGTTATTTTCCAAAATGCGCACAAGATGGCTACAGTCAGGAAGAAAAATGACAAATTTTCTTACCAAGTATCAGGAGTGGCTACAGACGGATGTAGTCTTTTCTGCTGATTCAAAACTGGATGAAGCCAGCACACGTGGTCGTCCTTCTCTTGACATTCCTGCCTTAAGTGAGCGATCAAACCGACGAAAAACAAAAGAACTTTGTGACAGTCATAGCTCAGAGGAGTTGTGCTATGCGGCGCAAATGAGTCTACGCGCTTCCGGAGACTTAGATTTGTCGAAAGTGATCAGAGACGCTATAACACCCACACCTGCACCTACATCATCAAAGACAGAACATACTCCGTTATCAATAGATGAAGCTCTTTCGGTTATCGTCGAAGCCAAACTCAGCAGACATCAGTATAATGTTATAAGAAACTCGATGAAAGATCATAACTGTCATTTATATCCAAGTTACGAAGCAATCAGAGAGGCCAAAGCATTGTTACCCACCACGATCCCATTATTAGCGAGCCCCAGTATTGCGGACGCAAATGATTAAGCGGATTCCGATTCACGTAGTTGATGTAATTTGCGGTAATAAAGACTTTGTTTACTACATTATGGGAGAATAATAATTTTCGCTGAAATTTCCTAACCTATTTTCCATATTTTCAGTCTTGCAACTTGTTGATATAAATATTGATATCAGAACCGTAATCAGCGACCTCAAAACCATGAGAAAAGTGAATTTTGAATCGATTTTTTTACGAATTTTATGTTTTTATCGGCCATATTGAAGCCACCATTTTGTTTTTATAAATTTCGATATCAGATTCGTAATCAGCGACCCCGAGAACATTGGAAAAGTACATTTTCAATCGAATTTTTGACGAATTTCGTGTTTCGATCGGCCATATTGAAGCCGCCATTTTGTTTTGATAAATTTTGATATCGGAATCGTAATCAGCGACCCCGAAAACATTGGAAAAGTACATTTTCAATCAAATTTTTGACGAATTTCGTGTTTCGATCGGCCATATTGAAGCCGCCATTTTGTTTTTATAAATTTCGATATCAGATTCGTAATCAGCGGCCCCAAGAACGTGAGTATACCAAATTTCACAAAACTCCGGTAAAACCCGGATTTATGGCCACGTTTTCATGAAAATTCCCCACTGTGAGACGTGACAAAGATGTTCCGTCAAATTTCCGTCCATCCGGACAACTGGGATCTTCAACAAATTTTATGGGTCGATTCGGAAAATCCCATATCATTTGACAACGGTGACTTACGGGTTGAATTGCGCTCCCTTCCTCGCCATTAGAGTTATGCTTCAGCTTGAGGATGAGGGGCATGATTTCCCATTGGCCACTTCACCATTGACGAATGGAAGGTACGTCGGTGACATCTTCGGAGGCGGTGATACACTTCCAGAACTTCAGGACACGGTAAGGCAACTTCAAGGGATCTGTCAGCGCGGATGCTTTCCACTTCAAAAGTGGTCAGCCAATAATAAGGAAGCTCTTCGATATGTCGCTTCGGAATTCCGACCGGACGCGGTCGCGATTAAATCAGAAGACCCCAACGTAAAACTCCTCGGACTCGTATGGAATTCGACCGAGGACAACTTCAAGTTTACACTTCAGCTCTCCTTCAATACGGAAATTTCAAAGAGGACGGTTTTGTCGGAGACTGCTTCACTTTTCGACCCGTTGGGCTTCGTTTCGCCGATCATAATCACAGCAAAAATCTTCTTGCAAGAGCTGTGGTTGGCAAAACTTCATTGGGATGATAAATTGCCAAGTCAACTTCACGGAAAATGGCTGAACTTCAGAGAGAATTTGAGTGACCTTTCTCTCATTTCTCTCCCTCGGTGGCTTCACACTTTACCTTCATCTTCAGTGGAGCTTCATGGATTTTCGGACGCTTCGCAGCTCGCAATGTCAGCCGTGGTCTACCTTCGTTCAACGTCAGCCGATGGGTCAACCACAGTCACCCTCGTCTGCTCAAAGACGAAGGTAGCACCGCTTAAGCGACTGACCATTCCACGTCTCGAGCTAACGGCAGCTCTTCTACTTTCGAGGCTAATTTCGCACGTTCAGACGACACTTGACTTATCGGAGGTTCCAGTGTCTCTCTGGACAGATTCTTCAGTTACGTTGACGTGGATCACTTCACATCCGGCGCGATGGAAGGACTTCGTGAGAAATCGTGTCACTTCCATCCAGGAACTAACTTCGAAGGCAACATGGCGGTTTATCTCTGGAAAGGAAAACCCGGCAGACTGTGCGTCTCGCGGGTTAACACCTCGACAACTGTCCAAACATCGTCTATGGTGGGACGGACCCAAATGGCTTGTACTTCCGAAAACTTCATGGCTCACTTCTTCAGCCGAAACTTCATCGGATTGCGACCTCGAGCAAAAGCCGGGGCTAGCCTTCGCGATAACTTCGGAAGAACTTCAGATCTGGGATCTTCTCGAGAGATATTCGTCTCTCACGAGACTTCTTCGAATCAATGCAGTGTGTCGACGTGCTGTCGCACGCTTCAAACGACTGCCTTCGACTTCAACGAGCCTTCAACTGACTCCTGGAGAGTTGGAGGAAGCTAAATTCTTCTGGATACGTCTCGTACAACGAGCGCACTTCTCGGCTGAGATGCACACTTCCGGACGCTTCACGGTGGCACACAGTCCACCTTGAGCTTCCTTCGCCAATCATATTGGATTCTGGGCGGTCGAGCGCCGGTTCGAACGCACATTCTTCGGTGCACGACGTGTGCGCGACTTCGAGGACTTCAGGCGCAACAGCTGATGGGCCAACTTCCACCTGCTCGAGTCACACCTTCAAGGGCTTTCTTCCATTCAGGTCTTGATTACGCAGGGCCCTTCACAATCAAGACATGGCGCAGACGAGGCACGAAAACGTACAAAGCATATATCTCGCTGTTTTCGTTTGCTTCGCCACTTCTGCAGTACACTTCGAGCTCGTCACCGATTACACTTCAGAGGCCTTCATCGCCGCGTATCGACGATTCTCAGGGCGACGAGGCATGTGTCACACACTTTACAGTGATTGTGGCACCAACTCCATCGGCGCAGATGCGGCACTTCGAGCTCTCTTCAAGGCTGGATCAGCAGAAATGAACTCTACAATCATTTCTCTGACCAACCTGGGAACTTCGTGGTCCTTCAATCCCCCGGCAGCACCTCACATGGGTGGAAAATGGGAGGCTGCCGTCAAGTCGGCCAAATTTCATCTTCGGCGGATCATCGGAGATACCTCGCTTACGTATGAAGAATTTACGACTCTTCTTACGCAAGTCGAGGCGATTTTGAATTCAAGGCCTCTTTGTCCGTTGTCAGACGACCCTGAGGATATTTCCCCGCTGACCCCCGGTCACTTCCTCATTGGCGAGGCATTAACCACCTTGCCAGAGCCATCGCTGACTTCACTTTCGGAGAATCGACTTTCAGGCAATTTCTTCAAGCCAAACTTCAACACTTCTGGCAATGATGGTCTTCAGAGTATCTTCAACGGAGCCTCTCTGTCTCAAAGTGGAGGCACTCGTCAAATGAGATAAAAGTCGGCTCGCTCGTACTTATCACTGACGAGCGACTTTCTTCTTCAAGATGGCCGTTGGCTCGAGTGGTCGAACTTCATCCTGGTTCAGACGGCCTTACTCGAGTCGTGACGCTTCGAACGGCTACTTCAATCTTCAAGAGACCAATTTCAAAACTGGCGGTTCATCCTGTGGATTCTTCGACGACAACAGTCGCCGAAGGCGGGGAGAATGTTTCGGAAAGGTCGAGCTCCGAGAGTTTACGCGAGAGGTCAACACCTCCTGGCCAGTCACTCGCTTGAACTCTGTGAGCATCGATAAATTTCTCCCACTCTTCTTATCGACACTTTCATCGATTTCCGGCTTCTTCTTCACTTCTGTACGGATTTTCGTGAGTTACGCATCGCCATTGTAACAGATTTTCGTACTCTTCGCTTTCGGTTGATTTCACGGTTCTCTTCCCGGTTACTATTCTACTTCGAATCGACGAGTGGACGCGATTTACGCCCACGTTAATTTCCACGATTTTGGGGGTTAACTTCGGTGATTTCTGAAAGAATTTTTCTAAGGACTTTTCTGGCCACTTCGCACACGCGCCGCCATTGTGCCCGCGTGTGAACATTTAACTTGACTATCTTTATACCGACCTCACGCTTACACATTGTATTAATGCAATAAATATTCATCGTTATTAAGTTTTCCTAATTAAGTGTGTTCTTCGAGTTTCTTTTTCGTGTTCTTTCCGGCCGCTTCATTTTCACAATCCTCCTCAGATTTCCCTCACGGTCACCTCACCCCATAATAACGGTCTCTTCCAAACAAGATTCTTGTGCGGAAATTTTAATTATCGTCACGATTCTAAGAAATATTATTGACGATAAAATCTTCTATTTTATTGTGTTACTATCAAAATCGTAATCGACTAAGCCTTTGTGATAAATTAACTTACGTGGACTTGTTTTTCGCCCCTTTTAATTTCTACTCTACAATTTTTTGTCTCGCGTTAAAGATTAACTGATCATTAATTAGACACGCGAAATGTCTCGTCTTTTCTATCTCCCACTTTCCTGAATTTCCTTTTTCGGAGGGAAATAAGTTTTGTTAGTTAAAGGTCGGCTTTAAATTTTTATTTTGACAATTTATACCCACAAGGAAAAATTCCGCTTTTAGCATAGCAATCAGTCACGGGAATACTTTCGACCGTTTGATTGTGTTTTTTTGGGTGTCGATTGATTTATAGTTGAATTTCCTGAATTCAGTCGAAACGACACACCCGTTATATTGCGAATATTTTATTTACCTGAATATATTCTATTTTTATGTGATATTTATCCATATATGTAATACTCCTATATTGCTAGCGGCCTATGCTTCCCTATAAGTGCGACCCACTACGAATAAATGTTACTGGCTGGGGCACTCCCGCTTTCATTCGCGCTTGCGCATTACAAGAGCCAGAGAGAGAGAGAGAGAACGATATTGTCTGCACCGTAAAGTCTTCACAGAGTTTCGGCCAGCGCTAGCAATATACTAGGAGTATTACATATATGTATTTATCACTTGATTTATTTTTGCAATTTTTTTGTATATTTTTTTGTGTATTTTTTGTGTGTTTTATTTTATGTCTCACATTTTATGGTTGATGTTTTCCTTTTCGCATGCCGTTTATTGCCATTTTGAACATTTATATTTTGTGTCATCTCGTATTGAATCACTAAAGCAATTTTCTTCCTAGTAAAAATAATAATATCATTTTCTTTTATTCTTTCGAGAATTTTACGCGGAGACCCTTGGCGCTCTTTAGCTGCCTCTTTATAGGACATTATATTCAATTTTGGGACGCAACGAATTAAATAATAATAGTGACAATTTGTTTTACGAAAAACATTCTTTTTTGACAACATAGAGTAGTTTTTTGTATTTAATTGACTAAAAATTTATTTTTATGAAAGTTTTGTTTTCACTTGTAAATTTCGAGTTTTCATTCTTATTATTTCCTTGACTCTACCGGGAAATAAATTTTTCCTTGTTTTGGAAGCGAATTATTTTGAATAGAATTAAACAGCATTCCGTGTTGAGTAACTTTTTTAAAATTTTTTTTCGGACTAAAATTTATTCCACGTAATTGATTTACTTAGATCAAACTTTCTTACATTATTTTGGAAATTTCTTGTTTTTTTATTTTTAAAAATTACTAAGGAGATATATTTTTTTAAATTTAAATCAAACAAGTTTATAAAAAAATGGCTAACGTTCCAGGTCGAACTTTTTGGGCAGTTTTGCCGTATATTTCTTTTTCTTTTTTATACCCCCTCAAGTCATATTTATTTCGTTTCCAATTTTTCTTTTTGCTTTTCGTTTTTTTGGTTTATCATTAGCATTTGGCAGGGATACCAAGTTTTTGCGTTTTGGCAACAGCTGACTAAGGTGTCATAAGTAAGAACTGGGTGTTATAGACTTTTTGGTTTTTTTTCTTTGTAACTTTTTTTTTGCTCCTTAAATTTCGCCACTAGCCACGTCAAATCTTTTTCTATTTGGATTTGTTTGTTAATTTATTTATTGACTATTCAATTTATGTATTGGAGTTTTATTAACTTATTTATTTATTTATTTACGTATTTATTTTAGAATAAAGTTTGAATAATTGTAAATATTAATTCGGTCAATTCGATATATTTTTTATCAAAATCATCAATCAATTTTTCTTATTACGGTAGCAATTTCTTTAGCCATTTCTGGTGAAACTTTGTTGTAAATTTAAAGTGTTTTCTGACGTGATTAAGGAGTAATTTTGAAGTCGATTAATAAATTTCGTATCGTTCTGCACCCTGTCTACCTAATTCGCTGAACATTTCGTTTCCATGATATCCCTGATGCCCTGGAACGTGAATTTAATCGCATAAACTAAATTAATTTCGTGAATGAAAACAGAACTAGAGACCACGATTTTTTTTTTACAGCAAGAATCAGCGAGACTTTTTGTTGTTGTTGTTATTTTTATTCTTGTCCATATCTTTTTATTATTTACTCCGATTTGTCAATATAATTACCTCCATCGCAAACATTTATTTTGAATTTGGGAGTTCGTCGTTTTACTTAAATACTACCGTTATACTTCATAAAAAAAATGGAAGCAGCTCTGAGAAATTTCAGCGAAGATCAACTGCGTCGAGCGATGAGCCACCGGGGCATAGATATCACAGGTTCATGAGAAAAATTGATTACGCGATTCGTACGTCAGCCCACGGTATTAATACGCTTGGCAATTCAGCACATTCCCGTCAAGCTACAATCCCCGCGGTTCGCGGAGATTTTTTTGATTTTGAAACCGAGGACACGGCTGAAATGGGTCAACCGTCGATTTTTCCCGGTAATGGTTGCCTGGGACGGGTCGCTCGAACAGCAGGAGCACGGTCGGATATGGATGAACTTTTACCTATAGATTCGGGCTCGCGTAGTACAGGAGCTATTCCGCATACGTCGACGCACAATTCGCAGTTCGCAGGAGTTCAATATGAGGAGCGAATTCCAAACCGATCAGCGTCTTTCGATTTACCAAGAAATCGAGTCGAGACTGCGAGACAAACATGGTCCCCGGTACGCAGGAGCGAAGCGAATCCGGGTAACGTTCGGCAAACTCCAGTAGCTGCACTGACGGCTTACAATATCATGAGGAAGTGGAATCTGGTTTTCGCTTGTGGTCGAGGCAAGGACGTTGAGGACTTCTTGACCCAAATTAATGAAGGAAGAACCTTGGCTCCAATCGCGGACATCGACTTAATTAACATGCTTCCCTTGTTTCTTTCCGGAGTTGCCAGAATTTGGTATCGGAACCAACACGGCCATCTAGATACCTGGCATCAGTGCGAAGCAGCTTTTCGGTAGCGATTCGGCGATCACGATCTTCAGTTTATACTACGAGCGGAGATTTTCCGTCAAATGCAGGGTCCGGAAAAATCGATCTCCGACTTTCTGACCTGTTTAAGGGCCTTTTTGGATCATGTGGAGCCTCCATTGACGCCGCAAAAACAATTGGATTATGCGCATCGTAATATGTTGCCTAAACTTCAAATTGCTATTTCACGAGCGGAGATCACGAGCTTCGAATCATTGGAGATTCGTCACACGCGATTAGAGGGTTTTTTTGCCGCGGAAAAATACTATCAAGCGCCACCTGCACCGGAAAGATCTCGTTTTCTACAATGGGCGTATCAGGCGCCGAAAAAGCCACTACAACAAAAGGCCGTATCCTTCCAGGTAGCGGAGGAGATACCCGTCGAAGAACTACGGGATCTAGGCTCACAAAATGGCTACGAAGAAGATTTAACAACCAGTGAAGCATGTCTGTACGATGCAGCCGCAAGAGCACCAACACGCTCATAATCCGGTCATTACCAGGCATCGCGACCAAATTCAACTCCTCGGCAACAGAAAACTGGTACTTTTCCGAGAATATCGTCTCCGTTTCCGCGTGCAGCCCAAACAGTTACCGTAGGATCGACACAGCAGCCTAATGCTACCGGTGAAACCACAAATGCGCCTATTCTAGTATCGAGGCCTGAAGTTTCTCAACCAACAGGAGTACCGGCGCACCATAAGCTCCCTATCTGGTTCAACTGTAATCAGGTTGGACGTTTTGCGAGAGGATGCGGCATGCCTCTCGTACGCCGTTGCTACCGTTGTCAAAAGCTTGGTGAAACGATCCATACTCCGCATAATTGTCAGGGAAACGCTTCCGGGAATCGTCAGTAGAGGCCAAGGCGATTCCGACAGAGAATAATATGGCCGTTACCAAAACGACGGAAGAGCTGTCTCATATTTTGGCCGATCTCTTCGCGACGGTTGGAAACAAGAAAAAATCAACAGTCCTTGTCGTTCTACGAACAGTACTCAGATGAACTATACCATCGATCGTGGATAGCGGTGCTACGCACACGTATATGGGACAGGAGGGTT